>OY293412.1:100483159-101833891 GCA_958502065.1 Chrysolina americana | reverse complement strand
AAATAAAAAGCCGAAAAAAAAAGAAAAAAAAAACGGGAAAAATAAACCACGGAAAAAAAACGTAAATAAAACCCCCGAAAAAAAAAAAACGAAAAAAATTACGGAAAAAAAAAACGGGAAAAATAACCCAAGGAAAAAAAACGGAAAAAATACCCCTATATGCGATAACAATGGCCAGTACACAAAAAGTAATGAAATGAAGTGTGTCATGTTAAAGAAACTAGACCATATTTGATTCATTTTACAATACCAATAAAAGTTTTAACATATCCTGTGGAATGTTCACCGTCGACGACCAAAAAAGACGATTTTTTATATTTTTATGACTCGATTGTTCCTGAACGAACTAACCTGGTGACAGATTCGCCTTTTTGCAAGGCTGGAAAATCTGTTGTTCCACCCCTATTTATTGTAAAATGAATCAAATACGGTCTAGTATCTTGAACATGACACATAGTTGAAATTTCATTACTTTTTGAGTACTAGCCATTGTTATCGCATATAGGGGTATTTTTTCCGGGGGTTTTCTTTCCGTTTTTTTATTCCGTGGGATATTTTTTTCCGGAGGTATCTTTTTCCGCGATCTTTTATCCGTTTACCGTTAAAATGTGTCCCCCTGCATACTACTGTTGACGTGTTTTTTTATTTTTCCCGAAAATCATTGCACCAACAGTTATGCAGGGTGGCTCGTTCTGAATGGAATGCACTGTATACAACTCACCGTGTTTTTGGTCAGCCTTCTTGAATCTGGACAAACTATAGTGTGTCCAATATGTTTTAAAGAGTATATACCATGACTGCTAGTAGATCCTCTTCAAAAATGATAAAACCGACAAAACGTACAATCAACTAGAACTAAAAAACTGTTCTCGCGAACATATCTACATTTTTGGAGAACACCATCAACTATTGCAAACAAAAACACGGATATAAATACGGCTTACAAAACATTTTTGATTTTGCTTATCTAAACTCTACTTACTGGTAAAATCCTATTCAATGTACACCTTTGGAACTCTTTGGCAAAATACATCTAATTTATTATAAACAGCTGAAAATATCGAGCTAATAAATGAAAGCTGGCGAACGATTTGATTCGTACGTCAACTTTTTTTCGCAGAGTCTGTGAATGCATGAGGTCGATTTGATTTGCTTATTGGTGCCTTACCTTTAGAATATAGTTATACGTACATATGTAATAGATTGTTCGAGAAATGTTTCAGCTGCAATAAGTGCTATATCGAGAAACTTTTCCCAAATCGTAGTTTGACGACCGTCTTTTGAAAATGTTGACTACCTTCTTTCAAAGAACTCGTTATTTTGGTTCTTTCCAACATTTTGAGCTCAGTTAGCACAGCATTTGCTAACATTCTTATGGCAGACATATTCTTCATAAACTTGTATCCCATTACAAAATCTTGAAGCGACAGAACTTTTAACTTGAAAATTATTTTGGTTTCTTCAACCAGAGCACACTTCAGAGTGTTCATCCCATGCAGAAACCTGAGGACAGAGTGAAATAAAGAGTTTTATAGGTTTTCAAAATTTCATGGGCAGCAATAAGTAATAATAATAATGAAATAGTTAAGGTTGATAAATGGTTTGATTATACCCCAGAAGTTTGAAACTTGTAATGAATAAAAAACAGGTAAGAATCAGGTACATAAACATATATATTTTGTAAATTTTTAAAATTGAACAAAATGATAAACTAAAGAGGTAACTGTAGTGGAAGATATCTTGAAATAGATTCCTATGAGACTCTTGAATTAATTTTTTTATTTGTTTTTAGAAAGAAAATAATGACTTGATCATTTTTATCAAATCATAGTAAAATGACAATAAATATTTGAAATTTTTCTGATACCTTGATGTTTTAACTTTTTTTTCGATTGCAATATTATTTTTATTCCTTGTATTGTAAATATGATCTTCCTGTATATGATTTTCCAATACCATTTCTGAAAAATCTCAAGTTTTCTGAGGTGTGATTTCATGACTCCTTTCCAAGCCAAAATCCCACAATTCAATTGAGACAGTATTAATGGAAAATAAAAATGTCGAGGGTTTTTATGCGCATGGATGTTTAAATATATTTGAATTTTGATAATAAACTTCGTAATTTCCTCAACAGGAATACCTAATATTTGTTTATTTTTTTTTTTAGATGTCTGTCAAGATACTATTAGTTTCTTCAATTCAAGTATTACTGGTCCTAATTCTGGTAGGGTATTATCAGTTGTAATATCACAAGAAAGTGAGAATAAAGTGAAAATAATTTGACAGATTTTTCGAAAACTTGTTGCCAAATGGCAACAAGTTTGAGAAAAAATCTGGTGAATTATTTTATACTTTATCGAACTTTCGTGTGGTATTCGATAGATTATTTTTTGATGCCCCAATCATAGACCGATTCTCTATATAACATTTTTATTTCAACAATTTATTTGATTCACTATAAACAGAATGAAGTTTAGAATTTGAAGTTCTCATCATGAAATATACAATTAATATCGATGTTTTGTCCCTGGCTGGAGGATTCCGTAACATTGTTTTGTTCTGTTGGATTGAAAGCTGTTGCTTTCTCTCTGTCCCTAGGTTATCAATTGAAACTGTTTCCAAATTGACACGTTACTCAAAATAGTATTCTTACAAGCATTTTCGTTAATTTTCTTAAAATTTCATCGACTTTTCATGCAAACTGATGACAGACGTCAGATCAAAAGTATCAGTTGTTACATAATAAAAACAAAATACCACAAAAAATTCCCGCGGCAATTTTCAAGGTAGAAAATCCCCACTATAATAATGCTGTGATTGGCCTGAACGTACATGAATGCTTTGGATTGATGGTTTCGATTAGTTGCAAGAATTGTCAAAAAATAATCATGAAATGTTTTTTTCTCCATATAATATTTCTGTATCACCTGCAAAACTATGAATTTCACTTATAATATTAATATAAAAAGACCGTTAAGATTTAGAGTAAATAGAAGTGGTCCCTAAGCTGTGCCCTGTGGAACACCATATTGAAAGATTTTTTTTTGGTCACTTTTAGCTTCATCAATTTCAACATACTGAGTTAGTTCTATTTTCCAAATTATTTTGGAGAAGATCATAAAATTTGCCGAGAAATCCAATATTCCATAATTTCATTGACAATCGTTTATGGTCAACTGCATCAAAAGCTTTAGGCTAGGTCTAAAAAATCAGATGACAAACGGACCTTTCCACGGACTATGAGAAAACACTGTAATTAGAAAGTATATATGCTAATATCACTTGAGATTTTTTATTTATTTTTTCTGACCGCCAGTTTTTATATAATTTGAAAAAAAGTAGTTTCGTGACGTCACGTTCATCAAAATTAAACTTGGCAACGTCGTATAAGTTGTACACCATGGAATCTCAAATTGTCATTATTCTTTGATAAACAGACATCTAAGACTATTAACAATCGATTGAAACGAGTTTTGCAATTAGTTTTTTGTAAATGTAAAGGTCCATTCTTGTGGATTTGAGCATCTGACAACAATTTATATATAATGCAGTCATTTGGTGACATAATAGAAAAATTACACTCAAAAACAGTATTTTGGCAATATATGACAAATTCATGAGACTATGGAAAATTGGTGTGGGGGATTTCGGTATTAAAAATTCTAGGATTTTCTATCAAAATTCGAAATGGCGGTTTTAAAATAGCGGACTAGTTTTTTGATTATGGTCCAATTCTATTGAACAATGGTTGGACATTAAAAGTTTTTTGACAATACTCATGGGTTGAAGATGGCAGTTCCATAATGATGAACAATTCTGTGATTATGCTACGATTTTATTCAAAATTGTTTGCAGGGTTTTTCGGGGTCGGAGATTATGATTTTTTGTCAATATTTGTAAAAATTATAATGACGGTATCAAGATGACGAATGGGTTTTGTAATCATTGCACGATTCCGTTCAGAATTGATGTATGGGGGTTTGGAGGTTAAGGCTCATGATGTTGACAGAAAAATTATGATCCAATTGAGCTGAAACTTACATACCCACAGGAGCATTCAGAAATAAAATGAAGAATCATCTAATTACTTTCGACTAAGGAGGAAATATTGAATTGAACTCGTAGATCAGTGGTCTCTCACCTGACAATCTCGACTGCAATACCATTGATTTCCGCAACCAGCACACACGAACTGGGCCGCTTTTTGATTGCACCCCTGGCAGGGTGGAACTTCGTCTCCTGCTTCAGAACTATTATCGGCGCTCGAGGCTTGTTTTCTGGCGTCTATCGCTTCATTGTTTTCGTCTATGACTAGTCTGTCGGCACTGTCTTCTGCCTCTTCCTCCTCCTGAAAGAAAAAAAAAACTTTACTATTTGAGCTCCCGAGGATGTCAACTTTGTTGGCGAAACGCGCGTCAAGTGAAATTGACGTTGTTTCGGTGATTGCTTCTTGTTTTTCATTTTCTCGTTCTTATCTCTGTTCTTCGAGAATTTTCTGGAGTGCCCCTTCTCGTTTTTCTTTTTATCCAACCGTCGCGTTTTGTCTTCTTGTTTTTCCTCCTAGTGTCGTTTTTCCTCTCCTTGTTTTTCCTCCTGGCGCCGCTTTCTCTCTTCTTGGTTTTTTTCCTCCTGGCGCCTTCTTTCCAAACCCGCAAAATGATTTTGGATAAATTTCTGAATGTCCTCCATCGTATCGTACGATGTAGGTAGGTACTCCTCGTATTCACCATAAATAGTTAATAAATAATTTGTGCTCTTCCGACACCACTGCTGATATTTTTAAATGATATTCCGAGCATACTGAACTGTTTTCATTAATGTGAAACTACTTCCTTGGCTAATATCACGACGGACATTGAACTACATCTGACAGATATTTGTGCAACGTTCTTCCAAGAAGATCCATTTCGAGTGCTTGTCTTGTAATTAAACAAAAGATTATCCTTCATTTGGCTGGGAATGACCACCTGCAGACATGCATGATTCGAGGTCTATTGCCTCTCATCAGTGACAGGGTAGGTCGGACAACATTATAATTGTGCTGTTCCTGCCAAATGAATAATAATCAACCGTTTAACTAATATTTCCCCACGGATGACACTACGATCCACAACGAAGTTGATCGCAGCGCCATCCGCACGGGAAATCAAGAAACAAGACAAAACACTCCCAAGTAGCACAGACTCTTAAAGAGTAAACTGTAATAATTCTAACGAAATTCGAATATATTGTGCCAGAAAGGTATCAACAATGTGAAAGAATACGGAATACCCTTCTCTCTGAGCGTTTCCACCAAGTGGAAAAATAAAGGCAAACATCTGTCAAAAAACAACTATTTCCTTGGTTAATACCACGACGGACATTGAACTACATCTGACAGATATTTGTGCAACGTTCTTCCAAGAAGATCTATTTCGAGTGCTTGTCTTGTAATTAAACAAAAGATTATCCTTCATTTGGCTGGGAATGACCACCTGCAGACATGCATGTTTCGAGGTTTATTGCCTCTCATCAGTGACAGGGTAGGTCGGACAACATTATAATTGTGCTGTTCCTGCCGAATGAATAATAATCAACCGTTTAACTAATATTTCCCCACGGATGACACTACGATCCACAACGAAGTTGATCGCAGCGCCATCCGCACGGGAAATCAAGAAACAAGACAAAACACTCCCAAGTAGCACAGACTCTTAAAGAGTAAACTGTAATAATTCTAACGAAATTCGAATATATTGTGCCAGAAAGGTATCAACAATGTGAAAGAATACGGGATACCCTTCTCTCTGAGCGTTTCCACCAAGTGGAAAAATAAAGGCAAACATCTGTCAAAAAACAACTACTTCCTTGGTTGATACCACGACGGACATTGAACTACATCTGACAGATATTTGTGCAACGTTCTTCCAAGAAGATCCATTTCGAGTGCTTGTCTTGTAATTAAACAAAAGATTAACCTTCATTTGGCTGGGAATGACCACCTGCAGACATGCATGTTTCGAGGTTTATTGCCTCTCATCAGTGACAGGGTAGGTCGGACAACATTATAATTGTGCTGTTCCTGCCGAATGAATAATAATCAACCGTTTAACTGATATTTCTCGACGGATGACACTACGATCCACAACGAAGTTGATCGCAGCGCCATCCGCACGGGAAATCAAGAAACAAGACAAAACACTCCCAAGTAGCACAGACTCTTAAAGAGTAAACTGTAATAATTCTAACGAAATTCGAATATATTGTGCCAGAAAGGTATCAACAATGTGAAAGAATACGGGATACCCTTCTCTCTGAGCGTTTCCACCAAGTGGAAAAATAAAGGCAAACATCTGTCAAAAAACAACTACTTCCTTGGTTAATACCACGACGGACATTGAACTACATCTGACAGATATTTGTGCAACGTTCTTCCAAGAAGATCCATTTCGAGTGCTTGTCTTGTAATTAAACAAAAGATTATCCTTCATTTGGCTGGGAATGACCACCTGCAGACATGCATGTTTCGAGGTTTATTGCCTCTCATCAGTGACAGGGTAGGTCGGACAACATTATAATTGTGCTGTTCCTGCCGAATGAATAATAATCAACCGTTTAACTGATATTTCTCGACGGATGACACTACGATCCACAACAAAGTTGATCGCAGCGCCATCCGCACGGGAAATCAAGAAACAAGATAAAACAATCCCAAGTAGCACAGACTCTTAAAGAGTAAACTGTAATAATTCTAACGAAATTCGAATATATTGTGCCAGAAAGGTATCAACAATGTGAAAGAATACGAGTACCCTTCTCTCTAAGCGATTCCACCAAGTGGAAAAATAAAGGCAAACATCTGTCAAAAAACAACTACTTCCTTGGTTAATACCACGACGGACATTGAACTACATCTGACAGATATTTGTGCAACGTTCTTCCAAGAAGATCTATTTCGAGTGCTTGTCTTGTAATTAAACAAAAGATTATCCTTCATTTGGCTGGGAATGACCACCTGCAGACATGCATGTTTCGAGGTTTATTGCCTCTCATCAGTGACAGGGTAGGTCGGACAACATTATAATTGTGCTGTTCCTGCCGAATGAATAATAATCAACCGTTTAACTGATATTTCTCGACGGATGACACTACGATCCACAACAAAGTTGATCGCAGCGCCATCCGCACGGGAAATCAAGAAACAAGATAAAACAATCCCAAGTAGCACAGACTCTTAAAGAGTAAACTGTAATAATTCTAACGAAATTCGAATATATTGTGCCAGAAAGGTATCAACAATGTGAAAGAATACGAGTACCCTTCTCTCTAAGCGATTCCACCAAGTGGAAAAATAAAGGCAAACATCTGTCAAAAAACAACTACTTCCTTGGTTAATACCACGACGGACATTGAACTACATCTGACAGATATTTGTGCAACGTTCTTCCAAGAAGATCCATTTCGAGTGCTTGTCTTGTAATTAAACAAAAGATTATCCTTCATTTGGCTGGGAATGACCACCTGCAGACATGCATGTTTCGAGGTTTATTGCCTCTCATCAGTGACAGGGTAGGTCGGACAACATTATAATTGTGCTGTTCCTGCCGAATGAATAATAATCAACCGTTTAACTGATATTTCTCGACGGATGACACTACGATCCACAACAAAGTTGATCGCAGCGCCATCCGCACGGGAAATCAAGAAACAAGATAAAACAATCCCAAGTAGCACAGACTCTTAAAGAGTAAACTGTAATAATTCTAACGAAATTCGAATATATTGTGCCAGAAAGGTATCAACAATGTGAAAGAATACGAGTACCCTTCTCTCTAAGCGATTCCACCAAGTGGAAAAATAAAGGCAAACATCTGTCAAAAAACAACTACTTCCTTGGTTAATACCACGACGGACATTGAACTACATCTGACAGATATTTGTGCAACGTTCTTCCAAGAAGATCCATTTCGAGTGCTTGTCTTGTAATTAAACAAAAGATTATCCTTCATTTGGCTGGGAATGACCACCTGCAGACATGCATGTTTCGAGGTTTATTGCCTCTCATCAGTGACAGGGTAGGTCGGACAACATTATAATTGTGCTGTTCCTGCCGAATGAATAATAATCAACCGTTTAACTGATATTTCTCGACGGATGACACTACGATCCACAACAAAGTTGATCGCAGCGCCATCCGCACGGGAAATCAAGAAACAAGATAAAACAATCCCAAGTAGCACAGACTCTTAAAGAGTAAACTGTAATAATTCTAACGAAATTCGAATATATTGTGCCAGAAAGGTATCAACAATGTGAAAGAATACGAGTACCCTTCTCTCTAAGCGATTCCACCAAGTGGAAAAATAAAGGCAGACATCTGTCAGAAAACATCTACTTCCCTGTTCCCTGTTTTCATTAACTTCGCTATAAAAACACAACTACGAGGATATATTGAAACATTCTTAGCCTACTATAGAACCAAACAAATTTTCAATGTCAAAATATTTTATTACTCAACATTTTCTCCTCTTAATTGGATACATTTATCACAGCGAACCTGCAGCGTCTCTAGACCTTTCAAAAAAAATGTTTCTTCTTGCTCTGCAAACCAGACCTCCACAGCTTTTATTACCTCCTCGGTGGAAGAAAATTTACGACCTTTTAAATTTTTTTTTCAGTTGAGGAAAGAGATGATAGTCGGACGGAGGCAAATCTGGTGAATAAGGGGGGTGTTCTAGTAATTCAAACCCTAAATCACGAATTTTTTGCATGGCAACATGAGATTTGTGTGCAGGGGCGTTGTCCTGCAAAAACAAAACACCTCTGGATAGCTTTCCGCGTCTTTTCTCTTTAATTTTTTCCCGTAGAGTGGTCAGTAATGTCAAATAGTAATCCCCAGTTATTGTTCTACCCTCATCCAAAAAATCAATCATGATTACTCCATGGCAATCCCAAAAAACTGAAGCAAGAACTTTTCCAGCTGATTTTTGGACACAAAACTTCTTAGGTCTTGGAGAACCGGAGTGTCGCCATTCCATCGATTGTTGCTTTGTTTCTGGATCGTAGAAATGTACCCAAGTCTCATCCATAGTAACAATTCGGTTTAAGAAGTCTACATCGTTTTCAAATCGAGCACAGATCGAACGCGATGCTACTACCCTTGCGTGCTTTTGGTCAACATTCAAACATTTGGGGATCCATTTTGCAGCGATTTTTCTCATGTCCAAATTGACGTGAACTATATGATGAATGCGTTCGTATGAAATATTCAGTGCTTCAGATATCCGTTTAGCCCAATTCGACGGTCTGTTAAAATCATGTCGTGAACTGCATCGATATTTTCGGGGACTGACACAGAAACTGGCCTTCCCGATCGGTCATCATCTTCAATGGAAAATTTACCTCTTTTGAAGCTTGCAGTCGAATTTTTCACGGTCGCATACGAAGGACATTGATCACCAAGGGTATTAAGCATGTCTTCGTAAATCTGCTTGCCTCTCAACCCTTTTAAATACAGGTACTTGATGATGGCTCGATACTCCAATTTTTCGATTTTCACAATTTCGATGAACATATTTTTCTTTTAATTCATTGCGTAACTCTGGTTTACTTTTTTGACGTCAAACTTTACACTGACACTTCTGATAAGTTATTGTTCGTTGCTATGGTAACGCAATATTTTGTTTATGCAGGGAACTGGTCTAGGCTAACTAGATATCAATACATCCTCGTACAACTACACTGGCTAATAACAGCAGTTCTTCAAGTGATAATGGATGATAATCAAGTTTTTACACGAATATATATGTGCGAAGTATTTAAAAAATGGAATAGTGACTTACCAACTGTCTGCCTTTGGTTGGTGTAGCCTCGAACTGGGTGTCCACTGGTGTTATAGTGATTTCGTTGTGTGCCTACGAAAAAAAAATATTTTAGTTCATTTCAAACCTCACCTAGTAGCAAAGTATATCAAATCCAAGGAGATTAATATTATTACCTTACTACTCGATAATATTTCGGAAATCGACATGTTGGAGGGATGGACCGTGCTGCTGCTGTTGCTAGTTGTGGGAGTGGAGGTTGCCAGGTTATTGGCAGCTCTTTCAGGTGCTGTTAGAAGTCTCGCCAGAGTTGGGCTGAACGAACTCTTCGTGGATTGCTTCGGGGGAGTCTGCGAAGTAAATTTCACAAAGATATAATTGCTATTCTCGAAGTGCCGAGAGCCAGTCCAGCGCGACGACGTCATGCATTGTTTACGAGTGGACAAGTTCGGCTCCAGCTCGTAACACCGATACACAATAAACTGCAGGATCACTCACCTTTGTTAGTATTCCGTGCAAAAGGGAAGCAGCAGGAGCAGCTGGGGTTACCGTCGATGAAGTTGTAGGAACGGGGTGCACGGTGACTTCTGGATAAGGTGGCGGGGGTTTGATGGCATTCTGGATCAGCTCGTTCCTTTCGCTTTGCGATAACTTGGCGAACTGGACGAGCATGTCCTTGAAGGATACACTGTCGTGGGAATTTGAGGACGAAGGATCCGATGTCGATGGTTTCCCACCACCTTCTTGTCTGTACTGAAATGTGAAAGAGTTTTTCATTTATTAGTACAATGACCATATTTACAACACTTGAAACAAGTCCAAGTAGAATATCGTTAAACCTTATAAACGCATAAGAAAATACAAAAACTACATACATCTTCACCTTCTGACACCCCCGTTTCAGTACAAGAATATTGCAAGATAATTAAATTGATTCAAGCTGAGTCACTGGACGTCATAAAAAAAATTAGACAAGAATAACCAGTATCGTGGAATGACTGGCCTTTCTTTTCGAGCGACATTAATGGTAGTGAATTGTTTACATAATTCGTGTTTCCAAAAAAAAAAGACCGTTTTGTACCGAGTTAATGAATTCATGTTCGAACCTTTCTTTTCTCTCTCGAATTAAGAGACTGCACTCCGTTCCTATGCATATATCTCATAAGCTTTCAAGAACAAAAAGTTACTTCAGCCCTAAACCAATAAAAATCATAAAAGCATAACTTTTCGGAAAAATAATGAAGAAGAAAGCTTCGAGATGCTGCTATGGAACCTCATTGTAAACAACCTCCTTAAAACCTCAAGAGTATGCACATGAAAGCGTTTAAATATAAAATCATGGCCATCTGAGTGAATTTAATGCAATCAGCCCATATAGAAGTACAGAAATGCGTAAGTTTGACCACTGTCAACCTCCGATATACTATGATAGGATAAAGAAACAAAGCCAAAAAAGCCCTAAAAATCAGCAGATGTCGGAGAGTCGAAATACCTTCCATTCATATCAACCAATCATAGGTCACCTATCACAGAGTAGGTACAACGTGTCTTCAAATCACTCCCACCACTTCCCACTTTCAACCAATAAGATCGCTCCTATTAGCTGTCACGTTAGTCTTGCACCCATGTCATTCGTCAACTGTTACTTATCGTCCATCACCTATCAACTGTCATTTGTTACTTCTCACTCATTATCTGTCATCTATCACCTCTCATTCGTCGGTTGTTACCTGTCAATTTTCAGGATCAAAATTAATAACATGAGGACACTTTTTATCTCATTTGATATTATTTCGGTATTACTGAAGGCTAAAATCAGTATTTGTACATCTAGCATCAAGTTCGTGCAGAAGACACAATACGAGTGGTGAGAAATTGCACACAACTCCTAATGGCATTCGAAAACTCAAACGCAGTCAGTTTTTTCGTCCTTCCAAATTGAGTATCAGACTAGTAGGACACTTCCAGATCGCCCAGTGTCTTTTTCAGCATAAAAAATATAGATAGAGGAAAATTCCACGGCTTGAAAGGCAGAGGGGCGTTCATTAAACCAAACGGCAGTCGTAAATTTTTAATCTAAATAATTTAGTTGGTTTCAACCTTCCAAACTTCAGTATATTTCTGACATAATGTTGAACCGAAATCTTCCGAACCAGATCGCCAGCTGATACTCTGAGTAACACAATAACCGATTCACAGGCAAGTCAACTCACCGTTGAGTTCTATTCCCAAGGAAATATGACATGTGCGCTTCAGAGGTCTATGATCAAGCCATTTACGACTTTCGAAAATGAAAATGTAGAGAACTCACCATATTTATAGTATTCAGCAGCACATTCAGTTCGTTACTGACGTCAGACCCCTGTCTGACCTGCGACCCACTGCCTAAGGCCATCGACGAAAAGTTCAGCACGCTATTCGAATACTTATGAGTCCCGTCAGGCTGTCTAATCCTCCTTCCCCTTCGCGGAACTGCTTCGGGGTGTCTCTGCCTATAATCAGCAATAATCGACTGAACATCCAACGTGAGCCTCTTCCCCTGGCGGAAATCGGCGGAACCGTTCAATTCAAAGGCGTTCTGATGCGATTTCGGGATGATATTCCTGTGCTTGATGTTGTTCCCGTTGAGACTGATGCTAGGAATACGCAGCGCCGATCTGGGACTCGCCAGGCTCGACTTGAGGATGCTTTGCGGCAGGCTGTGGCGCAGACGTTCCTCCACAGCCTCGCTCTGAGACTCGCCAAAGAGCTCCGCATAGTCCGTCTTCTCGTTTATCATGAGGATCTGCCGCTTGCGCTGCATCCGCAGCAGCAGCTCCTCCTTCAGCTTCTTCAGATGGATGATGTTGTTCCACTCGCGCTCTTTGTCTTTGGCCAGCTCGTTCAGGGTCTTCACCTCGGCCAGGAGCTGTTCGCTGAAGGACTGCACCTGCTCCAGGTTGCTGCACTCCGCCATATCGATGAACTCGTTGAGGATCTTGTCGCGACAGGCGAAGTTCTCGTGGATCTCCGCGCGCAGTCTCTTGACGGGGAACTCTTCGTTTTCCGACTTTCTCTTGTTGGTTTCTGCCGTGGGAGAACCGGCGCTGCTGTAGTTTTCCTCTCCGGCGTCCGGTTCCGCTTTAACCTCAATCTTTCCTTCGTCGTCTTCCATTTCTGTCTTGTTTCTATCGCTCTGGCCGTTTTCGGTTTTTTCTGCCTCGCTGGGTTCGTCGTGGGCGGGTTCTTTGAGGTTTGCTTCGGCGATCGTTTCGGATTTCGGTTGAGATTCATCAGATCGCTGATCGGCGTGGCCGGGTGAGGAGGGCTGGACGTTGCAACCTTCGCGTACGTCTTCCATTATCTGCATTTTATTCAGACTGAAACAAAGGATTATGTCGTTAAAAGTTGGACTTCATGAGATATCTAGAGCGTCGTAAGGCTTGTAGAAAGCTCTGTCCAGAATGTTTCATAATTTAAATAATGAAAAATTGATAAAGATATGGAACTTTGGTAAAAAAATAAATAAAATTTTTAAACAATATGGCAAGTGATACCTCATTTGAAATCATTCAATATCAATCAACAAAAATAAAATTATTCTTTCAATCGATAAAAACAATATCTGATAGAGCAACTGTGGCAGTAATTATTATTGTCAATGAACTAAATGTTCAAACTGTCTACTGCTAATTTCCATAAGTTCTTTTCAAAATGAGACCTCACATTTCGTAGCATTTCCGGCGTTATTCGACGGCATTCTTCAATAATTCCACTACGTGAATCTTCCAGGGATTCTAGTTCAGTTGCATAGATTTTGTTTTTCAAGTGAACCCACAGGAAAAAATAGAGTGGGGTTAAATCTGGGGATCTTGCTGGCCACTCTATAGTGCCTCTTCTTCCAATCCAACTTCCAGGAAATATTCTATACAAAAACGCCCTAACAGGCTGTGCATAGTGTGTCTTGTTGAAATATCAAGTGGTCTTCATGGTAACTATGGTTATTTTCAATGATGTCTACTTATTGCGGAGAAACACATTCATTCAATAATTTCAAATAAGTTTCTCCTGTCAGGTAACGGTCAGAAATACTTGGCCACCAAAAGTATCGTCCCAGATATAAAATAGATCTAGAATCAACTAAGCAATATACATGAGCTTTTCAATCTAAACGATGGTCTATTATCGTCCCATCAAAAAATATATTGCTGGATGTTTCCACTACTGCATTGTCAACCATTATGTAATGTGTGTGGATTTGTCTACCAAAATGTGAAATTTGTGTTATATCTAGATAAAAACAACAGAATATTGTCTCAGATCCATCCATTCAACTATTGCAGCTAACAAAAAGTCATCTTCATTGATGATCAAAGACGTATCATCTGCATACGATATAACAGCTTATTCAACAATTTCTGGTAGTTCGCTCGTATATAAGATGCACAGGAGTGGGCCCAAAATAAAACCTTGTGCCACCCCTATCTTAATCATGCCAATTTCTGATTTAATGAGGTTCCCAGTTTCATTCTTTTCTACCAAAAATTGTGACCAGTTGTCATAACAGGACGAAAGCTTTTGAACCAGTTTGGTGATGAAAAAGTACTCGTACGTGTATTTTTCATTCATAAAACCTGAGAGCACCAACTTAGGTGTTTGCTAAATGGGTTCATCAGCCGAAAACAAACACCAGAATGTAAACATATAAGTAAACCGATCAAATAGACAAAGTTCGCAGGAATTGTAATGTGCAATAGATTGTTGAATGCGGACACTTTTGAAGTCTTTACTGATACTTCATCTCACTCACACTTTTACATTGTACATGCTGGGAGATTAGATTAATTGGTGATGGATTCAAACATTTATGCCAATCCTCAATTGCTGTAATAACCTGGGATCATTATTATCAACAAGAATTTCTGCTTGTGACTTATTTCATCTACGGAAATTCCTAATTACCCGTAAGTCTGATTCAAATGATTAAAAACTTCATCGCTGTGACCGGTGTGAAGTTGGCAGTAAATTTTCAGCAGTAGCTTTCGAGCCACCAGTACAACCATCAGTGGCGTCGGTAAAAATATAATTTTCACTTGTTTGGATAAAAATTGAATTAGTGTGAAAAACTTTATTCAGAATAAGAACTTTTCACAAAATGCATACGCCGTATCAATTCCATGCACTTGCAAAGGGGATAAAGGATTAAAAACAACCCTACAAAAGAATTGAAAACAAGTTTGTATACGTGAAATGAACGTTTCATATCAATTTCATCCACTTGCAAAGGGGATGAAGGGTTGATATCACCCCTCATCAGAATCAAAAAGGACAAATACCTTCGCAAAAAAAACTACCAATTTATAATTCACATGACATGTTTGTATACTTGAGAAGAACATCTCGTACCAATTTCATACACTTGCAAAGGGGATGAAGGGTTAAAATCAACCCTCCGACAGAAATTAAATGGAACAGAGGCCTTCAGAAGAAACCTACAGACTTGAAATTCATAGATCATGTTTTTGTTCACGAAATGAATTTGTCATCCATAAGCAAAGGGGATGAAGGGTTGAGATCAACCATCCGAAAAAATGAAATGGTACAGAGGCCTTTAGAAAAAACTTGCCGACTTGAAATTCACAGAACATGTTTTCGTTCACGAAATGAACGTCTTGTATTAATTTCATGCATTTGCAAAGGGGTTGAAGGGTTGAAATCACCCCTTCATCAGAATGAAAATGGACAAATGCCTTCGGAAAAAAACTACCAATTTATAATTCACATGACATGTTTGTATACTTGAGAAGAACGTCTCGTACCAATTTCATACACTTGCAAAGGGGATGAAGGGTTAAAATCAACCCTTCCACAGAAATTAAATGGAACAGAGACCTTCAGAAGCAACCTGCAGACTTGAAATTAGCAGATCATGTTTTTTTCACGAAATGAATTTTTCATCCATAAGCAAAGGGGATGAAGGGTTAAGATCAACCACCCGAAAAAATGAAATGGTACAGAGGCCTTTAGAAAAAACTTGCCGACTTGAAATTCACAGAACATGTTTTCGTTCACGAAATGAACGTCTTGTATTAATTTCATGCATTTGTAAAGGGGTTGAAGGGTCAAAGTCAACCCTACAAAAGAATTGAAATGGACAAATGCCTTCGTAAAAAACGTGCCAACTTGAAATTCACATGACAAGTTTGTATACATGAAATGAACGTTTCGTATCAATTTCATCCACTTGCAAAGGGGATGAAGGGTTGAAATCACCCCTTCATCAGAATGAAAATGGACAAATGCCTTCGGAAAAAAACTACCAATTTATAATTCACATGACATGTTTGTATACTTGAGAAGAACGTCTCGTACCAATTTCATACACTTGCAAAGGGGATGAAGGGTTAAAATCAACCCTTCGACAGAAATTAAATGGAACAGAGACCTTCAGAAGCAACCTGCAGACTTGAAATTAGCAGATCATGTTTTTTTTCACGAAATAAAAGTCCTGTATCAATTTCATCCATTTGCAAAGAAGTACAAGGGTTAAAATCAACCCTAAAAAAGTTTTTAAATGTACAAATTCTTTCGGAAAAAACCTGCCAATTTGAAATTCACAGGATCAGTTTTTATACATGGAATGAACGTTTCGTATCAATTTCATCCACTTGCAAAGGGGATGAAGGGTTGAAATCACCCCTCATCAGAATGAAAATGGACAAATGCCTTCGGAAAAAAACTACCAATTTATAATTCACATGACATGTTTGTATACTTGAGAAGAACGTCTCGTACCAATTTCATACACTTGCAAAGGGGATGAAGGGTTAAAATCAACCCTCCGACAGAAATTAAATGGAACAGAGGCCTTCAGAAGAAACCTACAGACTTGAAATTCATAGATCATGTTTTTGTTCACGAAATGAATTTGTCATCCATAAGCAAAGGGGATGAAGGGTTAAGATCAACCACCCGAAAAAATGAAATGGTACAGAGGCCTTTAGAAAAAACTTGCCGACTTGAAATTCACAGAACATGTTTTCGTTCACGAAATGAACGTCTTGTATTAATTTCATCCATTTGCAAAGGGGTGGAAGGGTCAAAATCAACCCTCCGACAGAAATTAAATGGAACAGAGGCCTTCAGAAGCAACCTGCAGACTTGAAATTCATAGATCATGTTTTTGTTCACGAAATGAATTTTTCATCCATAAGCAAAGGGGATGAAGGGTTAAGATCAACCACCCGAAAAAATGAAATGGTACAGAGGCCTTTAGAAAAAACTTGCCGACTTGAAATTCACAGAACATGTTTTCGTTCACGAAATGAACGTCTTGTATTAATTTCATGCATTTGCAAAGGGGTTGAAGGGTCAAAGTCAACCCTACAAAAGAATTGAAATGGACATATGCCTTCGTAAAAAACGTGCCTTCTTGAAATTCACATGACAAGTTTGTATACATGAAATGAACGTTTCGTATCAATTTCATCCACTTGCAAAGGGGATGAAGTGTTGATATCACCCCTCATCAGAATGAAAATGGACAAATGCCTTCGGAAAAAAACTACCAATTTATAATTCACATGACATGTTTGTATACTTGAGAAGAACATCTCGTACCAATTTCATACACTTGCAAAGGGGATGAAGGGTTAAAATCAACCCTCCGACAGAAATTAAATGGAACAGAGGCCTTCAGAAGAAACCTGCAGACTTGAAATTCATAGATCATGTTTTTGTTCACGAAATGAATTTTTCATCCATAAGCAAAGGGGATGAAGGGTTAAGATCAACCACCCGAAAAAATGAAATGGTACAGAGGCCTTTAGAAAAAACTTGCCGACTTGAAATTCACAGAACATGTTTTCGTTCACGAAATGAACGTCTTGTATTAATTTCATGCATTTGCAAAGGGGTTGAAGGGTCAAAGTCAACCCTACAAAAGAATTGAAATGGACATATGCCTTCGTAAAAAACGTGCCTTCTTGAAATTCACATGACAAGTTTGTATACATGAAATGAACGTTTCGTATCAATTTCATCCACTTGCAAAGGGGATGAAGTGTTGATATCACCCCTCATCAGAATGAAAATGGACAAATGCCTTCGGAAAAAAACTACCAATTTATAATTCACATGACATGTTTGTATACTTGAGAAGAACATCTCGTACCAATTTCATACACTTGCAAAGGGGATGAAGGGTTAAAATCAACCCTCCGACAGAAATTAAATGGAACAGAGGCCTTCAGAAGAAACCTACAGACTTGAAATTCATAGATCATGTTTTTGTTCACGAAATGAATTTGTCATCCATAAGCAAAGGGGATGAAGGGTTAAGATCAACCACCCGAAAAAATGAAATGGTACAGAGGCCTTTAGAAAAAACTTGCCGACTTGAAATTCACAGAACATGTTTTCGTTCACGAAATGAACGTCTTGTATTAATTTCATCCATTTGCAAAGGGGTGGAAGGGTCAAAATCAACCCTCCGACAGAAATTAAATGGAACAGAGGCCTTCAGAAGCAACCTGCAGACTTGAAATTCATAGATCATGTTTTTGTTCACGAAATGAATTTTTCATCCATAAGCAAAGGGGATGAAGGGTTAAGATCAACCACCCGAAAAAATGAAATGGTACAGAGGCCTTTAGAAAAAACTTGCCGACTTGAAATTCACAGAACATGTTTTCGTTCACGAAATGAACGTCTTGTATTAATTTCATGCATTTGCAAAGGGGTTGAAGGGTCAAAGTCAACCCTACAAAAGAATTGAAATGGACATATGCCTTCGTAAAAAACGTGCCTTCTTGAAATTCACATGACAAGTTTGTATACATGAAATGAACGTTTCGTATCAATTTCATCCACTTGCAAAGGGGATGAAGTGTTGATATCACCCCTCATCAGAATGAAAATGGACAAATGCCTTCGGAAAAAAACTACCAATTTATAATTCACATGACATGTTTGTATACTTGAGAAGAACATCTCGTACCAATTTCATACACTTGCAAAGGGGATGAAGGGTTAAAATGAACCCTCCGACAGAAATTAAATGGAACAGAGGCCTTCAGAAGAAACCTACAGACTTGAAATTCATAGATCATGTTTTTGTTCACGAAATGAATTTGTCATCCATAAGCAAAGGGGATGAAGGGTTAAGATCAACCACCCGAAAAAATGAAATGGTACAGAGGCCTTTAGAAAAAACTTGCCGACTTGAAATTCACAGAACATGTTTTCGTTCACGAAATGAACGTCTTGTATTAATTTCATGCATTTGCAAAGGGGTTGAAGGGTCAAAGTCAACCCTACAAAAGAATTGAAATGGACAAATGCCTTCGCAAAAAACGTGCCAACTTGAAATTCACATGACAAGTTTGTATACATGAAATGAACGTTTCGTATCAATTTCATCCACTTGCAAAGGGGATGAAGGGTTGAAATCACCCCTTCATCAGAATGAAAATGGACAAATGCCTTCGGAAAAAAACTACCAATTTATAATTCACATGATATGTTTGTATACTTGAGAAGAACGTCTCGTACCAATTTCATACACTTGCAAAGGCGATGAAGGGTTAAAATCAACCCTTCGACAGAAATTAAATGGAACAGAGACCTTCAGAAGCAACCTGCAGACTTGAAATTAGCAGATCATGTTTTTTCTTCACGAAATAAAAGTCCTGTATCAATTTCATCCATTTGCAAAGAAGTTAAAGGGTTAAAATCAACCCTAAAAAAGTTTTTAAATGTACAAATTCTTTCGGAAAAAACCTGCCAATTTGAAATTCACAGGATCAGTTTTTATACATGGAATGAACGTTTCGTATCAATTTCATCCACTTGCAAAGGGGATGAAGGGTTGAAATCACCCCTTCATCAGAATGAAAATGGACAAATGCCTTCGGAAAAAAACTACCAATTTATAATTCACATGACATGTTTGTATACTTGAGAAGAACGTCTCGTACCAATTTCATACACTTGCAAAGGGGATGAAGGGTTGAAATCACCCCTTCATCAGAATGAAAATGGACAAATGCCTTCGGAAAAAAACTACCAATTTATAATTCACATGACATGTTTGTATACTTGAGAAGAACATCTCGTACCAATTTCATACACTTGCAAAGGGGATGAAGGGTTAAAATCAACCCTCCGACAGAAATTAAATGGAACAGAGGCCTTCAGAAGAAACCTACAGACTTGAAATTCATAGATCATGTTTTTGTTCACGAAATGAATTTGTCATCCATAAGCAAAGGGGATGAAGGGTTAAGATCAACCACCCGAAAAAATGAAATGGTACAGAGGCCTTTAGAAAAAACTTGCCGACTTGAAATTCACAGAACATGTTTTCGTTCACGAAATGAACGTCTTGTATTAATTTCATGCATTTGCAAAGGGGTTGAAGGGTCAAAGTCAACCCTACAAAAGAATTGAAATGGACAAATGCCTTCGTAAAAAACGTGCCAACTTGAAATTCACATGACAAGTTTGTATACATGAAATGAACGTTTCGTATCAATTTCATCCACTTGCAAAGGGGATGAAGGGTTGAAATCACCCCTCATCAGAATGAAAATGGACAAATGCCTTCGGAAAAAAACTACCAATTTATAATTCACATGACATGTTTGTATACTTGAGAAGAACATCTCGTACCAATTTCATACACTTGCAAAGGGGATGAAGGGTTAAAATCAACCCTCCGACAGAAATTAAATGGAACAGAGGCCTTCAGAAGAAACCTACAGACTTGAAATTCATAGATCATGTTTTTGTTCACGAAATGAATTTGTCATCCATAAGCAAAGGGGATGAAGGGTTAAGATCAACCACCCGAAAAAATGAAATGGTACAGAGGCCTTTAGAAAAAACTTGCCGACTTGAAATTCACAGAACATGTTTTCGTTCACGAAATGAACGTCTTGTATTAATTTCATGCATTTGCAAAGGGGTTGAAGGGTCAAAGTCAACCCTACAAAAGAATTGAAATGGACAAATGCCTTCGCAAAAAACGTGCCAACTTGAAATTCACATGACAAGTTTGTATACATGAAATGAACGTTTCGTATCAATTTCATCCACTTGCAAAGGGGATGAAGGGTTGAAATCACCCCTTCATCAGAATGAAAATGGACAAATGCCTTCGGAAAAAAACTACCAATTTATAATTCACATGACATGTTTGTATACTTCAGAAGAACGTCTCGTACCAATTTCATACACTTGCAAAGGGGATGAAGGGTTAAAATCAACCCTTCGACAGAAATTAAATGGAACAGAGACCTTCAGAAGCAACCTGCAGACTTGAAATTAGCAGATCATGTTTTTTTTCACGAAATGAATTTTTCATCCATAAGCAAAGGGGATGAAGGGTTAAGATCAACCACCCGAAAAAATGAAATGGTACAGAGGCCTTTAGAAAAAACTTGCCGACTTGAAATTCACAGAACATGTTTTCGTTCACGAAATGAACGTCTTGTATTAATTTCATGCATTTGCAAAGGGGTTGAAGGGTCAAAATCTACCCTCCGAAAGAAATGAAATGGAACAGAGGGCATCAGAAGAAACCTGCCGACTTGAAATTCACAGATCATGTTTTTTTTTTCACGAAATAAAAGTCCTGTATCAATTTCATCCATTTGCAAAGAAGTTGAAGGGTCAAAAACCCTAAAAAAGTTTTTAAATGTATAAATTCTTTCGGAAAAAACCTGCCAATTTGAAATTCACAGGATTAGATTTTATACATGGAATGAACGTTCCGTAACAATATCATCCACTTGCAAATGGGATAAAGGGTTGAAATCAACCATACAAAAGATTTAAAATGCGCAAATGCCGTCAGAAAATATCTGCCGATTTGAAATTTATGGAACAAGTTTTAATCCATTTGTAAAGAGAATGAAAGGTGGAATTATTGACGACTTGTTTACAAAACATTGAATTTCCTCTTCTATAGAAAAACTTGATGAAAAGTAGTGTAAATATAAGTTAATCTTGCGTAAAAAAATCTGCACATAACAGTGAAATCCGTTGCATTTTTCCAAGAGGATTGATATGGTTCTTGAACATTTCAATTGTTTTGAAGGGTTGATTTCAACCCTTCACCCTCTTTGCAAATGGATGAAGTTGATACAGGACATTCATTTCGTGAACAAAAACATGATCTGTAACATTCAAGTCGGCAGGTTATTTCTGAAGGCCTCTGTTCTATTTAATTTCTTTCGGAGGGTTGATCTTCATCCACTTCGCAGATGGATGAAATTGATACGATACGTTCTTGTCATGTATACAAACATGTCATTTGAATTACGAATTGGTAGTTTTTTCCGAAGGCATTTGTCTATTTTCATTCTTGTAAAAGGGTGATTTCAATCCTTCATCCCCCTGTGCATGTGGATGAAATTGTTAAGGAACGTTCATTCCATGTATACTAACTTGATACGGCATATGCTTTTTGCGAAAAGTTCTTATTCTGAGTTTTTTCACAGTAATTCAATTTTTATCCGAACCAGTGAAAATTATATTTTTACCGATACCACTGGTGGTTTTACTGCTGGAAAATTTACTGCCAACTTCACACCGGTGCCAAAGTAACCTAATCCAATGTGTTCAACAAAAAGGCGGTATTTTTGAACATTTACTTCATATTTTATAGCGTTTTATCAAACCAAATTGTTAACGATGTTTCCTATTATTAAAACTCTCATTTTCAATTTTAACAAAAAAAGAGCATTTTTGTTGAGAATGTGATTACGAATCGAAATGCATTAAAAAAACCATATTTATCAAATATTTAAAAAACGCGACTGGCAATTATTTATTGTATTCAGCATCGAGAAGGCTAAAAATGTCACTAGTAGCATCAATAATAGTAATGAAGTTGGGACACCTTGTATACAGGATGTTGTATTAAAACTATTAATTAGAAGCATGTTACGTGAAACTACTGTATACCATAATCGAAAAAAAGACGTCACCTTAACGACTTGCACTTGTTTACCTACCTACTAGATCAAATCACTACATACACCATACACGGCTAACCGATTCATAGTCCATCCTCGGATAATCTAGCTGAATCTAGTCACCACCATCCCGTGAACCCCCGAAAAACCATCCACGCATTCCGAAAATTCACCACCGGCGCCTAAAATCGCGCCACCACAAAGAAAACAGCTCGTCGCGTCACAAAAACAATCGACGACGGTACGTATCTACATACACCCGTGTCGAAAACACGTGCGAGTTGCGCTGCGCGGCGCGGAGTAGGCTATGGCGTACGTGCGACGCGGGAGATCGAAGGCGACGAAAGCATCGCAGGCGGCCGCGGTGGCTTCGGCTTGCACTTTCCGAGGACGCGGCTGCGAGGACGCGAAGTAGGTCGGCGGACAATCGACGATCGCCCGGTCACGGACCTTCGGGGGAAATGAACTGTAGCAGTGGCGGCGGGCGCGAGGCTCTGGAAGGAGCGCGGTAGATCGTTTTCATGCGGCTGTCTCTCGATAATTGAGGAAAGCAGATAAAAAAGCAGAATTAACGTTCCGTAATGAAGTTCTCTTGTTTCAAATACCATTTTTCGAACTCCTTCTTCGAAAATTGACCTTTCCTTCTTATTTTTGGAGTTGAAAGTGGCATTTTTCCCCCTAGGAAGGAAAAGTTACACATGACTACAGGAATTTTGTCAAGGTTATATTTATTTATATTATAGGGGAGACTGTTGTATACTGGAACAGGTTGCATACTGGGACAAATGAAATTTGCAGCTAACTTAAATTAAGGAAAACTCTTCTGCATTGTCCTCTATTATAGGTTAAAGGATTATCAGCCAATTGTTCAGTTTGGATCGCCCCAAAATATGAGGGCGCTCTTCACAAATCATCTAAAAATATTGCAGTGAAACTAGCACATAAGTCCGAAACAACCATGCTCAGATTATCATCAAGATGGTTGAGTAACTGCTTAAAGCGGAAAATTTCATAGAGCGGCAAATCTCAGGGGAGCGGTAAACTCCAGAATGTGGCAAATCTCAGAGAGCAGCAAATCTTAGAGAGCGGCAAACTCAGAGAGCGGCAAATCTCATAGAGGAGCAAATCACAGGAAGCAGCAAACCTCAGAAAGCGGCAAATCTCAGAGAGCGGCAAATTTCAGAAACCGGCAAATCTCAGGAACCGGCAAATCTCAGGGAGCGGCAAATTTCATAGAGCGGAAAATTTCAGATGGCGACAAATCTCAGAGAGTCGCAAATTTTGGAGAGCGGCAAATCTCACAAAGCAACATATCTCAGAGAGCGGCAAATCTCATAGAGCGACAAATCTCAGGTAGCGGTAAATCTCAGGAAGCGGCAAATCTCGGGAAGCGGCAAGTTCGCTCGTGGAAAATGCGCTTTCGTCCTACGTCACCACAGTTCACATTCGACATTGGCTGCTTTCAAATTGTCATAGGGAGTAACATCGAGTAACTCCGAGTACCTCCTAAAAAACTTACAGCCCACGGAAAATCATGTTCCAATCAAACCCATTTATTGAATTAAGTTCACTAGGGTTCAGTATAAGGCCGTTTGACAAAAGCAATTTGGAATACATTGCAAGATGATGGATTTGAGCACTGATGATCGGCAGAACTCTGAAACTAGCATGCAGGTAGTCACCAGTTTCAATTAACATTCGCTAATTGTAGTTGCACAACATGTTCTTATAGGAAAACTTGCAAGGAGTTCAAAGAACAGCAAGAATAAAATTGCACGCCACTGAGTAAGTTCCTTTAAATGGAAATTGAAGGGGAGCACAGACCGTGTGTAGCCGTAGATTGTAGCAGGAACATCTATCAGAGTATCAGCAGTGAAAACGATGCTAACGAATTCGCATGCAGAGCCGTTCTCAGTTTCATCAAGCTGACTCGTTTTCCTTAGCATCTGGGAAAATTTTGGTATTCATTTCGCGTCTAGATTGCACTGGCCGAATTAGATATCGAGACTCCAAAGACTATACGAGGGTGGAGAGAAAGCCAGAAAAGGTATTTCCGAATGCAGTCCTCTTTTCGACAAGCAGATTTGACGAAATATACCAGAACCGGAACAAGGAACCCTTTAAACAACTTGAAAAAATTATGAATTGTATATGCAATAATTGACACATTATGACCGAAAGGGTTACAAAGATCGATGAACCAAAAAGCTACTTTTTTATATAGCCTATGATGCACAAAAATTGATTTAAAAAACTGACCGATAATTCGTTCAAAATATCTCGTAAACCTTTTCGTTCTCCCTGTATAAGTTAGTGTTATTACTGTAGTTCTTCTTCCACTGTTCGCCCTGATGAGTTGATGGCGAGATGTGAAATATTAATTACGATGAGAGTTGCATACTGGTGAACATGAAGGGGGTGAAGATCGATTGTTTGCATTAAACTAATCACGGATAAATGAACAGGGGAAGGAAATGGAAAATTATGGAATGACTGTACTGTCCCTTTAGTCCGATTGCATCCCCTGGCATGGTGAAAGTCCGGGGTTGGGTTTGTTCGTAGGGGTCTCTACTATTGGAATTATTGGAATTATATTTGGAAAATTTTTTTTTCAGCAAGATTTTCAATGGCAATATCCCCAAGTCATTGATAATAGACGAGGTAATTTAACTCGTTCCTTGACAATAATCCGATACCGAAACAAGCTTGAAAAATCTGTCATTTGCATTTTCACGTCATTTCGTGCATTTTTACGTCCTTTCGGACATTTTTTCGTCCATTCGCGCAATTTTACGTAATTTTTCCTACAAGCGTGCGTGATTCACGCTATACCCGCACGCAATTTAGTTTGAGACGCGTCAGTTACCCGCACTAGCGAGGAAAAAAATTTGCCGCCCGCTTAAATCACTTCAAGTCAGTTATTCCCGCACTAGTGCGGGTAAAATTTTTCCCGCACGCGAAAGTCTGTTCAAGAGAGCTACATAATTTTTTTCAATTATCTTGTAGAAAAAATATTGATTCTAACTCATACAGAAAGGTTTTCTCTCACACTAGACTGCAGTCGCATGCGGGAAAGGTTCTTTTTAGAATAATAACTATTACGCAACTTCAAGCTCTATTGTGCAATTTTACGTCCTTTCGCGCATTTTACGCCATATCTCGCCATTTTACGTCATATCGTGCAATTTCACGTCATTTCGCGCAAATCATTAGTGCACTTTTACGCCTTTTTGCTCAATTTTACGCCTTTTTGCTCAATTTTACGCCCTTTTGCTCAATTTTACGTCTTTTCACGCATTTATACGTTCATTTGCGCAATTGTGACGTCTTTTCGCGCAATTTTACGTCCTTTCGCGCATTTTACGCCATATCTCGCCATTTTACGTCATATCGTGCAATTTCACGTCATTTCGCGCAAATCATTAGTGCAATTTTACGCCTTTTTGCTCAATTTTACGCCCTTTTGCTCAATTTTACGTCTTTTTGCGCATTTTTACGTCCTTTCGCGCATTTTTTCGTCTATTCGAGCAATTTTATGTCATTTTGCGCAACTTTACGCTCTTTCGTGCAACTTTACGTCCTTCCGCGCAAGTTTCTGTCTATTCGCGCAATTTTGCGTCCATTTCGGCAATTTTACGTGAATTCTCACAATTTTACGTCGTTTGCGTAGTTTTACGTCTTTTCGCCCATTTTTTCGTCCATTCGCGCAATTTTACGTCATTTTGCGCAACCTCACGCCCTTTCGTGCAATTTTACGTCCTTTCGCGCAATTTTCTGTCTATTCGCGCGATCGCCCATTTTTTTGCGCAATTTTGCGTCTAGTTGGACAATTTTATATCTTCTCATTTTCACTTCTTTTCGCGCATTTTTACGTCTTTTCGCACATTTGTTCGTCGTTTCGCGTATGTTTTTCGTATTCGTGCAATTTTAAGTTCTTTAGCGCAAATGTCCACTTTTCTACGCAATTTTAAGTTCATTTGGGAAATTTTACGTCCATTCGCACAATTACGCCTTTTTGCGCATTTTTGGGTCGTTTCGCATATTTTTACGTCCATTTCCGCATTTTTACGTCTATTCGCGCATTGTCCGTCCTTTCGCGAAATTTCATGTTTTCGCGCAATTTTACCCCATTTCGCGCAAAGTGCGGGAAATAGGATATTTCTACGAGTTTGACAAGATGATGAACCACAAGCAATGCAGCAACATTTTTGAAGCTAACCATTTTCTGACAAATGGCTATTACAAATTTCACCCACATGGTGCAACCTTTTTGACACCCCCCCTATACTTGTCAAAAAGCTTCATTATACCATCTACTTACTCTTCAGGAAGTCCTCCGGAAGTTTTCTCAGCCGGCTGAGCCGTAGGCACCAACCCCACCGCCAGCAAGATATCGTACGCGCTCTCCTGGACCTCTTCCTCCTTCAGAAAGTCCGTGGGCAGATTCTTCTCGGGGATCGCCCCCTTCTTCAAGCGACACCTGGTGGGCAGTCCGAGAATCTCGTGCTGCACGTCGCGTTCGTAACTCTCGTCCAAAAAGTGCCTCGAACAAATTCGAGCGGTCGAGCAATTGTTCAACTGTTTTCCGCAGGCTTGCAGCCACCTGTGGCGCGTTTTGGAATCGCCGGGGAATCTGTGGTAGCGGATCGAGCCGCCTTTCGTTTTTCTGTGCGTGCTGTTACAGCCCACTACCGCACATTGAGGCATTTCAATGTCATTGGGAAGTTATGGAACTGAAAGGGTAGTGTGAGTGTAAGTGGTGATCATGTAGCCAAGAATCGTATGAACTCTCCTTGAAAATTTACGCGTTAGGTTTGAAGCATATTCTCTCCATTCAAATCAGGTTTATGCATTCATACCAACTACCAAGTCACTGATAATTCTCTCAAAGCAGCACCGCCGTCATATAACACAAATGGGGACCAAAAAAATTGCTTCCGTCGCAAATTCTTTCATAAAAACTATTTATAGCGAAGTCTCACACTGAGAGTCACAGCATTCTGAGAAAGACCTCTGATATAATGCCGCCAACAGTGAATTTTGACCTGCCTTATACCGTTCTAACTCCGAAGAGAGACAACTGGGTTGTCCAAGAAGAGGAACTACTGAGAGCAGATTACTGTTGGTTCACAGATGGTTCTGGTGCAGGTGTATACAGTCGTATACCTAGAACAGACATATCAACCTGTTTAGGATTATATGCGACAGTATTCCAGGTAGAAATTCACGCCATCTCTATGTGAAGTGGGACTGGAAGAAACCAATCTCACACA
Source organism: Chrysolina americana (assembly GCA_958502065.1). Taxonomy (NCBI): domain Eukaryota; kingdom Metazoa; phylum Arthropoda; class Insecta; order Coleoptera; family Chrysomelidae; genus Chrysolina; species Chrysolina americana. The sequence goes on along the minus strand of OY293412.1, from coordinate 101,805,859 downwards.
AAGATCAATCAAAATGTTCTCGGACAGTCAATCAGCTTTGAAAGCACTTGGCTCGTATCGATCAACGTTTAAGCTGGTGTCAAACTGCCAGAGAAGACTATCCTCAATAGGAAGACTCAATAGTCTGTCTCTGGTCTGGATTCCTGGACACTTCGGTATGGAGAGCAATGAAACGGCGAACCTTCTTGCAAAAAACTCTGTTAGACTCACAGGCCAGTCGTTTGAATCATCACATGACAAGACTATAACTGTCGAAGGACCTAACATGTCGGCACTGTCTTGAAGATGATGAAACAGCAGAGCACATACTTTATGACTGCCCCGCAGCGGGCTGAATCAGGTTTTCTATGTTTGGCAGTTTCACTCTCTCCCTCGCACCTGAAAGATCATACACCAAATTAACTAATCGGTTTTGTCAAGAAGCTGGAATTATTTAGTGAAATATGAACTGGTATGAGTCACAATAGACCCTTAAGGGTTGCAGCGGAGGGCCGGTAGACTCAAAGATGGTCTGGGAATGCCTAGACAAACTCAATGATCTAGGCAGGAACAACAAGGTGATCCTCCTCTGGGTGCCGGGGCATGTCGGAGTGGAGGACAATGAACAAGCAGATACTCTGGCACGAAAAGGGGCATCAACGCCACTGATCGGGCCAGAAACATTCTGCGGACTTGGAAAATCTTACTCTCAAATAGAACTCAATAAAACTGAAGAAGCAGTGAGAGCAATATACTGGCAATGACTTCCAGGGTCAAGGCAGGCCAAAGATCTCCTCGGCAACCTCAACCGAGCAAGATCGAAGACACTGATTGACCTCAGCAAATAGTCTGAAGACAATCATGGGATTTCTGACGGGGCACTGCAGACTCAAAGAACACCTAAGGAAGCTAGGCTTGGAGGGGGACAGCACCTGCAGATTCTGTGGGGAACATCCAGAAACACCAAACCATATATTGTTGGAGTGTTATGCTGTACATCACAAGAGATTGAATATACTGGAATCACACCAGCTGACTGAGAAATACCACGAATAGACCCCCTCAAAATCCTTAAAGGATTGGGGCTTGAGGGGCTGCTATAAACGAGAACACCTTGAAATAGCACAAGAAGATGGGGCACAATAGATCTAATTAGGTCGCAGTGCATCAGTCACCATCCATACCTACCATTACCATTACCAGACCCGTTCATTTTAAACCTAACCTAACCCAGACATTTTTTTGTAGCAAAATAACTGTTCTTCCGGGAAAGGCATGAATTCAGACGTTTTTCAAATAATATAATGTATAACCATAGAAAATGCTACTAAAAGTTCAGGAAGCTTGTTACAGAAGCTCTTGTAAAAAAGCTTACTACAATCTGGAAGAATACTACAATGAATCATTGCTGTGATCTCACTTATGCATTACAAATGAGCATCAGGGTATATTTTAAATTATTTTTTTTCATCATTTATTTTATTTCTTAGAAATGTGCATGTAATTTGAAATTATAATATTTGAGTATTTGTGTCTTTTCATTATGTGGCATTGAGAAAGCGGTGTGTTTTTCCATTGTCATTAAAGAATATTTCTTGCTCTCTCTCTCATTCTATTCAACACTGATGTTTTTTTTTTATTTATTAAAACATTTGGCAAAGGATCCCCATTCTTATGGAAAATGGCTTTCGGTCAAATTTCCTGAATTGTTGATATTTTGTAGATTTTGACTTCCTAGGCAAAAGTGTCCATTGGCACAAAAAAATCGGCCGACCAGTTTTCGAGATACAGGGTGTTAAAGATGAAAAGTGAGGCTTTCCGTTCAAAATTTCAAACAATTCCGAGAATTGACAAAACTATGCCTTAATGATGGTACAATGTCACCTTGATCTCGTATCTATTATACTTGTTCGTTTTGTGCCCTACCGACAGCAGAGTGGACAAAAAAAAAGTTCAATTCGAATAATTTCAAACCAACTAGTGCGAGTTCTCTGATAATTGAAGATTAAATTTAGCCTTGATGAACCCCCTCAATCTTGACCGAAGTTACCTGACATTATATTAATTATGCCTGGTGGATCAAAAATTTTCAATGTTGAGAACGTCGCATAGTCATTCCATGTATACAGGGCGAGTATAAAGTAACAGTCGAAGTTTCATAGCAAAATGCGGGTTTTTCCAATAATTACCTTGTATTTCGAAAATGAATCGGTAACTTTTCATGAATTTTTGATATAATGTACAATTTGAGTAGTCCAAGATTTTGTCATCAATATCAACATAGGTCTCTGGACTCATTTGTCGGCTACATACTTTTGAATGTACCGATTTTATTGATACCACATTTATTCATATGAGACCGAAATGGGCTATTTTCAAGCAATTCTTCGTGTTGACAAATATTCGGAGTAGATTAGTACCCATTCCAAAAATGCAATAAGACCTTATGTCCATGGTGAATGAAATGTCTTTCACTAGAAAGCCCTGTTCTTAAAGAAACTAGTGAAAATTGAAATGTATCAGAAGCATTTGAATATGATACCCTATTTTTGAACTACCCTGTATAAAAAAATGTCAGTTAACTTCGACCTATCAAGAAAGCTCGTTATATAAGAGAGGTAAACAGCAATTTCATCAGATGAGTTACTTTTTTCTCAGTGTACATTCGCTTGTGTTTGTGGACAATATTCATCTTGGGTCGCCAATCTGGATCACTCTGTATTCCGACCAACATCAAAACTAACGAACTTATCTAGAATCTTAGGTAACCCACCAGAGAATGAGACCGATAGTGGGGAACTGAAAACATTCCAAGGATGTTTATAAATAACTTATTGATACGTTAGAGCAACTATGGCTATGAAATATAAAACATTAATTTTAATAAGTTCTTATCAAACTAGAAGTTCTTTCATTCTCAATGGGAATGCTCAGTGACCTACTAGCTTATCTCGGGCTTTGTGGATACCCCAGTTACAAAACAAATAAGGAGCTATTTGAGACTTTCGTCATTATTTTTGCTGACATAGTTTCACAGTTGACGACGTCGATTGCTAGGGAAAATTTTTAAACTGGTGCTCGAAAAGTCTGCGTTTAAAATGGATGCACAGTCATATTCTTTTACGAACACAAATGTACATTTTTCAACAACTCTTTTCATGGACGTTTCAGTCAAATTGTAATTTTCTTTCTGTAAGCGACACCGACAATTTTTTTCATATTATCTCTCCGTATTTACATTATCGTTAATTCTGATTTATTGGAAAAAGAAATCTCAGAAAGAGACGTTTGACAAGTTTCCAGAGTAAAGTCTGAACTCATGAGCCATTTTCGATGTACAGATTGCCATCTTTATCAGGGCTCTCATTATTATTCTTCTTCGTTCGATATATCGTGGAATAAATGAAGAATTTGATTCTGAAGGCATTATTTGGCATTCTACAACTGATATCAGCCCACCTGCCAATAAAATGAAGACACAAATGTTAGTGATCAACCCCTTTGTAATATAATAATTATTGAACTTCTGAAGTCCACCAATTTGAACAAGAAGACTCGTCGAGAAGCAGCCATAGCTAAGGAATCTGGTTTCTGGTTAAATGATTTATCTGTTGCTTCTGTTGGAACTTAATTGGATGACGAATATTCCAGAATTTCAGTTGATCTCAGATTGAGTCACCTATTAGCGTCTCATTCTTGTGTTTAAGGCTTTGAAGTTGAGAAAGATTGGCATGGTTTGTATTGCGGTAGGGCAGGTCATATATCTCGAGATTGCTAAGTAAACCATATCTTGAAAGGAGCTTTGATATCAGCAGCCTTCCTACCATTTTTAGAACCTTTAACACAAGAACATAAATTAACATAAAAGTTAATTGCAGAAAAAAGATCCAGCAAGATATATATTTAGAATTCATTGATTTCGAAAAAAGCGATCGACAAGGTGCCAAGGATGAAGTCATGGGAAATCTTAAAGAATAGAGGAAATGAGAACAAAAGAAATAGAGAAATATCAGAGGGTGCTTTTGCAGATTATTTGATAATTATGACCGAAAATGAAAGAGAACTTACAAAATAATCTAGAGATATGGAATATATCTTTTGAAGAATACGAGATGAGAATGAACGAAAACAAAATAAAAGTGATGGTGATTTCTGAAGAAGGAAGAGAGGCGATAAATATACAAATTGAAGGAGTGTATATAGAACCGGTAGAACATATACAAATATTTAGGAATAGAAATACAAGGAAATGGAAAACAAGAATTGAAAATCAACAATTGAATACAAACACATTAAATATATATATAATAATCAATGAATAAAACTTTTATAAATGAAAAAGAAATTTCTAAGAAAACTAAAATAAAACAATATACTTATTGACCGATTTTGACATTTGATTGCGAGTCCTGGATAGTCTCACAAAGACAAAAAGCAGAATCCGGGCCATTAAAAAGAAGTATTCAAGAAGAGTCACAAAAATGGACTAACTAAAAAATACGGAGATAAGGGAAGATTTCGATAAACAAGCAAAACTGAGGTTTATTGAAAAGAGGCAACTCAGCTGGTGAAACGAATATGGCAGACGAATATTCAGAAGAAAAAAATAAATAGAGGAAGACCTAGACAAACATGGGATGAGGTTATTGTGGAAATTTAAAAAAAGGGAAAAGCTTGCTAAGATGCAAGAACCTTAGCAAGAAACAAGAAAGAATGGGCGAAGTTTGTATATGATTGAGAACATCAATATAGTGATAATGAATTGTAAATAGTAAATTATCCTACACCACTAGGTCTAGATGGTAGATGGGATTTCGATAATATATGTGTATGTCCATCTCAAATTTGGAGAAATCCCGACCAGAATTGGACATAAAACGGATATCCTAGGATATCGTGACATGATATTCTACTCATTTTCTTATCAGTGGCTCTGCTTTTGTGATTTTTTGATACGATGCACCTAACAATGAAGTAAGTACACGTATTTTAAATTTTTCATCCTACTACCTATCTCGGTATTCTTGTTCGCAATGCAAATCAATTTGTATGTAGAATACTCAATAGATTTTTGAGTTTCTGTGAAGATGACATTCATTTTTCCCACTCCATCAAGATTGAATCGACTAGCCAAATTCCCCTTTTCCAAAGCTCCGTTTCTTCTAACTAACAATACCAACAACGAAACTTCGATACTTGTTGCCCAGTCAGGTGTTCCCAGAAGCATAGATCATTTGGAAAAATCAAGAAAATTACAAAACCTACCGCCTTCTCACGATGTTCACTGAACACCACTGGAGTTTCCTTCTCGTGGAAACCAGAAGAAGGCGAGAGTACCAAATTAGTCGATACAGATTGAATTGACTTGCCAGACTCTTCTTTCCAGAACTCCGTTCTTCTAACTAACAACACCAACATCGAAACTTTGAGACTTGTTGCCCAGAGAGGAGTTCCCAGAAGCGTAGAGCATTCAGAAAAATCGAGAACATTACCAAACCTACCTCCTTCTCACGATGTTCACTGAATACCGCTGGAGTTTCCTTCTCGAGGAAACCAGATGAAAAAGAGATAACAACCAGATCAGTGCAATACAGTGACAAAAATAATCATTCTTTCTGATGGCAATCATGATTACTGTGCAACCCAACCGGATGCACCTCTGCAGAGGCAAGCAAGTGCGTTTTCACTTTCGATATGACTGATTTTCATGGCCAACTATGCCGCATTTTCGCGGCGGCCGCTTCCACTCTGTAACTGAACCTTTAAACCCATTCGTGTTTGTGATTTAATATTCAAAACATGACCGCCAGGAGACATTAACGAACGATTTCACTTTCTCAAGGTACGACAACAAAACCGCTTTGTACGATCGCTAATCGATTCTTGGCTACCGTTTTTGATCACCACTTACTTTCCACCCTCGACGTTCGGGGTGCTGGTAACCGCGAAAGGGCACATTCAACCGTATCACACGTGTCACTTCCGAAGAGTTCAAAAAATCGCGACGCACTGATTCACTGGAAAAAGGTGGTAACACTGCTCGCAGGCCAGCTGCTGAAGGGAGACCTAGCCGACGACAGTTGTAGCTGCAACTATGGGTACAAAGCCGCACCCCACCAAGCAGTGAGCACCGGTGACGTCATCGCAAGCAGATTTTTCAGCGTGCGGCGTTGCCCGATGCCCGAAAAAGGGGAGAGATTTGCTACTTTAGTCGATATACGAGTTTACTTACATGTTTTTCGAGGAAAGATAACCATGCGAGAGAGGAAATTAGGTTGGTACAATACCCTAACTAAAGTATATCATTGAGAAATAAAGTCAACTCTGGCGGTTTTTGTTGATTTGAGTAAGAGCTTTTGACTGCGTCTGAAATGTGTCTGAAGAAAATTATTATTATTATTACACAAGGGTTTTCACTGGAAAGTTGGGTATCTTTGGAACTAACAGGGATATCTGCAAACGCTTTTAGATGGAGAGTATAGGTGGTGTTCAGAAATCTCAAAGAAAATCAAATCAAATCAAATCAAATGTTCGGGTCATTTTCAATTTTATAAAATATTATTGGAAAATACAATAGCAAATTGGAAAAAAAACTGTTTCCTCGAATGAATCTCGATACATTTAGGCAGAACTTGAAATTTTTTGAATGATGAAACATTAAAACTATTATCATTCCTTTTTATACTGAACCTTGTGTCATTGAGCACATACGAATCATAAATTTTCGAAATCAGTAGATCTGATAATATTTTCTATTATTTATGATTTTTAGGGGTCTAGGGGAAATAGTTGGTTTTCGTCGATCGACTTGATATTCACAGTGTATACTAAAGTCATCATTCTAAATCGATTAGCGTTCGCAGAATTGCTCTATCTTCAACCGTTCTCGAGTTGAAAAGTTCATCTGGAGTTGAGAGGGGCAATTTCCGTACAAAAACAATTTCACAATTTTTTTTGTTCATATTCCTAAATGTCAATCATTTTTGAACATGTCCACCAAATTTGAAGTAAATTCCAAGCCAATTAAAGATTTCATAGGCTTTTTACGGAACCTCTGCAATTTAGAGTTGAAAAGTTTTATTCCTTTTTTATGCTGAAGCACATGCAAATCATATATATTCGTAATAAGCATACCTTTTGCGTAGGTAGTGCGAATTTTAAGTGAATCTGATTATTTTCTATTTTTCATGACTTTTTGGAGAAATATTTTACCTTCGTCGGTCGACTTGATATCTACAGACTATACTAATTTCATCATTCAGAATCAGTTGGCGTTCGCAGAACTGCTCTATCTTCAACCGTTCTCGAGTTGAAAAGTTCATCTAAAATCTGAAATTTCGCTACAAAAAAAATATTAGGTTTTTTTTCTGGTCATATTCCTAAATATCAATCATATTTGAACATGTTCATTTGAAGACAATTCCAAGCCAAATAAAGATTTCATAGGCTTTTTACGGAACATCACCTGCAAATTCAAGTTGAAAATTTTATTCTTCATTTTTCATAAAATTGCTAATTACTCTTGAATGTATCTCGACGAGCTGATTCCGAACAGTGCCACGAAAATTGAATTCGATGACGCATGGAAATTGAGAAGTAAGTTCATCTAGAGTTGAGAGCGAAAATTTCCTATAACACCCCTTATATATTGACATTGTGTATGGCATATGTCATTGTCATATTTCAACACATAACCTATGTTGTTTGTGAGAACCAATCACGGTCTCTAACGATTGGGGGCCTTCACTATAGTTGGATTGATTGGGGTTATAAAATATTAGTATCACTAAACGTTTTCAATTTCTCATAGCTTCATTTGATTACGTTATATTTACTGATGATTTTCTCCATTTATTGGAAACATTTCACTATTCTATAGATTTCATAACATAAGGTGAAGAGATTATGAATAATCCAGCTTAAACGTCGAACAAAAAATAATCCAACAACCCCATACGACTGCTGAATCACTTGTGCCCAGCACCTGCCAAAGTTTTTCCGTAACAACTAGCAAATGTTAATCAAAACAGGTGACTATCTGCATACTTGTTTCATGGTCCTACCGATCATCACTTCAGACTTGGTCACCTGTTTTGATTAACATTTGCAAGCATTGCAAAAAAATAATGTTAATGATAATAATAATTGATATTATTATGGACAATTTGATAGGAATTTCCCAGTCAGGCCCTGTCTCCGGAGCCCCAACACTTCTGGTTCATTTACCCCAATAACCACCCCCCACGCCGTGGGGTAGGTGACTATTTGGTCCGAGAATCATGTGCCCTGAGCAGGAGGAGCGAACCAAGGTCACTTTGAATTGTCACTTTGAACTGGCAATTGTCACTTTGAACTGGCAATTGTCACTTGCCAGATAGAAGTGACAATTGCCAGATAAAAGTGACAATTGCCACTTCAAAGTGACAATTGCCAGTTCAAAGTGACAATTACCAGTTCAAAGTGACAATTGCCATTTCAAACTGACAATTGCCAGATCAAAGTGACAATTGTCACTTCAAAGTGGCAATTCCAACTATTTTCAAAAATATTTTGTTGTTGGCCCTTCTACGCCTTCGTACCTCAAGGACTACCAGAGGCAAATAGTTTGAGGTCATCCATATATAACAGATCGTTGACCTTATGCCTCCGGTTGTTGGAGATGCCGCAGTTGTATCCGCGGGTTTTGTGTTGGTAAATGGCAATAGGGAGATGCAGAAGAGAAGAGGGCTGAGGGAGTCTCCCTAAAATATGCCGCTTATGAAGATAACCATGACAATACATGATGAAATATTCTATAGAATTGCTTGGAACTTTTTTTTTTTCGAAGATGAAGGATAAATCCTTTGAAACAAGTCTTGCTGGCTACATTTACAATAAAGATAATCATGGTGGTGATACTCTAGATTCCATAACTTCGTTATTGGTGAACGTCAAGAACTAAAAAGATGCACGATTATGAAATATACTTTCGTTAGTAAGCGTCGTCACTTTTTCTACGAGACCAACGTGGCGATAGACGTGGCAACGCCGTATCCGCATTGCTCATCGATTTTGTGAAATTACATCCCGAAAGGCGAGAAGACAAAGTTATTTGAACACGGGATGCATGTTAGCCGGTGCTCCTGGTGCTCTGCGTCATTCGGCGATAGGGACAGCACGGAGATAAAAATATGGCGGATAACCTTGAGATCGACGCGTCACAAGAGGAAATGAGTTCCGAGGAGAAGTAGGTATGTCGACCGGTGAGTAGTTTGGCAAATACTCATAGAGCGGTGAAGGGCCGGGTGATGGAAATTACTAGATAAATACGTAACGAGAATTTATAATTTCATTGTGAGTATTGTCGTAGAGATAACGTTTTTACGGCATTCCGTTTGCTAATCGAGGAAGAGGCGTGCATCATCCATTTTTCTGAACTGGAGCAGGACCGGATGGAGCCATTAACAGCCAAGAATAATTACAAGTAAATTGTATTCATCTGCACGTATCAATTTACAATCAATCTAGTTCCTTTTGTTCTTGTAGGCTTTGTTACCAACTTTATACATCAAACTAGGAGCAGCGCTGTTGATTTGAAACCATCATTGCGTAGTGGACGACTTATTTCGACTAGTAAACGGAATTTAAAATGTTACCTACTACTATACTCGAATGAAGAATTCTTGCCTTGACTACAGCCACCACACCGCTATAAGAATTACAATTATGTAGATAATCTGAGCAGGAGTTTCAAAGGATGCACACAGATGTCATTAGTCTGCTGACCAATGACAAGAGAGGCCCATTACAGGCCCAAAATTCTAGAACGCTGCTAACTATTCTACAAACAGAATGAATTGACATTCACCTATACATGTTTCTCTTCTAATTGGCATATTGGTTTGTATATTCGTTCAATACACGTTCAATTTCATTTATCTTTTCATATTGGGTCAACTTCTTTGGTTTTCAGCTCATAACTGATCAAAGTTGATCTGACAAGATTGCTATAGTTAGACCAGCCTCTGCTCCTTAAGCTAAGAGAATCATGGTCAATTTAGCTTTGGTTCAACTACAAGTTCCGACACTTTTGCCCTCTTAGCAGCTACTAGGTGAGGTTAGGTTGGAAGTTGATCTGACAAGAATGCTATACAGTGTGTCCTGCTTTTCATGAATAACACCCTAATATCTCAGTTATTAATAATGCGATTTTCTTGAAATTTTGGTGGTGATTATATGTTAGGTAAATGAAGTATTTTGGCATAGTGAACATTTTCATCGACTATAGGCGTGCGGTGTGGGGGGGTAAAAAAAAGCTGTTTTTTGGGAAAAGGATATTAGGGCTCATTTTAGATAACTTTTTTTATCAGAATTAGAATCAGCATCCCCAAACACCCCCCAATCCATATTTTCGAAATCTCAAGAGCTGATTTGAGGAGAAAAAAAAATAAATTCACTTTTTTCGTCTCGGAATCAGCATCCCCAAAAACCCTTCAATTCATATTTTCAACATCTCAAGAGCTGATTTGAATAAAAAATTATTCAACTCTTTTTTCAATAAGTCCTTGTAAGCAAAATTCAAGCCGTCTTTCAAAATAACCATTTAACACGGTATGTGGAAATTTTGGTTTAAATGCCCTAATCCTGTTGCGTTTCAAACATCTCTATACTTTGTTTTTCGTTGAATTCATTGTTCTCGCAACTGCCCTTACAGTACCAATTGGGTTGTTTCGAAATTCGAAATGTTCGTCGTCCGGATAGTGTCTTTGATTTAAATTGTACCTCCCTGGTCTTGTCTTGAAAACCGCTCTAGTCTTTGCGAACAATCTGTTGATTTTGGCGTGAGAAATTGGTTCTCGATCATGATGCCTTCCATTGAATATTCCAGCAACCTGACGCGTAGATCTTTCATTATTACCAAATAATCGGATAATCTCCACTTCTTCTCCAAGGATATAAGGGGCTCATTTTAGACAATTTTTTTTATCAGATTTAGAATCAGCGACCGCAAAAACCCCTCAATTCATATTTTCGAAATCTCGAGAGCTGATTTGATTAGAAAACAAAATTAAATTCACTTTTTTTCAATAGATTGTTTATTTCTAACTTTTTATTTCAAATGCCCTAATCCTATATTAAATTTCAAACACCTTAGTTTCCTCATATTCTGTATCGTTTGCAACTGCCCTTATACTACAATTTAGGTATTTCCGAAAATACGCACACTTTGTTACCGTTGGCTTGCCGATTTGAGTTTTCATGCAAATTAATGAAAGAGTGCTTTGAAACAAAAGTTTTTGTTTGACATCGGTAATCAGTACGAAATGTCAATAAGTCAAGCAGTGTTACTTAACTGTTAATAAGATGGCAAACAACCGAAGAGTAGTTCTTACAATTGGAGAAAAAGTAGAGATTATCCGCTTATTTGGTAATAATGAAAGATCTACGCGTCAAGTTGTTGGAATATTCAATGGAAGGCATCATGATCGAGAACCAATTTCTCACGATACCGTTGCCAAAATCAACAGATTGTTCGCAAGGACTGGAGCGGTTTTCAAAATAAGACCAGGGAGGTACAATTTAAATCAAAGACACTATCCAGACGACGAACGTATCTTAGCAGAATTTCGAAACAACCCAAATGGTACTGTAAGGGCAGTTGCGAGGACAATGAATTTAACGAAAAACCAAGTATGGAGATGTTTGAAACGCAACAAGATTAGGGCATTTAAACCAAAATTTCTACATACTCTGTTAAATGGTGATTTTGAACGACGGTTTGAATTTTGCTTATGGTTGCAGGGTAACTATCTTAACGACAGACTTTTTCTGAAGAACATGATGTTAACTGACGAGGCAACGTTTACAACAAACGGTGTGGTGTCTAGTCAAAATTGTAGGTTTTGGGCAGCTGAAAATCCGAATTGGGTAATTCATTGTAAAAACCAATACAGTGAAATATTTTACAAAATGGTCTCTATGATTTTCTCATGGAATTGCCATTAGCACAAAGACAAAACTTAATCTTTCAATTATATGGGGCCCCCGCACACAATTCTGGGATAGTTCGGAACTTTTTAAATGCAATTTTCCCTATGAAGTGGATAGGTAGAAATTCTCCTTTGGAACCATGGCCCCCTAGATCGCCAGATATTACCCCTTGTGACTTTTTTCTGTGGGGGCATTTGAAGAATAAAGTGTATGTATGCTACTCGGCCGCGTAATAGAGAGGAACTTTTCTTTGCAATCAGGCAAGCGTGTCAGGAAATAACTCCCCAAACTTTAAGAAAAGAGAATGTACGTTTGAGAAGAATTGTTGAAAAGTGTATTGTTTCAGAAGGTAGTTATGTTGAAAACACAAGAATCTAAAATAAAGTAATTCGTAATTTTGTTACGACTGTTACAAATAAAGAACTTATTAAAAAAAAGACTTGAACTTTTTTTTTTGTTCAAATCAGCTCTTGAGATGTTGAAAATATGAATTCAAGGGTTTTTGGGGATGCTGATTCCGAATCTGATAAGAAAAGTTGTCTTAAATAAGCATTAATATTCATTTCTCAAAAAATGCCTTTTTTCTCTACCCAACTTCGCACGCCAATGGTGAATGAATATGATCACTATGCCAAATGCCTCATTTTTCTAACATAAAATCACCACCAAAATCTCAAGAAACTCGCTAATAACAGATATTCGGGTGCATTGACGAAAAAAGTGAATTTTTTTTTTCTCCTCAAATCAGCTCTTGAGATTTCGAAAATATGGATTGGGGGGTTTTTGGGGATGCTGATTCTAATTCTGATAAAAAAAGTTATCTAAAATGAGCCCTAATATCCTTTTCCCAAAAAACAGCTTTTTTTACCCCCCCACACCGCACGCCTATGGTCGATGAAAATGTTCACTATGCCAAAATACTTCATTTACCTAACGTATAATCACCAGCAAAATTTCAAGAAAATCGCATTATTAATAACTGAGATATTAGGGTGTATTCATGAAAAGCGGGACACACTGTAGATACACCAGTCTCTGCTCCTTCAGCTGAGTGACTCAGGGTACAATTGGCCCAGTACAACTAAAAAGTCCAACACCTCTGCCCTCTAAGCAGCTACTACGTTGGGTTAGGTTTAAAGTTGATCTAATAAGATCGCTGTAGTTACACCAGGTTGGGCTCGGTGAAGGTTTAAGTTGATCTGACGAAATTGCTGAAGTTACACTAGTATCTGCTCCTTTTTACAACTAGAAGATCCAACACTTACATACCTTATGGATTTTCGAGCAAATCTGTTACCTCTTCGCAGAATTTTTTCCACGTTTGTTTTCTGGCCTTTCCTATTTCATTTAGTACTGCGTGAGTTCAATCTTGTATGTGGTCCAATTTTGGTTAGATTTTGCTTAGTTGAAAAGCTTTCGCACTACATTTATACAAATCTGAGGGATTCAAGGTGTTTATTTCACCAGACTGTTTTGTTATTTTGTTGTCTTGGGACTATTGCCTTGCCCACTTAGTCTACTGCAATCTCAATCCTCTCCTGGTCCAGTATTTCAAGGGACTTACTGAAGTAATTTGACAGACCAAGAAAAATCATGGTCCAATTAAACCCTATTTATAAAGTCAGGTTCACTTCGGGTTCATTTCAACAAGCTCTTTCGGAAAGTGACTCCTGATGACAATGTCAGATTCGATATATTCACATCAGTGTTGCCATATCTCAAAGCTTAAGCAGCAATCCTCGTAGATTACCCGAACATTTTCGTGCCGTTACCACTTTCGGACTGATCTTGTTAGACTTCTGCTTCTCATAGATGCAGTAATTGTTCAATTAACCGTATCAAATCGCCAACAAAACTTCCAAGAAAGTGCGTCGGTGATCGCGCTCGTCGATAAGTATGTCAAAAACAGGAAACGCTCTCGAAACACTCGGCAAAAGCATGCAGCTCGTTCGGATTCCTTTTCCAAGGTCCTGTGCAGGGCAAAATTTCCGATGGAAACCTTGAACCCATCGCCGAGAATGAAGTGGCACGAGGCCAACTTCGACACGAAACCACATCAGTTCGTTCGGTAACTTCGACCTCTATTTGACATTTTGTTTGCCGACCCGTCGCCCATGCGTCACTGTGGATTTACTTACAGGGAGCTTTCGTGATATTGTGAATATTCATAGAATCGGAGAGTTTTACCAAAGAAAGGCATAAAAAACCAGATTTCGCAAATACACAGCGACAATGGAAATTAATTATAACAGTAATAGTTATATTGAAATATTTTGGTTGGTTTCCGGGTTTTGCCGTGGTCTTCTTTGGTTTAAATCTCCAAACGAAGTACTCTTCTAGACGTATCAACTGAAACTGAAGCTGAAGCTTTCGAGTTTGCCATGTTATTTATAGTGATGTTTCTTCGCGCACTTTCTGTAATAGTGGGTTCGCGCGCACTCTCCGCGCGAATCGGGTGACATGGCTTCGTTTTGGCCCCTTTCAATGCTGTGTGCCAGATCTTTGGTAAATATGTTCTCTCTTCTTTTCTGTTGAAGTTCTCTTGGTGTTTGTGTATTTCTATTGCTTTTAGGTACATTATTGTTGAATAATGATTCGACGTTGCTAGTCTCTCGGTATTTTCGATAATGATCTTGTGTTCTCCGTCAGACAATGGTGTTCCTTTTCTTCTCCCTTGGGCGCGTAGCAGAAAAGGAACACCAATGAAGAGCAACCCCAAGGCACTGTCTATCTGCCATACATAAAAGGTGTCATCAACAGAATTGGGAAAATTCTGAAGAAAGAGAAAATTAACACCGTCTTCAAACCAACGAAGAAGATATCGGAATATCTAAGATCAGCCAAAGACAGCAGAGATTCACTCAAATCAGCGGGAGTCTACAGAATTCCATGTAACTGTGGGAAGGTCTATATCGGACAAACGAAAAGGAGCATTGGTACCCGCCTAGTCGAGTACAAGCGGAGTTGTCGTTTGGGACAAACCGAGAAGTCCGCAGTCGCTGAGCATACACTGTCTGACGGAGAACACAAGATCCTTTTCGAAAATACCGAGAGACTAGCAACGTCGAATCATTATTCAACAAGAATGTATCTAGAAGCAATAGAAATACACAAACACCAAGAGAACTTCAACAGAAAAGAAGAGAGAACATATTTACCAAAGATCTGGCACACAGCATTGAAAGGGGCCAAAACGAAGCCATGTCACCCGAATCGCGCGGAAAGTGCGCGCGAACCCACTATTACAGAAAGTGCGCGAAAAAACATCACTGTAAATAACATGGCAAACTCGAAAGCTTCAGTTTCAGTTGATGCGTCTGGAAGAGTACTTCGACCACGCCACTGAAGATGATTCCCGCAGTTGCAGTCGAAACGTTTGGAGATTTAAACCAAAGAAGACCACGGCAAAACCCGGAAACCAACCAAAATATTGACGCCAGCCGTGAAAGCTCACATTCCTACAGTTATATTGAATTTGAAATAAATTACTAGAAATAAAGTGAAACCATTTTTTTCGAGTTGTTGAGGTAACCATGGTAACTTTGAAAAACGCGCATGCTTCAAACGCTGAGGCGTGCTTTAAATAAGTAAAAAGAGGCACCAATGAAAAAAATAAGTTTGATTCAGCCTTACCTCACTTCGGCGGACGTCTCGCTATCCCCTTCCGGAACCCTATCGAAAAACGTGTCCAAATCGATGACGCAGTGACTGTTCCTCTCGTGTTTGAGCTGCAGCATGGCCATGAACCTAATCTTGTCGGAGAACCTCTCCGGCTTGCCGCTGCATCTCTCGTTTTCGTCGTTCACTTTGCTCGTGAAGGAGTCGCTCAGAGATTCTATCGATTTTTTCTTCGCGATCCGAATACTCGATCGCATCGGCCGTCTGTTCAGTCTGTTGTTATTTTTAGCGAACTGCACGTTATTCTTGTTTTTGAGCACTTGGCAGTGAAGGTCGCCGATGCTTTTAGAGTCATAGTTTTGCAGCGGTTCGTTTCCGGGATTCTGAAAATCGCGTTCGGTTATCGGAGTACCTTTGGGCGCAGTTCTCTTTGTTACAAGCCCTAGGGAGAAGATTGACAACGTCGCTTGGATATGGCGTTGTTTGCCGAAATATAGCCTAAGTCGTGAGAATTATATAGATATTTGCATGAATCTATATAGGTAATTGGGAAGTTTTCGTCGGCAAGTTTCCAACAAAAACAATTTTTGCCCACTACGGAAGTTGAATCATCATATCAATTAGATTTTTGGCAAAGCTTCTACAAGAACTGCCTGCAGGAAATGAATCTCATAGCTTCTACGTTTTGTTCCTATTCAAAACGGGGAAACACCGAAACACAGCTTTCATCCTAGTTGAAATCTATGAAGGAACAAGGAGGTTTTGATGATGATCCACCCTTGTGAAATATTTAAACCCACTTTACTTTCGGTTATACCTAAAATTGGGAGCCACTTCCTTTTCTCTAATGAAACACCCTGTATTTTTTCGCTAAAAAGGTTAAGCTCGAAATTGCAGAGGATTCGTAAAAAGTCTACCAAATCTCTAAGTATATGACTCGGAATCGATTTCAAATTTGGTGAGCATATACAAAAAAAGGTTGAATTTTTCAAATTTGAAGAAAAAATAAAAAGAAAAATTGACGGAAACACAGATCTCAACTTAGGATGAACTTTTCAACTCGAGAACGGTTTGAGATAGAGGAATTTTGTAAACGCCAATCGATTCACAATGAAGAAATAACAATACTTGGTGAGTTTGCAACAAAAATATTACCGGACAACATTTTTCATATATTCTGAAAAAAAAAATTTCAAACATTTCTATTTTGCATATTTCGAAAAGTCGCAAATTCCGCTCAAATCAGGAATCAAGAAATGAAATCCTCTGAGCTATTGAAACAAATATTGAAGAAAGATGGTGAAGAAAAAAAGTCAGTATTTCAATGTTCATTGTCAAGAGTATCATTTAGTTATAAAACATGTTACACTACACTGTATCCAGAAATATTAATATTACAGGGTGCTCTTTTGGAAATAATTTAGTTTCTGTCATCACTTTCCGGTATAACAGGACGTATAAATGTGTTTTCATAGCCAAAATTCAGTTTGAATTAGGTTTTTCAAAATATCATCCTGATCCTGTGCCAATCATCGTCGTCGTCGTCGTCGTCGTCGTCGTCGTCGTCGTCGTCGTCGTCGTCGTCGTCGTCGTCGTCGTCGTCGTCGTCGTCATCGTCATCGTCATCGTCATCGTCATAGTGCTGGTTGGTGACGCCAATTTGGGAAGGGAAATACATGGCCAACATAATGCGTGAACTCAGCAAATTTTACAGAAACTTCTTTCCATGCTTATGTTTTTCAATCCATTATCATAAAGGGCTTGTAACAAAGAAGGTAGTGCGACTGGGGCGATAGTTTTCTCGCCACTCTAGCTCACCATCTCTTTGCTGGACTCCAGCCGCTCTCCATTCACCATCTCCTCAATTTCTTCAGTAACCGACAACCGATGTTTCGGCTCTCGTGTCCCACCATCAGCACTTTCCGGCTTGTGTTTCTTTTCGCCAAGCAACGTCGGTTTCTCCCGAATTACAATCTCGACTTCTTGCTTCTTGAGTTTCGCGTTCCTTCCGGGGAGATTTTGATCGGGCACAGTGTTGGACTTCAGCTTTTTCCTCAAGGGCAGCCCCAGGAGTTCGTGCTGCAGGTCCCTCTGGTAGCAGCTCGGTGAAAAATGATCGCTGCATATGCGCGCGTACGGCGGCGGCAATTCGTTCCGGTAACCGCACAATTTTGCCCACTTTGTCGCCATTTCGGGAGCGGTGGGCAGCATGTGGTAGATGATTTTGCCGCTGCCGCGGGTTTTTCCGTAATAGTTCGAACACGACGTCACGTAACATTGCGGCATGTCGGGTCACTGCGGGATTATTTTTTTGTGAAATTCAACTTGGATATAGAGACGGTTTGGTGCGGAATTTATTAAGATAGATGCACGTAGAACTACAAGGCAAACTGAAAAACAGTAGTGGTTTTGATAAATATCTCCCATCAAATAACTGAAACTAGATGAATAATACCCGAATATATCTGGAGGCGACATTTTTTCATAAAATTTGCACTCAACTCAAGACATTGTTGCCAGGTTGCAATTTTGTATGGTAATAATAATCACGCCAGCTTGATTTTGATTCTGTCATTTCATTTGTCACCAAAACCCCCAAAAATATTGCTACAGACGAAATATAACAGCATTTATGTGAAATCGAAAGTATTCCCATCACCAAGAGAACTAAATGTTGTACAGCTGGCCTCAGCTGCTAATGGCAGTTACCCAAATAGTGCACCACTTATTTAAGAACCCAGAAACGAAAAATTTGGTGGCAGTGGTGGAACAAGTAGTAGATAAGTGAGAAGGAAGAGTGAGGCAGATTTCAAGACAAAAGTTATGACCAGATGGCGACGTTAGAAGCTTGAAAGCTGTAAGTAAATGAGTTTTGAACGAACAAGAAGCAGAAGAAAATACGAACGGTTTGTCCAGTAATCACAACGTGTTGAACTTATCGATTATATAAAAAAGTCAGAGATATCAGATGTCCGGAATGTTAGTGATGGAATCCAAGAACTCAGAGTCAGAACTCGAGAACGGTTGAAGATAGAGCAATTTTGCGAACGCCAATCGATTCAGAATGAACCAATTAGTAACCTTTGTGAATTTTAAGTCGATCGACGAGAACAAAATATCTCTCAAAAAAAGTCCTTAGGGGTAGACCCCTAAAAATCATGAAAAATATAAAATCATCACTTTCACTTGAAATTTCATGTGCGAATATGAGTAATTATGAAAAAGAGTTTAATTTCATGAAAATTTATGAAAAAATTGACGAAAACCAAATTTTGGAGGAAAATAACCTCTTTCAACTTGACATAAACTTTTCAACTCACGAACGGGTGAAGATAGATCAATTCTGCGAACGCCAATCGATTCAGAATGATGAAATTAATATACTGTGTGAATTTCAAGTCGATCGACGAGAAGAAAATATCTCTCGAAAAAAGTCCTAAGGGGTAGACCCTTAAAAATCATGAAAAATATAAAATCATCACTCTCACTTGAAATTTCATGAGTATATATTGAAAAGAAGTTTAATTTCATGAAAATTTATGAAAAACTTGACGAAAACCAACTTTTGGAGGAAAATAACCTCTTTCAACTTGACATAAACTTTTCTACTCACGAACGGGTGAAGATAGATCAATTCTGCGAACGCCAATCGATTCAGAATGATGAAATTAATATACTGTGTGAATTTCAAGTCGATCGACGAGAAGAAAATATCTCTCGAAAAAAGTCCTAAGGGGTAGACCCCTAAAAATCATGAAAAATATAAAATCATCACTCTCACTTGAAATTTCATGAGTATATATTGAAAAGAAGTTTAATTTCATGAAAATTTATGAAAAACTTGACGAAAACCAACTTTTGGAGGAAAATAACCTCTTTCAACTTGACATAAACTTTCCAACTCACGAACGGGTGAAGATAGATCAATTCTGCGAACGCCAATCGATTCAGAATGATGAAATTAATATACTGTGTGAATTTCAAGTCGATCGACGAGAAGAAAATATCTCTCGAAAAAAGTCCTAAGGGGTAGACCCCTAAAAATCATGAAAAATATAAAATCATCACTCTCACTTGAAATTTCATGAGTATATATTGAAAAGAAGTTTAATTTCATGAAAATTTATGAAAAACTTGACGAAAACCAACTTTTGGAGGAAAATAACCTCTTTCAACTTGACATAAACTTTTCAACTCACGAACGAGTGAAGATAGATCAATTCTGCGAACGCCAATCGATTCAGAATGATGAAATTAATATACTGTGTGAATTTCAAGTCGATCGACGAGAAGAAAATATCTCTCGAAAAAAGTCCTAAGGGGTAGACCCCTAAAAATCATGAAAAATATAAAATCATCACTCTCACTTGAAATTTCATGAGTATATATTGAAAAGAAGTTTAATTTCATGAAAATTTATGAAAAACTTGACGAAAACCAACTTTTGGAGGAAAATAACCTCTTTCAACTTGACATAAACTTTTCTACTCACGAACGGGTGAAGATAGATCAATTCTGCGAACGCCAATCGATTCAGAATGATGAAATTAATATATTGTGTGAATTTCAAGTCGATCGACGAGAAGAAAATATCTCTCGAAAAAAGTCCTAAGGGGTAGACCCTTAAAAATCATGAAAAATATAAAATCATCACTCTCACTTGAAATTTCATGAGTATATATTGAAAAGAAGTTTAATTTCATGAAAATTTATGAAAAACTTGACGAAAACCAACTTTTGGAGGAAAATAACCTCTTTCAACTTGACATAAACTTTTCAACTCAAGAACGGGTGAAGATAGATCAATTCTGCGAACGCCAATCGATTCAGAATGATGAAATTAATATACTGTGTGAATTTCAAGTCGATCGACGAGAAGAAAATATCTCTCGAAAAAAGTCCTAAGGGGTAGACCCCTAAAAATCATGAAAAATATAAAATCATCACTCTCACTTGAAATTTCATGTGCGAATATGAGTAATTATGAAAAAGAGTTTAATTTCATGAAAATTTATGAAAAAATTGACGAAAACCAAATTTTGGAGGAAAATAACCTCTTTCAACTTGACATAAACTTTTCAACTCACGAACGGGTGAAGATAGATCAATTCTGCGAACGCCAATCGATTCAGAATGATGAAATTAATATACTGTGTGAATTTCAAGTCGATCGACGAGAAGAAAATATCTCTCGAAAAAAGTCCTAAGGGGTAGACCCCTAAAAATCATGAAAAATATAAAATCATCACTCTCACTTGAAATTTCATGAGTTTATATTGAAAAGAAGTTTAATTTCATGAAAATTTATGAAAAACTTGACGAAAACCAACTTTTGGAGGAAAATAACCTCTTTCAACTTGACATAAACTTTTCAACTCACGAACGGGTGAAGATAGATCAATTCTGCGAACGCCAATCGATTCAGAATGATGAAATTAATATACTGTGTGAATTTCAAGTCGATCGACGAGAAGAAAATATCTCTCGAAAAAAGTCCTAAGGGGTAGACCCCTAAAAATCATGAAAAATATAAAATCATCACTCTCACTTGAAATTTCATGAGTATATATTGAAAAGAAGTTTAATTTCATGAAAATTTATGAAAAACTTGACGAAAACCAACTTTTGGAGGAAAATAACCTCTTTCAACTTGACATAAACTTTTCAACTCACGAACGGGTGAAGATAGATCAATTCTGCGAACGCCAATCGATTCAGAATGATGAAATTAATATACTGTGTGAATTTCAAGTCGATCGACGAGAACAAAATATCTCTCGAAAAAAGTCCTAAGGGGTAGACCCCTAAAAATCATGAAAAATATAAAATCATCACTCTCACTTGAAATTTCATGAGTATATATTGAAAAGAAGTTTAATTTCATGAAAATTTATGAAAAACTTGACGAAAACCAACTTTTGGAGGAAAATAACCTCTTTCAACTTGACATAAACTTTTCAACTCAAGAACGGGTGAAGATAGATCAATTCTGCGAACGCCAATCGATTCAGAATGATGAAATTAATAAACTGTGTGAATTTCAAGTCGATCGACGAGAAGAAAATATCTCTCGAAAAAAGTCCTAAGGGGTAGACCCCTAAAAATCATGAAAAATATAAAATCATCACTCTCACTTGAAATTTCATGAGTATATATTGAAAAGAAGTTTAATTTCATGAAAATTTATGAAAAACTTGACGAAAACCAACTTTTGGAGGAAAATAACCTCTTTCAACTTGACATAAACTTTTCAACTCACGAACGGGTGAAGATAGATCAATTCTGCGAACGCCAATCGATTCAGAATGATGAAATTAATATACTGTGTGAATTTCAAGTCGATCGACGAGAAGAAAATATCTCTCGAAAAAAGTCCTAAGGGGTAGACCCCTAAAAATCATGAATAATATAAAATCATCACTCTCACTTGAAATTTCATGAGTATATATTGAAAAGAAGTTTAATTTCATGAAAATTTATGAAAAACTTGACGAAAACCAACTTTTGGAGGAAAATAACCTCTTTCAACTTGACATAAACTTTTCAACTCACGAACGGGTGAAGATAGATCAATTCTGCGAACGCCAATCGATTCAGAATGATGAAATTAATATACTGTGTGAATTTCAAGTCGATCGACGAGAAGAAAATATCTCTCGAAAAAAGTCCTAAGGGGTAGACCCTTAAAAATCATGAAAAATATAAAATCATCACTCTCACTTGAAATTTCATGAGTATATATTGAAAAGAAGTTTAATTTCATGAAAATTTATGAAAAACTTGACGAAAACCAACTTTTGGAGGAAAATAACCTCTTTCAACTTGACATAAACTTTTCAACTCACGAACGGGTGAAGATAGATCAATTCTGCGAACGCCAATCGATTCAGAATGATGAAATTAATATACTGTGTGAATTTCAAGTCGATCGACGAGAAGAAAATATCTCTCGAAAAAAGTCCTAAGGGGTAGACCCCTAAAAATCATGAAAAATATAAAATCATCACTCTCACTTGAAATTTCATGAGTATATATTGAAAAGAAGTTTAATTTCATGAAAATTTATGAAAAACTTGACGAAAACCAACTTTTGGAGGAAAATAACCTCTTTCAACTTGACATAGACTTTTCTACTCACGAACGGGTGAAGATAGATCAATTCTGCGAACGCCAATCGATTCAGAATGATGAAATTAATATACTGTGTGAATTTCAAGTCGATCGACGAGAAGAAAATATCTCTCGAAAAAAGTCCTAAGGGGTAGACCCCTAAAAATCATGAAAAATATAAAATCATCACTCTCACTTGAAATTTCATGTGCGAATATGAGTAATTATGAAAAAGAGTTTAATTTCATGAAAATTTATGAAAAAATTGACGAAAACCAAATTTTGGAGGAAAATAACCTCTTTCAACTTGACATAAACTTTTCAACTCACGAACGGGTGAAGATAGATCAATTCTGCGAACGCCAATCGATTCAGAATGATGAAATTAATATACTGTGTGAATTTCAAGTCGATCGACGAGAAGAAAATATCTCTCGAAAAAAGTCCTAAGGGGTAGACCCCTAAAAATCATGAAAAATATAAAATCATCACTCTCACTTGAAATTTCATGTGCGAATATGAGTAATTATGAAAAAGAGTTTAATTTCATGAAAATTTATGAAAAAATTGACGAAAACCAAATTTTGGAGGAAAATAACCTCTTTCAACTTGACATAAACTTTTCAACTCACGAACGGGTGAAGATAGAACAATTCTGTGAACGCCAATCGATTCAGAATGATGAAATTAATATACTGTGTGAATTTCAAGTCGATCGACGAAAAGAAAATATCTCTCGAAAAAAGTCCTAAGGGGTAGACCCCTAAAAATCATGAAAAATATAAAATCATCACTCTCACTTGAAATTTCATGAGTTTATATTGAAAAGAAGTTTAATTTCATGAAAATTTATGAAAAACTTGACGAAAACCAACTTTTGGAGGAAAATAACCTCTTTCAACTTGACATAAACTTTTCAACTCACGAACGGGTGAAGATAGATCAATTCTGCGAACGCCAATCGATTCAGAATGATGAAATTAATATACTGTGTGAATTTCAAGTCGATCGACGAGAAGAAAATATCTCTCGAAAAAAGTCCTAAGGGGTAGACCCCTAAAAATCATGAAAAATATAAAATCATCACTCTCACTTGAAATTTCATAAGTATATATTGAAAAGAAGTTTAATTTCATGAAAATTTATGAAAAACTTGACGAAAACCAACTTTTGGAGGAAAATAACCTCTTTCAACTTGACATAAACTTTTCAACTCACGAACGGGTGAAGATAGATCAATTCTGCGAACGCCAATCGATTCAGAATGATGAAATTAATATACTGTGTGAATTTCAAGTCGATCGACGAGAAGAAAATATCTCTCGAAAAAAGTCCTAAGGGGTAGACCCCTAAAAATCATGAAAAATATAAAATCATCACTCTCACTTGAAATTTCATGAGTATATATTGAAAAGAAGTTTAATTTCATGAAAATTTATGAAAAACTTGACGAAAACCAACTTTTGGAGGAAAATAACCTCTTTCAACTTGACATAAACTTTTCAACTCACGAACGGGTGAAGATAGATCAATTCTGCGAACGCCAATCGATTCAGAATGATGAAATTAATATACTGTGTGAATTTCAAGTCGATCGACGAGAAGAAAATATCTCTTGAAAAAAGTCCTAAGGGGTAGACCCCTAAAAATCATGAAAAATATAAAATCATCACTCTCACTTGAAATTTCATGAGTATATATTGAAAAGAAGTTTAATTTCATGAAAATTTATGAAAAACTTGACGAAAACCAACTTTTGGAGGAAAATAACCTCTTTAAACTTGACATAAACTTTTCAACTCAAGAACGGGTGAAGATAGATCAATTCTGCGAACGCCAATCGATTCAGAATGATGAAATTAATATACTGTGTGAATTTCAAGTCGATCGACGAGAAGAAAATATCTCTCGAAAAAAGTCCTAAGGGGTAGACCCCTAAAAATCATGAAAAATATAAAATCATCACTCTCACTTGAAATTTCATGAGTATATATTGAAAAGGAGTTTAATTTCATGAAAATTTATGAAAAACTTGACGAAAACCAACTTTTGGAGGAAAATAACCTCTTTCAACTTGACATAAACTTTTCAACTCAAGAACGGGTGAAGATAGATCAATTCT
Source organism: Chrysolina americana (assembly GCA_958502065.1). Classification (NCBI taxonomy): domain Eukaryota; kingdom Metazoa; phylum Arthropoda; class Insecta; order Coleoptera; family Chrysomelidae; genus Chrysolina; species Chrysolina americana. Next base: position 101,781,060 of record OY293412.1, on the reverse strand, counting down.
GCGAACGCCAATCGATTCAGAATGATGAAATTAATATACTGTGTGAATTTCAAGTCGATCGACGAGAACAAAATATCTCTCGAAAAAAGTCCCAAGGGGTAGACCCCTAAAAATCATGAAAAATATAAAATCATCACTCTCACTTGAAATTTCATGAGTATATATTGAAAAGAAGTTTAATTTCATGAAAATTCATGAAAAATTTGACGAAAACCAACTTTTGGAGGAAAATAACCTCTTTCAACTTGACATAAACTTTTCAACTCAAGAACGGGTGAAGATAGATCAATTCTGCGAACGCCAATCGATTCAGAATGATGAAATTAATATACTGTGTGAATTTCAAGTCGATCGACGAGAAGAAAATATCTCTCGAAAAATGTCCTAAGGGGTAGACCCCTAAAAATCATGAAAAATATAAAATCATCACTCTCACTTGAAATTTCATGAGTATATATTGAAAAGAAGTTTAATTTCATGAAAATTTATGAAAAACTTGACGAAAACCAACTTTTGGAGGAAAATAACCTCTTTCAACTTGACATAAACTTTTCAACTCAAGAACGGGTGAAGATAGATCAATTCTGCGAACGCCAATCGATTCAGAATGATGAAATTAATATACTGTGTGAATTTCAAGTCGATCGACGAGAACAAAATATCTCTCGAAAAAAGTCCCAAGGGGTAGACCCCTAAAAATCATGAAAAATATAAAATCATCACTCTCACTTGAAATTTCATGAGTATATATTGAAAAGAAGTTTAATTTCATGAAAATTTATGAAAAATTTGACGAAAACCAACTTTTGGAGAAAAATAACCTCTTTCAACTTGACATAAACTTTTCAACTCAAGAACGGTGTGAAGATAGATCAATTCTGCGAACGCCAATCGATTCGGAATGATGAAATTAATATACTGTGTGAATTTCAAGTCGATCGACGAGAAGAAAATATCTCTCGAAAAATGTCCTAAGGGGTAGACCCCTAAAAATCATGAAAAATATAAAATCATCACTCTCACTTGAAATTTCATGAGTATATATTGAAAAGAAGTTTAATTTCATGAAAATTTATGAAAAACTTGACGAAAACCAACTTTTGGAGGAAAATAACCTCTTTCAACTTGACATAAACTTTTCTACTCACGAACGGGTGAAGATAGATCAATTCTGCGAACGCCAATCGATTCAGAATGATGAAATTAATATACTGTGTGAATGAGAAGAAAATATCTCTCGAAAAAAGTCCTAAGGGGTAGACCCCTAAAAATCATGAAAAATATAAAATCATCACTCTCACTTGAAATTTCATGTGCGAATATGAGTAATTATGAAAAAGAGTTTAATTTCATGAAAATTTATGAAAAAATTGACGAAAACCAAATTTTGGAGGAAAATAACCTCTTTCAACTTGACATAAACTTTTCAACTCACGAACGGGTGAAGATAGATCAATTCTGCGAACGCCAATCGATTCAGAATGATGAAATTAATATACTGTGTGAATTTCAAGTCGATCGACGAGAAGAAAATATCTCTCGAAAAAAGTCCTAAGGGGTAGACCCCTAAAAATCATGAAAAATATAAAATCATCACTCTCACTTGAAATTTCATGTGCGAATATGAGTAATTATGAAAAAGAGTTTAATTTCATGAAAATTTATGAAAAAATTGACGAAAACCAAAATTTGGAGGAAAATAACCTCTTTCAACTTGACATAAACTTTTCAACTCACGAACGGGTGAAGATAGATCAATTCTGCGAACGCCAATCGATTCAGAATGATGAAATTAATATACTGTGTGAATTTCAAGTCGATCGACGAGAAGAAAATATCTCTCGAAAAAAGTCCTAAGGGGTAGACCCCTAAAAATCATGAAAAATATAAAATCATCACTCTCACTTGAAATTTCATGAGTTTATATTGAAAAGAAGTTTAATTTCATGAAAATTTATGAAAAACTTGACGAAAACCAACTTTTGGAGGAAAATAACCTCTTTCAACTTGACATAAACTTTTCAACTCACGAACGGGTGAAGATAGATCAATTCTGCGAACGCCAATCGATTCAGAATGATGAAATTATTATACTGTGTGAATTTCAAGTCGATCGACGAGAAGAAAATATCTCTCGAAAAAAGTCCTAAGGGGTAGACCCCTAAAAATCATGAAAAATATAAAATCATCACTCTCACTTGAAATTTCATAAGTATATATTGAAAAGAAGTTTAATTTCATGAAAATTTATGAAAAACTTGACGAAAACCAACTTTTGGAGGAAAATAACCTCTTTCAACTTGACATAAACTTTTCAACTCACGAACGGGTGAAGATAGATCAATTCTGCGAACGCCAATCGATTCAGAATGATGAAATTAATATACTGTGTGAATTTCAAGTTGATCGACGAGAAGAAAATATCTCTCGAAAAAAGTCCTAAGGGGTAGACCCCTAAAAATCATGAAAAATATAAAATCATCACTCTCACTTGAAATTTCATGAGTATATATTGAAAAGAAGTTTAATTTCATGAAAATTTATGAAAAACTTGACGAAAACCAACTTTTGGAGGAAAATAACCTCTTTCAACTTGACATAAACTTTTCAACTCACGAACGGGTGAAGATAGATCAATTCTGCGAACGCCAATCGATTCAGAATGATGAAATTAATATACTGTGTGAATTTCAAGTCGATCGACGAGAAGAAAATATCTCTTGAAAAAAGTCCTAAGGGGTAGACCCCTAAAAATCATGAAAAATATAAAATCATCACTCTCACTTGAAATTTCATGAGTATATATTGAAAAGAAGTTTAATTTCATGAAAATTTATGAAAAACTTGACGAAAACCAACTTTTGGAGGAAAATAACCTCTTTCAACTTGACATAAACTTTTCAACTCAAGAACGGGTGAAGATAGATCAATTCTGCGAACGCCAATCGATTCAGAATGATGAAATTAATATACTGTGTGAATTTCAAGTCGATCGACGAGAAGAAAATATCTCTCGAAAAAAGTCCTAAGGGGTAGACCCCTAAAAATCATGAAAAATATAAAATCATCACTCTCACTTGAAATTTCATGAGTATATATTGAAAAGGAGTTTAATTTCATGAAAATTTATGAAAAACTTGACGAAAACCAACTTTTGGAGGAAAATAACCTCTTTCAACTTGACATAAACTTTTCAACTCAAGAACGGGTGAAGATAGATCAATTCTGCGAACGCCAATCGATTCAGAATGATGAAATTAATATACTGTGTGAATTTCAAGTCGATCGACGAGAACAAAATATCTCTCGAAAAAAGTCCCAAGGGGTAGACCCCTAAAAATCATGAAAAATATAAAATCATCACTCTCACTTGAAATTTCATGAGTATATATTGAAAAGAAGTTTAATTTCATGAAAATTTATGAAAAATTTGACGAAAACCAACTTTTGGAGGAAAATAACCTCTTTCAACTTGACATAAACTTTTCAACTCAAGAACGGGTGAAGATAGATCAATTCTGCGAACGCCAATCGATTCAGAATGATGAAATTAATATACTGTGTGAATTTCAAGTCGATCGACGAGAAGAAAATATCTCTCGAAAAATATCCTAAGGGGTAGACCCCTAAAAATCATGAAAAATATAAAATCATCACTCTCACTTGAAATTTCATGAGTATATATTGAAAAGAAGTTTAATTTCATGAAAATTTATGAAAAACTTGACGAAAACCAACTTTTGGAGGAAAATAACCTCTTTCTACTTGACATAAACTTTTCAACTCACGAACGGGTGAAGATAGATCAATTCTGCGAACGCCAATCGATTCAGAATGATGAAATTAATATACTGTGTGAATTTCAAGTCGATCGACGAGAAGAAAATATCTCTCGAAAAAAGTCCTAAGGGGTAGACCCCTAAAAATCATGAAAAATATAAAATCATCACTCTCACTTGAAATTTCATGAGTATATATTGAAAAGAAGTTTAATTTCATGAAAATTTATGAAAAACTTGACGAAAACCAACTTTTGGAGGAAAATAACCTCTTTCAACTTGACATAAACTTTTCAACTCACGAACGGGTGAAGATAGATCAATTCTGCGAACGCCAATCGATTCAGAATGATGAAATTAATATACTGTGTGAATTTCAAGTCGATCGACGAGAACAAAATATCTCTCGAAAAAAGTCCTAAGGGGTAGACCCCTAAAAATCATGAAAAATATAAAATCATCACTCTCACTTGAAATTTCATGAGTATATATTGAAAAGAAGTTTAATTTAATGAAAATTTATGAAAAACTTGACGAAAACCAACTTTTGGAGGAAAATAACCTCTTTCAACTTGACATAAACTTTTCAACTCAAGAACGGGTGAAGATAGATCAATTCTGCGAACGCCAATCGATTCAGAATGATGAAATTAATAAACTGTGTGAATTTCAAGTCGATCGACGAGAAGAAAATATCCCTCGAAAAAAGTCCTAAGGGGTAGACCCCTAAAAATCATGAAAAATATAAAATCATCACTCTCACTTGAAATTTCATGAGTATATATTGAAAAGAAGTTTAATTTCATGAAAATTTATGAAAAACTTGACGAAAACCAACTTTTGGAGGAAAATAACCTCTTTCAACTTGACATAAACTTTTCAACTCACGAACGGGTGAAGATAGATCAATTCTGCGAACGCCAATCGATTCAGAATGATGAAATTAATATACTGTGTGAATTTCAAGTCGATCGACGAGAAGAAAATATCTCTCGAAAAAAGTCCTAAGGGGTAGACCCCTAAAAATCATGAAAAATATAAAATCATCACTCTCACTTGAAATTTCATGAGTATATATTGAAAAGAAGTTTAATTTCATGAAAATTTATGAAAAACTTGACGAAAACCAACTTTTGGAGGAAAATAACCTCTTTCAACTTGACATAAACTTTTCAACTCAAGAACGGGTGAAGATAGATCAATTCTGCGAACGCCAATCGATTCAGAATGATGAAATTAATAAACTGTGTGAATTTCAAGTCGATCGACGAGAAGAAAATATCCCTCGAAAAAAGTCCTAAGGGGTAGACCCCTAAAAATCATGAAAAATATAAAATCATCACTCTCACTTGAAATTTCATGAGTATATATTGAAAAGAAGTTTAATTTCATGAAAATTTATGAAAAACTTGACGAAAACCAACTTTTGGAGGAAAATAACCTCTTTCAACTTGACATAAACTTTTCAACTCACGAACGGGTGAAGATAGATCAATTCTGCGAACGCCAATCGATTCAGAATGATGAAATTAATATACTGTGTGAATTTCAAGTCGATCGACGAGAAGAAAATATCTCTCGAAAAAAGTCCTAAGGGGTAGACCCCTAAAAATCATGAAAAATATAAAATCATCACTCTCACTTGAAATTTCATGAGTATATATTGAAAAGAAGTTTAATTTCATGAAAATTTATGAAAAACTTGACGAAAACCAACTTTTGGAGGAAAATAACCTCTTTCAACTTGACATAAACTTTTCAACTCACGAACGGGTGAAGATAGATCAATTCTGCGAACGCCAATCGATTCAGAATGATGAAATTAATATACTGTGTGAATTTCAAGTCGATCGACGAGAAGAAAATATCTCTCGAAAAAAGTCCTAAGGGGTAGACCCCTAAAAATCATGAAAAATATAAAATCATCACTCTCACTTGAAATTTCATGAGTATATATTGAAAAGAAGTTTAATTTCATGAAAATTTATGAAAAACTTGACGAAAACCAACTTTTGGAGGAAAATAACCTCTTTCAACTTGACATAAACTTTTCAACTCACGAACGGGTGAAGATAGATCAATTCTGCGAACGCCAATCGATTCAGAATGATGAAATTAATATACTGTGTGAATTTCAAGTCGATCGACGAGAACAAAATATCTCTCGAAAAAAGTCCTAAGGGGTAGACCCCTAAAAATCATGAAAAATATAAAATCATCACTCTCACTTGAAATTTCATGAGTATATATTGAAAAGAAGTTTAATTTCATGAAAATTTATGAAAAACTTGACGAAAACCAACTTTTGGAGGAAAATAACCTCTTTCAACTTGACATAAACTTTTCAACTCACGAACGGGTGAAGATAGATCAATTCTGCGAACGCCAATCGATTCAGAATGATGAAATTAATATACTGTGTGAATTTCAAGTCGATCGACGAGAAGAAAATATCTCTCGAAAAAAGTCCTAAGGGGTAGACCCCTAAAAATCATGAATAATATAAAATCATCACTCTCACTTGAAATTTCATGAGTATATATTGAAAAGAAGTTTAATTTCATGAAAATTTATGAAAAACTTGACGAAAACCAACTTTTGGAGGAAAATAACCTCTTTCAACTTGACATAAACTTTTCAACTCACGAACGGGTGAAGATAGATCAATTCTGCGAACGCCAATCGATTCAGAATGATGAAATTAATATACTGTGTGAATTTCAAGTCGATCGACGAGAAGAAAATATCTCTCGAAAAAAGTCCTAAGGGGTAGACCCCTAAAAATCATGAAAAATATAAAATCATCACTCTCACTTGAAATTTCATGTGCGAATATGAGTAATTATGAAAAAGAGTTTAATTTCATGAAAATTTATGAAAAAATTGACGAAAACCAAATTTTGGAGGAAAATAACCTCTTTCAACTTGACATAAACTTTTCAACTCACGAACGGGTGAAGATAGATCAATTCTGCGAACGCCAATCGATTCAGAATGATGAAATTAATATACTGTGTGAATTTCAAGTCGATCGACGAGAAGAAAATATCTCTCGAAAAAAGTCCTAAGGGGTAGACCCCTAAAAATCATGAAAAATATAAAATCATCACTCTCACTTGAAATTTCATGTGCGAATATGAGTAATTATGAAAAAGAGTTTAATTTCATGAAAATTTATGAAAAAATTGACGAAAACCAAATTTTGGAGGAAAATAACCTCTTTCAACTTGACATAAACTTTTCAACTCACGAACGGGTGAAGATAGAACAATTCTGTGAACGCCAATCGATTCAGAATGATGAAATTAATATACTGTGTGAATTTCAAGTCGATCGACGAAAAGAAAATATCTCTCGAAAAAAGTCCTAAGGGGTAGACCCCTAAAAATCATGAAAAATATAAAATCATCACTCTCACTTGAAATTTCATGAGTTTATATTGAAAAGAAGTTTAATTTCATGAAAATTTATGAAAAACTTGACGAAAACCAACTTTTGGAGGAAAATAACCTCTTTCAACTTGACATAAACTTTTCAACTCACGAACGGGTGAAGATAGATCAATTCTGCGAACGCCAATCGATTCAGAATGATGAAATTAATATACTGTGTGAATTTCAAGTCGATCGACGAGAAGAAAATATCTCTCGAAAAAAGTCCTAAGGGGTAGACCCCTAAAAATCATGAAAAATATAAAATCATCACTCTCACTTGAAATTTCATGAGTATATATTGAAAAGAAGTTTAATTTCATGAAAATTTATGAAAAACTTGACGAAAACCAACTTTTGGAGGAAAATAACCTCTTTCAACTTGACATAAACTTTTCTACTCACGAACGGGTGAAGATAGATCAATTCTGCGAACGCCAATCGATTCAGAATGATGAAATTAATATACTGTGTGAATTTCAAGTCGATCGACGAGAAGAAAATATCTCTCGAAAAAAGTCCTAAGGGGTAGACCCCTAAAAATCATGAAAAATATAAAATCATCACTCTCACTTGAAATTTCATGTGCGAATATGAGTAATTATGAAAAAGAGTTTAATTTCATGAAAATTTATGAAAAAATTGACGAAAACCAAATTTTGGAGGAAAATAACCTCTTTCAACTTGACATAAACTTTTCAACTCACGAACGGGTGAAGATAGATCAATTCTGCGAACGCCAATCGATTCAGAATGATGAAATTAATATACTGTGTGAATTTCAAGTCGATCGACGAGAAGAAAATATCTCTCGAAAAAAGTCCTAAGGGGTAGACCCCTAAAAATCATGAAAAATATAAAATCATCACTCTCACTTGAAATTTCATGTGCGAATATGAGTAATTATGAAAAAGAGTTTAATTTCATGAAAATTTATGAAAAAATTGACGAAAACCAAATTTTGGAGGAAAATAACCTCTTTCAACTTGACATAAACTTTTCAACTCACGAACGGGTGAAGATAGAACAATTCTGTGAACGCCAATCGATTCAGAATGATGAAATTAATATACTGTGTGAATTTCAAGTCGATCGACGAAAAGAAAATATCTCTCGAAAAAAGTCCTAAGGGGTAGACCCCTAAAAATCATGAAAAATATAAAATCATCACTCTCACTTGAAATTTCATGAGTTTATATTGAAAAGAAGTTTAATTTCATGAAAATTTATGAAAAACTTGACGAAAACCAACTTTTGGAGGAAAATAACCTCTTTCAACTTGACATAAACTTTTCAACTCACGAACGGGTGAAGATAGATCAATTCTGCGAACGCCAATCGATTCAGAATGATGAAATTAATATACTGTGTGAATTTCAAGTCGATCGACGAGAAGAAAATATCTCTCGAAAAAAGTCCTAAGGGGTAGACCCCTAAAAATCATGAAAAATATAAAATCATCACTCTCACTTGAAATTTCATAAGTATATATTGAAAAGAAGTTTAATTTCATGAAAATTTATGAAAAACTTGACGAAAACCAACTTTTGGAGGAAAATAACCTCTTTCAACTTGACATAAACTTTTCAACTCACGAACGGGTGAAGATAGATCAATTCTGCGAACGCCAATCGATTCAGAATGATGAAATTAATATACTGTGTGAATTTCAAGTCGATCGACGAGAAGAAAATATCTCTTGAAAAAAGTCCTAAGGGGTAGACCCCTAAAAATCATGAAAAATATAAAATCATCACTCTCACTTGAAATTTCATGAGTATATATTGAAAAGAAGTTTAATTTCATGAAAATTTATGAAAAACTTGACGAAAACCAACTTTTGGAGGAAAATAACCTCTTTAAACTTGACATAAACTTTTCAACTCAAGAACGGGTGAAGATAGATCAATTCTGCGAACGCCAATCGATTCAGAATGATGAAATTAATATACTGTGTGAATTTCAAGTCGATCGACGAGAAGAAAATATCTCTCGAAAAAAGTCCTAAGGGGTAGACCCCTAAAAATCATGAAAAATATAAAATCATCACTCTCACTTGAAATTTCATGAGTATATATTGAAAAGGAGTTTAATTTCATGAAAATTTATGAAAAACTTGACGAAAACCAACTTTTGGAGGAAAATAACCTCTTTCAACTTGACATAAACTTTTCAACTCAAGAACGGGTGAAGATAGATCAATTCTGCGAACGCCAATCGATTCAGAATGATGAAATTAATATACTGTGTGAATTTCAAGTCGATCGACGAGAACAAAATATCTCTCGAAAAAAGTCCCAAGGGGTAGACCCCTAAAAATCATGAAAAATATAAAATCATCACTCTCACTTGAAATTTCATGAGTATATATTGAAAAGAAGTTTAATTTCATGAAAATTCATGAAAAATTTGACGAAAACCAACTTTTGGAGGAAAATAACCTCTTTCAACTTGACATAAACTTTTCAACTCAAGAACGGGTGAAGATAGATCAATTCTGCGAACGCCAATCGATTCAGAATGATGAAATTAATATACTGTGTGAATTTCAAGTCGATCGACGAGAAGAAAATATCTCTCGAAAAATGTCCTAAGGGGTAGACCCCTAAAAATCATGAAAAATATAAAATCATCACTCTCACTTGAAATTTCATGAGTATATATTGAAAAGAAGTTTAATTTCATGAAAATTTATGAAAAACTTGACGAAAACCAACTTTTGGAGGAAAATAACCTCTTTCAACTTGACATAAACTTTTCAACTCAAGAACGGGTGAAGATAGATCAATTCTGCGAACGCCAATCGATTCAGAATGATGAAATTAATATACTGTGTGAATTTCAAGTCGATCGACGAGAACAAAATATCTCTCGAAAAAAGTCCCAAGGGGTAGACCCCTAAAAATCATGAAAAATATAAAATCATCACTCTCACTTGAAATTTCATGAGTATATATTGAAAAGAAGTTTAATTTCATGAAAATTTATGAAAAATTTGACGAAAACCAACTTTTGGAGAAAAATAACCTCTTTCAACTTGACATAAACTTTTCAACTCAAGAACGGGTGAAGATAGATCAATTCTGCGAACGCCAATCGATTCGGAATGATGAAATTAATATACTGTGTGAATTTCAAGTCGATCGACGAGAAGAAAATATCTCTCGAAAAATGTCCTAAGGGGTAGACCCCTAAAAATCATGAAAAATATAAAATCATCACTCTCACTTGAAATTTCATGAGTATATATTGAAAAGAAGTTTAATTTCATGAAAATTTATGAAAAACTTGACGAAAACCAACTTTTGGAGGAAAATAACCTCTTTCAACTTGACATAAACTTTTCAACTCACGAACGGGTGAAGATAGATCAATTCTGCGAACGCCAATCGATTCAGAATGATGAAATTAATATATTGTGTGAATTTCAAGTCGATCGACGAGAAGAAAATATCTCTCGAAAAAAGTCCTAAGGGGTAGACCCCTAAAAATCATGAAAAATATAAAATCATCACTCTCACTTGAAATTTCATGTGCGAATATGAGTAATTATGAAAAAGAGTTTAATTTCATGAAAATTTATGAAAAAATTGACGAAAACCAAATTTTGGAGGAAAATAACCTCTTTCAACTTGACATAAACTTTTCAACTCACGAACGGGTGAAGATAGATCAATTCTGCGAACGCCAATCGATTCAGAATGATGAAATTAATATACTGTGTGAATTTCAAGTCGATCGACGAGAAGAAAATATCTCTCGAAAAAAGTCCTAAGGGGTAGACCCCTAAAAATCATGAAAAATATAAAATCATCACTCTCACTTGAAATTTCATGTGCGAATATGAGTAATTATGAAAAAGAGTTTAATTTCATGAAAATTTATGAAAAAATTGACGAAAACCAAATTTTGGAGGAAAATAACCTCTTTCAACTTGACATAAACTTTTCAACTCACGAACGGGTGAAGATAGATCAATTCTGCGAACGCCAATCGATTCAGAATGATGAAATTAATATACTGTGTGAATTTCAAGTCGATCGACGAGAAGAAAATATCTCTCGAAAAAAGTCCTAAGGGGTAGACCCCTAAAAATCATGAAAAATATAAAATCATCACTCTCACTTGAAATTTCATGAGTTTATATTGAAAAGAAGTTTAATTTCATGAAAATTTATGAAAAACTTGACGAAAACCAACTTTTGGAGGAAAATAACCTCTTTCAACTTGACATAAACTTTTCAACTCACGAACGGGTGAAGATAGATCAATTCTGCGAACGCCAATCGATTCAGAATGATGAAATTAATATACTGTGTGAATTTCAAGTCGATCGACGAGAAGAAAATATCTCTCGAAAAAAGTCCTAAGGGGTAGACCCCTAAAAATCATGAAAAATATAAAATCATCACTCTCACTTGAAATTTCATAAGTATATATTGAAAAGAAGTTTAATTTCATGAAAATTTATGAAAAACTTGACGAAAACCAACTTTTGGAGGAAAATAACCTCTTTCAACTTGACATAAACTTTTCAACTCACGAACGGGTGAAGATAGATCAATTCTGCGAACGCCAATCGATTCAGAATGATGAAATTAATATACTGTGTGAATTTCAAGTCGATCGACGAGAAGAAAATATCTCTCGAAAAAAGTCCTAAGGGGTAGACCCCTAAAAATCATGAAAAATATAAAATCATCACTCTCACTTGAAATTTCATGAGTATATATTGAAAAGAAGTTTAATTTCATGAAAATTTATGAAAAACTTGACGAAAACCAACTTTTGGAGGAAAATAACCTCTTTCAACTTGACATAAACTTTTCAACTCACGAACGGGTGAAGATAGATCAATTCTGCGAACGCCAATCGATTCAGAATGATGAAATTAATATACTGTGTGAATTTCAAGTCGATCGACGAGAAGAAAATATCTCTTGAAAAAAGTCCTAAGGGGTAGACCCCTAAAAATCATGAAAAATATAAAATCATCACTCTCACTTGAAATTTCATGAGTATATATTGAAAAGAAGTTTAATTTCATGAAAATTTATGAAAAACTTGACGAAAACCAACTTTTGGAGGAAAATAACCTCTTTCAACTTGACATAAACTTTTCAACTCAAGAACGGGTGAAGATAGATCAATTCTGCGAACGCCAATCGATTCAGAATGATGAAATTAATATACTGTGTGAATTTCAAGTCGATCGACGAGAAGAAAATATCTCTCGAAAAAAGTCCTAAGGGGTAGACCCCTAAAAATCATGAAAAATATAAAATCATCACTCTCACTTGAAATTTCATGAGTATATATTGAAAAGGAGTTTAATTTCATGAAAATTTATGAAAAACTTGACGAAAACCAACTTTTGGAGGAAAATAACCTCTTTCAACTTGACATAAACTTTTCAACTCAAGAACGGGTGAAGATAGATCAATTCTGCGAACGCCAATCGATTCAGAATGATGAAATTAATATACTGTGTGAATTTCAAGTCGATCGACGAGAACAAAATATCTCTCGAAAAAAGTCCCAAGGGGTAGACCCCTAAAAATCATGAAAAATATAAAATCATCACTCTCACTTGAAATTTCATGAGTATATATTGAAAAGAAGTTTAATTTCATGAAAATTTATGAAAAATTTGACGAAAACCAACTTTTGGAGGAAAATAACCTCTTTCAACTTGACATAAACTTTTCAACTCAAGAACGGGTGAAGATAGATCAATTCTGCGAACGCCAATCGATTCAGAATGATGAAATTAATATACTGTGTGAATTTCAAGTCGATCGACGAGAAGAAAATATCTCTCGAAAAATGTCCTAAGGGGTAGACCCCTAAAAATCATGAAAAATATAAAATCATCACTCTCACTTGAAATTTCATGAGTATATATTGAAAAGAAGTTTAATTTCATGAAAATTTATGAAAAACTTGACGAAAACCAACTTTTGGAGGAAAATAACCTCTTTCTACTTGACATAAACTTTTCAACTCACGAACGGGTGAAGATAGATCAATTCTGCGAACGCCAATCGATTCAGAATGATGAAATTAATATACTGTGTGAATTTCAAGTCGATCGACGAGAAGAAAATATCTCTCGAAAAAAGTCCTAAGGGGTAGACCCCTAAAAATCATGAAAAATATAAAATCATCACTCTCACTTGAAATTTCATGAGTATATATTGAAAAGAAGTTTAATTTCATGAAAATTTATGAAAAACTTGACGAAAACCAACTTTTGGAGGAAAATAACCTCTTTCAACTTGACATAAACTTTTCAACTCACGAACGGGTGAAGATAGATCAATTCTGCGAACGCCAATCGATTCAGAATGATGAAATTAATATACTGTGTGAATTTCAAGTCGATCGACGAGAACAAAATATCTCTCGAAAAAAGTCCTAAGGGGTAGACCCCTAAAAATCATGAAAAATATAAAATCATCACTCTCACTTGAAATTTCATGAGTATATATTGAAAAGAAGTTTAATTTCATGAAAATTTATGAAAAACTTGACGAAAACCAACTTTTGGAGGAAAATAACCTCTTTCAACTTGACATAAACTTTTCTACTCACGAACGGGTGAAGATAGATCAATTCTGCGAACGCCAATCGATTCAGAATGATGAAATTAATATACTGTGTGAATTTCAAGTCGATCGACGAGAAGAAAATATCTCTCGAAAAAAGTCCTAAGGGGTAGACCCCTAAAAATCATGAAAAATATAAAATCATCACTCTCACTTGAAATTTCATGAGTATATATTGAAAAGAAGTTTAATTTCATGAAAATTTATGAAAAACTTGACGAAAACCAACTTTTGGAGGAAAATAACCTCTTTCAACTTGACATAAACTTTTCAACTCACGAACGGGTGAAGATAGATCAATTCTGCGAACGCCAATCGATTCAGAATGATGAAATTAATATACTGTGTGAATTTCAAGTCGATCGACGAGAAGAAAATATCTCTCGAAAAAAGTCCTAAGGGGTAGACCCCTAAAAATCATGAAAAATATAAAATCATCACTCTCACTTGAAATTTCATGAGTATATATTGAAAAGAAGTTTAATTTCATGAAAATTTATGAAAAACTTGACGAAAACCAACTTTTGGAGGAAAATAACCTCTTTCAACTTGACATAAACTTTTCAACTCAAGAACGGGTGAAGATAGATCAATTCTGCGAACGCCAATCGATTCAGAATGATGAAATTAATATACTGTGTGAATTTCAAGTCGATCGACGAGAACAAAATATCTCTCGAAAAAAGTCCCAAGGGGTAGACCCCTAAAAATCATGAAAAATATAAAATCATCACTCTCACTCGAAATTTCATGAGTATATATTGAAAAGAAGTTTAATTTCATGAAAATTTATGAAAAATTTGACGAAAACCAACTTTTGGAGGAAAATAACCTCTTTCAACTTGACATAAACTTTTCAACTCAAGAACGGGTGAAGATAGATCAATTCTGCGAACGCCAATCGATTCAGAATGATGAAATTAATATACTGTGTGAATTTCAAGTCGATCGACGAGAAGAAAATATCTCTCGAAAAATGTCCTAAGGGGTAGACCCCTAAAAATCATGAAAAATATAAAATCATCACTCTCACTTGAAATTTCATGAGTATATATTGAAAAGAAGTTTAATTTCATGAAAATTTATGAAAAACTTGACGAAAACCAACTTTTGGAGGAAAATAACCTCTTTCAACTTGACATAAACTTTTCAACTCACGAACGGGTGAAGATAGATCAATTCTGCGAACGCCAATCGATTCAGAATGATGAAATTAATATACTGTGTGAATTTCAAGTCGATCGACGAGAAGAAAATATCTCTCGAAAAAAGTCCTAAGGGGTAGACCCCTAAAAATCATGAAAAATATAAAATCATCACTCTCACTTGAAATTTCATGAGTATATATTGAAAAGAAGTTTAATTTCATGAAAATTTATGAAAAACTTGACGAAAACCAACTTTTGGAGGAAAATAACCTCTTTCAACTTGACATAAACTTTTCAACTCACGAACGGGTGAAGATAGATCAATTCTGCGAACGCCAATCGATTCAGAATGATGAAATTAATATACTGTGTGAATTTCAAGTCGATCGACGAGAACAAAATATCTCTCGAAAAACGTCCTAAGGGGTAGACCCCTAAAAATCATGAAAAATATAAAATCATCACTCTCACTTGAAATTTCATGAGTATATATTGAAAAGAAGTTTAATTTCATGAAAATTTATGAAAAACTTGACGAAAACCAACTTTTGGAGGAAAATAACCTCTTTCAACTTGACATAAACTTTTCAACTCAAGAACGGGTGAAGATAGATCAATTCTGCGAACGCCAATCGATTCAGAATGATGAAATTAATAAACTGTGTGAATTTCAAGTCGATCGACGAGAAGAAAATATCCCTCGAAAAAAGTCCTAAGGGGTAGACCCCTAAAAATCATGAAAAATATAAAATCATCACTCTCACTTGAAATTTCATGAGTATATATTGAAAAGAAGTTTAATTTCATGAAAATTTATGAAAAACTTGACGAAAACCAACTTTTGGAGGAAAATAACCTCTTTCAACTTGACATAAACTTTTCAACTCACGAACGGGTGAAGATAGATCAATTCTGCGAACGCCAATCGATTCAGAATGATGAAATTAATATACTGTGTGAATTTCAAGTCGATCGACGAGAAGAAAATATCTCTCGAAAAAAGTCCTAAGGGGTAGACCCCTAAAAATCATGAAAAATATAAAATCATCACTCTCACTTGAAATTTCATGAGTATATATTGAAAAGAAGTTTAATTTCATGAAAATTTATGAAAAAATTGACGAAAACCAACTTTTGGAGGAAAATAACCTCTTTCAACTTGACATAAACTTTTCAACTCACGAACGGGTGAAGATAGATCAATTCTGCGAACGCCAATCGATTCAGAATGATGAAATTAATATACTGTGTGAATTTCAAGTCGATCGACGAGAAGAAAATATCTCTCGAAAAAAGTCCAAAGGGGTAGACCCCTAAAAATCATGAAAAATATAAAATCATCACTCTCACTTGAAATTTCATGAGTATATATTGAAAAGAAGTTTAATTTCATGAAAATTTATGAAAAACTTGACGAAAACCAACTTTTGGAGGAAAATAACCTCTTTCAACTTGACATAAACTTTTCAACTCACGAACGGGTGAAGATAGATCAATTCTGCGAACGCCAATCGATTCAGAATGATGAAATCAATATACTGTGTGAATTTCAAGTCGATCGACGAGAAGAAAATATCTCTCGAAAAAAGTCCTAAGGGGTAGACCCCTAAAAATCATGAAAAATATGAAATCATCACTCTTTTATTTCATGAGTATATATTGAAAAGAAGTTTAATTTCATGAAAATTTATGAAAAACTTGACGAAAACCAACTTTTGGAGGAAAATAACCTCTTTCAACTTGACATAAACTTTTCAACTCACGAACGGGTGAAGATAGATCAATTCTGCGAACGCCAATCGATTCAGAATGATAAAATTAATATACTGTGTGAATTTCAAGTCGATCGACGAGAAGAAAATATCTCTCGAAAAAAGTCCCAAGGGGTAGACCCCTAAAAATCATGAAAAATATAAAATCATCACTCTCACTTGAAATTTCATGAGTATATATTGAAAAGAAGTTTAATTTCATGAAAATTTATGAAAAACTTGACGAAAACCAACTTTTGGAGGAAAATAACCTCTTTCAACTTGACATAAACTTTTCAACTCAAGAACGGGTGAAGATAGAACAATTCTGTGAACGCCAATCGATTCAGAATGATGAAATAAGTATACTGTGTGAATTTCAAGTCGATCGACGGGAACAAAATATCTCTCGAAAAAAGTCCTAAGGGGTAGACCCCTAAAAATCATGAAAAATATGAAATCATCACTTTCACTTGAAATTTCATGTGCGAATATGAGTAATTATGAAAAAGAGTTTAATTTCATGAAAATTTATGAAAAAATTGACGAAAACCAAATTTTGGAGGAAAATAACCTCTTTCAACTTGACATAAACTTTTCAACTCACGAACGGGTGAAGATAGATCAATTCTGCGAACGCCAATCGATTCAGAATGATGAAATTAATATACTGTGTGAATTTCAAGTCGATCGACGAGAAGAAAATATCACTCGAAAAAAGTCCTAAGGGGTAGACCCCTAAAAATCATGAAAAATATAAAATCATCACTCTCACTTGAAATTTCATGAGTATATATTGAAAAGAAGTTTAATTTCATGAAAATTTATGAAAAACTTGACGAAAACCAACTTTTGGAGGAAAATAACCTCTTTCAACTTGACATAAACTTTTCTACTCACGAACGGGTGAAGATAGATCAATTCTGCGAACGCCAATCGATTCAGAATGATGAAATTAATACACTGTGTGAATTTCAAGTCGATCGACGAGAAGAAAATATCTCTCGAAAAAAGTCCTAAGGGGTAGACCCCTAAAAATCATGAAAAATATAAAATCATCACTCTCACTTGAAATTTCATGAGTATATATTGAAAAGAAGTTTAATTTCATGAAAATTTATGAAAAACTTGACGAAAACCAACTTTTGGAGGAAAATAACCTCTTTCAACTTGACATAAACTTTTCAACTCAAGAACGGGTGAAGATAGATCAATTCTGCGAACGCCAATCGATTCAGAATGATGAAATTAATATACTGTGTGAATTTCAAGTCGATCGACGGGAACAAAATATCTCTCGAAAAAAGTCCTAAGGGGTAGACCCCTAAAAATCATGAAAAATATGAAATCATCACTTTCACTTGAAATTTCATGTGCGAATATGAGTAATTATGAAAAAGAGTTTAATTTCATGAAAATTTATGAAAAAATTGACGAAAACCAAATTTTGGAGGAAAATAACCTCTTTCAACTTGACATAAACTTTTCAACTCACGAACGGGTGAAGATAGATCAATTCTGCGAACGCCAATCGATTCAGAATGATGAAATTAATATACTGTGTGAATTTCAAGTCGATCGACGAGAAGAAAATATCACTCGAAAAAAGTCCTAAGGGGTAGACCCCTAAAAATCATGAAAAATATAAAATCATCACTCTCACTTGAAATTTCATGAGTATATATTGAAAAGAAGTTTAATTTCATGAAAATTTATGAAAAACTTGACGAAAACCAACTTTTGGAGGAAAATAACCTCTTTCAACTTGACATAAACTTTTCTACTCACGAACGGGTGAAGATAGATCAATTCTGCGAACGCCAATCGATTCAGAATGATGAAATTAATACACTGTGTGAATTTCAAGTCGATCGACGAGAAGAAAATATCTCTCGAAAAAAGTCCTAAGGGGTAGACCCCTAAAAATCATGAAAAATATAAAATCATCACTCTCACTTGAAATTTCATGAGTATATATTGAAAAGAAGTTTAATTTCATGAAAATTTATGAAAAACTTGACGAAAACCAACTTTTGGAGGAAAATAACCTCTTTCAACTTGACATAAACTTTTCAACTCAAGAACGGGTGAAGATAGATCAATTCTGCGAACGCCAATCGATTCAGAATGATGAAATTAATATACTGTGTGAATTTCAAGTCGATCGACGAGAAGAAAATATCTCTCGAAAAAAGTCCTAAGGGGTAGACCCTTAAAAATCATGAAAAATATAAAATCATCACTCTCACTTGAAATTTCATGAGTATATATTGAAAAGAAGTTTAATTTCATGAAAATTTATGAAAAACTTGACGAAAACCAACTTTTGGAGGAAAATAACCTCTTTCAACTTGACATAAACTTTTCAACTCAAGAAAGGGTGAAGATAGATCAATTCTGCGAACGCCAATCGATTCAGAATGATGAAATTAATATACTGTGTGAATTTCAAGTCGATCGACGAAAAGAAAATATCTCTCGAAAAAAGTCCTAAGGGGTAGACCCCTAAAAATCATGAAAAATATAAAATCATCACTCTCACTTGAAATTTCATGAGTATATATTGAAAAGAAGTTTAATTTCATGAAAATTTATGAAAAACTTGACGAAAACCAACTTTTGGAGGAAAATAACCTCTTTCAACTTGACATAAACTTTTCAACTCAAGAACGGGTGAAGATAGAACAATTCTGTGAACGCCAATCGATTCAGAATGATCAAATAAGTATACAGTGTGAATTTCAAGTCGATCGACGGGAACAAAATATCTCTCGAAAAAAGTCCTAAGGGGTAGACCCCTAAAAATCATGAAAAATATGAAATCATCACTCTCTTGAAATTTCATGAGTATATATTGAAAAGAAGTTTAATTTCATGAAAATTTATGAAAAATTTGACGAAAACCAACTTTTGGAGGAAAATAACCTCTTTCAACTTGACATAAACTTTTCAACTCAAGAACGGGTGAAGATAGATCAATTCTGCGAACGCCAATCGATTCAGAATGATGAAATTAATATACTGTGTGAATTTCAAGTCGATCGACGAGAAGAAAATATCTCTCGAAAAAAGTCCCAAGGGGTAGACCCCTAAAAATCATGAAAAATATAAAATCATCACTCTCACTTGAAATGTCATGAGTATATATTGAAAAGAAGTTTAATTTCATGAAAATTTATGAAAAACTTGACGAAAACCAACTTTTGGAGGAAAATAACCTCTTTCAACTTGACATAAACTTTTCAACTCAAGAACGGGTGAAGATAGAACAATTCTGTGAACGCCAATCGATTCAGAATGATGAAATAAGTATACTGTGTGAATTTCAAGTCGATCGACGGGAACAAAATATCTCTCGAAAAAAGTCCTAAGGGGTAGACCCCTAAAAATCATGAAAAATATGAAATCATCACTCTTTTGAAATTTCATGAGTATATATTGAAAAGAAGTTTAATTTCATGAAAATTTATGAAAAACTTGACGAAAACCAACTTTTGGAGGAAAATAACCTCTTTCAATTTGACATAAACTTTTCAACTCACGAACGGGTGAAGATAGATCAATTCTGCGAACGCCAATCGATTCAGAATGATGAAATTAATATACTGTGTGAATTTCAAGTCGATCGACGAGAAGAAAATATCACTCGAAAAAAGTCCTAAGGGGTAGACCCCTAAAAATCATGAAAAATATAAAATCATCACTCTCACTTGAAATTTCATGAGTATATATTGAAAAGAAGTTTAATTTCATGAAAATTTATGAAAAACTTGACGAAAACCAACTTTTGGAGGAAAATAACCTCTTTCAACTTGACATAAACTTTTCTACTCACGAACGGGTGAAGATAGATCAATTCTGCGAACGCCAATCGATTCAGAATGATGAAATTAATACACTGTGTGAATTTCAAGTCGATCGACGAGAAGAAAATATCTCTCGAAAAAAGTCCTAAGGGGTAGACCCCTAAAAATCATGAAAAATATAAAATCATCACTCTCACTTGAAATTTCATGAGTATATATTGAAAAGAAGTTTAATTTCATGAAAATTTATGAAAAACTTGACGAAAACCAACTTTTGGAGGAAAATAACCTCTTTCAACTTGACATAAACTTTTCAACTCAAGAACGGGTGAAGATAGATCAATTCTGCGAACGCCAATCGATTCAGAATGATGAAATTAATATACTGTGTGAATTTCAAGTCGATCGACGAGAAGAAAATATCTCTCGAAAAAAGTCCTAAGGGGTAGACCCTTAAAAATCATGAAAAATATAAAATCATCACTCTCACTTGAAATTTCATGAGTATATATTGAAAAGAAGTTTAATTTCATGAAAATTTATGAAAAACTTGACGAAAACCAACTTTTGGAGGAAAATAACCTCTTTCAACTTGACATAAACTTTTCAACTCAAGAAAGGGTGAAGATAGATCAATTCTGCGAACGCCAATCGATTCAGAATGATGAAATTAATATACTGTGTGAATTTCAAGTCGATCGACGAAAAGAAAATATCTCTCGAAAAAAGTCCTAAGGGGTAGACCCCTAAAAATCATGAAAAATATAAAATCATCACTCTCACTTGAAATTTCATGAGTATATATTGAAAAGAAGTTTAATTTCATGAAAATTTATGAAAAACTTGACGAAAACCAACTTTTGGAGGAAAATAACCTCTTTCAACTTGACATAAACTTTTCAACTCAAGAACGGGTGAAGATAGAACAATTCTGTGAACGCCAATCGATTCAGAATGATCAAATAAGTATACAGTGTGAATTTCAAGTCGATCGACGGGAACAAAATATCTCTCGAAAAAAGTCCTAAGGGGTAGACCCCTAAAAATCATGAAAAATATGAAATCATCACTCTCTTGAAATTTCATGAGTATATATTGAAAAGAAGTTTAATTTCATGAAAATTTATGAAAAATTTGACGAAAACCAACTTTTGGAGGAAAATAACCTCTTTCAACTTGACATAAACTTTTCAACTCAAGAACGGGTGAAGATAGATCAATTCTGCGAACGCCAATCGATTCAGAATGATGAAATTAATATACTGTGTGAATTTCAAGTCGATCGACGAGAAGAAAATATCTCTCGAAAAAAGTCCCAAGGGGTAGACCCCTAAAAATCATGAAAAATATAAAATCATCACTCTCACTTGAAATGTCATGAGTATATATTGAAAAGAAGTTTAATTTCATGAAAATTTATGAAAAACTTGACGAAAACCAACTTTTGGAGGAAAATAACCTCTTTCAACTTGACATAAACTTTTCAACTCAAGAACGGGTGAAGATAGAACAATTCTGTGAACGCCAATCGATTCAGAATGATGAAATAAGTATACTGTGTGAATTTCAAGTCGATCGACGGGAACAAAATATCTCTCGAAAAAAGTCCTAAGGGGTAGACCCCTAAAAATCATGAAAAATATGAAATCATCACTCTTTTGAAATTTCATGAGTATATATTGAAAAGAAGTTTAATTTCATGAAAATTTATGAAAAACTTGACGAAAACCAACTTTTGGAGGAAAATAACCTCTTTCAATTTGACATAAACTTTTCAACTCACGAACGGGTGAAGATAGATCAATTCTGCGAACGCCAATCGATTCAGAATGATGAAATTAATATACTGTGTGAATTTCAAGTCGATCGACGAGAAGAAAATATCTCTCGAAAAAAGTCCTAAGGGGTAGACCCCCTAAAAATCATGAAAAATATAAAATCATCACTCTCACTTGAAATTTCATGAGTATATATTGAAAAGAAGTTTAATTTCATGAAAATTTATGAAAAACTTGACGAAAACCAACTTTTGGAGGAAAATAACCTCTTTCAACTTGACATAAACTTTTCAACTCAAGAACGGGTGAAGATAGAACAATTCTGTGAACGCCAATCGATTCAGAATGATGAAATAAGTATACTGTGTGAATTTCAAGTCGATCGACGGGAACAAAATATCTCTCGAAAAAAGTCCTAAGGGGTAGACCCCTAAAAATCATGAAAAATATGAAATCATCACTCTCTTGAAATTTCATGAGTATATATTGAAAAAAAGTTTAATTTCATGAAAATTTATGAAAAAATTGACGAAAACCAACTTTTGGAGGAAAATAACCTCTTTCAACTTGACATAAACTTTTCAACTCAAGAACGGGTGAAGATAGAACAATTCTGTGAACGCCAATCGATTCAGAATGATGAAATAAGTATACTGTGTGAATTTCAAGTCGATCGACGGGAACAAAATATCTCTCGAAAAAAGTCCTAAGGGGTAGACCCCTAAAAATCATGAAAAATATGAAATCATCACTCTCTTGAAATTTCATGAGTATATATTGAAAAAAAGTTTAATTTCATGAAAATTTATGAAAAATTTGACGAAAACCAAATTTTGGAGGAAAATGACTTCTCTCAACTCGACATAAACTTTTAATTCGAGAATTGTTGAAGATAGAGCAATTTTGCGAACGCCAATCGATTCAGAATGATAAACTTAGTATACTTTGTAATTTTTTTAATTATTATTTTATTTTGTGTCTTTTTTTTTAATTACTTTGCGAATATGAGTATATATTGAATCCCTAAAAAATATGATAAACATGTAATTACATTCGAAATTGCATATGTGTAGATATTGAGAAAAAGTTGAATTTAAAGAAAATTTTGCAGGTAAATGACCTCTCTCTCAACTCCCATAAACTTTTTAACTCGAGAACAGATGGTTATAGAGCAATTCAGCATGATATAATAAGTATACTTTTGAATTTCAATTTGATCGGCGAAAACAAAATATTTCTCGAGAGAAAAAAAAAAAGTAGAAATAATGTATTTTCGTCAAAAGTCTGTTAACAGATTATATGATCTCGCCCCATTGCTGCATTAATTTATCCCAATTACACGGAATTTTTTATTCAGAGTGACATGAAATATTCTCTTTTTTTAAAATTGCAACGGTTTCAGTAGATACCCCGTATAACATATCACGTTGAAATTTTGTATAGCATTATTTGAGACTGGTCCAAATCGAATACATCATTAAACTTTTGCTAACAAAATGCATAAAACCTTTGCCCAATTTTGTTCTGTAACCGTAGTGGGTCGTGAAAAGTTGATTGAGTTGTTCTACATGAAAAAAAGGCATCTTGAGAAGTACAGCTTCGAAAATGCATGTAAGAATACTATTTTGAGTAACGTGTCAATTTGGAAACAGTTTCAATTGATAACCCAGGGACAGAGAGGAAGCAAAAGCTTTCAATCCAACAGAACAAAACAATGTTACGGAATCTTCCAGCCAGGGACAAAACATCCATAATGATTATATATTTCATGCTGAGAATTTCAAATTCCATACCTGATTCTGCTTATAGTGATTCAAGTAAATTGTTGAAATAAAAATGTTATATAGAGAATCGGTCTATGATTGGGGATTGGGGCATCAAAAAATAATCTATCGAATACCACACGAGAGTTTGTAACAAGTGATATTACAACTGACATTTTTGGAAACTGTATATTACTAATGGTCAAGTTGAAAAACAGCTTAAGCTATCACGTTGCCTTTCCATCGTGAGCAAACTTGATTTCTTATAATTCTATTTCAACCAAATTGTATGAAACTAATTCAGTTTGTCTCAAAAACCGGCCAAGAATTTTCTATTTTCTGCAAAATGAGTAACCTTTCAAAAAATCAGGAAAACAACTCTAAAAACTCAGCACGCAAGCCTAACGGTGGTTGACTTTTGAAAATATGACAAGCACGAGTGGTACATCTTCAAAACCACCACCTGCCAAGACATTAACCTTATTTCCACCAATCTCAAGTCGAATTTCACAATATCACAAAAAACACCAACTCCACAACAGCAAAAGTAACGCATCTATTACCGGATCACTAACAATACTGAGATGAATATTCGACTGTTTCGATGATGCACGGCCAGCGTTGATGAATTTTCACCCTTAGGACCAACTGTACAGAGAGCTCATCGTCCTAGTTCCTAGAAAAGTAGGGTGATATGCCCTCCGGTTCGACCACCCTCTGACAATTCTGCCTCAACTGTTTTGTGTACCACTGTGACGTAGTCAGAGTAGGTATGGTTGGAAGTGCCGTTCGAAAATGAAAATCAGAGTTGAGCAAATTCGGAGTAAAAGTACCTGCGAAGGTCTAGGAACTGACTACCGAATTGCAAATTTATAATGCGGAAATTCCATGAATAACAAAAATATTTAAAGGTATTACGTTTTTGGAACGGGCCAACGAAAATATAATAAATTATCCAACACATGACAGTTATGGCTGTCATTATTATTGTCATTTTAAACAAGTAAACTAACAAATAACACACTAGTGTGATATAATCTATAACTCACTGGTAAGTTATGGATTATAACTCACGATCATATTTAAAGTAGTATTCTATATATAATTACAAGCAGAATTCAGACTGATATTGAAATTAACAGAAAACGCTAACGGTTTATTTGAATTTGAAGTCAATTTAAAATTTGTTGGTTCATTGGAACCAGACGCTCCCATATCGATAGTGCTGGAAGACGTCGACACATTAGAACCTTGTATTTTTTCTGCAATTTGTATTTTTCTATTCCCCGATTCTTCTAGGTATCCTTCTGCTACCGTCGAGGACTCGATCCTCCGTGATGCTTCAAAGTAGTCATGTTAGCCTCTGCATTGTCAAAAGAGCCGCCGAAGACCTTCTCAGGCAGTGACCGGTGTAGATCGCTGGTTCCTCCAATTCCAAAAACACTGCAATTCTTGAAGGTATCTTCGACAACATATTTATTCCCCCACTCTGGCTGGTACACCTCCAATTTTTGAAAAAACAAAAATGCGGCTAGAAGTAGTATTCTTTGGTCTCAAAAACATGTATTTTTTAATTTGATCGAGTTGACTGGGAATCCTTCTTCAAGTATGGTGAAACTTCTCGATTTCTTGGCAAAACAACGTGAATTGTTTTCTTATTTTTTTCAAATTGACCAGTTCATCGCATCTACAAGCACCGCTATTCCACATTATCAAAACCACTTTCATCAACAAGTACTCGTCGTCGGAAGCTTCGTTCAAAATTTTCTCTATTTCAGGTCGTTCTACTTTGGTTTATATCCCTGTGATTTGCTTTTCAAAAAGCTCGTTAGTTTGTCATATTTTGAAAAGTCGATTTTTTTTATAAAGGTGAATAGTCGATCGAAGCATCGAGTATTTGGTCCAGAGCGACGATGGGGCATTTTTTTGCAAATGTAGAATATATATATAAGACGCACTGATACCTTTTTTCTTCCAAGACTCAAACATTTTGAACTCCTTGTCGTAAGCATCTCGGGACTTTTCTGAAAAAATCTGCATTGCTGCTTGTTCCACTTCCGGAAGAAGCAGCTATGCAGGAACGTAATTTTCCTTCATTTTCTATACGTTTTTTTCTTCAAAAAAGCTTCCCTTTTCTGCAGGGAAAACTGACAAGTATCAACATTTATTTAAATATTTGCTAACAATGTATCATGCCCGTGGTAACCAAACACACGCAAGTAGCTTTAATTTGATCACATAACTTAATTATTACCACATTTCTTCCACTTGTTGGATAAAACATTGTATGCCACTCGTGTGTTATGTTTCCCAAGTCACTTGAGAATAATTCTTTCTGGCATGACCTATTTTCAGTCGTAATATCTCAAGAGAGTGAGAATAAAGTTTATTTATTTATTATCAATATAGATAAAATACAGCACACACTATTACGGACATATAAATAAATAAAAGACATATTAAAACAACCACAGGGTGGGGGTAGGTTCGGGTTCCAACTGCTTTCAGGGTGAGAGACTTTTTAGTCCTGCCTCCTGTTTCCAGGGGTCAGGCAGAGTCGCCCCACATCTGTCCGGAGACAGACCCCACGTTGTAATGAGGACCATATGCACGTAAGTGGTTTGGTCTCAGCTTGGATGTTTCCCTGCCTCCTCCAAGTTATGCAGGGGTGTTACGTGGGCTGTTTTCTAGCATTAGTTCACTGGTATTTCATGAATGGAATCATTTACTCAAGTTCCGGAAAAACTCAGAAAAAACCGGTTTAGACATTTATTTACATATTTGCCTCTGTTCCTAGTCATCTTCTAGTTGCTCATGGAACAGGTCCAGTGCCTGGCATATAAGCCCCTGATGGAGAATAAAGCGAAAATAATTTGACAGATGTTTCGAAAACTTGTTGCCAGGCAATAGACACGAGAGCCCAAAGGGCTCGAGTGGCTATTGCCAAATGGCAACAAGTTTGAGAAAAAATCTGGAGAATTATTTTCTACTTTAGCGAATTCTCGTCTGGTATTCGATAGATTATTTTTTGATGCCCCAATCATAGACCTATTCTCTATACATATAACATTTTTATTTCAACAATTTACTTGAATCACTATAAACAGAATGAAGTTTGGAATTTGAAGTTCTCATCATGAAATATACAATTATTATGGATGTTTTGTCATTGGCTGGAGGATTCCGTAAAATTGTTTTGTTCTGTTGGATTGAAAGCTATTGCTTTCTCTCTGTCCTTAGGTTATCAATTGAAACTATTTTCAAACTGACACGTTACTCAAAATAGTATTCTTACATGATTTTCGTTGATTTTCTTAAAATTTCATCGAATGATAATGTACTAAACCGATTTCGAATCATTTTTCACTTTTCATGCAAACTGAGGATAGACGTCAGATGAAAAGTATCAGTTGTCACATAATAAAAACAAAATACCACAAAAAATTCCCGCGGCAATTTTCAAGGTAGAAAATTCCCACTGTAATAATGCTGTGATTGGCCTGAACGTACATGAATGCTTTGAATTGATATGGTTTCGATTGGTTGCAAGATTTGTCAAAATATAATCAACATAACACACAATCCTCTTACAGATTATCAGCTCCATAAATATTCAAACCTGTCCAGCCTGTCTTTAAAAGTAAAAAATTAATATTTTCTTGAATTGTTCCAGTTTCCTGATGAAATTTATCGATCTTTCGCAACTTTCTTCAATATTCCATAGCGAACTTGATGAAAAGAGGTACGTTGGTATTGGTGCATTCTTTTTCGACCTCTCCAAGGCTTTGGATTCCATAGATTTATCAACCATAAAAAACTATATGTATCAGGTTTTACAGATTTCCTTCAATATTTCCTATGCTGGTCATCCTCTTTATTCTTAAATTTTACTGTTGGTTCCGTTTAAATAAATAACTGAAATCAAATTTCATCAAGTAGTGTCATCTGCATCTAAAACCTCAAGATTCAGAATAAGACATGATAATTTATGAAAATAAAAAATAGAATGGGTCCCAGTATTGAACTCTGTGGAACTCCCACTGGTACACAGAGAGTTTTCGATTTGCTGTTTCCTACAATAACGACTAAAACATGGAAAAATCCATCTTACAGCAAAACTATAGTCGAAAAGAAGGTAACTCACGGGGCATAGTGGACATTATTTAATTCACGATCAAAGTCACATGATGCGTAATATGAGTAGCAATTTAGGTAAACAAGCGACTACTTAGGTAAACAAGCGGCTACTTAGGTAAACAAGCAGATACTTAGGTAAACAAGCGCCTACTTAGGTAAACAAACGACTACTTAGGTAAACAAGCGGCTACTTAGGTAAACAAGCAGATACTTAGGTAAACAAGCGCCTACTTAGGTAAACAAACGACTACTTAGGTAAACAGGCGGCTACTCAAGTAAACAAGCGGATATTTAGGTAAACAAGCGGCTATTTAGGTAAATTAGCCGCTACTTTAGTGAACTAGGGGCTACTTCGGTAAACACGGCTATTCATGTAAATAAAAAAGTGTCCAAGTGTCAAAGTTTGACAAAACTCAGTCACTCCAAATTGAAAGGTCTCATTTTGGGTTATCTTCTTGTGCGAATACAAGTAAATCCTTCCCAGAAAATGCCAAGAAGACTGAAGAGTCTGTCTTAAGTCTTAAATATTTTTTTTCGGAAGAAGAAATACGAATATTGCATCTGAATGATGTTATGCTGGTAATGAAATAATCTGCCTGAATATCTGTCGACCCTGACCAATAGAGGCTATTGATCTCATCGAGTCGAACAATTCATGTTCGTTTACAATTCAAGGAATATTTCCCATGGGCTTCTGCCATATGTTGGAAGAAAGTTTGGAAAGAAATTTCTACTGCCTAGGTATTTGATTACTCAAAATCGCAGAAAGTAGGTACCTAGTTTTTACCCAAAACTGACCAGAGAACTCACCACTTGATGCTCCTTTTCTTCAAACTTTTGCAAATGTAACTGTTCCCGGTGACTCTATGCTGGTGAATTTTCTTCTCGCCTTCCGCATTCTGGTTCTGGACACCCTCATCCCCTCCAAATCCATTATTGCATTCCAAAATATCATTTTCAGACTTGAAAGATATTCCTTCGTCTCCATCTGCCCCGATGTTGGCCAGCAGATCGAAATCGGCTTTATCTTCTCCCGCCAAAAACACCTCCACAGCCTCCTCTTGCGAGCAAATATCGGAACTATTCTGCAAAATATCGTTTTGCGCTTTGTTTATAACCAGATTTTGTTCAAAAGGAGTTGTTTTTTCGGTACGGTCGCTTCCAATCTCGACCTCGACACAGTTTCTATTAATAGACTCGCAATTGTTCTGGTAGACAATCAGAGTGTTTTCCGCCATGTTCATTGTTATTCAAAAACTACCGAAATCATTTACCGGTGTTTGGGATTGACCACGATATTATCATGCACGCACATTTAGACCAAGCACTGACCTAAAGTCTTGTATAATACACGCAATTCCACTGTGTGTGTACGTTGGATTGTTACGTCAAAATTCAGCGAACTTTATTGATCAGATTGTGAGATTCGTATTTACAGGACACTGCACGATATTTACGAATGAAAAAGTCGGGAGTGTTATTGCTAGCGACATCTGTCGGTGAATAGACGAAGTTCACTCGTCGAGCTCTGAACGCCCAACAGATGGCCGTAGCGTTGCTGAACGTCAATAATCGGTTATGTCCTAGAATACTTATTTCTTTTTTTTTTCAGCTTGGATTGAGGACACAGTTAATGGTTTATGAGGCTAATAACCAGTAATGTAAATTGCGAATGTTCTCATCAAGCTATGTAGGAATGTACACTCAGACATACGACTGATAGCGTAATGTATCTAGTTTTCGCATTCGATACTGTACCTAGAAAGGAGGCCCATTGTCTACAAACAAGAAGACTAATTGCCCCATGTTCAGGTGTTCAGGAGGGTGTAAAGAATTGAACCAACATTAGTTCTATGATCAATAATAGTTTATTCATCCACCAGAAACCTTGAGAGAAAGAAGTGGTAGGTATCTATTTCTAATGTATGCCAGAAGCCATTAGGAAAGTGAAAAAGTGACCCTTTTTCTCCTGAGAATTGGGCTGGAATAATTAATTCATATATTTCATTGGAGCTAATGTAAAAGTTTCGAGTAAAAGTCGAAATTTCGAGATGAAAGTCTAAATTTCGAGATAGGAATCGAAAATTTGAAGAAAAAGTCGAATTTTCAAGTTATAAGTAGAAATTTCGAGATAAGAGTCGAAATTTCGAAATAAAAGTCGAATTTTCGAGATAAAAGTCGAAATTTCGAGATGAAAGTCGAATTTTCGAAGTAAAAGTCGAATTTTCGAAGTAAAAGTCGAATTTTCGAAGTAAAAGTCCAAATTTCGAGATAATAGTCGATTTCGAGATAAGAAAAATGGAAACTTCGAAATAAAAATCGAAATTTTGAAATGAAAGTTCGAGATAAAAGTCCAAATTTCGAGATAATAGTCGAAATTTCGAGATATAAGAATCAAAATTTCGAGAGTAAAGAAATTGGTATAATGTAGTTTATGATGTCCTGATCATATGTCTTTGGAAAAAGATACTTTTTCCATAATCACCGTGCAGGATACTTTAAAATAAAAGTCGAAATTTCAAGATGAATGTTGAAATTTCATGTTAAAAGTCGAAATTTTGGGATAAAAATGGAAATTTCTTGATGAAAGTCAAAATGACGGAAGATCAAATGAACGAAAAATTCGTGGCCACTTTTGGACGTGTATTATGGGCATATCTACATGAAACTTTTCCTGATGAATGGATTGGTCGCAGGGGGGGGGGCAATTGAATAGCCAGCTAGGCCTCCCGACATGAGCCCACTTGACTTTATTCTGTAGGGTCACATGAAAATGTAGTCTACAAAACTGGCCCAAAATATTGAAGAGTTGCAAAAAAGGATAAGGCAAGAAATTTCCACTATTTCTTCCAATATGATTTTCGATTCAATACTAAATTTTGTTCAGCAAATTCATTACTATCAAGGGGTAAATTGTAAACACTTTAAGCATCTTCCGAACAAAATGTTTATTGTATAATAAACGTTGTTTTCCGTTTTTTTCCTGGCATGAAAAATATTGTCTGGAGCCAATAATTTTGTTGATGATTCTCTTTCAGAATTCATTCAATTACATTTTTGTGTGAATGTTTTAGATGTTTCATTTCGAGCAACGAAATCGTAGCACAATTTAAAACACATTAATTAAATAGAATGCCAAACAAATGCTCGAAATTTAACATGTACCCTTTCTTCAACATTCAGTTCAACCAAATATGGAATTCCTGTAGTGTCAATGATTTAAAAAAATGCATATTTGTGTTCCATTCTGATGCATTTCCGGTGTTATCTCTAGATATTGTGTAATGTTTCATAACTTTTCAGACTGCTCTATTCTTATCATTGTAATTCATAATGGAGCTTATATGTGATTATTTTTCTAGGATATAACCATTCCATGACATTTCAGTATTTGTCCACTTCGTTTGTTTCGTTGTTAATAATTTCAGAGTACTTGAATTACCTGCTACTCACTCGTTCGGGAAGAGAATAAACAAATAAAGACAAACACTTACTTTTACTGCAGATATTTGAAGAATCATCCATAAACGAACTCACCGTATATTCGCCCTGTACACAGATGTCAATCGAGTGGAACATGTCTCGGTTTGAAAGAAGCGAGAGAAAATAGTAATCGTTTCAGCACAGACGACGAATTTTTCCGGTACGCGATTTTATACGGTTCACTTGACTTTTATAGTCGATCGTTCTCAGCAAATGGAATTTCTTTCCAGTTACTGCTATAAAAATTCCCGAAATTCGTCGCAGAATATTTCACACTTCTCAACAGATATCGAACGATAGGAGCATTGTGTCATTGTAGACATCAAACATGGTAGCGAAAAGTTGAAAAAAAACAGTAGAGCGCGTGGGGCAAAGTACAAAACCAGAACCAACTCTGGAAAAAATATAGTTCGGATTTTGTCCAAACAGATATGGTTGACAACACAACGTTAATAATACTACATAAGATAGGATATATTCAAAATTTATAGATTTTGAAATGCGAATTTTTAACAAGGATTTGTATTTTGTTGGTTCATGGTTGAGGAAGTTTTCAATTTTATAGAAAGATATTTAGGATTCTGCTTTCTTCGACTATATACAAAGGCGTAGAAGGGCCACTATATATTTAAAAAAATTGCTAATTCCGAGATATTTAGCCAGAATTTCGACTTAGTATCTCGCAATTATATAATTAACAAAATTCTAGCTGTTGTTCTATGCCAACATCTACAGCTTTCCTGGGCCATTTAGGATGCCTCACAACTTGCCTACTTCTGTCCTCGAATATCATCATCTGAGGCTTTTTTGAATTCAATCATAAATTGTGGGCAGTAAAGAGACCACATATTACTTAAACTAGTGTTTATATTCTCTAGGGCTTTGTTGAGATGAACGAAGGTAGAAGAGTATAGAGCTGAGTATCATCGGCATAGTGATACATTCCAACATATTCTATAATGTAAGAAACAGGCCTATAAATAGAATATAGGAGTGGTCCCAGAATGGATCCCTGTGAAACACCATAATCAATATTAAGTGCATCAGACACAATACACAGTATGTTAATATTGTCGTAGTCACTCGTATCGTGTCAAAACCGCATTGAAAATAAGGAACACAAAATGAAAGTACAATGCAAACTGGCTGGTTCTTTAGAGTGAAGAAATATTCATGAATTTAGGAAAAAGTGATGAATATTACTCAATATGGTGGTCGTCAGGTCCAATATCAGTTTTACAATCGTTACAAGCATGTAATATTCCGATAGAACAATAGGAAAGTATGAACAAATGTACGTTTACAAAAGGTGTAACTTGAAGTTGTTTATTTTGGAACTGAAAATATTTTCATTTACTCTTTTACGCGCGAATTCACAGAAAATTATTATGAATTTTTGTACAAAACAACTTTACATTATGACGGAAAAACACTGCGTCCCTAAAATAAGGCAATTTCCTGTCGAGATGACATCATTAGCGAAATACGTGCAAACTTGCAAAGGCACAATGGATTTACGGAAACAATAGTTAGCACTTTTCCGAATGATCCCTTTATTCGGGGATCCTCGTTACCCGAATTATAGCGGAAAATACTGTTTTCAGAATTAGATTCCGACACATGTCCTCCTCCCCTACGTCTGGCTTTGTTAGCAAGTGTTAACAGGATTAGGGGAAACAGGGTTGGTGGGTTTATTGCGTTGGAGTAATGTTGACTGTTTCGTCATATTTGCAGGAAATAATCATGCAAGTTGAGAACCTTATTTGAAACCTACAAAAAGGCTTATAGAAAGTGAAAAATGTGAGAAACAATCGTTATAATTCAAGAAATCAAAACAACCTTTTTCTGAAATAAAATAATATAATTACATTTCTCCAAGAATGCTTTCTGTACCGATTTGATAAAAAACACATTTTTTATAAACTTCTATCACAAACATGAAATATTAACTGTTCTGTAATATTATAATAATAATACGCATTGGCACAGACAAAGTATTCATTAAATTTACATCTTGGTGTCATAAGTCGGATGTTTGAAATAAATAAGTGTTAAAGTGTACGCCACGGTGAAAAACTGATAGACATTTATCGCTCCTAATAGACTAGTGACCCGTTGAACATCTCAGTGTTTGCGAAGTGGACAGTTTTGCACGTTGCAAGAGAATGAACTGAAAACTCATTGGGTGAAATAAATAATAGACTGATATCTCGGTTAAAGACAATAACGGAAAAATGTTTCCGAGGAGAGTTCACCTGGTTGACCTAAAAGTAAGTGAATTGAAGCAAGAATTAGAGGAGCGTGAGTTCAAAACAACTGAAAAGAATGCCGTACTCCAGAAAAGACCTTCTGAAGGACTGATTGAAGAAGGAGAAGACCCCGAAACATTTTTGTTCGAAGTTTCTGGAATAGATTTGAGCTCTACAATGAACAAACTCGACGAAAACACGAAATCATGGGATGATAAACTTCAACAGAATTCGATGAGTCTGGAAGATAGGCTTCAACAACATTCAAAGAGTCTGGAGGAAAAACTTCTAAATATATTTTGTATTCATGTGTCGTTGTGATGTTATTAATTTGTAATAAAGATTCAATTAAAACTGAAGATTAGGTACTCAATTAATTATGGAACAACCCCCATGTTGAAATCTCAACCAGGTCTGAAAATAGATTTCATTGGCAAATATCGACCAAAAGGAGTCTTGATTGGAATCTGGAGTGAGTAAGTTGTTTCTATACTGAAAAGTAACCTTTTTTGGTAACTTACCTGATCTGAATTCTCCATTCGGCCAAGAGTTGAACCTTGGGGCAATCCTCATTCATAAGTTTTTGAGAAGCTGAGCATCCATAATATTTGAATTTTGATAGTATCAAAAGCCTTCGAAAGTCCATCAAAACTAGCGATTGAAATTTTGTGGTTCTGTACGTCTCATAATTTTCTATTAAATGTAAAGGAATAACTGACAGTTTTCAAGAGTTTTGCCAATCATTACTTCACTGAGGTCATCCTAAAAAAGTGTTCAATCAATTTCTGATATACGAAATTTGTAATTGATTAAAAAAATTAATAAAATCGATTATTGTAGAATGTCATAAAGAATTCAAATTTTTTTCATTCATTGCATTGTTTAATAAGTTTCAACAAAGATTTCCTTGGACATTTTGATCCAAATGTTACTTATAACTTAGATCTTGCTAATTTCGAAAAATGCGTTTTTTGAAAACACTGAAAATCACTCAGTATATCTGACAGGGGCTATAAGTAGGTTTCACGACAAGCCAACGTTGATGACATAATTTTTTCTTTTAAATAAAAATGGTTTTTTCCATTTCTTGCGTACTTTTTGAAGAAATAAATTATTATTAATATAACCTCTATGTAGTTGAGTCAGAAACTAAACCGAGATCTCATCCCAACTTCCGTAATTTCATAATTACCCTCAATGAAGTCCATCACTATCGTCAAATTATATATGAACGAGCATTTTAATATTGGATTTCGATTGTGCAGCGGGAAAACGCAATCCAATTACAGTTTATGCAATTACATGCCGTATTGTCAATCAGTTGTCAGAATCATGGAAATTGGAATCTGTGTTTCGAGTCAATAATTCGGTACAGACAAAAATAATTAACGAATGTGCGATCTCATTGGCTTTCGATTACGATGGATAACTGACTAATATACTGTTTGACGAATTAGTACCCATCAATCTGCTTTCGATGATTAAATTTACTGGATAACTGATTTTGAGTCTGCTATTTAAAATGACAAGAAAAACTATGACAAACAATATTAATATCTTATCTAGCTTCTTCATTATCATAACCTTTCTCTACAGATATATCGTTGAAAATAAAGTGAATAGTATTCTCAAAAATAAGTCAGTGACTGTACAAAAGTCAGAGGAATTTGCGTGAGAGTAATGAAAGTTAGCAAGGTATCGAATGGACTTCCGCAGGGTTCTATTCTCATCCTGCTGACAAACGTACCAAAATCAAAAAGTTACTCTCTATGACTTGTATTTACTGCAAAAGTATTGGCATTGACACCATTGAAAGCAGTTTTCTTGACAAATTAATGTGTAAGATTTCAAAAATGGCGAAGGCGCTCCTCTTACATCCTTTCCAACTTTGTCCAAGAAATTTGAGAAAGAAATATTAGAAAACTTAGTTATTCCAGCTTTTCAGCTAAATCTAAGGAAGATCGCCTGACTGCATAATTTTACATAGTTTACAATCTCATACAGTAGGGATAAAAACAGATTTTCTTTGGTCTAGGCGTCTGGAAAATGAAGCTAGATCTTGGAGATGATAACTTTGTTGGCAAAACGCACGCCTAGTGAAATTGACTTAATATAATAATAGGTTCCAGTGTTGAACTTGTCCTTCCAAACAGGCTTATTTTCCTCTTTTCAGGAAACATTTGGTGTTTTTCCTCTACGTAAGGGCGGGGACTTTGAAGAATGCTGTACTCAGTTTCCCGAGATTGGAGTTAGTTAGTTCGCGAAATCAAAGTTAGGATTCTAAAATTGAAGTCACGATCCCAAGAATTGAGTCAGGATCTCGAGAATTAAGTCAAGCTTACGAGATTAAGTCGGGATCACGGGATCAAAGTCGAGATCGCGAGATAAAGTTAGGAGCACGGGATAAAAGTCGGAATCACGATATTGAATTCAGGATCACGAGATCAAAGTCAAGATCCCGAAATTGAAGTTGCGATCCCGAGAATAGAGTCAGGATTTCGAGAATGAAATCAAGATCACGAGATTGAAGTCGAGATGATGAAATTGAAGTCTAGATCACGGGATCTCTAGATCACGGGATCAAAGTCGGGAACTCAAGAATAAAATCGAGATCGCGAGATGAAGTCAGGAGCCCGGGATAAACGTTGGGATCACGATATAGATATAGAATAGAGTCAGAATCTCGAGAATGAAGTCAGGATAACGAGACTGAAGTCGGGATGACGAGATTGAAGTCGAGATCACAAGATCAAAGTCGGGATCACGAGATTAAAGTCGGAATAACGAGATTGAAGTCGGAATAACGAGATCCCGTGATTGAAGTCGAGATCAATAGAGTAAAGTCGGTATCCAAATTGACGATGTCGAGAATATGGTTAAGATTATGAGATTGAAGTCAGGGATCACGCGATCAAAGTCGGGATCTCGAAATCAAAGTCGAGAACCCGTGATTAAAGTTGAGATCACGAGATTGAAGTCGAGGTCCCGCGAATAAAGTCAGAAACTCAAATATCAAGACGAGATCACGAGATTTGAGTCGGGCTGACGAGATTGAAATCGGGATCCGAAAATAGAGTTCAAAATCTCGAGAATGTAGTTAAGATCACGAGATTGAAGTCTGGATGACGAGATCAAAGTCAGGATCTTGAGTTGAATAATGGGATTAAAGTCGGGATCACTAGATTGAAGTCGTGATAACGAAATCCCGCGAGTAAAGGCGGGATCACGGGATCAGAGTCGAGATCACGAGATTTAAGTCAGGATCACGAGATTAGAGTCGGGATCACGAGAGCAAAGTCGGGATCCCGAGATTAAAGTCTAGGTCCCGCGAATAAAGTCAGAAACTCGAGAATGAAGACAGAATCACGAGATTTGAGTCGGGATGACGATATTAAATTTAGGATCTGAAAGTAGAGTTCAAAATCTCGAGAATGTAGTTGAGATCACGAGATAAAAGTCGGGATCACGAGATCGAAGTCTGGATCACGAGATCGAAGTCAGGATCACGAGATCGAAGTCAGGATCACGAGATCAAAGTCGGGATCCCGAGATTAGAGTCTAGGCCCCGCGAATAAAGTCAGGAACTCGAGAATGAAGACAGAATCACGAGATTTGAGTCGGGATGACGATATTAAATTTTGGATCTGAAAGTAGAGTTTAAAATCTCGTGAATGAAGTTGAGATCACGAGATAAAAGTCGGGATCACGAGATCGAAGTCAGGATCACGAGATCATAGTCGGGATCCCGAGATTAGAGTCTAGGCCCCGCGAATAAAGTCAGGAACTCGAGAATGAAGACAGAACCACGAGATTTGAGTCGGGATAACGAGATTGAATTCAAGATCTGAAAATAGAGTTCAAAATCTCGAGAATGTAGTTGAGATCACGAGATTGAAGTCAGGATGACGAGATCAAATTCGAGATCAAATTCGAGATCTCGAGATCAAATTCAGATTAACGGGATTGAAGTCGGGATGACGAGAGTAGAGTCAAGATCCTGAGATTGAAGTCGACAGGAACTCGAGAATGAAACATGATCACGAGATTAAAATCAGGATAAAGAGATTGGAATCGGGATCCGAAAATAAAGTTCAAGATCTCGACAATATAGTCAAGATCACGAGATTGAAGTCGGGATCATGAGATCAGAGTCGGGATCACGTCGGAATAACGAGATCTTGAAGTCGGGATCACGAAATCAGAGTCTGTATCACGAGATCAAAGTTTGGATCACGAGATGAGAGTTGGGATCCCGAAAATAAAGACAGAAACCCAGGAATGAAGGCGGAATCACAAGATAAAAATCTGGATGACGAGATTGAAAACTGGGTCCGAAAATGAAGTTCAATATTTCGATAATGTAATTGAGATCAAGATATTGGAGTCTGGATCATGAGATCAAAGTCGAGATCTCCAGATTAAAGTCGAGATCTCGACATCAAAGTTGAAATAACGAGATTGAAGTCGGGATCATGAGATCAAAGTTGGGATCCCTAGATTAAATTCTAGATCCCGCGAATAAAGTTCAAGATCTCGAGAATGTAGTTAGGATCAAAAGATCAAAGTCGGGATCCTAAAATTGAAGTCGGGATCCCGAGATGGAAGTTGGATCCCAAAATTAGAGTCAGGATCGCGAGATCAAAGTCCCGAGATTGAGTCGGAATAACGATATTGAAAAAGGGATCACAAGATGGAGTTCAGAATTTCGAGCCAATAGTCGGGATCCCTAGAATAAGGTTAGGATCTCGACAATGAAGTCAGGTTCACGAGATTAAAGTCGGGATTACGAGTTCAATGTCGGGATCCCGAGATTGAAGTCAGAATCCTTCGGCGCTTTCGTACAATCACGACCAATTTGATCAGAAATGATGGATTCCTGTGGAATCTTCCGTGGCCTGGAGTGACGTAACTGCCGAATCGATTAGGCCGAATTCTTCGGGCCTCCACAAGAAAATATCCCGCGTCGTCTTTGCTGTACTCGAAGCGTACTTTTGAGTGAAAAATGTATGCCGACGCGGACTCCAGACTGGCGGAACTAAATACATTCGATAAGTTGCGTGTACGGTCTCGCTGGAACATCGCCCTTATGCATCCTTGCCGGAGGTCCCGTCCTGCACCACTCCCTTGTAGACCTTGAGTGGGATGAGATACAATCTGACTTTATTTGTTGTGCGTCTCGTTGTCAAGGCCGTGCAGAGCTGCTTTGATATTAAATTTTCTCGCAGTGGCGTGCCGGAACTATTTCCTGGGGATCGTAGTACTGGCAACCCCATAAAAAATGTGATTTGGAAAAATTAAAGGCCAATTTGAAGGGGACCTATATCTGCTCTTGTTGGCCAGATATTTCGAAAAAATACCTAAGCAACTAGGCACCTTCAGTAGTTACAATTAGGTACATACAAAGTTACAGAGTAGGTAGGTATGTCATCATATAAGTCTTATGACTTTTATCTAGAAATATTTTGCTTCAGTCGATCGACTTGATAACCACAGAGTATTATGATTCCATCATTCTGAATCGATTGGCATTTGCAGAATTGCTCAATCTTCAACCGTTCTCGAGTTCAAAAATGTATCCTCAGTAAAAAGAAGTAAATTTCCTCCAAAACTCAGTTTTCATAATTTTTCTACTAATTTTCTTATTATTTACCCTTCTTTCATAAACACACGAATGCGCATTTGTAGTTTCGATTGGATCTGAAGATTTATTTGTTTCATGATTTTTAGAGATCTACCCCTTAGGATTTTTTTCGATAAATATTTTGGTAATGTCGATCGACTTGGTATCCACACAGTATACTAATTTTATCATTCTGAATCGATTGGCGTTCGCAGAAATGCTCTATCTTCAATCGTTCTCGAGTTCAAAATTTTATCTTCAGTTAAGAGAAGTAAATTTCCTCCAAAAGTCAGTTTTCACATTTTTTTAAAATAAATTTTCGCAAAATTAACCCTTTTTTCATAAACACACAAAATCGCATTTGCAATTTCGATGGGATCTAAAGATTATATATTTATCATGATTTTTAGGGGTCTACCCCTTAGGACCATTTTCGAGAAATATTTTGCTTATGTCGATCGACTTGGTATTCACACAGTATACTAATTTTATCATTCTGAATCGATTGGCGTTCTCAGAATTGCTCTATCTTCAACCGTTCCCGACTTGAAAAGTTCTTCTTCAGTTTAGAGAAGTCAATTTCCTCCAAAAGTCAGTTTTCATAATTTTTCAATTAATTTTCGTAAAATTAACCCTTTTCTCATATACACACAAATTCGCATATGCAATTTCGATTAGATCTAAAGATTTTATATTTTTCATGATTTTTAGGGGTCTACCCCTTAGGACTTTTTCGAGAAATATTTTGCTTATGTCGATCGACTTGGTATTCACACACTATACTAATTTTATCATTCTGAATCGATTGGCGTTCTCAGAATTGCTCTATCTTCAACCGTTCCCGACTTGAAAAGTTCTTCTTCAGTTTAGAGAAGTCAATTTCCTCCAAAAGTCAGTTTTCATAATTTTTCAATTAATTTTCGTAAAATTAACCCTTTTTTCATATACACACAAATTCCCATATGCAATTTCGATTAGATCTAAAGATTTTATATTTTTCATGATTTTTAGGGGTCTACCCCTTAGGACCATTTTCGAGAAATATTTTGCTTATGTCGATCGACTTGGTATTCACACAGTATACTAATTTTATCATTCTGAATCGATTGGCGTTCTCAGAATTGCTCTATCTTCAACCGTTCCCGACTTGAAAAGTTCTTCTTCAGTTTAGAGAAGTCAATTTCCTCCAAAAGTCAGTTTTCATAATTTTTCAATTAATTTTCGTAAAATTAACCCTTTTTTTATATACACACAAATTCCCATATGCAATTTCGATTAGATCTAAAGATTTTATATTTTTCATGATTTTTAGGGGTCTACCCCTTAGGACTTTTTTCGAGAAATATTTTGCTTATGTCGATCG
This sequence comes from Chrysolina americana, assembly GCA_958502065.1. Taxonomy (NCBI): domain Eukaryota; kingdom Metazoa; phylum Arthropoda; class Insecta; order Coleoptera; family Chrysomelidae; genus Chrysolina; species Chrysolina americana. The sequence continues at coordinate 101,740,144 of OY293412.1, read as the reverse complement.
ACTTGGTATTCACACAGTATACTAATTTCATTATTCTGAATCGATTGGAGTTCGCAGAATTGCTCTATCTTCAACCGTTCTCGAGTTGAAAATTTTATCTTCAGTTTTAGAGAAGTCAATTTCTTCCAAAGGTCAGTTTTCATAATTTTTCTATTAATTTTGGTGAAAATAACTCTTTTTTTTTCATAAAATCCGCCTTATTTTTCATATACACACATTTGTGCAAATGCAATTTCAATTGAATCTCCTGATTTTATAGATGATAGATATCATTGTGTTGATTTGAATAACGAGATATCAGATCTGAAACAAATTGAACATGGTATACCTCAAGGCCCCATTCTTGGCCCATTTCTATTCCTAGTATACATAAACGACTTATGTCAGTGCATTCGATCCGATAAAATGCGTCTTATTTAATGACGACACCACCCTCATATGTTTGGGAGAGTCACATGATGATCTACCAAGAGCTGCCGAACACGAAAAAAACGTGACAGAAAGCTAGTTCAGAAGAAATGAACGGAGAAAAAATTCAGATTTTGATAGGGTCCTCATATACACTTTATTCTAATACTGGATATTTGTTTAATGAGGTTATGAACAATTGGATAAAACAGTTTCATCATAAATCATTTGCGCTGGACCTTTTCAACAAAAAATATCTCATGCTCTCAGTAGAATACCCCAGACTCTATGACACTGTGGATATAAATATTTAATGATCCTAGTTCGTATTTGGAAACATGCCTACATTTCTCTGCCGTAATACATATAACAACGGATACGAGTACCAAGTTTCGAATGAAGGAAAGCAATTTATTATTTATGTTTCCTCGTTTCAAATCAAACTGACTATGGATTTTATCGTCACGTTCTACTAATGGACGTAGACAAGGCACAAATAATATGCTTTTATGATGGCGCCCCTTTCATTAGAGAATGGAATAGATACACTTGTAATGGTTTTTTGGCGAAGGTTTTTGTGGTGTTTAATGGATGAATAAAATATCGTGGCAGGCAAACAAAAAACAAATATCCGAATTGACAGAACATATACAAGGTTTTAGGAAAGTGAGAATTAGCATGTAATATTACTGGACAAATTCCCAAAGGATATACAGTCGGTGCCGGGGTTCCTCAGGGATCCAGCCTCTCCCCACACCTGTACTCGCTTATACCCAGTTTTCAAAAAACTCATACAGCCTTATATGCACAGGACACCCCCTAATATGCGCCTTTTTGAAAAATAATCGGTTAATTTCACGAAAACTTATAGAAAAATTATGAAAACTGACTTTTGGAGGAAATTGATTTCTCTAAACTGAAGATGAACTTTTCAACTCAAGAACGGTTGAAGATAGAGTAATTCTGCGAACGCCAATCGATTCAGAATGATAAAATTATTATACTGTGTGGATACCCAGTCGATCGACAGGCGCAAAATATTTCTCGAAAAAAGTCCCAAGGGGTAGACCCCTAAAAATCATGAAAAATACAAAATCTTCAGATCCAATCGAAACTGCAATTGCAAATTCGTGTGTATATAGAAAAAAGAGTTATCTTTGCGAAAATTAATGGAAAAATTATTAAAACTGACTTTTGGAGGAGATTGACTCCTCTAAACTAAAGATGAAGTTTTCAACTCTAGAACGGTTGAAGATAGCATAATTCTGCGAACGCCAATCGATTCAGAATGATGAAATTAGTATACTGTGTGAATACCGAGTTGATCGATATGAGCAAAATATTGCTCGAAAAAAGCCCTAAGGGGTAGACCCCTTAAAATCATGAAAAATATAAAATCTTCAGATCCAATCGAAACTGCAATTGCGAATTCGTGTGTATATAGAAAAAAGATGTAACTTTGCGAAAATTAATGGAAAAATTATGAAAACTGACTTTTGGAGGAAATTGACTTCTCTAAACTAAAGATGAACTTTTCAACTCTAGAACGGTTGAAGATAGAGTAATTCTGCGAACGCCAATCGATTCAGAATGATAAATTCAGTATACTGTGTGGATACCTAGTCGATCGACAGGCGCAAAATATTTCTCGAAAAAAGTCCTAAGGGGTATACCCCTAAAAATTATGAAAAATACAAAATCTTCAGATCCATTAAAAATAGCAAATGCGAATTTGTGTGTGTGGAAAAACGATTTAATTTTGCGAAAATTAATAAAAAGTTTATGAAAACTGACTTTTGGAGGAAATTGACTTGTCTAAAATGAAGATGAACTTTTCAACTCGAGAACGGTTGAAGATAGAGCAATTCTGCGAACGCCAATCGATTCAGAATGATAAATTCAGTGTACTGTGTGGATACCTAGTCGATCGACAGGCGCAAAATATTTCTCGAAGAAAGTCCTAAGGGGTATACCCCTAAAAATTATGAAAAATACAAAATCTTCAGATCCAATTAAAATTGCAAATGCGAATTTGTGTGTGTGGAAAAACGATTTAATTTTGCGAAAATTAATAAAAAGTTTATGAAAACTGACTTTTGGAGGAAATTGACTTCTCTAAACTGAAGATGAACTTTTCAACTCGAGAACGGTTGAAGATAGAGTAATTCTGCGAACGCCAATCGATTCAGAATGATAAATTCAGTATACTGTGTGGATACCTAGTCGATCGACAGGCGCAAAATATTTCTCGAAGAAAGTCCTAAGGGGTATACCCCTAAAAATTATGAAAAATACAAAATCTTCAGATCCAATTAAAATTGCAAATGCGAATTTGTGTGTGTGGAAAAACGATTTAATTTTGCGAAAATTAATAAAAAGTTTATGAAAACTGACTTTTGGAGGAAATTGACTTCTCTAAACTGAAGATGAACTTTTCAACTCGAGAACGGTTGAAGATAGAGCAATTCTGCGAACGCCAATCGATTCAGAATGATAAATTCAGTATACTGTGTGGATACCTAGTCGATCGACAGGCGCAAAATATTTCTCGAAGAAAGTCCTAAGGGGTATACCCCTAAAAATTATGAAAAATACAAAATCTTCAGATCCAATTAAAATTGCAAATGCGAATTTGTGTGTGTGGAAAAACGATTTAATTTTGCGAAAATTAATAAAAAGTTTATGAAAACTGACTTTTGGAGGAAACTGACTTCTCTAAACTGAAGATGAACTTTTCAACTCGAGAACGGTTGAAGATAGAGTAATTCTGCGAACGCCAATCGATTCAGAATGATAAATTCAGTATACTGTGTGGATACCTAGTCGATCGACAGGCGCAAAATATTTCTCGAAAAAAGTCCTAAGGGGTATACCCCTAAAAATTATGAAAAATACAAAATCTTCAGATCCAATTAAAATTGCAAATGCGAATTTGTGTGTGTGGAAAAACGATTTAATTTTGCGAAAATTAATAAAAAGTTTATGAAAACTGACTTTTGGAGGAAATTGACTTCTCTAAACTGAAGATGAACTTTTCAACTCGAGAACGGTTGAAGATAGAGTAATTCTGCGAACGCCAATCGATTCAGAATGATAAATTCAGTATACTGTGTGGATACCTAGTCGATCGACAGGCGCAAAATATTTCTCGAAAAAAGTCCTAAGGGGTATACCCCTAAAAATTATGAAAAATACAAAATCTTCAGATCCAATTAAAATTGCAAATGCGAATTTGTGTGTGTGGAAAAACGATTTAATTTTGCGAAAATTAATAAAAAGTTTATGAAAACTGACTTTTGGAGGAAATTGACTTCTCTAAAATGAAGATGAACTTTTCAACTCGAGAACGGTTGAAGATAGAGTAATTCTGCGAACGCCAATCGATTCAGAATGATAAATTCAGTATACTGTGTGGATACCTAGTCGATCGACAGGCGCAAAATATTTCTCGAAAAAAGTCCTAAGGGGTATACCCCTAAAAATTATGAAAAATACAAAATCTTCAGATCCAATTAAAATTGCAAATGCGAATTTGTGTGTGTGGAAAAACGATTTAATTTTGCGAAAATTAATAAAAAGTTTATGAAAACTGACCTTTGGAGGAAATTGACTTCTCTAAACTGAAGATGAACTTTTCAACTCGAGAACGGTTGAAGATAGAGTAATTCTGCGAACGCCAATCGATTCAGAATGATAAATTTAGTATACTTTGTGGATACCTAGTCGATCGACAGGCGCAAAATATTTCTCGAAAAAAGTTCCAAGGGGTAGACCCCTAAAAATCATGAAAAATACAATAAGATTCAGGAAGATAAATTCGTGTACTCTGTGGATATCAAGTCGATCGACGAAAGCAAAATTATTCTCAAAAAAGTCCTAAGGGGAAATATAGAATCATTACATCCACTTGAAATCGCATATGCAAATATGTCTTAATGTTGAAAAAAGGTTGAATTTCACGAAAACTAATAGAAAGTCGACCAATAGAAACAAAAAATTTCTCAAAATAAGTCTTAGGGGTAGACCTCTAAAAATCATGAAAAATATAAAATTATCATATCCAATTGAAACTGCACATGCACATATGTGTGTGTATTGAAAATTCGTTATTTTTTCAGAAAATCAATAGAAAAATAATGAAAACTGACTTCTGAAAGAAAAAAAGCCTTTTATCCTACTGCTACTATTACAGAATGCAATGATATCGTCGAGTTCGATTTTTTCATCATACTTACTTCTTTAGTAAATTACAAGGGATAGTGGAGGCAATCATCGTTTTTCCTCAATTTATTCCATGAATAAATCATTAGGCATACACAGAGCCGCTGTCTCGTTTTTTGGCCCACTCTGTATGGATCAGATGATGCGAAGTGAAGGACTGGCAGCAATAATAAAACGAATTCGTTTTGTTTTAGTAGTTTATTATCAGCTAGGAATCATTAATAAGCTACAGTCTAAAACTATAGTGTTTTTTCTTTGGTTTAAATAATAAATCCTTCAATAGACAAATCAATAAATAATACATAAAAGTATACAGTTTCTGTAATATACAACAACTATTAATCGTATATCGCTCACGAAGCGCAAAACACAATATTTTCTTTACACAAACGAAATTAATAACGCGTCATCATCATTATTGTCGATACTTTTAATACTTTCTCAAAGTAGAACAAAACGTGTACATCAACTCATATAATGTTTTCGATATGTTTTTTACCATCCAGAGGACGTCACAGGTAATAATTAATACAACGAGTACATCAATATTTCGAAAATCAATGGGTCCATTAGAATGATTGCAATATCGAAAAATTCAGCATTGTCGTTGTTGGTATTTTCATAGAAACGGTACAGAGAAATGTCAATACAAGTTCCATTCCGTCAAAAACTAATTCCATGGGCAAGTATGTGGACACAGAGCATCAAAACAAAATAAATTTGTTGAGAAATCTATAAGCGTTCAACTCTTAATAGAGAAAATGCCAGAAAAGCGCTTCTCATAGCGAAATCTCTCTTCAAATATTCCATTCAACATCCATTGATGGTTTCCTGGTCACAAAAGCTCGCAGAGGTCCATCATTAAAACATAAATATGTAATAGGTATAGGGGAGATATAATTATACGTTTGACTTTCGGGTCCGTGAACTTTTGGTTCTCATACATTCAATATGGAATATATGAATGAATTGTTCATCAAAATATGAACAGAATAATCATGGTGTGATTATCCTCAACTTTCTGATGTGGATTGGAATATTTCATACAAGGACACAAAATCACACTTTGAACGGATTGTGTTGAAGTTTCATGTTTTCTTGTAAATGTGCTATTCTAGGTCATTTGATTCTTGATATAATGGTATTCAGAAAGAACATTTTTTCGAATAACTCCGCATTATTTTATGTGTGACTGAAAGAAAGCATTGTATGACGTCATGAATTTATCCCACACCTGCCCCCAAAGAGACAACCACCTTTTCGACAATGTTTCGATAGCACTCAGACGTCATATGTGTACTTCGACCAACAATCGAACTGTATCTTCTAAAAATTCCCGATACTCACAATGAATTTTTCGATATAGTCAATCACAGCAATTATATAATGTAAATTCGTCGAGTATTACGTTATTATTATTAAAATATTTAAAACACTTTCCGTATAACAATTGATATAAGTATATAATAAAAAGGAAATGTGAAAATTTGAAGACAACTACAAATTATTTTATCTAACTCCTTACAGCTAAAATTCACAGGTTCTCGAATTTTATTTAAGATATACAAAACCGTTATTCAATCAGATTAAACTATGAAAATTTTATATACAACAGGTCGAATGGAATGTGAACAGAATCTGCCAAACTTTACACAGGTATAGGTGGTAATAATTTGTTTTTGCATACAAATATGATATTGCACATAAATCAAAACAACAAAAGCCTTCACATATATTTCTGAGAAACAAGTATAACTGAACATGGTTAACTAACAGGACGAAACGAAATAAATAAGGAATAATTTCAATCGATAACATTTACATAATACATCAAACATAACCACTAATTGAGACATTTATACAATGTCTTCCATTAATATATACACATTTCTATAGATACAAGAGAGAATAATTATTTTTACATTCAGGAACATTTTTTTATAATAATAAGCGTGGAATGTCACTTTTATACAACAAATTTTTTCATGAACATCGGTTGGCGATATTCTGGTAACTGAAAAAAGTCCCCCTGCCAGTATTGGCATAGTTTGAGACCAAGTACGAAAGTTTAAATGTTCATCTCGGAGAAATTTCAGAGCAATATACAGACTTCCCAAGGAATCGATTCTGGTGCTTGGATTTTTTCATTTTTTTACGATAATCTATCTAATAGTTATATACAATAATCCAAGGGCCGGAATATAACGATAATATTTATTATACACAAATCAAAACACTTTGTATAAGGATACTACGAAATCACAAGTACAATTTTCGTCGAAAGGAAACTCCGTGTGATAGAATTGTAACATTCATATGGACAAATGCACATGTCCTTCAAAGTGTAATACTGGATTATAGAAATACCCGGGGTTTTATCAAATGTATATTGAGTATAATATTGAAACATTGGATAAACAACAAATAGTTCAAATAAATCGAAGCTTAGTAATTGGACTTACGAAGTAACATTTGAAACTACACGTAAAAAAGGTGCATCAGCCAATTGTTCAAGGAATTATTTCTCAAATGTGGAAGTGCTACAGGGTTCAATCCTCGGGCTACTGTTGATCTTGATTTTGTGAATGATCTCAATCAGGTTAATAATGGAGTAGTATTTCTATCAGCTGATCAATAATTGTTAAAAAATGTACAAATGACTAATTTTCAATTGCAACAGATATGTGTTGTATTTTTAAACAGCTTTCTTCGAAATGAAAAAGGTTAGTTACGGTAATTTCAAACAAAACAAGTTACAAATAAACAAGTTGTCTCTGTCATGAATTTGTTTACATTCAATCATATCTAGAAACGTGAAACCAATAAATTGTCCGAAAATGAATTTGTAGTAACGTAAAATCCGTGGAACCGAAATTTGTAATATATAAAATGATCAGAATCGAAATCTAACAGAAAGAGGGGATAAGCATGAGCCTTGTGGAAAACGGTCAACTCGTTATAAAATTTGAATAAATAAGTACCAGATGTCTCTGACGAGATTATAACAAATCGTTCATTATGTATGTTCCTTTCACGATTTATCTGAAGATTCATACTATTTCCTCGATAATACTGGTGATAAATTCAATATGAGCCTTGTCATTTTGGTAATATCAGGTGGTGAGACAGAAATTAAAAGGAATGTGATCCCGACATCAGAATTTATTCATTTGCGCACGCTGCGCCATCTCTGAGAGAGTAGAGCAACCCACGATCCATTTTCTGATAGTTTTCGGTTCTATACATTTTGTTTTTCATCATTTAGCTTTCTGATGACTCTCAATATGTCAATTTTAGGTCTTTTGATGGTTTAAAACAAAGATATCGTCGTTTGTCACCATAGCGATCTATTTCATTACAGATTATGATATAAAGCAGGTCGGAACGAAAATATCTCGTGCATCTCTCGTATGACCATCCAGTACCACGATAGAACAGGATAGGTATAGAAAAAGAGCAATTCTTTCATTATACGCTCTGTTTCATTTTATCAACGAATCCGCACTGCGCTGCCCTAAATGGGACATTCGCCCACCATCGTAGGACGGAGTGACCTTTGAAAGTCTGTGCGAATTCAGATTATCAGGCCGCTAAACTTGCTTATTAACTGGGACAGTTGACCAAGATTTGGTGAAAAAACATTTGAGATCGAGCGTTATTTACAATGACCTGGTCTCGTAAAGATATATGAATTTTTTATGAGCGATCGTTGCCTTATCAACACAATGGAAATGAATATCATCGGAGACACATCCAGATGGTAAATGGATATGTAAATGCGACGCGCAGACATCGTAGATCATATCCATCTTGGAATAGCTTGAATATTGAATATATTATCAGTATGTATACAGTTGGTTTACATATTATTTTTCTAGCTAGTACGGCGAGGCCATTAGGAAAGAGTGTGACTGCATTTACATGATAAGAGCTTTTTCATCCAGCGCGGCCAAGTATTTGGACGGCTTCACATAATTTTGGGTGCTACTGAAGATGGAAAACTGAAATGAAAGTAGGATATACCTAGAAATATCTGAAGGCGGATTTACCGCATTCATAATGCATAATTTTCATCGCATATGCGTAATTTCATTGCACAATTTATAAAAGTTCAACACGCAGACTCTGTTGAAACAATTTACTAGTTACATAGTTTATTATTCATAATTAACATCATTATTGTAACGATTTCGAGATCAGGCTCGAGACCGGCCCTGATCATCTCATTACGCATTCACCTCATTAAGCATGCACCCCAAGTGCAAACATTCCTGAGCTCGCATACACATGAGTCACGCCGGATAGACTCGATTGATCAAGAACTGTAAATGCGAGTATATAAGCCGCTGGATAACAGAGGGCAGGACAGTCACAGCGAGACAGGCACTCACGGAGAGTTACAAATACAGTTCGCAGATAGATGGCCACAGTAGAAATAAATTGAAATAGTGAAGTCTATGTTTTAGTCGAATAATTGTTTCAGAAGTGTTTAAATAAATTAGAAAAATCAGTTTAGTGTATTTTTAGTACATTATAGTCGGGGAGCCCACGATGCTAAATGTGGATTAACTCGAGTGATAATTTTTTAATAAATGAACCGATTTTCACGCGGTTGGGTTAGGTTAGCATTCGACGCAGTTTTTCAAGCTCTATGAAGAATCTTTAAGTTTGAATTGATCCAACTCAAAATTTCAGAGTAATTCCGGAAAAACACTTTTTTCGGTTCTCGTTCAACAACGATAACTCACGAACGAATCAACCGATTCTGACCGGACTGGCGGCGATCGACGTGGTTTTTTGATATTAACAGCTGATCAGTTTTTGAAATCGATCAATAGAGCCGATTAAAAGTTATTCGAAAAAAAAACACATTTGAGAAAAAAAATTTATCAGTTTTTTTTGAGATTTCTCAAAATCTACCCGCACGAATCGGTTCAAATCATATTAAAAATCTGAGTTTGGCCATGCCAAATAGATAGAGAAAGTGTGAGAGAGAAATAGTAACGCGGAGAGGGGAATATAGGCATTACGCAGCTGCACGCATTAGACTTTATCGACAAATTTTTGTTATTTTGGCTTGTGGAAATTGTCAGATTACATATTTTTCATTATCCTTGAATTATTTCCTTCAAAATAAAAAAAATTTAGCCACGCTCGAGAATGTCGAGATGACGTTTTATTTTACAACTTTGTAGCCTCTTTCTTTACGTCACTCTCAAATCGTCAGATTAGTTTAAGCATGTAATTAACTCACACTACCTTAATCTGACGCGCTCGAGAATTTCTGATAATCATTTTTTTTTTACTCATCTGGACTGCGTTCATAAACTTACTATGAGAGTAGAGTAAGAGTACGGTCACGTGATTAGAAGTACATGTCAATCATTACTCCTGCATAGTCGTTCAAAAACTTTGCAAAGAGTGCAAAGTGTCAACGACAACATTGATAATGGTGATTCATGAAATTGAGGTTGTGTTTGGTCTTGTTTGAGACTTGAGAACTTCACAAAGATCTCCATTTACTGATCTTATGGTAAATTTCTATGAGTTTTCTCGAATGGAAACAGAGTTTTTCTAATCAAAATTCATACATGAATATACCATTTCAGGTGACTATCCAGTATCGGTCGCCGAGATATCGCACAAGACTCTCGAATACTTCTGAGGGTTGCTTATAAAGTTGCAGCCGATGGACGTATAGAACAAATCAGCCGCATTCTACTTTCAATTTAAATTCTTTGAACTAAACAAGGTTTGGCCTATAACTGGTTAGTGCTGAGTATCAAACGTCAGAAGTTTACTACTAAAAAAATCGAATAGTATTGGTAGTAAATTAAAATTTTCTCAATTTTGAAAAAAATAATCTAGTTATGTCGCTATAGGGTATGAAAAAATAGTCCCTGAAACAGTTCCCTGCGGAACCCTGTACTGTATAATGCTTTTTTCATTCAAAGTATTATCTATTTGTACACACTGTTCTTGATTTTTCAAATTGCTACTCATTAGATTCAGTAAATTTTCTCTGAACCCAATATTCTCGAGAGAGATTGTATCAAATTTGGATGACACATAGTATAAAACGCTTTGCCAAATCGAAGAAGACACAAATGGCTGGTTCTGTGGAATGTACTGATCCATTCATGTTTTTTGATACATTTGGCAATTGTGTCTTGCGTCGATTTACCTTCCACAACACCAAACTGTTTATCCTAAAAATCAATTAAATCTGTTGCTCGAAACTATTGATTTTTTTTATAATGTTTCCTTTCATTTTGCAAATATTAGAAAGAACGGAGATAGGCCTATAATTCAACAGATATTTTTTCCTGAGCAGATAACTCACTAATTTGTTCGAAGATCGGTGGATACGATGTTTGGGTGTTTGGATTTGGCCGCCGCGGTCACCAGATCTCACTCCCCTAGATTTCACATCAGGGGAAAATTAATTAAAACGTGTATTGAACATCTGCGAATACAAAACAGGAACTGGAAAACAGGGTAAGGTGTGCTTTCGGATAAATCGACCCGTCAGAAATCCGTAGAAACATTAAAATAAAAATTGAACAGAGTATTATATTATGTTGTGTGCTGCAATGGTCTGGCTTCTCAAAAATAACAAAACCAAGTTATTGAAAGCATTCATCTAATAATTTTTGTCTCATAAAATTGCGATGCTGATTGTGTGAATTTTTTTGATTATTTTCCAATTCTACAAATACATTTCATGTTCTTTTTCTCTCTTATTCTATCTAACTGATACCAATTCCACCCTATAAAGTTATTATTTATTTATTTATTGAAAGAATAGCTTCCAGATAGAACAAGATCTGGTATGAGGAAGTTGTACATATGTTCAAAAAAAAATAATAAAAAATAATAATAAACTAACGATTGCAATTAAAAATAAAAATCATAAATCATAATCACTGATGAACAATTAACAACAATAATAATTGTAAAGTCATAATAACATAAAAAAAAATCATAGATCAGTCAACAAAGATCAAATCTCAACAGCAATTTCAATAATACAGTTTTATCTGCTCCGTAAGGAGGGAGAAGTGAAATATTGTTCATTACACTTTGAAGCATTCCTTTATTTTTAAGAATGAAACTATCTCTGCCTGAATGAAAATCCATATCGTGGGAATATAATCTCTAAATTGTCGAAACTTCCGTATTTTTTAATTTTCACTTTGAAAGCACTTGGAAACGTGAACATACAAACAATTACAAACACAAATTATCAAAAAAATTCCTTGTCATTGTTATTACTGTCAGAGTATATCACTACTCTTTTCGAAATCAGATTAGGTAGAGTTTACTCGAAGTAAGTTTCTGAACGATTGTCAATGCATACTCCATACAGCTACGGTAAGTTTACGAACGGTTCGGAGTAAGCAGTCCTTACTCTGAGTAAGTTTATGAACGCAGCCCTGATCCTTTATCCTGGACGCGCGGCCTTATTTATGAGGTTCATATTTGGTGAAGGTACTTAACCCGGTACAAAGTATCCCCTTGAATATTAATCTGCCGCGCTTCAGTAAATCCTGAAATCCCGCTTGGGCTCCCCTGCTATAATCAATTACTCTTCTTGAATTCAAGGGGAAGAGTTCCATCATGTTAGAAAAACATTCCCTGTCGAAAATGAACAGGTAATTCAGTTGACCTGTCCTAAATTTCATCTTGCAGAAATTCTAAGTATCTAGCTCCAGTCAAGGGTCCTTCAAATATTATTGGACCAATGATTCTACGACCGAGTATTCCAGGCCAAACAGGCGTCACCGGAAGTGAAAAAAAGATCATTTGTAGGTCAAAACCAGCCACTTATTATGTATATGGGATATCCCAAATTTCAATCGACTACTTTTAAAACTAAAAGTGATACGGGGGGTATACCATGATCCTGTTACACCCGGTATGTGACAGTAAACAGTGGCTTAGTTCGAAAGATCTTGACCAATGGTTTCCCAATTCATAAAGAAGTATTGAATCATTAAACTCATGATGACTACGGAATCAAATGAATGAGATTTATTATCAAGTTGTTTTGAACTTACTTTTTTCCAGACAGGAAAAGTTCAGAGAACGATTTTACTGACAATTGAACTCATGCACAAGAAGTCGCATATGTCACAGTGCAACTGTCACTTTGACAGCGGCAAAGTTTTCTGCCAGTTTTAAAGCGCCAAATGCACTATTAGTTTTTTCCCTTATTCATTTGTTCATCTGTTATCGCGGTGTTGGTTGCCAAAATAAATAGCTTGACCTGTTTGTCAACAACTTTTTGAATCTAGCACTAACAATGAGACGATTCAGTGAGTGAGAAAACTACAGAAAAGTGGTAGTTGAAACAATTTGTTATACCACCGCTAAAATGCTACAAAGTAAATATTATAACGAATTTAATATTGTATTTAATTAAACCTTTCACCGACGTTCAGTTCAATTCATCACGAGCTGCACGTAATGCTGAACGTAAAATCCTCAAGCATCAGCTCTTAATTAAAAGACTTCAAAAGAAATTAGGTATATCACATTTTGGCGTTTGAATTAGCTTGGCGCGGAGGAGAAGCAGCTTACTGCAAAACTACTCATTTGGTATCTGAAATTGAGAATAATGGAAAAGAAACTGGAAGTATCGAGTACAATTCTCTAATTTCTAAAACGAGACATATCGTCTTGTCAATAAATTATGCGACAGCAAATGGATTACGGCTAATATTTTAGAGGAAGATATTCACCTGATACGTTTTTAAAAAGTCACTTTTATAACATTGGACAGAGTATTTCTCACACAAAATCCCTTTTGGAAGAAGAAAAAGTGTAAAGGTTGGTATAAGAATGTGCCGATTGGAATTACCTCATGAAATTTACAAATAGACTAAATGCTCAGCATATTGCATTGGTATAGATGTCAAATGTGTCAAAATTACAAATCACTCAAATCGAGCGGCAGCAGTAAGCGAATTAAGTAAAATCGCAATTGAAATCAATCATCAATATACAAGCTAACAAAGAGTATCATTCGAGCATTATTCAATTGATTCATTTGGAAAAATAAAAACGTCAACATTACCACAGTAATTTATCGATGCAAAAAAACATGCCAAGATGTATAGGAAGTATTTATTTATAACAAATTTTAGACGAGATTCATTCAAATTCACAGTTTTTCAAAATATTTTGTTAGTATTTTGTTTACGAAATTCGTGTTTTCATGGCACATTCGAAAGAATTTTTGACCGAGACTGCAGTTGTCCAATCCTTTTTTGTAAAAAATGTATAATTTTATTGTTAAAAAAATCAATAATGTTATTGTTGAAAATAATTTAATAATTGTTTAATAATTTCAACAATATGGGATGATTCATTTCCCTATACGAAATACGGTAAAACAACGGATCTGAGGTATGATTTTCGAATGTACGCCACTGTCTAACGTTCACATAATATTCATGCACGAAATCGTGACGTAAATTAACACATTTTTTAATCCATTCGTAGAAAACTTCAATAACACTTATTAATTCAATTGAAAGATAATTATTCATTTTATTTCTCGGTGAAATTGAATCGAGTTTGTTCAAAAAAATGGATTAACCATAACAGCAATCATTAGTTAATGATAATTCACTTCAAAATGAAAACCACAACAAAAACTTCAGGAGAAACCATTCAAGATTTTAGGGGCGTTGATTTTTTTCTTCATTGCTCGTTCAGATTTTGAGATATATTTTCCCGTAATTTCACAAACATAAAACGACATAACTAAAACCTTCTTTGATATTATTACACTTTCATACCTTTGGAACTCGCAGTAACGTTCGCAATTCATGCTGGAATGTACCTACACGACAAAAAATCCGTCCCCGTCATAAAATCACGCATACAGCGGACCTTAGGGCCGTAAAGTGGCGTCGATGTAATAGCACGACCCACAGCAGCGGTAATAATATGCGTACCGTGCTGGTTGCTTATCGGCTTTGAACCATAAATTATTTTCGACGCGTTGTTGCCTCAAAGTTTATGCGCTATTAATTCCAGTTATCTGCGACCAAAGAAGCACCACGCCGAACGCATTATTACCACCATCAACGCATACCACATATACAAATCAAATTCTCGATCGAAGTAACTGTCCACACAGAGCCAAAGTGAAGAAATCTTACTAGCTGATATAGATTAGGAATTTACGAATGCCGTTTGGTTTGATGAACGCAACTTCTACCTTTCAAGCCGCGGGATCTTCTTCTATCTATATTTTCTTATGCTGAAAAAGACACCATAAGCTCTGGAAGTGTTCTATTAGTCTGATGCTCAATTAGCAAAGACGATAAACCTGACTGCGTTCGAGTTTTCGAATGATATTAGGAGTTGTGTGCTATTTCTCACCACTCGTAGCATGTCATCTGCATGAACTTGATGCTAGATGTACAAATACTGATTTTAGCTTTCAGTATTACTAAAATAATATCAAAGTTGATTTAACTGATTCAGATTAGAAATTTACGACTGCCGTTTGGTTTGACGACGCACCCTCTACGTTTTGAGCCGTGGGATCTTCTTCTATCTATATTTTCTTATGCTAAAAAAGACACTATACGCTCTGGAAGTGTTCTATTAGTCTGATGCTCAATTAGCAAAGACGATAAATCTGACTGCGTTCGAGTTTTCGAATGATATTAGGAGTTGTGTGCTATTTCTCACCACTCGTAGCATGTCATCTGCATGAAATTGATGCTAGATGTACAAATACTGATTTTAGCTTTCAGTATTACTAAAATAATATCAAAGTTGATTTAACTGATTCAGATTAGAAATTTACGACTGCCGTTTGGTTTGACGACGCACCCTCTACGTTTTGAGCCGTGGGATCTTCTTCTATCTATATTTTCTTATGCTAAAAAAGACACTGTATGCTCTGGAAGTGTTCTATTAGTCTGATGCCCAATTAGCAAAGACGATAAACCTGACTGCGTTTGAGTTTTCGAATGATATTAGGAGTTGTGTGCTATTTCTCACCACTCGTAACATGTCATCTACATGAACTTAATGCTAGATGTACAAATACTGATTTTAGCTTTCAGTATTACCAAAATAATATCAAAGTTGATTTAACTGATGCAGATTAGAAATTTACGAATGCCGTTTAGTTTGACGAACGCACCCTCTACGTTTTGAGCCGTGGGATCTTCTTCTATCTATATTTTCTTATGCTAAAAAAGACACTATATGCTCTGGAAGTGTTCTATTAGTCTGATGCCCAATTAGCAAAGACGATAAACCTGACTGCGTTCGAGTTTTCGAATGATATTAGGAGTTGTGTGCTATTTCTCACCACTCGTAGCATGTCATCTGCATGAAATTGATGCTAGATGTACAAATACTGATTTTAGCTTTCAGTATTACTAAAATAATATCAAAGTTGATTTAACTGATTCAGATTAGAAATTTACGACTGCCGTTTGGTTTGACGACGCACCCTCTACGTTTTGAGCCGTGGGATCTTCTTCTATCTATATTTTCTTATGCTAAAAAAGACACTATACGCTCTGGAAGTGTTCTATTAGTCTGATGCTCAATTAGCAAAGACGATAAATCTGACTGCGTTCGAGTTTTCGAATGATATTAGGAGTTGTGTGCTATTTCTCACCACTCGTAGCATGTCATCTGCATGAAATTGATGCTAGATGTACAAATACTGATTTTAGCTTTCAGTATTACCAAAATAATATCAAAGTTGATTTAACTGATGCAGATTAGAAATTTACGAATGCCGTTTAGTTTGACGAACGCACCCTCTACGTTTTGAGCCGTGGGATCTTCTTCTATCTATATTTTCTTATGCTAAAAAAGACACTATATGCTCTGGAAGTGTTCTATTAGTCTGATGCCCAATTAGCAAAGACGATAAACCTGACTGCGTTCGAGTTTTCGAATGATATTAGGAGTTGTGTGCTATTTCTCACCACTCGTAGCATGTCATCTGCATGAAATTGATGCTAGATGTACAAATACTGATTTTAGCTTTCAGTATTACCAAAATAATATCAAAGTTGATTTAACTGATTCAGATTAGAAATTTACGACTGCCGTTTGGTTTGACGACGCACCCTCTACGTTTTGAGCCGTGGGATCTTCTTCTATCTATATTTTCTTATGCTAAAAAAGACACTATACGCTCTGGAAGTGTTCTATTAGTCTGATGCTCAATTAGCAAAGACGATAAATCTGACTGCGTTCGAGTTTTCGAATGATATTAGGAGTTGTGTGCTATTTCTCACCACTCGTAGCATGTCATCTGCATGAAATTGATGCTAGATGTACAAATACTGATTTTAGCTTTCAGTATTACTAAAATAATATCAAAGTTGATTTAACTGATTCAGATTAGAAATTTACGACTGCCGTTTGGTTTCATGAATGCCCCCTCTACCTTTCAAGCCATGGAATTTTCATCTATTTCTATTTTCTCATAATGAAGAAGACACTGGACGCTATGGAAGTGTCTTATTAGTTTGATACTCAATAAGCAAAGACGAAAAACTTCATTTCTAAGAAAACTTTGTTACGAGCCCCCTCTGTTCCACCACTGGCACTTTCCACTTATTAATTATTCCACATAACAACATTACTCGCATGTCAAACGTAAATTACAATTCATTATTGTCCCTACGTACATGTCCATAATAGTTTAAATATGAGAGATTTTTGTGCCAGACACGTAAGTTATCTGTCAGAATTTCAGGTCATGGCGAAATCCATTAATTTATCACAAATCAATAAGAAGCAACCGTTACTGCGTACTGGCTGTCAGATCGATTGATATTACGGAATATGCAGGAGTGGTGGTTTCTTGAGTGAAGGGCTGAAATTGAACAGTTTCACTTCTTCTTGCATTCCGACAAGTGCTTTGCTCATGATATTAATATCCACTTTTTTATTTTCAACAGCGGAATTTTCCTGTTTCAGTTTTTTGTGCGTACCTCCGAAACTATACATTTCATAGAAAAAACAGTATCTTGAATAGTTTAGGAAGAAAATTTACTATACATTAAAGATACACATGAGTATTAATTCCGTAATATGAAGTTCTGTACATCAACTTCTTCGTCCATGTTCGAAACTGAATCTTATCAAATTTTTGAACTCTACTTCGAAATATATTTCCAATTTTCATTGATTAAATCTTTTCTGCCCTGAGTTTTGTTTATTACATTACATTCTACACTTTGGTTCCTAATTAATTTTCTTGCTATTCGATCTTACTCCTGGTCAGTCAGTGATGAGTATCATAATTATGTTTTTTTTTGCTTTTTGGTTAGTCTTTTGTCTATAATTTCCTCAAGTGTTCAAATTTCATCTGTTTCAATTCTTTCTCTTTGACTATCTCGTCTTTAGTCTCTCTAGTGTCTTTTCGTTTTCCAATAACTCAAAAACCAGAAGATCGAATTCTCATAATTGTATGGAAAAGTATGCTAGAATGATATATTCACGAAGCTTTCATGAAAGTCGTTGACGTCTTCAACCACTGAAGGACCAACAGAACTAAACAGAGAGAGAGAATTTCGCTTGATGCCTTTTTGACATGCATGGGTGGACAATGTCGATTAGAGTAGACACTTTACAGATTGAAAAAGGCAGCTAAAGAAATCAACCTGAGTGATTTTCAAACCTCGAGTCAGAATCCCTAATAACTTCACTTAACTTTATATTCAATCGGATTTATTAGCTGTCATGAAGGCATTCAAGTCACCATCTAATGACTACATGCATTTTCACTCTTTAAGCAGGAAATCTATGATAACTACGCATTGCCTCTGCTGGTTTTAGAAGTATATTAGCTAGTAGATGCAATGAATGAATCGATTGAAGTAGGCCAAGGATGGAACCTTGTGATATACCCCAATCTTCACATTTAACGTTACAATTTCTTCGCAGTTGGATTTTAGATTCCTTTAAGTAAAGTAGTGGCTACAAAACTATTCATTTGGTAAAAGAATATCACATTTTCGAATGTTTTTTTCTGTGGGGTTGTTTCAATTAAGAAACAACCAAATAAGCATCATACTGAAAGTATTATTACCACCACCACTACATACCACATATGCAAATCAAATTCTTGATTGAAGTAACTGTCTCTAGGAAGTCAAAGTGACGCAAACTAACTAATTGATTAAGTTTCAAAACAAAATTTGATTATAAAAATAATCCAGCCTTTCGGAAATTTTCCTATACAATAGGATTGTCGGCAAACGTCGAACAGAAATAATTCAACAGCCCCATACGACCGCCGAATCACGTCTATCCAACGCCTGGCAAAGTTTTCCTACAAGGATATACTTTGCAATCTTCCTGTAACAACCACCAACTGGCAATCGAAAACATGTGACATCTGCAGACCGGTTTCGCTTTTCAACTCGCTCATCAGTACAGACAAATTTAGATATATTCGGCTCAAACGAAGTCGTGGTACTGGTCGGAATCTTTCTGTGGTTTCTATAGATGGCTTTGCTGCCCACTTTCTTAGTGGGTGCCGGAGTTATCGTAGTGCCTGTTAACAAAACCGATTGGAAATCAAATACATATTGTGGCCGAGTCTGTACTGATGAGCGAGTTGAATCGCGAAACCGGTCTGCAGATGTCACATGTTTTCGATTGCCAGTTGGTGGTTGTTACAGGAAGATTGCAAAGTATATCCTTGTAGGAAAACTTTGCCAGGCGTTGGATAGACGTGATTCGGCGGTCGTATGGGGCTGTTGAATTATTTCTATTCGACGTTTGCCGACAATCCTATTGTATAGGAAAATTTGCGAAAGGCTGGATTATTTTTATAATCAAATTTTGTTTCGAAATTTATTGCCTTTCGTCAAGTACTCTAGTTCCACATGAGAAATATTTAAATATTTTTCATGGTGTAAATTAAGATAATTGATTAAGATTGGAAATTTACGAATGCTGTTTGGTTTGATGAACGCCACCTCTACCTTTCCGTTATGGAATTCTCATCTATCTAGATTTTCTTATGCTGAAGAAGACACTAGACGATTTGGAAGTGTACTTTTAGTCTGGGACTCAATTAGAAAAGACGAAAAATCAGAATTGCGTTTGATTTTTCGAATGGCATTAGTAGTTGTGTGCAATGGCATCTGTACGAACTTGATACTAGATGTACAAATGCTGATTGAACCCTTTATTTAGAAACAAAAAATGTTAAATGAGATTGAGATGGAAAGATAACTTCTACAAGGTGCCCTCTTGTTATTAATGTTGTTCGCAGTAAGCCTGAAAATGTTATATAAAGAGTTATAGACAAAATTAACGTTTATATTTTTCTATACCCACTTTCTAAATTCAACTGTATGCAAATTCCTTCTTGGCATTACTTCATATATTCTGCACCTTCATCTGTTTTTTTATCAATCTTTTCATCAGATTGTATTTCCAGATAGTAAATCGCATCCATTTATGCCACTGCAGACATGACACATGGAATATTTGATAGTCATTGATTAGGTAAATGGCAAAAGCAAAAGAAGCTTGAAATGGTGTCCAATGACAAGGGAATCTGGAGATGCAGATGTGGGCTTGTTTCAATCAAGGAACTGTCTATATCATTTGGGATCTTCAGATGTTCAAGTGTATCAATATAAGTATTTATAAAGAGAATGACAAAACATTGTTTCGTGAAGTAACACAATTCTGTACAAGTCTGCAAATAATTTCTATATTTAGTTTGCTCAAATTGAGTACTACGTCTCATTCAGCATTAAAGACTACGGCACTATAATCTGCGAATAAAAAAATATTTTCGATAGCATTTTGAGGGAGACGAGAAAAATTCGGCCCCAGAACCCTTCCTTGTGGTACTCCACAAGTCACAACTCTGGTTTGCTCTATTTAGACAATTTTCTGGCCGAATTGGAAAGTTTTCGTAACTCTATATTGTCTGTCATTCATTTCAGCATACTAATTATTAGTGCCAATTACTATAACAAGCAGGCCAACTGTTTCCTTTTCCCAAGACTACCGTCAAACGTGTAGAAAGCGTCTAATACCTCCATCTCCCGTTACTCGTAGAATTGCATCGCACTCGAACTTTTTGTTCGTCTCCATCGAGAATATCATGGTTGGGGTATTTCAAATTCATTCACAATAATGGTCTTGGTGTTAATTTGACACCTGTCGTGGTTAACCACAGTCAATAACCTCATAAAAAACAAGTGACGAGCGGCTCATTGTTCTCAATGAGAGAGCAAATAACCCGCAGTGGATGCGCCGCAGCCGAGAGAATATACCGGGCGATGCGTTGAAACGGAATCACCCTGGGTTGGTTATTTCCAAAATTAAATAAATTTAATGGGATCATTACGAGAAGCATCTGCATTTGGGTGCTTTATTCTTATCCACTTAAGTTTTTCGACAGTTTTGAATAAAATGGCTCAATCAGTTTCACGAAGGGAATCCAAAGAGACAGAAATCTAAAAAAAAAAACAGAACTATGTCAATATTACTCGAGTGAAGTTGACGTAATACTTTTCCAGAAACTTGTCTGGATCAAACATAAATAGATTCAATACACGTTTTTCAAAAGATTTTCAGACATTTTCACGGTTATAAGGAATATAGAAATGAAATGAACAAATCCATCTGGTATCAAATGACAACTATCATAGAACACAATCCAGTTGTAATGATCATTTGAGTTTCCATGGTGTACAACTTATACCACGTTGCCAAGTTTAATTTTGATGAACGTGACGTCACGAAACCCCTTTTTTTCAAATTATAGAAAAACTGGCGGTAAGGAAAAATGAATAAAAAATCTCAAGTGATATTAGCATATATACTTTCTAATTACAGTGTTTTCTCATAGTCAATGGACATTTATTCAATAATTATTGAATCGAAAGCGATATGTATTTCGCGGTAGTTTTGATAGTTTCTGCTATTATGTCGTCTTTTCCGACAGTCTTTCAGACCCATTATTATTAATCAGTTTGTTTCAATTGCAGTTAAAATCATTGAGTTCAACGGAAAGTCTCCAGATATATTTTGATATGGATTTCTTACAATTTTCTCTGCAGGTGTTTTTCCACTTCAACAAATCTGAGGTTGAACTCATTCGCAATATCTTTGCTTTCTTGGAGGAAATCTTCAGTTTGCCGAGATTTCACTTTTATTTGGGTATTGTGTTGCTCAATTCTCTTACTTTTTCCCGAAGAAAATTTGTGTTATTACAGTTTTCTTCTATTTGTTTTTATAGTTATCACGCTTTACTTTTTTCATTAGATTAGTGAGTTTATTTTTGTGGATTTTATACTGGTTCATCAGTTCATCGTTGTTTGGGTCCTTTTCGAGATTCAGGGACATTTAATTTTTTTGTTGATGGGTATTAACACTGCTTGTGTCAGCCAAGTTTTGAATGTTTTCTCAGCTATTTTTTTCTTCCAGTGCAGCCTTTCATTCTGAATGCTCAAATACCTCAGGAAATTTGGTCTCGGGCTTTGAGAAAGTAGATAAGGTGGAGTGCTTTATATATGATTTGGTAGCAGCGTGCCAGACACCACCTACATCACCAATACCAACACCAAAGGCAAGGCAGGTAAGAACTGATCATTTTCTTGTGTATCTGAATGCCTATTGGTCATCAAAATTTTGTATGTCCTCTTGATGGTTTTGAGGAGCTTGTGAGACCCTGTCACCACACTGCATCGTCAACTGCTGTAAAAGCAATTTCTGAACTCCGACTTCCATAAAAGTTGTCAGAGAGATAACCTGGATGCAGAATTTTAGATTCTCAAGGAATCTAACCCTTTCACACGCAAGTTTCTGAACTCTTGAGACAAAATCTTCGATATTCCCGTCCTCATTCCATTCAAGATCGTCATTGTTGTGAAAAGCTCCGAGCAAACGATTTCCCTTTCATGAAACTGCCAGCTGGTTGGTTTCTGCAGAGAGAGCACAAAAAGAGTTTTCTCACATCAACACCGAACCGCGAACAAAGCCACAACGAGTATCGCGCAGCAATCGACCATTCATGAAAGCTGAGGGAGAATTAACGATGTCCGGGCTTTAGAAAGGATGGAAGTAAATAGCAGGGTCACGAGTTCAGCTCGATTCTACAGCGGAGGTTCTAAATTTAACTTAATTCTGTATGGGCTGATTGCTGCGTATCGCTCTCATGGTATTGATACTAGTTCTCATTGTGGCATTGTAGTCGAATTGGACAAAAGCCTTCGATTCGACACGGGATGAACTCATCTTAGAAACGTCGAGAAAGGTCAAGGAAATAGGGGGTTCGAACGCTTGTGTGTACGTATTGGGTTCACTAGGATGCGCATTTTATAGAAAGACCAGAGGACTTGAATATAATGCGTTAGAGATATCAGTATGTGGCGTTTGATAATACAAAATCGATAAAATGAGTATTTTCATCTGGTGTGCCCCAAAGATCTCATCTTGGCCTGATACTCAATTGCAATGAGGATGAGAGTTGTTTCAAACCCATATCATGTAACCAAACGTCTAGATAACATATTGAGACCTGTTGTAATTCAATATCAGTTTCAATAATAATGAATCGGCCTTTACATTTACAAAAAATTTATTGCAAAACTCGTTTCAATAGATTGTTAACAGCCTAAAATGTTTATTTATCAACGAGTGCCACTCTACTTTTTTTACTTGAGAAAAATATCACAAAGTGTGCCTCTAACGTCACGTTCATCGGAATAATCTACGTTCCGAAATAGGGACTATCGTTCTCCCACAAAATATAGCTACTGGCTGATTATAAGCTATCGAGAAATAATTGGAACTTTGTCACTGGATCAACACATGAAAAATTTTACGTAAAACTAATTTTTTATGTTATTTGGAACTTTCAAATTTTCTGAAAGAACCTGCTTTTTGATGAAAAACTATTGTTGGCAACACCGCAAATTATAATAACAGTTCTTATGGAACAAAAGTTGTCATTACCACAGAACACATATAGTTTATTTGAATTTTCACTAGTGTTCAGACAACCGGGTGCAAAGCACTTTTTAGACATTTGCACGATTATGAGGAATACAGAAATTACTTAACACAAACAACAAAACTATCATAGAACACAATCCAGATGTAATGATAATTTGAGATTCTATGGTGTACAACTTATACGACGTTGCCAAGTTCAATTTTGATGAACTTAACGTCACGAGACCACCTTTTTTCAAATTATAGAAACACTGGCGGTCAGAAAAAATTAATAAAAATCCCAAGTGATATTAGCGTATATACTTTCAAATTACAGTGTTTTCTGCCTATAACCGATGAAGAATCGCCGATTTTCCAAATTTGAGGGCCGCAAATCTATGTATTTTTGGTATAAAACATAGACATCAAAAGGAAGTCCTTCTTTGGGAATGACAAATACCCTGTTCTTTTTGTTTTTAGTATACCCCAATGTAATCAAAACTCTGGTACTGGTGCTTTCAAAATTATCCACAGGCAGTCAGCTTAACAAGTTCGTCGCGCCAAAAATACCACACAGTAAGGGTAATGGATTTTCTCAAGAGCTATGACTCATACCGTAGCAGAGGACAAATTTACGTATCGGCAATGAGTGTGAGTGAGAGATATATTCAACGTCATAGCTCTTAAGAAAATCCACTACCTCTAATATAACCTTTTCAAGCAACCATGTATGATCATCTGCCTCCAACGAAAACTTAGCTTCTTCTTTAGACAAAATTTTTGCTTTCTTTGTTGTGTATCCATCAGAATTTTGTCTCAAGAACAAAAATAATTTTCCAAATCTGATACCATTTCTGTAGGTGATACTCTAATATGGTGTACGATTTAAAATAACTAACCTTGAAAATCTCAGTGTTGTCGTAAACTTTCAAAGTTTCAACATTGAAATCTTGGTCCACAGCGAGTTAGGAGAACGAACCTCTGATTTTCCTTTCGTATAGGCTAGTAATACATTTTCATTAACCACCTTTACATTATTGCTTTTACGCCACTCTTCAAAATTTTCAAATTCTTCTTGATATCGCTCTTGAGTTATTTTTGGCAGTAAATCAACACTCGCTGCACATGATTCTCCTAATATTTCTAAAGAAATTTGATTGTATTCCTCAATTTCTTGTAAGCATTCAGACAGCACTGTAAAGATTTGCTGTCAACAAAATATATAAAATTCTTGCACAATTCTTCCAACAAGTTGAGCGAATTCCTTCTGGCCACAGACCTTGTTTCAGTTATTTCCATTCAGGTATGACAAGGTCAAGAACCTTTCCCGGTGAGTTTTGTAGAGTACAGTTTGATTATTAATACTCACAAATCAATAATTTTCTTATCAGATATAATTTTTCTTCCCATGAACTCTGTCTGGAATTCAGTCCAGTTTACTTGGTCTCTTGGCCTCTTCCCATGTATTGATTTTGCGCTGGGTCGATATTTCATACTGGCGAGCAAGTGTACGGTTTCAAATTTCCTATTGGTATAAAGCATAACGAGATTTTCTATATTCATGACGTAATTTGTCCTTTTCAAATTGGAAGCAGGCCTTCATTCGCTTTTAACCTGGTTATTTGCACTTCGCATGTTTTGTCGGCATAAATTCCGGTGGAAAGTTTCGTGACGATATCGGCCGAACCCAGATTTAGTGTCAGTTTTTTTAAGGGGATTTGTTCTTCGGTGTCGTCAGCATATTCTTCGTTTCCTCTATTATTTGACATGAAAAAACACGTTATCGTTCCAGGAAATTGGAGAACTGATGTTTCCCGTGATGTTTTTGAAATGTTAATGAGTTATTCTAAGGCTGCTTTCATACTAGGCGGAACGCGGATCGCGGAAATTTCAAACTTTGATATTAGGCCAATCGAAACGTTTGATTTGAATCTCAAGGTCATTCCAGACCAATTGTTGAATTATATTTAACTTTTTTAGGCGGAATTCGACATTTCCGCGCTCCGCGTTCCGCCTAGTATGAAAGTAGCCTAAGATTCACTACACGGAAGTTCTGAATGGACACCAGTTTTGTAGAAGCAAAGGGGTAAAACATTTTGGTTGAATGCATTGAACTCTATGTCTGCTACAAACTATTGCATATAGGGTAATTTTCATTTCCTTGACTCTAGTTGGTTGAAGACACTCAATAACATAAAGTACAACATATTGCTGTCATATCTATAGAGGGATTGGGTTTCCTGATATCGAATTCCAAATTGAAAGTTGAATTCTACGAAAATTGATGGAAAAATAAAAAAACAAATATTGAAGGAAAATTATATCTCTCAACTTCATATGAACTTTTCAACTTGAGAACGGTTGAAGATATAGCAATTTTGCGAACGCCAATCGATTCAGAATGATGAAATTAGTATACTTTGTGAATTTCAAGTCTATGGTCGTAGACAAAAAATTACTAGTGAAAAGTCCTAAGAGGTAGACCCCTAAAAATCTAGACAAATATAGAATCTTCAGATCAACTTGAAATTGCGTATGCGAATGTTTGCTTATTGAAAAAGGCATGAATTTCACGAAAATTCATGAAAAACGAACAAAATGAAATTTTGAAGGAAAATTACATCTCTCAACTTCATATGAACTTTTCAACTCGAGAACGGTCGAAGATAAAGCAATTCTGCGAACGCCAATCGATTCAGAATGATGAAATTAGTATACTCTGTGAATTTCAAGTCTATGGTCCTAGAAAAAAAATTACTCGTATAAAGTCCTAAGGGGTAGACCTCTAAAAATTATGAAAAATATGGAAACTTCAGATTGATTTGAAATTACGTATGCGAATATGTTTGCTTATCGAAAAAAGCATGAATATTACGAAAATTCATAAAAAAACGACCAAAACAAAATATTGAAAGAAAATTACCTCTCTCAACTTCAGATGAACTTTTCAACTCGAGAACGGTTGAAGATATAGCAATTTTGCGAACGTCAATCGATTCAAAATGATGAAATTAGTATACTTCGTGAATTTCGAGTCTATGGTCGTAGAAAAAAAATTACTCATGAAAAGTCCTAAGAGTAGATCCCTAAAAATCTAGACAAATATAGAATCTTCAGATTTACTTGAAATTGCGTATGCGAATATGTTTGCTTATTGAAAAAGGCCTGAATTTCACGAAAATTCATAAAAAACGAACAAAATAAAATTTTGAAGGAAAATTACATCTCTCAACTTCATATGAACTTTTCAACTCGAGAACGGTTGAAGATAGAGCAATTTTGCGAACGCCAATCGTTTCAGAATGATGAAATTAGTATACTCTGTGAATTTCAAGTCTATGGTCCTAGAAAAAAATTACTCGTATAAAGTCCTAAGGGGTAGACCTCTAAAAATTATGAAAAATATGGAAACTTCAGATTGATTTGAAATTACGTATGCGAATATGTTTGCTTATTGAAAAAGGCATGAATTTCACGAAAATTCATGAAAAACGAACAAAACAAAATATTGAAAGAAAATTACCTCTCTCAACTTCAGATGAACTTTTCAACTCGAGAACGGTTGAAGATAGAGCAATTCTGCGAACGCCAATCGATTCAAAATGATGAAATTAGTATACTTCGTGAATTTCAAGTCTATGGTCGTAGACAAAAAATTACTCGTGAAAAGTCCTAAGAGGTAGATCCCTAAAAATCTACACAAATATAGAATCTTCAGATTCACTTGAAATTGCGTATGCGAATATGTTTGCTTATTGAAAAAGGCATGAATTTCACGAAAATTCATGAAAAACGAACAAAATGAAATTTTGAAGGAAAATTACATCTCTCAACTTCATATGAACTTTTCAACTCGAGAACGGTTGAAGATAGAGCAATTTTGCGAACGCCAATCGATTCAGAATGATGAAATTAGTATACTCTGTGAATTTCAAGTCCATGGTCCTAGACAAAAAATTACTCGTAAAATGTCCTAAGGGGTAGACCTCTAAAAATTATGAAAAATATGGAAACTTCAGATTGATTTGAAATTACGTATACGAATATGTTTGCTTATTGAAAAAGGCATGAATTTCACGAAAATTCATGAAAAACGAACAAAACAAAATATTGAAAGAAAATTACCTCTCTCAACTTCAGATGAACTTTTCAACTCGAGAACGGTTGAAGATAGAGCAATTTTGCGAACGCCAATCGATTCAAAATGATGAAATTAGTATACTTTGTGAATTTCAAGTCTATGGTCGTAGACAAAAAATTACTCGTGAAAAGTCCTAAGAGGTAGATCCCTAAAAATCTACACAAATATAGAATCTTCAGATTCACTTGAAGATAGAGCAATTTTGCAAACGCCAATCGATTCAGAATGATGAAATTAGTATACTCTGTGAATTTCAAGTCTATGGTCGTAGACAAAAAATTACTCGTATAAAGTCCTAAGGGGTAGACCCCTAAAAATCTAGACACAAATAGAATCTTCAGATTTATTTGAAATTGCGTATGCGAATATGTTTGCTTATTGAAAAACGCATGAACTCCACGAAAATTCATAAAAAACGAACAAAACTAAATTTTGAAGGAAAATTACATCTCTCAAATTCATATGAACTTTTCAACTCGAGAACGGTTGAAGATAGAGCAATTTTGCGAACGCCAATCGTTTCAGAATGATGAAATTAGTATACTCTGTGAATTTCAAGTCTATGGTCCTAGAAAAAAAATTACTCGTATAAAGTCCTAAGGGGAAGACCTCTAAAAATTATGAAAAATATGGAAACTTCAGATTGATTTGAAATTACGTATACGAATATGTTTGCTTATTGAAATAGGCATGAATTTTACGAAAATTCATGAAAAACGAACAAAACAAAATATTGAAAGAAAATTACCTCTCTCAACTTCAGATGAACTTTTCAACTCGAGAACGGTTGAAGATAGAACAATTTTGCGAACGCCAATCGATTCAAAATGATGAAATTAGTATACTTTGTGAATTTCAAGTCTATGGTCGTAGACAAAAAATTACTCGTGAAAAGTCCTAAGAGGTAGATCCCTAAAAATCTACACAAATATAGAATCTTCAGATTCACTTGAAGATAGAGCAATTTTGCAAACGCCAATCGATTCAGAATGATGAAATTAGTATACTCTGTGAATTTCAAGTCCATGGTCCTAGAAAAAAAATTACTCGTATAAAGTCCTAAGGGGAAGACCTCTAAAAATTATGAAAAATATGGAAACTTCAGATTGATTTGAAATTACGTATACGAATATGTTTGCTTATTGAAATAGGCATGAATTTTACGAAAATTCATGAAAAACGAACAAAACAAAATATTGAAAGAAAATTACCTCTCTCAACTTCAGATGAACTTTTCAACTCGAGAACGGTTGAAGATAGAACAATTTTGCGAACGCCAATCGATTCAAAATGATGAAATTAGTATACTTTGTGAATTTCAAGTCTATGGTCGTAGACAAAAAATTACTCGTGAAAAGTCCTAAGAGGTAGATCCCTAAAAATCTACACAAATATAGAATCTTCAGATTCACTTGAAGATAGAGCAATTTTGCAAACGCCAATCGATTCAGAATGATGAAATTAGTATACTCTGTGAATTTCAAGTCTATGGTCGTAGACAAAAAATTACTCGTATAAAGTCCTAAGGGGTAGACCCCTAAAAATCTAGACACAAATAGAATCTTCAGATTTATTTGAAATTGCGTATGCGAATATGTTTGCTTATTGAAAAACGCATGAACTCCACGAAAATTCATAAAAAACGAACAAAACTAAATTTTGAAGGAAAATTACATCTCTCAAATTCATATGAACTTTTCAACTCGAGAACGGTTGAAGATAGAGCAATTTTGCGAACGCCAATCGTTTCAGAATGATGAAATTAGTATACTCTGTGAATTTCAAGTCTATGGTCCTAGAAAAAAAATTACTCGTATAAAGTCCTAAGGGGAAGACCTCTAAAAATTATGAAAAATATGGAAACTTCAGATTGATTTGAAATTACGTATACGAATATGTTTGCTTATTGAAATAGGCATGAATTTTACGAAAATTCATGAAAAACGAACAAAACAAAATATTGAAAGAAAATTACCTCTCTCAACTTCAGATGAACTTTTCAACTCGAGAACGGTTGAAGATAGAACAATTTTGCGAACGCCAATCGATTCAAAATGATGAAATTAGTATACTTTGTGAATTTCAAGTCTATGGTCGTAGACAAAAAATTACTCGTGAAAAGTCCTAAGAGGTAGATCCCTAAAAATCTACACAAATATAGAATCTTCAGATTCACTTGAAGATAGAGCAATTTTGCAAACGCCAATCGATTCAGAATGATGAAATTAGTATACTCTGTGAATTTCAAGTCCATGGTCCTAGAAAAAAAATTACTCGTATAAAGTCCTAAGGGGAAGACCTCTAAAAATTATGAAAA
The DNA here is from genome assembly GCA_958502065.1 of Chrysolina americana. Taxonomy (NCBI): domain Eukaryota; kingdom Metazoa; phylum Arthropoda; class Insecta; order Coleoptera; family Chrysomelidae; genus Chrysolina; species Chrysolina americana. Next base: position 101,710,091 of record OY293412.1, on the reverse strand, counting down.
ATATGGAAACTTCAGATTGATTTGAAATTACGTATACGAATATGTTTGCTTATTGAAATAGGCATGAATTTTACGAAAATTCATGAAAAACGAACAAAACAAAATATTGAAAGAAAATTACCTCTCTCAACTTCAGATGAACTTTTCAACTCGAGAACGGTTGAAGATAGAACAATTTTGCGAACGCCAATCGATTCAAAATGATGAAATTAGTATACTTTGTGAATTTCAAGTCTATGGTCGTAGACAAAAAATTACTCGTGAAAAGTCCTAAGAGGTAGATCCCTAAAAATCTACACAAATATAGAATCTTCAGATTCACTTGAAGATAGAGCAATTTTGCAAACGCCAATCGATTCAGAATGATGAAATTAGTATACTCTGTGAATTTCAAGTCTATGGTCGTAGACAAAAAATTACTCGTATAAAGTCCTAAGGGGTAGACCCCTAAAAATCTAGACACAAATAGAATCTTCAGATTTATTTGAAATTGCGTATGCGAATATGTTTGCTTATTGAAAAACGCATGAACTCCACGAAAATTCATAAAAAACGAACAAAACTAAATTTTGAAGGAAAATTACATCTCTCAAATTCATATGAACTTTTCAACTCGAGAACGGTTGAAGATAGAGCAATTTTGCGAACGCCAATCGTTTCAGAATGATGAAATTAGTATACTCTGTGAATTTCAAGTCTATGGTCGTAGACAAAAAATTACTCGTATAAAGTCCTAAGGGGTAGACCCCTAAAAATCTAGACACAAATAGAATCTTCAGATTTATTTGAAATTGCGTATGCGAATATGTTTGCTTATTGAAAAACGCATAAACTCCACGAAAATTCATAAAAAACGAACAAAACTAAATTTTGAAGGAAAATTACATCTCTCAAATTCATATGAACTTTTCAACTCGAGAACGGTTGAAGATAGAGCAATTTTGCGAACGCCAATCGTTTCAGAATGATGAAATTAGTATACTCTGTGAATTTCAAGTCTATGGTCCTAGAAAAAAAATTACTCGTATAAAGTCCTAAGGGGTAGACCTCTAAAAATTATGAAAAATATGGAAACTTCAGATTGATTTGAAATTACGTATGCGAATATGTTTGCTTATCGAAAAAAGCATGAATATTACGAAAATTCATAAAAAAACGACCAAAACAAAATATTGAAAGAAAATTACCTCTCTCAACTTCAGATGAACTTTTCAACTCGAGAACGGTTGAAGATATAGCAATTTTGCGAACGTCAATCGATTCAAAATGATGAAATTAGTATACTTCGTGAATTTCGAGTCTATGGTCGTAGAAAAAAAATTACTCATGAAAAGTCCTAAGAGTAGATCCCTAAAAATCTAGACAAATATAGAATCTTCAGATTTACTTGAAATTGCGTATGCGAATATGTTTGCTTATTGAAAAAGGCCTGAATTTCACGAAAATTCATAAAAAACGAACAAAATAAAATTTTGAAGGAAAATTACATCTCTCAACTTCATATGAACTTTTCAACTCGAGAACGGTTGAAAATATAGCAATTTTGCGAACGCCAATCGATTCAGAAAGATGAAATTAGAATACTTCATGAATTTCGAGTCTATGGTCGTAGAAAAAAAAGTACTCGTAAAAAGTCCTAAGGGGTAGACCCCTAAAAATCATGAAAAATATAGAATCTTCAGATCAACTTGAAATTGCGTATGCGAATATGTTTGCATATTGAAAAAGGCATGAATTTTACAGAAATTCATAGAAAAATGATCAATACAAAATTTTGGAAGAAAATGACCCGTCTCAATCTTCATATCCACTCGAAAATGCAAAATGAAAAAAAAAAAATCATCAGATCCAATTGGAGAATATTGAAGGAAAACGGCCCCCTCTCAGTTCAGAATCAATGCTACTATACAAACACTTGGATTTCTCATCAATTTGACAGGATCCACTATTTCGTTGGTCCGAGAAACTAAAAATATGGGTTTATGGTTGAGTTTCCAGAGCTCGTAAAATGTACTGCAGCAGTTATATCCCTACTGTGGTATTTTATCAATTAAAATGAACCTTGAAGTTTGCGAATTACTGAAACTTTCGAGTTACTCGGGGTTTCAACAGCTTTGTCAAAACTCTATGAAGGTGGTATACAAAACCCCGTTTAAGCTAGAACAGATCCTGGGTACTCCAAAATGTAATAATACAGAAGAAAAGAAGTCGAAGATTTATGAAATTAGCTTAAGGACTTAAGTATGTGGGTCAGACAAGAAGGGCCATAAAAGTACGGTTCAAAGAGCACATTGCTCATATCCGGTTTCCAAAACTAGAAAAAACGATTGTGGTTCAATATGCTTTGGATCACGACCACCAATTTGATAATACAAAAGTTTAAAATTGATTAGATAGGTTCATGACAATATCATTCTCGAAGCAGTAGATTGGGTGGTTTCTATGTCTCAATTTTTTTTTCAGAAATGATTAATTCATTCCATACTTTATAGACATACACATATTCACAATAAATGATAGATCAATAAGATTTTATCGCGAGTCTTCCCATTAATTTCTTTATGGCACAATACCAAATCAAATGTATTAAATTGGAGAAATATCTCAGGGCCCCACAAAGGCGACGAATAATAATCTATTCATGCATTGAGATTACGAGATAAAAATCCATGTTGTATAGACCATAAAACCACGAATGGTGCCGGAAATCGTTGGACAAAAATAATTACAATTATAATGGAAAAACATAACATATTTTACTGTCCATTGTTCAGGTTTCAAAGCGAATGGATCTTTTATGACGTTCCACAAATGGCCCATTAGATGGTCAATTCGTATATTTTATTTTCACTAGGGATTATAGTAATAATAATATCATGGGGAGCAGAAAAGTTTGACAGTGTAAGACCTGCGTTTTGGCCGATGATGGCCAGTCCCATCGTACAATAATAAATATAAATAGAAAATATAGAATAATTCTGCAAATTTCTTCCATTTCCATTTGGTTCAGCCGTTTATGAGATATTCGATATTTTTCACGTATATGTAGTATACCATGCCTAAATAATAGTTTTGACAATGAAAACAGATTATCTATATTTATTTCAGGAAGACAATACCATGTCTGGCATAACTCTCAGTTTTTGATAGGAAAATAACGTAAAGAATCTCCGATGGCACTATCGATAATGCAAATACGTCCCCAAATGGAACTTTTCAACTTATTCTGGAACTATGAACTCTTAGGATTATCACTGAATACAATTCGTTGTCCAAAAATCGATAAATAATGCGAAAACAATTAAAATAGATGCTGTATCGCTTAGAGCAAGAAAGACCTGATCTACCTTATGTCAGTTCAACCACATAATTATAGATGTCGCACCCTTTATCACCAGGAGTAGCCCTAGTAAAGCTTGTTACTTGTTACTTGTGAACTGAACCTAAAATTTCACCCGACTCTATAAATGTGTTTCAAAAGTTTAATTGGAACTTGACTTTTCGTGGTCCGTCAAATCAATTCAGGTGCTACTCGGAATTACTCGGTGTCACTCCCTGTGGGATTGGAAAGCGACTATGTCAAAGTCATATAAATTGATGACTGATGAATCCAAAATCTAGTTTGAATTGATTACACGAAAAAAGAAAAACTGTTACAGTTTTTGACTGATGGAAAAGTGTTCGAGTATTCGAGATATTTGAGGAATAGTCCAAATTGAGTTCCATATCTCTGGATATGCACTAAGGAATGTCTTCATAGTGGTGCCAGCCGAGTAACCCAGTTTTTTATAGTATTGTGAGAAGTTCTCGAGAGCATATGGTTCAGTTGTGATCAAAAAGTTGAATGGATCGACATTTCAGGTAAGTTTTTGAAAGTTTCAAGTTATATCTCTTAGAACAAACAATAAATGATAAAAAATCTATTTGAATAAGAATTCGTGGAATATAATACATATCAGGGTGAAATTCCGCCAACTAATAACCACAAGCTATCTAAAAATGTTTTGGAACTCACCTAGTTTGGTCTCCTGAACAAAAAATACAAATAAAATATTTGGTGGTTGCAGTAATTTCTGGTATTCTCTAGCACTCATTCCTAATGCAAAAAACAACGGTAAGAACGCTCACAAATCTTCCTTCTATCACTAGCAGAATGTTAACACACGACTCGACCTGTTTTACACTTTTTCTTCATCGACAACGGTACTTTATAGGAAAAAACTCATCCTTCTTTTATGATCACATAACCAACAAATGTAGGCAAAATGGTTAGTGAATTCACTTCAAGTTGGTAACTGAGAAAAATGCGAGTGAATAATTTTCTATTCATGTTGAAATGAATGGCTCGAAAAGTTGGCTGTGTAAATATGCAAAGTTCAAAGTTACCAACTTGACATGAATAAAGTCACTAAACATTTAACATAAATTTGTTGTTTTGATGTTTTTAAGAAGGTTGAGTTTTTGGATGAACAATGCCGTTTTTAATAAAAAAATTGTGTAAAACTGGTGAATTAGGGTGTGTACATTGTGTTAGTTTAATGAAGGAAGAATTTTGAGTGTTTTTTCGGCGGTAGAAATGTGTCCTAAAAAATGTTTATCGTCAACGGAACTTTTTTATGAAAAAACTCTTGCTTCTTTTATGACCGCATTAACAACAAATCTAGGCTAAATGGTTAGTGAATTTCATTCATGTCAAGTTGGTAACTATAAAAAACTTGACTGAATCATATGCCTTGATCATGTTGAAGTTTTTGAAGTCTCGAAAAGTTGGCTGTGCAAATATGCAAAGATCCAAGACTGACATGAATAAATTCACTAAACTTTTTTCATAGATGTTGTTTATGATGCTCTCAAAAGAAGGTTGAAAATTTTAATGAATCAATTATGCTAGTGTAAAGAAAGAGAATTTCGAGTGTTCATCAAAAATGCCAGTCATCGTGCAAAAATAGTCGCTTTCGAAATTATTGAGGATCGTCAAATACTTATTTGGAATTTTTGTTCAGACAGGACCAATCAAACTGGGTAAGTTCAAAAAACCATTTTTTTATAGTTCGTGGATATTTCTTAGTTGACAGAATTTTACTCAAATCAGAATAAAGAAGTATCTAGATAGAACGTCAATAAGCTGTGACATCGATTTTCCTGAAAGTAGCGGTAATATGAGGAGCAGGAAATCCCGTAAATTTGTCTCAAGATATTTTCAGGTTCTTGTTTTTTATGTAAGACAGAGATTACCATTTAAAACAATGATAAAGTGATCTTTGATCTCCTTGGTTACATTTTCAATCCTGCTGAATGTAATCAGAGACTGTTCAGTTACCAGAATATCAGTTTTCGAATAAAAACATCAACGAGTGGTCTTACTTGGAGAAAAAATCAAAGTCTAACCCTGTTAAAGATGCGTCCGTATTTCCGGCTCCTTGGTGGTAATGGTAGAGATTCGACCTCCAGTTTGCAGGTGGAGGTTGAGGCCTGTGTTATTCGCCAGTAGCTGTGACCGTCGTCCAATTCCAAGGGCTCGTATAGCCCTTTTGGCTGAAAAGGAAAGATAGTTTCAGCTGGTTTATCTATAAGTTTGCTTTAAATAGTCACACAGGCACTATTTCATTCAATAAAGGAGAGCACATCTAATAAATCCGGTTAAATGGACAAACTATGCCGAAAACGAAAAAAAAATTTCAGAATATTTCATAAAATTATATTTCTTTCAACGGAACACCCTATATTTTTTTATGCATTTCGATTCGTTATAACATTCTCAACATCAAATCTCATTTGACTTTTTTTCGTAAAGGTGAAAATAAGACAGTTTTTTCAATAGGAAACATTTATAACAAACGGATTTGATAAAACGTTATTAAATATCGAGTAACACCGCCTTCTTGTTGAACACATGTTTGGGCCCTTCTATTGACACTACGTGTGGCTTTCAACACAATTCTATTAATTATAGTTTCAATATAATTTTTCAGTTGATCTACATTATTGTTTCATTTTGTTCACCTCATTTTTCATAAATCCCCAAAAATAAAAATCTAGAGGTGTCATGTCTGGTGAACGAGGGGGCCACTTAACAGGACCATTTGTAACAATCCATCTGTTTCCAAAACAGCCTCGCAGCATTCTTTTTACTGTGCTGAAAATAGATCATCTGACGAGCCTCCAGATCAAGATCATCAAAAAACTCTTGTAACGGGGTCTGTTCAAAGAACCATGGTAGAAAAATGGACCGATAATTCTGCCTCTAAATAGACCACACCAAACATTATTACTAAATCGTCTTTGCGGATTATGGGGATGGACTAGAAATGGATTATGTTTACTCCAATAATGAAAATTCTTTCTATTATACATCCCACGATTTGAAGAATTAGCCTCCATATAAAATTTCTTTAGAAGTTTGGATCTTGTCTGCATTTATTCATAAACCGCCGACAAAACCCCAATCGTCTCTCAGGATCACCAGGTTCTAGTGTTTGCACTATTCTTAACTTATAAGGAGAAATCTTATGTTTCTTCAGAATTCGTTGAATACCAGACAGTGGAACAGCTATTGCTCTAGAAAAATCTCTAAAACGTCAATTTCTGTATATTCAGATATTACAAAATGTTTTTTAGTTCTTCTTTTCTCAAAAACTTTTTCATTGTTCCTGAATCGACGATCAAGCACAGCAAAAAAAGGCCGATTAGGTAATTCACGATCGGGAAAGAATTGCTGTAGTGCTCTTACTTGCTATTTTTCTGGCAAACCAAGTAGGATTCTAACTTATCACATTTTTCTTGATGGGAAAACGGCATTTCGAAAAATATTCGAACAGTAGTTGACAGTTACAATAATTTATGACATTGTCATGAAATACTTGAGAATATTTGACAAATAGTATTTCAACAAAGTTTCAAGGCAACTTGATTGCTCATAAAAATTATGTTTTATCGAATCAAACACATTTTTTCCAACCACATTCATTATTTTCTGTTCTGTACAAAAACGGCTTCAAAGTTATCATTACAGCAGATATATTTTGATTCACGAAATAAATGCGGCTAGCGGGATGGATTTAACATGGAAATTATCGTTTTGTACATCAATACCAAATAGCTCAGTGATGTCAATTGAGTGGTGCGACATGATGATCACGGGTTTCAAGAGCTCACATCCCAGCGCAATTTTTTTTACCGTCTTATTTTGCTATTAGTAACAAAATATTGTCATTCGTATAAGTACCAAAATTGGATGTTTGGACAATCATGAGGTTTCATTCGCCAAAACAAAGAAATTTTTTGAACTAGTGAAAGAAATAAATATTTCCACATGAGTCGCTCATTTTCCACTGTAGGAAGAAAGGTGATATGAGCTTTTTGTTGAGAATGATATTACGAATCGAAATGCATGAAAAAATATAGGGTGTTCCATTGAAAGAAATATAATTTTCCAAAATTTCTGTTTCTTCCTGATATCTACGGATATACTCGAAATTTCAGAACTTTTTCAATGGCATATTATTAGTCAGGTAAATGTGTAACTTTTCCCAAATTTAACCATCTTCGTATCGCTCATAGTTTCCGAGTCCCCAATGGTGAGGATGGAATTTGAAACACCCTGTATCTACGTGAGCATGGTATTCGATATGTTTAAAAAAATTCTGAAATTGTGACCTGTACAGAGTTAAGATTAGCGGGTCCAGTATTGATCCCTGTGTTACACCACATTTCAAAACATCAGCAAATAACAATTGAGTATTGTGAAAAATGTATCATCGAGGCAAAATTTTTATTAGAAAGAATGCAAAGTAAAGACCCCAGGTTTGATCCTTGTGGTATTCCTGATTTGCCGAGGAATTTTCCTCAATTATTATCAACAATTCTAAGCAAAACATTTCTGTTGTTGATATATTTATTTGAAAAATCTAATAGTGCTGCAGATAATCCAAATATTTTCTTAATAAAATATGAACTTCATCAAAAGCTTTATTGAAATGTAAATTTTTTACTTTTATGGCATTATTAGAAGTATTTGTGAATAAAAATGGATTATGACGTCAATACGTTTATGGAATTTAGAGGATTACTTACAATTATTATTATGCCGATGATACAATCTTGAAAATTATTTTCCTTAATCCAAACAACACACTGAGATGAAATACGTTTACTAGAAACTAGTAGATGAACAATAAAATGAAACATCTCTCAAATTTTACGTAATGATCTTAATTTTTTCGGGATATTTCTTTTTAATTTTTCTTATGCTCTCATATCAATATATACGAAATTCCAGTAAAAAATACCCAATAATACTCCTTTGCCAAAGAAGAAAAACAGGCCCTTATCATATAAACATAATTTTGTGTTTGAGGTTAAGAGAGCTTTGTAGAGTACCTAGTTCTTGCAGAAAATATGGCCTAGAATCTAACACATATAATTCAACCGTCGTAGGCGGTACAAATTGTTTTCTGTTTTCGACGAATATAAAAATTGTATAAGTTGAAGCGAAAGACTGGATTACTCATGACATTTTTCATGATTGTTTTAATAGTTTTCCATAAGCATTCATATTTTCTCTTGTCTATGCTTCCCCTTTACCGCACACCGCACATATCGATATCCAAGACATCTTCAGCAATAGGATTTATATATACTGTGTAAAATAGAAATCTTACTGATAAATTTGCTTCGAAAATGCGCATCTAGGAGTATGTCCATCATCCATCATCCCATTTTTATCAATATTACCCGTTATAAGTCGAAATTAAAATATGGCTTTCCTTACTTTCCAAACAGCGGATGCCACAAATGCTTGTGGGCGTCTTGCATCTCCTCGATACTGGCAGTCGTACTCCCAACTTCCGGAACGTCGTCGTGCTGTTTCAACAACTTCGGGGCCTTCGCGGGATCGATCAGATGCTGTTTGACCTTAAGCTTACCCCCCGACGTCATCGCTCCGGAAAGATCGATGGGCTGACTCGTCGTCTGCTTGGCAGAAGAAGACTTGTCCTTCTGATGCTCGTGAACGGCGGACTTCTGATGCGACATGTTGGCGAACGGTTTACAGGACAGCTTCGGTTTCTGAGCTATGGCGCTCGGGTCTTTTCGCTGTAGACTCGCTAAGTTCTGATGGAACTGCTCTGGAGCGCTCATGCCTAGGTTCTGGAGGTACTGGTGACGGTCCAGGTCCGCCTGTGGAGAGTACAAGCCAGCGAAGTTCTGATTGCTGTCCAGTTTCTGATGCGGGAAGCTGTTCATCGGTTTCTGCGCGATGCCGGCCGCCTGCTGTCTCTTCTGATGCATTCCTGATCCGAACTGGGGCTGCTGCATGCTCTGCTTGGCTGCGTTAGTCTGATACGCCGCCATGTACGGGTTTTGGTACGCGGGGTGCTCGGTTTTATAGAACTGGTTGTGGTACGCCTGGTGTTTGCCGCCGGAGTGGCCTCTGTGGTTGCTGTTGGTCGTGGATCTCTTCGGCTGCGGGTTCACCTTCTCCAAATAGTTCTTGAACATCTGCTCGTTGTTGAAGTTCTCGAAACTGGTTTTGTTGCGCAGCATATTGGCCTGCACCATAGCCTCCTGCCACATGCTCATCTCCCAAGGGTTGCCGTAGTTCATCGGTGGTTGTTGCATGGGAAATCCCATCGGAGGCGCAGGTGCTCTATTCGCGGCCATCATCTGCGAAAAATCCGGCATTTGGTACATGGGAAACGAATGTACGGAGTTCGTCAACATTTTCATAATCTCGGCGTTGTTGGTGAGCGACATCGCCTCCAGGTGGTTGAGGTAAGGCAGCCAAGCCATCTGATTGAACGCCGCCTGCGTAGCTACGTCTATATCGTTCGCCAGTTCGTTGAAGCCTTTAGTTTGCGACTCCAAGGACTTATTCTTCGGCCTCGGAACGTTTTCGCTTGGCTTCCGCCTCGGCGGTTCCGAGGCGACGTCGAAAGTTTTCTCGAGCTTCTTCGTCGGCTTTTCCTGTCCCTTCTCGGAGCTAGACTTGGAACTCTCGTCGCTGTCTTGGGTACTCTTGCTGGACAAGATGGATTCCAGATGATGGATGTTCAGTACCAGCATGTTGGGGTCCTGCATGATCTGCGGGTAGGCCAGAGCTTCGGGCAGCCTCAGCTCAGGCCGCTCTCTGAGCAGTCGCGGGATTTCCGTACCGGGGCGTGTGAGGATCGAGCTGAACTGATCCTTGGGTACCAGCATGGGGTCGGGGATATCCAGGCTCGCATCGGACAACAGCTGCTTCAGCTGCGTCAGAGGATCCGGCTCCGAGTCGTTTTTCAACAGCTCCAGCAGTCGCGGAGTTTCCGTGGCGAAGTTCTTCTCCTCGCCCTTCTCCCCTGCCTGGCTATTCTGCGCATGTGCGTTCAGTAGGTTCTTCAACGTCATGTTCCCAGTCTTCATCTTCTTCGCGGGGGGTTCGTCAGCAGCGCAGCTGTTGGCCTCTTCGGAGCACGTCACCGTGGGGCTAGCTGACTTTCGACACTTCCCCAAGTCCAGGGGTTCCCTCTGCCTGATGATGGTGACCTCCGAGTTGAGCGCGATCTTTTTGGAGCTGCTCGTGAGCAGCGATTCCAAGAAGACGGATGTCGTTTTGGCGTTACCGGAGACAGTCGTGGATACGATGTCCGGAGATGGCGGCACCGCTGGTATGCCACTAGGCTGCGGCGACTGGATAGCCTCAGAGTTCTGAGACGGTGGCCGAGGACTGCTCGAGGACTTGGGGACGCTGAGGTCCGTAGGCTCTTCGGAGGCGTCGCAGTTGTTTTCCGTAGCCTGGAGCTCATCCAGCTTCATGGATAGGTCCGTGGGTTCCTCGAAGTCTTTCGTCGAGGACTCCACTAGGTTTGTTTCCGGTTTGGATGCTTCAGAGTCAGCTTTCTGCTCTTCCAGCTCGGTTTCGGTGTCTTTGAAGAAGTCTTCGAGATCAGCCACCGATTTTAGATTGTTTTCAGAGTCGCTAGCGTAATCTTGAGCGGCGGCTTTCTTGTTCTGGAAGCTGGAATCGCAGTTGGCCAACTCCGTGCACTCCGGGCTCCTCAGAGACTGTTCCAGCCTGGTGAGGATGTCGTCCATGGCCAAGTTGTTGTCGTCGTCTTCCGTATAGTCGCACTCGTCGGTTTTGTGGTGTTCCGTGTCGAAATCGGCGGGCATTTCCAGCTTCACCTCCTCGGACTCGATGAGCTCGTTGAGCTGCTCCAGATTCTTCATGAACTCCTTGTCCTCGTCGGTTTCTTCGAAGGAAACGATGGGGGTGTCGCCGGTCTCGTGCTCGTCGTTTTTGCTCCATTCACCCGATTGTATTTGGTGGTTGAATTCTAGTTCCGCCACGGCGAGTAAGTTATCCAGCGGGCTGACGTCACATAATTTGTCGGCACTGCACTTTAGAGTCGGAGTTTGCGCGCTTTCGCTCACGGCACTGTTTACATTTTCCTCGCACTCGGGAGATCGCCTCGGGCTTGTTGACCTCTTGACTTTTATAGTGTGGGACGGCAAGAGGGACTCTATGTTGACGTTGTCGGCCGACATCCACGGCGGCGGGGAATTGGGGGGCTGTTTGTCTTCGGCCTCGGCCTCACACTCCTGCTCTGGCTGTGGCAGTTCCTGCTGCTCGCCCTCGTCCTGCTCGAGGTCGGAAGTGACTTGGACGCCGAGAGAGCGTCGCCGGATTTTTCCCTTGCGCGACTTCTTGTTCTTGTGATGGTGGTGAGGGTGAACGTCCTGGTCCTTAGCCGCCCCCTTCAGGCTGGGCACGAGGGTTTCGGTGCGCGGAATAGCGCGCCAGCCTTGGGCCGTCTTCGTCAGCAGGATCCGGTTCCTCTTGTCGTAGTCCTCGCATTTCACTTCCACGATGCGTGTGTCTTCTTGCCGGACCCACACGAAAATCGGGTTGACTCGCGGGTTTGTCGGAAACGTCGGACCGAACTCGGGCTTGGAGTGTTTACTGTTGGAGCGCGTTCTGGCGGGTTTGCGATGGTCGCGTCTTCTGTCTGATTTACGGTTACGCTCCGACCTTACTTTCCGGGAGAGCGGCGTCTGTGGGGCGGCGCTCGTGCCACGTGACCCTGCGCTATCGATCAGCTCGACGGCGGGCTGGTTCGCGGACCGCCGCCGAGGGCGCTGTTCGCCCATAACCTCCGAACGGGCAGAGACACGGGGGGCGCACTCCTGGAGGCCCCCGTCCGAGGTGCTTGTCGCGGGGGGAGTTTTGCGTAGTGCCGATATCGGAATCAGATCCGGAAGCGGAGGCAGAGACCCGCTGCTCATCGCATTCACCCGCTTTCGCACATTCGCGGCCGCTCCCGAACGCACATAACTTTCTGGCACTGTCACCGACACATCGCGTCCGTTCAACTGCACAAAACGCCGCAATCAGCTGTGGGACACTGACACTGCGCTGTACATTCCACTTGACTCACTTACACTCGAACTAAGCTCGCCAGCGCCAGAGCCAACTATTCTTGATGTATGAGAATTTATCCCGATCGCGCACGACGTCGCCCGAATCGAGTTCGTCCGCTTCCAAACAGATGAGGGTCCCTGAATGCGCTTAGAGTTTGTTGGCTTGTGGGCGGAGCTTGGCTGTCAGGCCGGCCCTCGACACGCCCAAGATGCGTGGACTCCTGTTTTCCTCGAGAGGACCCGTCCGAGGATACCACCTGGCGGCGGTGAACGTTACTAGCGCGAAGATACTGTAACCTTGATCCTTGCGCTGGACGCTTCACGGTTGGAGGATTAGCCGAGGGGGTGTAACTTGGGATATTGTTGTTGGGCGAGATAGCGTTGGAATTTTCAGATGGGACGGGGAACACCCGGCGATTTTGGAAATTGGGGAATTCGTGTGCAGGGAGTATTTCGAATACCAGATATTATCATTCGGTTTGAATATAAATATCTAACATGCAGTCAATACGAGAAAACAGAATGGAGAAAACTATAAGGAATTCCATTAATTAAAGCAATGTGTCACTAAACTGCCAAATTGATGCAAGATATGTAGTTACGATGACAAATTCACCAGAAAATTCGACACTTTTGTATATATGGTGATTCAAGTACGTAACCATAATTTGTTGACATAAAAATGTGATATAAAGAATGGGTCTGTGATTGGGGCATCAAAAAATAATCTTTCGAATACCACACGAGAGTTCGATAAAGGGGAAAATAATTCTCCAGATTTTTTCTCAAACTTGTTGCCATTCGGCAATAACCACTCGAGCCCTTCGGGCTCTCGTGTCAAAAAGTTTTCGAAAAATTTGTCACATTATTTTCACTTTATTCTCACTCTCTTGTAATATTACACCTGAAAACATTATGAATCTTTTTATGACTTATTTTCAAAATTGTTACTCCATAGTTAAACACTCAGGTAAATTTCATGTTATTCTGGGATACCCAGAGGCTCAAATCTGGGTCCCTTTATTTTTCCTGTTACTTATAAATGATTTTCCACAGGTTATCAAATGGTTAAAATGTTTACTATCAGTTAAAAATTGATCAGACACGCAAAAATATATAAATAATGTTGGAATGCAGTGTACGATAATATTTTTTTCAAATCTATCCTTGTAATTAGGCCAGTGGCCTATAAATCAGCAGGGGTATTTTTTCTGACATGAAATTTCCCAGATACTGTTTTCAAGGTATCCAGAATTTGCTTTTTTCTTTGACACCATGCAATAATTAAACTGAGGGCTTGCTGAGGAGCTGTTCAATATTTTGGCCAGAAAATGTTATAGTACTGTCATCAGCAAATATCGTAATAATCATCCATAATGTTTCGTGGTGAGTCGTTTACATACCAGGTGGCTACGGAAGTATTGCCTACGGAATATCTCAGTTATTGTATGAAGTAGGTTTGTGAAATTTGGAGCGTCGATATAATGACATAAGAGCTAGAATTTGAGCATATTGACATGTCGAAGTTATCTTCCGGTCTGACCGGAAGTAACATCAACTTTCTTATTTTAAATGGAAACCCTATTTTTTTTCTTTTCGCTTTATTCAGCATTCAATTACCTTTCTAATGACATATCACAAGTTGGTATCTAACCAGAAACTAGACCAGAAAAAAATTATTATTGAAATTCACCGAGTAGGCCGTGGAAGCAAAATGAAAGCCAAAAATTGAAAAGTTGGCTATGGAAACCATACGTCACTTGATAACAGTTGCTACTACTGTGATATTTTATTTTCATTCGTCGGCGTTATAAAAAGCCGCCAAAAAAATTTTTGGAAAAGTTGGGAAAAAAACAATACTCTGTAGGTCCATAACTTAAATAGGAACATACAACTTTTTCTTGCCTGTACTATTCAGCATAACCATTCCTTTCTAATGATATAATAGAAAGTAATTTTTTGAAATGAAATACAAAAAAATCCAATTATTATTCTTCAAATAACAAAACAGTCGTCCATAGATATTCTAATATCTACCTATGGACGATGTTTGTGCTATTCAGAATAATCATTCCATTGCAATAATCATTCGAACCAAAATATTAACAAGTAGGCTGATTAAGATGTATTTTGGAATGAAACAAAAAAGAAACGAGAGCTCTCACGAACGCTGCTATCCATATTATTTTGACGTTCGAAGTAGTGTTTTTGATTCTGCCATTTTAAAAGGGTTTGGAAATCGAAATCAGTTAGTGGAATATTCAAAAAATGCCCCGTTATTCACGAACCGAACAAATTGACATGCTTCTCATTTATGGTGAATGTTTAAAAAATTCTTATGCCGCTGAACGATTGTATTTAGAGCGATATCCAGGGAGGCAGCAACCGTCAAGAAGGTATTTCCAGTGGCTTGAAGAAAAATTAAGAACTGAGCCTGATGTTCACGAAGACCAAGAAGCATTTGTTATTAATGAGGAAACTGAAATTAATGTATTAGCTTTAGTACAATATGATAGCACAATTTCCTCAAGGCAGATTGGCGCCGAATTAGCTATAAGTTAGGACTCTGCTAGGAAAATTTTGAAAAAACATCGATTTAAATCCTTCAAGTATCAGTTGCATCAACATTTGTATGAAAATGACGGTGAAAGGCGCCTGGAATATTGTAATTGGTTTCTTCGACGAAATGCTGAGAATCACCTATTTAACTATTATATCTTGTTTACGAACGAGTCAAGATTTACCAACAATGGATTATTCAACAGGAATAATACAAGGTACGTACTGTACTTTATTTGGATTATTGTCGATAGTCGAAGTGTAAAGTGCTAAAAGTGTGAACGGTCTTTTGTTTCAGGCACTGGGCGATAGAAAACGAGCACCGGTTTCGACAAGGTGGCTTCCAGGAGAGATTTGGTGTGAATGTTTGGCCAGGAATAGTTGGAACTCATATTGGCGGCTTTTTATAACGCCGACGAATGAAAATAAAATATCACAGTAGTAGCAACTGTAATCAAGTGACGTATGGTTTCCATAGCCAACTTTTCAATTTTTGGCTTTCATTTTGCTTCCACGGCCTACTCGGTGAATTTCAATAATAATTTTTTTCTGATCTAGTTTCTGGTTAGATACCAACTTGTGATATGTCATTAGAAAGGGAATTGAATGCTGAATAAAGCGAAAAGAATAAAATAGGGTTTCCATTTAAAATAAGAAAGTTGATGTTACTTCCGGTCAGACCGGAAGTTAACTTCGATATGTCAGTATGCTCAAATTCTAGCTCTTATGTCATTATATCGACGCTCCAAATTTCACAAACCTACTTCATACAATAACTGAGATATTCCGTAGGCAATACTTCCGTAGCCACCCGGTATAATCAACTGCCCAGTGACTTTAGATCTTACACTCTCTCGAACTTTAAAAAAAGGTTGAAGGTCCAATTAAGTATGAAATAATAAGCATAAAAATAAACTATGACCTCAACTATTTACATGGTAATAACGAATTTCGAACCAAGCTCATTTGTGTACCTTCATATTAACTTTTGGAATGAATAACATTTATGTTAAGGTTGAGTTGAAAAACAGCACCTGCTGATACTCCGCCTGTTCATCATCTTTTCTTTTTTTCACGTATTTTAATAGGTATTTTTGTTTTTCTTTTTTATATTGGATTTGATGATGAATAAAGTCGATTTATTATTATTATTATTATTATTATTATATATAAGACGAATATCAGCGGTCCTAGAATATTGCCCTGGGGCACACCTAGTCTGATTTTTTCATTCGGTGAGTTAGTTGTTCAATAATGGTAGGAATTATTTCCTTTACTATAACAGTTGATAACTCGTCAAAGCCTGCAGATTTTTTATTTTTCATTTCAGATTGAGTCTTAGTTATCTCATATTTAGTAAGGGGTTGAGATTGGATCGCTCCCTTTGAGATTTTCAGTAACAGCACAGGAGTGAGAAATGTTTTGTCCAAAGTAATTTGATAATTTGATATAGCACCCGGCCAATACAGATACATCTCCAAGATATTGATACTTGCATCGTTACGTCGCACGGACGTCCCAGCGACTCACTTCTGTCACACTCATGATGCATGCTGGTATCGTCTCTGCGATGTAGCCGAGACGTCTTTGCGAAGTAGTTCTGACACACCGCAAAGATGCCTCCTACGATTTCTTCACTGTTATATTTAAGAGACGTCAACGTCTATGCGAGACAGAAACAACAAATGGGAAAAGAAAATATATTTTCAATATCAAAAAATTAAATATAACAAAAATATAAGTAAAAAAATTCTTCACAAAATGAAAACATTCTGGCATAACATTGACAAAGTAAAAAATAAAAATATATCAATAAAAAATCTAAAAGTCAATTGCTTTGGTTTATTTTCCTGTCAAGCCTTTGTTTGGCATGCCTGAACCAATTGGAACAGGCTGCTTCCACATTTTTTTCGTTCTCTCCGAGACCACTGAAAGCTACAATGCCAGATAGTAGTGGGACATGAAATAATCCAAACAGTAATGGAATACTTATATAGTATAATTTGGCACCATTGAACAGCTCTAAATTTTCTCAAATGATACTCACTTTTCACACTCAGTTTATGGACACTAAAATTCGCAAATGTAATCAGCTCCAGTTGGAAATATCAGAACATGCAAGTTATGCAAAGCATTCAAAGCAACAAAGCTTCGATACAAAGAACTAGAACTGAATATGGCAACAGCCGGTCACGCGGTCGCCTCCCGTTTTCAGGTTGGCCAACATTGCCTACGATCTGTGTTGCCAACTTCTTGCCAACTTGCCGCGTTAATTCAAAATAAACATTTAACACAAATTGAGGATTTGCCTTTCGACCGTGGTGAAAGTCCTATTATCACCTGATCTGGAGATCAATAAAAATATAGTAGCAAAGATATCTAAGTATAGCTTTTGATGTCTAAATGATGTCGCAGTATGACGTCTATGGCAAGTAACAATTTGACATCGCAGGGACATCTAAATCCAGCTATCACTAATTTAGATAACACAGGGATGTCGCAGTATGATATCGCAGTAATGACAACAATATGACATCGCAGAGACATCTATATCTGGCTATTATTGATTTTGATATCTAAGGAGTGTCGCGGTGTAATATAACAGGAATGTCAACGATATGATATCACAAAGACATCTAAATCCCATTTTTGACGATATTGACATCCCTGAGATGTGGATGTTTGCCCAGTGTTGACTGGGCAGTTTCTGCTATATTTGAAAGTATGTTATTCTGCAAGCAGTTCTGACACTTCATCTGGCTCTTGTAATAGAACACAATTTGGTTCTAGGAAGATTGAATTTTTCAATTTGTTTTTATTATTATTTTTCCCCGGTTCATTGTTGATGATCCTCCATATCTCTTTAGTTTTGTATTCTGATATGTGTATTTTTGTGCTGTAATAGCTTTGTTTGTTTGTTTCTGTCAAATTATGTTCACAATTTTGGGAGTTCAGATTTTTGCCTTTATTAAATTCCAAGAAACAAATCAATATCCTTGTTTGATTAGTCAGTTCTTTCATCCATAAATTTTATACGGATGAATAGAGCCATTATTCCTTAAAAGAAATGCCGGTAAACGAACCCTGCGAATTTATGCACGAACATGATCCCGTGAACCTAAACACGTTCATTGAATCCATTCGAAATACATATTTCTCCAGCCCACATAACTAGATTACCATGTAAATGGATATCCATTAGACGCACCAGAGGAAGAAAAGTGCATTGTTGTTGTCAATATCGGTGATTTTAAACGTTTTCGCAGGGGTCGCAGGGAGACGCTCGAAAGTCGATGGGGTGAGAAGTGGTCCGTATGCCGGGCTCGTGCCTCGACCACAAATAATTGGCGCCGGTGGCGATAATTGACATATTGAGTACGTCAGTGACAAGTGACTTGCCCCGTTGGGATTCGGGGGTGCGGAAGCGATTCTGATTTTTTTGACGGCGAGTTGTGATAGTGCACGGACGTTGGTTTTTGTTACTGGAGTTTTAGGCAGGGTGTTTCGAAATTCAGTATCGAGATTGGAGTTTTTAGGTCAAAATAAGACTTTTTTGTCCATAAACATGTGTTCGCAATCGTTTCGTTAACGATCTACAAACCGTTGCAGTTTCAAGATTTTTGAATTTTTTTCTTCATGCTCTTTCAGATTTCGACATGCCGTGTGATAGTAAGAATCTTCTGGAAAATATTTTTTAGGGGTTCAAGCCTTTTTTCGACCCATAAAATTTTTTCATGTTGAGTTATTGTATATTCTGAAATGCACAATGAATTTTCTGTTCCGTTAAAAAACTGTTTTCGCCTTTTGAAAATATTCATTGTCGCTACATTTATTGGAAATTTTCAAAGAAGGGAAACCTATTAGTATTATCACAATAATGACAAAAACCGCTCCTAAGGGCCACATCAGACTTGGTATTTCTAATTCAGAATTTTATGTTCCCGACTTGGTAACTCGGAATTCAACTAGGAATTCCATAATTACGATATAGTATCTCGAAACTCTAACTTACTAACTCGGAATTTTAAAATTCTTACTTGAAATTTCGGAATTCCGACTTGGGAACTCAGAATTTCATAATTCCGACTTCGTATAGCGCAGAATTCCGACTTACCAACTCATAATTTTATGATTCCGACTTGGTATCTCGAAATTTAACTAGGAATTCCATAATTCCGATATAGTATCTCGAAACTCTAACTTACTAACTCGGAATTTTAAAATTCTTACTTGAAATTTCGGAATTCCGACTTGGGAACTCAGAATTTCATAATTCCGACTTCGTATAGCGCAGAATTCCGACTTACCAACTCATAATTTTATGATTCCGACTTGGTATCTCGAAATTCAACTAGGAATTCCATAATTCCGATATAGTATCTCGAAACTCTAACTTACTAACTCGGAATTTTAAAATTCTTACTTGAAATTTCGGAATTCCGACTTGGGAACTCAGAATTTCATAATTCCGACTTCGTATAGCGCAGAATTCCGACTTACCAACTCATAATTTTATGATTCCGACTTGGTATCTCGAAATTCAACTAGGAATTCCACAATTCCGATATAGTATCTCGAAACTCTAACTTACTAACTCGGAATTTTAAAATTCTTACTTGAAATTTCGGAATTCCGACTTGGGAACTCAGAATTTCATAATTCCGACTTCGTATAGCGCAGAATTCCGACTTACCAACTCATAATTTTATGATTCCGACTTGGTATCTCGAAATTCAACTAGGAATTCCATAATTCCGATATAGTATCTCGAAACTCTAACTTACTAACTCGGAATTTTTAAATTCTTACTTGAAATTTCGGAATTCCGACTTGGGAACTCAGAATTTCATAATTCCGACTTCGTATAGCGCAGAATTCCGACTTACCAACTCATAATTTTATGATTCCGACTTGGTATCTCGAAATTCAACTAGGAATTCCACAATTCCGATATAGTATCTCGAAACTCTAACTTACTAACTCGGAATTTTAAAATTCTTACTTGAAATTTCGGAATTCCGACTTGGGAACTCAGAATTTCATAATTCCGACTTCGTATAGCGCAGAATTCCGACTTACCAACTCATAATTTCATGATTCCGACTTGGTATCTCGAAATTCAACTAGGAATTCCATAATTCCGATTTAGTATCTCGGAGCTCCAAGTAACTAACTCGGAATTTTGAAATTCCGACTTGGTATTCTGGAATTTCGACTAGGTACATCAGAATTTCATAATTTCGAATCCGTATATCGAAATTCCAACTTACTAACTCGGCATTTCATGATTCTGATTAGGTGTTTCGGAATTCTGAGTTTCTAACTGGGAATTTTAAAATTCCAATTTGGTATCTCCGAGTTTCGACTTGGTAAATTTGAATTTAACTAGGAATTCCTTTATTCCGACTTAGTGTCTCGGAACTCCAACTTGCCAGCTCGGAATTTCAAAATTTTGATTTGGTATTTAGGAAATTCCTAATTGGTAACTCGCAATTTTGTAATTCCGACTTCGTGTAGCGGAATTCCGACTTACTAACTCAGAATTTTATGATTCTGACTTGGTATCTTGGAATTTCGACTTGGTAACTCGAAATTAAACACAAACTTTTAATTCCGATTTAGTATTTCGGAACTCCAACTCACTAACCCAGAATTTTAAAATTCCGACTTGGTATTTCGGAATTCTGACTTGGTAACTCAGAATTTCATGATTCCGACTCGGTATTTCGAAATTCTGACCTGGTAACTCAGAAATTCATAATTCCAACTTCGTATATCGGAATTCTGACTTCCTATGTAGGAATTCCGAGTTAGAAACTCGAATTTCGAAATATCAAGTAGGAATCACGGAATTCCAAGTCAGTAAGACGGAATTCCGAAATACAAAGTCGGAATTATATATTTCCGAGTTGGTAGTCGAAATTCCAAAGTACTTAGTCGAAATTTCACAAGATATTGAGTCGGAATTATGGAATTCCTGGTTGAATTTCGAGTTATCAAGTCGAAATTTCGAATTTTATAAAATTTTGAGTTAGTAACTCAGAATTCCGAGATGTCAAGCCGGAATCATGAAATTCCGAGTGGGTAAGATGGAATTCCGAGATACAGAGTCGGAATTATATATTTCCGAGTTGGTAAGTCAGAATTTCAAAATTCCGAGTTAGTAAGTTGGAGTTCCGAGATACCAAGTCGTAATTATAGAATTCCTAGTTGAATTCTGAGTTACCAAGTTGAATTTCCAAATACCAAGTCTGATGTGGTCCTCAGGAGTGTTTTTTGTTTTTATTGTGATAATAGTTTTGCCCTTTGTTAAAAATTTCATTAAAATGTAGCTACAAAAAATGTTTTCAAGAAACAAAAAATCATTTCGTATCACAGAATCTGCCATCACACACCACCAAGTCCTAAAACGTAACTTATGTTTCACATTTGATCTCAATATCTCAAAAACTGAAAGTTGCGGAACAAGAAATTTTAAAAAACATTGAAAGCGGTATTCTTCGGTCCAGAAAGCATCGAACTCCGTAAAGTCATTCCAAATGATCAAATAGGTTATGGTTTTTGGCATTGAAAAAAATTCGGAGAAGCCCTTGAAGTGTTCGTGGTATTGAAGATATTTTTATTAGAAAAAAAAGTTGAAATCGGAAAACAATTAAAAATTTCCCGTGGTGTCCCGCTCTTAAATGGGTCACTTTGTATATTTCAGGAGTTTTTAACGATCTTTTGCCAAGTAATGCCATTTTTTTTTTATCAATAAGAACTCCTATTTCTTCCTATGTTCTCTTGGTTGTCACGAAGTTTCCCGAATATTGAAGAAAGTTTCGTGCGAATTAGAAAATACAGAAAACCATAAATGTTTCATCAAGTATATAGTTATCGCGTCATTTCGAGAAATAATTTAATTAATTTCTCATTACTCGGTTCGTTAGCAAAATATTGGACGGGAGAAAAAATAATGGTTTTCACGGAACGACTGAATTGCCCAAGTTGATTACAATCTCATTTATGATATCTCTCTCTCTGGCGTCTGTCTGAGATAGGCTCATCGCTAACTTACATCTAACCACTCTAATCAGAAAGTATTCGCGAACAGCGAATCGTTTCATTAATTCAATCTTCAATCATCCTATTAAATTAAGTCAATTACAAATTTTGTAGAGTTAACCGAATGCTCATTAGTGATTCGACTAATTGATTAATGAAAACTGTCCAACTACAACTGCGGGACAAATAAGTGAGTGATGGAGCAGTGAAGAAATGAAACCGGTGAATTTTCTCTTGATTAAATTTGGCGAGCGTAAGATTTAATTTTAATTCATTTATGTACTCTCTTTCCTGTGCATTGGAAATGCAATCGAGATGAAAAATATTGGTAGAGCCATCTTATCCTTTATTCTGTTCTGTACTGAATAGATGAACAGATTCATTCCTTTTTCTTCTGGACACCTTTCGGTCAGGCCTTTTTCCAGATGCTTCAAATCATATGAAAGGCGCGCTGCTATCTGTTATGAGTTATGACTGTTATTATTAATATCATTTTAGACAAGTAAACTATCAAATAACACAGTAGTGTATTATAATCCATAACTCAACAGAACAAACAACCTGTTTTGACCAAAATTTAAAAAATTCACTGTCAAGTCATTCTGATTATATTTGATTTGATCACAAAACTTATTAATTATTATCTGATAAAAAACGATTTCTTCCACTTGTTGGATAAAACATTGTATGCCACTAGTGTGTTATGTTTCCTAAGTTACTTGAGAATTACCACGAGGCCGTCAGGTGTTGAGGGCTGCCTCCACTTCTAGAGAACGTACCAAGGCATCGCTACTCCTCTCGAAGTGTGTTAATCGCAGAGTCCTTTGGATTTCGGTGTCTCTCAGTCCATCTATAAATAACTGCACCGCTAGCTGTTCCTTGAAATTTCCCGGTGCTTCTGGGTAAGCCAGCTGAATGAAGTGTCTCACATCTGCTTGAAATTTCTGCAGACTATCACCTGATTTTCAAGTGCGCGTTTTCATTTGAACCCGATATAACTGTTCTCGATGTTGATCGCCATACCGTTACTCTAATGCAGTAAAAAATCAGGTTTTTATATTTATTTTGCTATCTTCTGCAACATACACAAAGCTGGCCCTCTCAAAGCTATCATAAGTGCCGTAGCTTTTTCTTCTTTGCCTCGTCCATTACCCACTGCCGCAGCTTCAAGTTGCTGGCGATACATGGACCAAGAGGACTGTCCATCAAAAGTCGACGGTTTCACGGAAACTTCTGGTCCGGCTCACAAACGGTACATTTCCTCCTTCCTTAAGAAGTTTTTTCCCGAATGGTCATTCTTGGAGTGTGGCGGTATCTTCAAGATTCTTCATATCTGCACCTTGACGATCGATGGAAATAACACTCCACAGTTTTCATGTTGGGTCGTTCGTGGGAGATGGTTACAACACACCAAAATCTTCAGGCCGCTGGATCTGAATATCGCCTCCAATACACTTCGTATAACTCTCCAACCCCGCCCATGAATTCCTCAGGACTATTTTGGGATCGCCAGGTCCAGCATCATATATCTCAATCTGGTAAGGCTCTTCATTGGATGGTTTATCTCGAGATTGCTTCTTGGTGACCAGGTATAAGAGTTTTCTTCGGCCCTTCTTCAACTGTAGCACCCCTCTAACTTCGGTTCTGTTCCCATAGTTCTTGGAGTCCTCTGAACTTCTTGGAGAATAACACAGCGAGGCCTCTGGATATTTGGAGATCTTCTGCTACACAGTGAGGTATTGCGTAATCGGCATGCACCTTGAAATCAGTAGCGATTCATTTAAAATGACCAGTCCTTGACGTCAGCTTGACAATTGGCCCAGTAAAATCGTTGGCTCAGTTTCTGGAGGGTCTTCGTCACTCCCAAATGTCCTCCGGTGACCCCTTCATTGATTTTTCGGAGCACTTGATCTCTTCTGCTTCTGGATACTACTGTCTGGCGCTTGTCTTCCCCGCCATCCTCAGACTCTAACCACGCTTCAGGACTCCATTGTCCAAGGTAAGGGAGTTTCAAAGGCCCACTAAGATTTACTGTCAAAGAACTGAATATCATAAAGGAGTAGCCAAAGTCAGACGAAAGCTAATATATTTTGAATAATCTGGACGCAGTGTGAATCACTGATTGTGGAAGATGTTTTTCTCAAGCTGGTCTGGGAGTTAGCTGAGGGTGGGTCGTAAATTTTTCAACTGGTGTTCCATAAGAATAGGATATGTAATGCTTGAAATAGATGCACATCTTGGAGTTAACAAGACTTGGGGCAAGATCAGGCAGAGGTTCTACAGGGTTTAATGTCGGAACGATGTAGGGAGCAGGTGCAGAGTACAGAGCGATTCAAGATCCCAAACCAAGGTCTAGATGTGAAATAAACGAATGTAATTTCATCTGAAGCAGTTCTTTATTTTCCTTGAATACGCGATCGTCTTTAAAAATCTTTGTTATTTAACATTATTTTCTACCCATATTGTCTTATAATCGGTTGCAGAATGCTGAAAATATATCAGCTAAAATACATAAACATCTAAAAAACCTCTGGCGATATAGTCTGGATACACGCACGTCCAGCTGGAAAACGACATTCTGGCACACGTATCAGGAGTCGATGTAGAGCAAGAGGTGGCTGACGACGCACATGGGAGTCGGTGACGGAAAAGGGATCCGACCGTCCTCCCGCAAGGGTTTAGAAAATAGGGTTGGATGGCGATCAATACTCCGTTGTCGGTGTGTACGCTCCACGTCGAATTTTCATCCCCCGAGACGTCAAGCCGGAAATGTGCTGACGGATGCGCGTGTACTGGGTGTTCCGCTAGTATTGCAGGGTGATGTACTTCTGCTGAGAAAGAATTCTGATAGAGTTTCCGAGGAGTATGAATGATGAAATCAGTATACTCTGTGAATTTTAATTCGATCGAAAGAAACAAAACATTCTCGAATAAAGTCCTAAGGGGTAGACCCCTAAAATTCTTGAGAAATATAAAATCATCAGATCCACTCGAAATTACGTACACGAATATGCGTGTATATTGAAAACATGATAATATTTACGAAAATTGATAAAAAAACGATTAAAACAAAGTATTTTGGAGGAAAATTACCCTTCTCAACTCCAGATGAACTTTTCAACTCGAGAACGGTTGAAGATAGAGCAATTTTGCAAACGCCAATCGATTCGGAATGAAGAAATTAGTATACTTTGTGAATTTCAAGTCGATCGACGAGAACAAAACATTTCTCGAAAATAGTTCCTAAGGGGTAGACCCCTAAAAATCACGAAAAATACAATATCATCAGATCCATTTGAAATTGTATATGCAAATAAGCGTGCTTACTGAAAAAATTAAGAATTTCACAAAAATTATTAGAAAAATTATTTGAAAAGTTTTGGAGGATCAGTACCCCTCTCAAATCTAGATGAATTTTTCAACTCGAGAACGGTTGAAGATAGAGCAATTCTGCGAACGCCAATCGGTTCAGAGTTATGAAATTAGTATACTCTGTGAATTTGAATTCGATCGAAAAAACAAAACATTCTCGAATAAAGTCCTAAGTGGTAGACCCCTAAAATTCTTGAGAAATATAAAATCATCAGATCCACTCGAAATTACGTACACGAATATGCGTGTATATTGAAAACAGGATAATATTTACGAAAATTGATAGAAAAACGATTAAAACAAAGTATTTTGGAGGAAAATGACCCTTCTCAACTCCAGATGAACTTTTCAACTCGAGAACGGTTGAAGATAGAGCAATTTTGCAAACGCTAATCGATTCGGAATGAAGAAATTAGTATACTTTGTGAATTTCAAGTCGATCGACCAAAACAAAACATTTCTCGAAAATAGTTCCTAAGGGGTAGACCCCCAAAAACCACGAAAAATACAATATCATCAGATCCATTTGAAATTGTATATGCAAATAAGCGTGCTTGCTGAAAAAATTAAGAAATTCACGAAAGTTATTAGAAAAACGATTTGAACGAAGCTTTGGAGGAAAACTACTCCTCTCAAATCCAGATGAATTTTTCAACTCGAGAACGGTTGAAGATAGAGCAATTCTGCGAACGTCAATCGGTTCAGAGTTATGAAATTAGTATACTCTGTGAATTTGAATTCGATCGAAAAAACAAAACATTCTCGAATAAAGTCCTAAGGGGTAGACCCCTAAAATTCTTGAGAAATATAAAATCATCAGATCCACTCGAAATTACGTACACGAATATGCGTGTATATTGAAAACAGGATAATATTTACGAAAATTGATAGAAAAACGATTAAAACAAAGTATTTTGGAGGAAAATGACCCTTCTCAACTCCAGATGAACTTTTCAACTCGAGAACGGTTGAAGATAGAGCAATTTTGCAAACGCTAATCGATTCGGAATGAAGAAATTAGTATACTTTGTGAATTTCAAGTCGATCGACCAAAACAAAACATTTCTCGAAAATAGTTCCTAAGGGGTAGACCCCCAAAAACCACGAAAAATACAATATCATCAGATCCATTTGAAATTGTATATGCAAATAAGCGTGCTTGCTGAAAAAATTAAGAAATTCACGAAAGTTATTAGAAAAACGATTTGAACGAAGCTTTGGAGGAAAACTACTCCTCTCAAATCCAGATGAATTTTTCAACTCGAGAACGGTTGGAGATAGAGCAATTCTGCGAACGCCAATCGGTTCAGAGTTATGAAATTAGTATACTCTGTGAATTTGAATTCGATCGAAAAAACAAAACATTCTCGAAGAAAGTCCTAAGGGGTAGACCCCTAAAATTCTTGAGAAATATAAAATCATCAGATCCACTCGAAATTACGTACACGAATATGCGTGTATATTGAAAACAGGATAATATTTACGAAAATTGATAGAAAAATGATTAAAATAAAGTATTTTGGAGGAAAATGACCCTTCTCAACTCCAGATGAACTTTTCAACTCGAGAACGGTTGAAGATAGAGCAATTTTGCAAACGCTAATCGATTCGGAATGAAGAAATTAGTATACTTTGTGAATTTCAAGTCGATCGACCAAAACAAAACATTTCTCGAAAATAGTTCCTAAGGGGTAGACCCCTAAAAACCACGAAAAATACAATATCATCAGATCCATTTGAAATTGTATATGCAAATAAGCGTGCTTGCTGAAAAAATTAAGAAATTCACGAAAGTTATTAGAAAAACGATTTGAACGAAGCTTTGGAGGAAAACTACTCCTCTCAAATCCAGATGAATTTTTCAACTCGAGAACGGTTGGAGATAGAGCAATTCTGCGAACGCCAATCGGTTCAGAGTTATGAAATTAGTATACTCTGTGAATTTGAATTCGATCGAAAAAACAAAACATTCTCGAAGAAAGTCCTAAGGGGTAGACCCCTAAAATTCTTGAGAAATATAAAATCATCAGATCCACTCGAAATTACGTACACGAATATGCGTGTATATTGAAAACAGGATAATATTTACGAAAATTGATAGAAAAACGATTAAAACAAAGTATTTTGGAGGAAAATGACCCTTCTCAACTCCAGATGAACTTTTCAACTCGAGAACGGTTGAAGATAGAGCAATTTTGCAAACGCTAATCGATTCGGAATGAAGAAATTAGTATACTTTGTGAATTTCAAGTCGATCGACCAAAACAAAACATTTCTCGAAAATAGTTCCTAAGGGGTAGACCCCTAAAAACCACGAAAAATACAATATCATCAGATCCATTTGAAATTGTATATGCAAATAAGCGTGCTTGCTGAAAAAATTAAGAAATTCACGAAAGTTATTAGAAAAACGATTTGAACGAAGCTTTGGAGGAAAACTACTCCTCTCAAATCCAGATGAATTTTTCAACTCGAGAACGGTTGGAGATAGAGCAATTCTGCGAACGCCAATCGGTTCAGAGTTATGAAATTAGTATACTCTGTGAATTTGAATTCGATCGAAAAAACAAAACATTCTCGAAGAAAGTCCTAAGGGGTAGACCCCTAAAATTCTTGAGAAATATAAAATCATCAGATCCACTCGAAATTACGTACACGAATATGCGTGTATATTGAAAACAGGATAATATTTACGAAAATTGATAGAAAAACGATTAAAACAAAGTATTTTGGAGGAAAATGACCCTTCTCAACTCCAGATGAACTTTTCAACTCGAGAACGGTTGAAGATAGAGCAATTTTGCAAACGCTAATCGATTCGGAATGAAGAAATTAGTATACTTTGTGAATTTCAAGTCGATCGACCAAAACAAAACATTTCTCGAAAATAGTTCCTAAGGGGTAGACCCCTAAAAACCACGAAAAATACAATATCATCAGATCCATTTGAAATTGTATATGCAAATAAGCGTGCTTGCTGAAAAAATTAAGAAATTCACGAAAGTTATTAGAAAAACGATTTGAACGAAGCTTTGGAGGAAAACTACTCCTCTCAAATCCAGATAAATTTTTCAACTCGAGAACGGTTGGAGATAGAGCAATTCTGCGAACGCCAATCGATTCAAAATAATGAAATTAATAACTCTGTGAATTTAAAGTCGATCGATGAAAACAAAACATTTCTCGATAAAAGCCCTAAAAATTATGAAAAATATAAAATTACTAGATCCATTTGAAAAGGAATAAATTTTACGAAAATAATTTGATAAAATTATGAAATAAACCAAAATTAATAGAAAAACGACTACAAAAAAAAATTAGAGAGATTGAACCCTTTTATATGAGCGTTTCAAATGTTAAAAAAATAAATGTCAAAATAATAAAGGGTAATGTCGCAAATGGTGTAAATGCTGTAGTCGCAACTGTATATTGATAAATATTGTTCCAATTTTTATTACTTCGCAATATCATGAATGGCATAGTGAAGATAATACCTTTTTTTTTGTGATTTTCCAGGCAATATTAAAATCATTAAGTAAAGTTCTGTGACCCGAAACATAATCATCACCCTCATGGATCAACCCACACGATTAAATGTTATAAAATAAACGGGACATTTTCATGATCTTACATTTCCAGCATTGTCGCGAAGCTACCTTGAGAATGCTATAATCAAAAATAAATCAACAGGACCATTGATTCCTAAATAATTCCTGTGGTTCTCAGGAAAGCTAGCCGCTGCACTTTCTGCGGCTTGACAACTTTGGCGGATTGTCAAGCTTACCGCTATAACCCTGGAAAGAATGTGACTGATTTGGCTGTTCCATGGGCCTCAAGTTCATACTTTTGCACCCCAGGGTCGCTATAATAATTCTGCTTCTCAGCATTGCTTGTGTCCATATGATCAGTGAGGCATTGATATTCCTTTTCTCTAGTGATCTAGTTATGGAAGCATGTGAGGTGTTATCGAAAGCACCCTCTATGTCAATGAAGGCATAAAGAGCCATATCTTTTGCCACGTCTTTTCGATGCTTTCAATCAGGCATTGCAGATCATTTATCGTGGATGTACGTGCTTGGTAAGCAAACTGTTTCATGTGGAACGATCTTAAATCGAGGAGTGCGCTTCTGATGTAACAGTCTAAACACGTACCTACAAGAGTCATAATTCAATTTATAGACTCATGATAAACCTTGGCAAAGTGTTAGTTGTTCTATAAGCCACTATTACATTCGAACTTTGCCATCAAGCAACAATTATAAGATCGATGTTGCAAATAGGATTTGGTTGCTAGATTGACCTTACAATTAGTTCAATCCAAGACTTATTTTTCAATTACCTTCATTGGAATATTGATGTTGATTATAATTGGAGTTTAATTTATAGGTCCATCTTGCACTTAGCGTTACTTCAAGGCTTCAAGCTCGATCTTGCAATGAAAAAAAAAAGTTGTTCAGTCGCTTTGTAATAGGGAAGGATATATTAAAGTAGAAATTGTAATTAAGACTTTTTATTGAAAACTCACTTATTTTTCATAACAGTCAAAAACTTATAAGCAATCGTTAAAACATAACCTTATCTAAGATTACCACTATAATTTATAGCACCTATATAGTTTATGGGACGATATGTAGAAGCTTTTGAAAACTGCCCAAAAGTTGAAGAGTATTTCGGAATCATCTTAGGTACCAAAAAAAAATCGTGAATTCTTCAAAAACCCGGTAATTATAGAGAGAACTTCACAATCATACAAAGGCTTCCTCATACATGTTGGATGATGCAAGGTATTACTCGTGATACTCTGGAGCATAATCTAAATTCGACACCAATCAAAACGCTTCTGGTTCTGCCTTGATGGACAATTCTGGTTCAGCAATGACTTCAGTTTTACCAAGCGCGGGCGCTTCGTTCATTTTGTAAATGAGATCGATACTGCTAGTAGAAGGCAGAGTCGAGAAATAATCAATCACCTGCGAATACCACTGACTCGTCTTCTCCATCTCGTAGAACAGCTCTTTCTCCACAAAGAGAAAACCTAGAGCCCCCCTGGGTTCCTCATTTCTCTCCACCTGACAGTATTCCCGAATCCTGTTCAACACGCACGCTTTGCCCTCTAGAGGTTCCGTCAACGAGGGGATGGTGACCACGAGCTCGAGGAGTCGATACAACATCGGCAAGCAGCCGTTGATGTCGCTGTCGTAAATGAACTGCAACATATCCCCGGCTCGAGTCACATCCGCCCTCCCTATCCCCGCGATGGCCGGATCGCTGTAGAGCAGATCGAGCTCCGTTTTGAGCCTGACCATATCGAAGGACTCCGGGTAGGTCTTCTTGATGCAGGTCAAGTAGTTGTTGTCTGCGGTCTTTCGAGCGGTTGACTCTAGCGAAATGTTCGCCATGCTCACAAGCGAGCAGAACTCGGCGAGCTCGATATCCAGAAACCTTCCCTTGGTCACGTACAGGATTTGGTCGATGATCTGGAAGTACGTCTCCGTCATGTTGGTCAGCGCCACGCCCTGAGCGGTACCCGTTGTTCTGGGCACCTCGACGAGGAGATTGTTGAACACCGAGACAATCCTCATCTGATTCAGCTGGGCCGTCAGGTCGTTGATCACTCTACGATTGGCATCGATGTCCCAATCGTTCTTCTTGAGCTTCTCGAACGCTGCGTCGATGACGGAAAACACGCTGTGGAATATAGTGACGAGCACCATGAACTGGTAGCTCTTGAGGTTGTTGATCAAATTGACTGCTTCCGATATCAGGTCCGAAGCGTTTTCGAACTCCTCAGCGGCGATGACGTACTCCAGGACAAGCAGGACGTTGACGAAGTTGTTCTTTATGTTCGCTATGCTTTGAGACGTCTTGTCGACCCAGCCGACGTCGTTGTTCTCCAGCAAGCCGCGCAGCGCGGGGTTTTTGTAGAAGGAGGAGAACTGGGCGACCGTGGAGAAGAACACCTTGCACGTCTGAATGCCTCTGAGGGACTGCGCCAAGACGGCGCTGAATTCGTGCGCGTAGCAGTGGACCAGCTGGCAGCGGTTCTGCGTGACTTGCAGGCGTTTCAGCGACTTCTGCAGGTCGTACAGCTCCGTGGATTTGACCGCGCCCCCGTCGAAGCTCATCGCGACCAATTTTTCCCTGAAGTTGAATCTGTCCAGCTCTTTCTCCAGTATAATCGAAAGCTCGTCGGCTTTTTTGCTGGGACCGATGTCGTAGAAGCCTACGAGTCTCTCCACAGGTCTCGCCTCTTTGATGTACCGTACGGATATGGCGACCTGTCTGGATGCCCTGGAGCACGTCACCTCGTCGACCTGGAGAGCGAAGAAATTCGCTGCGGCAACCTCGGATACGATACGCTGACGAACCGTGTGGGCGATCGACTGGAGCAGGTCGATTTGGATGGTTCTGGTGAGGCCTTTGAAGGGGCTGCTCTCTTCGATCTGCGTCCTCACTATGTCGTCGTATTTCTTGAAGACGCCGATCAGATCTGCAAAGTTGAGAAACTGTAAGAGGGGTTAGTTTTGGTGGTGGTGAATAAAACGTGGAACAATAAAAACAACTTAGACCGATTGAGAACTATAGAAGACTAACCGAATGTTGAGTTTTATGAAGTGAAGAGTGTTTTCGATTTAATTTCGACAGTTCCATCATCCGCCTACAGCTGTTTCGTAGTTTCTCACTCATCAGGACGGCTTTACGAGATCTCTCGAAATTGAAACGAATACACTCTTGATAAGTACCCAACGGCAAAGTAAGTATAAACTAAAAGTAACTTGTGACATCTACAGTCACTAGTTGAAACGTAATTTGAAACGAGCGTGCAATCCAAATTGAGATATTATTACAAGATTGAAAAAAATCCCCTAGCTACGCTGCTGTCGAGTACCGACCATAAAATGTAACTCATATGAATATCAAACAAACGCGCACTCAAAAATCAGGTGAGAATCTGCAAGAATTTGAAGCAGATGTGAGACGCCTAATTCAGTTGGCTTACCCAGAAGCACCGGGAGATTTCAAGGATCAGCTAGCGATGCAGATCGTCATAGATGGACTGAAAGGCACTGAAATCCAAAGGACTCTGCGACTAACACACTTCAAGAGGAGTAGCGATGCCTTGGTACGTTGTCTAGAAGTGGAGGCGGCCTTCAACACCTCGAGGCCGAAAGTACTAGCGGTATCGATAGAAGAACCCGAAGAACGATCAAGCGCAGTTACTAGTTCATTCGAGAAGGTTCTGGGTGAGGAAATTGGGACATCATATTACAGACTGATGGGTACGAATGCCACCACGTTCGCAATTACCTGTGAGGACAAGATCTTCCAGCGAGTCCTCAAATAGGCGGCGGAAAAAACTAGAATTAGCCAACATATCATTCGAGAAGGTTCTGGGTGAGAAAATTGGGACATCTTATTACAGACTGATGGGTACGAATGCTACCCCGTTCGCAATTACCTGTGAGGACAAGATCTTCCAGCGAGTCCTCAAATAGGCGGCGGAAAAAACTAGAATTAGCCAACATATCGGTCGTATGCCGGCTAGCAATGATAGAGCTCCCAGGGTCATCCCTGATAAGAGAATGAGAACAACCAAACTGTACACCAACGCAGATGCCTTGTCCAGAAGATCTTGTTCGGATACCGAATTGAACGACGCGAAGGAATCAACCAAGTGAGATTAATGGTTGACGATAATTGGACCACAGCAAAAATGAGACACGACCAAGAAAGTGATCCATACATTGGGGATATTCTAAGATGAAAGGTAAGCGGAGCGAAAAGACCCACCTGGAAGGAAATCTCCGTTCGATCACCAAGGCATTGTGGACACAATGGGATTCCCTGATCGTCGAGAGTGGTCTATTGAAGAGAGCTTGGGAATCAGCCGACGGAAGAAAAGTGATTTCTCAATTGCTTGCGCCTAGGTCGAGAATAATTGATGTCTTGAAGGAGATTCATGGCGGCAAATAAGACCTTGGATAAAATACGACAGAGGTTTTACTGGGTCCAATGTCGTGATGATGTAGAAAGATGGTGCCGAAAATGTCTGAAGCGTGAAGAAAACAAAGGCCCCAGGACAAGACCCAGAGGAGAGATGAAACAATACAATGTAGGTGCTCCCTTCGAACGAATCGCCTTCGATGTAGCTGGACCGTTTCCGGCAACAAATACATCCTCGTTGCCATGGATTACTTTAGCAAATGGGTTGAAGCTGATGCATTGCCTAATCAAGAAGCATCCACAGTTGCAAGAGCTCTGGTGGATAACATGTTTTCAAGGTTTGGAGTCCCAATGGAGCTACATTCCGATCAAGGAAGGAATTTTGAAACGAACTAATTCAAGGATGCTTGTGAATTGATGGGAATTAGCAAGACCAGTACAACTGCCCTCCACCCACAGTCCGATGGCATAGATGAAAGGTTCAACAGGACTATGGAAGAACATCTTTCCAAAGTAGTAGACGAGCAACAAAAGAACTGGGATCGACATGCTCTATCTTGAAGGCAAACAGAGTTGCTGAGTCCTAATCGTAAGACCGTTCGCATAAAGGTGGGTCTGCTGGCAGGTCATCGCCGACTAACAGACGTAAGACCATAATGAGCTTAAAAGAAACCGTACAAGTGTTGTATAATCATGTCATTAAGAAAGTCTAACGAAATCATGGTATGTGTAGTACTGTGGGGGAATACTAAAGGACGATAGCTGGTTAACAGAACCACTGTGAAAGTTTTGGAGTCTCAATTGGAAGACAAAGCTAGACAATGTGATTTGAGTCACTTTGAGGAGCTCTACAATGACAATGGTCCTACAAAGATCGAAGTAGACCAGAATAATAGAGAAATTCACGGTAATTGAAAGATGTTATTATTTTCACGGTTTATTTTCCATTTTCCCAACCTCAACGACGGAATAATAATAATAATGAAAAATTCGGCTTATATATATCCGAAAACGACTTAGTGAATCATTAGAGCCTCATATCTTGGACTCCCTTTAAATGCTCTATTTAGGATATGCTATCACCACCACAGTTCGTCATTACCGACGAAAGGATACTCACATTTATAAAACCCGTTGTCGTCTCCTTCGCGAAAGGGTATTTCGTAATGAGCAAGGGCACTGGCGACGTCGATGAGTCTCTCCAGATACTCCCTGTTCCGCTTAACTTTCACGTTGTTCTCGTACTCCTCCTGACATTTGGTCGGCGTCCTCTTGTTCTCCAGGAACAACTTCAACTTCACGGTGGAGTACGTGTGCTCCTGAACAAGAAAATATAATATTTTATTACCGCTGGACACAAACATCATGTGATGAATTATTTTCGATACAAACAATGATGTGTACTTGTTGTGAGCAATCGAAGAGATTGAGAATGGAGGATTTTTTAGATTTTAAAGTGCCTCCAAAAATAGGATATGCATTGGCGCACTTTGTCGTAGCTCATGAGACATTAATTTCTGTCTAAATAACAACTTGTCATCATCAAAGGTCATTGTAGGGACTTCAGAGGGGTTCTAATGAATTTTGAATATTTTGAAGTGCCTCTAAAAATAGGATATGCGTTGGCGCACTTTGTCGTAGGTCATAAAACATTCATTCCTGTCTAAATAACAACTTGTCACCATCAAAGGTCATTGTAGGGACTTCAGAGGGGTTCTAATGAATTTTGAATATTTTGAAGTGCCTCTAAAAATAGGATATGCGTTGGCGCACTTTGTCGTAGGTCATAAAACATTCATTTCTGTCTAAATAACAACTTGTCACCATCAAAGGTCATTGTAGGGACGTCAGAGGGGTTCTGTCGCATTTTGAATATTTTGAAGTGCCTCCAAAAATAGGATATGCGTTGGCGCACTTTGTCGTAGGTCATAAAACATTCATTTCTGTCTAAATAACAACTTGTCACCATCAAAGGTCATTGTAGGGACGTCAGAGGGGTTCTAACAAATTTTGATTATTTTGAAGTGCCTCCAAAAATAGGATATGCGTTGGCGCACTTTGTCGTAGGTCATAAAACATTCATTTCTGTCTAAATAACAACTTGTCACCATCAAAGGTCATTGTAGGGACGTCAGAGGGGTTCTAACAAATTTTGATTATTTTGAAGTGCCTCTAAAAATAGGATATGCGTTGGCGCACTTTGTCGTAGGTCATAAAACATTAATTTCTGTCTAAATAACAACTTGTCACCATCAAAGGTCATTGTAGGGACGTCAGAGGGGTTCTGTCGCATTTTGAATATTTTGAAGTGCCTCCAAAAATAGGATATGCGTTGGCGCACTTTGTCGTAGGTCATAAAACATTAATTTCTGTCTAAATAACAACTTGTCACCATCAAAGGTCATTGTAGGGACGTCAGAGGGGTTCTAACAAATTTTGATTATTTTGAAGTGCCTCTAAAAATAGGATATGCGTTGGCGCACTTTGTCGTAGGTCATAAAACATTCATTTCTGTCTAAATAACAACTTGTCACCATCAAAGGTCATTGTAGGGACGTCAGAGGGGTTCTGTCGCATTTTGAATATTTTGAAGTGCCTCCAAAAATAGGATATGCGTTGGCGCACTTTGTCGTAGGTCATAAAACATTAATTTCTGTCTAAATAACAACTTGTCACCATCAAAGGTCATTGTAGGGACGTCAGAGGGGTTCTGTCGCATTTTGAATATTTTGAAGTGCCTCCAAAAATAGGATATGCGTTGGCGCACTTTGTCGTAGGTCATAAAACATTAATTTCTGTCTAAATAACAACTTGTCACCATCAAAGGTCATTGTAGGGACGTCAGAGGGGTTCTAACAAATTTTGATTATTTTGAAGTGCCTACAAAAATAGGATATGCGTTGGCGCACTTTGTCGTAGGTCATAAAACATTCATTTCTGTCTAAATAACAACTTGTCACCATCAAAGGTCATTGTAGGGACGTCAGAGGGGTTCTGTCGCATTTTGAATATTTTGAAGTGCCTCCAAAAATAGGATATGCGTTGGCGCACTTTGTCGTAGGTCATAAAACATTCATTTCTGTCTAAATAACAACTTGTCACCATCAAAGGTCATTGTAGGGACGTCAGAGGGGTTCTGTCGCATTTTGAATATTTTGAAGTGCCTCCAAAAATAGGATATGCGTTGGCGCACTTTGTCGTAGGTCATAAAACATTCATTTCTGTCTAAATAACAACTTGTCACCATCAAAGGTCATTGTAGGGACGTCAGAGGGGTTCTGTCGCATTTTGAATATTTTGAAGTGCCTCCAAAAATAGGATATGCGTTGGCGCACTTTGTCGTAGGTCATAAAACATTCATTTCTGTCTAAATAACAACTTGTCACCATCAAAGGTCATTGTAGGGACGTCAGAGGGGTTCTGTCGCATTTTGAATATTTTGAAGTGCCTCCAAAAATAGGATATGCGTTGGCGCACTTTGTCGTAGGTCATAAAACATTCATTTCTGTCTAAATAACAACTTGTCACCATCAAAGGTCATTGTAGGGACGTCAGAGGGGTTCTAACAAATTTTGATTATTTTGAAGTGCCTCCAAAAATAGGATATGCGTTGGCGCACTTTGTCGTAGGTCATAAAACATTAATTTCTGTCTAAATAACAACTTGTCACCATCAAAGGTCATTGTAGGGACGTCAGAGGGGTTCTGTCGCATTTTGAATATTTTGAAGTGCCTCCAAAAATAGGATATGCGTTGGCGCACTTTGTCGTAGGTCATAAAACATTCATTTCTGTCTAAATAACAACTTGTCACCATCAAAGGTCATTGTAGGGACGTCAGAGGGGTTCTAACAAATTTTGATTATTTTGAAGTGCCTCCAAAAATAGGATATGCGTTGGCGCACTTTGTCGTAGGTCATAAAACATTCATTTCTGTCTAAATAACAACTTGTCACCATCAAAGGTCATTGTAGGGACGTCAGAGGGGTTCTGTCGCATTTTGAATATTTTGAAGTGCCTCCAAAAATAGGATATGCGTTGGCGCACTTTGTCGTAGCTCATGAGACATTAATTTCTGTCTAAATAACAATTTGTTATCATAAAAGGTCATTGTAGGGACGTCAGAGGGGTTCTAATAAATTTTGAATATTTTGAAGTGCCTCCAAAAATAGGATATGCGTTGGCGCACTTTGTCGTAGGTCATAAAACATTCATTTCTGTCTAAATAACAACTTGTCACCATCAAAGGTCATTGTAGGGACGTCAGAGGGGTTCTGTCGCATTTTGAATATTTTGAAGTGCCTCCAAAAATAGGATATGCGTTGGCGCACTTTGTCGTAGGTCATAAAACATTCATTTCTGTCTAAATAACAACTTGTCACCATCAAAGGTCATTGTAGGGACGTCAGAGGGGTTCTGTCGCATTTTGAATATTTTGAAGTGCCTCCAAAAATAGGATATGCGTTGGCGCACTTTGTCGTAGGTCATAAAACATTCATTTCTGTCTAAATAACAACTTGTCACCATCAAAGGTCATTGTAGGGACGTCAGAGGGGTTCTGTCGCATTTTGAATATTTTGAAGTGCCTCCAAAAATAGGATATGCGTTGGCGCACTTTGTCGTAGGTCATAAAACATTCATTTCTGTCTAAATAACAACTTGTCACCATCAAAGGTCATTGTAGGGACGTCAGAGGGGTTCTAACAAATTTTGATTATTTTGAAGTGCCTCCAAAAATAGGATATGCGTTGGCGCACTTTGTCGTAGGTCATAAAACATTAATTTCTGTCTAAATAACAACTTGTCACCATCAAAGGTCATTGTAGGGACGTCAGAGGGGTTCTGTCGCATTTTGAATATTTTGAAGTGCCTCCAAAAATAGGATATGCGTTGGCGCACTTTGTCGTAGGTCATAAAACATTAATTTCTGTCTAAATAACAACTTGTCACCATCAAAGGTCATTGTAGGGACGTCAGAGGGGTTCTAACAAATTTTGATTATTTTGAAGTGCCTCCAAAAATAGGATATGCGTTGGCGCACTTTGTCGTAGGTCATAAAACATTAATTTCTGTCTAAATAACAACTTGTCACCATCAAAGGTCATTGTAGGGACGTCAGAGGGGTTCTAACAAATTTTGATTATTTTGAAGTGCCTCCAAAAATAGGATATGCGTTGGCGCACTTTGTCGTAGGTCATAAAACATTCATTTCTGTCTAAATAACAACTTGTCACCATCAAAGGTCATTGTAGGGACGTCAGAGGGGTTCTGTCGCATTTTGAATATTTTGAAGTGCCTCCAAAAATAGGATATGCGTTGGCGCACTTTGTCGTAGGTCATAAAACATTCATTTCTGTCTAAATAACAACTTGTCACCATCAAAGGTCATTGTAGGGACGTCAGAGGGGTTCTGTCGCATTTTGAATATTTTGAAGTGCCTCCAAAAATAGGATATGCGTTGGCGCACTTTGTCGTAGGTCATAAAACATTCATTTCTGTCTAAATAACAACTTGTCACCATCAAAGGTCATTGTAGGGACGTCAGAGGGGTTCTGTCGCATTTTGAATATTTTGAAGTGCCTCCAAAAATAGGATATGCGTTGGCGCACTTTGTCGTAGGTCATAAAACATTCATTTCTGTCTAAATAACAACTTGTCACCATCAAAGGTCATTGTAGGGACGTCAGAGGGGTTCTGTCGCATTTTGAATATTTTGAAGTGCCTCCAAAAATAGGATATGCGTTGGCGCACTTTGTCGTAGGTCATAAAACATTCATTTCTGTCTAAATAACAACTTGTCACCATCAAAGGTCATTGTAGGGACGTCAGAGGGGTTCTGTCGCATTTTGAATATTTTGAAGTGCCTCCAAAAATAGGATATGCGTTGGCGCACTTTGTCGTAGGTCATAAAACATTCATTTCTGTCTAAATAACAACTTGTCACCATCAAAGGTCATTGTAGGGACGTCAGAGGGGTTCTAATAAATTTTGAATATTTTGAAGTGCCTCCAAAAATAGGATATGCGTTGGCGCACTTTGTCGTAGGTCATAAAACATTCATTTCTGTCTAAATAACAACTTGTCACCATCAAAGGTCATTGTAGGGACGTCAGAGGGGTTCTGTCGCATTTTGAATATTTTGAAGTGCCTCCAAAAATAGGATATGCGTTGGCGCACTTTGTCGTAGGTCATGAGACATTCATTTTTGTCTAAATAACAACTTGTCATCATCAAAGGTCATTGTCGGATCGTCAGAGGGGTTCTGTGGCATTTCGAATTTTTTGAAGTGCCCCCAAAAATAGGATATGCGTTGGCGCACTTTGTCGTAGGTCATAAAACTATAATTTCTGTCTAAATAACAACTTGTTATCATCGAAGGTCATTGTCGGGTCGTCAGAGGAGTTCAGTGCGATTTTTTATATTTTGAAGTGGTCTCAAAAATAGGATTTGAGTTGGATCACATTGTAAGAGCTTATTCATTTGTCTTAGGGATCCCCAATTCTAAAGTGGGTTGAAACAGCCTCTGCTGATGATAGGTAAGAACCGTTAATGCAGTACGGGGGTGTTTCCCAAATTGAATCGAAACATTAAATCTGCCTAATTATTAAAAAAGCGTTGCAAAGTAATTCTTGCAGAAAAGTTTGTAAAGTATTGAACAAATATAATTCAACGGTTATAAAGAGCAATAGTTTTGTGTCGGATATTTGCAGACGACAATACTTAGTGTATATAATAATAATAATGAACAGATGGAGTTTGTTAGTTGCCCGCAAACTGATGAAATACATACCTTCGTGTCCTCGTGCTTCTTGATGCTCTGCGAGAGGTTCTTCAAGTCGTAGAAGCCGGTCGTGTTCCAAATTTTGCTCGGGCCCGACGGAAACAGCACGCAGCTCCAACAGTACAGTTTCCGGTTCACCGTGTTTCCCGTCAGCCATTTCACTCGCTGGTACCAGTTTACCGCGAAACATCGGTATTTGCCCTTATCGTTCTGACACAGATCCGTCAAATCGGTGAACCGGCCGACTCTCACTATTTCCTGCTGTTCTTCCTTGCTGAAAGTTTTGAACGGCCTCTGTATAACGTCGTTTAGATTGGCGATCGGCATTTTAACGCGCGAAATAACAAACTTCGAGCATCAAGCCGGCTTATGGATGCCAACGCAACTGTTTCGCACTGCGTTCGACAACAAGCCAGCGTTCGGGAAGCCTCGTTGGCTGTCGTGTTGCCGTCTGGGCCGATTGTCTGAGGTGCAGCACGTGTTCGATGGATTTGCGACATGGGAGTCGGTCGGGGGGTTGTGGAAGGTCGTGAAAGGGGTCATTTGAACTTTATTCGCGTAATTGAATAAAAACATTCAGAACGCATAATAATAGTATCATATTCAGGAGCTATAAGCTTCTTGAACTGATGATTAAATACGCCACACTTACTACGCACCCTGTACATTTGAATTATATTTGAATTATCCATCGATAAGTTGTCAAATTTGGGTAAAACATTATTTTTTGGGAGAATTCTATTACAGTTATAATAATAATAATAATAATAATAATAATAATAATGACCTTCTCGTTTCTCAGGTCAAGTGGACTGAAGTCGGAGACCGAGGGATTCATAATGGCCTACCAGGGTGGTGTCTTTAACATTCTCGTCTACCGCAGTCGCGTGATGGGTATAGAGTTCCCTGACACTAGATGCAGAGCGTGTCGTGGGGCAGCTGAGACCATAATGCATTTGCTGTCAGCCTGTCTAGCTTATGCGGTCTCAGCCTATACCCACAGACATAACGCGGCCCTACGAGTGTTGTACTACGACACTCGTACGGTGTAGACGAGACACCGGTGTTGCCTTATGCTCCGGGGGATATTGAGTCCGTTGTGGAGAATGAGAAGTGCCGAATCTATTGGAACTACTCATTCCCCACCTTCAGGCAAATACAAGCCAATAAGCCTGATGTAGTCCTTCTCGACCACCAAAGTAGGACGATTTTCGTCATTGAGTTTCCAGCTCCTGGCGAAACGAATATCGTCCGATAAGAGGAGGAAAAACGGACTAAATATCGAGATCTTCTCTTTGAACTCCGCAGGCTTTATCCAAACCATTCTGTCAAGATGGTGGTTCTGATAATAGGGGTCCTTGGTGGAATGATGGATACGCTGATCTCGAATCTAAAAATCATACCGGCATGCCGTGATTCGGCAGAAAACCTAGCCGGAAGAATGCAGAAGGCCGTTATTCTTGGTTCACTCCATTTACTCAGGGCACATGATTCTCGGACCCAGTAATCACTCACCCCACGGACGTAGGGAGTGTTTGCTGGGGTTAATGGTACACCAGCGCGCCCTCCGGTAGTATCGGAGCTCCGGGGACAGGGCCTGACTGGTACATTCCTTATGAACTTCTTTATTATTTTCAACACGAATACAAATGAGTTCCAGTCAAAATACTGTTGAAAATAAAAGGCGAAGTTTATTTTCAATGGTACATTAATAGTCTAGTCAACAAGTACCATTTAGATCAACTTTTTTCAGCAGTCTCCGAAAATTATGATTGAGGTGTCATTCGATTCGGAATGACATCCAGATGATTTTTGAAAAAAATGAAGTTCCGCATGAAAAAATTGTAAAAGTTATTAACAATTAACTAAAAAAAAAAAGATGGCTTTAGTATTTTGTAAATATCTCAAAAACTAATTAAAATTTTTTAAATCTAAAAAAAGATTCAAAAAGAGGA
Organism: Chrysolina americana; assembly: GCA_958502065.1. NCBI lineage: Eukaryota > Metazoa > Arthropoda > Insecta > Coleoptera > Chrysomelidae > Chrysolina > Chrysolina americana. The sequence continues at coordinate 101,668,042 of OY293412.1, read as the reverse complement.
GGAAATTTCCTAAAAAACAGCTCAATTCCCGGAATTGTAGCATCAATATTTATAATTTTCCCAGAGGGATGAAAATACGGCCGAAAACGGGTACTCTGGCTCGGGCAAGCCACACCCACTTTGGACACTTTAACAATAAAAATTATTTTAAAATACTAAATATGAAAATAAAAAATTGGAAAAATTCAGGCACTAACTGAATAGATTAATGAACAATAATCCGCTTGAAAAAAATTTTTATCACAATTTTTCAATTAGTTAATCAATAGTTAATTAATAATTTTTTTCTGCTTGAACATGAACATTGCAAGTGTGATAATTGTTAAACTATAAATTTAAGATTTTTTTCCTCTTCTGGAGCAATTCTTGAAAGGCTTCAGAATAGAACCCCGTTGGAAAAATTAAAAAGTTTTTATTTTTCAGTTTTTTATTAACAATTTTCGTTGTTGCAAAATTAAATACTTAAATTAATCATTGAAAAAAAAATTTTTTTTTAAATATTATCAATAATCCGTTTTTATGTTATCAGGAACTACATAGAAATAATTTTTTTAAATTTTTATCTCTAATTGTTTAAAAAATTGTTATAAACAAATGCGTTGTTTATAAGATAATTGAAAATTTTTTTATGGAATTTCAATCTTTGATACAAATAATGATTTTTAAAAGAAAAATTGTTCCTTAAAAAAAAAAATTTTTTATTGCTTGAAAACGCATTTGTTAATTAACAATTATTTTCTCCCGCTTCTAATTAATATTAAGGAACCATTTTTTTTTTTTTTAATCATTATTTGTCTTTCTTTCTGATATATAAAAAAAAAATTCCATTTTATTTAATTTTTCATTGTTTATGCAATAAACAATTTGTTATAAACAAATAAATTTTTACCTTATATTTTTTTTTCTATTCTAATTTCTGTCACAAAAACAGACATGATTTTTTTTCTTTTTTAAAATATTTTTTATTATTTTTTATTTAATTTTTAAATATAAGTTCTCTCTAACTTCGTCATTCTCACCTGGTCTTCATCCTTAAAATTATTATAATTTACAAACTAATGGAGATACGATGAAAATACTTAAGACTTATTTATTCTCCATTACATAAAAAACAAATTTAGCAGAAAAGTTTAGTTGTTACTTATTTATTTATTGAATTTATTGCAATTGTTGTAAAAATGTTGAGTAATGAACAATAATTGATAAGATACTTGAATGAAGAAGTCATATTTTTAATAGTTGATAAGATTTTTAAGCATTAAAACAAAAAAAAAAAATTTTCCCTAAGTATTTTTCAACAACAATTGCTATAAATTCAATAAATAAATAAGTAACAACTAAACTTTTCTGCTAAATTTGTTTTTTATGTAATGGAGAATAAATAAGTCTTAAGTATTTTCATCGTATCTCCATTAGTTTGTAAATTATAATAATTTTAAGGATGAAGACCAGGTAAGAATGACGAAGTTAGAGAGAACTTATATTTAAAAATTAAATAAAAAATAATAAAAAAAAAATTAAAAAAGAAAAAAAATCATGTCTGTTTTTGTGACAGAAATTAGAATAGAAAAAAAATATAAGGTAAAAATTTATTTGTTTATAACAAATTGTTTATTGCATAAACAATGAAAAATTAAATAAAATGCAATTTTTTTTTATATCAGAAAGAAAGACAAATAATGATTTAAAAAAAAAAATGGTTCCTTAATATTAATTAGAAGCGGGAGAAAATAATTGTTAATTAACAAATGCGTTTTCAAGCAATAAAAAAATTTTTTTAAGGAACAATTTTTCTTTTAAAAATCATTATTTGTATCAAAGATTGAAATTCCATAAAAAAAATTTCAATTATCTTATAAACAACGCATTTGTTTATAACAATTTTTTAAACAATTAGAGATAAAAATTTAAAAAAATTATTTCTATGTAGTTCCTGATAACATAAAAACGGATTATTGATAATATTTAAAAAAAAATTTTTTTTTCAATGATTAATTTAAGTATTTAATTTTGCAACAACGAAAATTGTTAATAAAAAACTGAAAAATAAAAACTTTTTAATTTTTCCAACGGGGTTCTATTCTGAAGCCTTTCAAGAATTGCTCCAGAAGAGGAAAAAAATCTTAAATTTATAGTTTAACAATTATCACACTTGCAATGTTCATGTTCAAGCAGAAAAAAATTATTAATTAACTATTGATTAACTAATTGAAAAATTGTGATAAAAATTTTTTTCAAGCGGATTATTGTTCATTAATCTATTCAGTTAGTGCCTGAATTTTTCCAATTTTTTATTTTCATATTTAGTATTTTAAAATAATTTTTATTGTTAAAGTGTCCAAAGTGGGTGTGGCTTGCCCGAGCCAGAGTACCCGTTTTCGGCCGTATTTTCATCCCTCTGGGAAAATTATAAATATTGATGCTACAATTCCGGGAATTGAGCTTTTTTTTAGGAAATTTCCTCCTCTTTTTGGATCTTTTTTTAGATTTAAAAAATTTTAATTAGTTTTTGAGATATTTACAAAATACTAAAGCCATCTTTTTTTTTTTAGTTAATTGTTAATAACTTTTACAATTTTTTCATGCGGAACTTCATTTTTTTCAAAAATCATCTGGATGTCATTCCGAATCGAATGACACCTCAATCATAATTTTCGGAGACTGCTGAAAAAAGTTGGTCTAAATGGCACTTGTTGACTAGACTATAAAGCACAACATTTATTTATGTATCAAGGGAGTTACAAGGACCTTAATTACCTAGGTGGCCTAGGGTTATTAAGGCTCATTAATTCCCGTGGTACATGGATAATATTATTTCTAATAAATTTCAATAAAATTTTGTTCATTATTGAAACGGAACAGTTCATCACCTTCCCGCTATATTTGAATCAGATACTGTTGATTATAGGAGTTTTGTTGTTGCTAGGTTGTTATTTATGAACAGAACTTTGTTATCAAGCGTGTTTGCGTTAAAAACGTGTTTTCTACCCCAAATATAATGGAGGATAGTTTGAAAAAAGCTGAAAAAGCAAGAGAATCATCAACTCCATCAAAAAGTGAAGCCGTATACCAAAAAGAATACAAGATATATCTGGAGTGGATGTTATGCCAAAGGATTCTACTGAAACTGTATTTCTGGCTAATTTTCAGGAACAGGTAAGGTATTTTCTATGTTTTTCGGTAGATTTGGTAGTAATTTTGTCTACTCGTTGCATTCAGAAACGTGTAGTCCGAATTCCTTATGGACTAAATGGCTGATGCTAAAATCGATGGTGACTATACATGTGAAACGAAATATCACCAAGTTTAATGAACTAGAGGCTGCTTTGAAACGAAAGAGTGACAGTTATAGGCCAAAACAGTCTGTCGTTTCATCACCTGAAGATGACATCAGATTTCTAAAGAACGCTCCTAATAAAATTTGCATAAGGTAATTTTTTTCTTATTTTTCTTTTTGTGTGTATTTATTTCCTTTTTTTTTGGTTCTAGGTTGTTTTGATTATGGGTTATTTTGGAGAATGCAGAAGTCTGGAACTTTTGAATATGAAGATATCAGATATAAAGGACTGGGATTCCGTTATGGAAACGAAAGTAAAATTGGTGTATCGACGAAATTTACGGTTGTGGATGAAAAAGAGTTCTCCGCTTTGCCTTTATTAAGACTTTATATGTCTTTGCGTCCTGAAACTATAAAACGATTTTTTTTAGCTACCGACAAAATAAATATACATCTCAGACAATTGGAAAAAACATATTTGGAAAAATTCCCAGCAAAATCGTAAAGTATTTAGGATTGCCAAACACGGGACATTGCCTTCGTCGCACTTCTGCTACTGCTCTTGCTAATGCAGGAGCAACAATGACTAACTTAAAAAGACACGGAGGTTGGAAAAGTTCCACGGTGGCGAAAGGGTATTTGGAGGATAGCATCGAATTGAGAAATGAAACGGTGCGTATGTTTGCCAATAGAAGAGGAAGATACCTCGACAGAAAGAAACAGAAGCTCCAGCCTTACAAAAAAAGAAATTGTTTCCAGTGGCGGAAGTAATTTCCAGGGCACATTTCAGAATTGTACATTTATTATTTGTAATGACGCGAATAAATTAAATTTGGTTCAGTTTCACTTTTTTCAGCATTCCCAAATAGAGGGCACAAGTCAGATTTTCCTCAATGAATAACGGACCTATAAAGTTTTGTGGAAACTGAGTAGGAGCGTCGCAAAAAAGTTGAGGATTTCCATCGAAACAGTATCTCACATTTTGTCTACTCACGTGCCGTTTAAAAAAAAGTAGCCTCATCACTAAAACAATTGTTTTTAAAATCGCTGGGATTTTGAAAAATATAAGATTCAATTTCACAATATTCTAGAAGGCGGTCTGGATTATCGTCCACGTCGGACATTGCCAGCAGAATATTATGGTTTATCATATAAAACTCTTTTGAGTTATCTAGAAATATCAATATTGATATTTTGTTTCAATTGATGGCATTAGTTAAGTCATCAACAATATCGGCACAGCTTTATCCCTTTCTGAAACCTGACCGCTTCAAAGGTAATTTTTATCATAAAAAAATTCCTTGTTCGTAGATCCATAGTTCTCTCAAAGATGTTTGAGATAACCGGTAAAATCTTATTAACCAGTGCCATTGCTTCCGTAATTTTCTACAGGTATTTGAGGGAAACAGTTCTTCAGTAAACACCCATTGATAATGTTAGTAATAACAGGAATCATAGCGGGACAACATAATTGCGCAATAGTTATATTCAGACCATCATTTCCATAAGCATTCGATCCGATGCTTTTGATTATGTACCCAAAGACCTACTTTTTATATTTAATAGCTTATTTATGTAGATTAAGGGGAGCACGGGGCTCAATACGGTACCTTGGGGTACTCCATAATCGATAGTTAGCTTTTGCTGATCACATTTCCAGCTTTGAAACATAGTTTTCAAATAGATTTAAGTTTTTTTCTCTAATCCCAATCTCGCAATATCCTCAAATGATTCTCGAAATTGCATCTTGAGCTGATACAGTTTCTTGGAACTGTGCTTCAAGAATTCAGAATAGTAAATTTTGTAACGAAGTTAGAATGAAAATTGGATTCGAGGTCAGCTTTCCAGTTTGTCCATGTTGAACATTATCTGAAAGTGATACGTGGTGTCTGGTCCGCTTTTTTCTTTAGGGACCGGCTGAACCAGTTAGCAACAAGAAATATTCAAAAGAATCGCGAAAACTTAAAGCAGGAGCCGAATGCTTTCGTTCCCATCAGGCAAAAACAAGATATTTCGCAATAGGGTGCGGAATTCTATACAAACGTAACCAGTTCAAATAAATCCCTTTATTGGATTACGTGGCTGAAAGCCCATCCGCAAAATTCAATTGAATACTTTTCTCTCCATCACCCCTCACCCGTCAGGGATGATTCGCAGTTTACCCAACAAAGAGCAGACTGTTCGGAATTTTATACGAGGATAATATGCTGTGAAATGTTATGTAGAATCGTTCCAGTTTTCAGACTGAACAAATGAGTCAATGAGAAAAATTGTAATTAGTCTTCGATAGATCCCAATACGGTTCATTTCAGTGTTGCTACATCACATAGTTCATTCCCCGTTAGAACCTGGGAATGCGAATTTCCTGAAGGGATATTTGGTTAAACTCGGGGTCTCATAGTTTTTTTATTTTTGCTTCAATTTTCAAAATTTCTTTATCAAACAAGATACAATTATTAATTTCAACTTGCACATTCAGTGTTGCGTTAAATGCTGGCTTATCAGTCATCATACAGGGTTACTCATTTATAAAACATTACAGATGAAACCCATGATAAATTAAAATTGTATGCTTAGCAGACAAGAGACTCACAAATATTTCAGTCGTTAAAAATTGTCCTTCAGATATTTTTTAACTTTTGAAAGACACAAGTGTAGAACATTATTTGATCTACAAAATTTATAGATTGTGAAGTGAATGACAGGACTACTTACCTGTGAGAAACCCTGTAATTAGAAAGTATATATGCTAATATCACTTGGGATTTTTTATTTATTTTTTCTGACCGCCAGTTTTCCTATAATTTGAAAAAAAGGGTTTCGTGACGTCACGTTCATCAAAATTAAACTTGGCAACGTCGTATAAGTTGTACACCATGGAATCTCAAATTATCATTACATTTGGATTGTGTTCTATGACTGTTGTCATTCAATACCACTTAACAATTGTTTTTCTCTGTTTAGCTCATTTGCTTATCTTATATGATACTAGATAGATGCTAGTAGATCAAATATGTATGCTGGAAACTAACAGACTCTTGAATATTTTATTTTCTGAGGTTGAAGCGGTTTTTAAATTAAAAGTTTTGTTTTTTGTGTTAAGTAATTTCTGTATTCCTTATAACATTGAAAATGTCTAAAAAGTGCTTTGTACCCGGTTGTCTGAACACCAGAGTGAAAATTCAAAGAAACTGTATGTGTTCTGTGCAACTTTTGTTCCATAAGAACTGTTATTATAATTTGCGGTGTTGCCAAAAATAGTTTTTCATCAAAATTCAGGTTTTTTCAGAAAATTTGGGAGTTACAAATAATATAAAAAGTTGCTTTTACGTCAAATTTTTTGATGTGTTAATCCAGTGACAAAGTTTCAATTATTTCTCGATGGCTTATTATCAGCCAGTAGCTATATTTTGTGGGAGAACGATATTCCCTATTTCGGAACGTGGATTATGGTGGGGGATATTTCCGATGAACGTGACGTCAGAGGCACACTTTGAAATGTGATATTTCTCTTAAATATAAAAGTAGAGTGACACTCGATGATAAATAGACATTTTAGACTATGAACAATCGATTGAAACGAGTTTTGCAATAATTTTTTTGTAAATGTAAAGGTCCATTGGCCCTAGCCATGCGTGGTACGTTTTCGATGGGCCACCCTGTATTATGTCAATACTGGTGTATCTTTGGTATCAATCATAAAATGCGAATCGTAAAGACCTAACAGGAAGGGAACTTTTGGTTGGCACTGCGTAGTAGATCCCTTTTTCTCTTCACGTTATCCGGAATCCAATTTTGATTCAAAACATTTTCCGCGCCCGAAGTTTTGCCTGCTATAACGAAGTCAAAAGCGTCGGATGCAGACAGGAGAGCAAATACAATTATTGAGGCCCATATCCTGTTCACCCTCTGCTTTTGAGTTTTGTGTTCCACCTTTGGCCGCTTCGGAATGACTAATTGCATTTGAAACTCGATTATGTATACCACTTTGTAGTGCAGCGTACAAAATGTCGACACTATTGCTCATGCATTTTTGCAGCATTCAATGGAGAACGGGAAGTCACATAAACACTCCCAACTACCGTTTTTCAGCTGGCAACAAAAACTTTTTTCACTGATGTAACACAATACCGCTCGTTCCTGATGGAACATTGTCGTAAAAGTCCAATTTCCTCACACGATATCCCGAGGAAATGAAAACACCGTCGTGCATAATAATAATAATAGTACTCCTTCAACGAGAGGACGTTCAGCTCGTAGACGGAAGCGTCCTACATCATCTGGATGCCAGAGGGACGTATACACTTACTTACCTAGGGGTGGAACAACTCCAACAAGAGGTAGCTGCATGCTGTTAAAAACTCTCTCAGCGGCAAGTATCAGCACAAACTCCGACAGATCTGGTCTTCAGAACTGTCGGGGAAGAACACAGTTACTGCAACTAATATACTTGCCGTTCCGATTCTACTTCACTCCTTTGGAGTAATGAAATGGACTCGGAAAGAACTGCGACAACTCGACGTAAAAACTCGCAAAATTATGCATAGGAGCTTGCATCCTAAATCGTCCATTCCACGGTTATACCTCTCCAGATAAAGGGGTGGCCGTGGACTTTTTTGAGTTTGGAGTGTCTACACAACAGAATGGTACTGGATGGAGCCTGTAAAGTCACCAGGAGTTCAGATCCCCTTCTCTGCGAGAAAGCAAGGATTGGAGCATTTCTTTTCTATGCAGCAACCCCCGTGAAGCCGATGAACTCGGTCTTGTATTCGACTCTGAACGGACGAGTCCAAACTGTGTCACCGAATTGGAACCCGTTCAGCAAAAAGGCCCACGTGAAAGCTGCGGAGTGTGACAAGCTCCTACAGCTACATAAGGATAAGCCAATGCATGAGGTCTGCTTCAAGAACATTGAAGACCTTGGCTTATCCAGAAACCTGTCCTTCGATTTTGTCAGGTCAAGTGGGCTGAAGTCGGAAACCGAGGGATTCATAATGGTCTGCCAGAATGGTGTCTTCAACACCCTCGTCTACCGTAGTCGCGTGATGGGTATAGAGGTCCCTGACACTAGATGCAGAGCGTGTCGTGGGGCAGCAGAGACCTTAATGCTGCCGTCCTTAGCGAAAATGCCGTATCTGCTATCTTGCTTATAATTCTGTAGATCCGACCTTCATATGAAGGAAATTCTCAAACTTTTGGTCATAAGACAAAATGATTTGTTAACTAAGGGTATAAACCAGGAGTATACATCATTTTTGTTTGGTAAAAGGCAAAATTTATAGGTTTTCAAACCTACAGAATCCAATATCTCAATATTTATATTTTTTGTAGATTCGGCAATTTTGCTAAGCACGGCAGAATGCATTTTCTCTCAGCTTGTCCAGCTCGTGCGGTCTCAGGCTATATTCACAGGCATATCGTGGCCCTACGAGTGTTGTACTAACATATAAAACACTCGTACGGTATAGACGAGACATCGGTGTTGCCTTAGGCTCCGGGGGATATTGAGTCCGTTGTGGTGAATGAGAAGTGCCTAATCTATTGGAACTACTCATTTCACAACCTCAGGTAAATACAAGCCAATAAGCCTGATGTAGTCCTCCTCGACCATCAAAATAGGACGATTTTATCGAGATGCTAGTTATTGTCTGAAAAATTTTACAGTTACAGTACTACTCCGAAAAAATCATAACTCATAGACAGTATTAGTTGGAAATGAGAAATTCCACAGAAGCAATCCTGAAGCATCAAGTTATGAACAGGAACATCGACCACAAGGTGGTCAACATTTCCACCTAAAACATAACATCGATAAAACTGATAAAACACGATGTTTTGAAATGGAAACCATACAGTATTTTATTATTTTTAGAAAAGTATAATAAATTACACCCTTGGCAAGATATATCCGATTTTTGTAATTCCACTGACGTTGGTAGAAGTGTTCTTGACCTTCGCTATCGTTTGTCATGGAAAAGGTCGATAAGTATAGAGAGAAGTGAACTAGTCACCGGTAAAAGTAACGCCACCCCTACTTGAGTGCCCACCAACTATGTCGCTTGCAGAAGTTACACAGATTACGCAGGCCGGAGTCGGGTGGAAGAGGATAATTAGGCCGAAGCGTCAAAACACTCAGGAGAGTGAATATGGGTGGGGGCCATTGGCGGAATCAGAGAGGGTACAGGGACCACCCTCCTCCCTATGGCCAGGAACAAAGAATGTTTTCAGGATTTTGCGCTGGTCAAAATGAAAACAGAGAAATGACTAACTCTACAAGCCTGACTGTTTGAAGGGAGTGATTGACATAGTGTGGCACTAAGAATTTCGGCTACGTGCGCGGTGGTACCAAAAATAGGCCATCATTTTATGATTTGTCTGCCATCATTAATTGCCCTCTAGTGAATGTCTGAGCAACCTGAAAATTTGTTTCATCTCCTCTCAGACAGATGGCGACATTCCTTGTCTTTTTACGCCTGTTTCACAACGAACGACTGTGCTGTCAAGTTTTGGGGTTGAATCTAGTGGCAGGAGAATATCCAGTTGATTTTTTCTCTTCTGTGTTGTGAATTATGATGGCGGATTACCAAAATGATGAAAATTATCACGGCAGAGAGTTTTTTTTATAATTTTCGCTTGAAATTACCACTCCCAACTCCAGATACAAACAACTAATCAGATCCACGTATGCCAATATATATGCTCTTATTGAAAAAAGGATAAAATTAATCGAAAAAAGTTTAACACGATATTTTGGAGAAAAATTACCCCTCTCAACTCCAGATGAACTTTTCAAATCGAGAACGATTGAAGAAAAATCATGAAAATTACAAAATCATCAGATTCACTTTAAATTGAAGATGCTATCATGTGTGAATGTTGAAAAAATATGAATTTTAGAAAAAATCATAGAAAAAACGGTCAAAACAAAATTTTGGAGAAAAAAGACTACCCTCAATTCCTGATGAACTTTTCAACTCAAGAACGGTTGAAGATAGAGCAATTCTGCGAACGCCAATCGATTCAGAATGATGAAATTGGTATACTCTATGGATATCAAGTAAATTGAAATGAGCAAAATTTTTCTCGAAAAGAGTCCTAAGGGGTAGACCCCTAAAAATCATGAAAAATACAAAATCATCAGATCCATCTGAAATTGCGTATGTGAATATATGTGCATATTAAAAAGTTACTGAATCATGAAGAAATTTCATAGAAAAACGTTTAAAACTTAATGTTGGTAGAAAATTACCTCTCTCAACTTCAGATAAACTCTTCAACTCGAGAACGGTTGAAGATAGAGCAATTCTGCGAACGCCAATCGATTCAGAATGATGAAATTAGTATACCGAGTAGATATCAAGTCGATCGACATAAGCAAAATATTTCTCGAAAAAAGTCCTAAGGGGTAGACCCCTAAAAATCATGAAAAATACAAAATCACCAGATCCATCTGAAATTGCGTATGTGAATATATGTGCATATTAAAAAGTTACTGAATCATGAAGGAATTTCATAGAAAAACGATTAAAACTAAATTTTGGTGGAAAATGGCCCCTCCCAACTTCAGATGAACTTTTCAACTCGAGAACGGTTGAAGATAGAGCAATTCTGTTAACGCCAATCGATTCAGAATGATGAGAATAGTATACCGAGTAGATATCAAGTCGATCGACATAAGCAAAATATTTCTCGAAAAAAGTCCTAAGGGGTAGACCCCTAAAAATCATGAAAAATACAAAATCATCAGATCCATCTGAAATTGCGTATGTGAATATATGTGCATATTAAAAAGTTACTGAATCATGAAGAAATTTCATAGAAAAACGTTTAAAACTTAATGTTGGTAGAAAATTACCTCTCTCAACTTCAGATAAACTCTTCAACTCGAGAACGGTTGAAGATAGAGCAATTCTGCGAACGCCAATCGATTCAGAATGATGAAATTAGTATACCGAGTAGATATCAAGTCGATCGACATAAGCAAAATATTTCTCGAAAAAAGTCCTAAGGGGTAGATCCCTAAAAATCATGAAAAATACAAAATCATCAGATCCATCTGAAATTGCGTATGTGAATATATGTGCATATTAAAAAGTTACTGAATCATGAAGAAATTTCATAGAAAAACGTTTAAAACTTAATGTTGGTAGAAAATTACCTCTCTCAACTTCAGATAAACTCTTCAACTCGAGAACGGTTGAAGATAGAGCAATTCTGCGAACGCCAATCGATTCAGAATGATGAAATTAGTATACCGAGTAGATATCAAGTCGATCGACATAAGCAAAATATTTCTCGAAAACAGTCCTAAGGGGTAGACCCCTAAAAATCATGAAAAATACAAAATCACCAGATCCATCTGAAATTGCGTATGTGAATATATGTGCATATTAAAAAGTTACTGAATCATGAAGGAATTTCATAGAAAAACGATTAAAACTAAATTTTTGTGGAAAATGGCCCCTCCCAACTTCAGATGAACTTTTCAACTCGAGAACGGTTGAAGATAGAGCAATTCTGTTAACGCCAATCGATTCAGAATGATGAGAATAGTATACCGAGTAGATATCAAGTCGATCGACATAAGCAAAATATTTCTCGAAAAAAGTCCTAAGGGGTAGACCCCTAAAAATCATGAAAAATACAAAATCATCAGATCCATCTGAAATTGCGTATGTGAATATATGTGCATATTAAAAAGTTACTGAATCATGAAGAAATTTCATAGAAAAACGTTTAAAACTTAATGTTGGTAGAAAATTACCTCTCTCAACTTCAGATAAACTCTTCAACTCGAGAACGGTTGAAGATAGAGCAATTCTGCGAACGCCAATCGATTCAGAATGATGAAATTAGTATACCGAGTAGATATCAAGTCGATCGACATAAGCAAAATATTTCTCGAAAAAAGTCCTAAGGGGTAGATCCCTAAAAATCATGAAAAATACAAAATCATCAGATCCATCTGAAATTGCGTATGTGAATATATGTGCATATTAAAAAGTTACTGAATCATGAAGAAATTTCATAGAAAAACGTTTAAAACTTAATGTTGGTAGAAAATTACCTCTCTCAACTTCAGATAAACTCTTCAACTCGAGAACGGTTGAAGATAGAGCAATTCTGCGAACGCCAATCGATTCAGAATGATGAGAATAGTATACCGAGTAGATATCAAGTCGATCGACATAAGCAAAATATTTCTCGAAAACAGTCCTAAGGGGTAGACCCCTAAAAATCATGAAAAATACAAAATCACCAGATCCATCTGAAATTGCGTATGTGAATATATGTGCATATTAAAAAGTTACTGAATCATGAAGGAATTTCATAGAAAAACGATTAAAACTAAATTTTTGTGGAAAATGGCCCCTCCCAACTTCAGATGAACTTTTCAACTCGAGAACGGTTGAAGATAGAGCAATTCTGTTAACGCCAATCGATTCAGAATGATGAAATTAGTATACTCTGTGAATATCATGTCGATCGACATAAGCAAAATATTTCTCGAAAAAAGTCCCTAAGGGGTAGACCCCTAAAAATCATGGAAAATACAAAAGCATCAGATCCACTTGAAATTGCGTATGCGAATATGTGTGCATATTAAAAAATGACTGAAGCATGAAAGAATTCCATAGAAAATCGTTTAAAACTAAATGTTGGTAGAAAATGACCTCTCACAACTTCAGATGAACTCTTCAACTCGAGAACGGTTGAAGATAGAGCAATTCTGCGAACGCCAATCGATTCAGAATGATGAAATTAGTATACCGAGTAGATATCAAGTCGATCGACATAAGCAAAATATTTCTCGAAAAAAGTCCTAAGGGGTAGACCCCTAAAAATCATGAAAAATACAAAATCACCAGATCCATCTGAAATTGCGTATGTGAATATATGTGCATATTAAAAAGTTACTGAATCATGAAGGAATTTCATAGAAAAACTATTAAAACTAAATTTTTGTGGAAAATGGCCCCTCCCAACTTCAGATGAACTTTTCAACTCGAGAACGGTTGAAGATAGAGCAATTCTGTTAACGCCAATCGATTCAGAATGATGAAATTAGTATACTCTGTGAATATCATGTCGATCGACATAAGCAAAATATTTCTCGAAAAAAGTCCCTAAGGGGTAGACCCCTAAAAATCATGGAAAATACAAAAGCATCAGATCCACTTGAAATTGCGTATGCGAATATGTGTGCATATTAAAAAATGACTGAAGCATGAAAGAATTCCATAGAAAATCGTTTAAAACTAAATGTTGGTAGAAAATGACCTCTCACAACTTCAGATGAACTCTTCAACTCGAGAACGGTTGAAGATAGAGCAATTCTGTTAACGCCAATCGATTCAGAATGATGAAATTAGTATACCGAGTAGATATCAAGTCGATCGACATAAGCAAAATATTTCTCGAAAAAAGTCCTAAGGGGTAGACCCCTAAAAATCATGAAAAATACAAAATCATCAGATCCATCTGAAATTGCGTATGTGGATATATGTGCATATTGAAAAATGACTGAATCATGAAGAAATTTCATAGAAAAACGTTTAAAACTCAATGTTGGTAGAAAATGACCTCTCTCAACTTCAGATGAACTCTTCAACTCGAGAACGGTTGAAGATAGAGCAATTCTGTTAACGCCAATCGATTCAGAATGATGAAATTAGTATACCGAGTAGATATCAAGTCGATCGACATAAGCAAAATATTTCTCGAAAAAAGTCCTAAGGGGTAGACCCCTAAAAATCATGAAAAATACAAAATCATCAGATCCATCTGAAATTGCGTATGTGGATATATGTGCATATTGAAAAATGACTGAATCATGAAGAAATTTCATAGAAAAACGTTTAAAACTCAATGTTGGTAGAAAATGACCTCTCTCAACTTCAGATGAACTCTTCAACTCGAGAACGGTTGAAGATAGAGTAATTCTGTGAACGCCAATCGATTCAGAATGATCAAATTAGTATATCTGTGTATTTCGAGTCAATGGTTGAAAACATTCAATTTTTCCACAATAATCCCAAGGGGTAGTCTCTAACCCTGATTTTTCCCCGCACGCGAAGTTTGTTTAAGAGCGCTAAATAAGATATTTTAATGCGCTCGTAGAAATAATCTCAGAAGGTACTTTTTCAATAGTAGTTAGCATAACAATCATTCCAAGCTTCTCGATAGTGTCATTATTGTAAATATTAGAGTAAATTACAACACGATTCGACAGCATGCCGTTTGTTTTGCGCCACTGGCAGAGCATCCTCCCCTAACCTAACCAGAAGTGGCAATCTCGGCATGTCCAATTAAAAACCGATCACTGTCCGTTAATGGTTCTGCATCAATAATCAGCCCGTTCAATCGCGATTTTGGCCAACGGACCGGACTGTAACTGTGACTAGAGTCACCTTTTTTTCAGCACGGGGCCAACTCAACTGGATATTACTTTGTTGGCGAATATTCGGATATTGGGAGTTCGCCTAATTTTAGGGTCGAAAACGGCTACCAGTTTTTGGATGCATCACACATTTGGATGATAAATGGATTGTTCTAAAGACTAGGATAAATAGAAAATTTACTTTTTTTTCTCAAATAGTAACTTCTTATCTAAACATACGTGTTGTGAAAAGTTATTGGACAAAATGAAATCAATAATTAATCTTGAAAATTCTGGATGATTTCTGGAGATTTACGAATTTCTAATCTGATTTTATTTTTTGAATCTTGTAAATTTTTAGGTCTAAGGGCGGTCCGGATCATCCTTATCGATTTTTTAAAATACATTGATTCAATAAGAAGTAAATTAGTCCCTAATTCTGTCTATAATTGAAAGACATGAGGAACTTTATGAATAAATGTTTGTTACTGCTGTTCTTTCCACCAGAATGAAAAAACAAAAATAAATTCACATATGAGGCACATAAATAGTGGTAACTAAAAATTACTATAGCAAATAGTACAGTTTTCAAAAATCGAGTAGGCTTGGATCAAATTTAAGTCATTTCTTTGAATTCCAGGAAATCAATGAGGATAATCCAGATCGCCGAATGAACTTATACATAGGTACTCGTCCTTACAGACATAATAGGAGGAATAATAGAGTGGCCCACAAGATCTCCAGATCTTACATCACTTGATCTTTTCCTACGGAGTTACTTGAAATGAAAAGTTCACATCGATAGACTACGAAATTCACAAGTCGGTTCAATTACTACCAAAATGTAGGTGGATGGTGATTTGGACATTTAATTTAAGCGAAAAGCAACATTTTTTTCTGTTTTCTGAGAGTAGTAAAAAGTATTTTGTATCGAATAAATTGCATACTGAACCTCAACCGAATATGAAATCCCATTCTAAGAAATTCAAAAAAAGGAAAGGAAAACTACGACATTAAGACAGCAGAAAGACAATCTCCGCTGACGGAATCTTCACTCATCGAAGATTATCCACGATGTATAAGCTAGCGAAACGTCAGGAAGAAATTCCATTAAACGACGGCCTTTACACGCGAGTGGAAATAGTGACACTTTGACACATTGTTTAACACGTTGACTGCCATGTCGGTCTCTAAGACCGAGCAAAAAATATTATGTCGTGTCGCCTCGGTCTCATAGACCGAGATTGGTGCAGATACGCCAGGCCAACTTGGTCTATGAGGCCGAGTGAGTTCTTGCCCTGCCGAACCGAGCTGACGGACCGACGTGGCATACAGGGGTATATACGTATACAAGAGCGCCGACTCGGTCTATGAGACATAGTTGGAAAAAATTTAATTTTTTGGATCCAGGCGGCAATCATCCGAACTCCATTCATTTTCCAAGAGCCAAAGTGAAACCGAAGCTCTAAAAAGGGCATTAGCTACATCGTATCGCATATCCATTCAATAATAATTATATTGTGAGCCCTCACTACAAATCCCGGACGCTCTAAACGCGGGCGCCATAGCAACACGAATGCAATCACGGGCAAAAAACGGGGCAAGTGCATCTATTATGCGATATTAAATAGATGTATGTGTACGTGTTCATCCCCTCATTCATGAAGCAACGTTATCCAGAAGGGTAGTATTTCCCCTGCCGATGGGGGAGTCCGCTGTAACAGGCAAGTATACCAAAGGCATTTAACGAATGCACTTGAGGGAACACGTACGTAAACTGAATACGTTTGCTAGCGCCACTGGGGCTCATTGAAGAAAGTTTTTATCATTAGGAGTTGGTTTCGTTTGCATGAATAAAGCTTATTATTATTATTATTATTATTGATATCTACTACTGAACAACAAGGTGTATCAACTTGCTTATTTACTAAAAAAACTTCTACCAACTCTTCTAAGTCTCTCTGCAAAAACTACCACTGAAGCCTCCCCACAAGTGGCTTGGTTATCCAGAGCCCTTGACTCCTATTGGCTGACCATATTCCATCTAACTGGACCGCTACTAGGGTGATCTATATTCCTAAGGTTGGTCGGACTGAGCCACACCCAAAATCGCTCAGACCTATTAGTCTGACATCCTTTCTGTTGAAAAGCATGGAGAAAATACTGGACGGGCACATGAGGTGTGGTGTACTAACAAAGCACCCACTCAATGTTCACCTGTATGCATACCAGGCTGGTAAGTCAACAGAACTTGCTGTCAACAACCTTGTCTATGGAATAAGCGACGCCCTGGAACACCAGGAGGTAGCAGTCGCCGCATTCCTTGACATAGAAGGAGCATTTAACAATGCACTACCTCACTCCCTATATGAGGCCACTGTCTCTAGAGGAATTGAACCAATACTATGAGAACTATGCTTCATAACAGAACTATAACGACCTCTCTACAGGGGGAAAGTGTCAGCTTCAAGCCAGCAAGGGGCTGCCCTCAGGGGGGGTTCTCTCCCCTCTGCTATGGTCACTGCTGGTGGATGATCTGCTGGCCATTCTCTCGCTGTGGGAGGTCGATCTGCAAGCATATGCTGACGATCTGGTCCTAGTAATACGCTATAAATCCGAAGAGACGATCTCCTACGCCATTCAGGATATATTGGACACCATATATAAATGGTGTGAGAAGGAGGAAATGTCCATTAACCCTCACAAAATGGTCATAGTGCCGTTCACCAGAAAAAGGAAGCTGGAACAATTAATACCTCCTTCCATCAATGGTGTAACAATTCCTTTTGCGAGTGAAGCAGAATATCTGGGAATAACCCTAGATAAAAAGCTAAATTGGAACTTGCATCTGGAAAAGACTATCCGGAAGGCTAGCCTATCATTATGGACATGCCGCAGAATATGTGGCAAAACATGGGGCATGTCACCAAAACAAGTGTACTGGCTGTACGTGACCGTCATACGACCAATAATCACGTATGGCTCTGTAGTCTGGTGGAGCAAGGGCCAACAAAAAATGGCCCAGGCTAAACTTAACGGACTACAGAGACAAGCGTGTCTGGTGATTACTGGGGCCATTCGCTCCACGCCAACGGCAGCAATGGAAGCCCTTCTCTTCACATAGGTTTGGAGAGAGAGGCAAGATGGGCAACATACAGACTCTACCAAGCGGCCATTAGTCTACCGCAGGCAGTAGTCATGAGAAGCAGCAGCATGCTGGAGGGCATAACAGCTCACAACATTCTGGGAATGCCCTCAGACATCATGCCTAAAACTATCAACCTTCACACGTCCTACACTGTGGTCTTCCCCGAAAGAGAAGACTGGGTTCGGAATGAAACTGACCTATGTAGGGCAAATGAACGTTGGTTTACCGATGGTTCCAAAACTTTGGAAGGTGTCGGAGCCGGAATATACGGGATAAACCCAGTAGTGAAACGCTCATTCAGTATGGGTAAATTAGCTACGGTATTCCAGGCAGAGGTATACGCCATTGAAATGTGTGCAAGGGAGCTGGAAAATCGACGCCACACACGAAAAACAATAAAAATATCTTCAGACAGTCAAGCGGCACCGAAAGCGCTTGAATCCAATTGCTTCAAATCCAGAGCAGTATGGAACTGCAGAGAAACCTTAAACCGACTGGCACAACGCAACCACGTTAACCTGAAACGAAATAGCGGACGCCCTAGCAAAAGGGGGGCCGAAACAACGTTCACTGGGCCAGAACCGGTAATCGGTATAGCACTGCCAAGAATGTCATAACATCCTGGGCTGACAACAAGAGACTCGAGTACTGGCGTAGTCTACCGGGCCTAGCCCATTCCAAAGCATTTATTGCTTGCACAAGGAAAAAACAGGACTCTGACAAGCTGCTAGAACTCAGTAGAGCACATCTCAGAGTTATAGTAGGTTTGCTCACTGGCCACTGCAAACTCAAATACCACATGCATAAAATCGGACTTGCACAAGATGCAGAGTGCCGCCTATGCATGGAGGAGGATGAAACGGCTAAGCACATTTTATGTACATGCCCCGCAGCGGCCAGAACCAGATTTTCAACATTTGGCAATACAACAGTAAGGCCAGAGAACCTGGTAAATTGTTCTCCCAACGTACTCCTCAATTTCGTTGAGAGATTGGATATACTGGGAGAAATATAACCATAGGGTGAGCCACAATAGGCCATTGGCCGCAGTGGAGGGCCTGATATGGGCCCACTCACGTTCAAACCTAACCTAACCTATTGGCTCAACCCTTTCCAGGTTATAGCGGGCTATGAAATTAACCACTGTCACTGAAATATATCTGCCTTAATCTTGAGCTTTTGGCTTATAACACGGGAGCCCAAGCGGGGATTTTGGGATATACTGAAGCGCGGCAGATAAATACCTCATAAATAATGCCGCGCGTCTAGTATAAAGGATCAGATTAGTAAAAAAAATTGATCATCAGAAATTACCGAGCGCGTCAGATTAAGGTAGGGTGAGTTAATTACATGCTAAAAAGTGTATATTCTACTAATCTGACAATTTGAGAGTGACGTAAAGAAAGGGGAGGGTTACAAAGTTGTAAAAAAAAAAAACATTATTTGGACATTCTCGAACGTGGCCAAATTTTTTTTATTTTGAAGGAAATAATTCTAGGATAATGAATAATATATAATGTGACGATTTCCACAAGCCGAAATAACAAAAATTCGTCGATAAAGTCTAATGCGTGCAGCTGCGTAATGCCTATATTCCCCTCTCCGCGTTACTATTTCTCTCCCACTCTTTCTCTATCTATTTGGCTTGGCCAAAATTACATTTTGAATATAATTTGAACCGATTCGTACCGGTAGATTTTTGAGAAATCTCAAAAAAACATACGATTTTTTTTTCAAATACGTTTTTTTTTGGAATAACTTTTTAAACAGCTTTATCGATTTCAAAAACCGATCTAAAAACCACGTCGATCGCCGCCAGTCCGGTCAGAATCGGCTGATTCGTTCGTGAGTTATCGTTGTCGAAAGAAAACCGAAAAAAGTGTTTTTTCGGAATCACTCTGAAGTTTCTAGTTCGATCAATTCAACCTGAAAAATTTTTCATGGAGCTTGAAAAACTGCGTTGAATGCCGCCAACCGCGTGAAAATTGATTCGTTTATTCAAAATTTATTGCGGTTTGAAAATTCAAAAAATTGTATAAACTTCTATCAGACTTTTGAGTTCGGAGAGCTAAAAAACAAAATGAGTGAAATGTTGAGCGCTTAGGTAAGGAGTTGACAGCACATCTAGGACATGAAGATGAACCGAATATTCAGCGAATATGTCACGTACTTAATATCAAACATACGTTTGGTTTCGAAGCCAACTTAAAACACTTATTTTGGACAAGAAAATCTCCAGAAAATTAATGAGTTTGTTCCGAAATACCTATTTTATTTTGATGTTTTGTGATTTAATATTATTGAATATCAAGTTCTTGTTACAAAACTGTATAATTTTAAGTAATTTTCGGTGTCAACAAAAAATAAAAATAACTTTGCACCAAAAAATTTGAAAATTATTTTACTCCTCAGAAAAATTGACCATGGTTAACACCATAGTTGTGTAATTTGTAATATTACAGGCTTATAAAATTAACCGTCGTATACAGGATGCTGTCTATTTATCGTTTTAGCAAATTATTTTTTTCGTAGTCCCCATTTAAATAAAATGGGTAAAAAAATAAAACTTCACTTAGATGGTCATGACTCCAAAACTAGATGTATTTTTTAGTGCTGAACAACTTTTCTGAATAACATTTCCCGAGATTTTTCAAAATAAGAGTACTTTACTCTTGTCTCAAAATCAAATATTTGAAGGCTCCTCGTACATTACGTGTGTTTACTGTCTATTGTTGGTGCATGTTTAGTTTTGGGGGATGCACAAACTTTTATCAAGAATAACTTTTCGTCGAAAAATCCTTAATAAATAAGTTTTCCATATGGTGCATACATTGGGAATGACACTGTATGATCCTCAAACATTAGCTTATCATCAATGTATACGCCGAGGAATTTGGTTGATATCTTACTGCTAATTTCCTGATTACCCAGATAAAGTTCTGGCAGATGACCTTTGAAAGTGATGATATTAGTTTTTGCTATGTTCAAAGATAGCATATTTGCATCACACCACGTTTTTATCTTGACAACATCCATTTTGATTCGTTGATGCAAATCCATTTCATTTCCATTTTTCCATAATAGGGTAGTATCATCTGCAAACTGGGTAAACTTCCCCTAATATTTATCGAGGCTGGATCATTAATATAGATCAAAAAGAGCAATGGGCCGAGCACTGATCCTTGTGGTACTCCCGATTTTATCTCTAATTTTTTAGATAATTTGTTATGAAGAGAGACGCGTTGAGTCCGACCTAATAAGTACGCCTCAAACCATTTTATGACTGTATCTCTAAAGCCATATCTATCTAATTTATTTAGCAGGATTTTATGGTCGACACAGTCAAAGGCTTTCATCAAATCACAAAAAACCGCTGCTGTAACATCACCGTCATTTAGGTTGAAATATACCTCTTGAAGTAAGTTGAAAATAGCATCATTTGTTCCTTTTGCTCTTAGGAACCCGAATCGAAACGAATTTATAACATTGTGTTTATTGAGAAAATTCATCATTCTGATTTTTACCAGCTTCTCAATCAGTTTAGAAAGGGTGGGCAAGGAGATTGGTCTAAAGCTGGCTGGATTTTCCATATCACCACCTTTATGTAATGGAATTACCACTGCATTTTTTAAACATATTGGGAATACTCCTGTTGAAAATGAAAAGTTAATAGCTTCCACCAGATTCATAAAAGCACAGTCAGGTAGGTGAGAGACAATTTTCGCAGATAATTCGTCATAGCCTGATGCCTTTTTATTATTCACTTCATGAAGAGTTCGTTTTAACTCCTCAATATCCGTTGGCATAAGGAAAAAAGATTCCAATATGGGAATATTTTTTAGATAATCCATGGGGTCCGTTGTGGGGTCGATTTCTTCGGATATCTTTTCTGCTATTGTGCAATAGTAATCATTAATATCATCACAGTCGATTTGTATTCATGGGCTTGGCGTATTTTTTTCCCCTCAGCTCATTGATGATTGTCCAGCTCTCTTTTTGATTATTACCTGAATTATCTATCTTATCTATCTTATCTTATTATCTATGCTCTAGCATAATCTTTCTATAAATGTTCCGATACTTATTAAAATATGACAAAAATGCTTCATTATCCATAGCATATTTCCTTATGAAGTGTAGACTTCTCATATTTTTCGCGGATACTCTCAAACCTTTCGTAACCCAAGGTTTTCCCCGTTTACTTTTGACCTCCTTAACGGGAAAAGCAGAGTTGAAGATAACAGACAGCATCGAATGGAATTCAGTTAGAGGGTCGTTGCATTTCAAATTTTCATTCCAGTTGAAAACTGCACTCAAGAGTCTAGAACCTTCTGGACATTTCTATCTTATAATCTAGAAAGTTTCAGAGAGTTTCACCTACCTTCCAGTCTCGCAATATCAAGATTGACTGAAATTCCACCCTGATATAGTGATGCGGTCAAAATGCTGGAATTTATATACTCGCACGTATTCTTTGTGCATAGATAGATAATCAAGGCATATTATTTATCAACAGTCGGTTGTTTCGTCACTATCGTGAAATGTGTGGTTTCCTCGGGCATCCACTGAATGATAAATCCAGTTCAAGTGGGTCTGATTGTTATTTCTACATAAATGATTGCTATTCTAGGTCTCAGCAGGACCAGGGTGAAAATTAAGTGATTATTGAAGTGCAACATCGCGAGTTGTTGTTCCGGTTGAAAGTTATTTGAATTTGTTTTCAGAGAGTTCTAGCCGGAAAATGAAAAGTCTTTGGTGTGGTTTCCAGACTGTTGTGTTTGTGACTATTTGCTCAGCACGATCCTTGGAAGAACTACCGATGGTAGGTGTCTGATCTGATCTTATCTGAACCCGCTCACCGAGCAGACGTACTGAGCATTTTTTTCGCGCAGACTTGTCTATAAAACTGATGCAAAGGCAACTGTCATTGCGGATGTGAATATAGGTAGTCAAGTATTAGTAAATCAGGAATAAAATTATCCACTACCTCAGATATAATTGGCGTTATGTGTGGAGTACCGCAGGGCTCTGTACTTGGTCCTAAACTTCTTCTGTTGTACATAAATGACCTTACAATTCTCCCAATTTCGGGAAATTTAACGTCGTTTGCAGACGATGCCACTATTTCATGGCATAATAAAGTAAAGACTGTTGTGATTCTATTTTTTTTCTCTGAATACCAAAAAGACTAGTGCCATATGTTACACCCTGTTAAGTATTTGTAAGAACGATCTTGTGCTGAACATCTTGAACTCCATATTCGATGATATTTCTACTCTAAGGCAGATAAAAACATTATTATAATAATTATTTCTCTTTTTTTCAGGACGGCTCACAATTACGAATTGCAAAATGTTGTGAGGACTATGAAACATACGATCTCGGGACGAACAAATGTACACCGACCCAAGCATATGTTAACTATGATCACTTTTATTACGACAGCAATGAAACCCATATCAGCACTGATCGAGTGAAATTTACGCCGAAATTCTACAAGGAAAATCTCGATTGTAGGTTCAAAAACCAAACGTAAGTCGAAGTAATTCTATTTTTAAGTGAATGATATGTAAAATAGGATGAATGGTGTCTCCAGAGGGTCAAAAAAGTCCATAATGAGACAAACTTCAGTCGCCATTTTCCACTGGATAGTGAACGTTTATAGAGTTCATTCCATTTAAAACGAGCCACCCTGAATAACTGTTGGTAAGATGATTTTCAGGATAAATAAAAAAATACGTCAACAATAGTTTACAGGGGGACACATTTTGATATACTCACATTTGATCTAACTTTCCCTATCGCACCCCAAAAGCACGTCACCAATTTTTTTAAATGGATCACCCTAAATTGTTTCGCATTATCACATGCTCCATGATGAGCAGATTTCAACAAAGTGTAAAACATATGGTCATAGTTCGGGAGCTACAAATTATTTAAGTGTAAAACGAGCCACTCTAAATTACGTTTGAAACAATGATTTGATGTAAAAATAAAAAAAAAACAGGTCAATAATTATACAAGAGGCCACATTTTGAAATATGCGTTCTGGAGACAAATAAGGAAGCAATAAATCAGAAAAACAGATTTTTTATTAAATTTTCGAAACAAAATCTGATGACTTGACAATGAGAAGAAACAAATTTTCCATGGTAAATGATCAAAAAAGTTTCCACCAACTTCCATACAATGGAAACGAGCTTCCATTGCCGCCCTCGCATGGTTGAGAATCTCGGGAGTTATTT
Organism: Chrysolina americana; assembly: GCA_958502065.1. Lineage (NCBI taxonomy): Eukaryota > Metazoa > Arthropoda > Insecta > Coleoptera > Chrysomelidae > Chrysolina > Chrysolina americana. The sequence continues at coordinate 101,643,992 of OY293412.1, read as the reverse complement.
CTCTGCAATGCCTCATGATATTCTCTCTCAAATCTTCTAATGTTGTCGATTCTATCTCATACACTTTAGACTTCAAATGACCCTAGAGAAAGAAATCTAAAGGAGTGAGATCCGGAGACCTTGGTGGCCATTCTGTAAGACCTCTTCTGCCAATGCAGCGACTAGGAAAATGATCATCCAAACTGGAGCTGCATAATGAGGAGGTGCACCATCCTGCTGAACAACTATTTCGTTCTCGATACAAGAAATTCTGATGCAAGTTGATCCGTTCAGTGAGACTTTCACAAAACTCGATACGTTTATCGAAATCATCTTCGTTCAATTCATGAACTAGTTTAATCTTATATGGATAAAATTTGTACTTATGAAGGATCCTGAAAACATTTGTACGACTGATTCCTGAGATAACTTAATAAGAGATTGCGTATTTTCCATTAGTCCAACGTGCCCTAAAACTGCAATAGAAATAGCTTCATCGTTGACAACTCCTGAACGGTTATACTTTTTATTGATAATAGATCCGGTTTCCATAAATTTGTTCTATAATTCCGAAACGTATTTTTTGTGTCGTACATTTCTTCCTGGATGATTATACGGGCAGCAGCTCTAGCACTATTTCCATTCTGGTAGTAAAAAACATACTATTTCAATCCGTTCTCGAAGTGTATAAACCATTGCTTCTCAAGAATTCACAAAAACAGAAACACCAATTGTAGGTGATCGTTATTGTAGAATGAGACAAATACAAAATGAAGAGAATATCGAATTCAAACTTAACTAGGAAAATTAAGACTTTTTTAAAGTATACTTCAAAAAAACACCTATGAAACCTAGGTAGGTACAGTGCCGGTTTATCCTATAAGCGGAGTGAGCGACCCTCGAAGGGGCCCGGTTGTGATACGATTTGTTTATAAGTGTAGTATACCCAGAAAATTGTATTGCCCTCTCTGTTATGCATATAGAAAATGCCAGTCTAGACCTAATAGATAATGACGAATTGATTAATGCATTCGCGAAGAAAAAATCGAGAAAAAGATTTGTTTGATCTTCGTGTAATATAGTTTAATTTTATATTATACCAAAGAAAATTCTTTATTTTATTTTTCTTGTTTATTTCAATGATTTTGTTTACTCTTCAATATTTTATTTGTTGTCATTTCGTTTTTTATGTACCTGTGATCCTATGTTTTTTTTAACAAAATGCTTTTCTATTTTACATATTTTATTTCGTATTATACCAAAGAACATTTTTTATTTCACACTTTTATTTATTTGAATTATTTTGTTTACTCTTTAACATTTAATTTAATGTTTTCTCGTTTTTTTTACACATGAAATGTACCTACCTATGTTCCTATGTAATTTATTTGTCGAAATACAATTTTTATTTTTTATTGTAGACACTTTTTTATCCAGGAGAGAGCCCGAAAGAGTTGACCGCATAGGGCCCGTAAGCTCTTAAAACCGGCTCTGGGTAGGTAACAGATTGTACAGAAGTTCATTCAGGGTAGCTCGTTTTCATTAAAAAAAATGGTGACATGCTCTGGGGGTGCGATGGGGGAAGTAACATCAAATGTGAATATGTCGAAATGTGTCCCCCTGTATACTATTGTCGACGTGAAAATCATTGTTCCCAAAGTTATTCAGGGTGGATCGTTTTAAATGGAATGCACTGTATTATCAGATTCCGTTGAGAGGTATGAATCCTTGCACTGAACAGAGAACAGGGTACATCGTTAATATTCGTAACCTGGAAGTCAGGAATAACAAAGTAGTAGCCTCTATCAAGCGAATGTTTAAAAAAATAACGATACCAAATATTTTTGAAAGGAATTAAAAAATAACACTAGTGAATGAGTAATTTATAATACACTCACATGCAAAAAAACGCAACAGTTAATATTTGGTAATCTTTGAGGTCTCTATTCTATTTTTTATCTTCTTATACAGTGTGACCCATTTAAGATGGAAGCACCCTTATAAAACTTACATTTTTCAACCGATTGGAATGATTTTTTTTTTGTTAGGTAGATATTCAAAAAGTCTATTAGGACACCAAATATCACCCAGTTAGGATTTTCAGTGGCCCAATAGCGAATATTTTGTGATGAAACCACTCCATTTGTTGTGAAACTAGCTTCATCACTAAATAAAATTTACTTTAAAAATTGCCTGTCATTAAGATACTCGCCCTGGCCCATAAGCAGAATTCCAATCGTTTTTCTTGATCACCTAGTTCCAGAGTAGTTAAAAACTTTGGTTTAAATGGCCTCAATTTATTTTTCTTCAGACATCGCCTAATATTCTCACTAGGTAAGTTTAAATCTAAGCTGGCATCCCTCAAACTACTATTTGGATTATTTCTGAAGTAATCTAATATAGTCTGGTTATTTTCGTTCCTTCTTCGTATATTGTTCTTTAAAATATATGTGGTTACTGCTCCAGTCCGATTGAAAACTTGGTTTATTTTATGTACCGTGCTGTTATTTATGCCTGGACGATTTGGGTGTCTTTCATTGAATATTCTAGTTACTTCTCTTTCACTCCGGTAATCATCACCGGAAAGACGTATAATTTCGATTTTTTCTTGAATTGACAATTGAGCCATTATCTGTTTTTATTTTGGAACACAAATTGTTCAGTTCACTAATGGTGCGTAACAAAATGACAATTCATGCGCAAATAAATAGATGAGAAACTGTAAGTCACAGCTAACTTGTTTATTTCATTAATGCATTCTGAATAACAGGCAGTTAAAATTGCAACTCTCATTTTTTGCTATTCAACAAAAGGAAAAAATCACAGCTGATGTTATCTACTGGAATGATAATAATTATTATCCATTGCATATTTTTTTCGTTATAATTTCTATTGGGAGTACATTAGACTTGTCTTATATTGTTGAAATTGTTTTCATGAAGATTAACCAGGAGTTCTCTCCTGATTGTACTTGTTTATGTATCCACTCCACTTCGAGAAATACCTATAGACTATTTTTACCATCATGATTTTCAGATGTTATAGTTGTACGACATTGCAATAATCACCCCAATAATTTTTTCAATAATCAACAGTGGTGTAGTAAGAACGTTGTTAAAATTTCATTTTACAACATATTTTTCAAATTTCATTCCCTTATAACTTTTTTATTACTGAACAGATTTCGATGAAACTGTGACCAGTGATATTTCAAGACATCCTGAATCCAGTGGTGTATTCAGAATTTTCATAAAATTCATGAATTCGAATTGGTGGATTGATTAAACGGCATATTTTTCAAATTTCATTCCTTTATAACTTTTTTATTGATTGACGCATTCCAACGTAATTTACATGTAAATCATTTGAAAATGTCGCAAATCTAGTGGTGTAGTCAGATTTTTTCTAAAAAAATCGCTAGTAATTTTTTTAGATTTTTGACCTTGAAAAATAAGATTAGTTGGCCCTGGAAATTGAGATTTATTCATGATATTTGGTGTCCTAATAGACTTTTTGAATATCTACCTAACAAAAAAAAAATCATTCCAATCGGTTGAAAAATGTAAGTTTTATAAGGGTGCTTCCATCTTATATTAAATGGGTCACACTGTATGAATTATGAACCGAACCAAACGATGAGTCACTATCTACAATTTAGGTACTAGACTATAAAACTAAAAATAAAAAAATTATGAGACCTCAAGTTTTACCAAATATTAACTTGTTGCGTTTTTTTGTGAGTGTATATTGAAGCCTTAGTGAAACTTATACCAAGTTTCATCTTCATCCCATAACCAGCACGAATTTCCACAAAATAAATGGATCATCAATTGACACAATTTCCATTTTTTTAAATCTATGTAGTTCTGAAGATACTGCTGATTATCATTCCTGTTGTTATTTTTTTACTTCTTAGGTTTGAATTTGACGACACAGAAATCCTGGGCTTCATTTTCAATTCATCTTTGATCGAGAACGTTTCTATTGAGTATTCTTCTATGGCAATGATATCCCCTACGAAATACTGTGTTATCGAACTAGATGGTAGAATAGCTTTTCGTTTTTGTGACCAATTACTAGGCGAAGTAATTTTTGTTTATCTTCCATGTAAGTAGAACTTTTTATATGTATACAAACCCCTATTTTATAAATAGGCTAATTTCTAAAGTTATTACATTAACTACGTTGAACAAAAAATAAGTTGATTTTTCACATGCCCATTACTGCTTTATAATACCTTGGCAACGGTTGCTATTATTATGATCCATAACGCCCGCTAAATGTTTTTTTTTCTGTAGTTCAATAAATTAACTACTCAGAACATACATAAAAAAGGGACTAATTATTTTCTCTCAAAAAAAATTACAATTTTCAAATGTTTCTGAAAAATTACTACCAAGTTTGAAGTTCTGTGAGTTGACCGATGATGAACTCCTCAATGTGCATTCGGTTTCGTTCGGAACGTTAACATTTTCTTTTTCGGAAACGGAATGAGCTATCGTTGTAGCAATTTCCATCTTCGAGGATATACTTTCTTCAATATAGCTCTCCGCTACCTTACTGCTCTTCCATTTTCCATGTAATTTTGGTGTTTCAAAGGAGGCACCACCTTGAACAAGAAGCGTTGACGACGTTCGGCGTAGACAATGTCCGGTGTAACCTTCCGGGTTTTCCAAATTATAGGTATTTAGCTATGATACTTCCTATAGTATTTTACCTACAATGCATTTATTACTTCTGAAGGTTAAAAAAAACTCCGTTGTTCACATCTTTTGGTCGTAGTGCAATGTACTTTTTAACTAAGTTCAAGGCTCCTATTTCGCTTTCTTCAACAATGGTGAAACTTTTTGAGGTGCAGGTCTTGGTTTCTGGTATCTTGATCAGTAAAATGGCTCCTCTGTCTTCAATGTCATCAATTGTCATCTTGACGATTTCATCACGTCGTAAGCCTCCAAATACGCCCATTACCAGAACAACTTTATGTAGCAGAAATATATCATCATCAGGAGCTTTTCTTATGAAAAGTAACACTTGTCTACCCAACCTTTGATATTTTAGGAATGTATCCTTTTGAATTAACTTTCAGAAAGGCCATCAGTTGACTGAATGCTGATATATTAATGTTTTCTTTGCACTATTTTTTTCGGACTGAAATAATGTAAAATAAATAAAAAATAGTAATATTTTTCATGAGATAAACTCACCAGTTCCTGGAAATATGCCATTGAGACAGTTTCATTTACGGTATTCACTCCGTTTTCGTCTTTCCATCTCAAAAAATGGTCATACTCCTTCTAGTATAAGTATTTGGATTTCACAGGTAGTAAATTTCCTAACGCTTTTTCAGCTTTGAGCGTCACATTCTGTGGGATCTCCATAATTATTATGAACACAACCGTTTTTAGTTTCCTCCACTAAAGAGCTTGTCAATTCTTACAAAAATGCAGCGTCACTTCATTAAATAAACAACCCTTAGCAACTTCTTCAATGTTTCCATGGCAATTGCATAGAAGCTCACTTTAGCATAAATATTCCCATTGTTTTTGATCAAATGTACGTTTCTTCCAGTTCTCATTCTATCCACACTGTGTTACTACTTTTCTGCTTTCATTTATTGTTTCATACTGGAGGTGGAACAAGTACATAAACAATGTTTTATTGGATATGCATTATCGATGGGCGTAACATTCACACTCTTGATCATTCTTCAAACCGTAGACGCTAAAGAAGGATGCAATATTGTAGGTGAGTTGAACCAATTTTATTTCCACAAGCTTGATCGAATAACAATTTCAAGTAAAATAAACCACCCAAAACATCGAACCTACGTCATTTTCACTCGAAGGTGTGAGAACTATGTTGGTCAGACTAGAAGGGCCATGAAAGTACGGTTCAAAGAGCATATTGAGTACACATCCGATTTTCGTGACCAGAAAATATGCTTTGGATCACGATCGCCGATTTAATTAATTGGACAGGTTCATGACCGTAGACTTCTTGATGCATTCAAGAGTATGGAATCGCAAAATGTAAGAGTAGTATAACGGGGATACGGGCCCAGTCCCATCAGCCCGTTGTTCAAGTTCATAGTGAAATAAGAGCTTCTCCTCTTTATAAAGAAGTCTTTGGTCATTAATTTTCCAGAGTGATGTAATTGAATCTAAAATAAAGATAAATGTATAGCAGGTGTGTTCTAAAATGAAGTAAATAATAAGAGTAGGAACACAATCAAAGTAGAAAATGTACACCCATACTTACGAAGTTGTCGGGATGGAAACAAAATTTAGCAGTTGGTGTCAGAAACAGTTCAAACGTCAATTATTTCTTTTTACAGGATCATTTTTCTTCGTCTCCATCCTAACGTCGTTTGTTTGGCTAGCTTGCATGTGCTTCGAACTTATACTTATGGTGAGGTGAGTTTTGTCTTCAATATCTGGATTCCAGATACCTACATTTTCTCACGATTGATCCGCGTATTTTTGTATAACGTTCAATGTTTTTTCAGCTTAGTGAATGAACTTCTTTATCCACAATCATCTTATAATTGAAGTTTTATCCACACTAATGAACCTTATAAAGTACCACTTTAATCAATAGTGATGGAATAATAATAATTTATTGAGTTGTATTCGGATATTTATGTTCTGAATAAAATCCGAGAGCTTTTAGGTTCGAGGGTTTTAATCTTTTATTCTTTGAAATTCGATGAACAACTGAATCACAAAAGAAGTTGAATCTGTAATACCATAAAATGAGAATGAACGAAAATGTGAAGAAAACCAACAAATCACAAAAACTAAACTTTGCGAAAATGATAACAGAATATCGTGAGTCTGCAAAGCGTAATTTTCGGAAATCATAAGAAATGAAATTTTGGAATCAATAAATCACACGACCTAAAATTGACATATTGAAAGAGTCCTCAGAAGATTAAATGATACAGAACCGAAAACTATGTTGGGATTGAATTGTTTTTTATTTATTTCTCACCACCTAATATTGCCATTTCAGTTCCATGAATTTTGCATTACTACATATTTTTCTTCGGATAATTCGTTGGTTTTACGTTTTTAGATACTATCAAATGATTGAAATTATGTTTCGTTGGATTTTTAATTCGACGGTTTTACGAGGATATATTGAAAAATTCTTAGCCTACTACAGAACCAAACAAAATTTCAATGTCAAAATATTTTATTACTAAACATTTTCTCCTCTTAATTGGATACATTCATCACAGCGAACCTGCAGCGTCTCTAGACCTTTCAAAAAAAATGTTTCTTCTTGCTCTGCAAACCAGACCTCCACAGCTTTTATTACCTCCTCGGTGGAAGAAAATTTACGACCTTTTAAATTTTTTTTTCAGTTGTGGAAAGAGATGATAGTCGGACGGAGGCAAATCTGGTGAATAAGGGGGGTGTTCTAGTAATTCAAACCCTAAATCACGAATTTTTTGCATGGCAACATGAGATTTGTGTGCAGGGGCGTTGTCTTGCAGAAACAAAACACCTTTGGATAGCTTTCCGCGTCTTTTCTCTTTAATTTTTTCCCGTAGAGTGTTCAGTAATATAGAATAGTAATCTCCAGTTATTGTTCTACCCTTATCCAAAAAATCAATCATGATTACTCCATGGCAATCCCAAAAAACTGAAGCAAGAACTTTTCCAGCAGATTTTTGGACACGAAACTTCTTAGGTCTTGGAGAACCGGAGTGTCGCCATTCCATCGATTGTTGCTTTGTTTCTGGATCGTAGAAATGAACCCAAGTCTTATCCATAGTAACAATTCGGTTTAACAAGTCTACATCGTTTTCAAATCGAGCACAGATCGATACTCCAATTTTTCGAATTTCGGTGCACACATTTTTTCTTTAAATTTATTGCGTAACTCTGGTTTACTTTTTTGACGTCAAACTTTACACTGACACTTCTGATAAGTTATTGTTCGTTGCTATGGTAACGCAATATTTTGTTTATGCAGGCAACTGGTCTAGGCTTACTAGATATCAATACATCCTCGTATGTTTGATTGAACACCTCTTGATTAATTCATGTTTGCAGGAATTTCAAAGAAGATACCGATGAGAACAAGATGCCGATCTACCTCGCCACCTCACTGCTAGCCCCCTTGCTCATTTTGTTAATAAGCATGGTGCCACACGGCAAACCGGATGTTCCAGATTCATTTATGAAACGGATTGATAGAAGAATTTGCCGATTTGAAGGTGAGTAAGCGCCAAAGTTCGTCTTGAATAAGAGCACGTTTTTTATGAAAAAAGATTTGAAGGGCAGTAGTTGACATGGTGTACCGCTAAGAATTTCGGCTATGTGCACGGTGGTACTGATGTTGAACCACAATCTCATGACTGGTTTATCATCATTGCCATCTAGCGAATGTTCGAGCAACCTGTTAAACTATCACAAATATGAGTTGACATTTTTTTTTTCTGAGGAATATTATACATCTCAACTCCAGATGAACTTTTCAACTCGAGAACGGTTGAAGATAGAGCAATTCTGCGAAAAAAAATTACTCGTAAAAAGTCCTAAGGGGTAGACCCCTAAAAATCAAGAAAAATATTAAAACTTCAGATTCACTTGAAATTGCGTATACGAATATATTCGCCTATTGGAAAGGCATCAATTTTACGAAAATTCATTGAAAAACGATAAAAACTCAATTTTGGAGGAAAATTACCTCTCTCAACTTGAGATGAACTTTTCAACTCGAGAACGGTTGAAGATACAGCAATTCTGCGAACGCCAATCGATTCAGAATGATGAAATTAGTATATAATGTGAATTTACAGTCTATTGTCGTAAAAAAAATACTCGTGTAAAGTCCTAAGGGGTAGACCCCTAAAAATCAATGAAAATATAGAATTTTCAGAATTGTGTATGCGAATATGTTTGCATACTGAGAAAGGCATGAATTTTACGAAAATTCATCAAAAATCGACCAAAACACAATTTTGGAGAAAAATGACCTCTCTCAACTCCAGATGAACTCAACTAGAGAACGGTCGAAGATAGAGCAATTCTGCGAACGCCAATCGATTCAAAATGATGAAATTAGTATACTTTGTGAATTTCGAGTCTATGGTCGTAGAAAAAAAATTACTCGTAAAAAGTCCTAAGGGGTAGACCCCTAAAAATCAAGAAAAATATTAAAACTTCAGATTCACTTGAAATTGCGTATACGAATACATTCGCATATTGGAAAGGCATCAATTTTACGAAAATTCATTGAAAAACGATAAAAACTCAATTTTGGAGGAAAATTATCTCTCTCAACTCCAGATGAACTTTTCAACTCGAGAACAGTTGAAGATAGAGCAATTCTGCGAACGCCAATGGATTCAGAATGATGAAATTAGTATATAATGTGAATTTACAGTCTATTGTCGTAAAAAAAAATACTCGTGAAAAGTCCTAAGGGGTAGACCCCTAAAAATCAATGAAAATATAGAATTTTCAGAATTGTGTATGCGAATATGTTTGCATACTGAGAAAGGCATGAATTTTACGAAAATTCATTGAAAAACGACCAAAACACAATTTTGGAGAAAAATGACCTCTCTCAACTCCAGATGAACTTCTCAACTAGAGAACGGTCGAAGATAGAGCAATTCTGCGAACGCCAATCGATTCAAAATGATGAAATTAGTATACTTTGTGAATTTCGAGTCTATGGTCGTAGAAAAAAAATTACTCGTAAAAAGTCCTAAGGGGTAGACCCCTAAAAATCAAGAAAAATATTAAAACTTCATATTCACTTGAAATTGCGTATACGAATATATTCGCATATTGGAAAGGCATCAATTTTACGAAAATTCATTGAAAAATGATAAAAACTCAATTTTGGAGGAAAATTACCTCTCTCAACTCCAGATGAACTTTTCAACTCGAGAACGGTTGAAGATAGAGCAATTCTGCGAACGCCAATCGATTCAAAATGATGACATTAGTATACTTTGTGAATTTTGAGTCTATGGTCGTAGAAAAAAAATTCCTCGTAAAAAGTCCTAAGGGGTAGACCCCTAAAAATCAAGAAAAATATTAAAACTTCAGATTCACTTGAAATTGCGTATACGAATATATTCGCATATTGGAAAGGCATCAATTTTACGAAAATTCATTGAAAAACGATAAAAACTCAATTTTGGAGGAAGATTACCTCTCTCAACTCCAGATGAACTTTTCAACTCGAGAACGGTTGAAGATAGAGCAATTCTGCGAACGCCAATCGATTCAAAATGATGACATTAGTATACTTAGTGAATTTTGAGTCTATGGTCGTAGAAAAAAAATTCCTCGTAAAAAGTCCTAAGGGGTAGACCCCTAAAAATCAAGAAAAATATTAAAACTTCAGATTCACTTGAAATTGCGTATACGAATATATTCGCATATTGGAAAGGCATCAATTTTACGAAAATTCATTGAAAAACGATAAAAACTCAATTTTGGAGGAAAATTACCTCTCTCAACTCCAGATGAACTTTTCAACTCGAGAACGGTTGAAGATAGAGCAATTCTGCGAACGCCAATCGATTCAAAATGATGACATTAGTATACTTAGTGAATTTTGAGTCTATGGTCGTAGAAAAAAAATTCCTCGTAAAAAGTCCTAAGGGGTAGACCCCTAAAAATCAAGAAAAATATTAAAACTTCAGATTCACTTGAAATTGCGTATACGAATATATTCGCATATTGGAAAGGCATCAATTTTACGAAAATTCATTGAAAAACGATAAAAACTCAATTTTGGAGGAAAATTACCTCTCTCAACTCCAGATGAACTTTTCAACTCGAGAACGGTTGAAGATAGAGCAATTCTGCGAACGCCAATCGATTCAGAATGATGAAACTAGTATACACTGTGAATTTACAGTCTATCGTCGTAGAAAAAAAAACACTCGTGAAAAGTCCTAAAAATCATGAAAAATATAGAATCTTCGATTCACTTTGAATTGCGTGTGCGAATATTTTTGCATATAGGAAAAGGCATAAATTCTACGAAAATTCATTGAAAAACGACCAAAACACAATTTTTTACGAACGGTTGAAGATAGAGCAATTCTGCGAGCGCCAATCGATTCAGAATGATGAAATTATCAGCTCTCTTAGAATCATGAAAAATAAAAAACTATCAGGTCCACTTGAAATTGCATATTATACGAATATATGTGCAAATATTGAATACATTTTACGAAAATTAATAGAAACACAATGAAAACAAAATTTTGTAGGAAAACGATCTCTCTCAACTCATGATTAAATTACTACACTCTGTGAATTCAAAGTCGATCGATGAAAACAAAACATTTAAGGAAAAAATAGTCAACGGGGCTGTATTGAAGTTTTCTGAAAAATTCGAGTGCGCGATATGAAACGATAATTCTTTCACTATCATTACTATTTCAGACTCCAACATGATATTCTTCTTCGTTGCCATTGGGGTTCTGATGGTTTCCAGTTTAATTTTCTTAGGATATAACTTTTACCTCGTGGGTCGCATGGAAGCAGAATACAGAAACCACTTCAACTGGCTGGAAAACAGAAGCAAATTCAAGTTTATGTGAGTAGGTATAAGAACTTTTCGTATTCGAACTTGAGCTTCATCGAAATACGTCAAAATATTCCTTCATACATTCAGATGAGATGGCGCTGTTTGGAAATAATCAAACTCAATTTTTTCAAGGTCTATTTCGTGCAGTCTGATTTGGTTGACTTCGGCCATTTGGATAGTCGACACAGCGATAAGGAATTGGATGGTAATAGGAAATCCCGACGTGTATGACGCCATAGAATCTCTACAGGGGATTTTCGCGCTGGCGATTTTCGTTACGGACAGATATACGAGGCGGGAGTTGCGCCAGAAAGTTGCATCGATTTTCGATACTAATTCTGGACGTCTCGGACGAACGAGGACCATAAGATGGCTCACGACAAAATTCTCATCGAAACCGGAAATGTCCGCAGAGAATCCCGGTGAAACTGCCATGGGAAATACCGGCGGGGAACGTGTCGGTACTCAGTGATGATCACGTGAATGTGAATCGCCAACTTTCAAGGCATAAGAACATTTCCAAAGTTGAAAAAATCCTACCAAGTTCTTTTTCCATTTTCAATACAATGTATACTTGATAATGAATACATACAGTGGAGTTTTGATCCAACGCCAATCACTATTCTTAACACTTCGATTCTTCGAAGTTCTGTGGCAGAGTGCTATGAATTCGAAATAAAAATTAAAATTTCAAGGCCTACTTCGGATCTTTTACAAGGTCAAAAATCCGAAAAACATGCTAGCGATTTTTTAAAATAAAATTTGACGGCGCCACTGGGTTTGAGATGCTTTCCAATGGGTGTGGCTGAAATTTTAGGGAATTTTTTTTTTCAACATGAGCCTATTTATTCTGTCAGCGGAACATTCATAGCGCTGGTAAATTCGTTTTTCGAAAAATAAAAAATAAATTTACCATTTACATTGTTTTCAAAAAAAGGAGGGCCAATTATTCTGGTATGTAATATTCCGCACCAAACATTTATTCATTGTGAGAACTGTCTTCTGCAATTTATTATCAAATGTGGATTTTCTTCCGTCCAGTATCTTGAATTTTGAGAATTACCTGTTTCTTTGGTTGTGATGTTGCCTCGTCACTGAGAAAATTTTGCTTTGAAACAACAAAAAAAAATTAACTCGTGCAGTTTTTAAAAAACAAGCCTTTCAGAATTGTAGGTAATTTTTAAAGCACTTTGCCATTATTCCCAAAAATTTCTCTCATGTGTTAAAATGTCCATAAGAGATGTGAAATTATCACTGAATTAGAGCTGTTTCAACAAATTTACTCGAGCAGTTTTCAAAAAAAAAGTATTTCAGAATTATCCTTAATTTTCAAAGCACTTGTCTATATCCCCCAAAAATTTTACTCGTGTGTTGAAATTTCCATAAGTAGTGTGACATTATCGCTGAAATTTACTGGTGCAGTTTTTAAAAAAACAAGTTTTTCAGAATTATCGGTAATTTTTAAAGCACTTAGCCATCATTCCCAAAAATGTCTCTAGTGTGTTAAAATGTCCATACGAAATGTAAAATTGTCACTGAATTAAAGCAGTTTCAAATACATTTAGTCGTGCAGTTAAAAAAAAAAGTTTTTCAGAATTATCGGTAATTTTTAAAGCACTTAGCTATCATCCACAAAACTTTCTCTTATGTGTTAAAATGTCCATAAAAGATGTGAAATTATTGCTGAATTACAGCGGTTTCAAGAAAATTTTATGGTCCAGTTTTTTAAAACACAAGTTTTTCAGAATTATCGGTAATTTTTATAGCACTAAGCTATCACTCCCAAAAATTTCTCTCATGTATTGAAATGTTCACACGAGATGTGAAATTATCGCGGAATTACAGCGGATTCAAAAAAATTTGATTGTGCAGTTTTAAGTTTTTCAGAATTATCGGTAACTTTTAAAGCACTTAGCTATCATTCCCAAAATTTCTCTCATGTGTTAAAATGTCCATACGAAATGTGAAATTATCGCTGAAAACAGCGGTTTCAAAAAAAAATACTCGTACAGTTTTTAAAGCACAAGTTTTTCAGAATTATCGGTAATTTTTAAAGCACTTAGCTATCATCCCCAAAACTTTCTCTTATGTGTTAAAATGTCCATAAAAGATGTGAAATTATTGCTGAATTACAGCGGTTTCAAGAAAATTTTATGGTCCAGTTTTTTAAAACACAAGTTTTTCAGAATTATCGGTAATTTTTATAGCACTAAGCTATCACTCCCAAAAATTTCTCTCATGTATTGAAATGTTCACACGAGATGTGAAATTATCGCGGAATTACAGCGGATTCAAAAAAATTTGATTGTGCAGTTTTAAGTTTTTCAGAATTATCGGTAACTTTTAAAGCACTTAGCTATCATTCCCAAAATTTCTCTCATGTGTTAAAATGTCCATACGAAATGTGAAATTATCGCTGAAAACAGCGGTTTCAAAAAAAAATACTCGTACAGTTTTTTAAAGCACAAGTTTTTCAGAATTATCGGTAATTTTTAAAGCACTTAGCTATCATCCCCAAAACTTTCTCTTATGTGTTAAAATGTCCATAAAGGATGTGAAATTATTGCTGAATTACAGCGGTTTCAAAAAAATGTTATGGTCCAGTATTTTAAAACACAAGTTTTTCAGAATTATCGGTAATTTTTATAGCACTAAGCTATCACCCCCAAAAATTTCTCCCATGTATTGAAATGTTCACACGAGATGTGAAATTATCGCGGAATTACAGCGGTTTCAAAAAAATTTGCTCGTGCAGTTTTAAGTTTTTCAGAATTATCGGTAATTTTTAAAGCACTTAGCTATCATTCCCAAAATTTCTCTCATGTGTTAAAATGTCCATACGAAATGTGAAATTATCGCTGAATACAGCGGTTTCAAAAAAAAATACTCGTACAGTTTTTTAAAGCACAAGTTTTTCAGAATTATCGGTAATTTTTAAAGCACTTAGCTATCATCCCCAAAACTTTCTTTTATGTGTTAAAATGTCCATAAAGGATGTGAAATTATTGCTGAATTACAGCGGTTTCAAAAAAATGTTATGGTCCAGTTTTTTAAAACACAAGTTTTTCAGAATTATCGGTAATTTTTATAGCACTAAGCTATCACCCCCAAAAATTTCTCCCATGTATTGAAATGTTCACACGAGATGTGAAATTATCGCGGAATTACAGCGGTTTCAAAAAAATTTGCTCGTGCAGTTTTAAGTTTTTCAGAATTATCGGTAATTTTTAAAGCACTTAGCTATCATTCCCAAAATTTCTCTCATGTGTTAAAATGTCCATACGAAATGTGAAATTATCGCTGAATACAGCGGTTTCAAAAAAAATACTCGTACAGTTTTTTAAAGCACAAGTTTTTCAGAATTATCGGTAATTTTTAAAGCACTTAGCTATCATCCCCAAAACTTTCTCTTATGTGTTAAAATGTCCATAAAGGATGTGAAATTATTGCTGAATTACAGCGGTTTCAAAAAAATGTTATGGTCCAGTTTTTTAAAACACAAGTTTTTCAGAATTATCGGTAATTTTTATAGCACTAAGCTATCACCCCCAAAAATTTCTCCCATGTATTGAAATGTTCACACGAGATGTGAAATTATCGCGGAATTACAGCGGTTTCAAAAAAATTTGCTCGTGCAGTTTTAAGTTTTTCAGAATTATCGGTAATTTTTAAAGCACTTAGCTATCATTCCCAAAATTTCTCTCATGTGTTAAAATGTCCATACGAAATGTGAAATTATCGCTGAATACAGCGGTTTCAGAAAAAAATACTCGTACAGTTTTTTAAAGCACAAGTTTTTCAGAATTATCGGTAATTTTTAAAGCACTTAGCTATCATCCCCAAAACTTTCTCTTATGTGTTAAAATGTCCATAAAGGATGTGAAATTATTGCTGAATTACAGCGGTTTCAAAAAAATGTTATGGTCCAGTTTTTTAAAACACAAGTTTTTCAGAATTATCGGTAATTTTTATAGCACTAAGCTATCACCCCCAAAAATTTCTCCCATGTATTGAAATGTTCACACGAGATGTGAAATTATCGCGGAATTACAGCGGTTTCAAAAAAATTTGCTCGTGCAGTTTTAAGTTTTTCAGAATTATCGGTAATTTTTAAAGCACTTAGCTATCATTCCCAAAATTTCTCTCATGTGTTAAAATGTCCATACGAAATGTGAAATTATCGCTGAATACAGCGGTTTCAAAAAAAATACTCGTACAGTTTTTAAAAAACAAAATTTTCAGAGTTATCGGTAATTTTTAAAGCACTTAGCTATCATACCCAAAAATGTCTCGTGTGTTAAAATTTCCATACGAAATGTAAAATTATCACTGAATTAAAGCAGTTTCAAATACATTTAGTCGTGCAGTTAAAAAAAAAAGTTTTTCAGAATTATCGGTAATTTTTAAAGCACTCAGCTATCATCCCCAAAACTTTCTCTTATGTGTTAAAATGTCCATAAAAGATGTGAAATTATTGCTGAATTACAGCGGTTTCAAATACATTTAGTCGTGCAGTTAAAAAAAAAAGTTTTTCAGAATTATCGGTAATTTTTAAAGCACTTATCACACATCATTCCCAAAATTTCTCTCATGTGTTAAAATGTCCATACGAAATGTGAAATTATCGCTGAATACAGCGGTTTCAAAAAAAATACTCGTACAGTTTTTTAAAGCACAAGTTTTTCAGAATTATCGGTAATTTTTAAAGCACTTAACTATCATCCCCAAAACTTTCTCTTATGTGTTAAAATGTCCATAAAGGATGTGAAATTATTGCTGAATTACAGCGGTTTCAAAAAAATGTTATGGTCCAGTTTTTTAAAACACAAGTTTTTCAGAATTATCGGTAATTTTTATAGCACTAAGCTATCACCCCCAAAAATTTCTCCCATGTATTGAAATGTTCACACGAGATGTGAAATTATCGCGGAATTACAGCGGTTTCAAAAAAATTTGCTCGTGCAGTTTTAAGTTTTTCAGAATTATCGGTAATTTTTAAAGCACTTAGCTATCATTCCCAAAATTTCTCTCATGTGTTAAAATGTCCATACGAAATGTGAAATTATCGCTGAATACAGCGGTTTCAAAAAAAAATACTCGTACAGTTTTTTAAAGCACAAGTTTTTCAGAATTATCGGTAATTTTTAAAGCACTTAGCTATCATCCCCAAAACTTTCTCTTGTGTGTTAAAATGTCCATAAAGGATGTGAAATTATTGCTGAATTACAGCGGTTTCAAAAAAATGTTATGGTCCAGTTTTTTAAAACACAAGTTTTTCAGAATTATCGGTAATTTTTATAGCACTAAGCTATCACCCCCAAAAATTTCTCTCATGTATTGAAATGTTCACACGAGATGTGAAATTATCGCGAAATTACAGCGGTTTCAAAAAAATTTGCTCGTGCAGTTTTAAGTTTTTCAGAATTATCGGTAATTTTTAAAGCACTTAGCTATCATCCCCAAAACTTTCTCTTATGTGTTAAAATGTCCATAAAGGATGTGAAATTATTGCTGAATTACAGCGGTTTCAAAAAAATGTTATGGTCCAGTTTTTTAAAACACAAGTTTTTCAGAATTATCGGTAATTTTTATAGCACTAAGCTATCACCCCCAAAAATTTCTCCCATGTATTGAAATGTTCACACGAGATGTGAAATTATCGCGGAATTACAGCGGTTTCAAAAAAATTTGCTCGTGCAGTTTTAAGTTTTTCAGAATTATCGGTAATTTTTAAAGCACTTAGCTATCATTCCCAAAATTTCTCTCATGTGTTAAAATGTCCATACGAAATGTGAAATTATCGCTGAATACAGCGGTTTCAAAAAAAATACTCGTACAGTTTTTTAAAGCACAAGTTTTTCAGAATTATCGGTAATTTTTAAAGCACTTAGCTATCATCCCCAAAACTTTCTCTTATGTGTTAAAATGTCCATAAAGGATGTGAAATTATTGCTGAATTACAGCGGTTTCAAAAAAATGTTATGGTCCAGTTTTTTAAAACACAAGTTTTTCAGAATTATCGGTAATTTTTATAGCACTAAGCTATCACCCCCAAAAATTTCTCCCATGTATTGAAATGTTCACACGAGATGTGAAATTATCGCGGAATTACAGCGGTTTCAAAAAAATTTGCTCGTGCAGTTTTAAGTTTTTCAGAATTATCGGTAATTTTTAAAGCACTCAGCTATCATCCCCAAAACTTTCTCTTATGTGTTAAAATGTCCATAAAAGATGTGAAATTATTGCTGAATTACAGCGGTTTCAAATACATTTAGTCGTGCAGTTAAAAAAAAAAGTTTTTCAGAATTATCGGTAATTTTTAAAGCACTTATCACACATCATTCCCAAAATTTCTCTCATGTGTTAAAATGTCCATACGAAATGTGAAATTATCGCTGAATACAGCGGTTTCAAAAAAAATACTCGTACAGTTTTTTAAAGCACAAGTTTTTCAGAATTATCGGTAATTTTTAAAGCACTTAACTATCATCCCCAAAACTTTCTCTTATGTGTTAAAATGTCCATAAAGGATGTGAAATTATTGCTGAATTACAGCGGTTTCAAAAAAATGTTATGGTCCAGTTTTTTAAAACACAAGTTTTTCAGAATTATCGGTAATTTTTATAGCACTAAGCTATCACCCCCAAAAATTTCTCCCATGTATTGAAATGTTCACACGAGATGTGAAATTATCGCGGAATTACAGCGGTTTCAAAAAAATTTGCTCGTGCAGTTTTAAGTTTTTCAGAATTATCGGTAATTTTTAAAGCACTTAGCTATCATTCCCAAAATTTCTCTCATGTGTTAAAATGTCCATACGAAATGTGAAATTATCGCTGAATACAGCGGTTTCAAAAAAAATACTCGTACAGTTTTTTAAAGCACAAGTTTTTCAGAATTATCGGTAATTTTTAAAGCACTTAGCTATCATCCCCAAAACTTTCTCTTGTGTGTTAAAATGTCCATAAAGGATGTGAAATTATTGCTGAATTACAGCGGTTTCAAAAAAATGTTATGGTCCAGTTTTTTAAAACACAAGTTTTTCAGAATTATCGGTAATTTTTATAGCACTAAGCTATCACCCCCAAAAATTTCTCTCATGTATTGAAATGTTCACACGAGATGTGAAATTATCGCGAAATTACAGCGGTTTCAAAAAAATTTGCTCGTGCAGTTTTAAGTTTTTCAGAATTATCGGTAATTTTTAAAGCACTTATCATTTCCAAAAATTTCTCTTATGTGTGAAAATATCCATACGAAATGTGAAATTGACGCTGAATACAGCGGTTTCAAAAAAAAAATACTCGTACAGTTTTTGAAAAACAAGTTTTTCAGAATTATCGGTAATTTTTAAAGCACTTAGCTATTATTCCCAAAATTTCTCTCATGTGTTAAAATGTCCATGCGAAATGTGAAATTGTCGCTGAATACAGCGGTTTCAAAAAAAAATACTCGTACAGTTTTTGAAAAACAAGATTTTCAGAATTATCGGTAATTTTTAAAGCACTTAGCTATCATCCCCAAAACTTTCTCTTATGTGTTAAAATGTCCATAAACGATGTGAAATTATTGCTGAATTACAGCGGTTTCAAAAAAATTTAATGGTCCAGTGTTTTAAAACACAAGTTTTTCAGAATTATCGGTAATTTTTATAGCACTAAGCTATCACCCCCAAAAATTTCTCTCATGTATTGAAATGTTCACACGAGATGTGAAATTATCGCGAAATTACAGCGGTTTCAAAAAAATTTGCTCGTGCAGTTTTAAGTTTTTCAGAATTATCGGTAATTTTTAAAGCACTTATCATTTCCAAAAATTTCTCTTATGTGTGAAAATATCCATACGAAATGTGAAATTGACGCTGAATACAGCGGTTTCAAAAAAAAAATACTCGTACAGTTTTTGAAAAACAAGTTTTTCAGAATTATCGGTAATTTTTAAAGCACTTAGCTATTATTCCCAAAATTTCTCTCATGTGTTAAAATGTCCATACGAAATGTGAAATTGTCGCTGAATACAGCGGTTTCAAAAAAAAATACTCGTACAGTTTTTGAAAAACAAGATTTTCAGAATTATCGGTAATTTTTAAAGCACTTAGCTATCATCCCCAAAACTTTCTCTTATGTGTTAAAATGTCCATAAACGATGTGAAATTATTGCTGAATTACAGCGGTTTCAAAAAAATTTAATGGTCCAGTTTTTTAAAACACAAGTTTTTCAGAATTATCGGTAATTTTTATAGCACTAAGCTATCACCCCCAAAAATTTCTCCCATGTATTGAAATGTTCACACGAGATGTGAAATTATCGCGGAATTACAGCGGTTTCAAAAAAATTTGCTCGTGCAGTTTTAAGGTTTTCAGAATTATCGGTAATTTTTAAAGCACTTAGCTATCATTCCCAAAATTTCTCTCATGTGTTAAAATGTCCATACGAAATGTGAAATTATCGCTGAATACAGCGGTTTCAAAAAAAAATACTCGTACAGTTTTTTAAAGCACAAGTTTTTCAGAATTATCGGTAATTTTTAAAGCACTTAGCTATCATCCCCAAAACTTTCTCTTGTGTGTTAAAATGTCCATAAAGGATGTGAAATTATTGCTGAATTACAGCGGTTTCAAAAAAATGTTATGGTCCAGTTTTTTAAAACACAAGTTTTTCAGAATTATCGGTAATTTTTATAGCACTAAGCTATCACCCCCAAAAATTTCTCTCATGTATTGAAATGTTCACACGAGATGTGAAATTATCGCGAAATTACAGCGGTTTCAAAAAAATTTGCTCGTGCAGTTTTAAGTTTTTCAGAATTATCGGTAATTTTTAAAGCACTTATCATTTCCAAAAATTTCTCTTATGTGTGAAAATATCCATACGAAATGTGAAATTGACGCTGAATACAGCGGTTTCAAAAAAAAAATACTCGTACAGTTTTTGAAAAACAAGTTTTTCAGAATTATCGGTAATTTTTAAAGCACTTAGCTATTATTCCCAAAATTTCTCTCATGTGTTAAAATGTCCATACGAAATGTGAAATTGTCGCTGAATACAGCGGTTTCAAAAAAAAATACTCGTACAGTTTTTGAAAAACAAGATTTTCAGAATTATCGGTAATTTTTAAAGCACTTAGCTATCATCCCCAAAACTTTCTCTTATGTGTTAAAATGTCCATAAACGATGTGAAATTATTGCTGAATTACAGCGGTTTCAAAAAAATTTAATGGTCCAGTTTTTTAAAACACAAGTTTTTCAGAATTATCGGTAATTTTTATAGCACTAAGCTATCACCCCCAAAAATTTCTCCCATGTATTGAAATGTTCACACGAGATGTGAAATTATCGCGGAATTACAGCGGTTTCAAAAAAATTTGCTTGTGCAGTTTTAAGTTTTTCAGAATTATCGGTAATTTTTAAAGCACTTATCATTTCCAAAAATTTCTCTTATGTGTGAAAATATCCATACGAAATGTGAAATTGACGCTGAATACAGCGGTTTCAAAAAAAAAATACTCGTACAGTTTTTGAAAAACAAGTTTTTCAGAATTATCGGTAATTTTTAAAGCACTTAGCTATTATTCCCAAAATTTCTCTGATGTGTTAAAATGTCCATACGAAATGTGAAATTGTCGCTGAATACAGCGGTTTCAAAAAAAAATACTCGTACAGTTTTTGAAAAACAAGATTTTCAGAATTATCGGTAATTTTTAAAGCACTTAGCTATCATCCCCAAAACTTTCTCTTATGTTTTAAAATGTCCATAAACGATGTGAAATTATTGCTGAATTACAGCGGTTTCAAAAAAATTTAATGGTCCAGTGTTTTAAAACACAAGTTTTTCAGAATTATCGGTAATTTTTATAGCACTAAGCTATCACCCCCAAAAATTTCTCTCATGTATTGAAATGTTCACACGAGATGTGAAATTATCGCGAAATTACAGCGGTTTCAAAAAAATTTGCTCGTGCAGTTTTAAGTTTTTCAGAATTATCGGTAATTTTTAAAGCACTTATCATTTCCAAAAATTTCTCTTATGTGTGAAAATATCCATACGAAATGTGAAATTGACGCTGAATACAGCGGTTTCAAAAAAAAATACTCGTACAGTTTTTGAAAAACAAGTTTTTCAGAATTATCGGTAATTTTTAAAGCACTTAGCTATTATTCCCAAAATTTCTCTCATGTGTTAAAATGTCCATACGAAATGTGAAATTGTCGCTGAATACAGCGGTTTCAAAAAAAAATACTCGTACAGTTTTTGAAAAACAAGATTTTCAGAATTATCGGTAATTTTTAAAGCACTTAGCTATCATCCCCAAAACTTTCTCTTATGTGTTAAAATGTCCATAAACGATGTGAAATTATTGCTGAATTACAGCGGTTTCAAAAAAATTTAATGGTCCAGTGTTTTAAAACACAAGTTTTTCAGAATTATCGGTAATTTTTATAGCACTAAGCTATCACCCCCAAAAATTTCTCTCATGTATTGAAATGTTCACACGAGATGTGAAATTATCGCGAAATTACAGCGGTTTCAAAAAAATTTGCTCGTGCAGTTTTAAGTTTTTCAGAATTATCGGTAATTTTTAAAGCACTTATCATTTCCAAAAATTTCTCTTATGTGTGAAAATATCCATACGAAATGTGAAATTGACGCTGAATACAGCGGTTTCAAAAAAAAAATACTCGTACAGTTTTTGAAAAACAAGTTTTTCAGAATTATCGGTAATTTTTAAAGCACTTAGCTATTATTCCCAAAATTTTTCTCATGTGTTAAAATGTCCATACGAAATGTGAAATTGTCGCTGAATACAGCGGTTTCAAAAAAAAATACTCGTACAGTTTTTGAAAAACAAGATTTTCAGAATTATCGGTAATTTTTAAAGCACTTAGCTATCATCCCCAAAACTTTCTCTTATGTGTTAAAATGTCCATAAACGATGTGAAATTATTGCTGAATTACAGCGGTTTCAAAAAAATTTAATGGTCCAGTTTTTGAAAACACAAGTTTTTCAGAATTATCGGTAATTTTTATAGCACTAAGCTATCACCCCCAAAAATTTCTCCCATGTATTGAAATGTTCACACGAGATGTGAAATTATCGCGGAATTACAGCGGTTTCAAAAAAATTTGCTCGTGCAGTTTTAAGTTTTTCAGAATTATCGGTAATTTTTAAAGCACTTAGCTATCATTCCCAAAATTTCTCTCATGTGTTAAAATGTCCAAACGAAATGTGAAATTGTCGCTGAATACAGCGGTTTCAATGAATACCTTTCGTGCTTTAAAAATTAACCAAACAATTATGAAAAAAACGTGTTTTTTGAAAAAACTGCACTTGGTTATTTTTTCGTTAATTTAAAATAATTGCCATTCTCCTTTGGAGTCTGGTAATTTATGATTTGAAACAGTTATAAAAACCACGTTTTCTTCAGAACTATTGGTAATTTTTAAAGCACTTATGGTATCTATTATCCCCGATAGTTCGGAATTTTCAATGTCAATTTCTTTTCTAGCTATTTGTCTTGATCATAAGTGTGTTTGATGTGTAATTTCTTGTTGGCTGTTACTGTGTGACTGGCTTCTAGAAATAATTTTTCGAAACGACCTCTTCCAAAAACGTTCTGTAGGTTTCCGCTGGCTATTTGTATGAAATACATGAAAATAAGCTTCCACCAGTATCGGTAAAATATTGAGCATATTTCTATCAATTTTTTGTTTTACAAATATCGAGTTTTTTTATTCCTTCATATTATAACAATATTTAAGGATGATTATGTTTGTGAGCGAAACATAGCCCGATTCGCTCTCTTCAAAAACCTCTCGTTCGATCTTCCTGTATTCGGGCTTCGATAAAAAACTATTTCCAGCAGAGCTTCTCGGTAATCAGACATCAAATCGTCATCTATTATTGAATAACTGATAACAGCTGAAAGGTATCAAGCGATACATTTTTCTTAGTTGAATCACATACGTAGCCTTGAGTTCTATAAACACGAATTAAAAATTTAATTCGTATGAAGTGGTTACGATCACACGTTAGTGCAAGACTGGCGCCAGAACCAGAAAGTATCAGTTCTAACCATTCATCAAAATACATTATTTTTTGTTACAATCCCCGAAGAGCGCGCGGATCCGATTTTAGAACGGTAAAAGTCCCCAGCCGATGTCCTTGAACTTGACCTACCGGAATCGAGCCAATAAATGTGTTTGTTCTGTGTTTTCCCAATGCACTTCAAAAGGTAGATAGAATAAATAGAATCTGAGAATGTCTCACCTACCTCGTCCAAAGTAAGTTCAGTGTCGTCTGTCCCCAGTGAATTACCGAATATTGGCGAGGCATTTTAGTTGCAATCGAGACTTAATTGATGATGACGTTGCCGCAGATAAGATAAAGTACCCTGATAACGAGAAATGTGGCTCAGGTGTAAGGACAGAACTTACTCATGTTTGGGTGGTTCGAACACTTGAAAGTCGTTGAGGTTAACGTTAACGTCGACTTGATTTTGTACCAACTCGATGAATGGTGGCGTGTAAAAATCAAGAACACATAAACAGGATGTGGAATCTACGGACGATCGTGCTGTGCCTAATTTACTGTTTGTGTCGTTGTGAAGGACAAAAAAGTGCATCGAATGCAACGGATATGTCGGAAAAGGTATGTGTTGGAGTAGTATTGAACACTTGAATTGATATGAGGATGGATAACAATGATTGATTAAAGTTTAATTGTACTGTTACAAAGTCAAAGTTGAAATATACTTAGTACATAGTCAGAAGTTAGAAACGCTTTATTAACTTATTGATAATGTCAAAATTTATTGAATTTTACGCGAAATTAAACTTTCAATGTAAGTATAAAAATTGAATTCAAATGATGATTTCATTTCTGACTGGATATTATATGCTCATATCGTCATGCACCGATATAGAGGGTCATAACTCCCTTGGGACATTATAGATTCTATAATTCCCTCTCCTTTTCACAAGTAAAAATAAAATAAGAAATGCTAATATATTTATAACTGACTATATTTTATTTGGTAAAATTCCATTAACGCCAGGCAACCGATTTACCCAGCTCGGTGTCCTGAACAAAAAATCCAAATGAAATTCTCGGCGGTCTCGAGTAGTTTCGGAGATACGGCCCTTTCTTTGGATGGAAACAGGCATTTTCTAGCACACGTTTCTGCTGTGAACAAACACTCACAATGCTTCCTTCTTTTTGTCAACACAATGTACACACCCTAATTCACCTGTTTCATACGTTTTTTTAAATTAAAAACTGTGTTTTTATTAACAAATTCTTCCTTCTTTATAGACTGTTACAAACGACATTTTTATTGTGATTCTGATAAATGACAGCCAAAAATCTAGTGTACTTTGCTCATGTTTGGTTGGTAACGGTACGCTCAACCACCGCCAACTTATGAAATTCAAACGCGAAGAAACAAATTTTTCTTCAAAACGTCAATAAATTTAATTTCGCATTATTAAAAAAAATACTTGAATAAAAGGAAATGGATCTGAGATACAGATTGAAAAAAGCCTACGAAGCGGAATATTGACCAAGTAAATAAACCTGTTATTATTTAAATTAACTTATTTCTAAAATTACAGTGATTTTAGATGATGCTTTATGGCTGGTCCAAGATGCTATTGGCCATTCTGAATCATGGCCTGATTTTATATTGAATGCGTTGAATACATCAACATTCAAATACCCCGAAAGGGTTAAAATATGTTCCTTCTTTTACCTTAATGGTATTAGAGACTATATGACGTTGTATAGATTTCTCGTGAGGATAAAAGGCATGGCATGGCATGAATCTGTCAAATTTGATTTGAATTTCATAAGTTGGCGGTGGTTGAGCGTACCGTTACCAACCCACTAGATTTTTGGCTGTCATTTATCAGAATCATAATAAAAATGTCGTTTGTAAGTCTATAAAGAAGGAAGAATTTGTTAATAAAAATACAGTTTTTAATTTAAAAAAATGTATGAAACAGGTGAATTTGGGTGTGTACATTGTGTTGACAGAAAAGGATGCATTGTGAGTGTTTGTTCACAGCAGAAACGTGTGCTAGAAAATGCCTGTTTCCATCCAAAGAAAGGGCCGTATCTCCGAAACTACTTGAGACCGCCGAGAATTTCATTTGGATTTTTTGTTCAGGACCCCGAGCTGGGTAAGTCTCAATTTTTTTTTGAAAATCGGTTGCCTGGCGTTAACGGAATTTTACCTTTTATTTAATCACGTCATTACAAATAATAAATGTACAATTCTGAAATGTGCCTTGAAAATTACTTTCGCCACTGGAAACAATTTCTTCTTTCGTATGGCTGGAGGGGTGTAGCCCATTTCGGCCCGAAAATGTGATATACCAGGTAAGATGAATTTTAATGAGCTTGGGTAAATGCCCATTTTGGCCCACAACGATAGGTAAACTAATTAAAAGGTAATTTGAAGGATATTTGGATTGGGATAATTATTTATACATTGTTAGGGGCGCTTATTGTTAGATTATTTAGTTCCACAGTAACTTCTAAACTGTAATAATCTAGTAAAAGAGGCGGAAAAATGGGTGAATCGGCTAAGTTAAGTGAAATCACAAGCGGACGCGGTAAAACATGGTGTTGAATCAGTTCAAATTCAAAGAACAAAACCGAAAATTAAGTCCGGGAGAAACAAAGTGGAGATGCATCAAAGATAGGTGCAATGCCTACTTAAAGACTATGGGCAATTCTTCTGATCGAGTTTTGACAACATCGAATCAAAACCATTCACACGAGGCAGAGTTGGAAAATGTCTTGCAACAGCAAATATTAGGTTCTACAGCGAAGAGGAAAGCTGAATATGTGAGAAACCCGCAAAAATAATAAGAAAAGCTTTGTCGAAGCAACCAGAACAGGATGCTCTCACCCGGAAGGACTTGAAATGTGTGAGGAAGAACATCTACTATGCTCGGAGGAAATCGCTGCCACCATTACCCAAGTCAGTTACAGAAGTCCACGCAGTGTTAGCTGCAATGGAGTTAAAAACTAATAAAGGTGAAGATTTTGTGTTAATTAATGACGAAACCTTAAATTTAATAATATTTTCCTGTCAATCTAATTTAAATTTTTTGTGTAAAGCAGAGATTTTGTATATGGATGGGACCTTCTCCTATTGCACAACATTTTTTAAACAACTTTTCACTATACACGGCTATTTTAATGGACACTATATTCCGTTAGTTTTCTGTTTGTTGAAAGATAAACGTGAAGAAACATATCGCTTGTGCCTGTCTAAGATATATGATTTATGTGACAATTATAGTTAGAAAAATTTTCAGATTATCTTCTTGAAAATTATTTAACCAACGAATCAAAATTTCCACCTCACGTTTGGGCAAGTGCTTCTGCAGATTTAAATAAAACTACCAATGCTCGTGAATCGTTTCACGCACATTTTAACAATTCATCATACTCACCCATCTATATTTATTTTTGTTAAGGAACTTTTGAAAGTACAAATAGAAACATACGTAAATTGTAATAGTATTGGCATTACAAATATGTCTAGAAATTTAGGAAAGAAAAAACAAAAGTTTATGGAGGAACAAATACAAAAATATAAGAACAAGAAAATTTCAAAATTAGATTGTGTGAAGATTGTATCATATTATCATTCTAATAAGTAGCATTAAGGCGATTTTTGTACATATTGATAAATTAATAAACTTTTTAACAAAATTGAATGTTATTTCTCTGTGTATAGTTACAGATCTTGTGAACGCATTAGATTTAAAATTCTAATTAGGTACCTAATTACTAGTCCACCTTTAAACCCTCCGGGCCGAAATGGGTACATTTAAAATAGGTACATTTTGTGTTTGGGGCCGAAATGGGCTCTTTTTATGCACGGTACCTGCCATCTCGTGCCGAAATGGGCTACGCCCGGCTGGAGCTTCTGTTCACTACTGTCGAGGTATCTGCCTCTTCTAATGGCAAAGTAGACCACAAACGCGCCATTTCATTTCTTAATTCGATGCTATCCTCCAAATACCCCTCGGCGACCGTGAAACTTTTCCAACTTCCGTGTCTTCTTAAGTTCTCAACTGTACGTTCACTACCATAACGGAATTCCGGTCCTCTGTATCCAATATTTTCATATTCAAAAGTTCCTGACTTCCGCATTTTCCAAAATAACCCATAATCAAAACAACCTATACCAAAAAAAAAGAAATAAATACACACAAAAAGGAAAATAAGAAAACATTACCTTATGCAATAAATTAATTTTATTATTATATATTTTATATTCTTTTTGGTATACGGTTTAACTTTTCGATGAAATTGATGATTCTCTAGCTTTTTCTGCTTTTTTCAAAATATCCTCCATTATATTTGGGACAGAAAACACGTTTTTAACGCAAACACAGCTTGATAACAAAGTTCTGTTTCAAGGCTGGCGTCAATGTTTTGGTTGGTTGATACGTCTAGAAGAGTACTTCGACCACGCCACTGAAGATGACTGTCGCAGTTGCAGTCGAAACGTTTGGAGATTTAAACCAAAGAAGACCACGGCAAAACCCGGAAACTAACCAAAACAAAATTTTATTAAATCGGTCAGAAACCAATTAATTATGTACCACGGGAATTACTGAGCATTAATAACCTCAAACTTTGCCATCGGAACTTAAGGCCTTTATAATTCCCTTGATATACAGGGCTTTTCACGATGAGCGTTAATTAGACGTTTCTGGCAAACCAGACAACGGATCAACCTGAAAATTTGACAGTATGCATAAATGAACATGATCTACACGCCTAAAACGGTTCGAAATCGAAACAGAATTATCTGAACAAAGTCAATCTAAAATTGGATGTAGAGCTCAAAAATGTGGAAAAATACAGGGTGTTCCATTTGAAAAAATTGACTTCCTCTCATTTTTTCATGTGAACAAAGTATCTGCATTTTCTAACGACCCTGTATGAGGCAAAAAAAATATGGCTCCGAAGTGAGGATCCTTATGGTATCACTTCACTCCATTCCGAATTTGATCGTCTTAGTACCAGAGAGTTCAAGATTATCAGCGTTTATAAAAGTACATGTTTGGTGAAAAAAAAAATCAAAATTAATTTATATCCCTCAAACGGTAAGAGATAGGTATAGGGAGATACTATATGAAGTTGTTGACGAAGTGATAAGAAATCATAATATGATATTATATACAGGGTGTTCCATTTGAAAAATCAAAGTAACCGCTACTTTACAGTAGAAGCGGCAACGCCGCATCGTCTAAAATTTTTAAATTTTAGGCGTGTAGATCATGTTCATTTATGCATACTGTCAAATTTTCAGGTTGATCCGTTGTCTGGTTTGCCAGAAACGTCTAATTAACGCTCATCGTGAAAAGCCCTGTATAAATAACTATATTAACTTAATGATAATGTTAAAATTGATTGAATGTCCTTTACGAAATTACACTATCAATGTCAGTACACTAATTAATGATTTCAACTGCAGTGGAAATGCACTTGACTGCATTTAACCAATTAATTAATTTTTGCAATTACTATCTCGTTAATGTATTTATATTCACCAGAACTTTATGTGACTAATATTTCATATCACATGGATAAATAGTTTGGTTACCCGCTTTTCATCTTTGTTGACGATAACTTGTCCACTATCCCCAACTTGCTGGCCGCGTGGTATTTATATCTACAGTAAATTGCTCTTAACAGTTTGCGATTCTCTCAAAATAGCCTTGAAAGTTAATTGTTCGGCATCTTGCGTCTAGATGGCTCCTAAGTGGCTTCCCATCTGTTTTCGTTGTGCCGAGAGCGGTGACATCATGCATTCCTTATAAGGACAAGCAGACCGGTGTTATATACAGGTCCGGCCCCAGCCCAGCTCGATACATTGCCTTTCGTACCGAATGAAATGAAATCTCACTGGAATAAAGTGCCAAAAGTCCAGTGAGCCTATCGTCAAGGAAAGCTAAACAGCTTTTCTAATTGGAAAAAAAGACTTGAAATTGGTACCGGGACTACTTACTGGGCACTGCCTTCTGGGGTATCACCTCAAGAAGACGGGCAAGTCAGAGAGTGATAGATGCCGCTACTGCGAGAACTTCGCGAAAACTGCGGAACATTTGCTTTGCTAATGCCCAGCGTTGTTCTGCAAAAGGCTTAAATTCTTGGGAGAGACATTCTTGATGCCCTTCGACGGTAGGAAATAAGCTCTCAGGAAACTGACAAACTTCATATGAAGTCTCAGAATCCCGGGCTACGAACAGATCAAGGGTCATACTCAAAATATCTAATGGGTCGAAGTTCTTGTGAGGTTGCATAGCCTATAAGTACGACCCTCATTACAGTTTTCAATCACGGAAAATGGATGTCTTCCCCAACATACATCTTCATCATGTGCATTGGCGAATGAGGGATTTTGAAGCTCCTGTATCTGTAGTGAAGGTTAATTTTTTATATTTTAAGTGGTAATGTTCATTTATCTGTAGTCTTCTATTAGGTTGCCGAGCTCTCTTTTCTAGGGTGGATGACCTTTCAAAGTCTCTGCTTGTGTAAGTAACTAGCATTTTGTTCTCTTCCGGTCCTAAGAGAATATCGCTTTGTTGACCATCCTCTTCGTGGGATTCTGAATCTTGTTCTCGTTCAGCAGTTCCTTGGTGGATGGCCCATTCTGCTGCAATTGTAGCAGTCCTTTTCTATATTCTTCAGAAGGAAGCGATTTGAATAATGAATTTACCTTCTCGTAACTATGGCTTCGTATGTCTTGATTAGTTCAGTCGACAGGTTGAAAAAAGTGCGGTTAGGTGGAAAAAGGTTGGAAGTTAATGAAACTTCAGGAGGTTCGAGGACCCTGTGCGAAAAAAGTAGGAGGGGGGGGAAACTGTAATTTTTTTTTTACCTCTCCGGTTTTTCCTCGATAACTTTTTTCTCTTACGTCCTACGTAAAAAACATCGATACTTTTTTGTAGAGCGTAAAATTTTATACAGTTTTGACTGGAGAAACATGTTTGTATGTGAATGACAAAACATGCAAAATTACAGCTTATTTCATCTGTTATACCCGAATTATGATGAAATGTTATAGTAATTATGGTTCTTAGTTGAAGTCACCAACTTTGGACACCCCACTCCTCCTTCCCTCACTCAACCCCAATTTTCAAAAGCTAACTTTCTGATGAAAGCCAACCATACCTATTCACATCATTTTGGTATTGATATCAGTTGCTTTTCGGATCGATATCCCCCCGCTCCCCTACATAATTATCCCAGGACAGGAAAAAAAAAAAGACGTAGTCCTTTCGTGAAAAAATTTATGTAATTAACAATATTAAGTTATTCTCAATATTGAAGGCATATATATGAAGGCAAAACAGTTATTGAGGAAAAACCACACCAAGGTCGAAAAATTTGCAGTTTCCCCCCCCCCCTACTTTTTTAGCACAGGGTCCTCGAGGTCCAAAACTTGAGAAAATGTTAATCAACCATCCCTGAACAACATCTTGAAGTTTCATTAACTTCCGACCTACTTCTATCTGAAACTATCTGTCGACTGAACTAGACGCATTTACTGTCAACTTGAACTCCAATGTTTGTTATCAGCGCCGTGGTTATGGTTTCCCAAGTTTTATGCAACCGCTCTTGCTACTCTTCTTCTTGGCGACATGTTTCGTCTTCCTGTTCCCGATAGAATTTCAACTCTTATTGTTCCCCCTGTCCTCTTATTTTTCTCTCTGTCCCCACTCACCCTCTATGTGTATCTTTTTGCGTTGCAGGCTTGTACTTTCACCACCGGCATAATTTTAAATTTCTAAGTAGTTTGTATTTTTTTTTAGGTCAACCTGACAGTTCCGAAGTGTTGTAAGAAGGATGAAGCACTTATGCAAGGATCCCACACTTGTGCAAAATCAAACTCGACTGTGAACTATGAACACAATTATTTCAATAGTAATGAAACACACATTGACAACGAATATGTGAAGTTCACACCGCTCATATTCTACGAAAAGCTTATCGTGTGTCCGTCAGAGTTGGTAAGGTAAGTTTTCTACTGAAACTATATACTGAGTTTTGTTATGGGGCACGAACAGTTTGTCTCATATTGTCGCGACTTGGGCCTTAGGGAAGCTATAAGCCCTATCGCTTGGGACGTAGTCAGGAAGAACAAACTTCGTTTCTTCTTGGCTCCTATTGACAAATAAAACAAGTCGCAAATTCACAAGATACCAACAGGTATATTTTAATGGACACATTAACCAGGATATCAATCGAATCAGTATATTATATACAAAGGTTTCTTACCAAATGGACACTATAAATACTCGCTTAAGGACATCTTTCTCAGAGGTTCGTCAAAAAGGCTTTACCGCCGTAAACTGGCTATGGGTTCGACAGTGTCGCAAACCCACTCTGGATTCGCCTGTCGACTGTCGACCCTTCACTGTCCCATGGCCATCTGTCATCTTGTAATTTATTCAAATTTCGTGTTATGGTCACGTGCATTTTCATTCAACGAAGAAGTTCGTTGAAATCTTCATATCCGTGCCAATAACACATGATTTTTGATGTTTTTAAAAACTTTGACAACC
Source organism: Chrysolina americana (assembly GCA_958502065.1). Classification (NCBI taxonomy): domain Eukaryota; kingdom Metazoa; phylum Arthropoda; class Insecta; order Coleoptera; family Chrysomelidae; genus Chrysolina; species Chrysolina americana. Next base: position 101,611,849 of record OY293412.1, on the reverse strand, counting down.
TGTATCTAGGAAGCTAAGAGGGGAAAAAACTCTTTTTTACCTAAAAACCAGTTTTAATTATTTGGCAGTTTGACTCTGAGTATATTGAGAATTACTGGATCTACATCAGAACTTCAGAAAAATTCATCGAAAGCCTTTCACATAGAAAATGTGTCGGGTCTTTTTTGGGAGTTGTCTTGGAAAGTTGTTGTTGTTTTGACACTTCATATAATCCTCAAAACAATTGAAAAGGTTGGGTAAATGACGATAATATTAACTCAAGCACGAAACTAAAAAATCCGGCTATAACATTTTTTTATAGCAGCGTCACAATTCAGGCATACAAAGATGCAAAAAAAGCTTACACTAAAAATATTAATAAAACTAAAAAACGATACTACCAATTTAGAATGACAGCGGAAGTCATCGCCGGAAACAAAAAGTTATATAGAATATAGTAAGGAAGAAACGAATAAAACACAGTAATATCAAATTAAAACAGGAAATGAAATCACTGATAACAGCCGAGTCATTTCAAATCTGTGTGCTGATCATTTCTCAACTATCGCAAACAATGCTGTCTGTATCCACAATCATATACAACCTCGTATTTTTATGATACTTTTTATTTCTCTCACAAACTCAGTTGGAATTGATTGCATCTCGACAAAAATTATATGAGTATAAAATGGATCTAGGTGTTCCTCAGGGATCTATGTTGGGTCCACTGATATTTCTTCCTTGTACAAACGATCTTCCTCTTTCAAAACAAAATTTGATTATAAAAATAATCCGGCCTTTCGCAAATTTTCCTATACAATAGGATTGTCGGCAAACGTCGAACAGAAATAATTCATCAGCCCCATACGACCGCCGAATCACGTCTATCCAACGCCTGGCAAAGTTTTCCTGCAAGGATATACTTTGCAATCTTCCTGTAACAACCACCAACTGGCAATCGAAAGCATGTGACATCTGCAGACCGGTTTCGCGATTCAACTCGGCCACAATATGTAATTGATTTCCAATCGGTTTTGTTAACAGGCACCACGATAACTCCGGCACCCACTAAGAAAGTGGGCAGCAGAGCCATCTATAGAAACCACAGAAAGATTCCGACCAGTACCACGACTTCGTTTGAGCCGAATATATCTAAATTTACACCAAGAAAAATATTTAAATATTTCTCATGTGGAACTAGAGTACTTGACGAAAGGCAATAAATTTCAAAACAAAATTTCGGAATCTTTCTGTGGTTTCTATAGATGGCTCTGCTGCCCACTTTCTTAGTGGGTGCCGGAGTTATCGTAGTGCCTGTTAACAAAACCGATTGGAAATCAATTACATTTTGTGGCCGAATTTAGAACGATCTTCCTGTCCACATAAATGCTGATTGCATTGTTTTGTCTGAGGATGACCCAACTCCGGAAGAACTTGAGAAAAAAATGAATGGGGTATCAGTAGAATTTACCTATTGGTGTTCGCGTCCTCATTGTGATCGCAGAAAAATCGGTATGCATGCAATTTTTCAACAGAGTTAACACCGAAAGTCTAAACGTTAAGGTTAACCATTAAACAGTCAGTTTCTCACATAATAATAAATTCCTTGGTACTTGTGTGGACAGAGTAACATGAGCTGGAAAACGAGTACTGATGGAACATGTGAAAAGGTTGATAAAAGTTACTAAGCCATACTACAGCTGAAAGACATTTTAAAGCGAAGCTCAGCTGATGAATGTTTTTTGCCATCATATTTTATAATTTGCTTATAAATCTAAGGAGCTGCTCTACCACCTTTGAACAGATTGTTCATTTTACAGAAGAGAGTGATTAGACTGATCTTTAATCTGACTGGACGGAATTCATGTAGAAGTCATTTCAGAAAACATAATACAGGCAGTTTCTTTTTATCATGTGGTAACTTGCTATATTCTAAACCGTAATAGATACAAAGACGATTAAATGGGAAAAAATGTAACTATTGTGGTGAGCAGTACATTGGTCAGAGAAAATCTACGGGGACTCTCGCCCTTCCCGACTTATACTGGGAAAACTGAAAATGCTGTTTTCGGATTTTTACGAATAGAATGGTTATTTCAGAAAATATAAAAAAATGAAAGAGGAAAGTTTTATTGTATTCAAAATGTACTAGAACTACGTAATGATACATTTTTAATTAAACGTTTCGTGTCAACACGGCCACCATCAACTATTTTTTCAAATACGGACCTGTCTATTTCATCACAAATATTGATAAAGCAATGAAATCACAATTCAGTGGTATATCACACTTGACATTTTTATAGCGTTTCATATAAAATAACTGGCATCATCAGTGACAACAATTTTTAATTACGGTCCTGTCGTTAGTTCTTTTGTAAATTCATTCAACTATTAGGATACTTCAGTCATTACCCAATACTTTCGATAGGAAGATACCCCAACACAACGAACATTAGTATTTTTCCTTTTTGGAGATTTTTGTATTACAGTAATTCTTGATTCAAGGCTGATTTCTCCTGTATCAATTTTTACACGGATTATTTTCATAATTCTCAATCCTGGAAGTAATGAAAATATCAGTTTTTGATCAAAATACAAGTGTTGTCTAATTTGGTACAATTAAATAGCGTCTCACTTCTTTTACCATATTTAAACACGTAGGCTTTGCTTGATTTCTATGTCAGGAAAAATAAATGAGTTGTTGATATCTGTTAAGAACTGTCAAGACATTTAAGCACTCGGTTACATATTAAAGATGTATTCGAATGACGAAAGGACTGATATGCTATTTACTTATGCAAAAATCAAATAGAAATCCTCTTTTGGCAAGAAATATGTATGGTGAGCTATACCCGAATCGTCGCATTCCAAACATTCAAATGTTTGGACGATTAGAAAGAAATTTGAGAGACTGTGGTGTATTTGACAGAAATAAAACTAGAAAATGTGTTGTTACTGGAAGTATAAGGAACCAAATAAATGTTTTGGGTAAGCAAATATTTCCTTATAAAGACTAAGAAGTGAAAAATAACGCCTTTTTTTAAATCTAGGATTGGTCAGTTACAAAAATATTTCTAATCAAGATTGTTTTTTACGAGAAATTGCCCACGAACTTGGGATATCTGTAAAATCTTCAAGAAATATTTTGAAAAAGAACAAATACAAATGCTACAGGATACGCAAAGTTCATCACCTTCATGAAAGGGATTACGGAAGGAGATTACGATTTGCGAAATGGTTGATACGTAGAAATAGGGAAGTTCGAAATATTTGTAAAAAATAATATGGACGGATGAATCAAAATTCACCAACAATGGTTGGTTTAACAGAAATATCCATGGTAAGGATATTCTGGACTTCCATTGTCTATAGGTACGGCCAAACAAAAGAAAGAAAATTCAATACTCTGCAATTTTTTTTTACGACGTTTCCATTCATTATAGGTGGAATAATACGAATGAACATTAACATAGAGAAACCAATTTCCAGGAGAGGTCGGAATAAACGTTCGGTTGGGAATTTTGGGAACAAACATACTAGGTCCTTTCTTTTACGATGAGCATTTGAATGGTGAAATGTATTTAAATTTTTCATCCAATGAGTTTGATGGCTACTTAGATGAATTGCCATTAAGCACCCGCCGTGAAATACAATATTTTCAACAAGACGGTGCCCCTCCCCATAATGCAGCAATAGTAAGGGAACATTTAGATGCAATATTCCCAACAAAGTGGATTGGAAACAATGGACCAATTGTCTGGCCAGCTCGATCCCCAGACCTTACTCCTTTGGATTTTTTGGTTTGGGGATACATAAAGGACAAAGTTTTTTCGACACCTAGTACCGATATCGACCATCTCAAACAGAAAATAAGAGATGCATGTAATAGCATTACAACCATCATGCTAGAAAATTGCCACAGAAATTGTATGGACAGACAACTTATGTACATTCAACAAAGAGGTCGTCAATTCGAGCATTTAATGTAGAATTCTTTTTCTGTATTGGTTATATTTTCTCCCACAAATTCATTATGAAATAAATTGTTTTTCTGTTTGTTTGATTTCTTCTCCTCTTAAGTAAGTTTATTTCTGTGGCAAATCGCTATCGTTCGTCTCTGAAATTGCAGAAATCTTTTATGAATTTTTATAGTATAAATACAATTTTCATAGATACATTCATTCAAAATGTCACTGATAATGTTTATATCGAAACGTTAGATTCTGTGGAACTCATAAACAAACTAACGACAGGACCGTAATTAAAAATTGTTGTCACTGATGATGCTAGTTATTTTATATGAAACGTTATAAAAATGTCGAGTGTGATATACCACTGAATTGTGATTTTATCGCTCTATCAATATTTGTGATGAAATAGACAGGTCCGTATTTGAAAAAAATAGTTGATGGTGGCCGTGTTGACACGAAACGTTTGATTAAAAATTTATCGTTACGTAGTTCTAGTACATTTTGAATACAATAAAACTTTCCTTTAAAATTTTTTTATATTTTCTGAAATAACAATTCTATTCGTAAAAAACCGAAAACAGCATTTTCAGTTTTCCCTGCATAAGTTGGGAAGGGCGAGAATCCCCGTAAAATTTCTATGACCAATTTACTGCTCACCACAATAGTTACCTTTTTTCCCCTTTAATCGTCTTTGTATCTATTACGGTTTGAATATAGCAATGTACCACATGATAAAAGAAACGGCCTGTATACTACCTTCACCTTGAATATATAATAAAATGTAAAGTGATGTTTGTGAAGAATATATCTGAATACGATGAAATATCTGATAACAATAGCTACTCGATTAGAAATGGAAATTCAATATGTTATTACCAATTCACAACACAGCATTAAAACAGTCCTTCATACAAAGGCATGCTGTTTTTCGACCACATCAAAAATTAAGACCGCTAAAATACAGCGTTTTAACCCCTAAGTGGTTCAAACCTCTAGGAGTGGTAGATGTTACCCTTAGAATCTTAAATGGGAAGGGGAGTCAAGTGAAACATCATTTTGATTGGCGTTCAATTCTTTTTCCAATGATATCTTGACTTTTTATTATTTGATGAGCAGTTTCGGAGAAATAGCGTTCTAAATAATTTACACATGTAATTATCATAATTTGCCTATTCTGAGATGCATTACTGTATTGACTCCTTTTAATAAAAATAGTTAGAAGAGTAGGTGGCACCCTTCCAACCCTTGAATGACACGAATAAATTTATTACGCGTAGGATGTTTTATTTGTTGGTTATTTTCCTTTTACAAAATGAAATTTAATTTTCGAGAAAGACATTGCAAACATAAAATCCACTTATGCATATCTCATAAACTGTTCGAAATGTCGTTCAGTATGCTCTAAAACAGTAATAAAGTTTGTTTTCGAACTCCCATTTAACATTACTAGGAATTAACTGGCATACTGCTGTAATTCGTCTTTAAGTTCTTCAATATCAGAAGGTTGTGTTTCATAAACAGCAGATCGGAGGCCATTCAACTGCTCACCTTCTGCCAATCCATCTATCCGGAAATCTCTCGTTTAACTACGGGAAGGAAATAATGAGGTGGAGCACCGTCCTGCTGGAAATGTAACAGATCCTTCTGCAAAAGTTCATTACCTTCTGCATCAATTTGAGTTTCTAGCTCGTGAGTTATAAGAGGATCGATAGTATCTTTGAGCATTTCAAGGTACAGATTGCCGGTCAAGTTGTCTTCCAGAAAAAATTGACCAATAATGGCATTTCCAAGAATACCAGCCCAAACATTAACTTAAACAATAATATTCGTGGCGTAAAAATTCATGATATCTTTTTTTAATTACAAACTATTTCTGCTGGCAACTTCTGAGGTTGACACGTTGTGTAGTTTCTTAGTCCTCCGCTTAAAATAACATTCACTAAAGGGTTTCCACGAGAAACGTTGAAAATTCCCTGATTTCCTGTTAATCTTAGAAAAGGCGGCGGAATTTGTTAAGGCTGGAAAATAATCAACTGCAATGAGGATTTTTACGGAAATTCAACATTTTACAGAATTATCTATGGAAAACATTTCCTCCATTCTTCGGCACGCTCGCTGCGCTGGTATACATTCAATTTCCGCTTCGAGTTTAAAAACGGACTCCTCAGCGACTGCAAATATCTCAAGATGTCTTTAGATGATTTCTTCCTTATTATTATAACTTCTTCGTATTGCCATATCCGCTCTGGATGCACATGCACAATCGTTTACGCTGCTGATTTGGTTTCCTTCAAATCGACTTCAAGTTATATTAATTTTTATGTTACGTTTGGGTATGTTTGGGCCCCTGAGGATGCAAACTTCGTTGGCGAAACGCGCGTCGTGCGAAATTGACGTTGTTTTGGGTGGTTTCTATCTTTAGAATCCTCTGGATGGCTTCTATTTCAATTACGCATGAAGTTTCTAACCTCACTTATTGCTAATTCGTATTTTCAGGGTTCTGATTTATCACGACGAAGTGCTGGGGTTCACCTACAATTCTTCCATACTAGCCTTTTCCGAATTAGTCCCGAGCACGAAATACTGTGTGGATAGTTCCGAGGGTAGGATAGCGTTCCTGATGTGCTTCAAATCGTTACAGCAACCCTTACAGGCACAAATACCACTCGTTTGTTACCTGTCATGTGAGTATATATGTATATATGTTAACTTTTTGTGCAATGATAAATAGATCGGTGTTTTTGTCGTTCATACTTTATTGTTTGTCTCAGGGATTTCCAATTAGGCTGAGAGGATTTTTCGATTCAATTGGGTCGAGCTAGCCTTCACTGATGATTGCAAGGACCATGAAACCGGTACGGAGGTGTTCCCCTAATTAAACCGAAAAAAATTTCAGCTCTGATATTTAAACTGCATTGCAAAGTAGTTCTTGCAGGAAACTTTACCAAGTATTGAACAGATGTAATTCAACGGTCGTAGGGGGCAGTAGTTGTGTTCTGTTGAATACTTGCCGATGACCGTACCAATTGTATAGGATTTTTTGACGAAGATTCGGATTAATCCATCATCTTCCATGAATAATTATTATTTCTATTTTAGTTCTAATCCTTTCAACGATTTGCTGCTTTGGCACCGCTGTGATCTATCCCTATATGATGAAACTGAAGGAAGTGCACAAAAAATGTTTTGTCGGATACTCATTTTGGACGGGATTCGCTATATTATTCGAAATAGTTCTGCAAACTGAAATCGCAAGAGGAGGATGTAACATCTTAGGTGAGTTTGATATTGTTTTCATTCGGCTTCGCGGAAAATTTACAATAATATTACCCCCATTTTACTTCTTGTTTAACAAGATATCAGAATGAAACTGGAATATGTTCCATAGTGAAAGAACTTATCTGAATGTATACAAGAATTTTTTCCTGTGATGAAACAGCCTTGTTCTTCTCTTCCTGAGTTCCGATTATTAATTAATCTGGCTTGGTTGCTTGTGGACCATGATCTTTCTCTCATGGGTATTCTGAATTATGATCTTACCCAGCAGTCCTTATGTAGATGACCTATTTTTCGCAATTGTAACAGTGCTTCTTTCTATTTTCTTCACAAGTTGTTTGATTAGTGCTGATATGCAGTCCAATAGCTTAGTGATTAGCTCAGAAAGTTTATCTCACTTCCTTGATGAGGGTGATGCCTGCATAGGAGGTTAAGATTTGAAATCTTCAGAGTTGAAGAAATCCAACAGAAGAAAATAATTGACCAAGAGCGGACGGTCACTGACCGTCGCAAGGAAATCAGGAAGATTCGCAAAGATTAGGAAAAGTAATGTGGATATTTGGAAACAGGAAATGGCAAAGGGACCCATGGGAGGCTTCTTGTCCAGCTGCCCTTTTCCTTCTCTTCCTGAGTTCGGATTATTAATTAATCTGGCTTGGTTGCTTGTGGACCATGATCTTTCTCTCATGGATATTCTGAATTATGATCTTACCCAGCAGTCCTTATGTAGATGACCTATTTTTCGCAATTGTAACAGTGCTTCTTTCTATTTTCTTCACAAGTTGTTTGATTAGTGCTGATATGCAGTCCAATAGCTTAGTGATTAGCTCAGAAAGTTTATCTCACTTCCTTGATGAGGGTGGTGCCTGCATAGGAGGTTAAGATTTGAAATCTTCAGAGTTGAAGAAATCCAACAGAAGAAAATAATTGACCAAGAGCGGACAGTCACTGACCGTCGCAAGGAAATCAGGAAGATTCGCAAAGATTAGGAAAAGTAATGTGGATATTTGGAAACAGGAAATGGCAAAGGGACCCATGGGAGGCTTCTTGTCCAGCTGCCCTTTTCCTTCTCTTCCTGAGTTCGGATTATTAATTAATCTGGCTTGGTTGCTTGTGGACCATGATCTTTCTCTCATGGGTATTCTGAATTATGATCTTACCCAGCAGTCCTTATGTAGATGACCTATTTTTCGCAATTGTAACAGTGCTTCTTTCTATTTTCTTCACAAGTTGTTTGATTAGTGCTGATATGCAGTTCAATAGCTTAGTGATTAGCTCAGAAAGTATATCTCACTTCCTTGATGAGGGTGATGCCTGCATAGGAGGTTAAGATTTGAAATCTTCAGAGTTGAAGAAATCCAACAGAAGAAAATAATTGACCAAGAGCGGACGGTCACTGACCGTCGCAAGGAAATCAGGAAGATTCGCAAAGATTAGGAAAAGTAATGTGGATATTTGGAAACAGGAAATGGCAATGGGACCCATGGGAGGCTTCTTGTCCAGCTGCCCTTTTCCTTCTCTTCCTGAGTTCGGATTATTAATTAATCTGGCTTGGTTGCTTGTGGACCATGATCTTTCTCTCATGGGAATTCTGAATTATGATCTTACCCAGCAGTCCTTATGTAGATGACCTATTTTTCGCAATTGTAACAGTGCTTCTTTCTATTTTCTTCACAAGTTGTTTGATTAGTGCTGATATGCAGTCCAATAGCTTAGTGATTAGCTCAGAAAGTTTATCTCACTTCCTTGATGAGGGTGATGCCTGCATAGGAGGTTAAGATTTGAAATCTTCAGAGTTGAAGAAATCCAACAGAAGAAAATAATTGACCAAGAGCGGACGGTCACTGACCGTCACAAGGAAATCAGGAAGATTCGCAAAGATTAGGAAAAGTAATGTAGATATTTGGAAGCAGGAAATGGCAAAAGGGACCCATGGGAGGCTTCTTGTCCAGCCGCCCTTTTTCTTCTCTTCCTGAGTTCGGATTATTAATTAATCTGGCTTGGTTGCTTGTGGACCATCATCTTTCTCTCATGGGAATTCTGAATTATGATCTTACCCAGCAGTCCTTATGTAGATGACCTATTTTTCGCAATTGTAACAGTGCTTCTTTCTATTTTCTTCACAAGTTGTTTGATTAGTGCTGATATGCAGTCCAATAGCTTAGTGATTAGCTCAGAAAGTTTATCTCACTTCCTTGATGAGGGTGATGCCTGCATAGGAGGTTAAGATTTGAAATCTTCAGAGTTGAAGAAATCCAACAGAAGAAAATAATTGACCAAGAGCGGACGGTCACTGACCGTCACAAGGAAATCAGGAAGATTCGCAAAGATTAGGAAAAGTAATGTGGATATTTGGAAACAGGAAATGGCAAAAGGGACCCATGGGAGGCTTCTTGTCCAGCCGCCCTTTTTCTTCTCTTCCTGAGTTCGGATTATTAATTAATCTGGCTTGGTTGCTTGTGGACCATGATCTTTCTCTCATGGGAATTCTGAATTATGATCTTATCCAGCAGTCCTTATGTAGATGACCTATTTTTCGCAATTGTAACAGTGCTTCTATCTATTTTCTTCACAAGTTGTTTGATTAGTGCCGATATGCAGTCCAATAGCTTAGTGACTAGCTCAGAAAGTTTATCTCACTTCCTTGATGAGGGTGATGCCTGCATAGGAGGTTAAGATTTGAAATCTTCAGAGTTGAAGAAATCCAACAGAAGAAAATAATTGACCAAGAGCGGACGGTCACTGACCGTCACAAGGAAATCAGGAAGATTCGCAAAGATTAGGAAAAGTAATGTGGATATTTGGAAACAGGAAATGGCAAAGGGACCCATGGGAGGCTTCTTGTCCAGCTGCCCTTTTCCTTGTCTTCCTGAGTTCGGATTATTAATTAATCTGGCTTGGTTGCTTGTGGACCATGATCTTTCTCTCATGGGAATTCTGAATTATGATCTTACCCAGCAGTCCTTATGTAGATGACCTATTTTTCGCAATTGTAACAGTGCTTCTTTCTATTTTCTTCACAAGTTGTTTGATTAGTGCTGATATGCAGTCCAATAGCTTAGTGATTAGCTCAGAAAGTTTATCTCACTTCCTTGATGAGGGTGATGCCTGCATAGGAGGTTAAGATTTGAAATCTTCAGAGTTGAAGAAATCCAACAGAAGAAAATAATTGACCAAGAGCGGACGGTCACTGACCGTCGCAAGGAAATCAGGAAGATTCGCAAAGATTAGGAAAAGTAATGTGGATATTTGGAAACAGGAAATGGCAAAGGGACCCATGGGAGGCTTCTTGTCCAGCTGCCCTTTTCCTTCTCTTCCTGAGTTCGGATTATTAATTAATCTGGCTTGGTTGCTTGTGGACCATCATCTTTCTCTCATGGGAATTCTGAATTATGATCTTATCCAGCAGTCCTTATGTAGATGACCTATTTTTCGCAATTGTAACAGTGCTTCTTTCTATTTTCTTCACAAGTTGTTTGATTAGTGCTGATATGCAGTCCAATAGCTTAGTGATTAGCTCAGAAAGTTTATCTCACTTCCTTGATGAGGGTGATGCCTGCATAGGAGGTTAAGATTTGAAATCTTCAGAATTGAAGAAATCCAACAGTAGAAAATAATTGACCAAGAGCGGACGGTCACTGACCGTCACAAGGAAATCAGGAAGATTCGCAAAGATTAGGAAAAGTAATGTAGATATTTGGAAGCAGGAAATGGGAAAAGGGACCCATGGGAGGCTTCTTGTCCAGCTGCCCTTTTCCTTCTCTTCATGAATTCGGATTATTAATTAATCTGGCTTGGTTGCTTGTGGACCATCATCTTTCTCTCATGGGAATTCTGAATTATGATCTTACCCAGCAGTCCTTATGTAGATGACCTATTTTTCGCAATTGTAACAGTGCTTCTTTCTATTTTCTTCACAAGTTGTTTGATTAGTGCTGATATGCAGTCCAATAGCTTAGTGATTAGCTCAGAAAGTTTATCTCACTTCCTTGATGAGGGTGATGCCTGCATAGGAGGTTAAGATTTGAAATCTTCAGAGTTGAAGAAATCCAACAGAAGAAAATAATTGACCAAGAGCGGACGGTCACTGACCGTCGCAAGGAAATCAGGAAGATTCGCAAAGATTAGGAAAAGTAATGTGGATATTTGGAAACAGGAAATGGCAAAGGGACCCATGGGAGGCTTCTTGTCCAGCTGCCCTTTTCCTTCTCTTCCTGAGTTCGGATTATTAATTAATCTGGCTTGGTTGCTTGTGGACCATGATCTTTCTCTCATGGGTATTCTGAATTATGATCTTACCCAGCAGTCCTTATGTAGATGACCTATTTTTCGCAATTGTAACAGTGCTTCTTTCTATTTTCTTCACAAGTTGTTTGATTAGTGCTGATATGCAGTTCAATAGCTTAGTGATTAGCTCAGAAAGTTTATCTAACTTCCTTGATGAGGGTGATGCCTGCATAGGAGGTTAAGATTTGAAATCTTCAGAGTTGAAGAAATCCAACAGAAGAAAATAATTGACCAAGAGCGGACGGTCACTGACCGTCGCAAGGAAATCAGGAAGATTCGCAAAGATTAGGAAAAGTAATGTGGATATTTGGAAACAGGAAATGGCAATGGGACCCATGGGAGGCTTCTTGTCCAGCTGCCCTTTTCCTTCTCTTCCTGAGTTCGGATTATTAATTAATCTGGCTTGGTTGCTTGTGGACCATGATCTTTCTCTCATGGGAATTCTGAATTATGATCTTACCCAGCAGTCCTTATGTAGATGACCTATTTTTCGCAATTGTAACAGTGCTTCTTTCTATTTTCTTCACAAGTTGTTTGATTAGTGCTGATATGCAGTCCAATAGCTTAGTGATTAGCTCAGAAAGTTTATCTCACTTCCTTGATGAGGGTGATGCCTGCATAGGAGGTTAAGATTTGAAATCTTCAGAGTTGAAGAAATCCAACAGAAGAAAATAATTGACCAAGAGCGGACGGTCACTGACCGTCGCAAGGAAATCAGGAAGATTCGCAAAGATTAGGAAAAGTAATGTGGATATTTGGAAACAGGAAATGGCAAAGGGACCCATGGGAGGCTTCTTGTCCAGCTGCCCTTTTCCTTCTCTTCCTGAGTTCGGATTATTAATTAATCTGGCTTGGTTGCTTGTGGACCATGATCTTTCTCTCATGGGTATTCTGAATTATGATCTTACCCAGCAGTCCTTATGTAGATGACCTATTTTTCGCAATTGTAACAGTGCTTCTTTCTATTTTCTTCACAAGTTGTTTGATTAGTGCTGATATGCAGTCCAATAGCTTAGTGATTAGCTCAGAAAGTTTATCTCACTTCCTTGATGAGGGTGGTGCCTGCATAGGAGGTTAAGATTTGAAATCTTCAGAGTTGAAGAAATCCAACAGAAGAAAATAATTGACCAAGAGCGGACGGTCACTGACCGTCGCAAGGAAATCAGGAAGATTCGCAAAGATTAGGAAAAGTAATGTGGATATTTGGAAACAGGAAATGGCAAAGGGACCCATGGGAGGCTTCTTGTCCAGCTGCCCTTTTCCTTCTCTTCCTGAGTTCGGATTATTAATTAATCTGGCTTGGTTGCTTGTGGACCATGATCTTTCTCTCATGGGTATTCTGAATTATGATCTTACCCAGCAGTCCTTATGTAGATGACCTATTTTTCGCAATTGTAACAGTGCTTCTTTCTATTTTCTTCACAAGTTGTTTGATTAGTGCTGATATGCAGTTCAATAGCTTAGTGATTAGCTCAGAAAGTTTATCTCACTTCCTTGATGAGGGTGATGCCTGCATAGGAGGTTAAGATTTGAAATCCTCAGAGTTGAAGAAATCCAACAGAAGAAAATAATTGACCAAGAGCGGACGGTCACTGACCGTCGCAAGGAAATCAGGAAGATTCGCAAAGATTAGGAAAAGTAATGTGGATATTTGGAAACAGGAAATGGCAATGGGACCCATGGGAGGCTTCTTGTCCAGCTGCCCTTTTCCTTCTCTTCCTGAGTTCGGATTATTAATTAATCTGGCTTGGTTGCTTGTGGACCATGATCTTTCTCTCATGGGAATTCTGAATTATGATCTTACCCAGCAGTCCTTATGTAGATGACCTATTTTTCGCAATTGTAACAGTGCTTCTTTCTATTTTCTTCACAAGTTGTTTGATTAGTGCTGATATGCAGTCCAATAGCTTAGTGATTAGCTCAGAAAGTTTATCTCACTTCCTTGATGAGGGTGATGCCTGCATAGGAGGTTAAGATTTGAAATCTTCAGAGTTGAAGAAATCCAACAGAAGAAAATAATTGACCAAGAGCGGACGGTCACTGACCGTCACAAGGAAATCAGGAAGATTCGCAAAGATTAGGAAAAGTAATGTAGATATTTGGAAGCAGGAAATGGCAAAAGGGACCCATGGGAGGCTTCTTGTCCAGCCGCCCCTTTTCTTCTCTTCCTGAGTTCGGATTATTAATTAATCTGGCTTGGTTGCTTGTGGACCATCATCTTTCTCTCATGGGAATTCTGAATTATGATCTTACCCAGCAGTCCTTATGTAGATGACCTATTTTTCGCAATTGTAACAGTGCTTCTTTCTATTTTCTTCACAAGTTGTTTGATTAGTGCTGATATGCAGTCCAATAGCTTAGTGATTAGCTCAGAAAGTTTATCTCACTTCCTTGATGAGGGTGATGCCTGCATAGGAGGTTGAGATTTGAAATCTTCAGAGTTGAAGAAATCCAACAGAAGAAAATAATTGACCAAGAGCGGACGGTCACTGACCGTCACAAGGAAATCAGGAAGATTCGCAAAGATTAGGAAAAGTAATGTGGATATTTGGAAACAGGAAATGGCAAAAGGGACCCATGGGAGGCTTCTTGTCCAGCCGCCCTTTTTCTTCTCTTCCTGAGTTCGGATTATTAATTAATCTGGCTTGGTTGCTTGTGGACCATGATCTTTCTCTCATGGGAATTCTGAATTATGATCTTATCCAGCAGTCCTTATGTAGATGACCTATTTTTCGCAATTGTAACAGTGCTTCTATCTATTTTCTTCACAAGTTGTTTGATTAGTGCCGATATGCAGTCCAATAGCTTAGTGACTAGCTCAGAAAGTTTATCTCACTTCCTTGATGAGGGTGATGCCTGCATAGGAGGTTAAGATTTGAAATCTTCAGAGTTGAAGAAATCCAACAGAAGAAAATAATTGACCAAGAGCGGACGGTCACTGACCGTCACAAGGAAATCAGGAAGATTCGCAAAGATTAGGAAAAGTAATGTGGATATTTGGAAACAGGAAATGGCAAAGGGACCCATGGGAGGCTTCTTGTCCAGCTGCCCTTTTCCTTCTCTTCCTGAGTTCGGATTATTAATTAATCTGGCTTGGTTGCTTGTGGACCATGATCTTTCTCTCATGGGAATTCTGAATTATGATCTTACCCAGCAGTCCTTATGTAGATGACCTATTTTTCGCAATTGTAACAGTGCTTCTTTCTATTTTCTTCACAAGTTGTTTGATTAGTGCTGATATGCAGTCCAATAGCTTAGTGATTAGCTCAGAAAGTTTATCTCACTTCCTTGATGAGGGTGATGCCTGCATAGGAGGTTAAGATTTGAAATCTTCAGAGTTGAAGAAATCCAACAGAAGAAAATAATTGACCAAGAGCGGACGGTCACTGACCGTCGCAAGGAAATCAGGAAGATTCGCAAAGATTAGGAAAAGTAATGTGGATATTTGGAAACAGGAAATGGCAAAGGGACCCATGGGAGGCTTCTTGTCCAGCTGCCCTTTTCCTTCTCTTCCTGAGTTCGGATTATTAATTAATCTGGCTTGGTTGCTTGTGGACCATCATCTTTCTCTCATGGGAATTCTGAATTATGATCTTATCCAGCAGTCCTTATGTAGATGACCTATTTTTCGCAATTGTAACAGTGCTTCTTTCTATTTTCTTCACAAGTTGTTTGATTAGTGCTGATATGCAGTCCAATAGCTTAGTGATTAGCTCAGAAAGTTTATCTCACTTCCTTGATGAGGGTGATGCCTGCATAGGAGGTTAAGATTTGAAATCTTCAGAATTGAAGAAATCCAACAGTAGAAAATAATTGACCAAGAGCGGACGGTCACTGACCGTCACAAGGAAATCAGGAAGATTCGCAAAGATTAGGAAAAGTAATGTAGATATTTGGAAGCAGGAAATGGGAAAAGGGACCCATGGGAGGCTTCTTGTCCAGCTGCCCTTTTCCTTCTCTTCCTGAATTCGGATTATTAATTAATCTGGCTTGGTTGCTTGTGGACCATCATCTTTCTCTCATGGGAATTCTGAATTATGATCTTACCCAGCAGTCCTTATGTAGATGACCTATTTTTCGCAATTGTAACAGTGCTTCTTTCTATTTTCTTCACAAGTTGTTTGATTAGTGCTGATATGCAGTCCAATAGCTTAGTGATTAGCTCAGAAAGTTTATCTCACTTCCTTGATGAGGGTGATGCCTGCATAGGAGGTTAAGATTTGAAATCTTCAGAGTTGAAGAAATCCAACAGTAGAAAATAATTGACCAAGAGCGGACGGTCACTGACCGTCACAAGGAAATCAGGAAGATTCGCAAAGATTAGGAAAAGTAATGTGGATATTTGGAAACAGGAAATGGCAAAAGGGACCCATGGGAGGCTTCTTGTCCAGCTGCCCTTTTTCTTCTCTTCCTGAGTTCGGATCATTCGACCTCGTTTGGATTTTTGTGAGCCATAACCTTCCTCTTCGGGGAATTCTGATTAGTGATCTTACCCGGCAGCTCCTCTGTTAGTTGATGACCAACCCTTTCGCAATTGTAGCAATGCTTCTTTCTATTTTCTTCACAAGTTGTTTGATTAGTGCTGATATGCAGTCCAATAGCTTAGTGACTAGCTCAGAAAGTTTATCTCACTTCCTTGATGAGGGTGATGCCTGCATAGGAGGTTAAGATTTGAAATCTTCAGAGTTGAAGAAATCCAACAGAAGAAAATAATTGACCAAGAGCGGACGGTCACTGACCGTCACAAGGAAATCAGGAAGATTCGCAAAGATTAGGAAAAGTAATGTAGATATTTGGAAGCAGGAAATGGCAAAAGGGACCCATGGGAGGCTTCTTGTCCAGCCGCCCTTTTTCTTCTCTTCCTGAGTTCGGATTTTTAATTAATCTGGCTTGGTTGCTTGTGGACCATGATCTTTCTCTCATGGGAATTCTGAATTATGATCTTATCCAGCAGTCCTTATTTAGATGACCTATTTTTCGCAATTGTAACAGTGCTTCTTTCTATTTTCTTCACAAGTTGTTTGATTAGTGCTGATATGCAGTCCAATAGCTTAGTGACTAGCTCAGAAAGTTTATCTCACTTCCTTGATGAGGGTGATGCCTGCATAGGAGGTTAAGATTTGAAATCTTCAGAGTTGAAGAAATCCAACAGTAGAAAATAATTGACCAAGAGCGGACGGTCACTGACCGTCACAAGGAAATCAGGAAGATTCGCAAAGATTAGGAAAAGTAATGTAGATATTTGGAAACAGGAAATGGCAAAAGGGACCCATGGGAGGCTTCTTGTCCAGCTGCCCTTTTTCTTCTCTTCCTGAGTTCGGATCATTCGACCTCGTTTGGATTTTTGTGAGCCATAACCTTCCTCTTCGGGGAATTCTGATTAGTGATCTTACCCGGCAGCTCCTCTGTTAGTTGATGACCAACCCTTTCGCAATTGTAGCAATGCTTCTTTCTATTTGCTGCAGAAGGAAGTTGTTTGATTGGTGCTGTGTGAAAGAATACGGGATACCCTTCTCTTTACGCGTTTCCACCAAGTGGAAAATTAAAGGCTGATATTGAGTCCACCAATGAAGCTTAGTTGGTTATTCTCATGTTCTTTCTGCAAAAATTCTCGGCGAATGGAGATTATCATTATATGAGCGCGCTGAAAATATATATGTTGAAATTAGTGTGTTTGTGATTTATTACGATATACATTTTTTTCAGGTACATTATTCTTCTTCTCCACTATAAGTTCCTTTGTGTGGTTGGCATGTCTATGCCTCGATCTGATAGTGAGATTACGGTGAGTTTTGAGTTCGATAACACATTTATATCTCAATAATGCTTCATTCGGAAATGAATAATGGGTTATTACGCTCGACGATAAGATATTATGAAACTAGAGTAATCGGAGGTTTGACGGGAAATTGGTTTACGAGTGGTGAGTGACCTACGTGATAGAATCGCCAATATTACTATGAAACTGTTTAAAATATAAAAAAGACGTTTATTGGCGAAAACAACTTATTGTAAAATTATTTACTCAAAAGTTGAAGCTTTAAAAAAAAAGCGAGATAATCGTGGCAGTGAACAGAAATGACCAAAAATGAGAGGAAATATACTATTATTTTTATCTTCACACCATGAATAACAAAAAACTGAATCATTTTTTTTTCTCGGGTATGAACACCGTTAATTAATCCTTCTACATTGTTTTATTTTGAAATATAATAGACAACCCTAAATTTTCGGCTTAAAAATGCGTTGTACCAATATGGCTGTTATAATTATTTAGTGAATCGAAGAAATAACATGATATCGTGAAGTTGTAATCACTTCGGTATATTGTCATGAAAGGCCCTAATTCAAAAATGCATTTTGTAAGATACTAAAATTCTCGTCATAATTTATATTTTATAAATTGATTACTTGAAGTTCAATTATCATAAACACAAGTCACAAAAATCCAAACCGCTTTCATTAATGAAAATGCACGTAACAACAAAACAAAAATTGAATAAATTCATGATGATATAGGACGATTGGGACATTCGAACCTAGCGCGGGTTTACGGGTTATCCCAAGTCTAGATCGCGTTGTGGGCGATTTTTTAATTATACCTGTTAAAACATAGTGAATCTGTGACTTGTCTCGGTCCGCAGAAGCACGTCTAATTGACGTCAAAATCTGGCGATAATTGGTCAATAGACGTCAGTCAGAAATTCGTTAATTAACTGACGTCGTTTAATCACGTGATATTGCCGACATACGATCACGACATATCTGGTAATAAGTCACCAGATTATGACGTCATCTTGACGCGACTGGGTGGACTGTCAATTCATTTGTTTCTAACTGAACTTATTAAATTTATTACTCAGTGCCTACATGCTAAATATAGATCTGTTTGTGATTGAAATCCACAGGACTTTAGGAGGAAAAGGAAACGAGAACCGCTTCAATTTGTACATGTCAGCATCGTTGGCACTTCCCAGCATAGTAACGTTGGTAACCCTTCTGGCCAACGGTAATAAGCCTGCCGTTCCAGACTCGTTTATGAAACCTAGTGATGGGGAGAGTGTATGCGAATTGAAGGGTGAGTATTAACAAACTTTGACCTTAGTAATAGTTTTTGCAACGGAGCTACAAATCAGGGGAGCTTTCCTTATTGGAGAGCTTTTAGACCAGGGTCGATAATTTTTGAAACAAAAAAAAATTCCAGTAGGATGAAACCCATTAGAAAAGCAGGGGAATGTGATCAAAATGAAAGGAAAAATAAATTACGGTCGATGCGAGTTCGGGAAGTGGGAGGGGGTGAGTTTTTAAGGGTAAAAAATTGTTTATCTTGATTTCCGGCAAAACTACAAGTCCTATGGAAAAAAGTTAAATGGCAAAGTTGTAGGTCATAAAAAGATCTACAACTTTTGTATCTGCAATTTTTTCACATAACCTCAAAATTTAGGTGAAAATTTCAAAAAACCAAGTTTTTGGTTTTTTATTTAAATCTTTCAAAAAAAAATTTTTTTCTACGAAATTTGGTGAAAACTTACCTTATTATGTCCCAAATACACTGTAATTTATTTGATTAAAAATATTTATTTTTTCGCCTCATTTTAACTTAATATCAAAAAAGCACCCTAATTTTCAATCGAAAATTCTGACGTCAAAATTTCAGCTTTTTTCAAAAAGTTTGGGGGCTTTTTGTTCGTTGAAATATCTACTTTCTGTTGGTGTAAAAAAAATATACATCACTATAGGAAATATTCTTAGAAAATGCAAAAAATTGAAAAAACCTCAAATTCGAAAAAAATTTTTTAATTACGATGTACAATTTCATCAAAAAATGTGATTGCTGCAATTTTTTTTAGTTAAAAAGTTTATTTATTTTACTCGAATTACATTCATGTCATAGAAAATCTCATACAAAATAAGTATACATGTAAATGGTACTATTGAATTTAGAAACTTAATTCTGATTACGTTAGTCGTTGAATTTTTTTAAAAAAACGTTAATCTTGAAATTTATAAATACCTTATCTGAAATTCTAATCAGTTATTCATTAGTTTTTGTCTCTTTGGAGGCATTTCTTCATCGTCAGATTCGACAAATCTTTCCAACTCTAGTTGATCGTCGAAATCTTCAAGACCATCATCTTCGTCTCCAATAATATTTCCAGTCTGCATTGGTTCTTCATCCACAATTTCATCTGAATCATTTACTTCCTCGTAGATTTTTTCTACCATATTGGAGCAATTTTCAGAACCATGACAATTAGTGCATTTTAAACCATGTTTTCGGCAGCCACATTTTAAACTGTTACATCCAGTTTTACAGCTGCAGCAAATAGTTTTGAGCCATACTTCCGGAATTAAATACTTTTCTGTAAATTTGGGCATAATGCCACGCTGATGTTGCTTCCAGCCCCAATCTGTTGCTGTCAATTCGTTACCCAACCAAGTTTGAAGCTGATAATATGCTCTGTAACAATGTCTGCTGCTCCTTCTGTGGGTGCGATATAAATTATCTTAAAACAGCAATAGATAGGCATCTACAAATATTATTTAAAGAAGATTCTACAACTTTTTTAAAATATTGTAGATGTCTTATTAAATATTAACTTATTTGTTTGTTAATTATAGAAGTATATTTTAATTTGCAATTTTTTTGTTTATCAATAAAACATGAAATCTTACGTTTTTTGAGTAATTAAAGTGTAAATTTTAATAAATACCTCAAAATTGTACATAGTGATTAAATTTTTTTTTTCGAATTTGAGGTTTTTTCAATTTTTTGCATTTTCTAAGAATATTTCCTATAGTAATGTATATTATTTTTACACCATCAGAAAGTAGATATTTCAACGAACAAAAAGCCCCCAAACTTTTTGAAAAAAGCTGAAATTTTGACGTCAGAATTTTCGATTGAAAATTAGGGTGCTTTTTTGATATTAAGTTAAAATGAGGCGTAAAAATAAATATTTTCAATCAAATAAATTACAGTGTATTTGGAACATAATAAGGTAAGTTTTCACCAAATTTCGTAGAAAATTTTTTTTTTTGAAAGATTTAAATAAAAAACCAAAAACTTGGTTTTTTGAATTTTTCACCTAAATTTTGAGGTTATGTGAAAAAATTGCAGATACAAAAGTTGTAGATCTTTTTATGACCTACAACTTTGCCATTTAACTTTTTTCCATAGGACTTGTAGTTTTGCCGGAAATCAAGATAAACAATTTTTTACCCTTAAAAACTCACCCCCTCCCACTTCCCGAACTCGGATCGACCGTAATTTATTTTTCCTTTCATTTTGATCATATTCCCCTGCTTTTCTAATGGGTTTCATCCTACTGTAATTTTTTTTTAATTTTTTACCATTTTTGAAGGCTTCGGCCCTGGTCTATTTCTATTCTATCGCCGTGTGTTAGAAGACCTAGGAGTAGCATCACGATCCTGAACACACAGACTAATGAAGCTGTGACAAAAGATCCTCTCAAAAATATCACGGCAACATTTTGAAAATCATTAATCACCGCTGATATAGCCGTTTCCTGAATTTTATGGTCCAAATTAAAAAAAATCTGCGTGGAAATATTCTTCAACTGTATAAAAAAAATGAGTTAAAATGTGTCTTTTGATTGTGGATTTGAATTTACCAATATGATTCATTGATTTGATACTCCTGGGTTTTTTTTAGATTTTTTGAGGTAATCTCAAATGATCGGCATTTCTTGTCAAATAATTGTGGACATCTGCATTGGTCTCTAGGTTGGCTTTGATTTTATTGATTTCTATTAGTGAAACGAAAATACATAGTGATGGTAGGGGCATTATATTTAAACTTTTGAAAATGTCTTTACAATGGTCTCTGAAACCAGCGCCGACTACGATCCTGACAACGCGTTTTTGCAAACGGAAAATTTTGTCAGCATGGCGAGAGTTACCCCACAACAACGTACCGTAACTGAGATGGGAATGAAATAGAGCAAAACAACATGATCTCATAGTTTCTTTGGATAACTGTTTACTTAAATTTCGCAGTACAAATATAGAACTTGAGAGTTTTCGGCATAGTTGTTCGGTATGACAGGGCCAATTTAATTTTTCATCAATGACTAATCCAAGCAGCTTCACACTATGATCTTGAGTATTATTCGTTGAGAAGATTATATTCTGTGTTTTATCATCATTTAGTTTCAGAGTATTAGAAGTAAACCATTTCCTAGCTCGAGTATACCGGGTGGCTACGGAAGTATTGCCTGTATAAGAGCTAGAATTTGAGCATATTGACATGTCGAAGTCAACTTCCGGTCTGACCGGAAGTAACATCAACTTTCTTATTTTAAATGGAAACCCTATTTTTTTTTTCGCTTTATTTACCATTCAATTCCCTTTCTAATGACATATCACAAGTTGGTATCTAACCAGAAACTAGATCAGAAAAAAAATATTATTGAAATTCACCGAGTAGGCCGTGGAAGCAAAATGAAAGCCAAAAAGTGAAAAGTTGGCTATGGAAACCATACGTCACTTGATAACAGTTGCTACTACTGTGATATTTTATTTACATTCGTCGGCGTTGTAAAAAGCCGCCAAAAAAAATATTGGAAAAATTGGGAAAAAAACAATACTCTGTAGGTCCATAACTTAAATAGGAACATACAACTTTTTCTTGCCTGCACTATTCAGCATAACCATTCCTTTCTAATGATATAATAGAAAGTAATTTTTTGAAATGAAATACCAAAAATCCAATTATTATTATTCAAATAACAAAAAAACAGATTTATCGAAAAAAAAAAATTCAAATTGATAGGATTAAAGATAAAATAAATTCAAAACAAATGTTCGAAATGCATTCCCTCAGCGTCAATACATTTATTGGCTCTGGTGATATTTTCATGTAAAACGTTTCTCAACATTTGGGGCGTGATATCTTGGAAAGCTCTACGAATTTTTACTTCTAGCTCATGTAGAGTTGTAGGCTGTGTGGAATACACCCAATTTTTAAGATGCCCTCATAGAGAAAAGTCGCACGGAGTAAGATCAGGTGACCTTGGTGGCCACCTGACTGCACCATGGGTTGTTATAAGTCTCTCTTGAAAGCGATTTTGAAGATAATTTCTCGCTATTCTTGAATTATGCGGAGGGGCGCCATCTTGCTGGAAGTACATTCTCTCAGTTATTTCCGCTGGTAGGTTGTTAATGAATTCCGAAATTTCATTCGTTAAAAATTAAAGTATCTCTCTCCGGTTAGTTGGCCTTGAAAAAGAATGGGGCCAACAATATGAGTTCCAACTATTCCTGCCCAAACATTCACACCAAATCTCTCCTGGAAGCCACCTTTTCGAAATCGGTGCTCGTTTTCTATCGCCCAGTACCTGAAACAAAAGACCGTTCACACTTTTAGCACTTTACACTTCGACTATCGACAATAATCCAAATAAAGTACAGCACCTACCTTGTATTGTTCCTGTTAAATAATCCATTGTTGGTAAATCTTGACTCGTCCGTAAACAAGATATAATAGTTAAATAGGTGATTCTCAGCATTTTGTCGAAGAAACCAATTACAATATTCCAGGCGCCTTTCACCGTCATTTTCATACAAATGTTGATGCAACTGATACATGAAGGATTTAAATCGATGTTTTTTCAAAATTTTTCTAGCAGAGTCCTTACTTATAGCTAATTCGGCGCCAATCTGCCTTGAGGAAATTGTGCTATCATATTATACTAAAGCTAATACATTAATTTCAGTTTCCTCATTAATAAGAAATGCTTCATGGTCTTCGTGAACATCAGGCTCAGTTCTTAATTTTTCTTCAAGCCACTGGAAATACCTTCTTGACGGTTGCTGCCTCCCTGGATATCGCTCTAAATACAATCGTTCAGCGGCATAAGAATTTTTTAAACATTCACCATAAATGAGAAGCATGTCAATTTGTTCGGTTCGTGAATAACGGGGCATTTTTTGAATATTCCACTAACTGATTTCGATTTCCAAACCCTTTTAAAATGGCATAATCAAAAACACTACTTCGAACGTCAAAATAATATGGATAGCAGCGTTCGTGAGAGCTCTCGTTTCTTTTTTGTTTCATTCCAAAATACATCTTAATCAGCCTACTTGTTAATATTTTGGTTCGAATGATTATTGCAATGGAATGATTATTCTGAATAGCACAAACATCGTCCATAGGTAGATATTAGAATATCTATGGACGATGGCACAGACCAAGTACGTTTATGTTCCTATTTAACCTAGAACCTACAGGATATAATTTATCATTCCACATTATTTTTAATGTTATTTTTGCGTATGGCGATAATAGAGCAAGAGCAACTGTTATCAAGTGACGTATGGTTTCCAAAGCCAACTTTTCAATTTTTGGCTTTCATTTTGCTTCCACGGCCTACTCGGTGAATTTCAATAATAATTTTTTTCTGATCTAGTTTCTGGTTAGATACCAACTTGTGATATGTCATTAGAAAGGGAATTGAATGCTGAATAAAGCAAAAAGAAAAAAAATAGGGTTTCCATTTAAAATAAGAAAGTTGATGATACTTCCGGTCAGACCGGAAGTTAACTTCGACATGTCAATATGCTCAAATTCTAGCTCTTATGTCATTATATCGACGCTTCAAATTTCACAAACCTACTTCATACAATAACTGAGATATTCCGTAGGCAATACTTCCGTAGCCATCCGGTATAGTAGTTATAAGACTGTTCAGCTGCAAATCTTCTATATTTTTGCTAGCATCAACCAATGTTGTGTCATCCGCAAAAACAACACAGGTTTTGGGATACATATTGTGGAACAAATCATTCACATAAATGATGAATAGGAGAGGTCCTAACACAGAGCCTTGCGGTACTCCATGCACGACTGGTCTATAATCAGATGATGTACTATCAATGCTCACACGTTGTTTTCGATTACTCAGATATGACCTGAAGAAGTCTAGTGGCAAACCCCTGATTCCAAAAAACGTTAGCTTTTCAACTAGTATTTCGTGAGAGACACAGTCGAAGGCCTTGGAGAGATCACATAACGTAACTGATACGCTTTTGCCACTCTCCAGACCTTCCACTATCCTGAAAACTGCTTGGGTTGTACTACAATTTTTTCTAAACCCAAGTTGACATTTATCAATGAATTTATTTGATTCAGTATACGTCATGAGTCTTGGTTTTAAAATAATTTCAAAAAGTTTTGAGAGAATTGTGATAATGGAAATTGGACGATATTGTCGATTTTGGCAACGTCGCCTTTCTTGACGAGAGGTATAACTTTCGTAAACTTCAACACATCAGGAAAATTTGAAAAGTAATGTGAGTGGGCGAACCAAAATATCTGTCAAGCTTTTCACAATTCTGCTATTCATGTTGTACACGTTCAGTCACTTCTATCTCAGTGATGGGCGCTATGAAAAATGATTTACAAGAAGTAGAAATTCCTTTCATATAAGTGATTGCATTAGTATCCGACATTTCTTTGGGGAGTGTTTTAATTATATCTTCTGCAATTGAAGAGAAAAACTTGCTGAATTCAGATGTCTCGATTTCGTGTACACATCGATTGGAAGTATGTTTGTTCCTCTCGTAATTCACTAATCGCCAACTATCACGAACCTTATTATTATCTAACGATCATAAGTATATTTCTTGCTTTCAATTATTTTGAGTTTGTATTCTTTTTTGTAAATATTATAAACCCGCCAGTCATTGGGATCCGTAGTTGAATCCGAGATCGTTTTAATGCAGGATAGAGAATCCCTCATACTTCTCAAATTGTTGTCAAACCAACTAACAGGTTGTTTTTTATTATTTAAATATAATTTTTTTAATGGAAAATGTTGTTTTATAAGAGATTCAAAGTTTGTTGCCAAGAAATTAGCAAGGAAATCAGAATTATTAGATGGATTTTCATAAATAGACCAATCTAATTCCTCCAGAGATGTTTTCAGTTTTTTGATGCCATGAGAAGGAATAGTTCTGCGCCAAACAGAAGTATTTTTATTGACCTTGGCTTATCAAAAAGAGACCGTTTGCCTTCCTCACGTTAAGTGGCTTGAAATCGGAAATTGAAAAATCCATAGTGTGGTGTACCAAGATCGTGTCTTCAACAGCCTGCTTCTCCTAAGTGTCACGGATACCCGCAATGGGGAAATACAGAAAAGGACAGGGCTAAGGCAGTCTCCCTGAATCACGCCCATTCCAATTTGCAATTGCGAAAATAATATCAAGTCTGAAATGAATACGCGGTAGCGTTTTCACCGAGTGGAAAAATATAGGCAAATATCTGTCAGAAAACAACTACTTCCCTGGCTAATACCACGACGGACATTGAACTACATCTGACATATATTCGTGCAACGTTCTTCCAAGAAGACCCATTTGCAAGTGCTCGTCTTGTATTTAAACAGAAGATTATCCTTCAATTGACTGGGAACGACCTGCTGCAGACATGCATGTTTCGAGGTTTATTGCCTCTCATCAGTGACAGGGTAGGTCGGACAACATTATAATTGTCCTGTCCCTGCCAGATGAACAATAATCAACCGTTTAACTAATATTTCCCCACGAAAGTTGATCGCAGCGCCATCCGCACGGGAAATCAAGAAACAAGATAAACAATCCTAGGCAGCATAGATGTAGTTCAATGTCCATCGTGGTATTAGCCTTGGTGGAAACGGTAAGAGAGAAGGGTATCCCGAATTCATTTCACTTTGTTGATACCTCTCTGGCACATTGTTTTCGAACTTGTTTCGAAATATTACAATATCGAGTCTGTTGAACAAAATGGTCACCCCCCTCATAAACATGCAAGCTCGCTCTGCTGTTAAAAATCGTATTTCTAGAAGCCAACAACTTACCAAAGTTTTGAACTTCAATTGTCCATCAGATCTTTCTCCAAATTGGAATCATCTATTTGCAGGTTATTAGCCCTAGTTATAATGAAACTACTACCTACACTATCATTATTATTATCATTACAATAAAAAATATGGCCTAGTTCATATTATATTTATATTTTTTTCGGATCTAAAAGATCGTACATCAAATAAACTAATCGGTTTCGTCCGAGTTTATTTCGTGAAATATGAATTATTGGTATCAGCCACAACAGCCATTACGGGTCGCAGTGGAGGGCCGAACGGACCCGCTCATTTTGAACCTAACCTATCTTAGGTCCTAATGTCAAAAGTCATTCAATATATCAACACAGAGCAACCGTTTATAATTTGATATAATTTTTGTTTACAGATTCCGTACTTAAACTTTAGGATCGTTTTATACAGTGTGATTTAAATACACACAACAGTGCTCAGTGTTACAACACAATTCGATTAAAAGACAAATGTTTTTCTGAAATCGTTAGAAAGCCGACTTTCTCGGAGCAACTTCACGCCTCAAAATACGCTAATCTAGTATTTTAGTCCGTTGCTAAGCAACGAACTTTCCCGGACCGTTTTCGGTACTAAACTGTTCGGGAAAGTACTTTTTCTGAAATCGTTCAAGAACGCCCACTTTCTTGGAGCACTTCAGGCCTCAAAATACGCTAATCTAGTATTTTAGTCCGTTACTAAGCAACGCCTAAGCAACGAACTTTCCCGGACCGTTTTCGGCACTAAACTGTGCGGGAAAGTACTTTTTCTGAAATCGTTCAAGAACGCCCACTTTCCCGGAGCAACTTCAGGCCTCAAAATACGCTAATCTAGGATTTTAGTCCGTTACTACGCAACGCCTAAGCAACGAACTTTCCCGGACCGTTTTCGGCACTAAACTGTTCGGGAAAGTACTTTTTCTGAAATCGTTCAAGAACGCCCACTTTCTCGGAGCAACTTTAGGCCTCAAAATACGCTAATCTAGTATTTTAGTCCGTTGCTAAGCAACGAACTTTCCCGGACCGTTTTCGGCACTAAACTGTGCGGGAAAGTACTTTTTCTGAAATCGTTCAAGAACGCCCACTTTCCCGGAGCAACTTCAGGCCTCAAAATACGCTAATCTAGGATTTTAGTCCGTTACTAAGCAACGCCTAAGCAACGAACTTTCCCGGACCGTTTTCGGCACTAAACTGTTCGGGAAAGTACTTTTTCTGAAATCGTTCAAGAACGCCCACTTTCTCGGAGCAACTTTAGGCCTCAAAATACGCTAATCTAGTATTTTAGTCCGTTGCTAAGCAACGAACTTTCCCGGACCGTTTTCGGCACTAAACTGTGCGGGAAAGTACTTTTTCTGAAATCGTTCAAGAACGCCCACTTTCCCGGAGCAACTTCAGGCCTCAAAATACGCTAATCTAGGATTTTAGTCCGTTACTAAGCAACGCCTAAGCAACGAACTTTCCCGGACCGTTTTCGGCACTAAACTGTTCGGGAAAGTACTTTTTCTGAAATCGTTCAAGAACGCCCACTTTCTCGGAGCAACTTTAGGCCTCAAAATACGCTAATCTAGGATTTTAGTCCGTTACTAAGCAACGCCTAAGCAACGAACTTTCCCGGACCGTTTTCGGCACTAAACTGTTCGGGAAAGTACTTTTTCTGAAATCGTTCAAGAACGCCCACTTTCTCGGAGCAACTTTAGGCCTCAAAATACGCTAATCTAGTATTTTAGTCCGTTGCTAAGCAACGAACTTTCCCGGACCGTTTTCGGCACTAAACTGTGCGGGAAAGTACTTTTTCTGAAATCGTTCAAGAACGCCCACTTTCCCGGAGCAACTTCAGGCCTCAAAATACGCTAATCTAGGATTTTAGTCCGTTACTAAGCAACGAACTTTCCCGGACCGTTTTCGGCACTAAACTGTTCGGGAAAGTACTTTTTCTGAAATCGTTCAAGAACGCCCACTTTCTCGGAGCAACTTTAGGCCTCAAAATACGCTAATCTAGTATTTTAGTCCGTTGCTAAGCAACGAACTTTCCCGGACCGTTTTCGGCACTAAACTGTGCGGGAAAGTACTTTTTCTGAAATCGTTCAAGAACGCCCACTTTCCCGGAGCAACTTCAGGCCTCAAAATACGCTAATCTAGGATTTTAGTCCGTTACTAAGCAACGCCTAAGCAACGAACTTTCCCGGACCGTTTTCGGCACTAAACTGTTCGGGAAAGTACTTTTCTGATTTCGTTCAAGAACGCCCACTTTCTTGGAGCAACTTCAGGCCTCAAAATACGCTAATCTAGGATTTTAGTCCGTTACTAAGCAACGCCTAAGCAACGAACTTTCCCAGACCGTTTTCGGCACTGAACTGTTCGGGAAAGTACTTTTTCTGATTTCGTTCAAGAACGCCCACTTTCTTGGAGCAACTTCAGGCCTCAAAATACGCTAATCTAGGATTTTAGTCCGTTACTAAGCAACGCCTAAGCAACGAACTTTCCCGGACCGTTTTTGGCACTGAACTGTTCGGGAAAGTACTTTTTCTGAAATCGTTCAAGAACGCCCACTTTCTCGGAGCAACTTTAGGCCTCAAAATACGCTAATCTAGTATTTTAGTCCGTTACTAAGCAACGCCTAAGCAACGAACTTTCCCGGACCGTTTTCGGCACTAAACTGTTCGGGAAAGTACTTTTTCTGAAATCGTTCAAGAACGCCCACTTTCTCGGAGCAACTTTAGGCCTCAAAATACGCTAATCTAGTATTTTAGTCCGTTGCTAAGCAACGAACTTTCCCGGACCGTTTTCGGCACTAAACTGTGCGGGAAAGTACTTTTTCTGAAATCGTTCAAGAACGCCCACTTTTCCGGAGCAACTTCAGGCCTCAAAATACGCTAATCTAGGATTTTAGTCCGTTACTAAGCAACGCCTAAGCAACGAACTTTCCCGGACCGTTTTCGGCACTAAACTGTTCGGGAAAGTACTTTTTCTGAAATCGTTCAAGAACGCCCACTTTCTTGGAGCAACTTCAGGCCTCAAAATACGCTAATCTAGGATTTTAGATCGTTACTAAGCAACGCCTAAGCAACGAACTTTCCCGGACCGTTTTCGGCACTAAACTGTTCGGGAAAGTACTTTTTCTGAAATCGTTCAAGAACGCCCACTTTCTCGGAGCAACTTTAGGCCTCAAAATACGCTTATCTAGTATTTTAGTCCGTTGCTAAGCAACGAACTTTCCCGGACCGTTTTCGGCACTAAACCGTATTGTGTATTGCTTTTACTACTAGATAGATACACAATATACAATTATACACTTTTCTTTCAGGTGAACTTGCACTGTTTTTCGTACCTGTTGGAATGCTGGTGTTGGCAAGTCTGGGTTTTCTAGTTTACTTTTTCTACCTCAGGAGAGAAAAAGAGAAATATCACAAAAACGAGCATGACTGGGTGATTCATAAGAGCAAGTTCAATTATATGTGAGTCTTCAATGATTTTTTTTTTTCAGGATACAAACTTTTCGTGATTATCTTGGGCATGTATAGTCACGAAATTTCGTGTAGATACTGTTCGTTCCGTGAGAGTAGATTAGTCTCTCTTCTAGATCCTGTTTCATTTTGACTTTGAGTTCCTGGCTTGTCTTTGAACCAGCCCAGAGTTCTGAGATGTGGTACATAGTTCTGGTTTTTAAATATCATTTATGATGGATATAAAAGTATTTATCATCATGTCTTCTTTGTGAGATTGAATGGGAACTTGTATGGTAATGAAATATTGTAATTATACGAACCTACAGCAAATTGCTTATTAATGTGTTCATCGTGCATAACTCTGACCAGCTTGTTTTTTTTTTCAGGTTTTCCCAATGTTTGACATTGTTTGCGATAAGGTTGACTTTTTTCGTCGTGGAACTTATCCACACCTTCTTGGACGCTTCGCTTGCCGAGACATCTCCTGTGACAGTTCTGAAAATAATCTCGTCGCTAGAAGGCTTCTTCATTTTGCTGGTATTCGTGGTGCATTGCTTCAAGAAAAAGCAATGGCGGAAGGAGAGGAGGGAACGTGGAGACTATTCCAATGATCAGAGACTGATGCGGAACTTTCTAGAGTATTGATGTACAGGTAGGACATTATTTCAATGCACCGTTAAATTAATGGAAAATTCAAGGCGGAATAATCGTTGCCCAAAACTGATTTTAGGATATCTTTCCATATTTTTTAACAGTACCGAGTTATCGTGTTTGGGAGAAACCTAAAAATTTTTTTTCAAACTTTTGTACTAAAAAATTTAAAATAATATTTAATGCATGAAGAACTTGAAACTTTCAGACTTTATTTCAAGAGTAATGACTTTATAAGTTTTGATTAATACAACTTCAAAAGTAGGTATCATCAAATATATTGTTCTTTTTTTCTAATTCACTTAAAATTTTATTATCATCGACTTGTAGAGCTATTTTGGTCAATCTGTTTGATTGAGGCCAAATCCAGTTTCAATCTGAGGCCATATTGACTCTGGAATACTCTGGATACAGGGTAATTATTCTCTTTCTGTTCTTATTGAATATTGCTTCCTAGCGGCGCACTTATCCAGCACTCCCACTAGGCAGGGATCCGCCCTACCACAGAGCTTGGTTACTGTATTGATCTTTGTCTAAGTAATTCTCCACCAGAACAAATTCTAAACATCCCTCGTCAGTGACAAGCTCCTATTCCGGGGCCGACAACTGTTGTTTTTTAAAGGGTGAACAATTTTTTCAATCATTCATTCGATAAATATATTCACCTCAACACTTTGTGAAATACGGACTCATACTCAATTTAATCTATGGTATCTAACAGCGGTTTTTTGTGATCTGAGAAAGTCCTTCGACTGTGTCACAAAATATTATTGCAAAAATTGGAGGTGTATGGGTTCACAAATGTGGTAATCCAGTGGTTCCAGTCATATTTATCTGGACGAACTCAAAGTGTATTTCTTCAAAGAAGCTTATCGCACAACGTAGACATGAAATGGGGAGTACCTCAAGGGTCAGTCCTGGGACCAACACTTTTTTTAAACTCGCATAAATGATCTAACCTCAATTAATATTTCCAGAGAGGTCACCTAATCCGCGGATGAGAAGGTGAACTTTCGATGGTTTTCGGGTTTGTTGGTCGTAGTCACGAGGTAATGTTTCCTGGCGTTTCATCTACACATGCGGTAGATAATTTCAAAGGCGAAGCGTTTGTTTAAGCCTAGCTGATTCGGTGTCTTTGCTGACTCCTTTTTTTATTGTGCTTATCCTAAAATAAGGGGCGTGACTTCATTAAGCCTTGATTCCGATGCCTGCTTTGGTTTTGTGTTTTGACTTTGTACCTGGGAAGGGTTTTGTTTTGAAGTCCAATTACCTGCTTCCACGGTTTCCAATTTCAATGGCATCTCTGAAAATTCTCGGGTAATATCCTAATATCCAGAGGTCCATAAGGATTAGCACAATAATAATAATAATAAAATTTATTCAAAATTCATTAAAAAAAGCAAACCCGAAAACCACAAAACTTTGATATGACAGAAATGACTCATTTATTTATATTGAATCTGTTTTTTTATAATATTTATAGGTACTTTATAGTTGATTTCTATTTTTTTATTCATAAATAACTTTGTCAATCAGAATAATGTTCTTCAGACAATGTTTATTTATTTACCTTATTGATTTCAAGAAACATTTATGTTTACAGAGGGATAAAAATAATAATAATACATACACTGAATAATGGCAATAAATACATAAAAAGGAAGAATCAAACAATTGACGGAATTGAACAAGAAGTATCACAAATTTATAAAGCCTAAAAAAACTAAAAAAAAAAATGGCGGAATCAGAAAATATTCAGTTGTTTTCAACTCAACCGATCATGTTTTTTTTCAAACTAATTTTGAATCGTATTTTACCATATTTTTTCAAATAGTTGGGTAATTCATGGTAAAATTTTATTCCATTATATAGTTTTAATGTAGTATATTTGATTTGACTTATTTGATTTTGTGCTGCGATTCTACGATTACAATTATTCCGTTTACAGGTCCCAATCATGAAATCTGATGTGACTATCTGCAGCCTCGAGATGTGAACCAAGAGAAAAACATCACAGTATTTTTCAGTTGGTACATAGGAGACATCAGACATGCTTACCATAGGACAGGTACTAATCCACTCTCTACCTCTAATAGTCTAGTCAACAAGTGCCATTTAGACCAACTTTTTTCAGCAGTCTCCGAAAATTATGATTGAGGTGTCATTCGATTCGGAATGACATCCAGATGATTTTTGAAAAAAATGAAGTTCCGCATGAAAAAATTGTAAAAGTTATTAACAATTAACTAAAAAAAAAGATGGCTTTAGTATTTTGTAAATATCTCAAAAACTAATTAAAATTTTTTAAATCTAAAAAAAGATTCAAAAAGAGGAGGAAATTTCCTAAAAAAAAAGCTCAATTCCCGGAATTGTAGCATCAATATTTATAATTTTCCCAGAGGGATGAAAATACGGCCGAAAACGGGTACTCTGGCTCGGGCAAGCCACACCCACTTTGGACACTTTAACAATAAAAATTATTTTAAAATACTAAATATGAAAATAAAAAATTGGAAAAATTCAGGCACTAACTGAATAGATTAATGAACAATAATCCGCTTGAAAAAAATTTTTATCACAATTTTTCAATTAGTTAATCAATAGTTAATTAATAATTTTTTTCTGCTTCAACATGAACATTGCAAGTGTGATAATTGTTAAACTATAAATTTAAGATTTTTTTCCTCTTTTGGAGCAATTCTTGAAAGGCTTCAGAATAGAACCCCGTTGGAAAAATTAAAAAGTTTTTATTTTTCAGTTTTTTATTAACAATTTTCGTTGTTGCAAAATTAAATACTTAAATTAATCATTGAAAAAAAAATTTTTTTTTAAATATTGTCAATAATCCGTTTTTATGTTATCAGGAAATACATAGAAATAATTTTTTTAAATTTTTATCTCTAATTGTTTAAAAAATTGTTATAAACAAATGCGTTGTTTATAAGATAATTGAAAATTTTTTTATGGAATATCAATCTTTGATACAAATAATGATTTTTAAAAGAAAAATTGTTCCTTAAAAAAAATTTTTTATTGCTTGAAAACGCATTTGTTAATTAACAATTATTTTCTCCCGCTTCTAATTAATATTAAGGAACCATTTTTTTTTTAAATCATTATTTGTCATTCTTTCTGATATAAAAAAAAAAAAATTCCATTTCATTTAATTTTTCATTGTTTATGCAATAAACAATTTGTTATAAACAAATAAATTTTTACCTTATATTTTTTTTTCTACTCTAATTTCTGTCACAAAAACAGACATGATTTTTTTTCTTTTTTAAAATTTCTTTTATTATTTTTTATTTACTTACTTACTTATCAATTAGAACGATGAAAACATGAGACAAGAAGAAACTGTAGACTATGAGCCACCATCAAAGAAACGTTTCAAAAAATAAACAGAATGTACAATAAAATGAAAAAAAAAAAATATTGTAAATGTTAATAACTACTTATTAATAAATTTTGTTAAATGAAAATCAATTTAAAGATCATTCTTCCTTTCAAAAACACTTAGGCTAATGAACTCTGCAAAAATTTTTTTTTTACATGGTAATATTCAGAATTTGAAGTATAATAAAGTGATATTAATATATGAAAGGTAAAAATGTTGAGTAATGAACAATAATTGATAAGATACTTGAATGAAGTAGTCATATTTTTAATAGTTGATAAGATTTTTAAGCATTAAAACAAAAAAAAAATTTCTTCCCTAAGTATTTTTCAACAACAATTGCTATAAATTCAATAAATAAATAAGTAACAACTAAACTTTTCTGCTAAATTTGTTTATGTAATGGAGAATAAATAAGTCTTAAGTATTTTCATCGTATCTCCATTAGTTTGTAAATTATAATAATTTTAAGGATGGAGACCAGGTAAGAATGACGAAGTTAGAGAGAACTTATATTTAAAAATTAAATAAAAAATAATAAAAAAAAATTTAAAAAAGAAAAAAAATCATGTCTGTTTTTGTGACAGAAATTAGAATAGAAAAAAAAATATAAGGTGAAAATTTATTTGTTTATAACAAATTGTTTATTGCATAAACAATGAAAAATTAAATGAAATGGAATTTTTTTTTTTATATCAGAAAGAATGACAAATAATGATTTAAAAAAAAAAATGGTTCCTTAATATTAATTAGAAGCGGGAGAAAATAATTGTTAATTAACAAATGCGTTTTCAAGCAATAAAAAATTTTTTTTAAGGAACAATTTTTCTTTTAAAAATCATTATTTGTATCAAAGATTGAAATTCCATAAAAAAATTTTCAATTATCTTATAAACAACGCATTTGTTTATAACAATTTTTTAAACAATTAGAGATAAAAATTTAAAAAAATTATTTCTATGTATTTCCTGATAACATAAAAACGGATTATTGATAATATTAAAAAAAAAAAATTTTTTTCAATGATTAATTTAAGTATTTAATTTTGCAACAACGAAAATTGTTAATAAAAAACTGAAAAATAAAAACTTTTTAATTTTTCCAACGGGGTTCTATTCTGAAGCCTTTCAAGAATTGCTCCAAAAGAGGGAAAAAATCTTAAATTTATAGTTTAACAATTATCACACTTGCAATGTTCATGTTCAAGCAGA
The DNA here is from genome assembly GCA_958502065.1 of Chrysolina americana. Classification (NCBI taxonomy): domain Eukaryota; kingdom Metazoa; phylum Arthropoda; class Insecta; order Coleoptera; family Chrysomelidae; genus Chrysolina; species Chrysolina americana. The sequence continues at coordinate 101,576,756 of OY293412.1, read as the reverse complement.
AAAAAATTATTAATTAACTATTGATTAACTAATTGAAAAATTGTGATAAAAATTTTTTTCAAGCGGATTATTGTTCATTAATCTATTCAGTTAGTGCCTGAATTTTTCCAATTTTTTATTTTCATATTTAGTATTTTAAAATAATTTTTATTGTTAAAGTGTCCAAAGTGGATGTGGCTTGCCCGAGCCAGAGTACCCGTTTTCGGCCGTATTTTCATCCCTCTGGGAAAATTATAAATATTGATGCTACAATTCCGGGAATTGAGCTTTTTTTAGGAAATTTCCTCCTCTTTTTGAATCTTTTTTTAGATTTAAAAAATTTTAATTAGTTTTTGAGATATTTACAAAATACTAAAGCCATCTTTTTTTTTTTAGTTAATTGTTAATAACTTTTACAATTTTTTCATGCGGAACTTCATTTTTTTCAAAAATCATCTGGATGTCATTCCGAATCGAATGACACCTCAATCATAATTTTCGGAGACTGCTGAAAAAAGTTGGTCTAAATGGCACTTGTTGACTAGACTATAATAGCCAGGGGGAATTCTGAGCAAAAACATGAAAATAATTTAGTGTAATTTAGTAATATTTATTTAAAGAGGGTCGGATGTGTGATGGAAATTTTGAGATTTATGTATGTATGTCAGTATTTCTATAAATTGCGGTGTATATATTATCAAGCTTATCGAAGATAACATACTGAAACTACCTTTAAAACACAAAATCATAAAATGGTGGTTTATTTTTTATACCACCGCGCACATAGCCGAAATTCTTAGTGATTTCTTGAATTCGCTAATAGTTCAGTCACTTTTGTAGTTGATCACTCTGTATGTATACATATTTTGATATCCAAATGAAAATCGTATTAAAATTCACTAGCTTTACGTGCTTTCTAAAATACATCCATTTCAATATGCAATTGTCACATTAACTTTTATCTGAACTTTCGGTGGTTTTCGAGTTTGTTGGTCGTGGTTTCGAGGTAATTCTTCCTGACGTTCTGTCTACACCTGCGGTAGACATTTTCAAAGGCGGTGCGGTGTCGGCCGAAGTGTTCTTTCAAGCCTAACTGAAAGTTTACCTTCTTAGGTAACTTTTATCTACTTGTATTTTCTAGCACACACCACACTGCACTCGGAATTCGACTGTATGCAAAACTACTGCATTTTTCTTGATTGAAATTCTACTGCGCAATATTTGAATGATCAAGCCAATAATCAACTTTCCGAATTCAACTGAATTTTCAGACTTGACCGAGTTCGAGTTTCCTTGTTGGGATGAAATGTTTGCAGCCTCATATATATATATATATATCAAAAAGGTAGTTTCAGTGATCACTGTTTTATTTATTCATTTCATTTTATTTCATGACAGATGGCGTTGAGGTTATGACAGAAAGTAACGTCAAATATTATTCTTTTAGTTTTCGTTGGACATTCAGATCCTAACATGAATAACACGATCTCCTAGATTAGTTAGAAGACTCAAATTAGGTAGCTAATGAATCCTTATTCAGTGTAATGAGTGAAGGAATTATGGTGATCCATTTATTTGTTGTATTATTTTATAACAATAATTGTCAGTTGTAAAAGTTCGTGCCGTCAAAGCCTATTTTTTGGCTTCGACTTTTTTTGTAATGTATATTCAGAATAACTTTGTATATACTTTTCGTTGATATTTTTGTTTTCTCTTCCACTCCAATGTCTGATCTGAACCCGCCCCACTTTTTGAATAACACAATCATGAAAATTGAGTTAGGGAGGGAAGAGGGAAAATAAGGGGGGAATAGGGCAGAGGAAAGAAAAAACTAGACATAGACCAACAAGCTCTTCGGTCTTCAGTACCCATAGTGTTTCTTTTGACCTCGCCTGACCGACCCTGATCATCTAATTAATAATGCACACTCGACAAGTAAACAAGTTCTTCGCTGACGACCCATTGGGTCCCGCGTAGAAGAAGCGCGAACGTTCTAAGAAACCGAAGTTTCGAGAGAGAGTCATCTAGATGAATCGTTCTGTGGTCCCGATCAGTCGAGACCCGTTAATGGAATCTCCTTGCGAGTATATAAGCTGAATAGCAGAGGGCGATGGGAGTAGTCATAGATAGACACCGAGAGTTACAAATATAGTTCAAGGGTTCGCAGACAGACTGCGACAGTAGAAATAAATTTGAACGTAGTGAAGGCGTTGTTTTTATTGAATAATTGTTTTAAGTAGTGTTTAAATAAATTAGAAAAATTAGTTTTGTGCAGTTTTACTACAATAACTTAGCGCATCAACTTCAGAACATTCCTGATGGTCGGCAGGAGTGGAAAGGCATATTGTAATTTTTGGCTTGTTAAAAATAAAATATACTTACGTAATAATAAATTTTTAATCCACATCAACTATTAAAAAATATAATTTCCAATACAATTTGTAAAATAAAACTCGTAAACAATGTTGTACTAAGTAGTGATAACTCAAATATATAGCAAATGGGACAGCACAGACTTTACACGGTTAGGGCCAAAACAACTGAATTATAACATTAAGTGCCTCACACCGAGCAATTGTTTCAGTAAACACTGTCCCAAATGGCATACCAAAAATGAGAATGGAATGGATTTCAAGAACCCACACATAAAAGTGGGCAAGAACCTATATCAGACCTAGACAGAAAACCATTTGAAAACGAAAAATTTGCAGGTAGATAGGATCGATTAATAAAAACCTGATTAATGATTTCCATTCGCAAATCAAAGGGTGTCTTTCTCTCTATTACCTGCGGCCTCTCTCTCTATCAATATCTTTCTATCTCTCTCTATCCATCTCGTATCTCTCTGTATATATATTTCCTTATCGCGCTCCATCAATATAAACCTCTCTATTACTCTCCCTATCTAGATATATAGCCATCTCTCTACCACGCTCTCTCTTTATTTATTGCCCATATCTCTTGATCGCTCTATCTTTATTCTCATTTTCTTGTGATGTGTCGGCAAGCATCTGACATAAAACAACCTTTGACTTTTTTCTCTCTATCGCGCGCTATATATCTCTTTATCGCGTCTCTGTATCGCCCATATCTCTTGATCACTTTCTCTTTCTCATTTTCTTGTAATGTGTCGGCAAGCATCCAACATAAAACAACATTTGTCTCTTACTATCCGCCATCTCTGTATCGCGATTTGTATGTCTCTATCGCATCTCTTTATCGCCCATATCTCTTGATCGCTTTCTCTTCTTTTTCGTTTTCTTGTTGTGTCGGTAAGCATCTAACATAAAACAACCTTGGTCTCTTACTTTCCGCCATCTCTCTATCGCGCTCTGTATGTATCTTTATCGCCTATATCTCTTCCTCGATTTCTTGTAATGTGTCAGCAAGCATCTCACATAAATCAACCTTTGTCTCTTACTTTATCAAGCTCTCTCGTTATCGCCATCTCTCTAACGCGCTCTTTGTCTCTTTATCGCTTCTCTCTGTATCACGACCTGCATGTCTCTTTATCGCATCTCTCTGTAACGCCCATATCTTTTAATATATTTTTAGTCTTTCTCTTCTTTCTCGTTGTGTCGGCAAGCATCTATCATAAAACAACCTTGGTCTCTTACTTTCCGCCATCTCTCTATCGCGCTCTGTATGTATCTTTATCGCCCATACCTCTTCCTCGTTTTCTTGTAATGTGTCAGCAAGCATCTCACTTAAATCAACCTTTGTCTCTTACTTTATCAAGCTCTCTCGTTATCGCCATCTCTCTAACGCGCTCTTTGTCTCTTTATCGCTTCTCTCTGTATCACGACCTACATGTCCTTTATCGCATCTCTCTATATCGCCCATATCTCTTAATATATTTTTAATCTTTCTCGTTTTCTTGTTGTGTCGGCAAGCATCTCACATAAAACAACCTATTTCTCTTACTTTCCGCCATCTCTCTATCGCGCTCTGCATGTCTCATCGCCCATATCTCTTGATCGTTTTCTCTTCCTCGTTTTCTTGTATTGTGTCTGAAAGCATCTCACAAAAAACAACCTTTTTCTCTTACTTTCCGCCTTCTCTCTATCGCGCTCTGTATATCTCTTTATCGCCTATATCTCTAGATCGCTTTCTCTTCTTTCTCGTTTTCTTGTTGTGTCGGCAAGCATCTCACATAAAACAACCTTTCTTACTTTCCGCCATCTCTCTATCGCGCTCTGTATGTCTCTTCATTGCATCTCTTGATCGCTTTCTCTTCCTTATCGCATCTCTCTGTATCGCACATACATCTTGATCTTTCTCTTCTTTCTATTTTCTTGTAATGTGTGAGCAATCATCCAACGTAAAACAACCGTTGTCTCTTACAGTCTTCTCTCTCTCTCGTTATGGCCATCTCTCTACTACGCTCTATCTTTGAAACAATATTTTAAAAAATGAATGTTATTTTACAATTTATTATTTTGTTACAGTTTGTTGCTTCATTTTCTTACGAATTTATTTTGATGTTTCCCTATTATAAGCAGCCTATGTTTCTTGGGAATAATAAAGTTATTATTATTATTATTAATATTATCTCATGGCATCTCTCTCTTTATCGTCCATCTCTCTTGATTGCATTCTCTTTCGATCTCGTTCTCTTGTAATGTGTCGGCTAGCATTTATCACAAAACAACCATTGTCTCTTACTTCATCAAGCTCTCTCGTTATCGCTCTCTCTATAGTTATATTTCTTTAGAGCGCTCTGTCTCTCTCTATAGCCCATCTCTCTTTATCGCTTTCTTGTTCTGTAGTATTTTCGACGACAACTATTGTCTCTTACGACTATTGAATTACACCTGTTGTATCTTTTGGCACAGATTCTGCAAGAAATACTCAGCAAGAGCTCTTCATAAGGAACAGCATGAAATTTGATGATCGTACACCCGAGTGTTTCGTTTTCAAATATCCAGTCTGTATTCGGTCTTGTAAAAAAAGTGAGTTAGATCTGATACAAACGTCAAAGGTAAAACTGTTTCATGGGCTCGAAAAATGCTTACATTTTGAAGGCATTTACAACAAGAAAAATTAATTTCAACGGCACACACGCTTTCATTTCGTGTTAGGGTTTGCTGTGATGAGAGCTTGAGACAATTTTACCCTTGGAAGCATATAAGAAGGAATTGGACTGACAAGTTATTACATTTTCTCAAAGGCACATCAATATCATGTGTTCGAACGGCTAGAACTTCTACGGAATATAAATAGCACCAAATCAACAGCAGTTGCAAGCCAACTATTCTTTCGTAAATAGAATAAATATCTAAATGTGGCGTTCATCTAGCACAATCTGCAGAAAAAATGCTATGAACGATTATTATACAGTGTGGAAAAAACAAAACAACAACCACAAACAAATCCAATAATTTCGACAACGGATTTATTTCGTTCAAACTCTCCCAAAAAAAATGTTATTTGCGAAAAACCTCGCAGTCTCACATTTTTTCAAACTCTTTACGTCGAACCTTCTGAAAAAACACACTGCTGTCAAGTGCAATTTAATATAATCTTCAACGTACAACAAAACTTCTTTGTTTCATTTGAATATAGTTGATGCCTCGATTTTCCGTTTAGGGGAACTGTTTGGAAAGTTATCGACGTCATCAAAATTATTCAATTTTCATGTTATAGTAAAGAAATACTGATCAGTTTAAATAATATAACGGTTCAACAGAGTCCATCCAGAAAGTAGTCTCCTCTTCAAACGTTACCTCGTTTGAAGTACGGGGTGAAATACCACCACTAACGAAAAATTTGATGGCCTACTAGTCTTTGATGTGCGCAAGCGTCTGTAAATTCGAGAGCTATACGTGATGATTTGTAGCATTTTTGTGTGCTACAACATCCAAAAATGCGCCACTGCACGGTACTGCGTCGGCATGTTTACAAATTAATAAGGTAACTCTTTCGGTCTGAATATTTGATTCTCTTTGGTTTTCAACTATTTTTGGTGAACAGAGCATGCGTAAAACTTTTCTGTAAGTAGTTGTATTTCACCCTGCAAGTTCAACTGAAAATGCGAAATATTCAAAAACCCTCGAAATAACACGGAAGATCTGTTGAACATATAACATATATTTGTATTATTAGATTTAGAAATAATTGTGAAATCTATGACGGAAACCATACCCGTTTGTCCAAAAATAAATTTTTCATTTTTCATAAATTATCAAAGAGAAATTATGATCAACGATAATAATAATAATAATAATAATAATGAGTCAATATCCATAGAATATATAAAATAGCGGTCAAGTACATCACCTATATATAAAAATTAGATACGTGTATAAAATTTGACTAGCTAGGTAGGTCAGTTACTATATTTTCTAACCTCAAGCAATGAGAAATATTGCATCAAGCTTTCAGGAGGATTATTCTGTAGAAAACAACGATTGAATGAGAAAATTGCCCTCCGAGATTATCAAAATAATTATCTGAGAAATTCTGGTGGAGTTTAGACGGAGAATGTTGACAATATCACGTTATTAAGCTTCCTTTTTGATTTGGCGAGACTGCACTCCCCCAAGGCAAGGTATTGTCTTGATTACAATGCTTGAAAAGAGTGAATTTCGAATGATGGCAATAGTGTAGTTATCATGTACAATTATTGTAAGTTGGTGTCCACAATGGCACCCCGCACCTAGCCGTGATCCTGTACGACTGTACGTTAGTGTAAACACATTGGATCACCGCACCTAGCAAAAGTTCAGTAATCTCGCACGATTGTTAAGTCAGTGTCCACAATAGCGCACCACACCTAGCAATAGTGTCGTGATCCTGTACGATAATATGTTTGTATACACATTGGATTACCGCACCTAGCAACAGTGCAGTAGTCTCCGACGATTGTAAGTTGTTGTCCACAATGGCGCACCGCACCTATCAACAGTATCGTGATCCTGTACGACAGTAGGTATGTGTCCACACTGTAGCACCGCAGCTAGCAACAGTGCAGTGATCATGTACGACAGTATGTTTGTGTACACATTGGACAACTAATGCACCTAGCAAAAATGCAGTGGTCTTCGAAGTTTGTGGGTAGGTGTCCACTATGACGCATCGCACCTATCAACAGTAATGTGATCCTGTACGACTGTAGGTATGTGTCCACACGGTAGCACCGCATCTAGCAACAGTGCAGTGGTCTTCGAAGTTTGTGGGTAGGTGTCCACTATGACGCATCGCACCTATCAACAGTAATGTGATCCTGTACGACTGTAGGTATGTGTCCACACGGTAGCACCGCATCTAGCAACAGTGCAGTGGTCTTCGAAGTTTGTGGGTAGGTGTCCACAATGACGCATCGCACCTATCAACAGTATCGTGATCCTGTACGACAGTAGGTATGTGTCCACACTGTAGCACCGCAGCTAGCAACAGTGCAGTGTACATGTACGACAGTATGTTTGTGTACACATTGGACAACTAATGCACCTAGCAAAAATGCAGTGGTCTTCGAAGTTTGTGGGTAGGTGTCCACTATGACGCATCGCACCTATCAACAGTAATGTGATCCTGTACGACTGTAGGTATGTGTCCACACGGTAGCACCGCAGCTAGCAACAGTGCAGTGGTCTTCGAAGTTTGTGGGTAGGTGTCCACAATGACGCATCGCACCTATCAACAGTATCGAGATCCTGTACGACGGTAGGTATGTGTCCACACTGTAGCACCGCAGCTAGCAACAGTGCAGTGATCATGTACGATAGTATGTTTGTGTACACATTGGACAACTAATGCACCTAGCAAAAATGCAGTGGTCTTCGAAGTTTGTGGGTAGGTGTCCACTATGACGCATCGCACCTATCAACAGTATCGAGATCCTGTACGACGGTAGGTATGTGTCCACACTGTAGCACCGCAGCTAGCAACAGTGCAGTGATCATGTACGATAGTATGTTTGTGTACACATTGGACAACTAATGCACCTAGCAAAAATGCAGTGGTCTTCGAAGTTTGTGGGTAGGTGTCCACTATGACGCATCGCACCTATCAACAGTAATGTGATCCTGTACGACTGTAGGTATGTGTCCACACGGTAGCACCGCAGCTAGCAACAGTGCAGTGGTCTTCGAAGTTTGTGGGTAGGTGTCCACAATGACGCATCGCACCTATCAACAGTATCGAGATCCTGTACGACGGTAGGTATGTGTCCACACTGTAGCACCGCAGCTAGCAACAGTGCAGTGATCATGTACGATAGTATGTTTGTGTACACATTGGACAACTAATGCACCTAGCAAAAATGCAGTGGTCTTCGAAGTTTGTGGGTAGGTGTCCACTATGACGCATCGCACCTATCAACAGTATCGAGATCCTGTACGACGGTAGGTATGTGTCCACACTGTAGCACCGCAGCTAGCAACAGTGCAGTGATCATGTACGATAGTATGTTTGTGTACACATTGGACAACTAATGCACCTAGCAAAAATGCAGTGGTCTTCGAAGTTTGTGGGTAGGTGTCCACTATGACGCATCGCACCTATCAACAGTAATGTGATCCTGTACGACTGTAGGTATGTGTCCACACGGTAGCACCGCAGCTAGCAACAGTGCAGTGGTCTTCGAAGTTTGTGGGTAGGTGTCCACAATGACGCATCGCACCTATCAACAGTATCGAGATCCTGTACGACGGTAGGTATGTGTCCACACTGTAGCACCGCAGCTAGCAACAGTGCAGTGATCATGTACGATAGTATGTTTGTGTACACATTGGACAACTAATGCACCTAGCAAAAATGCAGTGGTCTTCGAAGTTTGTGGGTAGGTGTCCACTATGACGCATCGCACCTATCAACAGTAATGTGATCCTGTACGACTGTAGGTATGTGTCCACACGGTAGCACCGCAGCTAGCAACAGTGCAGTGGTCTTCGAAGTTTGTGGGTAGGTGTCCACAATGACGCATCGCACCTATCAACAGTATCGTGATCCTGTACGACAGTAGGTATGTGTCCACACTGTAGCACCGCAGCTAGCAACAGTGCAGTGATCATGTACGACAGTATGTTTGTGTACACATTGGACAACTAATGCACCTAGCAAAAATGCAGTGGTCTTCGAAGTTTGTGGGTAGGTGTCCACTATGACGCATCGCACCTATCAACTGTACGACTGTAGGTATGTGTCCACACTGTGGCACTGCACATCGCAACGTGCTCTGAGAGAAGCAAATATGTTTATTGAAATAATTAAACGCTTCCACAACAGCAACCACCCCTCGCGGTATCCTTCGTCCTGAGTAAAAATTTATCAACTGCTTTTTCACACGAGAATCAATTTGGAACAAACGTAATGAAAGTTACCGCAGTAGCTCAAATCTGCCTAAAATATGAAGAGAAATAGTAGAAATCATCAGATATAGTAGCAGTCGATGAAAGACGGGTTGATGAATTAACTGATAAAACAAAACTGAACAAAAGGGACTTTGTACTATGCGAGGTGCGGTGCCATGTGCGGTGCGCCAAGTGGACATACCCTAAAGCACACAGTTAACACTTAAGAGTTTGAACAGCTGCCAAAATAATCAAAATACCGTCATTGTTATAAGAAATCAATTTTTTTGTTTGGTTAAGTTCAAGGTAGCATTTTTTTAAAATAATGGCACTATCCTTACCTATAAAGCTGACGGCATGGAAAGTAAATGTCATTGAATATTTCCGGGGCAATGGAAGGTCTCGAGACGGTTTCACTCGAAAAACCTAGCAATTTCTCACCAAACAGTTGATTTCCCTAGATTTCCACCCGAATCTATAACCACGCTAACAGTTACTTCACTAATGACCAACAGCGCCTTAAGTACTACTTCCCTAATCAATGATGAAGGGATTGCTTATGCCTAGAACGCTGGAGACCTTGTCTTCGGTTTGACTGAAGTAGACCAGACAGAAAATGCCTCGGCAGTGGTTCGGCACTTCGGGAAAGGTAACTTTGAACCTGGTTGGCTTCGCCGGCGGTTCTCCTTCTGCGTTCGTGTACTTGGCGCACGGTTCGACGGGGGTCGTGCACTTGTTCACGTACTCGTAGGTTACGTAATCGTCCAGCGAGTTGAAGTTATCCTGAAAATTACGGAAGAAAATTATGGCGCTGTTTTGAAATGGTTATCGTACAATCAACAAGGAAAATTGTTTTCATTCTTTCCCCACAGTACTGTCTGATTGAGACCAGCTTGCCCTGATTTGGAGTGTGATGAGCTCATCTTAACTTTGACGCTATTTGAGGCATCGCGGACTTGTAATGACAGCTAGCCTCCAGGTAGTCACTCCATCAGACAGTGGATACGAGAAGCGTGTTGTCTCGTCTCACTTAATATTCGCTTCCGTCTTGTATATGCTTCACGAACAGAGGTATAGTATGTCTTCTCTCCGTTTCGGACAGAATTTTAGCGGCATCATACACAGCAGTGTTGATTCGACAGCAGTTAGTCCCTTTTGAAAGGAGTACGACATTATCCGCATCAAACCAAGCCAGTGGTGTCGTGGTAGTTAGTATAAAGCACCCTGCAAGTTGTGATGCCCTCCATTGGCAGCATGATGCGACTAGTCAGAGAGAGAAAAACTACCGGAAAATCTTTTACTAGGTAAGTTTATAGTTGGTATTTGAAAAAACAAGGTAGGGAAACAGGTCCAAGTAAGGAAACAGGTCCAAGTATGGATCCCTGAGACCCACCACAAGAGCTTTCCAAAGGTGTACAACAATTGAAGATTATAAGGTCTAAGTGTCACTTTCTGCGATGTTATAATGTTTACATTAAAACGGTCCATGTGCCATCACCAATATTTTTTAAATGCACCAAGTGCCAAGGCGAGACTTCTGCGATCTCTTTCTCCTAACAGATGGCGCAATCAACAATACCGGGAAAAGATGATTTCATTAAATGTTTTCGTTTTTTATAGACCATATAGAAATTTCCTTCTTGTTAAGGTAATGATGCTAAGTTTTTCGGCAAACCACTAAAATTAAATCGTAACGGTGTTTGGGCGATTTTTTTCCCATAAAAACTATCTAGACTATTCATATTGGTACAACATACAACAGGACCAATCAGCACACCATCAACATACAGGGTGGGGTAGGAAGATGATTCACACACCAAAGTAAACTTGATTACAGAGTCTATAACCAGAAATAATTTCTGAACACGCAGGACGAATCGAAAAAACTCTACAGGGTCGAGGGCTTTTCTCATAATATTAGAAGAGCCAATGAAGTTCACTGAAAATGCTTAAAAAAATGTGCAAATATACGGAGCATTCAATTTAAAACAAAAGCATTCGACTCTACAGATTTTCCTCCGTTTGCGTTGTACATTCTACAATAATATATTGTTATACACTCAATTGTCTAGTTTAATAATCTTCCTAGGTTTCATAGAACTCGAGCAATCGGACTATCGCCCCACTTTGTATACGACAACCAGTGGAGGTCCAAGCACTGATCCTTGAGGTACGCCATCTTCAACAAAATTCTACGCATGTACCCACAAAAATTACTAACCTTGAACAAGCCGATCCAATCATCCGTAGTCTCGAGAACGCTCTTGGTAACTGTGTAAAAGACTGTGTTATCATCGTCCGCCTGCCAATTGGTTATCTTATCGAACTCGACAACGCTCTCAGAATAGTCTGAAAATACCTGATCAACAGACAAGGGCAATGATTTCTTCGTAATCTTTTGGACCTGCTGTGGGATCTAAATAACATAATAGTCAAACGTCATGTTTACTGTCTGGGATTGGCAACGACAAGCGAATTTGAAGACTGTTATTTGCATAAATGAATGGGGGGGGGGGGTTAATAGTACGATGATAGCGTAACATTTTTAAAATAGTAGTATGGACTTAACATATTAAGAAATCCCTTTGCATGAACATTGTTAAAATCCTGAAGAAATTTGTAAAAAATTGCGTTTTCAAAATATAAGATAAAATGATATGAATATGAATTAAATTTTCAAAAACACCGCCTCCTTCTTGAACACGACTACGTGTTGCATTCAACACAGTTCGGCCATCAATTCTATCAATTATAGTTTTAATTCATTTAAGTTATTGTTTTATTTCATACACATAATTTTTAAGAAATCCACAAAAATAAAAATCTAGGGGTGCCATGTCTGGTGAACGAGGGGGCTACAACACAGCATCGCATCACCCTTTTTACGCCACTGAAATTATGAGCTGGTGCTCCATCCTGCTAAAAGTAGATCATCTGACAAGCTTCCGGAACTTACAGCTCACGTACACGTGGATTCCGGACCACTTTGGCTCAGTGGCAGTCGGTGGGGCTCGAACCCGGGCCGCCAGGGTGGAAAGCAAATCACGACCACTTCGCTTCACAACACTAGCTGCCCTCCCACGCTGTAGCGCAAAGGACTGAAAGGACATTGAGGTTCAAAGAGGTAACGTTGGGAGTATTCCTCAATGTGGAAGGCGCGTTTGACAAGGCGAAGACAGCGACTATACAGGCAGCACTAATGGCCAGAGGAACGCCTCACTCGATGGTCAGCTGCGTTGCATCGTCGCTAGCGAGGAGAAAAATCGAATTATTCCGGGGTGACCTCAGAGTGGCGGTCGAGGTGGGAGGGGGCTGCCCTCGGAGAAGTTGCCGCTCTCCCCATCTATGGGGCTTAGTGTGGATTCATGCAGCACCAATTAACAATTATCAATTATCAAGTAACAAGTAGAAGTTGGCAAACTTTTATCTTTCTACTCTAATTGAACGAGATTTTCTTCTAGTGCGCAACTAGCACGCAGATGATCGTGTATTGGTCAGTATAATGACGGAAAGCATCGAAAATCAACAAAAAAAATGTTTGAGCTTTCATTTCAATGATAATCGTGAATGCACAAAATTGATTATAAACATTTGGAAAACGAATAGAATCTGAATGTTTAAACAGTTTCCACGACAAAGAGAGGTTAACTCAAATGGCACGGATCTGCTTTATGCACATGCTCACTTGTTCCTTGGTAATTGATAATTTGGGTGCATGAATGCCGCATTTTCAATACTTGCTAATTGATCATTGTTAATTGATAATTGCTACTTGATAATTGTTAATTGGTGCTGCATGAATCCACACTTAGTCATGGACAAACTCCTGATGGATGACAGAAGATGGTAACGTATGACAGTTGACGTAGGTGACAGACGTGCTCTGATTGGTCGGTGGTAGGAGGAGGCGTGGTTCAAAGTGGGAGGAGAGGGGGTTCTCTCAAGTGCCGTCATATCTACTAATGGATATAAACCATTTTAGAAAATTCCAAAGTTATTGAGATTTCCACAGTGGAAAGAATTCTTCTTCAATTGTCAATAGAGTAATTCCAAAACAATTGTAATGAACGCATTGATATTCAAATACCCCGCCAGGAAGTTTTAGCCAGTCCAGCGTGTGCTCGGTTGTGCAAAGAGGCATGACTAGTGAGTAGACTTGATGGCTTCATGGAGTACATAACAAAAAGGATAATGTTTGAATGTATAGCGTATTGTGTAAAAGTCCACACCTTTGTGATCCATGTGTAATATACAGGGTGTCCCGAAACTATGGTGCCAAATTGAAACGGAAGATTTTCCTCGAAAAATATACCGGGTGGCTACGGAAGTATTGCCTACGGAATATCTGTTATTGTATGAAGTAGGTTTGTGAAATTTGGAGCGTCGATATAATGACATAAGAGCTAGAATTTGAGCATATTGACATGTCGAAGTTAACTTCCGGTCTGACCGGAAGTATCATCAACTTTCTTATTTTAAATGGAAACCCTATTTTTTTTTCTTTTCGCTTTATTCAGCATTCAATTCCCTTTCCAATGACATATCACAAGTTGGTATCTAACCAGAAACTAGATCAGAAAAAAATTATTATTGAAATTCACCGAGTAGGCCGTGGAAGCAAAATGAAAGCCAAAAATTGAAAAGTTGGCTATGGAAACCATACGTCACTTGATGACAGTTGCTACTACTGTGATATTTTATTTTCATTCGTCGGCGTTATAAAAAGCCGCCAAAAAAAATATTGGAAAAATTGGGAAAAAAACAATACTCTGTAGGTCCATAACTTAAATAGGAACATACAACTTTTTCTTGCCTGTACTATTCAGCATAACCATTCCATTCTAATGATATAATAGAAAGTAATTTTTTGAAATGAAATACCAAAAAATCCAATTATTATTCTTCAAATAACAAAACAGATTATCGCCACACGCAAAAATAACATTAAAAATAATGTGGAATGATAAATTATATCCTGTAGGTTCTAGGTTAAATAGGAACATAAACGTACTTGGTCTGTGCCATCGTCCATAGATATTCTAATATCTACCTATGGACGATGTTTGTGCTATTCAGAATAATCATTCCATTGCAATAATCATTCGAACCAAAATATTAACAAGTAGGCTGATTAAGATGTATTTTGGAATGAAACAAAAAAGAAACGAGAGCTCTCACGAACGCTGCTATCCATATTATTTTGACGTTCGAAGTAGTGTTTTTGATTCTGCCATTTTAAAAGGGTTTGGAAATCGAAATCAGTTAGTGGAATATTCAAAAAATGCCCCGTTATTCACGAACCGAACAAATTGACATGCTTCTCATTTATGGTGAATGTTTAAACAATTCTTATGCCGCTGAACGATTGTATTTAGAGCGATATCCAGGGAGGCAGCAACCGTCAAGAAGGTATTTCCAGTGGATTGAAGAAAAATTAAGAACTGAGCCTGATGTTCACGAAGACCAAGAAGCATTTGTTATTAATGAGGAAACTGAAATTAATGTATTAGCTTTAGTACAATATGATAGCACAATTTCCTCAAGGCAGATTGGCGCCGAATTAGCTATAAGTAAGGACTCTGCTAGGAAAATTTTGAAAAAACATCGATTTAAATCCTTCAAGTATCAGTTGCATCAACATTTGTATGAAAATGACGGTGAAAGGCGCCTGGAATATTGTAATTGGTTTCTTCGACGAAATGCTGAGAATCACCTATTTAACTATTATATCTTGTTTACGGACGAGTCAAGATTTACCAACAATGGATTATTTAACAGGAATAATACAAGGTACGTACTGTACTTTATTTGGATTATTGTCGATAGTCGAAGTGTAAAGTGCTAAAAGTGTGAACGGTCTTTTGTTTCTGGTACTGGGCGATAGAAAACGAGCACCGGTTTCGACAAGGTGGCTTCCAGGAGAGATTTGGTGTGAATGTTTGGGCAGGAATAGTTGGAACTCATATTGTTGGCCCCATTCTTTTTCAAGGCCAACTAACCGGAGAGAGATACTTTAATTTTTTAACGAATGAAATTTCGGAATTCATCAACAACCTACCAGCGGAAATAACTGAGAGAATGTACTTCCAGCAAGATGGCGCCCCTCCGCATAATTCAAGAAGAGCGAGAAATTATCTTCAAAATCACTTTCAAGAGAGACTTATATCAACCCATGGTCCAGTCAGGTTGGCCACCAAGGTCACCTGATCTTACTCCGTGCGACTTTTTTCTATGGGGGCATCTTAAAAATAGGGTGTATTCCACACAGCCTACAACTCTACATGAGCTAGAAGTAAAAATTCGTAGAGCTTTCCAAGATATCACGCCCCAAATGTTGAGAAACGTTTTACATGAAAATATCACCAGAGTCAATGAATGTATTGACGCTCGAACATTTGTTCTGAATTTATTTTATCTATAATCCTATCAATTTGAATTTTTTTTTTTTCGATAAATCTGTTTTTTTGTTATTTGAATAATAATAATTGGATTTTTTGGTATTTCATTTCAAAAAATTACTTTCTATTATATCATTAGAAAGGAATGGTTATGCTGAATAGTACAGGCAAGAAAAAGTTGTATGTTCCTATTTAAGTTATGGACCTACAGATTATTGTTTTTTTCCCAATTTTTCCAATATTTTTTTTGGCGGCTTTTTATAACGCCGACGAATGAAAATAAAATATCACAGTAGTAGCAACTGTTATCAAGTGACGTATGGTTTCCATAGCCAACTTTTCAATTTTTGGCTTTCATTTTGCTTCCACGGCCTACTCGGTGAATTTCAATAATAATTTTTTTCTGATCTAGTTTCTGGTTAGATACCAACTTGTGATATGTCATTAGAAAGGGAATTGAATGCTGAATAAAGCGAAAAGAAAAAAAAAATAGGGCTTCCATTTAAAATAAGAAAGTTGATGTTACTTCCGGTCAGACCGGAAGTTAACTTCGACATGTCAATATGCTCAAATTCTAGCTCTTATGTCATTATATCGACGCTCCAAATTTCACAAACCTACTTCATACAATAACTGAGATATTCCGTAGGCACCCGGTATAGGACTTTCCCGATATTTCTTTCCTCAAATGTAGTTCGTTGTAGAGATACAGGGTGTTGAATATGAAAAATTAAAAATAGTTTTTATTCATAATTTCCAGTTCTGAAAAAAAAATTGAAAGAATATTTGTTTTCAATAGGTGCTTCATTTCGAAAAAAAAATACACATTTTCAGTTGTTACCAGTGGCTTACAAGAAGGGCATCGTGGCCCCTTTTCTCCCCTATTTTTACGCCACTGGTGAAATCAGAAAAATTAATAATTTTTTGCAATTCTCTTTCAATTTTGAGTAATAAATGTATACCTGTTTCATTTCAGAAAAATCAACCGTTTTCAAGATAATTGCGCTTTTATGAATACAAACATACCTAACTATAGTAATGAAAAAAATGTTCGGCCGAAGTGAATTTTACAATCATAATTACTGGTTGAACTTACAACTGGATATTTTACCAAAAAAATCAACGACATTTCCACATGCATTTTTTCTTGCAGAGGTACAGGGTGTTGAAACGGGAAAATAAATAAATAAAAAGGTATTTTTTTCGTCACTTTTATAGTTACAAAAAAAAACAATTAAATTTGAAGGTGTCATTTTTTATGGTTGAATATCCAGATGTTATTTGGACCAGTAATTGGGATTGTAAAATTGAATTCTGCCGAACAAATTTTTGTATTCATAAAAGCGCAATTATCTTGAAAACGATTAGTTTTTCCGGATTCAAACATATATACATTTTTTACTGAAAATTGAATGAGGAATGCGAAAAATTCATAATTTTTCTGATTTTACTAGTGACGTAAAAAATAGGGGAGAAAAGAGACCCTGATGCCCTTCATGTACGCCACTGGTAACAACTGAAAATGTGTATTTTTTTTTTCGAAATGAAGCACCTGTTGAACACAAACATTCTTTAAAATTTTGGAAACTGGAAGTTAGGAATAAACATTACTTTTAATTTTTCATATTCAACACCCTGTATCTCTGCAACGAACTATATTTGAGGAAAGAAATATCAGGAAAGTCCTATTTATATTTCAAGGGGAATCTTCCGATTCAATTTGGCACCATAGTTTCGGGACACCCTGTATGTAACGTATCAGATGGATGTGATCCACAACTGAATGTTCAATAAACGAAGTGAAAAGTTATCCGAGTCTTATTATTACCACTCAATACGGTACACAAGACACAATTTCGATTTCGAAACGACATCAAAATACCAAAAACAAAACAAATATTTCGATGTTAGTATCCAGATAAGCAACAAGATGACTATGATGTTATTTCAGACCACAAAAGCACACAAAGCAGTTGGTAAAACAGAAAAAGACTCACTTTTATGGTAAATTCTGCCGTCACTGGTTTATGGTCGCTCAGCATGTAGGCCGGATGAGACTTGTATGACAACTGTTCAACTTTGAGAGTGACATTTTCGTAATTGTCGCGGTTCACACAGTACAATATCCTGTCGCACCACGCAGGCCTTCTCCTGGAAATCAAACGAGAATTTTAATCTTGAATTCCCAATCTGACTGGTAAACAAAATCAAATCCCATCGTCTCTGTTATACAAGGTCCTGCAACAAAAGTGCGGTGCTCCACATCTCCATTATGGTAATAGACAGATGGATGATTTTATTATAGCAGGGGAGCCCAAGCGGGGATTTCGGGATTTACTGAAGTACCTCCACCAAATACGAACCTCATAAATGAGGCCGCGCGACCAGGATAAGGGATCAGATTAGTAAAAAAAAATTGATCACCGGAAATTCTCGAGCGCGTCAGATTAAGGTAGGGTGAGTTAATTACGTGCTAAAAAGTGTATATTCTACTAATCTGACGATTTGAGAGTGACGTAAAGAAAGGGGAGGGCTACAAAGCTGTAAAAAAACGTCATCTCGACGTTCTCGAGCGTGGCATTTTTTCTTTTATTTTGGATGAAATAATTCAAGGATAATGAAAAATATATAATCTGACGATTTCCACAAGCCGAAATAACAAAAATTCGTCGATAAAGTCTAATGCGTGCAGCTGCGTAATGCCTATATTCCTCTCTCCGCGTTACAATTTCTCTCTCACTCTATCTCTATCTATTTAGCTTGGCCAAACTTAGATTTTGAATGTAATTTGAACCGATTCGTACCGGTAGATTTTGAGAAATCTCAAAAAAACTACGAATTTTTTTTGGAATGTGTCTTTTTTTGAATAACTTTTAAACGGCTCTATCGATCGATTTGAAAAACTAATCAGTTCTTAATATCAAAAAACCACTACGATCGCCGCCAGTCCGGTCAGAATCGGTTGATTCGTTCGTGAGTTATCGTTGTCGAAAGAAAACTGAAAAAAGCTGTTTTTTCTTTTCTTGTTCTTGTTTTTCCTCCTGGCACTTTCTTTCCAAATCCGCAAAATGCTTTTGGATAAATTTTACAACGTCCTCCATCGTATCGTACGATGTACACCCCACCCCGTATTTACCATAAAGTTTATAAACAGTTTCTGATTTTCACTAATATCCCACTTCTGACACCATTGTAACGATATTTCTAAATAATACTCCGAGCACACTAAACTGTTTTTAGTACCTTCGCTCTACAGGGTCTTTCACGACGAGCATTCGTTAGTAATATATGGAGAACCATTCGAAATAAAAACTTGAAAATTTGTGGTAGTGGGTTCTACAATATGGCCTCCTCAACTAACATATTTTCAACTTCCGGCCTGTTTCCGTTATGCCGGAAGTAGAGGGCAACTTCCTTATTTCAAATGGAACACCCTATATTTCATTACATTTTTGAATTCCCCAGCAGATTTTAGGCCCACTTTGTCTAACAATGTCTATACTCAATTTGTTAGTTTTCGAGATATTAATTTTTTTCTCAAACATTTGACAGTTACAGTACTACTCCGAGAAAATCATAACTCATAGACAGTAACAGTTGGAAATGTGAAATTTCACACAATTACACCTGACGCATCAAGTCATGAACAGGTCCACTGAATTTTCAAAAATAACTCACAGGGTGGTCAAAATTTCCACCAAAAACATTACATCGAGAAAACACGATTTTTTCAAATGGAAATTGTTAAAAATGTTCGAAGACATTTCCGATTTGTTCTAAACAAGAATTGATTGTTTTTTGCATACCACTATGTTTAGCTTTCTGTATGGAGTCGGGAATCAAATTATTGAAAGCTTTCAGAACCCTTCGTTTCATGTTTTCTTTGTCACTCACAGGATCTGCATAAACATTTTCTTTGATATATCCCCAGACGAAGAAGTCCGATGGCGTCAGGTCTGGAGAGCGAGGAGGAAATTTAAACGGCCCATTGTAACAAAGCCACTGATCTTCGAACATCTCATTCATCAACCAACCAACGGCAGTACTATGTACAGGGGCTCCATCCATCCGATACCATAACTTGAAAATATTTCCCGAAATCGGATATATCTTGCCAGGGGTGTATTTTAGGTATAGGGTAATCTTCACGAATTTGATATCTTTTTTTCCGTAGTATCCGAAAATAATAGAATAGTGTATGGTTTCCATTTGAAAAAATCGTGTTCATCAGTTTTCTCGATGTAATGTTTTGGGTGGAAATTTTAACCACCCTGTAAGTAATTTTTAAAAAATCGATGGACCTGTTCATGACTTGATGCTTCAGGTGTAATTCTGTGAAATTTCACATTCCCGACTGTTACTGTCTATGAGTTATGATTTTTTCGGAGTAGTGGGCATAAAATCTGCTGGAAAATTCAAAAATTTAACGAAATACAGGGTGTTCCATTTGAAATAAGGAAGTTGCCCTCAACTTCCGGTATAACGGAGAACGGAGGTTGAAAATATTTTAATCAAGAAGGCCATATTATAAAACCCATTGCCACAAAATTTCAAGTTTATATTTTTTGCATGGTTCTCCATATATTCCTAACGAACACTCGTCGTGTAAGACCCTGTATACATACAGCTACTACACTGACTAATGAAACACTTGGAACTATTTAAACTGCTCAACTGACTTCAACTACAACAAAAACTTTTTCCGAGTGAAATGAGTGAAACAAGGCGACACACTTAGTAGATTTTTCGAGATTTTTCCGTTCTCCAGATTGATTAGTACAGAAAAACGTCGAAAAAATAGTTCCAAGAATGAGGATATTTACTGCGATCTGCGCCGGTTTATTTGTTGTGCAAATGAGTTATGTTTTATAGTCGGCACTTCAACAGCGGCGTAGCAAGGCTTTTTTTTTTCAATCTCGTAACAAACTGATGAAAAATACAGGTTTGTCATTAGAAAAACCAAAGTTGGAACCCGCCTAGAAAAATCCGAACAACCGGTATAAGCGTCATCATTTCCATGTATCTATCACCTACCATAATGGAGATACGGAAGACCTCACCTGTTTTACAGGATCCTGTATAGAGAAAACTACGGATTTTTGACAAAAAATAAAATCATCGTACTTATGGTCGTAACAAGGAGCTCCAACCTCAAACTTGAAGGTGGGAGGAAAATCAGGATCCTGCTCGGTAAACTCGCTGAAAGCTTCCCCTTTTTTCATCACTGTTCTCAGCTGGTCATGCTCGAACAGTGGTTTCAGTTCCTTCTTGATGATGAGCCTCTCGATCTCCTCCGGAGTTTTGTCGAACTCCTCCTGAAGGCGGAAGTTCAGGTCGCCCATCCAAAATACGTAGCTGGAAAATATTGAAAAAAACGATATATATATATATATATATATATATATATATATATATATATATATATATATATGTGTTCAGATAGGTTTCCGCGGTCAGATATTTGAAAACTAAAAGTTCGGGTTGAACCGCGTCTAGAATTTGTTGAAATTCGACGTTTCGGCTCCGATTTTGGAGCCATTTTCAAGAACTGAAATAGAAAGAAAATTAATGAAAGGATAATACGTAATTCTACGCTGAGGTCTCAATCTGCCTACTCCTCAGGTATAATTACGTTAGGTTTTTGTGACTTGACGTCGGGGTCTCAATCTGCCTACTCCCCATGTCTCGTCACTGGTTCTCTCTAAGGTCTCAATCTGCCTACTCCTTCGAGAGAACTGAGGAATTGTGGGTTGAGGAACTGTATTTATAGTGGACGTGGCTGTAATGGCCGTGTGCAATGTATTGGCGCGAGGTGAACTATGGGCGGGAACTGAATTGGCGCTAGATGAGCTGTGTGCGGGAACTTGGTTGGCGCTAAGTGAGCTGTGTGCGGGAACTGGGTTGGTGGGAAATGAGTTTATGCGTGCAATGAGAGGCTTCCAGGTATTGGGAAGTCTACGTCCGTCGTCGCGAGTGTTGAGGCAATTGGGGCGCTTCTCTATCTCAAGGGCTTCTCGGATGATCCTGGTTTGCAGAGTTTTCTCGGTGGAAATTGTTTTTGTGTTTTTGAAGTCTATTTTGTGACCTGTGTCTTCTCGATGTTTATAAAGTGCGGAAGTGGAAGATGCCTGACGCACAGCAAGTTCGTGTTCGTAGACTCTGGAAGTTACTCGTCTGTTAGTCTGGCCAATATAAGTTCTCGGGCAGTCTGAACATGGTATTTCATATATACCTTGAGAATCGTTTGGTATTGTGTCCTTGGGAGATCTGAGGAATTTGGATATTTGGTTGTTGGCCGTGAATATTGTTTTTATCTCGTGTTTTCTCAAGATATTACTGATTTTGTCTGTCACACCTTTGATGTATGGTAGGAAAGCTTTGTGTGGCTGAATACTCTCTAGTGGATCGTTCGTTTTTGGAAGACGGGTCAGTTGATGGCGGATAGACTTGTCGATTAGCGAATTGTTGTAAGGTTGTAAGGTTACAACAATTCGCTAATCGACAAGTCTATCCGCCATCAACTGACCCGTCTTCCAAAAACGAACGATCCACTAGAGAGTATTCAGCCACACAAAGCTTTCCTACCATACATCAAAGGTGTGACAGACAAAATCAGTAATATCTTGAGAAAACACGAGATAAAAACAATATTCACGGCCAACAACCAAATATCCAAATTCCTCAGATCTCCCAAGGACACAATACCAAACGATTCTCAAGGTATATATGAAATACCATGTTCAGACTGCCCGAGAACTTATATTGGCCAGACTAACAGACGAGTAACTTCCAGAGTCTACGAACACGAACTTGCTGTGCGTCAGGCATCTTCCACTTCCGCACTTTATAAACATCGAGAAGACACAGGTCACAAAATAGACTTCAAAAACACAAAAACAATTTCCACCGAGAAAACTCTGCAAACCAGGATCATCCGAGAAGCCCTTGAGATAGAGAAGCGCCCCAATTGCCTCAACACTCGCGACGACGGACGTAGACTTCCCAATACCTGGAAGCCTCTCATTGCACGCATAAACTCATTTCCCACCAACCCAGTTCCCGCACACAGCTCACTTAGCGCCAACCAAGTTCCCGCACACAGCTCATCTAGCGCCAATTCAGTTCCCGCCCATAGTTCACCTCGCGCCAATACATTGCACACGGCCATTACAGCCACGTCCACTATAAATACAGTTCCTCAACCCACAATTCCTCAGTTCTCTCGAAGGAGTAGGCAGATTGAGACCTTAGAGAGAACCAGTGACGAGACATGGGGAGTAGGCAGATTGAGACCCCGACGTCAAGTCACAAAAACCTAACGTAATTATACCTGAGGAGTAGGCAGATTGAGACCTCAGCGTAGAATTACGTATTATCCTTTCATTAATTTTCTTTCTATTTCAGTTCTTGAAAATGGCTCCAAAATCGGAGCCGAAACGTCGAATTTCAACAAATTCTAGACGCGGTTCAACCCGAACTTTTAGTTTTCATATATATATATATATATATATATATATATATATATATATATATATATATATATATATATATATATATATATATATATATATATATATATATATATGTAAAATACTTGTTTCAAGGAGCAAATAATGTCCAAGTGACTGTAAACCAGTCAATAACAATCCTTTAGGAAGTAACTATAACTTTGTATAGTATGTATGGCACATGTCTGACAGAAAACAACTACTTCTCTGGCTAACACCGCGACAGATATTGAATTATATCTGTCAGACATATGTGCAAAGATCCTTACTTTAAAGGAACAACTTTGCAAGAGCTCTCTGAACAAACAGCAGGACTTCACCCGATTCAAACGGAGAACCAACTACAGACCGGTTTCGGAATGTTGTCCCTCATCAGTGCAGTCCAGGTTATCACAATTGTATACACGCGAGGTCTCGCTGCCCGTCACCGTCCGCCGAGATAAATACTGCAATTGCTTACAGGATCCACCTTGACGACAGATTAGAGAGCTCTTGCAAAGTTGTTGCTTTAAAGTAAGGATCTTTGCACATATGTCTGACAGATATAATTCAATATCTGTCGCGGTGTTAGCCAGAGAAGTAGTTGTTTTCTGTCAGACATGTGCCATACATACTATACAAAGTTATAGTTACTTCCTAAAGATATATATATATATATATGTATATATATATATATATATATATATATGAAAACTAAAAGTTCGGGTTGAACCGCGTCTAGAATTTGTTGAAATTCGACGTTTCGGCTCCGATTTTGGAGCCATTTTCAAGAACTGAAATAGAAAGAAAATTAATGAAAGGTTAAAACGTAATTCTACGCTGAGGTCTCAATCTGCCTACTCCTCAGGTATAATTACGTTAGGTTTTTGTGACTTGACGTCGGGGTCTCAATCTGCCTACTCCCCATGTCTCGTCACTGGTTCTCTCTAAGGTCTCAATCTGCCTACTCCTTCGAGAGAACAGTTCTATATATATATATATATATATATATATATATATACAGGGTGAGTCAGAATAAGACCGACAAACTCCGACTACAGATTCCTCACCTCATTTCGAGAAGAAAAATTCCTCTCAAGGTATGTCCTAAAACGCATCCCCTCTGAGATACAGGGTGTCATAAGTACAAAAAAAATTTAGATTCAATTTTTTTTCTTCAAAATTTCCGAAGCAAAAAATTTAAAATTTGGAACACTAATCAAAGTTTATCAATTTGAAGTTATAATTCTTAATTTTCGTAAACCAGTGGCGTAGTTACGTTGGTATGTGGAAATATTTTTCTTCACATTTTATTTGGGCAAGTGAATGGACAAGTGAGCATTTAACATCAGTTAGGCTCATCGATACTCAACTTTAAATTCATAACATTCCATGTACCTGAAAGTAAAGGTTTCTGAGAAAATTGAGAAAAACTGAAGATATGTCCTGGAGTAGCAAAATAATTTCCTCTGTAAAATATTCTCATAACACTAATTTCTCCCAACATATTGGAGTATTTGTCAACCTCCTGAACATTTTTCAATGTTGAAAGAATCGGAAACATAGTACAGGTGGGTCGTTCATTCATCATACTATTTGATGAAATTGATGTCGTGTAATCACTGAGTTGGGTCTCATTCTGAATCACCCGTACTGTGTTTCCGATTCACCCAACATTAACAAATGTTGAGGAGGTTGACAAATACTCCAATATGTTGGGAGAAATTAGTGTTATGAGAATATTTTACAGAGGAAATTATTTTGCTACTCCAGGACATACCTTCAGTTTTTCTCAATTTTCTCAGAAACCTTTACTTTCAGGTACATGGAATGTTATGAATTTAAAGTTGAGTATCGATGAGCCTAACTGATGTTAAATGCTCTCTTGTCCAAATAAAATGTGAAGAAAAATATTTCCACATACCAACGTAACTACGCCACTGGTTTACGAAAATTAAAAATTATAACTTCCAATTATCACGTTGATAAACTTTGATTAGTGTACCAAGTTCGGTATATTATGCTTCAGAAATTTTGGAGAAAAAAAAAATCCAATTTTTTTCGTACTTTCGACACCCTGTATCTCAGAGGGATGCATTTTAGGACATACCTTGATAGGAATTTTTCTCCTCGAAATGAGGTGAGGAATCTGTAGTCGGTCTTATTCTGACTCACCCTGTATATACTGGGTGGGGCAAGAGTGCATCAGAGTCCGATTGCTTGAGTTCTAAGATAGTTAGGACGATAATTCAAAAACCACATATAACTAGAGAACTGTGTCTATATCTAGAAATTATTGTCGGATATACAGGGTGAACCAAGGAAAATCTACAGGGTCAATTGCATTTTTTTCAAATGAAATGCTATGTACTTCAATCCATTTTTTAAAGCATTTTAGTGGTCTCCATCCACACCTTCAATATCCTTTACTATCTCCCAACCACTTGGGAGATATAATTTTTTTTGTCAAAATAATGCTATCTGCAGATGCATACCGAAAAAACCACCGTTCTCAAGATTATGGAATGCAGGAGGTCATGATTATAATCCTATTCGTCAGACATATGAGTGATATTTCTGAATCATTATCATTCCCAAAAATTATACAGGGTGACTGAAAATGATTTTTCAATTCGGAAGTTTTTGAATGAAATTTTCTCGAGTTCTTCAAATAGAACACTCCGTATATTTTTTGACCATGTGATATAGGATTGATCGGCGAATATTTTTTGTATGACATCCCTGGGGATATTCCTAGCCGTTTTCGATTTATCCACTCGGGACAATTTTTAGTAGCTCATTTTTAATGACACCTCTAATAAGGATGATGGAAACACATCGTTTCAATTATTTTAATGAATCCCAACTTCTTTTATTCTTCAACTTTATTTCGTGTGCGTTTGGTTCCTGATTTGGAATTATTTTCGTTTGCTATTGTGTGCTACTAATTGAACAACATTTATCGTGGGTACATACATTCTGACAGCTGAGGGAAATAATCACTTATAATCTCCCAAGTTCTTGAATTATTGCCGGAAATTTTTCGAGTACATGAATTTAAAAAAAAAATAACTTTCGGCAATTAATTCAAGCACGCGGTTCGGTAAGAAAATTTCACACCAAGAAATGAACATCATTCAACAATTTATAAGAAATAACTGACGATGATGATGTTCATTTCTTGGTGTGAAACTTTCCTACCGAACCGCGTGCTTGAATTAATTGTCGAAAATTTTATAGTGAAGGATATTGGAGGTGTGGATGGAGACCACTAAAATGCTTGAAAAAATGGATTGAAGTACATAGCATTTCATTTGAAAAAAATGCAATTGACCCTGTAGATTTTCCTTGGTTCACCCTGTATATCCGACAATAATTTCTAGATATAGACACAGTTCTCTAGTTATATGTGGTTTTTGAATTATCGTCCTAACTATCTTAGAACTCATACAATCGGACTCTGACGCACTATTGCCCCACCCTGTATAATGAGTATAGATTCCCTTCGCTGTTTAGGAATCATGAAAAAAATGAAAATTATTGAATTGTTTTTATCCAAGTCGTATTTCTGATATTACAAACCAAGTTTTACTTCTAAAAAACTGAGCTACTATGAAATACAAGATGTGAATGTCGGTTGAAATCCTACTTGACAAAGGAGAAGTAAGTTTCAGTAATTTATGGTGAGATAAAAGCATAGTACTGTAGGAGTACCTCACGGCCCAATCCTAGGGCCTATTCTTTAATTTTATTCATAAATTATTTATTTATTTATTGAAGGAATAGCTTCCAGACAGAACAAGTTCTGGTATGAGGAAGTTGTACATATGATCAAAAAAAAAATAACAAATGCAATTGAAAAAAATCATGTATGCCAGCTCATGTGCTAGCTAAGTCTGCAGAACATTTAATACAAGAGGAAAATTCATTCAGGAATGGTGTTTAAAGACTAACAATACTGGGGAGTTTCTTGAATATTCTAGGATGAAATATGAAGCATTTTTGGGCCAACTCAAAAAGGAAAAAGTTATGTGTTTTGGTAATTTATTTTACTGCTCATTCAACTTTGCTATAAAATGAAATTTAATCATCTTACTCGTGATAGAAGATTTTGGAAGTTTCTGCAACGTGAAACTCCTGTTCCTGAATAATACTGTTGTAATCCTCCACGCGATCTTTCAACTGGCTGTCGTGAGCACTCAAATGGGCATTGACGAAGCAAATGGAACACCCGTAAATGCTCAGTCTGATGGTCACTGCACCTTTGTTTCCCTAGTAATCAAATTAAACATAAATTTAAAAAACACTCGCAGTCTGTTCAAAATTTGCCGATTTTCGACAATTGAAAGTCATCAAATGACATTTTTGGCGTGAGTATTGTAAAAAAAATCTTTATGATTCAGATATGGCGACTTTTTTTACACCTTGAATATCAAAATGACGGTTAAATTTTCACTAGGGTGAATATGACAAAGCTCTAGATTTATTTGTTAATAATTCTCTGGGACAGCTTCCAAATATTTTGTTCTTGCTGCAAATTTTGGAGAAATAAACAACCAAAAACTAATGAATTTTATTGACTGATAATTTAATACGACATCTGTCACTTGGACATTTACACAATAGATGGAAAAAAGTTGCAAGTATACTCATTATTCTATAATATACAGGGTCTTTCACGACGAGCGATCGTTAGGAATATAAAGAGAATCATCCAAAATAACTTGAAATTTTAAGGTAGTGGATTTCATAAAATGGCATTCTCAACTAAAATATTTTCAACTTCCAGTATCTTTTCATTATACCGGAAGTAGAGGGCAAGGCAACTTCCGTATCTCAAATGAAACACCCTGTATATTATTAAATTTTTAATTTCCCAGAAGATTTAATGATGCACCCGAATTTGTTAGTTTTCGAGATATTAATTTTTTTCTGAAAAAATTTACAGTTCTACTCTGAGAAAATCATAACTCATAGGACAATAACAGTTGGAAACAAGAAGTTTCAAAGAGTCACAGCTGAAGCACCAAGTCATGAACGTCCGTCGAATGTTCAAAAACAATTTAAAGCGTCGTCAAACTTTTCACCCAAAATATGACATCAGAAAAACTGATGAAATGCAATTTCTTCAAATGGAAACCATACACTATACATCATTTATGGATACTAGGAAAAATTTGATAGAATTTGATGAAATATACCACTCGAAATGCAATCATAATTGTTGAAACATTTTTTTTTATTTATAAAAACCATTTTACCTTCATTATCATTTTTAAATTGTGACAGCAAACGCGACTATGTGATAAATAATAGCGTAGCAACGATTCAACTCATTTAACAAGTGTTTTTGACGGAGTCAGAGCCTACTTGAAAATTCTAGTTTTTGTGAAATATAAAAGGTTGTGACATAACAAAGTATCACATATTATACATCATTCGAATCAGAATAAAAAACTCCATTTCAATTTGTAACAATTTAATATGACGCCCATAAAAAAAATTAAGTTGATGATGGTGGCCAAAAGTCGAAACGTCGGATGGTAAATCTGAAAATACCGTCGTATAACGGGGACAAAATATCACAGTAAATGTGCTGTTCATTTTGATATCCATCATCAACTAAGGCAAAAAAAAATGGTTTTTCAAAATTTCTGTTTTTTTCGAATATCTCCGCATACACTCGGAATTTTGAAACTTTTTTACCAGCATATCGTTCGTCACATAGATGCGCAAATTTGCCCCAACTCAACCATCTCTCTTATAGTTTCAGAAATCACTCGAATTTGAATTATCCAGTATAACTATTTTAAATTGATGCAGAAACCGTACTTTTATAAACTGTCTGTACAGAAAATACAAAGTTGTTTGATGTAGAGAGGCAAAGTTCATAAAATTGTTATCTGAGTGCTTACATAAGTTTTTACGACTTTTTATCATGGTTCGAAACTTGAAATCCAATGGTATGTGAAAAGAAGCAATATTCTTCAAAGAGAAAAACTCCTTAACCTTGATACTAAATTAAAAATATATAGTAGTAATTTATATTCAACAATCAAGAATTGTTTTATCTGAACAAATATCAATAAACGTGTAAAAAACCCATTTGTCTTGGGTAAACAAAACATAATCTTTGCGTTAATTAGTTTTTGTTCACAACTTTCGTAAATGAGAACGTTTTAATAATACACTTACTGTTTGCAATAATCAAAATCACTTTTGACACAATTTGAAAGATATTAGTATGTACAAATTAAAGTTTATAGGATTGCATTGCAGATGTTTGAATATGTGACCGTAAAAAATTTTTTCTAGCTTCATTTTTATGATTTTGAACTGATTAAAACATTCCTGACAAAACATCAAGTTCTCAGCTGGTAACAAAGGGAGTTTTGCAGGGCTCAATTTTGGGTCCACTGTTCTTTTCAATTTATACGATAAAGCTAGCCAAGTTGAAAATAGTTCTGTACACCAATTTGTGGATGCCTCTCAAATGAACACTCATTTCAAAAATAAAGAAATGTGTCAGACATACCAGTATGTCAACAATAAAATAGCCGATATATATATATAAATATATACAGTGCGGTCCAAAGGTATGGAATAAATTCATTTTTAGCGTTATTATGTATTTTATGAAAAAATCCTGAAACAGGTCAATTTTTATTGGCAATTTGACAATTTACAGTATGAAAATATTACCCCCTTCTTGCACCCCCTCTGAATTATGAGCACCCCCTCAAAAATTTTAAATGAGAAGGGGGGTCGTGTGGCATCTTGTTCGAAAGGGATTTTCATTATCTGTTCAGCAATACTAAGTGTTTCATATTTGGTGCAACCATAACTGAGAAATTTTTTTATTAAAATTTAAAAATATTGACACTGTAAATTATGTATCCGTTGAAAAAACCTGAAACAGGTCGATTTCTATTCTCAATTTGACAATTTATACTTTCTTATCTGTCTTGCTAAAAAAGTCAGGAAAAAGTCGTTGAAGACACCAAAAAATTATTCACAAAACCCATAAATAATATAATGTAAATCTAGTAGACTACTGTTATTTTGATATTTGTGAGTTGCTGGCAGACGTCAGTGTATTGAAAAATATTTTTGTGTGTATTCGATTCATCTATGGCTCATTTATCCGAAACTCAAAGAATAGACATTTTAATTATGCTTGGATGCGGTAATAAAACACGAACTCAAACGGAAGTTTGTGAAATGTTCAATAATAAATACCCTGGTCAACACGTATCACAATCTACAGTTAGCAAAATAGAAACAAAATACCGTGAAACTGGACATGTAAAAACTCGTCAAAAACCAGGTCGAAATGCTGCATTGGATGAGGAGAAAAAGTTAGATGTACTGTTAGCGATTGAGGAAAATCCGCATATGACAAGTAGACAACTTGCCGCCGACAATGATGTAAGTAAATCATCGATATTGAGAGCTTTACATAAAGAAAAATACCATCCTTATAAAGTTCAGTTGGTTCAGGAGTTAAATGAGGATGACCCTGATAGAAGGCAACAATTCTGTGAACTGATGATGGATAGAATCGAAGCAGATTTGCAGTTCATAAACAAAATTGTGTTTTCTGATGAAGCTACTTTTTATTTAAATGGAACGGTTAATAGACAAAACTGTAGATATTGGAGCAGAGAAAATCCTCATTGGATGTGTGAGGCTCACACACAATATCCCAAAAAAGTGAACGTTTGGGCTGGTATCATTAAAAACAAAATTATTGGCCCCTATTTTTTTGAAGGCACAATTAATGGTGAGGTTTATCTAGGTTTTTTGATGAACTTTTTAGTGCCTACATTAAAACGACTTTTTCCCGATGTTAATGATCCAAATGGAATAGATAGATCAATTTGGTATCAACAAGACAGAGCTCCACCGCATTACACACGTATTGTTCGAGATTATTTGACAGAAGTTTTTCCCAATAGGTGGATTGGCAGACGTGGACCGATTGAATGGCCGCCTAGATCCCCCGATTTGACTCCTCTCGATTACTTTTTATGGGGTTATTTAAAATCAAAAGTATATTTCAATAGACCAGACAATATTGCAGATTTAAAAACTAGGATATCGGAAGAAATTAACAACATAACCCCTGAGGTCCTACAAAATGTTCTACGAGAATTCCAAGATCGCCTTGCTTATTGTCAAGAAGTGAATGGTGGTCATTTTGAACATTTAATTTAACTGTAAAACAAATTGAAATATACTTCCTAAACATTATGTTACATTATTTCCTTCAGTCTATCAACATTTGACATATTCAGAATAAATTTTCTCAGTATTGCTGAACAGAGAATGAAAATCCCTTTTGAAAATAGTGCAACACAACCCCCTTTCTCATTCAAATTTTTTGAGGGGGTGCTCATAATTCAGAAGGGGTGCAAGAAGGGGATGATATTTTCATACTATAAATTGTCAAATTGAGAATAGAAATCGACCTGT
The DNA here is from genome assembly GCA_958502065.1 of Chrysolina americana. Classification (NCBI taxonomy): domain Eukaryota; kingdom Metazoa; phylum Arthropoda; class Insecta; order Coleoptera; family Chrysomelidae; genus Chrysolina; species Chrysolina americana. The sequence goes on along the minus strand of OY293412.1, from coordinate 101,545,124 downwards.
TTCAGGTTGTTTCAACGGATACATCATTTACAGTGTCAATATTTTTCAATTTTAATAAAAAAATTTCTTCGTTATGGTTGCACCAAATATGAAACACTTAGTATTTCTGAACAGATAATGAAAATCCCTTTCGAACAAGATGCCACACGACCCCCCTTCTCATTTAAAATTTTTGAGGGGGTGCTCATAATTCAGAGGGGGTGCAAGAAGGGGGTAATATTTTCATACTGTAAATTGTCAAATTGCCAATAAAAATTGACCTGTTTCAGGATTTTTTCATAAAATACATAATAACGCTAAAAATGAATTTATTCCATACCTTTGGACCGCACTGTATGTGAGCATGGACTGAAAATCAACCCCAACAAAACCCAAGCAAGAGTTGCAAAGCCTGAACAAATAAACATTGTACTTGGATTTTTTTTTATTAATTGAATATCCTCACCCACATTCCCGCCAAGCCTGTTCTGGTATACTCAGATTCCATTTCTCTTATATTCAGGAGATGCTTCCGCAGACTGAACACTATGAGTAACAATCCTTGCAATCGAACGGATTTCAGTTTGATGTAGTCTCGCTGGAGGAGTTCCTTGGCAGCCAAGGTCCAAGGATCGTCAAACAGAGTATCCATTACCATATTATGAGGCTGAGCTTTGACCTCTTGAAAGCCCAATATGAAGAAGTCGGGCCCCTTTTCATTTTTCTGGTCGGATATGGCAAACAATTCTTTGAGTTCTTGATCGGGGTTACTAGTACCAACGTTGTATGTGGATATATAGAGCCTAGAAATAATTGACGATATATTTTGATAAGTTGGTTCAACGTGGCTCACCTTAAATTATCCATATCGTCTTATTTCCACTATCAGATGTGACTGCCAAGGTCAATAAAAATTCATGCACACAGAACAAAATCAATAATAAAATTAAATTACACAAGCTAGGCAAGTATTTTTGGTACTTCGGAATTTGACGTAGGTGACCTTGATAAACTAGGAATCTAGGAAATTTAAGGGACGTGCTACATCTGGTGGCAGTGTATTGAACTGAATTATGAAGGTCTCTACTTTATACAAAGATTTATTAGCAATTTCAACACATTTCACAAACAACATCGTCAAGAAGGACATTCCAAAAACAAACTGAACAATCTGAAGAATGTTGATTCTCGAATCTCATCTCAAAATATATAATGTGTATTTATGAACTATCTTATTTTTGCACCAGTCCAAAGAATATAAAATATTTCCTTTCTCTTTTTCAGCGTCATCTATCGGCGGTTTCGAATCTCGCATTTTAGCGCCACCTATTAGTTGGTAGTTTCGTCACATCAAGTTACGACTAACGGATATTGTTCCTCAAACAACGATCTACGACCTATGTATGACCTGTGAGACCAAACTACTAGCGCCATCTACATGTTGTCTCTCATAGTATCCAATCGGTGATTGTTTAACCATTGTAGTATACAATTAGGTAATGGTTTAACTGTTACTCTTTATACAAGTTACAAAATATATTATTGAATGACAAAGAATATCAATTTTCATTTCTCGCCTCAAGACCAAAATACAAGCACCAAAGATTCCAACGCCTTCCAAAAACAAAAACGTTGGTATCAGTATCAGACGGGAGGGGCGTTCCAAATATTCATTTACTTATTTATCATCACGAGGCTGGACGGCAAAAGAGCGGTACCTTTATTATGAATAAGTAAATACAAGATCTCAACCCTAATCCCCTCTCAAGTGGTTCTATCAATGAAACATAGTTGTCCTGTCGCAGTGGCTGATAGATCTTCTGGCCATTTATAAAAATATGAAGGACAATAACTCAGCTACATGTGTGCCCACCCTGCATGAGAATGAGAAATGCATGCCTGTCGACGTTCACACATGTACATGTGGACATTCGTGAAAAACGCAAGGTGAGCACGCACTTTCAAATAATTGAAGATACAGTGAAAAATACGTCGGGGTTATTTGAAAAGATCAAATGACAAAATTATCACAGAACCAGATAAAATATGACTATGTCATAGGAATGCAAGTGGAAAGCACATATGAGAAAGGTCATGCAGTTTTCAGACACAATCAGGGTCTAAAATGCATATGCTTCAAAAAGCCCGCATGAACTGTACAGCACCTGACTTTATAAATAGGATTTAATTATGTCATGATTATTCATGGTCTGTCAAATAACTTCAGGAACTACCTAGAGTTACTCGAAGCTACTTCCCGTGGCAGTTGAAAAGCGGCCATCAATATGAGACGCTTTCTAAATGCCAGGGGGAGTAGCACCCACAGAACTATATCCCTAGTTCTGTGGTAGCACCCTGTAGAGTTTGTTACCCATGAACTAAACCTGAACTGCACCTGACTTTATAAATGGGGTTTTATTGGCATTAGATTTTGCATGGTCTGTCAAATGTCAAATTACTTCAGGACTTATTAGGAGCTACCCGGAGCTACTTCCTAATCCATGTCAGGGTTGTTATTTGCAGCACTATTCGATTCAGGTGAGCACCGAGCACGCACAATTGGAAAATTTGCCAAAAAGAGCACTATTTCATTCAATAGATTGAGTTTTTTAGGGAAGAAGAAATTGATAGAAAATGAGAAGACTGAAAAATATTTAGGAACTGTCATATTTGTTGAAGACAGATAGGGCACAAAATGTGACATTTGGCATGGTTATGATATCACATTCCCATCAAATCACAGAACTTCAACAGACTTGAGATTGTTAGTCAATGTAATCGCATAGAACACTTCTCATATCACACTGTGTTTAAGTTCTGTGGATTAAATGCACCGTAATCACAGAATAACAATATTTGTCAAATTCAAATTTAATTTCATTCTTTATGCTTCTTTATCTGGGTACAATGATGAAACCACCGAACTTATAGGTCGGTGGATGAAACTGGTAAAGGAAACTAATATAAAAAGTTCACAGTCAGATAGGTGGCGACATCTTATATCTGTCATTTCAAATAATCAATTTCAAAGAACGCGCATGCGCAGTAGCAGGAGCACAATCGAGCACAATTTTGTGAATAATTTTAGCACAATTTAAGATTGCTCCGGAACCATCCATGTCCCGGTGGCAATTGGAAGGCGACTATGAAGTTTGATGATAAAATCACAGAATAATGTGATAATGAGATGAGACATTCTCATGATAAATGATTATTAATACTAAGTAACAAACAAGTATTCAGGAGATCATCAATACTGCTTTTGATTGTTGACTCATCGGTTGGATTTCAACAAAAACGTTAAGGACAGCTGGGGACAGTGAATAGTTTTGAGTGATTCCCCTGAACTAATTGCAAATAAACAAGGTAGGTGCATTAATGAATATATTCCTAATACTTCTATATTATAAGGAATGCATGAAAGATCAATCCCAAGAAATTGAAATCTGAATGGAAAATTCAAGAATAAAAATAATAATTCTGTTCCTGTGTTTTAGCAAAATGGCAGCAAAACATCAGCAACCGGACAAACTAATGTTATGTCCCATATGTGTGGAAACAATGACCTCCCCAATCCTTCAATGTCAGAGGGGACATAGCATGTGTGGGGATTGTATTAAAGCCTCTGGTATCACCATGTGTCCTTGCTGTCGTGACCCTTTGTCGAACATCAGAAACTATCAGCTGGAGCAACTGATAGAGGGCTTAGTTGACGTCCTCAAGTTGAAGTGCTGCTACTCTGATAAGGGCTGCAAATACATCTTATCGACAAGCGAAAAAGAAGCACACGAACTGGAATGCAGATTTCGCAAATACTTCTGCGAAGGCAAGAAGTTCGCCAAGTGGAAATGCAACTGGTCAGGCGAGTACTCCGACATCCATCAGCATTTCAAAGATTCCCACAAAGAGCACACTCACATGCAGTACAGCACCGAGGCCAACATGAAGATTGACCTGAGCCAGGACTTCTACGACTTGCAGATCATTTCGTTCTACAACGGCCAGAATTTCTTCTTTTACAAACACAAAATCGACAAGACCAAGCAAAAGGCCTACTGGACCTTCCAGATGATTGGGTTGTTGGATCAAGCCGAGCATTATTTTTACGAGTTTGAGATACACAGCGGCCCGATTCGCCAGTATAAAGTCATCGAGCTGTGCCAAAACGACACTGCTGACACAGAAGCCGTCTTCAACGAAGAGAAATGCGTTGTTATAACGTTCTCGACACTTAGAAATTACTTGAACGAAGATGGAGAATTGCCTTTCAAGTTTAGAATCAAGTCCATCAAGAAATCCGGCGAAAATGCACCAAATAATCCCAACACGCCTCCAATCAAGCCTTTCAAGAAAAATTTCAAGGGCCATATACCAAGGAAGTGAAACATGAAAGTGGTTGCTTTGTTTGATTATCTGTGCCTGATATTTTATTCTTATCACTGTTATAAGACTGATTTAGAAATACATTTTATTTTCCTTGTCATCATTTTCGTCAATAAAGAAAGATACACATCAAACGTGTGTAGATGAAAAATACTCTCAATTATTTAAGGAAATACTGCTAGTAATATTAGAAATTTTCCTAACAGTCCAAACAATTCTTTGGTATTCCACCCGATTAAAACAAAAAAAACGTTTTAATTTGGTTATGCCACGACCAACGATATCTACCCATCAAGCAACTACCTTCAAAATAAATTAATATAGCATCCCTCAGCATAAATCCTAGCAGCTGGGGAGTCGGGACGCCACTGATCCTTCCTGAGTGCCCACTTCACACTGCTCAATTATTGGCCTTATTCTCTTCTTTTTTTTTCACTAATAATGGTGTTGCTCCATAAGAGCAGTATCACCAGCTCTCTCTATCTATTACATAATCAAGACCGTATCATATGGTTCTTGCTCTGTAACCGCAGATCACTAACATTTCATAAGAAATAATAACTACGGGCAAATAAGCAGACTCCATTATTCCGAAGAAACCCTCTTTATCTGACCTGGGTACCAGCGTAGAGCAAAGACTGACGAACCTACACAGTTTTTTGGACCAATAAGAACAGTTATGGGTGGCGCGTATCTAATTTGGAAGGTTTACCAACTTTTGGACGGTTATCTAGTCGCTTTCCAATAATTGTCACAGGTAGTAGCACCGAGTAACTCCGGGTTGTACTGCAGTGGGACTCTGTAACTTTATAGCGAAAGCGGAGCGAAGCACGTTGTATCTCTTTTCAGTACACCGAAAAGTGATAGCGTGTGCTTCTTTTCCCTTTGCTTTTGCTAGGCGATATAAGTTACAGAGTCCCACCCCTGGAGTCTTCTGACAGACCACTAAAAACCATGTTTCAATCGAACAAATTTATAAAGTCAGGTGAAGTTCAGTTCAGGGGTAACAAGTTGTACTGGATAATAACTCCTGTGCCCTTTATTATTACGGGGATATTTATAGCCGCTTTCCTATTGCCACGGGGAGTAGCACCCAAAAGGGCTCGTTACTCCTGAATTGGAAAGCACCCGACATTATAAACGGAGTTTAATCGGAACATGATTTTTCAATGTCAAATTACTACCCGGAGTAATCCGGAGCTACTCCCTGTGGCAAATGGAAAGCGGCTTGTATAAAACAAGAATAAAACGGACAATTGTCAGTGTCAGACTGAAAAATGATTGCATATTGACTATTATTGAGAGACGAAAACAATACGCCATTTTGATTAGTTGGGACTCCGCAAGGACCCTAACTGCGCATGCGCTTGAGGCTCATAGAAATTTCGTATATGGGATAGCGGTCTAGTTTAAGGTTATGTCGATAGGATTAGCACCCAATAGATTTTGTGATCCCAGAACTGAACAGCACCTGACTTCTTAAATGGGGTTTTATTGGAACATGATTTTTCATGGTATGTCAACATACTTCAGGAGCTACCGGAGCTAATCTCTGTCGTAATTGAAAATCAGCAATACCGATGGATATAATTCATACAATAATTCCTAAACACCGTGAATTTGTTGATTGGATTGTCATTTTTTTTTTGTATAATCGCATACATTTCCACAAGATGGAACATTTCCAACGTCAAATGCTACAGGATAGGGAGGAAAGAAATAGGAGCTTCGCCACCTATAAAAGTGGAATTTGCAAGCAAAAGTATCAAGGAAAAGTTTATATATCCCAAAAAAAGCCTTTTCAACATAACAACAAAGGACCTAGGATTTCAAGATAATAAAAAAATCTACATCAATGAAGATCTTACGAAACTAAATCAAGAAATATTCAGAACGGTGCTGAAGTTCAAGAAAGACAATGGGTACAAATTTCTCTGGGTAGCAGATGGATATATAAAATTACGAAAAGAAGATGGCAGCAAAATCAACGTGATAAAAAGCATTGCGGATATTGAAAAATTAAAAAACTAAACACTAACAAAGAGATAAAAATGATATACCTAAATATAAGAAGCATAAGAAATAAAAAGGAAGACATTGAAACTCTGCTGATGGAACGAGAACCTGATTTTTTGTTCCTCGCAGAGACTTGGCTCTGTGAGGAGGAAATAGACAGTTTCTCATTTAGAGGATATAGCGGTGACCATTCGTGTAGGGATGGAAGAGGAGGCGGAACAGCAATTTACTATAGAAATATGTACCATTGTCAAAAAATAATGGATGATAATAAATATGGAAATAACCTGGTGATGATAGAAGCCCCAGAGCTGAACATGAAGGTAGCCTCATTCTACAGAAAACCAAGTTCCCCAAATCATCTATTCCTAGAACTTATTGAAGAAGTATTGAGCTCGAATAAAAACGCTATTCTGATTGGCGACGCTAATATTAACATCTGCAGAAAAGACAATTTAACATATGAATACATGTCAACTATACAAACCAACGGATACAAAATTGTAAATGATTCAAGTTCCTATACGCGAATCAACAATCGAAACAATGTGAGCACTACCATAGATCATATTATCACATATCAAGAAAAGGACTGGAATATAAAAGTATCACCATACTATGCCTCTGATCATGAACTGATCGAGATTACCCACCGTTGTAACACCCAGATAAAAACGCAAAAACAAAGCTACACAACTGAACTGTGCAATTATGAAGAGCTGAAATTAAATTTAAAAAAGAAGCTAGATATAACAGATATACAATCCCTTGAATTTGATCAATTGGCTGAAATAATCACAACGGAAGCAAAAAATATAACCAAAAAAATCACAAGAAAATACACAAATAGTGTGAAAGAAGGTTGGTTTACGAAAGAAGTAAGAAGTCTAATGAGAGCACGGGACAAAGCATATAAACTATACAAAAAGAACCCCGGAAATGAAATCTTATCATCACAGTTCAAAAACCTCAAAAAGGAAGTCAAGTCATTGATCAATGAAAACAAGAAACAACACACAGAAATATGCATTCAAAATGCAGATGGCAACCCAAAAAAGCAATGGAGTGTAATAAATGAGGCTCTTGGAAAAAACACAAAAAAAATCGGAATCACTAAGTTAAAACAGCAAAATGGACAGGAAACTGAAAATCAACAGGAAATTGCTGAAGAACTAAACAACTACTTTGCTAATATTGTACGATCGCTGAATATCGACTGCACAATCCCTAGTGAATGTACACTGATAAACCCATCAAATGCATCCATGTATATGAGACCAGTCACCACGAACGAAATATTAAAAATAATTGGATCCCTGAAGACAAATGCAGCACCAGGATATGATATGATTAAACCTCATCTTGTGAAAAAACTGAAACATATACTAGCACCAATTTTAGCAAAAATGATAAACCAAAACATAAAAAATGGAATATTTCCATCCAGTCTGAAAATTGCTAAAATAACCCCTGTACACAAGAGTGGACCCAAAAATGCCAGTAATAACTATAGACCATTATCAATATTGACAGTGTTTTCTAAAATTTTTGAATCAGTGATGAAAGCCAGACTTCTCAATCACTTGGAGAACATAAACTTCTTTAGTAAACATCAGAACGGGTTCTTATCAAAAAGGAACACTCAAACAGCGATCACTAACATAATGGAATATATTTACAGAGAAGTTGATGAACATAATAGAGTTATGGCAGTTTTCCTAGACCTTAGAAAAGCTTTCGATGTAGTGGAACACAAACAACTACTAAATAAACTAAACATGATTGGAGCTAAGAATAAAGCACTTGATTTATACACAAGCTACCTAAACAACCGATGGCACTATACAACAGTCAGTGGAATATCAAGTGAAAATAACATAGTAACCAGTGGTGTACCACAGGGGAGTGTAATTGGACCAACACTGTTCCTCATATACATAAATGATCTGTGTAACAATGAACTACATGGGAAAATAACTCTGTTTGCTGATGATACGGCACTCTTCTACTCAGGAACATCTACAGAAATCTTCCAGCTGGCCCAAGAGGATCTAAATTGCATAAATGAGCGGACAACTAAAAACAACATACTCCTAAATCAAACTAAATGCAATTATATGATTTTTAATGGGGATGCAGTAAATGATAACTTCCAATTAAATATAAATCATGAAAAAATTATTGAAGTTGACAGTGCTAAATATCTGGGAATAATCTTGGACAATAAATTAACATTCGAAAAACATATTACCAAACTATGCACAAAACTAAACTATATCTGCTATCAACTGAAGCACAGTGCCATCCGATTCAACAATAAAACTAAATTTCAAATCTACTATTCAAATGTGTATTCGCATCTGATTTACTTAGCTGCTTTTTGGGGACAAGCAAGGCAACAGGATATCAATAAACTACAAATAGCCCAAAATAAAATAATCAAAACTCTATTTAATCTACCATATAGAACAAACACAGCAATGCTCTACAAAGATCTAAAAATCCTGAAAATCACTGACATAGTTAAATTGGATAGTGTGAAAATCATCTATAAAATTAAAAACAACCTAACTGAAACAGAAATTAATTTAACTCAAAATTGTGATATACACCACTACAACACGAGAACAAATCAACACTATCATATACTACCAAGTGCTACAAATGTTGGTAAAAAAAGAACTACATATCAAGCTCTACAATGGTTTAACCAAATCCCTGAACATATAAAAAACAGTCAATCCATCGACACTTTCAATAGAAAGATGAAAAAACTTCTCCTAGACGACTATAATATATAAAAAGTGATCTATTACTCTGTACTATAATGGTTTTATAAGTTACAAAAATGTTATCTATCTCTCTGAACTAAAATAGCTATATAAGTTTCAAAATGTTATGACATGCATGTCACTCATACAATCTTACATGATATACTCACTATGGATCTTGTTATCTCTTTGAGTAATTAAATAAATAAAAAAAAAAAAAAAACATGTTCGATTATTAGCCCATGACAACATTTTCATATATTTCTTCACTTGATTCAAATTTAAATATGAATTTGACACTTAACAGTGTTGACACATGTCAGTTAATCAATATAGAGTGTGTCAAACACTTAAAAACAAAATTTATCACATACAAGACAGCAAAAAAACGATCACCGATAGCCAGGGCTAATTCAGAGAACACCTACCTGAAGCTGTTCTGAGGCTAACTGTGGAATAAACCAAGAGCACTGGGCATCTAGTAATAGAAGTTTAAACCTGCGTTACGAGAAAATACGACTCATAGGACGCTAAAACTGATGGACTTGATTTTGCAAAATGGCCTTCTTTCTGGATGTACTCCAGCCATTGAAGCTTATTGTACCCCTTTATATTATGAGTAGGCATTGATACCAGTTCCATACGCCACCTCAGGAATAGCGCTGTTAATTTAAAAGTATCAGTGAGTCGTGCTGGACTCACACCTGTTGAATGTCGAAATTTCAATAAATTAATCAATCAAAATTCCAGCTCCCACTGCGACTCCTGATGGTCCTTCACCTCACCACGGCCCAACAGATGCCTGAACTACTATTAAATTTGCAACCAAAGCGATATTCTGATCGAATATATCAATTTCAGTTGAATACCCACCACACATTCGGATTCAGGATATGAAAGTGCAAACAAACAACACTACTTAATTTAAATAATTAATTTAATCCACGGGCTATTATTTTCACTTTCAGAAAATAGAACCGCCACTTAAAAAATCTCCTGACTCATTTTCTACAGATTCACCCCTTCACTCACACCTCGAACATTTCCAGCCGACATATTTCAAACAATTTAAAATTCTGAAAAACAAATCATTTTGTAGAGTAACAAACGCTTTAAAACCGTTCAATTTACTAGTTTTCCATTACTTTAAACTGCAACTAGTCCATACACAGTTCACGACAAATTTACAAATTTTCACGAGCGCAAGAATACTTCCGGAAAGATATTTCACCCGGCACGAGATTATCAGATATAATTCGTTCCCATCATTACTCAGGAATCATGTCAATACTCAGTTCTTCACCCATATTGCTGGGCGACGTTTCTAACTCTCCAATGTCGTTTGATTCACTAGAAAAACAAATCATTTCGTCAACTCTCGCAGTCAAAAGACGATTCCCGTACCTGCCACTGCGGCCAACACCAAACTTGTGAGTTTTAGTACAGAAAAATTTTGGAGATTCTTTTTATTTTTCTATATACAGGGTCTCATAACAATCTCCTTCATGGTAATATATGGATGATTTTGTAAGCACTACAAAATGAAAATGATGGGACTTACACAGGGTATTCAGATTGTTCCAGACGGGCCCCAACTATGTTTTTTCAAATAGCAACGTGTATTTTTTATCAGTTCGTTACCTTATGTAGGTAAATCTTTTTTCGAAAATCTTGTCGTATTTCGAAATTTTTATCACGACATATTTTTTCCAAAATTCGTCACTCATAGTATTTGAAATTGTGCCAAGTCCCATTAAAATTCATTTCTGTCTAAATATTGTAAGCTGGTAAATCTCTCAAATGATGTATCTCGAATCGACCTGTGATATACAGGGTGCGAAAAACAGCTTACTACCACACCAGGGTTCCCACATTGGAAGCGAGAAAATTTTCCCTGACTTTTCCCTGTTTTCCAGGTCTGTGGGAACCCTGCACACGTTGTGAATGAAAATGTGCAAAATCTTCCTCATTTCAAACGGAACACCCTGTATTTTATCGATCCATAAGTCGCGCCAACACGGGCTTTACAAATTTCGATAAACACTTTTTTTATTTCTATAAATTCTTTCCATTTCTTCGCCATAATGTCAATGAATTCAACTTATCAATCAATCAGTCTCTAAAATCAACTTTTTGATTAAATTGCGATATTTTTAAGAAGGGGTTGGACAAAAACTGCATCAGATGAAGGAATTAGAAGGTGTTTCATTACGAGAAATGTGTTACAAACATAACATATATATCTCTAAAAAAGGTCGATCAACAAGAATATGGCGAAAAATAGGAAAAATTTCCATAAAAAAAAAACATGAAAAACTATCGATATCAACTATAGGGAATATTGAATAAATTTGTAGAGCCTTTGTTGACGCTTCTTATGGATTGATAATATACAGGGTGTTACATTTGAAATAATGAAAATTTAGCAAATTTTTATTTACAATGTTTGGCAAGCTGTTTTTCACACTCGCATATGACAGGTCGATTTTGGGTCGCCTACGTACTATATTCGACCAAAAATGCATTTTAATGGGATTTTCCACAACTTTATAATTTCGTCTAATGAATCTTGGAAAAAACTGTTATGTAAAAAATCTCGATAACCGCAAGTGTGTACGAAAAAAAGCGAAAAACTGATAAAAAATACAAGTTGCCGTTTAAAAACACCCATTTGGGACCCGCCCAGAAAAAACTGAACACTACCTACGTCACTGTCTCTTCGGACGACAATGGACCTTTTCACGGGCTATGAGAAAATACTGTAATTTGAAAGTATATACGCTGATATCACTTGGGATTTTTTATTTATTTTTTCTGACCGCCAGTTTCTCTATAATTTGAAAAAAGTGGTTTCGTGACGTCACGTTCATCAAAATTAAACTTGGCAACGTTGTACAAATTGTACATCATGGAATCTCAACTTTGTTTAACTCATTTGCTCACATTAAGCTAAACGAAATAGATTCTAGTAGATCAAATCTGTATGCTGGAAACTAACAGACTCTTGAATATTATATTTTCTGAGGTTAATGGCAGCCGCAACAACAAACAATAACCTCAAATCCCAAATATAACCACAAAACAAATGTATGTGTTCTGTGGTAATAACAACTTTTGTTCCATAAGAAGTGTTATTATAATTTGCGGTGTTGCCAACAATAGTTTTTCATCAAAAAGCAGTTTCGTTCAGAAAATTTGAAAGTTACAAATAATATAAAAACATTACTTTTACGTAACATTTTTTCATGTGTTGATCCAGTGACGAAGTTTCAATTATTTCTGGATGGCTTATAATCAGCCAGTAGCTATATTTTGTGGGAGAACGATATTCCCTATTTCGGAACGTGGATTATGGTGGGGGATGTTTCCGATGAACGTGACGTCAGAGGCAGACTATTAACCATCGATTGAAACATGTTTTGCAATAAATTTTTCGTAAATGTAAAGTTCCATTGGATACCTCGTAATTCGAGGAGAAATTGTGATGCTCTCTCAATATTTAGCAAGCTATTCTTTACGCTCTCATTAAACCACAACACCTAAGAAACAGGGTTTTTCACCTAACTAGGGGGGTTGAAGGTTTTACTATGCCTTTTGCGTCAAGATGTGTCCCTCTGACGTGGTTTTGGATTTTGCCAAAAAATCTTTCTCACCGTATGATACCTTGCAGTACGTTTTAGATGGGTTACCCTGTATATTCTTTCCGATACTGTACATGAAATAGTCGCGATTCTTCGAAATTATTATTGAAAATTTAATTTTATAATGAATGAGTGAACTTAAATATAACAGAACTAGGCAAACAACAAAATCAAAATATCAGACCTACCAGTTTGATGTTGGCAGTACCGAGCAAAGCGCGAGAATCGCCAGTCCATCCCCTGAACCTAAATAATGAAAAAACAAGTCGATACTCTTTACTTACAACGTACCTGTCTAAAGATGGTTCGTTACTGAACATTTCTGTCGGGACCGTAGGGGGCGCCCTTTCCGGAACGAATTCCATGAAACTCTGCGACTGCAAGTGCCTTTCCACTTCTTCGGGGGTCATGTGGCCGTCCGAGAGAACGATACCAGCAGGAGGCATCTGCAAATGCTGATGAAATGAATAACGATGTTAATGATAAAACTACAGTTAGCACATTGGTTCAATAGGTACTTCATTTTATAGATTTTGCCATTACTCAGACAACCGGAATCGAGAACGAAAATTTTTGCGATTCCGGCATAAAAAGAGTCTTTCACTTCGTTGATCGTTAGTCAAATGAAATTTTTGAGGTGGGATTCGGAATCTCGTCGAGATTTGTTGGAGGGAAGATTGTGATTTTTCAAAAAAATTCAAAATAAAATTTTTCTGAACTTGGATTTCTGTATTATTTGACTTTCATCTCCTGTGAAAATTTTAAAACTGCGAAATCCTCGCGAATATTACTTGATCCGATAGAAAATTTCCTTCTGAATCCGAAAATGTACTTGTTCTTCAAATCAGATCGCTAGTTCACTTAGAAAATATCGATTTTGTGGATAGATGCATTTTTTCGTATAAAAAAAATCCCTTTCTTTGGATACCTTTTGTCGAATTGAATTTTTGAAGTGAGATTTGGAATCAGCTCGTTGAGATGCGTTTGGAGGAAATTTGCGATTTTTCAAAATATCAAAAATAAAAATTTTCTTAATTTCGATTTCTGTATATAGCATAACTTGACTTTGATCGCCTGTGAATATTTTAAAAATGCGAATCCTTCGCGAATATTACTCGATCCGATAGAAAATTTTCTTCTGAATCCGAAAATGTACTTGTTTTTCAAATTAGATTGCTATTTCACTAAGAAAATATCGATTTTGTGGATAGATGCATTTTTTCGTATAAAAAAATTCCCTTTCTTTGGATACCTTTTGTCGAATTGAATTTTTGAAGTGAGATTTGGAATCAGCTCGTTGAGATGCGTTTGGAGGAAATTTGCGATTTTTCAAAATATCAAAAATAAAAATTTTCTTAATTTCGATTTCTGTATATAGCATAACTTGACTTTGATCGCCTGTGAATATTTTAAAAATGCGAATCCTTCGCGAATATTACTCGATCCGATAGAAAATTTTCTTCTGAATCCGAAAATGTACTTGTTTTTCAAATTAGATTGCTATTTCACTAAGAAAATATCGATTTTGTGGATAGATGCATTTTTTCGTATAAAAAAATTCCCTTTCTTTGGATACCTTTTGTCGAATTGAATTTTTGAAGTGAGATTTGGAATCAGCTCGTTGAGATGCGTTTGGAGGAAATTTGCGATTTTTCAAAATATCAAAAATAAAAATTTTCTTAATTTCGATTTCTGTATATAGCATAACTTGACTTTGATCGCCTGTGAATATTTTAAAAATGCGAATCCTTCGCGAATATTACTCGATCCGATAGAAAATTTTCTTCTGAATCCGAAAATGTACTTGTTTTTCAAATTAGATTGCTATTTCACTAAGAAAATATCGATTTTGTGGATAGATGCATTTTTTCGTATAAAAAAATTCCCTTTCTTTGGATACCTTTTGTCGAATTGAATTTTTGAAGTGAGATTTGGAATCAGCTCGTTGAGATGCGTTTGGAGGAAATTTGCGATTTTTCAAAATATCAAAAATAAAAATTTTCTTAATTTCGATTTCTGTATATAGCATAACTTGACTTTGATCGCCTGTGAATATTTTAAAAATGCGAATCCTTCGCGAATATTACTCGATCCGATAGAAAATTTTCTTCTGAATCCGAAAATGTACTTGTTTTTCAAATTAGATTGCTATTTCACTAAGAAAATATCGATTTTGTGGATAGATGCATTTTTTCGTATAAAAAAATTCCCTTTCTTTGGATACCTTTTGTCGAATTGAATTTTTGAAGTGAGATTTGGAATCAGCTCGTTGAGATGCGTTTGGAGGAAATTTGCGATTTTTCAAAATATCAAAAATAAAAATTTTCTTAACTTCGATTTCTGTATATAGCATAACTTGACTTTGATTGCCTGTGAATATTTAAAAAATGCGAAACCTTCGCGAATATTACTCGATCCGATAGAAAATTTTCTTCTGAATCCGAAAATGTACTTGTTCTTCAAATCAGATCGCTAGTTCACTTAGAAAATATCGATTTTGTGGATAGATGCATTTTTTCGTATAAAAAAATTCCCTTTCTTTGGATACCTTTTGTCGAATTGAATGTTTGAAGTGAGATTTGGAATCAGCTCGTTGAGATGCATTTGGAGGAAATTTTCGATTTTTCAAAATATCAAAAATAAAAATTTTCTTAACTTCGATTTCTGTATATAGCATAACTTGACTTTGATCGCCTGTGAATATTTTAAAAATGCGAATCCTTCGCGAATATTACTCGATCCGATAGAAAATTTTCTTCTGAATCCGAAAATGTACTTGTTTTTCAAATTAGATTGCTATTTCACTAAGAAAATATCGATTTTGTGGATAGATGCATTTTTTCGTATAAAAAAAATCCCTTTCTTCGGATACCTTTTGTCGAATTGAATTTTTGAAGTGAGATTTGGAATCAGGTCGTTGAGATGCGTTTGGAGGAAATTTGCGATTTTTCAAAATATCAAAAATAAAAATTTTCCCAACTTCGATTTCTGTATATAGCATAACTTGACTTTGATCGCCTGTGAATATTTAAAAAATGCGAAACCTTCGCGAATATTACTCGATCCGATAGAAAATTTTCTTCTGAATCCGAAAATGTACTTGTTCTTCAAATCAGATCGCTAGTTCACTTAGAAAATATCGATTTTGTGGATAGATGCATTTTTTCGTATAAAAAAATTCCCTTTCTTTGGATACCTTTTGTCGAATTGAATGTTTGAAGTGAGATTTGGAATCAGCTCGTTGAGATGCGTTTGGAGGAAATTTGCGATTTTTCAAAATATCAAAAATAAAAATTTTCCTAACTTCGATTTCTGTATATAGCATAACTTGACTTTGATCGCCTGTGAATATTTAAAAAATGCGAAACCTTCGCGAATTTTACTCGATCCGATAGAAAATTTTCTTCTGAATCCGAAAATGTACTTGTTTTTCAAATTAGATTGCTATTTCACTAAGAAAATGACGATTTTATGGATAGATGCACTTTTTCTCGGTATATGATGGCATTTTCAGATTTACCATCCAACAGTTCCGAGTCAAACCTTTTATTGACAATATTCCACAGGCTATCGGTGATCGTTTTTTTGCTGTCAGGTTGGTAATGAATTTTGGTTTTTAATATTTGAAACACTGTATTTTGATACACTGACATCTGTCAGATTCAAGGGATTGGCTAGGGATTGGTTATAATAATTTGACACTTGTCATTGCTGACACATGGCACACGTCAGTGTATCAAAATACAGTGTTTCAAATATTAAAAACCAAAATTCATTACCAACCTGACAGCAAAAATACCGATCACCGATAGCCTGTGGAATATTGTCAATTACCTTTCAATTATTGTATCTCAAAAATATAAAGTGTTAGCATAGTGAAATTTGGTTTTGACACATACTCATGTCTCCCTTTATTTTTCAAAATTCGGGACTTGGTATATGCTTACTAAGAGGCACTTACTTAACATACTGGGAAATTTTTTAACATAATTTTCACTTAAAACTCAAATATTATAATGGACACTCTGACATTATTTGAAAATACTATCAAAGACGTATTTATCCATACTGTTATCACACAGATTAAAAAACAGTCAAGATATTACAGTAACAATTTTTTTTTGCAGACACTGTGGATATGTGGAAATCTATATAGAAAATTATCTAAAAAAGTTTCCTAGAATGTTACTTCTTGTGGCATTACCAGTTCATCATTTAAAACTAATAGTATTTTTATATTTCAGGAAATTTCGCAAATAATGTGAACACCAAGGAACCCAAGACAGAAACACCCAATTTAATCTATTATTTTAAGTAAACGTATTTTCTCCAGACAAAAAAATTCCTAATTGACTCATTGACAAACTACATTAGTACATATAATAGATATCATTTGGGACACCAAGTTGACTTATTATTTCTACGAGAACTGCTCATTTCAAAAAAATGAAAACTAATATTTAATAACACCTACCACATTCTGCAGGGCTTGTTTTGGAGGCCTGGGAGCTGGAGGCCTCTTCCTTTTTACCGCTGGGGTACCTTTACCCGAGTTCACTTGGTGGTGACTGGAATGCGATCCTACATCTTTCCTTCTGAAAACAATAGATTCAACTGAAATGAAACTATTATATCTACACCTCTGGGAATTTTTCTATACAAGCCTCAATACAAATACTCGAACTAAGGTTACTCCAACTACAATCTACGATGGAACTTGTACTGTCAGTAATGAAAAAAATTGTTTGTTGCAAAGTATTTCTTGGTCTTGGGTGTTGAAAGTTTTTGTGTAACAGTCTGATAAATCTAGACAAAACAATGAAAATACTACTCACTTTTTGAGAAGTTCCATCTTAACAACTTCTCCATCGTCTGACGATTCCGTATCTTCTGATTCTGACGTACTATTATCAACCTTTTCGTGCATCAGTAATCTATCCAGCAAGAATGTCCGGTCTCTTGTAACCATCAGCAGCCGTTTTTGTGCTGTCCTTAGCGCTTGTTGGAATGCTTCGTTTTCCTACAAGTTATAGAACATTCGAAGCATTATGTATTATATAATTTACAGCAGCTTACGTAGACTAGGTTTTGAAATTTTCTCTTCAGGTACTTATATTCTTTTTTGAATTTGGATTCTTCCAATGCTCTTTCCTCGACTTCGGCTGCTGCAGCTTCGCTAGCTATCGAACGGCAGTACCAGCCTTCCAACATTCTCAGATCTAATGAAATTTGATATTTAAACAAATGAAGTGAAAATAAAACAAACTTCATAAAAAAATGTGGTTATGTATTGTTACGCGATTCTTCTTCTTATCTTGATATATTAGCCTTAGCTATCAGACTATTCAACCAGTCGGCATTCAAATTACTTTTGTAATGTTGGTATGCCTGGTCAACTGAAAATTTTCACCACCGATTATGTTTATCATGAAATATTGTTAAGGTTTATTTTGATTCATGATAAATTTAAATGATTTCCTACATCTAAAATTTAAAAACTATATAACTCCGGAAGGAATTCGATCGGCCCTCGAAGGCTTGAAGAACTTCGCTGCTCCAGGACTTGATGAGCTGAATAACTATCAGTGAAAAGGAATTCCAAGTACCCACCACTACTATTTGAAAAGAGTTTTCAACTCATAGCTAGATGGGGAGCAGCATATCCTGGATTGGTTTGTCGAGATGCGAACAAATAGAAGAGATTTGTCTGATCCAAAGAGCTACAGACCGATAGCATGCTTGAATGCATGTTATACGATGTTTATCCTCATCTGATACTTCACGATTTTACTCTTCGCAGTTGAGCCGGTGTATGAACGGATATATGAGAAAGAAGGGTCAAGGAGAACCTGATGCTCACCAACAGATGTATCACGCAGGACTCCGTGCAGTGTAAGCGTAACCTTTCGATGGCATGGATCGATTATCGCAAGGCATTTGATACAGCATCGCATGAGCCCATCATGAATTTGCATTGGACAGCTAATGCCGCTCTGGAGGACTCGCTTCACTATAACATCTGATCAAGTCAGATTCCAAATAGAGCATGTTATCTTTACTAGGGGCGTGTATATCAGGGAGACTATCTCAGCCCTCTTCTCCTTTGCATCTCCCTATTGCCATCGTCCGATGCACCATAAAAAATCTGCGGAAACAACTGCGGCACCCCCCGCAATAACAGGTGACATATGGTCACCCATTTTTGTATACATGGAAGACATTAAACTGTTTTCCTCGGGAGAGGAATATCCACATCATTTCTTAAGGCTGGTGGAAGAGTACACCGCATGCTACCGAAAAGAAGTTCATGCTCAACAAATGTGACACGGTTCATCTCAAAAGAGGACGATGCAAAGATGCGTAGACGGAAGCATCCTACTTCCTACATTGTCAGAAAGATGTATACTTACCTACAAGACTATAATTCTGAGTGTCATGAAGTTCTTAGTGGAGATCGAGTTCCTTTCCTTCAGAATCTAAAATGGTGAAAGGGGTTTTGAGCTTCAAGGTCCATTATTATAGATTGCCGAAACTCTGACCAGAGTTGGAAACCTCGGAGGGGTTTTGGGACCACTACGGGACGAATCTGAATAGCGGAATATTTGAGTATGACGTTAAGGGTCCCGCCGGGAATCCTAGTTGCGCACTGTTAACACAAACGAGATCGTAATGATCAAGGTTTAAAGGTTTTTCATAATTTTAATGTTTTTGTTCCATCATTTATTGAACTGCTTGTATTCCACCTCCTAGCTGAAGATGAAGGATGGATCTTTCGAAACACGTATTGCTGATGTAAGTCTCCAGACTACATCTATACATTTACAATAAAGATTATTTTGGTGGAGGATATACATCAGAACAGGGGCGGCGTGTTCGGGAGGGGGGGGAGGCACAGTCCCCCACTTGTTGATGAAATGTAGATGTTTCGTTTCACTCTAGCCCTCAATACGCGAAAATATATTTGAAATATACTCTTTGAGTGCCCCCCAATTCATATACCCATGCGCCGCCTCTGCATTGAAAGTTGTGCAACTCACCAGTGCCTCAAATTGTCGTAAGCCTTCCCGATTCTTTATTATCATCATTATTGATACAATTTCATAATTTGAAAGCTCTTTCAAGCCTTTTAGTTTATTTATTGTCACCTATCATTTTTTATTTCGTATTCATTGACCACCCTCTGTATAGTTCAACTTATTTATGCTATATTAGACTTAGTTAGTATTGCTATATGAAATAGAGGAACTGTTAATTTCGCTAATGCATTATCGACAGCGGTACACTTACATTTTGAAATATGGCACACTGTTATGTAAAGATTGGCTCGTATACTAATTATACGGGGTGTGTTGGGTATCGGTAATACTACGTGTACTACTCTTCCTTTGTTTTACTGGTCATTTTCGCATAAATAACGTAAAAAATCTCGCCGGAAACGGAAAACGGGTTTGGTGGATAACCTTAAATTCATAGAGTATATATCACTATTTTGTTGATGCGAACTTCTCAACAAATTTCCACTAATAACACAAGCATTAGTATTATTACTAACATTTCATATACAACACAAATAACCCACCCTGTTAACAAGTAAACAAGTATCAAGAATGACTATAATCACGGGTCGTCCTTACAGTGTTGTCGAATTTCTTCACCGTCTTTAGGAATATTAAGAAGGCTGTGGAGGCATTATTGTAGGACTCATCCATAGATATATATATATATATATATATATATATACTTATATATAAATATTATGATGTCTATGACTCTCCTCGAAATTTTCTATAACTCAGCATCTTCAATTTGTCAAATATTACATACCGAAGGTATGGACATAGAATATTTCCTTGATACTTTAGAATTGAAGTTAATTGATCAGCGTGGTTTGAACCAGCAATAAGTGATAAATATTTGACAATATTTAGTTGCTCTATAAATAATTTTCTTGACGAATTTAAAAACTTCAACAGACGTTTCAGGGCCTTTTCACCTCTTCCTAGGCAGGAACTGAAGATTACGTACAAAAACTGTGAGATTTTGGGCGAATACGACAGATTACTATCATCAATACACCCGCAAACACACAAGTTTACAGAGAGACTTTCATTAGCATTACTTATTTACTTCACCACGTATAAAAGATCATATTAACCTGAAGTGCAGTGCGGCATTACATGAAGTTATTGGATTTTGGAAGATAATCATGGAAAGAGCATATGCCAAGCCCTCTTTCCTATCTTGATTACATGTTTTATATACTTTTTGTATCGCACTCACTTTCAAGGGATGGACTTGGACATAATCGTGTCAAGGTTAAACTAGTCGATTAAATGAGTTACACCGCCACTTTTTGAAAATAATAATAATGATAATAATTCACCTCTGAGCTGACGCACTATGAGGACTGAAGAGAAACGGTGTACTTGATAAGGAAGATATGTGGACAAACCCCTTCACATGCGAAATCATTCTGGAGGACATGAAACTGCCCAAATTCCAAACGCGGCTATGGAAATCATTTGAAACCTTTCACCATTAAGGCCGATTCAGATACATTCGTGCCCATGCAGGGTTTTTGAAGCACGGGCGGTTTAAACGCATTTTACTATAACGTTTCTTGACAAGAACATATTTTATTTGCTTCTACAATAATTATGTCAATGCTGGAGTTCAGATTGTATCCTGGGAAGGATGTTTATTCGTGCTAAAAAAAAGTTTCGTAATTAATCCGCTGCGTTGAACCAAACTTTGAGTTTCCAAGATCATCTTCAATGTTTATTTCAAGATTGTACCAGTCATCGTTTTTGTAATAAATTACAGTATTCTCCTCGAAATCGACTACGTTACCGATTGTCTCCTGTTGAAATAGGTGTCCAAGTAAATTACGAATAACTCCGGGCCTAGTACTGATCCTTGAGGTAAACCGCATTTAAAGTTAATCCCGTTACTCACATGATTTTAAACGTAACTATTTGTTTTCTACTTGTTCAGTAACTTTCAAAAAGATTGTTTGCTAGACCTCTCAAACCCATGTCTTCTAGTGTGTTTGAAAGTATGGAGTGAAAGTCTTTTTTAGATCTATAAAAACACCGATAGAAGGAGTACTTGAGTCTAAGGATTTACAGATATTTCTTGTTATGGATTGGTTGTTTTTTTTTTCCTAAAACCAGATTATATATACAGGATGTCCACAGCAGACTATATTTTGATAAATATGTCGTAAGTCTTGCTAATATAATTTTTTCAAGAACTTCTCCAATTTACAATGGGAGTGAAATGGGCCTATAATTTGAAAAATGTTGAGTATTGCCGTTTTGGAAAATTGGAGTTAAAAGTGATTTTCTCAGAATCGAAGGGAATTCGAGCCTAATTCCTGATCAGTTCCAGAGTTTTTTACGTTCATTTTGTTCTTTTTCTATTAATTGTTTATAACAGTTGTCTTTGACAGTCTTTATTTCTTTCTCAGTTTTTTTTTAATCGTTAAATACTAATTTTTTGAGTTTGTATTATTTTTTTTCTATGAAACAAAGGAATGTTTTTTTAGTTGATGTGTTTCATCGATGCTTTTGTTATTAAAGTTTTCCTTGTTCGTTCACTATATTTTTATCTGAATTATTCAGTTGTTTTTGTAGGTACACATGTGTTTATGATGTCAATAATATTTCTGTTTTTAATTCATGATCGTCAATGGGATATACTTGATTAATATTTTCAATTTATTACACTAATTCTCTTTTTCTCTTTTTAATAATTGTTCGTATATTTTTTGTTTTACTCAGTACAATTTATAATAACGTTATATGTAGTGATCTAGATTATTGTTGATAAAGTGATAATAATTTTATATATGATATATAATAATAATATAATAATATTTTACCAGATCTGTATAGGTAGCATCTTTTGTTAGTAATTTCTGAACTTTTTACGTTCCTAGATTATTTTAGTTTTCGATTAATTTATCACCTATAGGCAGACATATACAATTATAAAGCAAATACGTTTTTTCTCACAAAATTATTTCAAAGGAACGAAATTATGATCGTCGTCGAAGCAATCAAAACATTCTAAAAACGTGACCCGAATTCATCCAAAGAACATACCTACAGCTATTCAAACGGTTTTATTTTCTTGACAAGTGGTGGATGGTACTTTTCAGGCACACTCAGCCTTGAAGTGGCCGTGATGAAGAGATATTTTAGAACGGCTGCAGAAATTCACACACCCCCATTCATCACCACCAACATTGGCACCTGGAACGGAATATCAGATTGAATGCGGAGTTTTCAAAACGCCAATCAAAATATACCAAGTATGATATATTTTCGATGAGTCAGCTATTCAATCGATCGAGCTAATTTGAATGTATGAAAAAGTGTATGGTATAATGAAAATTCCAAATGAGTATCGATTAATAACTTTTTGCAAGGATACTGGGATAATAAAAATAATTACATGACCTAACACAAGTCCATAATTTAAATTTTGACTGTATGAATCACGATATCCTTTTGAAAAAGCTAAACAAATAATGAGTAAACGCTTCTCTTTTAAATAAAACAGTTCGTAGCTGTTGGCGATAATCCATCTGAACAAGCTATTACAGATGTGGGTGTGCCTCAGGGTTCCATATTCAGCCCTATCCTCAGCTTCCTCTATCTATACATTTTATCATGTACGGTAATGATTTCTCACTTGTTATGTCCTACAGATATGTATAGCGAAGTATCAACACTTTGAAAGGCAGAATTTCGGTGTGCGCGGTGGTACGAGAAATAAACCATCATTTTATGATTAGTCTACCATTACTGCCATCTAACGAATGTCAGGGCAACCTGTCTCTCGAAGATTTGGGTCATTTTCTCTCAAAACATTGTCTGTGTTAGTGTGTTATAAATTTTGATGGCAGATTAACAAAATAGCGAAAATACAAGCAGACTTTTTTGTTTTTGAAGGAAAATGACCCTCTTGAACTGGAGAATGGTTGACGTTGGATAAATTCGGCGAAAACCAATCGATTCAGAATGATAGAATTACTATACTCGGTGAAGTTCTAGTCGATCGACGAAAAGAAAAGGTGGAGTTCTACGAGTAATAACATAAAAATGATGAATACAAAATTGTTGAGGATAATGACTTCTCTCAACTCCAGATAAAATTTTCAACACAAGAACGGTTGAAGATCGAGCAATTCTGCGAACGCCAATCGATTCAGAATGATAAAATTAGTATACTCTGAATTTCAATTCGATCGACCGAAACAAAAAGTTTCTTTAAAAAATTCCTAAAAATCATAAAAAATATGAAGTCATCACATATTCACATGAAATTTGAAATTTGGAGGAAAATGACCTCTCTCAACTTGAGATGAACTTTTCATCTCGAGAACGGTTGGAGACAGAGTAATTCTGCTAACGCCAATCGATTCAGAATGATGAAATTAGTATACTCTGTGAATTTCAAGTCGATTGTCACAAACAAAAAATTCATTGAGAAAAGTCCTAAGGGGTAGACCCCTAAAAATCATGAAAAATATGAAAAATATGAAGTCTGCAGATACACTTGAAATTGCATATATGCGCATATGTGTGCATTTTAAAAAAAGGTAAAATATTTACGAATTTTGAATTTTGGAGGAAAATCTCGAGAACGGATGGAGACAGAGTAATTCTGCTAACGACAATCGATTCAGAATGATGAAATTAGTATACTCTGTGAATTTCAAGTCGATTGTCACAAACAAAAATTCATTGAGAAAAGTCCTAAGGGGTAGACCCCTAAAAATCATGAAAAATATGAAGTCTGCAGATACACTTGAAATTGCATATAAGCGCATATGTGTGCATTTTAAAAAAGGTAAAATATTTACGAATTTTGAATTTTGGAGGAAAATGACCTCTCTCAACTTGAGATGAACTTTTCATCTCGAGAACGGTTGGAGACAGAGTAATTCTGCTAACGCCAATCGATTCAGAATGATGAAATTAGTATACTCTGTGAATTTCAAGTCGATTGTCACAAACAAAAATTCATTGAGAAAAGTCCTAAGGGGTAGACCCCTAAAAATCATGAAAAATATGAAGTCTGCAGATACACTTGAAATTGCATATATGCGCATATGTGTGCATTTTGAAAAAAGGTAAAATATTTACGAATTTTGAATTTTGGAGGAAAAAGACCTCTCTCAACTTGAGATGAACTTTTCATCTCGAGAACGGTTGGAGACAGAGTAATTCTGCTAACGCCAATCGATTCAGAATGATGAAATTAGTATACTCTGTGAATTTCAAGTCGATTGTCACAAACAAAAAATTCATTGAGAAAAGTCCTAAGGGGTAGACCCCTAAAAATCATGAAAAATATGAAAAATATGAAGTCTGCAGATACACTTGAAATTGCATATATGCGCATATGTGTGCATTTTAAAAAAAGGTAAAATATTTACGAATTTTGAATTTTGGAGGAAAATGACCTCTCTCAACTTGAGATGAACTTTTCATCTCGAGAACGGATGGAGACAGAGTAATTCTGCTAACGACAATCGATTCAGAATGATGAAATTAGTATACTCTGTGAATTTCAAGTCGATTGTCACAAACAAAAATTCATTGAGAAAAGTCCTAAGGGGTAGACCCCTAAAAATCATGAAAAATATGAAGTCTGCAGATACACTTGAAATTGCATATATGCGCATATGTGTGCATTTTAAAAAAAGGTAAAATATTTACGAATTTTGAATTTTGGAGGAAAATGACCTCTCTCAACTTGAGATGAACTTTTCATCTCGAGAACGGTTGGAGACAGAGTAATTCTGCTAACGCCAATCGATTCAGAATGATGAAATTAGTATACTCTGTGAATTTCAAGTCGATTGTCACAAACAAAAATTCATTGAGAAAAGTCCTAAGGGGTAGACCCCTAAAAATCATGAAAAATATGAAGTCTGCAGATACACTTGAAATTGCATATATGCGCATATGTGTGCATTTTGAAAAAAGGTAAAATATTTACGAATTTTGAATTTTGGAGGAAAATGACCTCTCTCAACTTGAGATGAACTTTTCATCTCGAGAACGGTTGGAGACAGAGTAATTCTGCTAACGCCAATCGATTCAGAATGATGAAATTAGTATACTCTGTGAATTTCAAGTCGATTGTCACAAACAAAAATTCATTGAGAAAAGTCCTAAGGGGTAGACCCCTAAAAATCATGAAAAATATGAAGTCTGCAGATACACTTGAAATTGCATATATGCGCATATGTGTGCATTTTGAAAAAAGGTAAAATATTTACGAATTTTGAATTTTGGAGGAAAATGACCTCTCTCAACTTGAGATGAACTTTTCATCTCGAGAACGGATGGAGACAGAGTAATTCTGCTAACGACAATCGATTCAGAATGATGAAATTAGTATACTCTGTGAATTTCAAGTCGATTGTCACAAACAAAAATTCATTGAGAAAAGTCCTAAGGGGTAGACCCCTAAAAATCATGAAAAATATGAAGTCTGCAGATACACTTGAAATTGCATATATGCGCATATGTGTGCATTTTAAAAAAAGGTAAAATATTTACGAATTTTGAATTTTGGAGGAAAATGACCTCTCTCAACTTGAGATGAACTTTTCATCTCGAGAACGGTTGGAGACAGAGTAATTCTGCTAACGCCAATCGATTCAGAATGATGAAATTAGTATACTCTGTGAATTTCAAGTCGATTGTCACAAACAAAAATTCATTGAGAAAAGTCCTAAGGGGTAGACCCCTAAAAATCATGAAAAATATGAAGTCTGCAGATACACTTGAAATTGCATATATGCGCATATGTGTGCATTTTGAAAAAAGGTAAAATATTTACGAATTTTGAATTTTGGAGGAAAAAGACCTCTCTCAACTTGAGATGAACTTTTCATCTCGAGAACGGTTGGAGACAGAGTAATTCTGCTAACGCCAATCGATTCAGAATGATGAAATTAGTATACTCTGTGAATTTCAAGTCGATTGTCACAAACAAAAAATTCATTGAGAAAAGTCCTAAGGGGTAGACCCCTAAAAATCATGAAAAATATGAAAAATATGAAGTCTGCAGATACACTTGAAATTGCATATATGCGCATATGTGTGCATTTTAAAAAAAGGTAAAATATTTACGAATTTTGAATTTTGGAGGAAAATGACCTCTCTCAACTTGAGATGAACTTTTCATCTCGAGAACGGATGGAGACAGAGTAATTCTGCTAACGACAATCGATTCAGAATGATGAAATTAGTATACTCTGTGAATTTCAAGTCGATTGTCACAAACAAAAATTCATTGAGAAAAGTCCTAAGGGGTAGACCCCTAAAAATCATGAAAAATATGAAGTCTGCAGATACACTTGAAATTGCATATATGCGCATATGTGTGCATTTTAAAAAAAGGTAAAATATTTACGAATTTTGAATTTTGGAGGAAAATGACCTCTCTCAACTTGAGATGAACTTTTCATCTCGAGAACGGTTGGAGACAGAGTAATTCTGCTAACGCCAATCGATTCAGAATGATGAAATTAGTATACTCTGTGAATTTCAAGTCGATTGTCACAAACAAAAATTCATTGAGAAAAGTCCTAAGGGGTAGACCCCTAAAAATCATGAAAAATATGAAGTCTGCAGATACACTTGAAATTGCATATATGCGCATATGTGTGCATTTTAAAAAAAGGTAAAATATTTACGAATTTTGAATTTTGGAGGAAAATGACCTCTCTCAACTTGAGATGAACTTTTCATCTCGAGAACGGTTGGAGACAGAGTAATTCTGCTAACGACAATCGATTCAGAATGATGAAATTAGTATACTCTGTGAATTTCAAGTCGATTGTCACAAACAAAAATTCATTGAGAAAAGTCCTAAGGGGTAGACCCCTAAAAATCATGAAAAATATGAAGTCTGCAGATACACTTGAAATTGCATATATGCGCATATGTGTGCATTTTAAAAAAAGATAAAATATTTACGAATTTTGAATTTTGGAGGAAAATTATCTCTCTCAACTTGAGATGAACTTTTCATCTCGAGAACGGTTGGAGACAGAGTAATTCTGCTAACGCCAATCGATTCAGAATGATGAAATTAGTATACTCTGTGAATTTCAAGTCGATTGTCACAAACAAAAAATTCATTGAGAAAAGTCCTAAGGGGTAGACCACTAAAAATCATGAAAAATATGAAAAATATGAAGTCTGCAGATACACTTGAAATTGCATATATGCGCATATGTGTGCATTTTAAAAAAAGATAAAATATTTACGAATTTTGAATTTTGGAGGAAAATTATCTCTCTCAACTTGAGATGAACTTTTCATCTCGAGAACGGTTGGAGACAGAGTAATTCTGCTAACGCCAATCGATTCAGAATGATGAAATTAGTATACTCTGTGAATTTCAAGTCGATTGTCACAAACAAAAAATTCATTGAGAAAAGTCCTAAGGGGTAGACCACTAAAAATCATGAAAAATATGAAAAATATGAAGTCTGCAGATACACTTGAAATTGCATATATGCGCATATGTGTGCATTTTAAAAAAAGATAAAATATTTACGAATTTTGAATTTTGGAGGAAAATTATCTCTCTCAACTTGAGATGAACTTTTCATCTCGAGAACGGTTGGAGACAGAGTAATTCTGCTAACGCCAATCGATTCAGAATGATGAAATTAGTATACTCTGTGAATTTCAAGTCGATTGTCACAAACAAAAAATTCATTGAGAAAAGTCCTAAGGGGTAGACCCCTAAAAATTATGAAAAATAAGAAGTCACCATATAAACTTGAAATTACGCATGAACATGAGTATGCATATAAAAAAGGTTGATTTATACGGAAATCAACTTCAGATAAACTTTTCAACCCGAGAACGATTGAAGATAGAGCAGTTCTGCGAAAGCAATTTGGGGTAACATGGCAAACTTAATTGTGATATTCAAATGTTTTTTTTTGTAGAAAATAGAAAATTTGCTATAAAAACTGTAGGCAACCCTCCATTTACCTCTTTGAATCAGAGTTTCATTAGTTCTGAAGCAAGATTAATAGAGCAACAAAAAAAAAACAAGGGTCTAAAAATTTTAAGAACATTTGATGCAAATTTGAAGCCAACATTTGAAATTTTGTGAATATATTAGGCTACATATACATGGTAGAAAAAATCTTATTTTTACCCCAAGAATACGCCCTTGAAATATTTGTGCGGAATTTAGAAATGCCCTGTACGTATGTTTTCCTCTTGTATCTACTTTTTCTTTACAGTTTGAAAGCTGTCCTACAGAAAAAAACATTGATATCGGATCTGAAATCAAGTATAGTTATATATCTATCGAGAAAAAAGTTTAAACCTGAACGAATTTTCAGGAATATTTTGAGAACTTTTGAAAGAACCGTTGTAATTTGAATTCTGAACGCCAAAGCCTCAAAGGCTGATTCAGATACATGTGTGCCCATGCAGGGATTATGAAGCACGTGCGATTTACACACATATATAATATTTTTTTCAGTGATGCCACTTGAGTTTTTCAAATAATTTCGACATATTTCATTTCATTTTTTCATTTACTTAAACTAGAACATGTCCTAATTCCGTGTTTGCTCACCCTGCGTTTTTCACGCACGCCGACAAACAGGTGTGAACGTCGACAGACATGCATTATTATATCCCCAATTTGAATCAGTCGACTTGCTTATGGAACACCCCGAATCCTTCCTTTTCCAACAGCCTAATCTTTATTGTTTTCAGTTTTTCATCACGTCACCAGTATTCCAATCTTCGCCTGCATTATGCATCGTTCATGCCCGAAGGTAATGTTTACGACTAAAAAGAGCTTCAGGGCTATATTTTCCAGTGTTGGGGGCGAATGCAAAAGTCCGGTAACCCGGAACTCACCGGTCACTGCACCGTGTGGAATGGGAGAATAATTCTCAATTCTCCACGGGAAGATTTGCATATGTTCATGTACTGCTAAGCACAGAGTGTTTTGAACTGGTCTAAGAGTATATGAGTACAAAAAATAATTTCAGTTTCAACAGCGA
This sequence comes from Chrysolina americana, assembly GCA_958502065.1. Lineage (NCBI taxonomy): Eukaryota > Metazoa > Arthropoda > Insecta > Coleoptera > Chrysomelidae > Chrysolina > Chrysolina americana. The sequence continues at coordinate 101,515,263 of OY293412.1, read as the reverse complement.
CCCATACAATACACCAATATACGATGAATGTCAAATGGACATCCCTTTTAACAATCCATCAGTACTTAAAAAATCACGTACTCCCACAGCCTATCTTGGCTCTACGAGCTCAAAAATATGATTTTTGTGTCATTAAGACAATTTTTTGAATTTTCAAACCGCAATAACTTTTGGATAAATGAACCGATTTTCACGCGGTTGGCGGCATTCGACGCAGTTTTTCAAGCTCCATGAAGGCTCTTTAAGTTTGAATTGATAGTATTTGCGCTAAAACCTCAAATTAAATTGGGACCTTTAGATTTTTTAGATTCTAGGAGGTTTTGGGGTACCGAATAAGTCTAGCAACTCTTCATAAAAGTACGGGCACGGATTTTCGAAATTTTGGGACTTGAAACTCAAAAATATTTTGAATCGCAAATAACTCGAAAACCATGAGGAATTCGAAAAAAACTGCCATGACAAAAAATGTAAAGCACAATTTTCTACAAAAAAGGAGAATGTTTTTTTTACAACTTTGTAGCCCTGCCCTTTCTTTACGTCACTCTCAAATCGTCAGATTAGTAGAATATACACTTTTTAGCATGTAATTTACCCCATCTTAATCTGACGCGCTCGAGAATTTGTGACGATCAATTTTTTTTATGAGGTTCATATTTGGTGGAGGTACTTAACCGGGTACCCCTATATAGTACCCAATTATTCTTCAGTAGATCTTATAAAAAAAATAAAAAAGAAAAATAGGTTCCTACAGGAAGCTCAGAAAATCAGCTTGAATATCAGGAACTGAGGAATGATATAAAGTTTCAAACTAAAAGGGAATATCATATGTATCAAGAAACAATTGGAAATAATGCTAATTTTGATCCTAACAGCTTTTGGATGTTTATTAAATCGAAAAGTGTCACAAAAGGTATACCATGTGAAATGCACTATAATAATAAAGTATTTGCTGAACCGAAAGACAAGCGAGTGCATTCGCACCATATTTTGAGTCAGTATATGAAAGTCCATCGCCAAACAATGTTAACAAACACCTAGGAGAATTTGATTTGTCATTAATATCCGAAGAAATGATTAGGAAGGCAATTAAAAAACTAAAACCAAAAAAAACCACTGGAAAAGATATTCCTGCTGATCTTTAAGGGATGTGCCGATTTCTTTATTAAACCGATGATTCTTATTTTCAACTTGGCACTTAAAGAAGGTATTTTTCCAGATAAATTGAAAGAGTCTGTTATCACACCAGTGTTCAAAAGTAAAGATAAAAAGGAGGTAGAAAACTACAGACCGATTAGTATTTTAAATTCATTAGCCAAACTTTTTGAATCTATTTTAAATGATGACATATTAAATAATTTCAAAAATGTCTTCGTAAGTCAACAGCATGGTTTCATGGCCGATAGGTCCACGGTAACAAATCTTTGTTCTGGGTGTTCGTACAAATACTGCAATGCCAAAACCCAATTAGATGTAATCATAACAGACTGTGCGAAGGCTTTTGATGAAGTTGACCACAGTATTCTTCTGGATAAGCTTGGTGAATCAAATTTTTCAGACAAAGCGTTGAAGTTTATAGAATCTTATTTAACTTCCCGATATCAACAAGTAAAAACTGGACAGTGTTTTTCTGAACCTTTCTTAGCAAGCTCAGGTGTGCCACAGGGCAGCAATTTGGGACCATTACCTTTCACTTTCTTTATCAATGATTTGCCCAAATGTATTGAACATTCCTCAAGTCTCTTGTTTGCGGATGATTTCAAGATCTTTAGACCAATTACTAAATCGATAGACTGTCTTCTTTTGCAGAAATATATCAACTCAATGTCTACATGGTTTGATCAAAATAAAATGACTCTCAACATTGCGAAGTCATAACTTTTACTCGTAAATATGAATTTATTAAAAATACTTATATTATAAAAGGCGCTGAACTTCCTAGGAAAAATGACTGTAAGGATCTGGGAGTTTATTTGCAATCTAACCTAAAATTTAACACCTACTTGAACTACATAGTGAACAAGGCTTATAAAATTCTTGGTTTCGTTATTAGAAATACAAAATTCTTTAAAAATGTTAACTCTATCATTGAACTTTACAATGCATTAGTGAGACCACATCTTGAATATGCTTCAATAATATGGTCTTCCAAAGCTGAAGTGAGCATAAACCTTGTTGAAAAAGTCCAAAAAAGGTTCCTACCATACTTGTATATGTACGACAACATAATACATACCCTTATATGATCTCGTACGAGGATGGTCCCAGAAGTACCTGGCCTGACCTAGAGATGGCGGTAGTTGCTTGAATAATACCATTGTATTAGAAACTACACAATCTAGACAGCATATGTGTCAAGTTTGAAGACGCCACGTTGTTTAGTATTTGTTTGGCAGCCATCAACAGTAAACAACAATTGAATTTGTAAACATGGAAAAAATTGGTCATCGTTATGTGATACAATACTTTTATTTGAAAGGCCTTAGCCCAACCCATATAAAAGCTGAACTAGATTCTACTCTGGGTGAGACTGCTCCTTCGTTATCACCTGCGAAGACGAGCATCGCAGTGGTCGACCAAATGAGGTGACTACTCCAGAAATGTTGAAGAAAATCCACAAAGCGGTACTGGATGATCGTCGACTGAAAGTGCGCGAGCTAGCAGACATAGTAGGCATTTCAAAAAGTGCGGTACATCGCATATTAACTGAAAATTTGGACATGATAAAGCTGTACGCAAGGTGGGTGCCGCGTTGGCTCACAATGGAACAAAAACAGCGCCGTGAAGATGTTTCCATCGAGTGTTTGGAAGGTTTCAAAGAAATAAAGCCGAATTTTTGCGCCGTTTCATAACCATGGATGAAACATGGGTCCATCACTACACACCCGAAACAAAATTACCGTTCCATCTGCAGGCAAGGTCATGGCGTCGGTTTTTTGGGATGCGCGTGGGATAATTTTCATTGACTATCTTGCAAAAGGAAAAACTGTCAACGGCGAGTATTATGCGAACTTATTGCAACGTTTGAGCACAGAAATCAAGCAAAAACGGCCGCATTTGGCTAAGAAGAAAGTGTTGTTTCATCAAGACAATGCACCAGCTCACACATCCATTATTGCAATGTCCAAAATTAATGAATTAAAGTTTGAATTGCTACCTCATGCACTCTATTCGCCAGATTTAGCCCCCTCGGATTATTTTCTGTTCCCAGACTTGAAAAAATGGCTCGGTGGTCAAAGATTTTCCAACAATGAAGAGGTTACGTCGGCAGTTAATGGCTATTTTGAGGCCTTTGACGATTCTTATTATAAAAATAAGGGTATCGAACTTATTAAACATCGCTGGGAAAAGTGTGTGGAGCTAAAAGGAGATTACGTTGAAAAATAAATATATTTTTTTCCAAAATTTTTGTGTTTTCTTTGTTGGGCCAGGTACTTCAGGGACCACCCTCGTATACCCATGCTGCGGTATTCATTTATTATATAATCCATAGTATAAAATACAAAGATTCATTCCTAGTCAACTTTATAAAAATTTTAGTACCTAATTAGTTAATTAAAGAATAAATAACAAATTTTTTTTTTATACAAATCCTTTAGATTGTTCATCTATGAATGAAATGCTACGACAATGTAACATACTTACAGAAAAGTGCAATATTGACTTTCTCAATTGTAATTCAAAAGAAATAAAATAAGCAGTATTTAATATTGAATGAATGTATTTTATAGTATCTCTGCGTAGATTTTAAGTTTAGTTTTTAAGTTTGGCTCTAAGTCTTATGTGTTTTGAAGCACTATCTCTTATATGTAAATATTCCGGGATATGTTGTAAGAGAGAAAATCTTTAATAAATGAATAAAATATCAATCTGTCGCGCTTTAGTGAATCCCGAAATCCCCGCTTAGTCTCCCCTACTATTATTTTTTTCGTTGACATATTCCAGAGAACATATGGTCTTGACCCGCCGTCTCGGCCAAAAATTAACACTCTTTGATGTGTCAAAAATAACGATTGTCACTCTCTGGCACAACTTTCGACACCCCAACAACAAAATAGTCCGCAGTGAGGGACAGAGAGAGCTACGAACCGAATCGTGAAACTTAATGACAGAAACAAAACGAAAAGTTCTTGGCGTTCCGGCAATTAGCCAGAAATGACGATTCGCGCTCCGGAGGAAGGATAATTAAGAAAAATAATAAATCAGTTGTCCGTGTGGCGTCGTGTGTCGGTCGCGTGGCGTCTTTGAAAAGAAGGGATGTGTTAAGGCGACGCAAGTAGGTCGTCGGGAGGTTTTCGCTTGTTCGCTTGTTTGGGCCGCAGTTTGCCGCCATATGCCGCCTCCAAGTGGCGCTGCCGTCACCCATTAACAATCATCAACAGTTTTAGTTTATGTTGGACGGCGATGGGATGCCTTTGACCGCGGTCGAGTGGAAAATGTTCGGTGTGAAAGAGTTTTTCGGGTTTTCGGGGCTCAGTGCGTCCTCAATAGCTGCGATTTAGGTATGAGTCTCCAATATAATCCAATACCAGTAGCGCGTCCGTTGAGTTTTTTCAAAAATAATCTACTCGTCTAGAGTAGATAGAATACGGCATGCCACAGGGCTATGTCCTTGGCCGCATATCATTCAACGTATACCAACATCACTATTTTGATTCGGGTTTATAGGCCGTCGTGATTTGGAAGCTTCGTAACGTTTCGCTAGCGCAAGTGGCTAGATTCCTCAGATGTCTATTCATTCTTCTTCGATGTCATCGAAAACTATTCCAAATCACGACGGTCTTTAAGCCCGAATCAACATAGTGATGGCGAAAATTTCAGGCGTGAAAGCCTTAGCCGAGGGGTGTGCCACTTCAGATGTAGGTGTACAAATCACTAAATGTAATTCGAGTACCCACATGTGAGTACAAATAATAGAAAAAAGTGGGTTTCAATAAGGGAAATTACGAAGGAGTACAAAAAAGTATAAAAAAGTATGTGAGAGTACGAAAAAGTATGAAAAACTATGAAAAAGTAAGGAAAAGTATGAAAAACTATGAAAAAGTAAGGAAAAGTAAGAAAACGTAATAAAAATTCTCAGAAAATAGTCGGATAACAGTGTGAAAATAAGGTAGGTATAGTAGTAAGTGTAATAATACATAAGAGAAAATCTCAAGCAAATTTGGACGCCGACGAGTTTCAACAATCGCTTTGTTTTTTATCAAGTTTTCAACTGATGAAAACGCAGTTTTTCCGTTATTCTTGCAAAAATACATAATACATGTAAGTATTATGAAGTATGAGTAGAAGCATTTGCTCAAGTTTTATTCATATTACATTAATATTACAGATTGACATCTCTCAATCTTTTCAAATTCTACTTCTCATATCGAAATTGCCAAATATAGTAAGTAATAAGGGTACTTCAGCTTGCATGGTCTAGTTGTCCAATTATTCAGTCAAATGAAGATGTAATACGAAATTTTAATGAGAGATACAGGATGACAAAAGAGTTTTGAATTCCTGTTCCGATTCTATTGAAAATTTATACGTGGGAAGTTTCTAGTGTGGAATAATACAATTTTTTTGAGATGGTAAATAGGCTTTGTATCTTATGGTACGATTATTGTGAAATCTCGTGTACAATGCAATCCTTGAAGAGCACATCTGCTGAAATATATTTTTTGAAAAAGAGAACAATGTCAAATTACCGGAGACAAATTTCTGATTGAATCGAAACTCAGAAAATGTGGTGACATATATTGGCCAGATTACTACCAGAAGTGAAAGAAAAGTTGTCCCTCCCAAATATCATTCAATATTGTTTATACAATCTGTCAATAAACACCTTGTCATTTTATCATTACTTATTTAAACCAGCAAGTTGTAACTTTGTATACTGTTTAAGTGTGACGAGTCTAACAAGATGTTGCAGAGAGAAAACTTCGAAAGTGGCGAGTTTTCCTTTGTCGCCAAATCGATATCTTTGGAGCGTCGGACTGCTGAGGATCCTTATTAATTTTGTCGGATGGTGCCATTGAATAATCTCATTAAATCATTGTATTCTCCTAGAAAAATCAGATAAAAATGTTCGGTACTTCTAGGTTGTCCCCCACTCTAAACGTGTCAATATCACTACTTAGGTAGGGAATCTGAATGCGTGATTCAAAATAAAAATAATCAATTTAGGCTCGTCCTTAACACCTACTTAGTCCCTATCAGATATACTGAATGTTTCTGAGTTTCTTAAGAAAAACGCATTTTTCAAAATTAGGAAAATCTCAAAAGTTATATTTTTCGAAAAAAATAAGTAAAATTTGGATTAAATTTTTCGAAGAGATCTTTGGTGGAGCTCGTTGAATAAGGCGAAGGTGAGAAAAGTTTGAATTTTTCGTAATATTGTACAATAGTCGATTTTCTCAATTTTTTTTAAATTATTTACAAAGTTTGTATATCAGGAATTGATTTAAAACCTCCGTTTGATTTATTGAATGACATCAGCGATGTAATGAGTGGCAAAACCCTTGAAAACTGTCAATTATTTTTTATAATTCATAGAATTCATTCAAGACTAAATTTTGTGCAAAAAGGACTTCAGCTAAATTTGAAAATGCGTTTTTTTGCCAAGAGACAAAATCACTCAGTAGGTATATCTGATAGGGGCCAAGTAGGATTCAAAGCGAGTTTCAAAGTTAACGAAATTTTTTTTTAATCACGTCAAATGTTTTTTTACAGTTGTTGTGTACTTTTTGAATGCCACTGTAGATTGGATAAACTCTCATTTCTTTTCAAACGAACACAGTAAGTAGTTCTAACAATAATAAATTCTCACAACTTGCTGAACTAGACATTGGTGTTCCTCAGGGGTCTATACTGGGACCAATTCTGTTTCTAGTCTATATCGATGACTTGGGTCGATTCCTTCAAACTAATGCAGTTCTCAAGAAAAAGTTCGATTCTATTATCAAATGTTTCTCAATACTGAAAATCACAAGCACTGAAATCTCACCATATCCAAAAAAAAATTAATATGTTGCGATTCAAATCCAACCAATAGTATCTATCAACTTCGACTAAGTAATTCAAATAATTTTTTTTTACCAGAATTCTAGAATAAGTGTTGATACAATTCTCAGCTTCCTTGTTTAGTTATATCAGATTTGACTATTCTAGTATTCGCAAATAAGGATGAAATATAAGAGAGGAACAAACAAAATCATGGTTTGAATATAAGAGAGCAAATAACCCACCAATATCTTCCGTCCTTCGAATGTAAAAAACAGCTTTACAAAAGAATTTTTCAAGAAAAAGTTTAAATCGTTTTCGACAGAACACTGTATTAAACTAAACGAACAGGTGGTCATAAATGTAACCATCTTACTTTTTCCATATCGTTTGTAACTGTCTCAAGGAAGTTAATTATTATAATCAACATCGTTATTATCGTTTTCAAACCCATAGAAACGTACATGATGCAATGTTCCCTTTTCTGTAAGGAATGTATTCCAACTTTCCAGTAATGTAGCTGATGCATTGTTTTGAGATCTGCTAAAGACGATTGAATGTGGTGATTGCAACATTTTTCTAAAAAAAACTCGACTAGTACGATCACTTATGAAAGGTTCATATCATACCTCTCAGGAGCGAATAAAATGGTGAGACCAACAGAACTTTCCGAAAAAAATTGTATGTCAGGAGTGCCTCAAGGATCAGCCCTGGGTCCCATTTTATTTTTATTGTGCATCATTGACCTTGAAATTCACCTTTGCGAATGACACCACCGTATTTTGGGATATCAAGTGTTTGAACGCTTTGGCAATAAGGATAACAAGCAATTTGGAAACACTCAATCTGTGAAAATTTACGGGAGAATATTTTAAAAAACAATAAAGAAATGTTCATTTGATTTTATTTGTCTATCTCAAAACTAAAGTAACAACTCTCGAACTTTTTTGTATAGCTCAAAAACTGACAACCGCATTTTTTTATGACTAGTTTAATGTAATTAAACATCGTTAAAATTGTGAATAATGTTGAAAACCACATATCACTTATTCATTCACCAACAGTCAAAGACGGATTTTGTCCATGCCCATAGAAATGCAAAAAAAATCTGTTCCGAAATAGATCTTATCATTTCCACTTACCTAACAACGTATAATTAAACTGGCAAATGATTTGTAAATTTTCTCAACTCAATTACGAATCGTATTTTAATTTGATTACGCTCTTTCATTGTCCAAGTAATTGGAAACAAGCTCATTAGGTAGTGCATATCACCTCCGATATCTACAAGAGATAATCAGATTCTTTTGAAATGCTTATGATTCGCAATAGAAATCTTTCGAGAACTACCGATAGAGAACATATCATTAGGCGATATGGTATTCCACCACGGAGTGAAACTTTGATAAAGTGAAAATGTGCAGCAGACCAAAACAAATCTGATCAAAAAACAATCAGTGACAGCTTTCATTAAATCGTTGAAGTACTTAAAAATGGATATGTGCCTATTAATGCATGCCAATGATGTTTTCTATGAAACGGTTATGAAGAAGTCGCCACTATCATTCTGAAAATTGACACGGATTTCTAATGTCAACAATCAGTAGGTCAACAAATTTGGAACTCTTTTTTTTTTTCTAAAACTTCCATTGGCAATTTCCCTCATATTATATAAACCAATCAAATGCCATAATTTTCCCATTTCGAACCAATGGGAACAGGACTTTTTGAAAACACTTCTTCCAGCCCGTGGATTTTACTGAAAACATTGAATAATATTTTCAAGACAACAGTCGTTTAAAAGCGATAACTTATCGGTACAAAAACCACGTCAAGATGTATTGGAAGTATTTATTTTTAATATATTTCAGACGATATAAATTCTCATTCACAGTTGTGCAAAAAATGTTGTTTGTATTCCGTGTATAAAATTCGTGTTTTCATGGCACATTCCAAAGGATTTTTGGCCTCGACCTGCACTCATTTTACGCGCTTACTACAAAAATAACCGTTTCCTTCTCGTTGAGTGACACCACAGGCGTCCAACACCCAATTTTCAACGTTTAGAAGAGAAGAGAAATGTCTGTCTTTTTCAAAACCATTGGATCGATCTGATCCCGATCTGCATCTGAAGCTCGCCCTCGTATATCATTCGCGGTGGGGTGAAAAGGTGAAAAATGAATTCACCTATTATATTCTTTCGCAGCCTGCTTTCAACCGAACAACACGTTTCCTTGAAAGAAAAGAATAAATTAAGGCGGAAAATCGATACAAGATTAAAACGGCAATAAGTATAAGTGCCTCCATTCAATACCGAACATTTTGTATAATTACACGAGTCCGTCGACGAATGTCCTTTTTGCGATTCGGCGCGAAATTATAAATACCCCCGATTCCGAGGTCTCGTGTCGATAATTCCTTATCCATTTAATCGGAGTAATATTTTCACAGAAATTACGGGTGCATGTTCACTCATACAGCTGACCAGCGCGGCTACTCGATTATCTAGTGGATTTCATTGCCGTCTAGAAATGCCAGATATAGCAAAAATTAGCTTTGGCGCACTTTTATAAAAAGCCGTAACCTAGAAAGCGCGCTTAGGGAGATCTCAGACGCAGTAAATACAAGGCGATTCCCAAGTCTAACAATCCGCTCTGGAGGAAAAACAAAGGATCCTCATAAATGCACCATCAATTTAAGATGAAAGAAATCACACACTATCTATGTATCATCTCTTTCTATGAGCAGATCAAAATTCGTTAACATATATCGTCTAAGCAAAACATTATGAATCTTTGTTAGTCGATCAACACTCAACACAGTGAAAAGAGATTGCCATACGAGCGACAGTGTGTCCTATCCTCCATTCACAAGCACAACAATTCGTGCTGAACTTGTAAGAGTGTTTTGATAGAGAGAGAATGCCTGGAGGACCTTTGGTACCACTGTCATTTGTTCAAGAGTTAAAATATAAACCAGAACTGTATTTCAAAGAGAGACAGTACTTGTATCACAAAAAACGGTGTATAATTCAAAATAAAAAACCTGTGGTAGAAGTCCATTGTGTCTCGAAGTGGAGTAGTATAGATTCACGATGAAGAAAAACTCAAAATCATCTCCACAAATTTAATATATCCTCGGATAATATAAGCTCTAAGCCTCCTTATTAAATAAAAAAATTGGGATACAGGCTCCTAGCCTCCCTTATAACTATTATTTAATTAATTTTTAAAAACACTTAACTTGTCAGTGCCCACATAACTCCTTGTGGAATCATGTGGTGACACTCATTTTATTTCATTAATAATTTTCTACATACTTTTTTCACTGTTCTTCTTTTTAACGTAGAATTTTAAACTGGAAATATTTTTATATGAATAGCTATAACAACGTTTCAACTGCTTCTTTCCTCAGTTTTGTGATGGTGGAAAATTATAAGAAGATGGAAATACGAAATAAATGACAACCCTAGTTTATATTACACAACTACTAATAGAAAATATGCAATATTACAATATAAAAGCTTATATAACATACAATGTGATAACGAAAAAACCATGAAAAAGCGTCGTATTTCATAAAAAAAATTTGAAAGTTTTACTCGGGTCAATGAGCCACACTACTACTTGCGTATGCAATAATGAAGCATAGCCCGTAATTGCAGTCGTAGAATCGGTTTCATTTTCAACGTGCGAACTGGAACATAACCAATTGTGTGTAGTTACGATGGAATCGGAGCTGAAATAATAGCTTCGGATGCGTTGATTCCACAGACCAAGCAGTTGACTCCAATCACGAATCATTAAATGTAACACTCGTGCAATGGCGGATATCCTAGAAAGGCGCTGATATACACAATTTTCTCGAAGGTGAGGCATCATTACAACAGGATGGAGAACCAATTCAATTATATGAAAGTAGCGAAGTAACAGAGATAGCTGTGGTACCTGCCCACTCGAAAACATTTTCAAAAATATTTTTCTGCTTCCATTTGTAAAATTCAATCTTTTCTGAATATGCAAACCAAATTTGAAGTCGATTCCTAGTCAACTGAAGATTTCATAGACTTTTAACGGAACCTCTGCAACTCCGAGTTGAAAATTCTCGAAATCTGCTGAAGTGTTCAATCAACAGTTTTGTCTGAGAATATTTTCGGTTCAAAATCACACAGTATACTAATTTCATGTTTCTGAATCGATTGGCGTTCGCAGAATTGCTCTATCTTTGACAGTTCCTGAGTCGAAAAGTTTATTCGGAGTTGAAAGTGGTCATATGACTCGAAAACATTTTCAAAAAATTTTTTCTGCTCATATTTGCGAAATTTGATGTTTTTTGAATATGCACACCAAATTTGAAGTCGATTCCTAGTCAACTGAAGATTTCATAGACTTTTAACGGAACCTCTGCAACTCCGAGTTGAAAATTCTCGAAATCTGCTGAAGTGTTCAATCAACAGTTTTGTCTGAGAATATTTTCGGTTCAAAATCACACAGTATACTAATTTCATGTTTCTGAATCGATTGGCGTTCGCAGAATTGCTCTATCTTTGACAGTTCCTGAGTCGAAAAGTTTAATCGGAGTTGAAAGTGGTCATATGACTCGAAAACATTTTCAAAAAATTTTTTCTGCTCATATTTGCGAAATTTGATGTTTTTTGAATATGCACACCAAATTTGAAGTCGATTCCTAGTCAACTGAAGATTTCATAGACTTTTAACGGAACCTCTGCAACTCCGAGTTGAAAATTCTCGAAATCTGCTGAAGTGTTCAATCAACAGTTTTGTCTGAGAATATTTTCGGTTCAAAATCACACAGTATACTAATTTCATGTTTCTGAATCGATTGGCGTTCGCAGAATTGCTCTTTCTTTGACCGTTCTCAAATCGAAAAGTTTATTCAGAGTTGAAAGTGGTCATATGACTCGAAAACATTTTCAAAAAATTTTTTCTGCTCATATTTGCGAAATTTGTTCTTTTTTGAATATGCACACCAAATTTGAAGTTGAATCCTTGTCAATTAGAAATTTCATGAGCTTTTTACTGAACCTCTGCAACTCCGAGTTGAAAATTCTCGAAATCTGCTGAAGTGTTCAATCAACAGTTTTTTCTGAGAATATTTTCGGTTCAAAATCACACAGTATACTAATTTCATGTTTCTGAATCGATTGGCGTTCGCAGAATTGCTCTATCTTTGACAGTTCCTGAGTCGAAAAGTTTATTCGGAGTGGAAAGTGGTCATATGACTCGAAAACATTTTCAAAAAATTTTTTCTGCTCATATTTGCGAAATTTGATCTTTTTTGAATATGCACACCAAATTTGAAGTTGAATCCTTGCCAATTAGAAATTTCATGAGCTTTTTACTGAACCTCTGCAACTCCGAGTTGAAAATTTTCGAAATCTGCTGAAGTGTTCAATCAACAGTTTTGTCTGAGAATATTTTCGGTTCAAAATCACACAGTATACTAATTTCATGTTTCTGAATCGATTGGCGTTCGCAGAATTGCTCTATCTTTGACAGTTCCTGAGTCGAAAAGTTTATTCGGAGTGGAAAGTGGTCATATGACTCGAAAACATTTTCAAAAAATTTTTTCTGCTCATATTTGCGAAATTTGATCTTTTTTGAATATGCACACCAAAGTTGAAGTTGAATCCTTGTCAATTAGGAATTTCATGAGCTTTTTACTGAAACTCTGCAACTCCGAGTTGAAAATTCTCGAAATCTGCTGAAGTGTTCAATCAACAATTTTGTCTGAGAATATTTTCGGTTCAAAATCACACAGTATACTAATTTCATGTTTCTGAATCGATTGGCGTTCGCAGAATTGCTCTATCTTTGACAGTTCCTGAGTCGAAAAGTTTATTCGGAGTGGAAAGTGGTCATATGACTCGAAAACATTTTCAAAAAATTTTTTCTGCTCATATTTGCGAAATTTGATCTTTTTTGAATATGCACACCAAAGTTGAAGTTGAATCCTTGTCAATTAGGAATTTCATGAGCTTTTTACTGAAACTCTGCAACTCCGAGTTGAAAATTCTCGAAATCTGCTGAAGTGTTCAATCAACAATTTTGTCTGAGAATATTTTCGGTTCAAAATCACACAGTATACTAATTTCATGTTTCTGAATCGATTGGCGTTCGCATAATTGCTCTATCTTTGACAGTTCCTGAGTCGAAAAGTTTATTCGGAGTTGAAAGTGGTCATATGACTCGAAAACATTTTCAAAAATTTTTTCTGCTCATATTTGCGAAATTTGATCTTTTTTGAAAATGCACACCAAATTTGAAGTTAAATCCTTGTCAATTAGAAATTTCATGAGCTTTTTACTGAACCTCTGCAACTCCGAGTTGAAAATTCTCGAAATCTGCTAAAGTGTTCAATCAATAATTTTGTCTTTGGACATTTTCGGTTCAAAATCACACAGTATACTATTTTCATGTTTCTGAATCGATTGGCGTTCGCAGAATTGCTCTATCTTTGACCATTTCCGAATTGAAAAGTTTATTCGGAATTGAAAGGGGTCTATAAGTTTTACTTGAAGTTCCTCTTTCAGACTATTCGAATTTTCCAGAAGTTCTTCTTTCTGAGTATTCGAATTTTCTAAAAATTTGTCTTCCAGACTCACCAAATTTTCTAGGATCTTTTCCATCAGACTCTTTGAATTTTGTAGAAATTTGTCTTCCAGACTCATCGAATTTTATTGAAGTTTTTCTTCTAAGCTCATAGAATTTTGTTGAAGTACTTCCTTCAAGTTTACAGAGTATTTTTGAAGTTCTTTCAGAGACTTGATAGTTTCTCCAAGTTAATTCATGATCGAGCTCAAATCGAAAAGGTTTCGAACTCTTCTCCTTCTTCAATCCTTCTGAGAGTCTTTTCTGAAGTACGTCCTTCTTTCTGTTTTTTTTTTCTCACTCGCGTTCTTCCAGCTCTTGCTTCAGTTCACTGACCTTCAATTCAACCAGGCCAACTTTCCTCGAAAACATTTTGTCTTTAACCGATATATCAGGCTGGGGCTAAGTCACGTTTCAAAATATAATATTTTAAAAAGTTTTTTCCATATGATGCCAACTCGTTGAAGGACACCGTATGTGCCTGCTCCATGCGACGCCCCGTATATAATCCGCGAAATCGTTCCTCCGAACCCAATAATCAGCTTCCTTGGATAGGAAGCTGTTATCCAAACAGAAACAAACGAACACTTCCTACAAAAATCAAAGTATCGCTTGTAATTAGTGAAGTGCAATTCGAGATGCCGCTTCCTGCTGGATCTATTTGTGTTTTGTTTAATTATACCCGTTCGGATGATACAAACTATCAACAGAGGTGTTTCCGTCCAGTAGTAGGTGCACTACACCGTATACTAATCTTTAGTTTGAGTTTGGAAGAGATTTATCAGGGACGGAATATCCACAAACGTAGCATACTGTACCATTCACCCACCGATGAAAATACGTTTTAATTACTACGATTTATTTTTTCCATTCGGAAATATTCCAGTCAGGCATTTTCTCCGAACAACCATCCGCCATATAATAATGGTATTTTGCTCGGTATTCCACAGGGATCCATTCTTGGCCCACTACTGTTCGTGATCTACTTGTATTAATGATCTGGATGAGTCTATCGATGATGTTTTCTGGACTTTTTATGCTGATGAGGACGTCTGTGCCTATTTCTAATAGATCAGACACTATTTTTCAAAATGAAGCTAGTATCGCATTCAGTGCAATGCTTTCATGGCTTTCCAACGATTACCTCTAGTCAAAGAACTCCAAAAATATATTATATGTAATTCAGAAACGAAAAATGTCTTATTGATAAAACCAAATTGAAAGAGCTTTGATATAGCTCTATTTCTAAATCAGAATATTTATTATCGTAACAAGTACGGAAAGAGTGCCTTTTCCGCATGCGACTGCCGATACTTGAACGGCGCAAGGTTCTCAACTGTTTTTTTTTTGAGGAAACAATCCATTCAGAATGCTGGAAGCAGAGAATCACATTCAGTTGATTTCTTAACTTTTGAACAGAACTTTCGTTGCTTACTTAAAAACACGTGTGGCCCTCCTCAAACTAAAACCAGATTATCCTATTGGTCCTAAGCCAACACTGCCTACTTCTTTCTTTCATTTGCGACCAAAATACGACAAAGGTCAATGGAATTGTCGAAGCTCTCTAGACGGTTGACAAGTTTTTAAAGAGCTTTTTTTAGATTTTGGTGTGAAAACAGTCAAATGCAATGCTGTATGATGTTTCGTCGAGGAATTTATTGAAAATATTCGGATAGAACTGCTGATTCATGATCTATCATGGGATCGAGAGTGATTCGATCAGAAATTATTGCAACACTGACTTTTTTTCCTAAGAAATGGCCAATTGGTGAGACATTAAAAACGTCCATTGAGTTTTTGTATGTTGAACATCAAAATCATCAATGACGTTTGTTCATTCTAGAAAGAGTTCTCCCTCTCTCCCTCTCTGATACTCTCTTTCTCTCCTTTCCTTCTCTCCTTCTCTCCTTCTCTCCTTCTCTCCTTCTCTCTTTCTTTCTCCTTCTCTCTTTCTCTCCTTCTTTCACTCTCCCCCGTCTCTCTATCTCCCTCTCTCTCTTCCCCTCTTTCCCTCTTCTTTATCTCCCTCACTCCCTCTCTCTCACTCTCTCCCCTCTCTCCATCTCTACCTATCACCCTATAATAATATACAGGGTGTTCCAAATCAAGTCGGCACCATTGCCAACTCTGTTATTATTGATGCTACGAATTTGGTTAAATGGGCAAACTAGTATCATTTTTAATGGCCTTTTCGATGCCGAAAACAAAAAAATAATTGACAGTCGCGTATTCCCCTATATTTTTTCAAGCATTTCGATTCGTAATAACATTCTCAACAACAAAGCTCATATCACCTTTCTTCCTAAAGTAGAAAATGAGCGACTTTGTGGACATATTTATTTCTTTCACAAGTAAAATTTCTTTGTTTTGGCGAATAAATCCTCATGATTGTCCAAACACCCACTTTTGGTACTCATACGAATGACAATATTTTGTTACAAATAGGAAAATAAGACAGTAGAAAGAAAAAATTGCGCTAGGATGTGAACTCGTGAAACCCGTGATCATCATGTCGCACCACTCAATCAACACCACTGAGCTATTTGGCACAAAACGATAATTTCCATATTAAAGCTATTCCGCTAGCCGCATTTCTTTTGTGAATCAAAATATGTCTGCTGTTATGATAACTTTGAAGCCGTTTTTGTACAGAACAGAAAATACTGGAGGGTCATATGAATGTGGTTGGAAAAAATGTGTTTGATTCGATAACACATAATTATTATTAGTAATCAAGTTGCCTTGAAACTTTGTTGAAATAATATTTGTCGAATATTCTCAAGTATATCATGACAATATCATAAATTATTGTAACTGTCAATTACTGTTCGAATATTTTTCTAAATGCCGTTTTCCCATCAAGAAAAATGTGATATGTTAGAAACCTAGTACAGCAATTCGTTCCCCGATCGTGAATTACCTAATTGGCGTTTTTTTGCTGTGCTTCTTCGTCGGTTCAGGAACAATGAAAAAGTTTTTGAGAAGAGGAGAATTAAAAAACGTTTTGTAATATCTGAAGATACAGAAATTAACGTTTTATCCTACTTTGAAGTATATCATTTATTTATCTTAGAAATAGCTGTTCCACTCTCTGGTATTCAACGAATTCTGAAGAAACAAGATTTCTCCTTATAAGTTAAGACCAGTGCAAACACTAGAACCTGATGATCCTGAGAGATGATTGGGGTTTTATCGGTGGTTTATGAATAAATGCAGACAAGATCCAAACTTCTACAGAAATATTATATGGAGCGAAGAGGCTTATTTTTCAAATCGTGTGACGTATAATAGAAATAATTTTTATTATTGGACTAGACATAATCCATTTCTAGTCCATCCCCACAATCCGCAAAGACGATTTAGAGGCAGAATTATCGGTCCATTTTTCTACCATGGTTCTTTGAACGGACTCCGTTACATCAATTTATTAACAAGAGTGTTGGAAGAGTTTTTCGATGATCTTGATCTGGAGGCTCGTCAGGTGAATTGTTGTTGTTGATAATGTTATTACCAATCGAAAAATATAGGGTGTTCCATTGAAATAAATATCATTTTATGAAATATTCTGAAAACGAGACTGTCATTTTTTTTGTTTTCGGCATCGAGAAGGCCATTAAAAATGCTTTCCTATTTAACCGAATTCGTAGCATCAATAATAACATGGCAATGGTGCCGACTTAATTTGGTACACCCTGTATACTGAATGAAAGATATATACAATTGTTGGTGACCAATGAGGGTCAATTCTTGGCCTCATTTCTCTTTTAAACCACTCATGAGAATGTGCATTTAAAATAATTCGTCATTTCGTTATCTGTATCGATAAAAATTATTGACCCAGTCTTAGCATGATATTTTGTTGAAGGTGGAGGCCGTGGTTAGACCAACCCAGCTGGAATGAACCCACAAGGATGTCGAACCCAGTTCCCTGATTCTCGTTTTGGAAGATGCGATCTCCGGAACATCGACAGCTCGCTCAACCTAGAGCTGGAAGAGATTTTGCAGAGGATCTGCAGCTGCACTATTTGTCTCCAGGAGCATTCACCGTTTTGCCGACCAACAATCGACACCCTCCAGATCCTCCAGCTGCACCAGAACCATACAGGTGGGTGACGACAGTGTAGACATCGCAGTTGGCGAAATGTACATAGCTCTACAAAAATTAGGGGTTAACTGTCTCGCATCACAATTTCTAATTTAATCAATCATGAGCTTTACTTTGTTGTTTGCCCTGTAAATTCCCCACTGTGCCTTCTTCAAATGCATATTGGCAGGAGTGTACCGAGTTCAAATCCAGTACTCTTTTCTTGATAAGTCTATCGAACAGGTCCTTAACGTTTGCAATGATAACTACAGCTGACTTATTGATTCCAAGGGTCGAGCCTCAGATTAATTGAAGCTTTTGCCCTCATGGCTTCCATTTGGTTTTCGATGCTAGGATGAATCTGAATACTATTACAAAACTTTTCTAGCCACTGCCCAATCTGTTTCTAGAGATTTCGGGTTCATAATCAGCCACCCCTCAAGTGGCGACTTATTTATCCAGAGTTTTTCTATGGTATTCCTTCTTGTCCACGCGAAAATTCCCAAATGTGTCTCCAGAGAGTTGATAGTGTTCGATGATATAGACAGAGACAATTTACTCAAAAACGTTCGATACTTATATCTTTACAGTTCCTCCTCCAAGACCTTTTTTTTTCTCGAATCCTTGTTTTGTCAAGGGAGACAATTATTTCTTTTTATATATTTATATTTATTTATAGAATAGGTATCAAATAGTGCCTGCATATTTTAGATCTGCACGTAAAACTCGAATGATGTATATACACCTAAATCTTTCGAATACATTTCCGCTTTTATTGTACCTACATTGATTCCTCTTTTCTTTTAGCTTTCTGGAATTATCAAGGTAATTATATTTGAAAAAACGATGCATGAAACTTCTTATAGCATGAATTAAAACTGCTTTGGTTCAAATGAATTTTGAATGGCCACATTTTTACCTCTACTCTGACTTCATCGATCTTACGAAGAGAATGCTGAGATTTCCAAACAGTCAGGCTCAAACAAATGATTCAAACAGTTCGTCCGTTACCGCACCGCCTTTGAAAATGTCTACCGCAGATATAGAGGCAACGCCAGGAACAATTACCTTGAGACCACGACCATCATACCCGAAAACCACCATAAGTTCGAATACAAGTTGTCAGTATACGAGGGTTGCCTATTATATTTCGGGATTAAAGAACAAAAACAAATATCAAACATCGAAAATCGCTTTTTTGTTCCCCATGAAGATCTATACACTTCTGCATGCATTTGAACCAATGCAGGTGTCGAAAAACGTTGACTTCTCAGTTTATCTTTTACGTACGGGAATGAAAAGAAGTCACTAAGTGCACTAAGTCAGGACTATACGGCGGATCAAATCGACGTTTTGAGTATTCAAAAATGCAGTTGTTTGAGCCGATGTGTGCCAGCTCGCATTGTCGTGGTAAAGAGTGAACAAATGGTTGTGTACCACTCAGAATTAACTGTTCTGCGTTGTTCTAGTTGTACGGTTGCGGCATGTCCAGTTTTTCCGAAAAAACAGGCGACCATTTGCTTGGAATTGCTTCGTGCGCGAACAACTTTTGCTGGCTTTGGCTCAACCCATACAGTCGTCACAAATAGCGCTTGTTCTGGGTACGCATGACCTAAAAGCTTTACGATAGAGCTGTCAGTTACTGGATTACAAAACTAGGGTGGACCAGTCCCGAAATATAAAAGGCAACTCTCGTATTAGCTGTGATTATGGCATTTTTGGAAACTTTGCCATTCTCCACTACACTTTGAGAGCAAGAATTACCCAACCTGCAAGTCGCATGCTTTGACTTTTCCAGGATTGAATCCATTCTCACCCCCTCATTTCCTTACAGACTCACCCCATCGGCTAGACGAAACAAAAACCAGTCTTTCGCGATCATAGGAGATGTGGACCCCTCCAGGAGCTCCTCTCCCACCACAGGCAGAGTGAGCCCTTTCAGAGGACGAGGTTTCAACCCCTTGGGCTCCAGGCATGCCTCCCCTTCGACTTCTCCAACGCCGCCGGAGGATGCCAGACTCACCCCCACCAACTTATCTCCGAGACACTCCTCAAAGATCCCGAAGCTCAAGAGGAGGCCGAGCAACGGAGCTTTCGGCGAGAAAGTCCATCATTACAATTCGTCCCCGACGAAGAGGAAAATCTCCAACAAGTTGAGCCAGAGTCTGACGGATTTGCAAGTGGATAAAAACGGAAATAGACCGCCGGTTCCTTCTAAAAGGACGTACAGTAAAAAGCCTGCGTTTCAGAGGCTATCTCCAATTATTGGTGAGTGGGAAAACTGCTGCTTTCGGTTTTGTTATAAGGGTGGGAAAAACCACCAGGGAGGTGAGATGAATGACAGCTGATTGAATTTGTTCCATGTCTATTATTCACGAGAATGCTCTTGATATTCCCTACAGAGGTAGAAAAATTGGTTTAGTGCCCTTTTTGGAAGAAAAACAATGTCTATAGAAACGATTTAAGCTCTTCGAACCAGAAGAATTGAACATTAAAGACCGAAAAATTTTCGTCTAGGAAGACCAGTAAATTGAATTTTCTTATGCCCTTTTCCATCATGGAGGGCCGACAAATTTCATTTCCTCACGCTTGTTTCCATTTTGAAAGACCGGCAAACTTTATTTTCTCGAGCTGTTTTTCATATAGAAAGATCGACAAATTGAATTATATCACGCTATTTTCCATCGTAGAATACCGGCAGATTTTATTTCCTAGAGTCCATCTCTATGTTGGTAGACCCGCCAAACTTTTCTTGGAAGATCTGAATTTTATAGTCCTGAACCCTTTTCTATCTAGAAATTTCCGCAAACTCCATTTTCTCACGCCCTTTACATCTTGAGAGACCAGCAAAATTATTTTGGTCACTTTTCCATATTGGAAGACCAGCGAATTTTTTTTATACCCTTTTCCATTTTGGAAGACCGGCAAATTTCATTTTCTTAAGCCGTTTCCATCCAGGAAGATCAGGAAATTTTATTTCTTTGAGCCCTCTAAAAATAATTCTTTGTCATAAAGAATTCCACCATATGTGCTCTAATCAGATATTTTAGTGTATCATTTACATTCCAGGTAGTTCTCCAGAGCCCAGCCAGTCAATGTCTTCCCCTTCAAGGATTCCAAAAAGTCACAGCACTCCTCCAAGTCGAAAAGCGTCGCCCGCACGAAACACAACCACCGCTCCGGGCAAACCACCCCTTTTCAAAACCCCTGCAGGCAATCGATCCAGAAACCCATCTCGCAATCCATCCAGAAACCCATCCAGGAACGCAAGCAGAGAACCCAGCCCGACAAAAACTCCTACGTCGCCTTCAAGAATCCCCGTGACCAAATACGGCAAGGTCCCGGCTAGAGTGAACTCGTTTAAAACAGCTAAACCGAAAGTGCCTCCTAAAAATCAAGTGGTCAGTGAACAATCCGACGACACCGACGCATCTAGGAACGCATCGAAGACGCCTTTGAACAGAAGACTTAGTGTGAGTAAACTACGAACTAACTCCAGACCGAACCATTTACCAAAAACGGGAAACTATGGCAATAATAATAATTATACATCAACCAGTGATAGTTCTGTGGGTAATGCTAATGCTAAAGCGCACGCGTCGAGCAGGGCTGAGAAAGATTCTGGGAAAGCCACGAACGGCAATAAAGATGACGGAAGTAATAAAATCAAGGGCAGTCCTGCTGGGATTAAAGAAACTAGAGCTAGCGCAGAAAGAGATAAAGCTGATGGTGCAAATAACAATTCAACCAAAGAAGCCGTGGAAAAGATCACAACCACCGATGACGCGACCAAATCCGATGGGGAAACTTCGGGAAAAAGCACCCCTGGCAGCAAAGACGCAGCACCCAAGCAAACGGATCAGAAACCGGATAAGCTTCCATCTGCGACAACCGTGGTTTCTAGCACCACCTCAACGGTAGCGCATCCCTTGAAGATAGACACCAATTTGAACTTCCCACACCACTATGAAGGGTCGAAGCCGATATCGCCCATGGTCGATGGGAGGGTGTTGAGCGCCACCAGCGTTTCGAACGCAATCAACAAGATGAACGACACCGTATTGGACTCGCAGACCGTTATGAAAGACCACGGGTTCTCCAAGCTATCGCCAGCGGCGAGCGCCATAATCTCTGTGGCAAAGGAAACCCACAAAGCTCCCAGCAACCCAGCGCTGGACACGAAGAACGCAACTACCGCTCTGCCAACGGTGGAACCAATCGACCAGACTGTCGGGAGGAACAAGGAAGTCGTTCATCAAGACAGCAACCACACCAACAACCACAACAACCACACCAACAACGTTTCCCACGTGATGAGCTCTAAGGCGCTGGAACTAGAGGTGCAGAAGCACATCCAGAAGCTGATCACTCCGGAGCACGCCATGAGCGAAACGCTGCGCAAATCCAGGACCGTCATAGCGTCTGACGTGCAGCCCATCAGGATCACCGTGCGAGAGAAGCCTTCGGACGTCGAAGTGCAGAGCGGGAATGTCAGATTGCCGGTCAGCGCAACGAATGGAGTTAACGAAAGACCGAGGTGAGTTGTTTAAATGGATGCATGATTGAGCGTTTGGTCGACGACGACGTTTCGCTCCAAGGTTGGTTATCGGCGAAGGAATCGACCTTCGCGAAAGTCGTAAAAGTGGAAGATTAGTTTCACGCTATTTTCGAAACGGTAAACAAGGCATGGCTTCGGATGTGTCTATTCGCGGTTTGGGTCGGTGAAGTTTCAGACAAAATTGAAGACGGGTGGAAGAATATTGGCTTTTTCGCGCCTTGAACAAGTTGTTGCGAACTGGAGCCATACCCTCGTTAGAAAAAGGCGAGATATCGTGAAGTTTGATGCTATGATAACATGAAATTGATTCTGGGTATACAGAGTGTCTCACAGATTCTGGGTCATACGAAACAATCTCCAAATAAACTTCAAAAACGTATTATTTTTTTGAATTTCATAGGGCGGCTTTGAGAAGAGATTTACTGTCGTTATTATAATAACAAATGTCACATCAACTTGTTGAAGTTGTCGTTCTTTATCAGTTTTTGTATTTTTCAATTCATCAGTAGAAATGTCTCCAAAATTGAGTGTACAAGAAAAAAATACTCTTCACCCAAACCATTCTGTTAAAACGGTGGTTCTGGTAATAGGGTTCCTTGGTGAAATGACGGACACACTGCTTGCAAACCTAAAATCATACCGGCTTGCCATGATATGGCAGAAATCTTAGGCGGACGAAAGCAAATGGCCGTCATTCTTGCTTAACTTCGCCTGCTCAGGACACATGATTCTAGGACCCAATAGTCACTTACCCCATGGCGTGTTGAGTGGTTATTGGGACAACTGATCCAGCGCGCCCTCCGGAAGTGTCGGAACTTCCGAGACAGGCCTGACTGGAAAATTCCTAACGATTAAAAAAAAACTGACCGTCACTGATACACCAAGAGTTTCGACGAGAACTATGACAGAAAATACAGAAATATCTCATACCTCTGTTAGAATTTCAAATCTAAAACAGTTTCACCCTTACAAACCAAAATTTGTACTGCGAGATTGGAATTGTGACGCTCAATTTTTTGTGCATAGTTCCAGGAAATGTGAGAAGACAATTGTGATTTTTCAAAAATTGTTCCATTTTTACTTTCAAATTGTAGATGGTGGGCAGATCATAATCCTAATTTTATTATTGAAGCCAAGGACCAATATAGTTTCATATTAAATGTATGGGTGGAATTTTAAATGAGCGAATTGTAGGTCCCATTTATTTTGAACAAACTTTTTGTCCTACAACCCACCATTACAGACGTGGATTCATTCATTATCGAAACAACCTAGGTCGATATTCAGATAATCCTTGGCCTGGTACCTCTCCAGATCTAACACGGTGTGATTTTTTTATAGGAGCTTCTGAGAAGCAATGTTCAGAGTAGTTTGGAACGCTCGTTTCTTTTACGATGCAATGATGTCATTCGTGAGTTGTTAATGAGCTGAGCTTGATTATCTAAACACAAGCGTTCAGGTGTACTATGCATGTCCGGCTCCCGCGCGTTACAATATCTTAAGCAATAACGAGAGTTTCATCATATATTGCAATAGATCGCTGCCATAAATAAACAGATCACCAGTTGATCTCTGATGAAGGCAACGATATTGTCGATCATTTAGAATTCCTGGCGTTCTAAATATTTCATGGACTTTATGGCTTCTTCCATGACCTTCGGGTAAACAATTAGTATTCTGATACGTGTGTAGATGCTAGATAGACCCCTTTTTCTTTTTTTATGGAAAGGTTGTACTATAGCAACATTCCAGTTGGACGAAAATACCCCAAAATCATCGGAGAGGCCGAACGACTTGCATTGAACTGGTGTTAGTTCTAGAGCACCTTTCAAAAGTTAGCGTGTTGAATATAAAATTGAATATGAAATCCGAAGTAAATTGAAAAATTCAAATGTAGTTGTGCTAGAGAGGTATCATCAAAGTGAAATGAATACGGAGTACCCTTCTCTCTAAAAGCGTTTCCACCAAGTGAAAAAATCAAGGCAAACATCTGTCAGAAAATAACAACTTTCCTGGCTAATACCACGACGGACACTGAACTACATCAAACACGCCTACTTATCTTGGGCTCACTGTATTCAGTTTGCTGACTTTCCCAATATGTAGGTGCGGTCTAAGTGAATTTCTGAAGATTTGAAATTGTCTTGTAAACTGGAAAACACACACCAATTCCACATTGAATCCGCGGTAGAATTATCACCCCGAATACAGTTCAAAATAGCGAATTCCGATACATGTTAATAGCCGCTTTGAATTAGCATACCTTTCATCGTTGGTTTTGATGCCCCAAATATTCGTTAAATTTAGCAACTTATTGGGGTTAGTGGTCCAGTGAAATAAGAAAAACCACATTTCAAGCGATCGAATTTGTAGAAGTGCGTGTTGTGTATGAAAAATGTTAAAAGTAACAACGTTACAGCGAATAAGGCGAAGGTCATCGCTTTTCTTCACGGTTGTTTTGCATGGAAAAAAGTTCTTTGACGCACATTCCTTTCGATAGAGTCGATAAAGTTGGTCAGTTGGTCGCTATCTTCATCTGAGATAATGAAATCCTTCGGTCATGTGTGGGTGACAGCACATGGAGGAATGAAAGGTAGTTTAATGACAGCAGATACCTCCACTAAAAAAATCAGCAGCATCGGCAGAACCAGTACCATTTTGGGTCTTCTCTGGAGGAATCTAGGAAAAGAAAATTCTGGAAAAAAAACGGAAAAAAACAACGGAAAGAACCCCGGAAAGAAAACCCTACGGAAAAACCCGGAAAGAAAACCCCCAGAAAAAAAAACGGAAAAAATACCCCTATATGTGATAACAATGGCCAGTACATAAAAAGTAATGAAATGAAGTGTGTCATGTTAAAGAAACTAGACCATATTTGATTAATTTTACAATACCAATAAAAGTTTTAACCTATCCTGTGGAATGTTCAACGTCGACGACCAAAAAAGACGATTTTTTATATTTTTATGACTCGATTGTTCCTGAGAGAACTAACCTGGTGACAGATTCGCTTTTTTGCAATGCTGGAAAATCTGTTGTTCCACCTCTCTGCATTGAAAAATGAATCAAATATGGTCTAGTTTCTTTAACATGACACACAGTTGAAATTTCATTACTTTTTGTGTACTGGCCATTGTTATCGCATATAGGGATATTTTTTCTGTTTTTTTTTTCGTGTTTTTTATTGCTTTTTTCCGATTTTTTCCGTTATTTTTTTCGTATACCTCTCTGGAGGAATATGTTACCGATCCAAAAAGTATCTCTTCTCCACGCTCCCATTATGAGAACGTACTCAATTCAACATTCACCTGTTTAGGAGATAAGGCAACATTTTGAGATTATATTTTTTTTAAATAACGAAGGCGCGGGTATCTAGCAGATATATCTAACGAGTACAAATAAGAACAACTTTGTATGTAGATTTAGTTTAATTTTCCTCTTGAAGATGGTTACTACACCAAAGGTTCCAAAGAGTACAGTGCAAGCATCAATAAGGTTATTAAGATATGAAACTTTTTTCAGCTGGTATAGAGCATAAAAACCAGTGTCTAAGTGTACACTTGGAAATTTTGTTGCTGTCGATGGGTGTACAGTACTATTATTGATTGATTTACTCTGAATTAGCACAGTCTTCTCCGCATCAACCATGAGCCTATTTTTTTGACACAATGCGGCAAATCTTTCACCTATTATATTCAATTCGAATTGAAGCTCTTCAAGGCTATCGGCTTCTGCCAAAACTGAAGTATCATTAGCGAAAAGTGTACTGTGGAAGATCGTTGATATACAGTAAAATTATCAATGGCCCCAAGACCGATCCTTGTGGAACACCAATATCTACATCGAATTGTTTTAAATTAGTATTATTCCAATTAACAAATATGTTGTATGCAAGGAATTTCCCATGAATACCTAGCGTCCACAATTTATCAGCGAGTATATCAAAGTCAATGACTATTCTATAGACAATACTGCGTTTTGCTAGTTCCAAGCGAACTTTCGTCTGTTATTCTTGTTGTTGTCCACCTTGTTATGTTCGCTCGCCAACAATGACTGAGTGAAAAACAATTCTCGCTATCCACCTACGACTGGTATGGAAAAAGTGCAAATATTAAAATCCTAAGGGAAACTTGGGTATCGGGCGAGTTTCAGGGTGAGTCACGTGACCGGTCAGTGATGTTATGATACTGCCAAAGGTCACGCAACGCTACAGGGTCATACCTGCAAAGAAATTTCGCGATTCAAGCTAGGCGTGTTTTACACGAAAACTCGAAAAATAAACAAATATGAGTATTCGCGATTCACATGCCATAATTCCCCCAAATAAATCCACTGACAAGCGGAATCCTCCTAGGTAGAGACATTTGATAAGCACTGGCAATCGTGGACGTCCACATGGCAAGAATTCAAATCGACCAGACTTCATATAGTCGATCCGTTCGGACAATTCTGGAGAGAGTGGTTTTAATTTGGAAGATTCATCCAATTTTGGGTGGTTATTTTGTCTATTTCAAACCGTTCTAAAGTTGATAAAGTTCATCTGGAATTGAGAATGTCCCTCCAATTTTTTTGAGGGTCTACCCTTTATAACTTTTTTAGAGTGCTTTTTTGTTAATGGTGATCTACTTTAAATTCACAAAGTACGTATAATTTTCATCATTTTGAATCAATTGGCGTTCGCAGAATTGTTCCGTATATGAAATTTCGAATGAATCTGATGATTTTATATTTTTCATAATTTTTAGGGGTCTACCCCTTAGGACTTTTTCGAGTATTTTTTTAATAATGGCAATTGACTCGAAATTCACAGAGTATACCATTTTCATCATTTTGAATCGATTGGCGTTCGCAGAATTGCTCTATTTCAAACCGTTCTCGAGTTGAAAAAGTTCATCTGGAATTGAGAGGGGTTATGTTCCTCTCAAATTTGGGATTCGTCATTTTTGTTATCAATTTTCGTAAAATACAACCATTTTACAATATGCTCACATTTCCGTATATGAAATTTCGAATGAATCTGATGATTTTATATTTTTAATGATTTTTAGGGGTCTACCCCTTAGGACTTTTTCGAGTATTTTTTTATTAATGGCAATTGACTCGAAATTCACAAAGTATACCATTTTCATCATTCTGAATCGATTGGCGTTCGCAGAATTGCTCTATTTCAAACCGTTCTCGAGTTGAAAAAGTTCATCTGGAATTGAGAGGGGTTATCTTCCTCTCAAATTTGGGATTCGTCATTTTTGTTATCAATTTTCGTAAAATACAACCATTTTACAATATCCTCACATTTCCGTATATGAAATTTCGAATGAATCTGATGATTTTATATTTTTAATGATTTTTAGGGGTCTACCCCTTAGGACTTTTTCGAGTATTTTTTTATTAATGGCAATTGACTCGAAATTCACAGAGTATACCATTTTCATCATTTTGAATCGATTGGCGTTCGCAGAATTGCTCTATTTCAAACCGTTCTCGAGTTGAAAAAGTTCATCTGGAATTGAGAGGGGTTATGTTCCTCTCAAATTTGGGATTCGTCATTTTTGTTATCAATTTTCGTAAAATACAACCATTTTACAATATGCTCACATTTCCGTATATGAAATTTCGAATGAATCTGATGATTTTATATTTTTCATAATTTTTAGGGGTCTACCCCTTAGGACTTTTTCGAGCATTTTTTTATTATTGGCAATTGACTCGAAATTCACAGAGTATACCTTTTTCATCATTTTGAATCGATTGGCGTTCGCAGAATTGCTCTATTTCAAACCGTTCTCGAGTTGAAAAAGTTCATCTGGAATTGAGAGGGGTTATGTTCCTCTCAAATTTGGGATTCGTCATTTTTGTTATCAATTTTCGTAAAATACAACCATTTTACAATATGCTCACATTTCCGTATATGAAATTTCGAATGAATCTGATGATTTTATATTTTTAATGTTTTTAGGGGTCAACCCCTTAGGACTTTTTCGAGTATTTTTTTATTAATGGCAATTGACTCGAAATTCACAGAGTATCCCATTTTCATTATTTTGAATCGATTGGCGTTCGCAGAATTGCTCTATTTCAAACCGTTCTCGAGTTGAAAAAGTTCATCTGGAATTGAGAGGGGTTATGTTCCTCTCAAATTTGGGATTCGTCATTTTTGTTATCAATTTTCGTAAAATACAACCATTTTACAATATGCTCACATTTCCGTATATGAAATTTCGAATGAATCTGATGATTTTATATTTTTCATAATTTTTAGGGGTCTACCCCTTAGGACTTTTTCGATTATTTTTTTATCAATGGCAATTGACTCGAAATTCACAGAGTATATCATTTTCATCATTTTGAATCGATTGGCGTTCGCAGAATTGCTCTATTTCAAACCGTTCTCGAGTTGAAAAAGTTCATCTGGAATTGAGAGGGGTTATGTTCCTCTCAAATTTGGGATTCGTCATTTTTGTTATCAATTTTCGTAAAATACAACCATTTTACAATATGCTCACATTTCCGTATATGAAATTTCGAATGAATCTGATGATTTTATATTTTTCATAATTTTTAGGGGTCTACCCCTTAGGACTTTTTCGAGTATTTTTTTATTAATGGCAATTGACTCGAAATTCACAGAGTATACCATTCTCATCATTTTGAATCGATTGGCGTTCGCAGAATTGCTCTATTTCAAACCGTTCTCGAGTTGAAAAAGTTCATCTGGAATTGAGAGGGGTTATGTTCCTCTCAAATTTGGGATTCGTCATTTTTGTTATCAATTTTCGTAAAATACAACCATTTTACAATATTCTCACATTTCCGTATATGAAATTTCGAATGAATCTGATGATTTTATATTTTTAATGATTTTTAGGACTTTTTCGAGTATTTTTTCATTAATGGCAATTGACTCGAAATTCACAGAGTATACCATTTTCATCATTTTGAATCGATTGGCGTTCGCAGAATTGCTCTATTTCAAACCGTTCTCGAGTTGAAAAAGTTCATCTGGAATTGAGAGGGGTTATGTTCCTCTCAAATTTGGGATTCGTCATTTTTGTTATCAATTTTCGAAAAATACAACCATTTTACAATATGCTCACATTTCCGTATATGAAATTTCGAATGAATCTGATGATTTTATATTTTTAATGATTTTTAGGGGTCTACCCCTTAGGACTTTTTTGAGTATTTTTTTATTAATGGCAATTGACTCGAAATTCACAGAGTATACCATTTTCATCATTTTGAATCGATTGGCGTTCGCAGAATTGCTCTATTTCAAACCGTTCTCGAGTTGAAAAAGTTCATCTGGAATTGAGAGGGGTTATGTTCCTCTCAAATTTGGGATTCGTCATTTTTGTTATCAATTTTCGTAAAATAAAACCATTTTACAATATGCTCACATTTCCGTATATGAAATTTCGAATGAATCTGATGATTTTATATTTTTAATGATTTTTAGGGGTCTACCCCTTAGGACTTTTTCGAGTATTTTTTTATTAATGGCAATTGACTCGAAATTCACAGAGTATACCATTTTCATCATTTTGAATCGATTGGCGTTCGCAGAATTGCTCTATTTCAAACCGTTCTCGAGTTGAAAAAGTTCATCTGGAATTGAGAGGGGTTACGTTCCTCTCAAATTTGGGATTCGTCATTTTTGTTATCAATTTTCGTAAAATACAACCATTTTACAATATGCTCACATTTCCGTATATGAAATTTCGAATGAATCTGATGATTTTATATTTTTCATAATTTTTAGGGGTCTACCCCTTAGGACTTTTTCGAGTATTTTTTTATTAATGGCAATTGACTCGAAATTCACAGAGTATACCATTCTCATCATTTTGAATCGATTGGCGTTCGCAGAATTGCTCTATTTCAAACCGTTCTCGAGTTGAAAAAGTTCATCTGGAATTGAGAGGGGTTATGTTCTTCTCAAATTTGGGATTCGTCATTTTTGTTATCAATTTTCGTAAAATACAACCATTTTACAATATGCTCACATTTCCGTATATGAAATTTCGAATGAATCTGATGATTTTATATTTTTAATGATTTTTAGGACATTTTCGAGTATTTTTTCATTAATGGCAATTGACTCGAAATTCACAGAGTATACAATTTTCATCATTTTGAATCGATTGGCGTTCGCAGAATTGCTCTATTTCAAACCGTTCTCGAGTTGAAAAAGTTCATCTGGAATTGAGAGGGGTTATGTTCCTCTCAAATTTGGGATTCGTCATTTTTGTTATCAATTTTCTTAAAATACAACCATTTTACAATATGCTCACATTTCCGTATATGAAATTTCGAATGAATCTGATGATTTTATATTTTTAATGATTTTTAGGGGTCTACCCCTTAGGACTTTTTTGAGTATTTTTTTATTAATGGCAATTGACTCGAAATTCACAGAGTATACCATTTTCATCATTTTGAATCGATTGGCGTTCGCAGAATTGCTCTATTTCAAACCGTTCTCGAGTTGAAAAAGTTCATCTGGAATTGAGAGGGGTTATGTTCCTCTCAAATTTGGGATTCGTC
This sequence comes from Chrysolina americana, assembly GCA_958502065.1. Classification (NCBI taxonomy): domain Eukaryota; kingdom Metazoa; phylum Arthropoda; class Insecta; order Coleoptera; family Chrysomelidae; genus Chrysolina; species Chrysolina americana. Next base: position 101,484,485 of record OY293412.1, on the reverse strand, counting down.
ATTTTTGTTATAAATTTTCGTAAAATAAAACCATTTTACAATATGCTCACATTTCCGTATATGATATTTCGAATGAATCTGATGATTTTATATTTTTAATGATTTTTAGGGGTCTACCCCTTAGGACATTTTCGAGTATTTTTTTATTAATGGCAATTGACTCGAAATTCACAGAGTATACCATTTTCATCATTTTGAATCGATTGGCGTTCGCAGAATTGCTCTATTTCAAACCGTTCTCGAGTTGAAAAAGTTCATCTGGAATTGAGAGGGGTTATGTTCCTCTCAAATTTGGGATTCGTCATTTTTGTTATCAATTTTCGTAAAATACAACCATTTTACAATATGCTCACATTTCCGTATATGAAATTTCGAATGAATCTGATGATTTTATATTTTTAATGATTTTTAGGGGTCAACCCCTTAGGACTTTTTCGAGTATTTTTTTATTAATGGCAATTGACTCGAAATTCACAGAGTATACCATTTTCATCATTTTGAATCGATTGGCGTTCGCAGAATTGCTCTATTTCAAACCGTTCTCGAGTTGAAAAAGTTCATCTGGAATTGAGAGGGGTTATGTTCCTCTCAAATTTGGGATTCGTCATTTTTGTTATCAATTTTCGTAAAATACAACCATTTTACAATATGCTCACATTTCCGTATATGAAATTTCGAATGAATCTGATGATTTTATATTTTTAATGATTTTTAGGGGTCTACCCCTTAGGACTTTTTCGAGTATTTTTTCATTAATGGCAATTGACTCGAAATTCACAAAGTATACCATTTTCATCATTCTGAATCGATTGGCGTTCGCAGAATTGCTCTATTTCAAACCGTTCTCGAGTTGAAAAAGTTCATCTGGAATTGAGAGGGGTTATCTTCCTCTCAAATTTGGGATTCGTCATTTTTGTTATCAATTTTCGTAAAATACAACCATTTTACAATATGCTCACATTTCCGTATATGAAATTTCGAATGAATCTGATGATTTTATATTTTTCATAATTTTTAGGGGTCTACCCCTTAGGACTTTTTCGAGTATTTTTTTATTAATGGCAATAGACTCGAAATTCACAGAGTATATCATTCTCATCATTTTGAATCGAATGGCATTCGCAGAATTGCTCTGTTTCAAACCGTTCTCGAGTTGAAAAAGTTCATCTGGAATTGAGAGGGGTTAAGTTCCTCTCAAATTTGGGATTCGTCATTTTTGTTATCAATTTTCGTAAAATACAACCATTTTACAATATGCTCACATTTCCGTATATGAAATTTCGAATGAATCTGATGATTTTATATTTTTAATGATTTTTAGGGGTCTACCCCTTAGGACTTTTTTGAGTATTTTTTCATTAATGGCAGTTGACTCGAAATTCACAGAGTTTACAATTTTCATCATTCTGAATCGATTGGCGTTCGCAGAATTGCTCTATTTCAAACCGTTCTCGAGTTGAAAAAGTTCATCTGGAATTGAGAGGGGTTATCTTCCTCTCAAATTTGGGATTCGTCATTTTTGTTATCAATTTTCGTAAAATACAACCATTTTACAATATCCTCACATTTCCGTATATGAAATTTCGAATGAATCTGATGATTTTATATTTTTAATGATTTTTAGGGGTCTACCCCTTAGGACTTTTTCGAGTATTTTTTTATTAATGGCAATTGACTCGAAATTCACAGAGTATACCATTTTCATCATTTTGAATCGATTGGCGTTCGCAGAATTGCTCTATTTCAAACCGTTCTCGAGTTGAAAAAGTTCATCTGGAATTGAGAGGGGTTATGTTCCTCTCAAATTTGGGATTCGTCATTTTTGTTATCAATTTTCGTAAAATACAACCATTTTACAATATGCTCACATTTCCGTATATGAAATTTCGAATGAATCTGATGATTTTATATTTTTCATAATTTTTAGGGGTCTACCCCTTAGGACTTTTTCGAGCATTTTTTTATTATTGGCAATTGACTCGAAATTCACAGAGTATACCTTTTTCATCATTTTGAATCGATTGGCGTTCGCAGAATTGCTCTATTTCAAACCGTTCTCGAGTTGAAAAAGTTCATCTGGAATTGAGAGGGGTTATGTTCCTCTCAAATTTGGGATTCGTCATTTTTGTTATCAATTTTCGTAAAATACAACCATTTTACAATATGCTCACATTTCCGTATATGAAATTTCGAATGAATCTGATGATTTTATATTTTTAATGTTTTTAGGGGTCAACCCCTTAGGACTTTTTCGAGTATTTTTTTATTAATGGCAATTGACTCGAAATTCACAGAGTATCCCATTTTCATTATTTTGAATCGATTGGCGTTCGCAGAATTGCTCTATTTCAAACCGTTCTCGAGTTGAAAAAGTTCATCTGGAATTGAGAGGGGTTATGTTCCTCTCAAATTTGGGATTCGTCATTTTTGTTATCAATTTTCGTAAAATACAACCATTTTACAATATGCTCACATTTCCGTATATGAAATTTCGAATGAATCTGATGATTTTATATTTTTCATAATTTTTAGGGGTCTACCCCTTAGGACTTTTTCGATTATTTTTTTATCAATGGCAATTGACTCGAAATTCACAGAGTATATCATTTTCATCATTTTGAATCGATTGGCGTTCGCAGAATTGCTCTATTTCAAACCGTTCTCGAGTTGAAAAAGTTCATCTGGAATTGAGAGGGGTTATGTTCCTCTCAAATTTGGGATTCGTCATTTTTGTTATCAATTTTCGTAAAATACAACCATTTTACAATATGCTCACATTTCCGTATATGAAATTTCGAATGAATCTGATGATTTTATATTTTTCATAATTTTTAGGGGTCTACCCCTTAGGACTTTTTCGAGTATTTTTTTATTAATGGCAATTGACTCGAAATTCACAGAGTATACCATTCTCATCATTTTGAATCGATTGGCGTTCGCAGAATTGCTCTATTTCAAACCGTTCTCGAGTTGAAAAAGTTCATCTGGAATTGAGAGGGGTTATGTTCCTCTCAAATTTGGGATTCGTCATTTTTGTTATCAATTTTCGTAAAATACAACCATTTTACAATATTCTCACATTTCCGTATATGAAATTTCGAATGAATCTGATGATTTTATATTTTTAATGATTTTTAGGACTTTTTCGAGTATTTTTTCATAAATGGCAATTGACTCGAAATTCACAGAGTATACCATTTTCATCATTTTGAATCGATTGGCGTTCGCAGAATTGCTCTATTTCAAACCGTTCTCGAGTTGAAAAAGTTCATCTGGAATTGAGAGGGGTTATGTTCCTCTCAAATTTGGGATTCGTCATTTTTGTTATCAATTTTCGTAAAATACAACCATTTTACAATATGCTCACATTTCCGTATATGAAATTTCGAATGAATCTGATGATTTTATATTTTTTATGATTTTTAGGGGTCTACCCCTTAGGACTTTTTTGAGTATTTTTTTATTAATGGCAATTGACTCGAAATTCACAGAGTATACCATTTTCATCATTTTGAATCGATTGGCGTTCGCAGAATTGCTCTATTTCAAACCGTTCTCGAGTTGAAAAAGTTCATCTGGAATTGAGAGGGGTTATGTTCCTCTCAAATTTGGGATTCGTCATTTTTGTTATCAATTTTCGTAAAATAAAACCATTTTACAATATGCTCACATTTCCGTATATGAAATTTCGAATGAATCTGATGATTTTATATTTTTAATGATTTTTAGGGGTCTACCCCTTAGGACTTTTTCGAGTATTTTTTTATTAATGGCAATTGACTCGAAATTCACAGAGTATACCATTTTCATCATTTTGAATCGATTGGCGTTCGCAGAATTGCTCTATTTCAAACCGTTCTCGAGTTGAAAAAGTTCATCTGGAATTGAGAGGGGTTACGTTCCTCTCAAATTTGGGATTCGTCATTTTTGTTATCAATTTTCGTAAAATACAACCATTTTACAATATGCTCACATTTCCGTATATGAAATTTCGAATGAATCTGATGATTTTATATTTTTCATAATTTTTAGGGGTCTACCCCTTAGGACTTTTTCGAGTATTTTTTTATTAATGGCAATTGACTCGAAATTCACAGAGTATACCATTCTCATCATTTTGAATCGATTGGCGTTCGCAGAATTGCTCTATTTCAAACCGTTCTCGAGTTGAAAAAGTTCATCTGGAATTGAGAGGGGTTATGTTCTTCTCAAATTTGGGATTCGTCATTTTTGTTATCAATTTTCGTAAAATACAACCATTTTACAATATGCTCACATTTCCGTATATGAAATTTCGAATGAATCTGATGATTTTATATTTTTAATGATTTTTAGGACATTTTCGAGTATTTTTTCATTAATGGCAATTGACTCGAAATTCACAGAGTATACCATTCTCATCATTTTGAATCGATTGGCGTTCGCAGAATTGCTCTATTTCAAACCGTTCTCGAGTTGAAAAAGTTCATCTGGAATTGAGAGGGGTTATGTTCCTCTCAAATTTGGGATTCGTCATTTTTGTTATCAATTTTCTTAAAATACAACCATTTTACAATATGCTCACATTTCCGTATATGAAATTTCGAATGAATCTGATGATTTTATATTTTTAATGATTTTTAGGGGTCTACCCCTTAGGACTTTTTTGAGTATTTTTTTATTAATGGCAATTGACTCGAAATTCACAGAGTATACCATTTTCATCATTTTGAATCGATTGGCGTTCGCAGAATTGCTCTATTTCAAACCGTTCTCGAGTTGAAAAAGTTCATCTGGAATTGAGAGGGGTTATGTTCCTCTCAAATTTGGGATTCGTCATTTTTGTTATAAATTTTCGTAAAATAAAACCATTTTACAATATGCTCACATTTCCGTATATGATATTTCGAATGAATCTGATGATTTTATATTTTTAATGATTTTTAGGGGTCTACCCCTTAGGACATTTTCGAGTATTTTTTTATTAATGGCAATTGACTCGAAATTCACAGAGTATACCATTTTCATCATTTTGAATCGATTGGCGTTCGCAGAATTGCTCTATTTCAAACCGTTCTCGAGTTGAAAAAGTTCATCTGGAATTGAGAGGGGTTACGTTCCTCTCAAATTTGGGATTCGTCATTTTTGTTATCAATTTTCGTAAAATACAACCATTTTACAATATGCTCACATTTCCGTATATGAAATTTCGAATGAATCTGATGATTTTATATTTTTCATAATTTTTAGGGGTCTACCCCTTAGGACTTTTTCGAGTATTTTTTTATTAATGGCAATTGACTCGAAATTCACAGAGTATACCATTCTCATCATTTTGAATCGATTGGCGTTCGCAGAATTGCTCTATTTCAAACCGTTCTCGAGTTGAAAAAGTTCATCTGGAATTGAGAGGGGTTACGTTCCTCTCAAATTTGGGATTCGTCATTTTTGTTATCAATTTTCGTAAAATACAACCATTTTACAATATGCTCACATTTCCGTATATGAAATTTCGAATGAATCTGATGATTTTATATTTTTCATAATTTTTAGGGGTCTACCCCTTAGGACTTTTTCGAGTATTTTTTTATTAATGGCAATTGACTCGAAATTCACAGAGTATACCATTCTCATCATTTTGAATCGATTGGCGTTCGCAGAATTGCTCTATTTCAAACCGTTCTCGAGTTGAAAAAGTTCATCTGGAATTGAGAGGGGTTATGTTCCTCTCAAATTTGGGATTCGTCATTTTTGTTATCAATTTTCTTAAAATACAACCATTTTACAATATGCTCACATTTCCGTATATGAAATTTCGAATGAATCTGATGATTTTATATTTTTAATGATTTTTAGGGGTCTACCCCTTAGGACTTTTTTGAGTATTTTTTTATTAATTACAATTGACTCGAAATTCACAGAGTATACCATTTTCATCATTTTGAATCGATTGGCGTTCGCAGAATTGCTCTATTTCAAACCGTTCTCGAGTTGAAAAAGTTCATCTGGAATTGAGAGGGGTTATGTTCCTCTCAAATTTGGGATTCGTCATTTTTGTTATAAATTTTCGTAAAATAAAACCATTTTACAATATGCTCACATTTCCGTATATGATATTTCGAATGAATCTGATGATTTTATATTTTTAATGATTTTTAGGGGTCTACCCCTTAGGACATTTTCGAGTATTTTTTTATTAATGGCAATTGACTCGAAATTCACAGAGTATACCATTTTCATCATTTTGAATCGATTGGCGTTCGCAGAATTGCTCTATTTCAAACCGTTCTCGAGTTGAAAAAGTTCATCTGGAATTGAGAGGGGTTATGTTCCTCTCAAATTTGGGATTCGTCATTTTTGTTATCAATTTTCGTAAAATACAACCATTTTACAATATGCTCACATTTCCGTATATGAAATTTCGAATGAATCTGATGATTTTATATTTTTTATGATTTTTAGGGGTCAACCCCTTAGGACTTTTTCGAGTATTTTTTTATTAATGGCAATTGACTCGAAATTCACAGAGTATACCATTTTCATCATTTTGAATCGATTGGCGTTCGCAGAATTGCTCTATTTCAAACCGTTCTCGAGTTGAAAAAGTTCATCTGGAATTGAGAGGGGTTATGTTCCTCTCAAATTTGGGATTCGTCATTTTTGTTATCAATTTTCGTAAAATACAACCATTTTACAATATGCTCACATTTCCGTATATGAAATTTCGAATGAATCTGATGATTTTATATTTTTAATGATTTTTAGGGGTCTACCCCTTAGGACTTTTTCGAGTATTTTTTCATTAATGGCAATTGACTCGAAATTCACAAAGTATACCATTTTCATCATTCTGAATCGATTGGCGTTCGCAGAATTGCTCTATTTCAAACCGTTCTCGAGTTGAAAAAGTTCATCTGGAATTGAGAGGGGTTATCTTCCTCTCAAATTTGGGATTCGTCATTTTTGTTATCAATTTTCGTAAAATACAACCATTTTACAATATGCTCACATTTCCGTATATGAAATTTCGAATGAATCTGATGATTTTATATTTTTCATAATTTTTAGGGGTCTACCCCTTAGGACTTTTTCGAGTATTTTTTTATTAATGGCAATAGACTCGAAATTCACAGAGTATATCATTCTCATCATTTTGAATCGAATGGCATTCGCAGAATTGCTCTGTTTCAAACCGTTCTCGAGTTGAAAAAGTTCATCTGGAATTGAGAGGGGTTATGTTCCTCTCAAATTTGGGATTCGTCATTTTTGTTATCAATTTTCGTAAAATACAACCATTTTACAATATGCTCACATTTCCGTATATGAAATTTCGAATGAATCTGATGATTTTATATTTTTAATGATTTTTAGGGGTCTACCCCTTAGGACTTTTTTGAGTATTTTTTCATTAATGGCAGTTGACTCGAAATTCACAGAGTTTACAATTTTCATCATTTTGAATCGATTGGCGTTCGCAGAATTGCTCTATTTCAAACCGTTCTCGAGTTGAAAAAGTTCATCTGGAATTGAGAGGGGTTATGTTCCTCTCAAATTTGGGATTCGTCATTTTTGTTATCAATTTTCGTAAAATACAACCATTTTACAATATGCTCACATTTCCGTATATGAAATTTCGAATGAATCTGATGATTTTATATTTTTAATGATTTTTAGGGGTCTACCCCTTAGGACTTTTTTGAGTATTTTTTTATTAATGGCAATTGACTCGAAATTCACAGAGTATACCATTTTCATCATTTTGAATCGATTGGCGTTCGCAGAATTGCTCTATTTCATACCGTTCTCAAGTTGATAAAGTTCATCTGGAATTGAGAGGGGTTATGTTCCTCTCAAATTTGGGATTCGTCATTTTTGTTATCAATTTTCGTAAAATACAACCATTTTACAATATGCTCACATTTCCGTATATGAAATTTCGAATGAATCTGATGATTTTATATTTTTAATGATTTTTAGGGGTCTACCCCTTAGGACTTTTTCGAGTATTTTTTTATTAATGGCAATTGACTTGAAATTCACAGAGTATACCATTTTCATCATTTTGAATCGATTGGCGTTCGCAGAATTGCTCTATTTCAAACCGTTCTCGAGTTGAAAAAGTTCATCTGGAATTGAGAGGGGTTATGTTCCTCTCAAATTTGGGATTCGTCATTTTTGTTATCAATTTTCGTAAAATACAACCATTTTACAATATGCTCACATTTCCGTATATGAAATTTCGAATGAATCTGATGATTTTATATTTTTAATGATTTTTAGGGGTCTACCCCTTAGGACTTTTTCGAGTATTTTTTTATTAATGGCAATTGACTCGAAATTCACAGAGTATACCATTTTCATCATTTTGAATCGATTGGCGTTCGCAGAATTGCTCTATTTCAAACCGTTCTCGAGTTGAAAAAGTTCATCTGGAATTGAGAGGGGTTATGTTCCTCTCAAATTTGGGATTCGTCATTTTTGTTATCAATTTTCGTAAAATACAACCATTTTACAATATGCTCACATTTCCGTATATGAAATTTCGAATGAATCTGATGATTTTATATTTTTCATAATTTTTAGGGGTCTACCCCTTAGGACTTTTTCGAGTATTTTTTTATTAATGGCAATTGACTCGAAATTCACAGAGTATACCATTCTCATTATTTTGAATCGATTGGCGTTCGCACAATTGCTCTATTTCAAACCGTTCTCGAGTTGAAAAAGTTCATCTGGAATTGAGAGGGGTTATGTTCCTCTCAAATTTGGGATTCGTCATTTTTGTTATCAATTTTCGTAAAATACAACCATTTTACAATATGCTCACATTTCCGTATATGAAATTTCGAATGAATCTGATGATTTTATATTTTTCATAATTTTTAGGGGTCTACCCCTTAGGACTTTTTCGAGTATTTTTTTATTAATGGCAATTGACTCGAAATTCACAGAGTATACCATTCTCATCATTTTGAATCGATTGGCGTTCCCAGAATTGCTCTATTTCAAACCGTTCTCGAGTTGAAAAAGTTCATCTGGAATTGAGAGGGGTTATGTTCTTCTCAAATTTGGGATTCGTCATTTTTGTTATCAATTTTCGTAAAATACAACCATTTTACAATATGCTCACATTTCCGTATATGAAATTTCGAATGAATCTGATGATTTTATATTTTTAATGATTTTTAGGACTTTTTCGAGTATTTTTTCATTAATGGCAATTGACTCGAAATTCACAGAGTATACAATTTTCATCATTTTGAATCGATTGGCGTTCGCAGAATTGCTCTATTTCAAACCGTTCTCGAGTTGAAAAAGTTCATCTGGAATTGAGAGGGGTTATGTTCCTCTCAAATTTGGGATTCGTCATTTTTGTTATCAATTTTCTTAAAATACAACCATTTTACAATATGCTCACATTTCCGTATATGAAATTTCGAATGAATCTGATGATTTTATATTTTTAATGATTTTTAGGGGTCTACCCCTTAGGACTTTTTCGAGTATTTTTTTATTAATGGCAATTGACTCGAAATTCACAGAGTATACCATTTTCATCATTTTGAATCGATTGGCGTTCGCAGAATTGCTCTATTTCAAACCGTTCTCGAGTTGAAAAAGTTCATCTGGAATTGAGAGGGGTTATGTTCCTCTCAAATTTGGGATTCGTCATTTTTGTTATCAATTTTCGTAAAATACAACCATTTTACAATATGCTCACATTTCCGTATATGAAATTTCGAATGAATCTGATGATTATATATTTTTAATGATTTTTAGGGGTCAACCCCTTAGGACTTTTTCGAGTATTTTTTATTAATGGCAATTGACTCGAAATTTACAGAGTATCCCATTTTCATTATTTTGAATCGATTGGCGTTCGCAGAATTGCTCTATTTCAAACCGTTCTCGAGTTGAAAAAGTTCATCTGGAATTGAGAGGGGTTATGTTCCTCTCAAATTTGGGATTCGTCATTTTTGTTATCAATTTTCGTAAAATACAACCATTTTACAATATGCTCACATTTCCGTATATGAAATTTCGAATGAATCTGATGATTTTATATTTTTCATAATTTTTAGGGGTCTACCCCTTAGGACTTTTTCGAGTATTTTTTTATTAATGGCAATAGACTCGAAATTCACAGAGTATATCATTCTCATCATTTTGAATCGAATGGCGTTCGCAGAATTGCTCTGTTTCAAACCGTTCTCGAGTTGAAAAAGATCATCTGGAATTGAGAGGGGTTATGTTCCTCTCAAATTTGGGATTCGTCATTTTTGTTATCAATTTTCGTAAAATACAACCATTTTACAATATGCTCACATTTCCGTATATGAAATTTCGAATGAATCTGATGATTTTATATTTTTAATGTTTTTAGGGGTCAACCCCTTAGGACTTTTTCGAGTATTTTTTTATTAATGGCAATTGACTCGAAATTCACAGAGTATCCCATTTTCATTATTTTGAATCGATTGGCGTTCGCAGAATTGCTCTATTTCAAACCGTTCTCGAGTTGAAAAAGTTCATCTGGAATTGAGAGGGGTTATGTTCCTCTCAAATTTGGGATTCGTCATTTTTGTTATCAATTTTCGTAAAATACAACCATTTTACAATATGCTCACATTTCCGTATATGAAATTTCGAATGAATCTGATGATTTTATATTTTTCATAATTTTTAGGGGTCTACCCCTTAGGACTTTTTCGAGTATTTTTTTATTAATGGCAATTGACTCGAAATTCACAGAGTATACCATTCTCATCATTTTGAATCGATTGGCGTTCGCAGAATTGCTCTATTTCAAACCGTTCTCGAGTTGAAAAAGTTCATCTGGAATTGAGAGGGGTTATGTTCTTCTCAAATTTGGGATTCGTCATTTTTGTTATCAATTTTCGTAAAATACAACCATTTTACAATATGCTCACATTTCCGTATATGAAATTTCGAATGAATCTGATGATTTTATATTTTTAATGATTTTTAGGACTTTTTCGAGTATTTTTTCATTAATGGCAATTGACTCGAAATTCACAGAGTATACAATTTTCATCATTTTGAATCGATTGGCGTTCGCAGAATTGCTCTATTTCAAACCGTTCTCGAGTTGAAAAAGTTCATCTGGAATTGAGAGGGGTTATGTTCCTCTCAAATTTGGGATTCGTCATTTTTGTTATCAATTTTCGTAAAATACAACCATTTTACAATATGCTCACATTTCCGTATATGAAATTTCGAATGAATCTGATGATTTTATATTTTTCATAATTTTTAGGGGTCTACCCCTTAGGACTTTTTCGAGTATTTTTTTATTAATGGCAATAGACTCGAAATTCACAGAGTATATCATTCTCATCATTTTGAATCGAATGGCGTTCGCAGAATTGCTCTGTTTCAAACCGTTCTCGAGTTGAAAAAGTTCATCTGGAATTGAGAGGGGTTATGTTCCTCTCAAATTTGGGATTCGTCATTTTTGTTATCAATTTTCGTAAAATACAACCATTTTACAATATGCTCACATTTCCGTATATGAAATTTCGAATGAATCTGATGATTTTATATTTTTCATAATTTTTAGGGGTCTACCCCTTAGGACTTTTTCGAGTATTTTTTTATTAATGGCAATTGACTCGAAATTCACAGAGTATACCATTCTCATCATTTTGAATCGATTGGCGTTCGCAGAATTGCTCTATTTCAAACCGTTCTCGAGTTGAAAAAGTTCATCTGGAATTGAGAGGGGTTATGTTCCTCTCAAATTTGGGATTCGTCATTTTTGTTATCAATTTTCGTAAAATACAACCATTTTACAATATTCTCACATTTCCGTATATGAAATTTCGAATGAATCTGATGATTTTATATTTTTAATGATTTTTAGGACTTTTTCGAGTATTTTTTCATTAATGGCAATTGACTCGAAATTCACAGAGTATACCATTTTCATCATTTTGAATCGATTGGCGTTCGCAGAATTGCTCTATTTCAAACCGTTCTCGAGTTGAAAAAGTTCATCTGGAATTGAGAGGGGTTATGTTCCTCTCAAATTTGGGATTCGTCATTTTTGTTATCAATTTTCGTAAAATACAACCATTTTACAATATGCTCACATTTCCGTATATGAAATTTCGAATGAATCTGATGATTTTATATTTTTAATGATTTTTAGGGGTCTACCCCTTAGGACTTTTTTGAGTATTTTTTTATTAATGGCAATTGACTCGAAATTCACAGAGTATACCATTTTCATCATTTTGAATCGATTGGCGTTCGCAGAATTGCTCTATTTCAAACCGTTCTCGAGTTGAAAAAGTTCATCTGGAATTGAGAGGGGATATGTTCCTCTCAAATTTGGGATTCGTCATTTTTGTTATCAATTTTCGTAAAATAAAACCATTTTACAATATGCTCACATTTCCGTATATGAAATTTCGAATGAATCTGATGATTTTATATTTTTAATGATTTTTAGGGGTCTACCCCTTAGGACTTTTTCGAGTATTTTTTTATTAATGGCAATTGACTCGAAATTCACAGAGTATACCATTTTCATCATTTTGAATCGATTGGCGTTCGCAGAATTGCTCTATTTCAAACCGTTCTCGAGTTGAAAAAGTTCATCTGGAATTGAGAGGGGTTATGTTCCTCTCAAATTTGGGATTCGTCATTTTTGTTATCAATTTTCGTAAAATACAACCATTTTACAATATGCTCACATTTCCGTATATGAAATTTCGAATGAATCTGATGATTTTATATTTTTCATAATTTTTAGGGGTCTACCCCTTAGGACTTTTTCGAGCATTTTTTTATTATTGGCAATTGACTCGAAATTCACAGAGTATACCTTTTTCATCATTTTGAATCGATTGGCGTTCGCAGAATTGCTCTATTTCAAACCGTTCTCGAGTTGAAAAAGTTCATCTGGAATTGAGAGGGGTTATGTTCCTCTCAAATTTGGGATTCGTCATTTTTGTTATCAATTTTCGTAAAATACAACCATTTTACAATATGCTCACATTTCCGTATATGAAATTTCGAATGAATCTGATGATTTTATATTTTTAATGTTTTTAGGGGTCAACCCCTTAGGACTTTTTCGAGTATTTTTTTATTAATGGCAATTGACTCGAAATTCACAGAGTATCCCATTTTCATTATTTTGAATCGATTGGCGTTCGCAGAATTGCTCTATTTCAAACCGTTCTCGAGTTGAAAAAGTTCATCTGGAATTGAGAGGGGTTATGTTCCTCTCAAATTTGGGATTCGTCATTTTTGTTATCAATTTTCGTAAAATACAACCATTTTACAATATGCTCACATTTCCGTATATGAAATTTCGAATGAATCTGATGATTTTATATTTTTCATAATTTTTAGGGGTCTACCCCTTAGGACTTTTTCGATTATTTTTTTATCAATGGCAATTGACTCGAAATTCACAGAGTATATCATTTTCATCATTTTGAATCGATTGGCGTTCGCAGAATTGCTCTATTTCAAACCGTTCTCGAGTTGAAAAAGTTCATCTGGAATTGAGAGGGGTTATGTTCCTCTCAAATTTGGGATTCGTCATTTTTGTTATCAATTTTCGTAAAATACAACCATTTTACAATATGCTCACATTTCCGTATATGAAATTTCGAATGAATCTGATGATTTTATATTTTTCATAATTTTTAGGGGTCTACCCCTTAGGACTTTTTCGAGTATTTTTTTATTAATGGCAATTGACTCGAAATTCACAGAGTATACCATTCTCATCATTTTGAATCGATTGGCGTTCGCAGAATTGCTCTATTTCAAACCGTTCTCGAGTTGAAAAAGTTCATCTGGAATTGAGAGGGGTTATGTTCCTCTCAAATTTGGGATTCGTCATTTTTGTTATCAATTTTCGTAAAATACAACCATTTTACAATATTCTCACATTTCCGTATATGAAATTTCGAATGAATCTGATGATTTTATATTTTTAATGATTTTTAGGACTTTTTCGAGTATTTTTTCATTAATGGCAATTGACTCGAAATTCACAGAGTATACCATTTTCATCATTTTGAATCGATTGGCGTTCGCAGAATTGCTCTATTTCAAACCGTTCTCGAGTTGAAAAAGTTCATCTGGAATTGAGAGGGGTTATGTTCCTCTCAAATTTGGGATTCGTCATTTTTGTTATCAATTTTCGTAAAATACAACCATTTTACAATATGCTCACATTTCCGTATATGAAATTTCGAATGAATCTGATGATTTTATATTTTTAATGATTTTTAGGGGTCTACCCCTTAGGACTTTTTTGAGTATTTTTTTATTAATGGCAATTGACTCGAAATTCACAGAGTATACCATTTTCATCATTTTGAATCGATTGGCGTTCGCAGAATTGCTCTATTTCAAACCGTTCTCGAGTTGAAAAAGTTCATCTGGAATTGAGAGGGGTTATGTTCCTCTCAAATTTGGGATTCGTCATTTTTGTTATCAATTTTCGTAAAATAAAACCATTTTACAATATGCTCACATTTCCGTATATGAAATTTCGAATGAATCTGATGATTTTATATTTTTAATGATTTTTAGGGGTCTACCCCTTAGGACTTTTTCGAGTATTTTTTTATTAATGGCAATTGACTCGAAATTCACAGAGTATACCATTTTCATCATTTTGAATCGATTGGCGTTCGCAGAATTGCTCTATTTCAAACCGTTCTCGAGTTGAAAAAGTTCATCTGGAATTGAGAGGGGTTACGTTCCTCTCAAATTTGGGATTCGTCATTTTTGTTATCAATTTTCGTAAAATACAACCATTTTACAATATGCTCACATTTCCGTATATGAAATTTCGAATGAATCTGATGATTTTATATTTTTCATAATTTTTAGGGGTCTACCCCTTAGGACTTTTTCGAGTATTTTTTTATTAATGGCAATTGACTCGAAATTCACAGAGTATACCATTCTCATCATTTTGAATCGATTGGCGTTCGCAGAATTGCTCTATTTCAAACCGTTCTCGAGTTGAAAAAGTTCATCTGGAATTGAGAGGGGTTATGTTCTTCTCAAATTTGGGATTCGTCATTTTTGTTATCAATTTTCGTAAAATACAACCATTTTACAATATGCTCACATTTCCGTATATGAAATTTCGAATGAATCTGATGATTTTATATTTTTAATGATTTTTAGGACATTTTCGAGTATTTTTTCATTAATGGCAATTGACTCGAAATTCACAGAGTATACAATTTTCATCATTTTGAATCGATTGGCGTTCGCAGAATTGCTCTATTTCAAACCGTTCTCGAGTTGAAAAAGTTCATCTGGAATTGAGAGGGGTTATGTTCCTCTCAAATTTGGGATTCGTCATTTTTGTTATCAATTTTCTTAAAATACAACCATTTTACAATATGCTCACATTTCCGTATATGAAATTTCGAATGAATCTGATGATTTTATATTTTTAATGATTTTTAGGGGTCTACCCCTTAGGACTTTTTTGAGTATTTTTTTATTAATGGCAATTGACTCGAAATTCACAGAGTATACCATTTTCATCATTTTGAATCGATTGGCGTTCGCAGAATTGCTCTATTTCAAACCGTTCTCGAGTTGAAAAAGTTCATCTGGAATTGAGAGGGGTTATGTTCCTCTCAAATTTGGGATTCGTCATTTTTGTTATAAATTTTCGTAAAATAAAACCATTTTACAATATGCTCACATTTCCGTATATGATATTTCGAATGAATCTGATGATTTTATATTTTTAATGATTTTTAGGGGTCTACCCCTTAGGACATTTTCGAGTATTTTTTTATTAATGGCAATTGACTCGAAATTCACAGAGTATACCATTTTCATCATTTTGAATCGATTGGCGTTCGCAGAATTGCTCTATTTCAAACCGTTCTCGAGTTGAAAAAGTTCATCTGGAATTGAGAGGGGTTATGTTCCTCTCAAATTTGGGATTCGTCATTTTTGTTATCAATTTTTGTAAAATACAACCATTTTACAATATGCTCACATTTCCGTATATGAAATTTCGAATGAATCTGATGATTTTATATTTTTAATGATTTTTAGGGGTCTACCCCTTAGGACTTTTTCGAGTATTTTTTTATTAATGGCAATTGACTCGAAATTCACAAAGTATACCATTTTCATCATTCTGAATCGATTGGCGTTCGCAGAATTGCTCTATTTCAAACCGTTCTCGAGTTGAAAAAGTTCATCTGGAATTGAGAGGGGTTATCTTCCTCTCAAATTTGGGATTCGTCATTTTTGTTATCAATTTTCGTAAAATACAACCATTTTACAATATCCTCACATTTCCGTATATGAAATTTCGAATGAATCTGATGATTTTATATTTTTAATGATTTTTAGGGGTCTACCCCTTAGGACTTTTTCGAGTATTTTTTTATTAATGGCAATTGACTCGAAATTCACAGAGTATACCATTTTCATCATTTTGAATCGATTGGCGTTCGCAGAATTGCTCTATTTCAAACCGTTCTCGAGTTGAAAAAGTTCATCTGGAATTGAGAGGGGTTATGTTCCTCTCAAATTTGGGATTCGTCATTTTTGTTATCAATTTTCGTAAAATACAACCATTTTACAATATGCTCACATTTCCGTATATGAAATTTCGAATGAATCTGATGATTTTATATTTTTCATAATTTTTAGGGGTCTACCCCTTAGGACTTTTTCGAGCATTTTTTTATTATTGGCAATTGACTCGAAATTCACAGAGTATACCTTTTTCATCATTTTGAATCGATTGGCGTTCGCAGAATTGCTCTATTTCAAACCGTTCTCGAGTTGAAAAAGTTCATCTGGAATTGAGAGGGGTTATGTTCCTCTCAAATTTGGGATTCGTCATTTTTGTTATCAATTTTCGTAAAATACAACCATTTTACAATATGCTCACATTTCCGTATATGAAATTTCGAATGAATCTGATGATTTTATATTTTTAATGTTTTTAGGGGTCAACCCCTTAGGACTTTTTCGAGTATTTTTTTATTAATGGCAATTGACTCGAAATTCACAGAGTATCCCATTTTCATTATTTTGAATCGATTGGCGTTCGCAGAATTGCTCTATTTCAAACCGTTCTCGAGTTGAAAAAGTTCATCTGGAATTGAGAGGGGTTATGTTCCTCTCAAATTTGGGATTCGTCATTTTTGTTATCAATTTTCGTAAAATACAACCATTTTACAATATGCTCACATTTCCGTATATGAAATTTCGAATGAATCTGATGATTTTATATTTTTCATAATTTTTAGGGGTCTACCCCTTAGGACTTTTTCGATTATTTTTTTATCAATGGCAATTGACTCGAAATTCACAGAGTATATCATTTTCATCATTTTGAATCGATTGGCGTTCGCAGAATTGCTCTATTTCAAACCGTTCTCGAGTTGAAAAAGTTCATCTGGAATTGAGAGGGGTTATGTTCCTCTCAAATTTGGGATTCGTCATTTTTGTTATCAATTTTCGTAAAATACAACCATTTTACAATATGCTCACATTTCCGTATATGAAATTTCGAATGAATCTGATGATTTTATATTTTTCATAATTTTTAGGGGTCTACCCCTTAGGACTTTTTCGAGTATTTTTTTATTAATGGCAATTGACTCGAAATTCACAGAGTATACCATTCTCATCATTTTGAATCGATTGGCGTTCGCAGAATTGCTCTATTTCAAACCGTTCTCGAGTTGAAAAAGTTCATCTGGAATTGAGAGGGGTTATGTTCCTCTCAAATTTGGGATTCGTCATTTTTGTTATCAATTTTCGTAAAATACAACCATTTTACAATATTCTCACATTTCCGTATATGAAATTTCGAATGAATCTGATGATTTTATATTTTTAATGATTTTTAGGACTTTTTCGAGTATTTTTTCATTAATGGCAATTGACTCGAAATTCACAGAGTATACCATTTTCATCATTTTGAATCGATTGGCGTTCGCAGAATTGCTCTATTTCAAACCGTTCTCGAGTTGAAAAAGTTCATCTGGAATTGAGAGGGGTTATGTTCCTCTCAAATTTGGGATTCGTCATTTTTGTTATCAATTTTCGAAAAATACAACCATTTTACAATATGCTCACATTTCCGTATATGAAATTTCGAATGAATCTGATGATTTTATATTTTTAATGATTTTTAGGGGTCTACCCCTTAGGACTTTTTTGAGTATTTTTTTATTAATGGCAATTGACTCGAAATTCACAGAGTATACCATTTTCATCATTTTGAATCGATTGGCGTTCGCAGAATTGCTCTATTTCAAACCGTTCTCGAGTTGAAAAAGTTCATCTGGAATTGAGAGGGGTTATGTTCCTCTCAAATTTGGGATTCGTCATTTTTGTTATCAATTTTCGTAAAATAAAACCATTTTACAATATGCTCACATTTCCGTATATGAAATTTCGAATGAATCTGATGATTTTATATTTTTAATGATTTTTAGGGGTCTACCCCTTAGGACTTTTTCGAGTATTTTTTTATTAATGGCAATTGACTCGAAATTCACAGAGTATACCATTTTCATCATTTTGAATCGATTGGCGTTCGCAGAATTGCTCTATTTCAAACCGTTCTCGAGTTGAAAAAGTTCATCTGGAATTGAGAGGGGTTACGTTCCTCTCAAATTTGGGATTCGTCATTTTTGTTATCAATTTTCGTAAAATACAACCATTTTACAATATGCTCACATTTCCGTATATGAAATTTCGAATGAATCTGATGATTTTATATTTTTCATAATTTTTAGGGGTCTACCCCTTAGGACTTTTTTGAGTATTTTTTTATTAATGGCAATTGACTCGAAATTCACAGAGTATACCATTTTCATCATTTTGAATCGATTGGCGTTCGCAGAATTGCTCTATTTCAAACCGTTCTCGAGTTGAAAAAGTTCATCTGGAATTGAGAGGGGTTATGTTCCTCTCAAATTTGGGATTCGTCATTTTTGTTATAAATTTTCGTAAAATAAAACCATTTTACAATATGCTCACATTTCCGTATATGATATTTCGAATGAATCTGATGATTTTATATTTTTAATGATTTTTAGGGGTCTACCCCTTAGGACATTTTCGAGTATTTTTTTATTAATGGCAATTGACTCGAAATTCACAGAGTATACCATTTTCATCATTTTGAATCGATTGGCGTTCGCAGAATTGCTCTATTTCAAACCGTTCTCGAGTTGAAAAAGTTCATCTGGAATTGAGAGGGGTTATGTTCCTCTCAAATTTGGGATTCGTCATTTTTGTTATCAATTTTCGTAAAATACAACCATTTTACAATATGCTCACATTTCCGTATATGAAATTTCGAATGAATCTGATGATTTTATATTTTTAATGATTTTTAGGGGTCTACCCCTTAGGACTTTTTCGAGTATTTTTTTATTAATGGCAATTGACTCGAAATTCACAAAGTATACCATTTTCATCATTCTGAATCGATTGGCGTTCGCAGAATTGCTCTATTTCAAACCGTTCTCGAGTTGAAAAAGTTCATCTGGAATTGAGAGGGGTTATCTTCCTCTCAAATTTGGGATTCGTCATTTTTGTTATCAATTTTCGTAAAATACAACCATTTTACAATATCCTCACATTTCCGTATATGAAATTTCGAATGAATCTGATGATTTTATATTTTTAATGATTTTTAGGGGTCTACCCCTTAGGACTTTTTCGAGTATTTTTTTATTAATGGCAATTGACTCGAAATTCACAGAGTATACCATTTTCATCATTTTGAATCGATTGGCGTTCGCAGAATTGCTCTATTTCAAACCGTTCTCGAGTTGAAAAAGTTCATCTGGAATTGAGAGGGGTTATGTTCCTCTCAAATTTGGGATTCGTCATTTTTGTTATCAATTTTCGTAAAATACAACCATTTTACAATATTCTCACATTTCCGTATATGAAATTTCGAATGAATCTGATGATTTTATATTTTTAATGATTTTTAGGACTTTTTCGAGTATTTTTTCATTAATGGCAATTGACTCGAAATTCACAGAGTATACCATTTTCATCATTTTGAATCGATTGGCGTTCGCAGAATTGCTCTATTTCAAACCGTTCTCGAGTTGAAAAAGTTCATCTGGAATTGAGAGGGGTTATGTTCCTCTCAAATTTGGGATTCGTCATTTTTGTTATCAATTTTCGAAAAATACAACCATTTTACAATATGCTCACATTTCCGTATATGAAATTTCGAATGAATCTGATGATTTTATATTTTTAATGATTTTTAGGGGTCTACCCCTTAGGACTTTTTTGAGTATTTTTTTATTAATGGCAATTGACTCGAAATTCACAGAGTATACCATTTTCATCATTTTGAATCGATTGGCGTTCGCAGAATTGCTCTATTTCAAACCGTTCTCGAGTTGAAAAAGTTCATCTGGAATTGAGAGGGGTTATGTTCCTCTCAAATTTGGGATTCGTCATTTTTGTTATCAATTTTCGTAAAATAAAACCATTTTACAATATGCTCACATTTCCGTATATGAAATTTCGAATGAATCTGATGATTTTATATTTTTAATGATTTTTAGGGGTCTACCCCTTAGGACTTTTTCGAGTATTTTTTTATTAATGGCAATTGACTCGAAATTCACAGAGTATACCATTTTCATCATTTTGAATCGATTGGCGTTCGCAGAATTGCTCTATTTCAAACCGTTCTCGAGTTGAAAAAGTTCATCTGGAATTGAGAGGGGTTACGTTCCTCTCAAATTTGGGATTCGTCATTTTTGTTATCAATTTTCGTAAAATACAACCATTTTACAATATGCTCACATTTCCGTATATGAAATTTCGAATGAATCTGATGATTTTATATTTTTCATAATTTTTAGGGGTCTACCCCTTAGGACTTTTTCGAGTATTTTTTTATTAATGGCAATTGACTCGAAATTCACAGAGTATACCATTTTCATCATTTTGAATCGATTGGCGTTCGCAGAATTGCTCTATTTCAAACCGTTCTCGAGTTGAAAAAGTTCATCTGGAATTGAGAGGGGTTATGTTCCTCTCAAATTTGGGATTCGTCATTTTTGTTATCAATTTTCGTAAAATACAACCATTTTACAATATGCTCACATTTCCGTATATGAAATTTCGAATGAATCTGATGATTTTATATTTTTAATGATTTTTACCACATTTTCGAGTATTTTTTTCGTAATAGTGATTGACTTGTAATTCACATAATATACCAATTCTACCATTCTGAATCGATTGGCGTTCGCAGAATTGCTCTATTCTCAACCGTTCTCGAGTTGAAAAAGTTCATCTGGAATTGAGAAGGGTAATGTTCTTCAAAAATTTTATTTTTGTAATTTTTCATTCATTTTCGTAAAATACAACTTTTTTTGTTATATTCTCACATTTTCGCATACGACATTTCAAATAAACCTGATCGTCCCTCCTAAATTATGTTTCCTTCATTCAGAACGAGAAATATTTTTGAAAATCCGTATTTTTTGAAAATGCAGCAGTTAAAAATAGAGTTGATGATGGTATTTCGAAAAAGAAACGTCGGGCAGTAGAACTCATATTATCACAACACAAGGAATAAATATTCTCCATCTTGTCCAGCTCTGACAATATCACAAGAAAAAAGTAAAATAAGAAATAAAAAAATTCAGTTATTTCAAAATATTTCGAGAATAAAATATATTTTTGAAAGTTTCATACTTTCATATAGGATACACAACTTTATTGTATTCATCCAAAACTATGTCTACTACCTACCATTTCTGATATTTTCATAGTAGAGAAAATTATCTTGGACACACTGTAGAAACAAATGTTTTTTATTTTTTCGTTGGTTTTGTGAGAATATTCATTTGTTTAATTGATTAAAAAAATTCTGAGAGTTAATTTCTAACTAATAAAAGTCTCATACAAGTATTCTACTGTTTGACTGTTCATGCTATTCCAATATAGAAATCAAAATAAGCATATACCCTCTCATAATTTTATAATTGTTACTCAAAAAAACAAAAACTTTGTACATTTGATAACCATATTTTTATAAGGAACGGGTATACATTTTAGACTTGTAGCATTGAATTAATATTATTTTTTTTATTCCTTGATTGAATTTGCAAAATAATATAAAAATTAATATCGAAAACTACGTACACACACAACTTCATTTTTTGCATTCATAATTCGGTAAAAATGCCAAACACACGCACATTTCCACTCCAGAATTTTGTTTTACTGAAAAAAAATAATTAGAAATCATAGACATTTTACTATTTTATGAGTGACTAGCCGCGTGAGGTTTATTGGTTTCACTATAGTTAAGTGGCCCAAATCTACATGCCTGTTCATCCACCTAGATACGGCTCTGATTTCAATGTTTACGTATCCGAGCGAATTATTCCATTGTCTTCGAATGTAAACTGGTTTACTTGCTTGTACAACTCTATACAAAGAAAATATAACACAGAATTGCCATTTCATCACGTCTGGCGTGCATTCAAATCGCAGACCCCTGAGTAAATTTACATTTTTATTCAACAACAACTAAAAATAAC
The DNA here is from genome assembly GCA_958502065.1 of Chrysolina americana. Taxonomy (NCBI): domain Eukaryota; kingdom Metazoa; phylum Arthropoda; class Insecta; order Coleoptera; family Chrysomelidae; genus Chrysolina; species Chrysolina americana. The sequence goes on along the minus strand of OY293412.1, from coordinate 101,461,917 downwards.
AACGAAATACAAAACAGCCGTAAAAAATATCATAGATAAACGCGCGCGTCACTCAAAGATGCTCCGCGATGATAAACTTGTTCCGCGGTGTATGCCTGAACCTCTTCAACTCCTGCCTGAAGTACTCCACGGTCTTCTGCAGGCCCTCGTTGAGGTTGACTTTCGGTTCCCAGCCCAGAACCTTCTTGGCCCTGGATATGTCCGGCCTCCTCCTCTGAGGATCGTCCTCCACCTCGCTGACGTGCGCTATGCTGCTGCCGCCCCCCACTAGGTTCCTTATTATGGTGGCGAATTCGTTGATGGTATGCTCGACGGGGTTTCCCAGGTTGACGGGCTCGGTGAAGTTGGAGTTCATGAGGGATATGAGGCCGTCGACGAGATCGGAGACGTACTGGAAGGACCGTGTCTGCTTTCCGGATCCGTAAACGGTGATCTTGTCGTCTTGAAGAGCTTGGAGGATGAAATTCGACACCACACGTCCATCGTTCATGTGCATCCTGAAGAGAGAGAGAGAGAGATTTTATAATATTTGTCCATTTTAAGAGGCCTAAAAACCATGGTGTATCGACTTGAAGGATTGTTTAGAATAATCAATGAATTTTTGGTTTCAGACCCCATGTCTTGCCAAAGACTTTGCGGCATGTCCAGCTTGATGTTCATTTTACACAACCGCTTTAGAACCAGAGAAATGCGTCTACAAGAGAATAGTAAGACTCTCCAATTGCATCGAAAAATTCTTCTATTGTTACGAGATAACAAGAACGAGAAGGAGAACTCCAGAAAATTCTCGAAGAACAGAGAAATGAACGAGAAGAAGCACTCCAGAAACTTCTCGAACAACAAAAGAATGAATTAGAACGAATAGAAAATCAGACCTTCACAGAGTTCTAGAACATCAAGACAAGTTCTTCCAACATGTTCTACAGAAAACCGAAGTTCAAATGGAGGAACTGAGAGGACAAATAGAAGAAGACGTCAAGAAAATCGACGATGAGCTTAATAGGAAAGTGGATACAGTGCGAGAGGAGGTGAAAGGACTCGAAAATCAGATAGCACTCCTCAAGAAGCAAGATCGTCGAGCCTGGGTTGCCACATCAGGAATTTCCGTAAAACCACCTACTTTTGATGGACAGTCCTCTTGGTCCATATATCGCCGGCAATTTGAAGCTGCAGCAGTGGCAAATGGATGAAGTGAAGAAGAACAAGCTACGGCCCTTATAGTAGCTTTGAGAGGGCCAGCTTTGGGTATGTTACAGACGATACCTATCGAACAGCAAAATAAATATAAAGACCTGATTACTGCCTGACTTACTAGCATTACGGTATGGTGATCAACATCGAGAACAGCTGTATCGGGCTCAAATGAAAACGAGCACTCAGATATCAGGTGAGAGTCTGCAGGAATTTGAATCGGATGTGAGACGCCTAATTCATCTGGCTTACCCAGAAGCACCGGGAGATTTCAAGGAACAGTTAGTGGTGCAGTTATTTATAGATGGACTGAGAGACACCGAAGTCCAAAGAACTCTGCGTCTAACACACTTGGAGAGGAGTAGTGATGCCTTGGTACGTTCTCTAGAAGTTGGGGCGGCCCTCAACTCCTTGAGTCCGAAAGTACGAGCGGTTTCAATAGAAGAACCCGAACAACGATCAAGCGCAGCTACTGGTTCATTCGAGAAGGTTCTGGATGCGCTCAGACCTTTGAAAAGCGGAATAAGCACTCAGGAGAAGAGGGCTTGCTATCGATGTGGAAAATTGGGACATTTTATTAGAGACTGCAGGGTAAGAATGCCACAACGTTCGCTATCACCTGTGTGGACAAGGTCTTCCAGCGAGTCCTCAAATTGGCGATAGGAACCCCCAGGATCATCCCTGTTAAGAGGCTACGTACAACCGAATGGATACCAGGGCGCATGCCGACTAGCAATGATGAAGATCCCGATGCTATCCCAGTTAAGAGGCTAAGAACAACTGAATTGTCAAACAACACAGACACCTTGCCCAGAAGACTTGATTCGGAGCGAAAAGACCCACCTGGAAGGAAATCTCCTTACGATCACCAGTTTTCAAGGCATTGTGGGCACAATGGGATTCCCTGATTGTTGAGAATGGTCTACTGAAGAGAGCTTGGGAACCAGGCGACGGCAGAAAAGTGATTTCTCAATTGGTTGTGCCTAGGTCGAGGATAAGTGAAGTCTGGGAGGAGATCCATGGCAGCAAATCAGGTGGACATTTTGGAGTGAATAAGACCATGGATAAAATACGTCAGAGATTTTACTGGGTCCAATGTCGTGAAGATGTAGAGAGATGGTGTCGAAGATGTCTGAAGTGTGAAGCAAGCAAAGGTCCGAAGACAAGATCGAGAGGAGAGATGAAACAATACAATGTAGGTGCTCCCCTCGAACGAATCGCCATCGATGTAGCAGGACCGTTTCCTATGATGAATGATGGCAACAAATACATCCTGGTTGCCATGGATTACTTTAGCAAATGGGTTGAAGCTTATGCCTTGCCTAATCAAGAAGCATCCACAGTTGCAAGAGCTCTGGTGGATAACATGTTTTCAAGGTTTGGAGTCCCAATGGAGCTACATTCCGATCAAGGAAGAAATTTTGAATCAAATTTATTCAAGGAAGTTTGTGAATTGATGGGAATTAGCAAGACCAGAACAACGGCCCCCCACCCACAGTCTGATGGCATGGTTGAAAGGTTCAACAGGACTATGGAAGAATATCTTTCCAAAGTAGTAGAGGAGCACCAAAAGACATGGGATCGGCATCTTCCACTATTCTTGATGGCTTACAGGGCCTCTGTGCACGATTCCACAAAGCTCACTCCAGCCAGCATTATCTTCGGGAGAGAACTTCGGTTGCCCTGTGACTTGGTGTTCGGATCACCAAGTTCTGAAGAAAAAGATGTACAGGATTATGCAGACGAACTGCGGGATAGCTTGAATGGGATCCACGAATTTGCAAGAAAAAGATTGAAGATAACTAGTGACAGAATGAAGGCTCGATACGATCTTAAGGCCAATACTGGTGGATTCAAAGAAGGAAATCGAGTGTGGCTGTACAATCCTCGTCCTAAGAAAGGATTTTCTCTTAAATTAACACCATCTTGGGAAGGACCATATACGATAGTGCAAAGAATAAACGACGTGGTCTATAGAATTCAACTCAGCCCGAGAGCGAAAATGAAGGTCGTTCACCTAGAGAGACTCAAACGTTATAATGGAGACAACGACACATTGTTTGATCGGGACGATCAAAATTGAGAGGGGGATAATGTTACGAGATTGATAAAAATCCCCTAGCAACGCCGCTGGATAGACTTGCACGCGTATCATCGATAGTTTCCGAGAAAAAGGCAGATAGCTGCCGGTAATGAATATTCGGGATAACCGAACCGATTCTGGTTACACTTGAGCACCTATATAAACGGAGACATTTGACTGGGAGGAAGAGTTTTAATGAAGATTATTATTTAAGAAGATTAGAAAGTGATAATAAGCAGAAGTGTTTGGAATATTTAGCTAGTTGTATTGTTGTATAGATCTAAGTGTTTTATTAGTCAGTGAAGTGTTGTATGTTTGTTAATAGTGAAGTTAGAAAATAAACAGTTTAGTAGTGTGCTCGGCATTATTATTTAGCAAAACGTAACACTATAATGAAATTATGAATGTATTTATATTCTTTAGAAAGAAACAAAAATTGAAGGAAGCGTTCGATAGATTTTTTGTGGATTTGATAAGTAAAGTAAAGAAGTAAACAGCAATGCATAGAGAAATAGAAGCCCTTTTCAAAGAGTTATCATTTGACCCCTATTCCTATTTGAAACAAGTTGAGGGATGACACACCCACTCAGAGGGTTGAAGATTTTGCTAGGCTTTTCGTGTCAAAAGTTGTCACAAAAAAAACTTGACGTATTTTTGGATTTTGTCGAAAAGTTCTTTCCCAGCATGTAATGCCTTGCGGTACGTTTTCGATGGGACACCCTGTATATATATATGACATGCTCTCCCCTATCCGAACTGAAGAACGATGGGTTGAAAAAAAAACTATTTTCGAACCACCATGTGGAAAAAAACTGTGACTATGATATAAATTATTGTTTAAGACGTGTGTAAATAAATTAGAAAAATTAGTTTGGTGCAGTTTAAAATATGTATCAACCGGGATTTGAACCTGGGATCTCTTGTTTACCAATCAAGTGTGTTTCACTGACACCGCTTTTGATCCTATTTCAGTCCGGTACAAATCCTGCCAGAACTCATTTTTGATTTAAATTCAAATACAGACATTAAACACCACTTCCTAATAAAAAATTGCTGAGGAATATTACCTGGGACCATAGGTGTTGAAGATCCTCGCTACTCTGACCTGCAGCTGCTCCTGCTTGGCATAGGCGTACGTCAGCGACTCGGCCACCCTCTTCCCTTCGTCGTAACACGACCTCGGACCAATCGGATTGACGTGCCCCCAGTACGTTTCGGGTTGCGGGTGGATATCGGGGTCTCCATACACCTCTGACGTACTAGCAATCAATACCTTGGCGTTTAACCTCCTGGCCAGCCCCAAGACGTTGATGGTGCCCAGCGCGTTGGTCTTGATGGTCTTTACGGGGTTGTGCATGTAATGCGGAGGGCTGGCAGGGCTGGCGAGGTGGTATATTTCGTCGACCTCAATGTAGATCGGGTTGACTATGTCGTGGTGAATGAACTCGAAGTTCTCGTGGCCCACCCACTGCTCCACGTTGCTCTTTCGCCCCGTATAGAAGTTGTCCGCGACGATGACCTCGTGGCCGTCCAGCATCAACCTGTCCACTAGATGGGAGCCCACGAAACCAGCGCCTCCCGTGATCAGAATCCGTTTTCTGTGGAGGTAGTTGAGGAACTTAACTGACGGGTACGTCTTGGGCACCCGGACTTCTAGAGACACTATTTTCTGTTCCAGGGCTTGTATTTTTCTGTTTGCTTCGTCCAGTACCAAGGTGGCGTGTTTTATGTCCTCCGGAAAGTTCATTTGTTTCTTGATCGCCTCGTATTTCTTCAAATCCTGCCTCTGGTCAGTGTGGAGAACTTTCACTAGCACGCACAAAAGCACGATGATAGAAACTATTATGATGACGACGTGTTTCACTTTCAGAATCACTTGCCCCATCTTGGAATCCAGCAACGCATACTGCGAATTGAAGTGAATTTTATTTGATGTACGATTTATCAAGATGATAGTGCTATCAATTATATTGTTATCTTTCTTTAACCCCGCAACCTGTTGAATCTCAAAAATATAGATACGCTGTTGAGTCTGCTACATGTTACTCACAGTGTGTGATACGGTTAGTCCGGATAAATTGGAAGAAAAAAGGTCCAAGTTCCGGAAAATTACTGGGAGGCTGGATTGCGTAGTTGTGGATGTATGTAAGTGAAGTAGCAAGATTACTTGAGAGAAAATGAATTAAATCAATTCCAGTAATAAATTGTCGAAAATTTGTTAAAATTGTCACACCCCACCCTTGTTGCAGGACCCTGTATATGTATTTTTTTTCTCTTGGTGTTTATAGTGGTATCGATTGCTAAGATCATTGGCCGCTATGTGTTCTAGGTAGACTAACTCTATACACCACCTTAGGAGCAGCACTCTTAATTTATTTATGTATTTTTTATTGGAATTCTTGATATACGAGAAAATTTTGCATTACTGGAAAAACCGTATGCAAATAAAGACAATTTATAATAATAATAAAATATTTTCGAGCCATAATCCGAAATCAGTTCGTCGGAACACGTATGAGAAACGTTTTTTGCGAAATGAAAAATAAAAAATTTCGAAATTGCTCCGTAAAATGCCTAGCGAATCTCAATTTGACTCGGAATCGATTTCAAAGTTGGTGAGCATATACAGATAACGTTGAATTTCACAAATATAAAAAAATTTAAATGTTGTAACAATTTCAGCATTCTACTCAAGATGAAATTTTCATCTCGAACAGTTTAAGATAGAGGAATTTTGCGAACGTCAGTCGATTCAAAATAACTAAAATAGTTCTGTGAATTTGAAACGAAAGTATTTTTTACAGACAGCACTTTCAAAAGCAATTTTTTTTATTATTTAATTTACGAATACCGCAAACTTTCCCCAAACGTACCTCGACGAGCTGATTTCGAATAACTTCTTAGAAATTGAATTCGACAAAGAGTTAACGAAATACGGTGAATTTATTCGTCAAAATCGCAAAAATTGCCCTCACATCGAAAATTCTTTGTCGAATCAAATATTTTTGATGCATAAATTCGAAAAATGAAAGATAAAAATTTCTCAAAACTCGAAATTGCAGAGGTTTTGTTCTCAACTCCGTATGAACTTTTCAACTCGAGAACTGTTTGAGATAGACCAATTTTGCGAACGCGAATCGATTCAGGATGACGAAATTAGTAGATTCTGTGAATATTATAAAAAAATTATAAAGAGTACAAAATCATCAGATTCAATTGAAATTAGCTTCATATACTCAAAATTTCATGCTGATAGGTTCAGGTACAGGTACCATTAAAAGAGATTAAACGTCAAAATTCTCTAGTACTATCGAATTTTCGAAAATTTCTATTTTTCATTATTTGACAAATCGCATGCTCCCCTCAAAACTAATCTCAACGAGTCGATTCCGAATATAACTTCAAAAATTGAATTCGACGAAGAGATAAACAAAAAATAGCAACAAATTTGTTGCCTTAAACATGTTTGTGTCAATTTGTTACAAAAATTATGATGAATGTAGTTGCTGTTATAATTCCTACCTGAAATCACCAACTTCAGATATCCCCCACCCCTGCTTGGCCACCAGGTGTCAAGTCGTTCCTCCCAAAGACAAGAGAGTGTCGGGCCGAGGGGAGCAGCAGTGTTATAGTGACAGTTTTGGTTTTTGGGTAATTTTCTGAGATGGCATCTGCATCTCGTGGATCAGACTTGTGTTTTATTTGTAAAGGAGGAGTTGAAGCAGGTGAACTAACTGTAGTGAAAGCCAGAGGAGTTGCCAGACTGTTGGAGTCCAGTGTAAAAAGGAAACTTTCGGCAGATGAACAGTTTCTGCGTGAGTTGAGTGAAGTAAGGGTGCTAAACAAGGTTCAACAATGAGAAATTAATTGCTGCATTTACACGTCGTGGATGTGACACATCCAAAGCTCCTTCTCCTGCACCTACCCGACGGTCACAAGTTGCGAAATTCGACTTCACCAATGCGTGTTTTCTTTGTGAGGAAGCTATCACTGATAATTTCAGAGCTAAACAGGCAAAGTTGCCCTTGGAAAGGCGCAATGCTACAGTCAAAGTGACTCTACCCGAAATTTCTAATAGAATCATCGAAAAGGCGAGGATGCGTGGAGACGACTGGGGGAAGAAAATAGAAGAGCGCATTAGCCAGTTGCAGAATTTGGACACTGATTTAGTCGCCGTCAATGCTGAGTATCATCAAAAGTGCCTCGCAAGCTTTTACCATCCACCTAAGTCATCGCATAAAAGAGGATTCCTCCCATCGCCCAGTGTTTTCACGAAAGGACTCCGTCTTTTTTTCTTCCTGTCCTGGGATAATTATGTAGGGTAACGGGGGGATATCGATCCGAAAAGTAACTGATATCAATACCAAAATGATGTGAATAGCTTTTGAGAATTGGGGTTGGGTGGGGGAAGGAGGAGTGGGGTGTCCAAAGTTGGTGACTTCATCTAAAAACCATAATTACTACAACATTTCATCATAATTCGGGTATAACAGATGAAATAAGCCGTAATTTTGCATTTTTTGTCATTTCTTAGCAAATTTTGAAACATGACCTTTTTTTTGACTCTCGGTAGCAAATTCACATACAAACATGTTTCTTTAGTCAAAATTGTATAAAATTTTACGCTCTACAAAAAAGTATCTATACGTTTTTTCCGTAGGACGTAAGAGAAAAAAGTAATCGTAGAAAAACCAGAGAGAGGTCAAAAATTTTGCATTTCCCCCCCCCTACTTTTTTCGCACAGGGTCCTCGAGGTCCAAAACTTGAGAAAATGTTGATTAACCATCCCTGAAGAACCTCCTGAAGTTTCATCAACTTCCGACCTTTTTCCACCCAACCCCACTTTTTTCAACTTGTCGATTGAACTATAAGTAATGCAATATTCAATTTTAAAGAAAATCGAGAAATTTTCCTAAAACGTATCTCGAAAGAATAATTATTCAATATCAAGCATCCATTCAAAAATACACGGTGGGCGTTTCATTTACGAAGTTAACATCATCAGGAGCTGTGAGCTGGAAGTTAACAGCTGATTTGGTCGTTCTCCATCTTTCTAATCTAATTGTTACATTATGAAACGAAACCAAGGATAATTCACTTTTCTATGTCAGATTTATCTGACTCTCAGATTACAGACTCAGTAGAAGTAATTTATAATGAAAATTAATAATTCGATTCTGCAGCGATATATGAGATTTGGTACTCTTGATTTCATTGTTTGATTACCTATCAGATATATAGGGTGGAGTCAAAGTACGATAGCTAGAAAGATGATTCAAATGATACACAGGGCGTTTATTAAGTACTTGTACAAACTTCAAAAGGCTAATCTTTGAGTAACTTCAAAATAAAAAGTTCATATGAACATGTGTAGTAGATATTTTATTTTCAATTGTTTTGAAATACTTCTGCAACATATTATTTATTTGCGCCAAACTGGGTGAACGGGATTTTTTGAAGTGAGAAATCAAAATTTGGTACTCATTTTTATGTAGCACTGAGAGGGCCCTGCGAATGCTATCATTGTCAATTTTAATTTGCCCTAACTTTTTTGACTGTAAACTTTTTGGATTTAATATATTCAAATCTTATTCGTACACCTTTCTTCAGCAAAAAAATGTAGGTGCTCAACATCGTTAGAAGATATACGAATAGGACTCAAATAAAACAAATCTCAAAAGTTTATAGCATAAATATAACAAATCTCAAAAGTTTAGTATCAAAAAAGTTGTGGCAAATTAAAATGAATAATGATAGCGTACTTCTGAGTTTCACATAAAAATCAATACCAAATTTAGATTTATCACCTCGAAAAATCCTCGTTTACCAAATTTTGTTCGAAAAATTAATTTTTTGCAATAGTTTTTCCATATAAGTAGGTAGTTGAAAATAACATTTTAACTTCAACACCCTGTATCTCCGACAACTATACATTTGTGTTCACCCAGACCATAGGGTCTATAACGGGAAAATATAGGGTAAAAAAATAGGGTGACCCGATGAAAATCTACTTAGATGAGAAAATATAGGGTAATATTCAAGAAGTCCTTTTTACTTAATCGAATGTAATGTATATTGGCACATATTTTCAAGTATTTCAGTGATCTAGATCCACTCCTCCAATTTTATTGACTACTCTCTATAGCCACTAAAGCTATGCCCTCAAATTATACAGGGTGGCTAAAAATTAATTTTCAATTGAAGTTTCTCGTGTTTTTAAACACTACGTATATTTTTCTATATGCTGAAGGATTACGAGCCAAACATTTTTGTGAGTTTAGATTACGGCTACTTTTAGTAGTTTTAGATTTTTTATATAAATTCCTTCGCTCCATAAAAAATATAGAATGTGTATTTTTGTGACTTCATTTCTATATCTATAGCCGCTTTCTATTTGAGGGCTTCAAGCACCGAGGTTTCTTATTCCATCTTGCTATTGGTGGATTTTGTCTGCCAATGACTGAGCTAGAATTGAAAGCGCCGGTGCTTTAAACTCAAATAGAAAGCTACTTATAACAAGACCTTGTTTATCAGCGAATATGTTTCTCAATTTCCATGAAAATGCGTTCGTTTAAGAATTCAACTAACCGAATTCGGAGATTTAAGTTCTGAACGAAATCCGACAGCTTTTAAGCTCGAATACAGGGAGGTATCCATTCACGACACGTTGCGAAGAGTATAAACAAACGTGATAATCAAAATCAGACCACTTACCTCGGTAAAAGTATTTCGAAGGAGAGATACTTTTCCAACGGTACGTCACATGACGATTTAATAATATATCAGTTCACGTTCATGCACAGCATTGATGTTTTCTCGTATAACACCCGATTTTTAACGACTTTTACGAAATTCGACCACGAATGGATTCCGAAAACCAGCGAAACACGGTGGTTCATCACCAAAAGTCAAAGCTTGTTGATTGGCACACTGTTGTTGGTTTAATCCGCGTCAAAATCATAGAAATTCATCGCACGATTTTTTGACGAGAGTTTCTAGGAACTGTAAATAATACAAATAACACTCATTTTCTTATATTACATTACATTCACCATTAAAAATGTCAAATTTTACGATGACAATGTCAGATTTGACATATTCACATCAGTGTTGCCACATCTCACAACTTAAGTAGCAAACTTCGTATAAGTGAGAATTTCGCATCTCAACATTTTTACTGTCGGTGTTCTTAGTTTATTTGATTCGGGTCGTGAACTAAACTTAGAAAGGAATTGTACAAATGTGTACACCCTTCTTTGGACTTAATTGTTCCACACTCCGGAACGAATTACAGGGGACAGCCACGGAGTTGGTAAGAGATTTTTAGGTTATGGGCGAACTAACCAGAGTTATTTCCTTAAACCGTAGATGAACCTTTCTGTTTGGGTGGAATTCAGTTAACTATAATAGCCGTAAGCTTTCAAAAAATTATTTCAGAACACGCGTAATTTGATCTCCTGAATTTAACTTTCAGAGATGGACAAAATGCATATTTACGAAATGTATAAACTTGGTTTTATTTGAGGAGCAAACTTTACAGGTCAACAACCTTATAACTATTCAAAAACACTGGTTACCTTACAACCACTCTACATTTTACATAACAAATATTTACTGAGTGTACAAAAATGAAAACAAAAATGATATTTTCACATCGGCCTATTTTTGAGTGATGTCTGAGTGATTTTATAGCACAGTTTCCAACAGTAAAAACACACAGAATTCTTCTCTTTTTTCACCAGTAGAATGTAAACATCCGAATTGACCTGTTCCACACTTTTTCTTTATTGAAAACGGTACTTTTTATGGAAAAACTCATTCTTCTTTTATAACCACATAAACAACAAATCTAGGTAAAATGGTTAGTGGATTTTATTCACGTCAAGTTGGTAACTAGGAATAATTTCTTGATCATGTTGAAGTTGAATGGCTCGAAAAGTTAGCCGAGAAATTATAAAAAGCTCCAAGTTACCAACCTGACATGAATGAATTTACTCATTCTGCAAAGATTTGATGCTTTTGATGTTCTTGAGAGAGGGTTGAATTTTCTAATAAAAAATGCCATTTTTAATAGAAAAATAGTGTGAAACGAGTGAAACAGGATGTGTACATTGTGCTAGTATAAAAAAGGAGGATTTTGGGTGTTGTTTTCGCGGTAGAAATGTAATTGTATTTGGATTTTTTGTTCAGAAGGCCAAACTATGTGAGTTCAAATTTTTTTTGATAGTTTGTGGCTCTTAGTTTATCAAATTTCACCCAATAATGACCAAGATTGCCGGTAATTATCCTGGTAGGATAGGAAAAGGAGGTACAGATCATCCTAAACCTTGAAAATTGATTAATTTCAAACTCTCGCAATCTAGCTGACGTCTCCTAATCAAAATCAATTCGAGACTGGACAAAATAATCATTTTATTCTCTTCTTAGGTCTGGGTGATTCGATTTCAGAACACTCCAAGAACAAAAGAGTCCAGAGACCCACGATATGCAGTACTCTTGATCGATGAACACTTAAAATTGCAAATTTTATTCAGAATAGATATGCAAATCCCAATTCGGTCTATTATATGGAGAAATCGCCGCTGAAATAAATAAAGTCGGCTGGGTGAAGCAACTCCATCTAGGGTCGAGGGTCATTTGTATTGTGGCGTGCCTACCGATCGCCACTGAAAACTTCGCAGCGTACGACCCTTACCTCTGGTCATGGTTATTTCAGTTACTTATCACACACGTAAAAATACATTTGCTCACGAAATAATTCGTTTTTTCAGAAGCGATAACGACAGTCTCTACTAATCCCACCGAAATGACATGACATTATTGGACAGTTAGGTATGATCGCTGGTTATCTCGTTATTTTTGTCAGATCATTAGGTCATTGAATTCAAAAGTTATCTTCAAATTCTTCAAAGTGAGACGTGATGAATACAGAAACATTCTTTTCGTTCATGTCTGTTTGTGGGTGACAAAAATATTGATATACAGAGTGTCAAACTTGAAGTTGAAAGTCAGAAAGATATCAAGGAATATCAAGAAAACATGGTCAGGGTAACCAAAAGAACTTTGAGATTACCTCGATACTCTCACCACCAACCCAAAGTTTAAATGGCACTCCCCATGTGTGTGCGATTCAAAACCGCCACACCCTGTAATTTTTAAACCGATCGATCGATTTTGAAAATCTAGACGAGCTTTATTCAGAGATGGTGACAGAAATGAATTATTCCTAATTTCAAAGCCTACTATGCTCTGCTAAATGGATCAATGTTTCAAGAATCTAATGGTAATGGTAATGATAATGGTAGGTATGGATGGTGACTCATGCGCTGCAACCTAGTTAGATCTTCTTCTGCTATTTCAAGGTGTTCTCGTTTACAGCAGCCCCTCAAGTCCCAATCCCTTGAGGAATTCAAGAATTTTGCGGGGTCTATTCTTGGTATTTCTCCCACAGTCAGCTGGTGTGCTCCCAGTATATTCAATCTCTTGTGATGTACAGCATAACACTTCATCAATATATGGTGTGGTGTTTCTGGATGTTCTCTACAGAATCTGCAGGTGCTGTCTTCTGAACCTAGCTTCCTTAGGTGTTCTTTGAGTCTGCAGTGCCCCGCCAGAAATCCTGTGATTGTCTTCAGACTAGTTATGCTGAGGTTAATCAGTGTCTTCGATCTTGCTCGGCTGAAGTTGCCGAGGAGATCTTTGGCCTGCCTTAGCCCTGGAAGTCTTTGCCAGTAAGTTGCTCTCATTGCTTCTTCAGTTTTATTGAGTTCTTTTTGAAAGCAAGATTTTCCAAGTCCGCAGAATGATTCTGGCCCGATCAGTGGCGTTGATGTCCCTTTTCGTGCCAGGGTATCTGCTTGTTCATTGCCCTCCACTGCGACGTGCCCCGGCACCCAGAGGAGGATCACCTTGTTGTTCCTGCCTAGATCATTCAGTTTGTCTAGGCATTCCCAGACCATCTTTGATTCGATTTGCGCATATGTCTCTCTTATGTCTGATGGCAAGTTATCAAACATCTTGAGCCCATTATAATAACAGAATTGGCAATTTCAGCGATTTAGAATGAGTGTTGTAACGATTGGACGCAGTCTCATATAAGGACAAATTCTTGTAAATGAGACGAATTGATTCTAAAGTAAATTATGCAATCAAAGTCAATATCTTTTCCTCTGCGAATATGCATCTACATGAATCACGAGGTTCAAGCTTATGCATATATCTGATCGCTCGTTTTTGTAGAACCAATACAGTCTGAAGTGCTGATGAGTTGCATACTCCCCAAAACTGTATTCCATAACGTAAATGGGACTCTAAAAGGCCATAATACACCGTTCTGGCAGTTTTTATTAAGATGCTTGATATGGTTGTCAAATTTGAGCCTATTGTCTATATGTATACCTAGAAATTTAGTTTTAGACTTGTTCTAAATCAATAAGTTGTCGCCAAATGCTAGAGAACATCTGAATGAAATAATATTTGTTTTCGAGGCATTAAAGGGCAAAAAATTCGCATCGCACCACTCCTTGATTTTATTCATATCGTCGTGTAAATTACTTGAGATTTTCCTATTCTACAATATCGTCGTGTCATCAGAAATGCTCAAATTGGCAAGGTCATCAACATATGAATATGTTGGCCCCAAAACTGATCCTTGTGGTACTCCAGATATCGTTTTTTTCATACAGCTGTAGTTCTTACCATTTGATTCCTTCTTGAAAGGTATGAATCAAACTATTTATATGTAATTCCTCTACAACCGTAATGTTGGATTTTTCTTGATAATAATTTATGACCAATACAATCGAACGCCTTTGATAGATCACGAAAGAACCGCAGCAGCTATACTATCACAATTCAACCTTGCATAAATGTCGTAGAGAAATGAAAATATTGCATCATCATGTGTATTTTTATCGTTTTGAAGACCAAACTGATTTTCACTTGAAATATTTTGGCATCTTAGAAAATTGGTCATACGTATTTTCACCAGTGTTTCAATTAATGTGGTTATAATTGGAATGATCTAAAAACCTCACCTCTATCTGAAATAATTTCCTTGGGACATCCGTGGCAAAATATAATTGCCGAAGCCGCAGCAATTTCAAGATATTTTGTTGCATAATCTGCCGCAACAATTATAGTAAAATTTCCATTTTTCGAACGTTTGAATGGTTCCAAAGGATCAATGCCTATCTTTTGAAATGCCATTCCAACCGGGATTGGCTGCCGGCGCCTCCACCATTTTTCGTGAATTAGGGTATATTCGCGACTAACTAGGCAGATTCTGATCCTTTATATGAGGATTATAAAAACACGGCGTGCATTTTATAGGTGTAAAAAGGTAATTATTTTTGTTTAAAAGTTCTACCTTTTCGTATATCTACATTCATTTCAAAGGTGGATTATGGGATAGTCAACATTTCAACTAAAATTTCTTCCCTATCACCTATCCTTTCGTGAAACAAGAGTTAAAAACTCACATGGTTCAACATTGCATACCATTAAGAATATGCCACCACCTAAATCCTTCCAGCAGATTATTTTCGTCAACTTTGCCACTTTGCAAAACTGTTGTAGGGTTCAGGCATGGGTTGAAATTAATAATTTCATAAAGGCGTTTCCTACAGCTGATTTGAATAAAATGTAATCATTCCTGAAAAGATTACAAGTTCAGCCGTCCGAGCAAATCAATAATTTCACAGCAGTTAGTCACTTTTGTTTGGTACTTTTCAAAAGGTGTTGCCTAACCTTCGTCTTTCGGAAGGAATGTTCCATAGAAAAAAACCCTTTGTGGAGAGGTGTCAATTTCGAGGATTAATGATTTTGCGTGATGGATTTTTATATTTATGTAACCAAATAGAAATAAATCGACACTTTGACGTTGTTGACTTCCGCGATACATTCTAAGAATTATTGATATATTGTTGGAGTAACGTTTAGAAATTGTGCTTTTTTTCATGGTATGAATTGGGCTGAAACTCACTTTCATATTCTTTTGTCATCAGATGGGGCAATCAGAATTTTGGCATATCGTGGACGATAACCATTAAAACTTCTTTTAGAATTTCCATCACAATAGTCTGACAACCCAGTAATGCCTTGTGAAGGATGTGATATAAGATAAGATACAGGGCGTCTCAGCTGAAATATACCACCATCTTCATCATCAAAGCCAAGGAGAAAATTGTGAATTTTATGGTATCTTCAGGAGTTCGAAGCTTAGTCGTAAATTCCTGCTCTGCTCTTCTCTGCGCTCTGCTCTGCGCTCTGCTCTGCGCTCTGCTCTGCGCTCTGCTCTGCGCTCTGCTCTGCGCTCTGCTCTGCGCTCTGCTCTGCGCTCTGCTCTGCGCTCTGCTCTGCGCTCTGCTCTGCGCTCTGCTCTGCGCTCTGCTCTGCGCTCTGCTCTGCGCTCTGCTCTGCGCTCTGCTCTGCGCTCTGCTCTGCGCTCTGCTCTGCGCTCTGCTCTGCGCTCTGCTCTGCGCTCTGCTCTGCGCTCTGCTTTGCGCTCTGCTCTGCGCTCTGCTCTGCGCTCTGCTCTGCGCTCTGCTCTGCGCTCTGCTCTGCGCTCTGCTCTGCGCTCTGCTCTGCGCTCTGCTCTGCGCTCTGCTCTGCGCTCTGCTCTGCGCTCTGCTCTGCGCTCTGCTCTGCGCTCTGCTCTGCGCTCCGCTCTGCTCCGCGCTCTGCTCAGCTCCTAGATTCTTCAGAGACCACAAAATAGTGTCTTTAACCTTGTCCTTTTTATGATGATGCACAGAAAGCGACAACTGTTGATATTTCCCATCAACAAACTCTTACGCCTTCGCGTATTCAAGAACACTATGTGGAATCTTTCAACGATTTAAAACACAACAGAAAAAATCATTGCATGAATAAGTATTATGTAAAATCTCAATAGTACTTTCGATTTTGAGAGATACATTCACCTATCTATTTATCGAAATTACGGCCCCTCATATCTACGTACGCCAATGGGTAATCTCGACACGCCATTCTCTACTTGCTGGCCACTCCAGACGTTCATATCACGCAAAGGAGTATTAAGAAAGCCCCTCCACCCCGAACCCGACCAGCACTCGATTTCGCTATAATCACCGGTGACCAGCCCTAAAATCCCTTCAGAATTATAATTTATGTCAAGGTCATCTCGTTCAGGACTCGCGAGTATTATACTGCTTCCTCAAAAAGTCAAGAACTGAACAAAATGTTGTGAAGATACAGGGGTTGAAACACAAGGGTTGCCAAATATAATCCAGGAAATCAATTTTGAATCATGGAACTTTCACTCGGGATTTACTAAACCACAGAGCAAAGCAAGGCAGAGCGGAACAGAGCGGAAGCAGAGCCGAGCAGAGCAAAGCAGTGTGGAGTAGAGCCTCGACAATTCACATTCTTCCTTTAAATCGATTTGCCAAACCAAAAATTTTTTTTTACACTCCTGAGTTTTCTAAAAGCATTCCCTCCAGACTCTTTGAATATTGTAGAAATTTATCTTCCAGACTCACCGAAGCTCTTTCCATCAGTAGACTTTACTGAACTGCAGAGTGGAGAGCGAGACAGAACGGAGCAGAGCCAAGTAGAGTGGAACAGAGCGGAGCAGAGCGAAAAGCAGAGCGGAGCAGAGCAAAGAGCAGAGCAAAGAGCAGAGCGGAGCAGAGCAAAGAGCAGAGCGGAGCAGAGCGGAGCAGAGCGGAGCAGAACGGAGTAGAGCGGACAAGAGCGGAGTAGAGCGGAGAAGAGCGAAGCAGGGCATTGACAATTCCCATTCTTTCTTTAAATCGATTCGTCACACCACAAAATTCTCTATACACTCCTTCTGAGTTTTCTAGAAGCTTTTCCTCCAGACTATTTGAATTTTGTAGAAATGTATCTTTAAGACTCACCGAGTTTTGTTGAAGTTCTTCTTTTAGGGTATTCGAATTTTCTAGAAGTTTGTTTTTCAATCTATGCGAATTCTTTATTAGTATATCTTCCAAAGATTTAGTAGGTTTGTCGAGTTTATTCATTGCAGAGCTCAAATCAATTCCAGAAACTTCGAATTACAACGTTTCATGGTCTTCTCCTTCTTCAATCAGTCTTTCTGCACCGATTGTTTCTAGTTCACGTTCCTCCAAAATTTTTCATACTGCATACCTCCTTCTGTATCAATAACTGTATATTTGGCAGCTATCGAATTCTGAAGAGCTTTCGAAGTAACTTCATATCCGCATTTTCCGCAAAAAAGTCGAAAGCACCACCTTGAATTAATTCGCATTTCGTGATTGATTGGAACAGCGAGTTCCACCCTTCAAGGTAATACGCACGCCTTTGTTGTTAAGGGTTGGCCGTTGTCCAGCCGATATAATGTGAGGCTTTTCCACCACCGCATTGAAGTTCTGAAAGTGGTGATCGACACTTTGCAATCGGGCTTGAAAACGCAAACGGTTTTTCTTTAAAAACTTCCTCGACTCGATAACCAGATCGAAAATAAAGTGCAGTTCCTACTAGATATTTGATAAAATAAAAAACATCCCCGAGAAATGACCCTAATATCAGTGAACCTAATCGACAAGTATAAATGGTATTAATATCAGTTTTATTATGTAACTGAATGTTGATGGCTTTAGTTCTTGTAGGATTTTTTGGCACTAGTGTTGATGAGTTAGAGCAAAAATTATCATTCTGGAGTTAGAGTTGATTTAGATTTCTAGTGCATGATAATTATTTCGTGAAAAACAAATTGTGGATGGTGTACGCTTGTCAAAGAACAATTGATTGCAATTTTTTGAAAATCTCTGTTTCAAAGGTAAGTGATGGAAAAATTACGGTTTTTACCAACGAAAGAAGGTCGTGGTTCTATAGAGTGGGCCTTTAGTAACGCCTTGGTCTACAGGGACTGAACAATTTTTTTTCGAAATGTGTTTTTGTAGAGAGGTGTCTGCCAAGTAATTTAAATTCTTTCCCAGCTGACAACCGTAAATTCTGGAAAATCAGATTATTTTTAATAAAGTTTATTATAACTACACTTTTGATTATTGAATATTTTTCAAAAATGCGTGATTATTTTCAAATTTTAATATGTTCCGAGTGGATTAATTATGAAATTTGAGATCCTTTGAGATGTTTGTCTTAGTATCTACCATCTTTCAATATTGCACGGGATGTTCAAAAACCCAGCGTATACTTCTATTGACATTGAAATTTTCTCATTTCAAATGAGACACCCAGTATATTTTCACATTGTTAAACATCAAATTCAGTCTTCTTGAGAAATGCATGATAAAATAGGTGGTGTTCAATTTAAAAAAAAATCATTTTTTGAAATATTTTGAAAACGCAACTGTCAATTTTTTTTCGTCTTCAGCGTCGAAAAGGCCTTAAAATATGGCACTAGTTTGCCTATTTAATAGAATTCGTAGTACCAATTATATCGGAGTTGGCATTGGTATCGACTAAAAAATTTGGAATACCCTCTACTTATACTTATCTTCCACAATTTTAGGCTAAGGTTTTCTACGATTGGATAGGAAAAACCACAACCCTCCCAATAAATGGAGGACCTGAAGTTTGGCCTATGGATGCTCCTATAAGCACATAATTAAAATTGTATATCAGTTGAGATCGTCATGAACGACTGTACACTATCCATAATTTGTCTGTCGATAAGGAACGCAAAAATCAACTCCAACTCGTTGAATATACGACGTATGAAAATAGTTATTATCGTAGCAAGTACCTTTGCGTCGTTCGGGTACGAATAGTCGAGGGCAGGAGAGTACTTTTCCATATGAATGAGGATCAAGATTTTTTCTACAACCGCCTTAAAACATCTTATATAGCGCTCTTGATCAAACTTTCGCGTGCGGGAAAATTTCTTTCTGCACTAGTGTGGGAAAAACTCACTTGAAGTGACTTTGACGTGTGGGAAAAGTACACTTCCCAAACTGAATTGTGTGCGGGCATAGGGTAAATCACGCATGCTTGTTATTTTCCTAACAAGTGCGGAAAGGTATCCTTTCCCACACACGAAGCAGAATTCAGGGAGGCAGTCGGCGAAAGCTTCTTTCCGCAAGAATTAAAATGAGAATGTTTTCTACAAGAACAATAGAAATTATATGTATCGCCCTTGACATTGTTTTCCACCCTAGTGCGGGAATGACTCATTTTCTAAATCGAAATGAATGCGGAAAAGTTGTGTTTTCCGCACGTTCGTAGAAAAAACTCGTTACGTCAAATGTGCAACTCGATGATACAAATAAAAACCGTAAGATGCCATCGGATCGATTAAAAATGTGACCGCATACTACTTTAAAACTTGTGCCATAGGAAAATGTGAAAATGACTTTCATATACGTTATGCCATTGCATGAAGAGTACAACGGGTATGGAAATATCGAAAACGGCGGGTATGGAAAAACTTCTACTTTTCATGATTGTATATGCGATGCGTGTTTGGGTCGAAACAGAATAAATCATACGTTTCCAAGAATAAGTAATTCATACTTTCTTACGTGAAAAATTGTGTAGATACTGAACACGAAGCGTGTGTAATTAGGTTTTGACGAGCTTGTCAGCAGCTTGTATTCGCTCAACTTTACTGAAAATCTTTTCGGCAACTGAAAATGAAATGAGAACAAAATGTATTTGGAATTTCTTCAAAAAATTCAATTCTTGTTGAAGTACCTGCACAAACTCAAAATGCGCAATCCAACTTTTCATGATTTCCTTTCGTCGAATATAATTTTTGATACATAATTCGAAATCAGCTTGTCGAGATACGTTTATGAAAAATTTGCGACTTTTCGAAAAATGTTAAATCAAAAATGTCGAAAATTTGCTTCAGGGTTGTCCGATAATATTTTCGTTTCAAACTTACATAGTTTACTGATTCTGTTATTCTAAATCGATTGGTGTATGGAGAATTGCTCTTATTTGAACCGTTCTCGAGTTGAAAAGTTCATCCTGAGTTGAGAACTGTAGTTTCCCGCTAATTTGTTTGTTTGACTTTTTTTTTCATATTCGTAATATTCAACCACTTTTGTATACGCTCACTAAATTTTAAATCGATTCCGATTCAAATAGTGATTTGACAGGGTTTTTACTAAACCTCTGCAATTTTGAGTTGAACCTCATCAGTTCGAAATTGCAGAGGTTCCATAAAAAAACAACCAAATCTCTATTCGACTTGTTATCGAGACCACACACAAAAAAAGTTGAATGTTACGAATATGACGAGGAAAAAAAATTTATAAAATACTTGACAGAAAATTACAGCCCTCAACTCCGGCTGAACTTTTCAAGTAGAGAACGGTTTGAGATAGAGCAATTCTGCGAACGCCAATCGAATCAGGATGATAAAATGAGTACATTCTGTGAATTTGAAGTCGATCGGTGACATAAAAAATTACTTGAAAAAAGTCCTAAAAATCATGAAAAGAACAAAATCATCAGATTCACTTGAAATTTGCGCTATATACCGGAAAAGTCATGCTGATTCCAAGAATATATGATTTGGATATACTCATATACAAGGTGTGCCATAAAAAGTGACAAAACGTCAAAAATTCTCTCGCACTATAAAACTTTTGAAAATTTCATTTCCCTTCCCTTCATCGAATTCAATTTTTGATGCATGATTCGAAATCAGCTCGTTTAAAAACGTTCGAAGAAACTTCGCAGCTTTTTGAAAAATTGAAAATAAAATTTATTGGGAAAAGATTCAACTGGAATTTGCAGAGATTCCGTAAAAAGCGTACCTAATCTTCATTTGACTTGGTATAAATTTGAAATTTGGTGAACGTATACAAAAAAAAATAGAACAAAATTATTGGCGAGAAATAACAGCTCTCAACTCAAGATGAACTTTTCAACTCGAGAACTGTCTAAGATAAATTACCTTTGCAAACGCCAATCGATTCAAAATGACGGAATTGGTATTCTCTGTGAATATGAAACGAGAATATTGTTACGTTTTTGCTAAATAATAATGCCGAGCACACTACTAAACTGTTTATTTTCTAACTTCACTAAAAACATACAACTACTCCACTAACTAAATATTCCAAACACTTCTATACTTCTTCAAAAACTGCTTATCACTTCTTCATAATCTTCTTCATCAAACTTCATGAAACTTCTTAATCTTAATCAAATGTCTCGCGTTTATATAGGTACTCAAGTGTAACCAGAATCTTCGCGATGCGACGGTTCGGATATACCGAATATTCATTATCGGAAATTATGTGCCTTTTTCTAGGAAACCTTATCGACGATACGCGTGCGAGTCGATTCAGCGGCGTAGCTATGGGATTTTTATCAATCTCGTAACAATATTAACGGATATTTTTTATCATCAAAACGACCGAATGAAGTTGAATTTCGTCCAACTGCAAACTAGAAAATTGCATTAATTGAATTTAGTGTGGACACAACCTGATTTGTGGTTATCAAAAAAAACAAAGGTATATTTCATGAATAGCTGTAGTAAAATGAATGCCACCTTCAGTTCAAAATCAACTATATACAATCGAACTATATTTGTTGCAACAAATGTTAATAATGCAAATAATTTATTATGATCTAAGGCCAACACTGCAATTTCTATTTTTTTCTGTTCCTGCGAAACTAGCTCTTCCAAAGCTGGTCTTGTTCCTCTTGTGCATAATTTGGGAATTCGATTAAATTTTTTTCTTCCTTTCATATTTCTGTCTTTCGCTGTTCCTTCTCTTTTTATAGCTCTCTACGTCTTTGTTCTCCCTCATCGTATTTCTCTCTAGCCTTTTCTCTGTTTCTTTGGTTTTTTTCTCTTGCCGATTTTATTTTAATTAGTTTCTTTTCAGCTCTTTGTTCATTTTCCTTCGGTATTTCTTAAACTGTTTTTTTCTTCCTCAATTTGTTCCTCTCTTTTTACAAATCCCTTGGAAAACTATTGCTTAATGGATTCTGATATGGCCTAAATTTCAATCGGTTTCAGTCCTACATGTGTCATAACTATTACCCCTTAGATGCTCCCAAAATATCCTTGGAAACCTCATGAATCCACTGGCTACACTTCCAACACCAATTGTCAAACGTCTCTTGGGTCCTTCTATCCAAAAAACGGAAATATTCTAATGATTATATTATGATAAATGGATAAATGATTTTCTACGGTAGATATTTATAAATTATCATCGCTGTAAAATCTGACATTGAAACAATTTATCAGATTCAACTCAATAATTGTCTTGAAACCTTTTTACGAAACACTATTTCATGATTTCAGCTTGCCACCTTCTCAGTCAACACCCTCCAATGAACCGGAAAAGGAAGCTCCCCCAAAGAATGCTTGCAGTAAATTCTTCAGTAACTGCAGAAAAAAGACGTGCAGATGTTGCAGCAAAAAAGAAAAATCAGGACACGTCGGAAAGTCAAAGGCTGCGCTAGGCTGCTTCAACTGTCTCAAAAAGAAGAAGAAGAACGTACCGGCTACGATCATCATTGAAGATGAAATCAACAAGAAAACGAAATGTTTCGACAGGCTCAAATGTTGCAAGACGAAGAAAATAGGCGATCTCAACTGTTTTCCAAAGGCAAAACGAAAAGAAAGCTGGGCTGAGAGAAGGGATAGCATACTGAGTACTGCAACTCCCACAAAGTAAGTGGTTGAAATTTTCAGCAGTAATGTTACAAGTATTTTGGTGAATAATACCAATTTTTTAAATCACGTCTATAATATTGAGTTGTCTTTCATAATACAGCTGCCCTGTTTAGACGAAACACATTTTATTGTCATGGGTACCTCAAGGGTCTGTTTCTGACCCGCTTTCATTCGCAATGTACCATCCTGACACACTTAGAGGGATTACAATATAACAATATGAACTTTCAACGCAAGGAACGCAAATTATTTAGAGCCTGGGCTTGAAAAGAGATCAGTATCGTCTATTGAGATTAATATATGAGAATAGTCCAAATAATCTCACTTACAGAAGTGTCCTTACAATGGAACTGTGTCAGTTGAGTTTTTATTTATTTTTCAGGTCGAAATGTTCGAAAAATTGTTGCAAAAACTTCATGAGGAAGGTCTTCTGTATCAATTTATGCTGCAAGAAAAAAGTTGTTGAACCACCAATTCGCCAGGCTTCCATTATCAGCAAGAAAAAGAGTTTGACTCCCACAACTGCACCACCTCCAGAGGTAGATATATCGCATTCAACAGTATCAGTTTGTACTTGAAAATTCGAGTAAATTACTCCATTCCATCGAAAACCTTCGTGTACTTTTGATATCATCAATCGCTTCATCTTGAGCAGTTTAATCTTCACACTCATTTGTCTTGCCAAGAACCCCCTTAGCCAATAGCATCGTGACAATCTTAAAATAATCATATTCTAAGTAATTGGAAAAGAAATGTATAAGTTGAATGATTTTCTAGGAAATTGCCCCTAAAATAGACTTGAGCTTGGTGGAGCATAGTTCTCATATGAAAGCTGCAATACCAATCCTCCCCATCTGTTTGGCCTGGTTTTGCTTGGTGTTCAATTGCATTCTTCCTGGAACAGGTGAGTTCAATTGAAACGGGTTCCTCAGTTTACTGACATGAAATGGAATATCACTCGAGATAATATTTACTATGATTTGTGTTTTCTATTTTTCGATCTAGTGTATTTCAGCAAAATCTTTGAGACAACATATGCATCATCATATTTCTGAATGTTCTTCCTTCCTTCCTTTCTTCCTTCCTTCCTTCCTTCCTTCCTTCCTTCCTTCCATCCATCCTTCCTGCCTTCCTTCCTTCCTTCCTTCCTTCCTTCCTTCCTTCCTTCCTTCCTTCCTTCCTTCCTTCCTTCCTTCCTTCCTTCCTTCCTTCCTTCCTTCCTTCCTTCCTTCCTTCCTTCCTTCCTTCCTTCCTTCCTTCCTTCCTTCCTTCCTTCCTTCCTTCCTTCCTTCCTTCCTTCCTTCCTTCCTTCCTTCCTTCCTTCCTTACCTGTTTACTTGCTTACACATTCACTCAATTACTTAGTCACTTAACAATGAATTCTCACAAGTGTCGTGGAGGAAAAAAAAAAAAGTTATATTGAATTTTCATTATTTGGTAATATATCTGATTTTTCACTGTGCGTGTTTGATATTTCATTCTATATACATCTTTGAATTATTGTAGGAACGGTATTCAGTGGGTTATTCTGCCTGTGCATCGGTATCCCGAGATTCTCGCAGAAAGATGGTCCGAGAGCTAGAATTGGTTCCTTCATCATAAATTGCCTCATAGGATTCAGTCAATTTTTTACGGTACTGTTTTGCTTGGTCGGATGGGGCTGGTCCATTTGGTGGGGAGTCATCATGTTGAAAGTAGCTAGTAAGTATTCAATTTGATGCAGGCTTCTGAGATATTGCTAGGAATCGCACTTTAAAAGGTAAGACCTCGTTAATCCTTAGCTCGCACAAGTTTCGACTTCTGAGGGCTGTCGTTCGTATGGGGGTGACAGATGGTTAACGGAAAAAGAAACAAAAACAATTTGCAGAATTTAAATCGCCGTCTCAGGAAAAAGTTTACTGAGGAAAATACAACATTGGGGGTAGACCCCTAAAAATCATGAAAACTATCAAAGAATCAGATTTACTTGAAATTTCATATGTGCGTATGGGTGCATTAAAAAAAAAGTTGAATCTTACGAAAATTAATGGAGAAATGTCAAAAACAAAATTTTGGAGCTACATGATCACTCTCAACTCCAGAAGAACTCTTCAACTCAAGAACGGTTGAAGATAGAGCATTTCGAATCGATGAAGGAAAATACAAAATTGATCGAAAAAAGTCCTAAGGGGTAGACCCCTAAAAATCTGAAAAATATCAAATCATCAGATTCACTTGAAATTTCATAAGCGCACGAAGGTGAATATTAAAAAAAAATCCTGCGAAAATTAATGGAAAAATTACAAAAACAAAGTTTTAGAGCGATATGAAACCCATATGAACTCCAAATGAACTTTTCAACTCGAGAACGGTTGAAGATACAGCAATTCTGCTTGCGCTAATCGATTCAGAATGATGAAATTAGTATATTTCATGAGTTTCGAATCGATGAAGGAAAATACAAAATTGATCGAAAAAAGTCCTAAGGGGTAGACCCCTAAAAATCAGAAAAATATCAAATCATCAGATTCACTTGAAATTTCATAAGCGCATTAAGGTGAATATTAAAAAAAAATCCTGCGAAAATTTAATGAAAAAATTACAAAAACAAAGTTTTGTAGCGATATGATCCCCATATGAACTCCAAATGAACTTTTCAACTCGAAAACGGTTGAAGATAGAGCAATTCTGCTTGCGCTAATCGATTCAGAATGATGAAATTAGTATATTTCATGAGTTTCGAATCGATGAAGGAAAATACAAAATTGATCGAAAAAAGTCCTAAGGGGTAGACCCCTAAAAATCTGAAAAATATCAAATCATCAGATTCACTTGAAATTTCATAAGCGCATTAAGGTGAATATTAAAAAAAAATCCTGCGAAAATTTAATGAAAAAATTACAAAAACAAAGTTTTGTAGCGATATGATCCCCATATGAACTCCAAATGAACTTTTCAACTCGAAAACGGTTGAAGATAGAGCAATTCTGCTTGCGCTAATCGATTCAGAATGATGAAATTAGTATATTTCATGAGTTTCGAATCGATGAAGGAAAATACAAAATTGATCGAAAAAAGTCCTAGGGGGTAGACCCCTAAAAATCTGAAAAATATCAAATCATCAGATTCACTTGAAATTTCATAAGCGCACGAAGGTGAATATTAAAAAAAAATCCTGCGAAAATTAATGGAAAAATTACAAAAACAAAGTTTTAGAGCGATATGAAACCCATATGAACTCCAAATGAACTTTTCAACTCGAGAACGGTTGAAGATACAGCAATTCTGCTTGCGCTAATCGATTCAGAATGATGAAATTAGTATATTTCATGAGTTTCGAATCGATGAAGGAAAATACAAAATTGATCGAAAAAAGTCCTAAGGGGTAGACCCCTAAAAATCAGAAAAATATCAAATCATCAGATTCACTTGAAATTTCATAAGCGCATTAAGGTGAATATTAAAAAAAAATCCTGCGAAAATTTAATGAAAAAATTACAAAAACAAAGTTTTGTAGCGATATGATCCCCATATGAACTCCAAATGAACTTTTCAACTCGAAAACGGTTGAAGATAGAGCAATTCTGCTTGCGCTAATCGATTCAGAATGATGAAATTAGTATATTTCATGAGTTTCGAATCGATGAAGGAAAATACAAAATTGATCGAAAAAAGTCCTAGGGGGTAGACCCCTAAAAATCTGAAAAATATCAAATCATCAGATTCACTTGAAATTTCATAAGCGCACGAAGGTGAATATTAAAAAAAAATCCTGCGAAAATTAATGGAAAAATTACAAAAACAAAGTTTTAGAGCGATATGAAACCCATATGAACTCCAAATGAACTTTTCAACTCGAGAACGGTTGAAGATAAAGCAATTCAGCTTGCGCTAATCGATTCAGAATGATGAAATTAGTATATTTCATGAGTTTCGAATCGATGAAGGAAAATACAAAATTGATCGAAAAAAGTCCCAAGGGGTAGACCCCTAAAAATCATGAAAAATATTAGTCATCAGATCCACTTGAAATTTCATTTGCGCATAAGCAAATTAGTATATTCTATGCATTTCAAGTCAATGAACGTAAACAAACCCCTAAAATCTTCAAATCCACTTGAAATTGCTAATGCGCATGTTTGTGAATATTAGAAAAACGCTGGGTTTCACAAAAATGAGCAAAAGAATTATCAAAAATTATGCACCGAGGTTATAAATGGGGCGCGATATTCTCATTTTCGTTTCACTGAAAAGTAGGAACGGTAAACTCAGTAGGTCTTTGGTTCAAGAACAAAGTCAACTTCAGATTCATTAGTAGCAATTTTCACTCAACCTTTGAAAATAACGGACGGACAAGTAGACAATTGTAATTACAAAGGTTTTTCATCATTTCGACATTCAGAAGATGTCACGTGTCAATATGTCAAAAATATTGTTTTGGTGTTGGTATAAAACTTCATTGTGCTTATAGATTTGAAAGCTTGCCCAATTTCCATAGGTCCTATGAGCAACATACTGAAAATGCCATTCATTCTCGACTTTGATCCTTATATTTCCTCATTTCAGAAAAACACAAACGATTCAAACATCTGGAAGCGATCGAACAGGCCAGTATCACTCATCAAGTGAATCAAAACAACCGTCATAGGGACCCAGAAAAGCACCCATAAGAAGGGTTGTTGTGAAAAAATATATATTAATTGTTTTTTATACACGCTTTACTTACATTAGATGTAACGGTTTCCTATATTTCAACTAATTCGATGAACGATGGGCATTCAAAATATCAACAATATTACAGACCTGCACTGGCATACATCAATTGAGACACAAAAACTATATTTTGGTGACCATTTTTTTATGCGGTCTTGGAAGATCCTATTTGTATTCCTACAATATATGAATAAAAATCCGAAAAAAAAATCCATTGAAGGATTCAACTAATATTTCGATATTTAAAGTAAGTCTAAAAAATCCTATTGAAGAAATAAATGGCTACACCGGGATGACTTCTGATTTATACTACATTTTGATCATTTAAACTCACCTGATATATGAGTCACACTGTATACTAACACCAGCTTGTCAGATTCGTTCATATTTTGTTTGCCCATCCGTTCCAAACACTGATTAATTGTACAAATTGTTGATAGGACATTTTTGCTGGTCAAAAATGCATTTTGTAATAACTGTAGATAATAACACAATAATGGGAAAAATGATAATAATATTTTTTGTAATGTATTTGTAGAATTTTTTCAGAATGGGAGATGGTTGTTACTTACTACTGTATAAAATGTAAATAGAATCCTTGAATAAATTCACCTTTATTATTTCTGATGGTAGATGTACTTTTATCTTCAATTTCGAGTATGTATTTTGGTTGCTCCTACACGAGGTGGAGTGAAAAGTCATAAGCTTTTTTGAGTAAATTTATTGGATTTTCCACTTTTTCTCAACATAATCCCCTTTCAGCCCCATTTCCCTAGCACAAATTGATCCAAACCATACTACAAAAAGTAATTAATTCAAAAGGGGTATTTTGTTCTGGAATCCTATTCTTATACGGAAAATTAACTACCGATAAAAAAAATAGATATTCTTAAAGGGATAAATTATTTGATGGAAAGTCATTCTCAGGTGATCTAGTTGATCTATGGTTTTTCTGAAGACATAGAAGAAAATTTAATAATACGTTGCAGGCTTGCTGAAGGGAATATTTACTCATAGGTTTATTTTAACACATTTTATATTCATTTAAGTCATTGTTAAGAACGATAGTTTCTAAATTATATTTTCAAATTTATTTTCCATTTTTCGTATGACCATCGCGATCACACCGCTTTCTGATGAAAAGTAACCGACTCTCCACAATACCTCGTACAAAAAAGTTTTTAGATAATTCCATTATGAGATTGAGGAGTGAGAAATATTCATAACATGGAAGTAGAGGTAGCTATGACAGAATGGCGTAATTTCTTATAGTATTCAACGTGAGATTTCTCCAAGATCCGTTTGGAACATTCTTGTTCCCTTGTCCTAAGACTTCCGGTGCCCACTGGCAAGTGAAAAATTTGTATTAACAACCATTGGTAGGTTATCAAGAGACATCAAGAGTAGTCAAGAACTTTCAAGAGCCTATAAGAGCCTCCACGCGGTGCTAAGAGCTGTTGATAGCCATCAAAAGCCGTTGAGAGCCATCAAGGGTCGTCATGAGCCGCTAAGAATCTTTGAGAGCTATTAAGAGCGGTTAAAAGCCGCTAAGAACAATAGAGAGCCGCCACAAGCTGCCAAGAGTCAGCAAGAGCCATCGAGAGCCGTTGAAAGCAGCTAAGAGCAACCAAAGGCCATTTAGAGCCACCAGGAGCCGTCAAAAACCTTTTAGACCATAAGATTCTGCAAAGAGCAATCAAAAGCCATCAAGAGGTGTTGAGAGCGATCAAAAGCCGCTACGATCTGTTGAAAACTGTTGGGAGCTGTTCAGAGCCACCAAGAGCCGTCAAGAACCCCTGAGAACTGCAGAAAGCTCTCAAGAGTAATCGAAAGTTGTTGAGAGCCGTTAAAAGCCGATTACAGCAAACTAATGCAGTCAAAAATCGCTAAGCACTACTCAGAGCCACCAAGAGCCATTGAGAGCCAAAAAAATCTGTTGCGAGTCGTTGGGAGCCGTCAAAAGCCACCAAAAGCCGTCAAGAACCGCCACACTCTGCCAAGAGTCATCGAGAGCTTTCGAGAGCCATTAAAAGCCACTAAGAGCAACCAAGAGCCATGAAGAACCGCTTAGCGCTACCAAGAGCCTTCAAAAGCCGTCAAGAGCCGCTATGAACCACCAAGAGCGGTCAAAATCCAATGAAAGCCGTTGAGGGCCATTAGATGCCACTAAGAGCAAATAAGAGTTACTAAGAGCTGTTAATAGCCATCAAAGGCCGCCACGAGCCGTTAAGAGCTGCTCAGAGCCCCAATGAGCCATCATGACCCGCTGCGTGCTGTCAAGAGCCGTCAAAAGCCATCGAGAGTCGTTAAAAACCGCCAAGAGCAGCCACGAGCCATAAAAAACCGCTAAGCGCTATCAAGAGCTATTGAGAGCCGCTAAGAGCCACCAAGAGCTGTCAAAAGCTGGCGAGAGCTGTTGAGAGCAATTTAATGACGCTAAGAGCAATGAAGGGCCGTTAAGAGCCATCAGGGGCCACCACGAGCCATTGAGAGCCGTTCAGAGCCACTAAAAGTCGTCAAGAGCCGCCACAAGCTGCCAAGAGTCATCGAGAGTCGTTAAATGTCGCTAAAAGCATTCAAGAGCCACAAAGAACCGTTAAGAACCGCTAAGCGCTGAAAAGTTCCACCAAGAGATCATTGGCCGCCTCGAGCCGTTGAGAGCCGCTAAGAGCCACCGAGAGCTGTCACGAGCCGTCAAGAGTCATCGAGTGCCGCTTACAGCAACCAAGAGCCGCTAAGAACCACTAACGCAACCTAGAGCCGTCAAGAGCCGTTGAGAGCCGCTAAGAGCCACTGAGAGCCGCTAAAAGCATTCAAGATCCACAAAGTACCGTTAAGAGCCGCTAAACGCTGTAAAGATCCACCAAAAGCCATCATGGGCCTCCTCAAGCCTCTAAGAGCCACCGAAAGCCGTCAAGAGCTGCCACGAGCCGTTAAGAGTCATCGAGAGCCGCTAAGAGCAACCAAGAGCCGCTAAAAACCACTAACGCAACCTAGAGCCGTCAAGAGCCATTGAGAGCCGTTGAGAGTCGTTAAGAGCTGCTAAAAGGCACCAAGAGGCATCAAGAGCCGTTAAGAGTCGCCAAGAGCTTCCAAGAGTCGTTAAGAACCGTTAAGAGCCATTAAGAGCCGACAAGAGTCGCCAAGAGCCGCTTAAAGCCACCGGGAGTCGAAAGCCTCATCCATTCCGACGGCTGGAAGAAAGCATCTTCCCAAATGTACCTTAAAAATTTCCCATATTGAAGTGAATGAGAGATGACGCTATTCTGTCATAGCTACTCATGAAGTGGATGTCTGCCAAAAAAACAACTGGTTTCTTGGCAGATACCATGGCAGACCTTAATGACATCTGATATGTTCTTGTGCAATGTTACTTAATAGGCAGAAAAGTCGATGGAACTTGAAAGCATGACTAATGAAAAATTCTGTAAAAAAAATTTATTTATTGATATCTTGAAAGGACTACTTCCAGATGTTACACGATTCATGAAAATAAATAAAACTTCTGTTACTTTCTTTTGAATTTATATCGACCTGTTTTGAGTACTTTGCGAATAAATGAAATTTTGGGGAGAGAGTGAATTGTTATCATTGTGACTCTCTGTATACTATCTGTGAACGGCCACTTTTCAATACTTTAGTTGTTATCTGAATATTATCAGTCTGTTACGAGATTTTTGAAAAATTATTTTGATGAAACAGAGCTAGATGTACCGCTTTAATATTTGAGGAGGAAAAATTAATAAAATATCAAGGTTCACTCTTGGAACTCCACAGATTCTACTCGTGAAAGGAAATCATGAAAACTATATATTATGGTAAAGCGATTGAGAGTTACAAATAATTAATTTCGCGATTGTATTCTAGAACAAATAAACCCTTTCAGTGACATACCAACATTCGGTATTTAAAGAATGGAAGGAAAAATCCAGCGAAACCAAAAATTTCTAAACTCAAGATAACAATTATTGGATAAACTAATCTGTGATAGATAACATGAAAATTCGATACGAATTATACAAACAATTAAAAAATATCCTAATCACCATGACTTGAAATTTTTATACAAAATATTTAAAATCGAGTAGAAATTTTAATAAACAACAACTCAATTATCAATTGAAAAAAACTGATGAGAACCTAAATTAAAAATTGGGATGCAATAGCTATAAGAAAAATCGATTTCTTTGATATTCGAATTGAAAACCTCATATTGTCTCGCATATAAGATATTTAACAACATTATGGTTATCTTTTGGTGAAAATCACAAAGGTATAATCCACCGTTTGATAAATAAAGTAATAAAAGTAAATAATACATGACTGTAATATCAGAAATGTAAATAACTTCCATTTAAATTCCAATTCCAACAAAGGCAAAAACAATCCTGTATCAAGTTCTATAGAAAATTACAGCAAGCCTTCAGGCTTTACAAAAATATCAAAGTCTATTGATATTTTCTTGAAAATTCTCCATTGAAATTTGTATTATACTGATGTACATTAATCTCTACATATTACGTGAAGTTGTTAAATCCCAAAATACCAAAACAACGACAATTTTACTCAACGCGCGTTTCACCAACAAACTTGGCATCCTCTGGAGCTCAGAAAAGCGTACGGTATTTCTTGAATTCTGGGCACTTTGTTCACATCTTTAAGGACATCAAATTACAGCCTGAAGATTGTTTCATCATCAGAAATACATAAATATCTAAACGAAACCTTTTATTTCAACAGAATTCTTGATTAAATTTTTGATAACCCTACTTCATCAATCAATCATGTATTGAATTGAAGTGGTACATTTGAGATTTTGGTCTAGCTCTGCATCGAACTCATTTTTCATGTTTTCTTTTTATAAAAAATTGTATTTTCTTATGAAACATTCTGAATAAAAATCCAAACAAATGAAGTGTTTGCTTCCCTTTTTGAAAAACTGCACAGACAAAAAATATGAAGCTGATAAACGATTTCCAAGGTGGCGTCATTGATATAGCAATCTAATGAACATTATTTTCAAGATATCAAACGCAATTTTACGCCAGACAGTCTGGAACTGATAAGCGTTGAATGATGTAAGCGTTCAAGAAATAATAAGTGACTTACTTATATTATTAATATTTGAAAACCCGGTTTTATTATAGGAATGAGACAGTGTTTTGAAACCGTTCATAACAAGCTTGTGTCATCCATGTTGGGACTCACTCGATTTTTCTGGCCTCGAGAAACGGATATGAGCAATGTGTTCCTTGAACCGTGCTTTCAAGGCTCTTCTAGTTTGACCCACATAACTTTTGCAGTCATTGCAGCTGATTTTATAAATCCCAGACTTTTCTTTTCCTTCTGTCTTATCCTTGGGAGTACCCAGGACCTTTTGTAGCTTATACGAGGTTTTATATACCACCTTCATATTAGATTACTTGAAAATACTGTCGAAACCTGGAGTAACTCGAGGTTCAATGTAGATTTGCTTGCATTGGAGCCTAAAACATTCGAAATCCATACTATATTTTATTGAAGTCGAACAGGTTAACTGGGGACTTACTTTCCTCCGTAGGACTTTTATCGAAGTTTGTTCATAATTATAGAATATACTGTAATAATTGGACAACAATTCATTATTATAAATGATAGAATGATCCATCATTTTCTGAATATCTTCGAATATTGGCAGTATTCCATAGCAGCCTTTTTTGAATTCTTTCATTCGTATTGTGAATGTTTCGAGATCTGGAAAAACTAGTGATAGTGACACAGCTGCATATTTTTCATAATGGAGGATTCTTTCGCATCAGTTCGTGAAAGTGGAAATTTTCAGTTCGTGAGCCCTTCTCTCAGTTTTGGAGTCCCCATAAAGGTGAGTTCTAGTAGAATCATCAATTAAACAGGGTTTTTCAATATTCAGGTCAGAGTAAAACTCTTTTTTCCTATAAACATATGCCAAATACTGAAATAGCTATAGAGAAAAAAATTAAAAATCTTGAAACTTCAACGCTCAGTATGAATTTTCAAACACCCTGTATATTGAGTACAATAATTAGATTTGTGGTTGTAATGTGAACATATTCTATTCGGACTGGTATACCGGGAATAATTGATAAAAACTATTCCATATTCTCAGTGACTGATTTTATGTTATACTTTCTCTGCAGTTTTTATGTATTTAGCAAACTGTTTTAAGAATTAAAATACAAGGTAATGGTTAAATTCCTTGGGATGAAAAAAGTAGCTTGCAAGAATCCCCAATCCTGCCCGATATATGTCTTTAAAAGCTCTTTTTGGAGTATGAATACTGCATTTATTAAACTTTGTGAACTTGCACATCAGAAACATACTTCATTTATCAAGGCAAAATCATCACTGATGGTGTACAGGAACATTACAGGAAACACGTGGGGCTGTAACCCATGAATACTGAGATGGATATATGTACACCATGATAGTGAGACCTATGATCACCTATACGGAGCAGTAGTGTGGCACGGCAGAACCGAACTCGCCATAACAAAGAAAAACCTGGAGAAAGTGCAAAGACTAGCATGTCTTTGTATAACAGGAGCGATGAGGTCGACTCCAACAGCAGCAATAGAGGTATTTCTGGACCTCACTCCTCTCCATATCATGGTGAGGATAACTGCTTAGGGAGCAAACCTCAGGTTGGCTAAAGTCGGACTCATAGGGACAGCACACATCGTAAGGGGCTCAATCCCCACCGAAAGTGCACACCTTGCCTATCTCCCAACTAACGAAATTACCGGGAAATTTAGTTTCGAGAAATTTTTTTGAACGGAATTAAATACCAAGAGTGGATGGAGCATAGAATCCTTTCGAGCACTGGGGAAGAATACCATAACATGGTACACGGATGCGTCCAAAACTACCGACGGAACTGGAGTAGGAGTATTTAGGCCTCGCACCAAATACTCCGAACCCATGGGCCAGTTCCCCAGTATTTTTTAAGCGGATATTCACGCCATAGAAAGGTGCATTCGATTCAACCTCGACAGGAAATACCGGATAGTCAAGTAGCCATCAAAGCGTTGAGTTCATATAACATCAACTCAAAGATGGTCTGGGAATGCCTAGACAAACTCAATGATCTAGGCAGGAACAACAAGTTGATCCTCCTTGGGTGCCGGGGCACGTCGGAGTAGAGGGCAATGAACAAGCAGCAGATACTCTGGCACAAAAACGGAGCATCAACGCCACTGATCGGGCCAGAACCGTTCTGCGGACTTGGAAAATCTTGCCTCCCAAGAAAACTGAAGAAGCAATGAGAGTAACATACTGGCAATGACTTCCAGGGCTAAGGCAGGCCAACGATATCCTCGGCAAATTCAACCGAGCAAGGTCGAAGACACTGATTAACCTCAGCAAAACTAGTCTAAAGACAATCACGGGATTTCTGACGGGGCACTGCAGACTCAAAGAACACCTGAGGAAGCTAGGCTTAGAGGAGGACAGCACCTGCAGATTATGTGGGGAACATCCAGAAACATCACACCATATATTGGTGCGCAAGTGTGACTCACAGACAAAAAAATGTGAATTGTTGTATGCTAACGATTACGATTACTTGATTTTTTCTTCAAATCACTTGTTTTGTCAAAACATAAGCTTCTTTAACCCTTTGAAGGGCGGTAGTTGGCGATTTCATAAAAAAGATAAAAAAAATCGAAAATTCGTTTTTTCAATATCGACGGCATTATTTGACTTTAATAGTCTGTAAATCTCTCAGAAATGAGGAATCAGCTTGTTTTTCTGAATTAGAACGCCATTACATATATGAAAAAATTACGAAAATAAAATTTTATAGGGTAATGACTCCTCTCAACTCCAGACAAACTTTTCAACTCGAGAACGGTTGAAGATAGAGCAATTCTGCGATCGCCAATCGATTCAGAATAGTAAAATTAGTATATTCCGTGAATTAGAAGTGGATCGACGGAAACTTTCTCGAAAAAAATCCAAAGGGGCAGACTCCTAAATATCACGAAAATTACAAAATAATCAGATCCACTTGAAATTTGCACAATATATGCAAAATTTTGTGCTGATTCAGAAAATATATGATTTGTTCAGATACAAGGTTTAGCTTAAACACGGAATGAAAGGTCAAGAAAAAAAATAAAAATTCCATTATTAAAAAATTGAATTTTTTACTATTCTTGGAATTGAGAAAAGTTTGTCCATATCGAGGTGTTCCCGAAGAAGAGAACGATCAGAAATAAAAATGAATCTCTTCCCCATTTCCGTAATTTCTCATGGCGTTTTTTGGAAATTAGGAGATTTTCTAGTTGTCCCCGTAATAAAAGAAATAATTATAATAAGAGAGGTTTCGGTTGAGACACCATGTATTTCTGAAATTATAAATAATCCACATCAGTAAAAAACCAGAGGCTTCACTTGGATTAGTTTTTCAACGCAAAAAATATGCTGGAATGAGACAATTTACCTAGATGTTTCAGAGACTATTTTTACCAACATTGAGAGAATAATAAAGCATTGGTGTCCAGTTTAGATGAATTTTTTACACGAATTTCATGTGAATAAACTTTGGTGAATATCAAAATGCAATAAAGTGGTTTGAAAGAAAGGTGTATTGTGACAAGTTGTGAATATAGTTCAAGGTAAGTTCACTGAGATCGTGGATAAGGTGATACTGGCTGAAAAATACACACAAAACACAATAGAAAAAGTCTGAGGTTCAACTTTTCATTTTAATTTTCAACTTTGAGAACACCAGAGTTGGACGAAGTGAACACAACATTTTCAGAAATGTTGAACGTACTTGGGAAACCTTTTTCTTGAAGCAGATGTCGAAGCCCAAATTGTTTTTAATACACGTATCATTCTAGTAATCGATTATCATTACTATCATCGTAACATACTTATTTTATCATATAATTATATGTTTAAATTAAGCTTCTAGTGAATGGGTTACATGATAACCCCTGTAGGGTTAAATCACCGAAAACAATCATCTTGTGGCATAAGTACACTAGTTCATTTCATTAAAAAATCCTCGAAATTATTTTACGTTGACTGCATTTCACATACAGAGGCATAACTGGTAACGTGCACATCTATAATAACAATAATGTCGAATAAGAAGAACTATTCAAACATCTCATGTTTTTGTCATATTTATTTCGAAAGATACTCAATTTTCATTCAATAATATTATGTCGATAACTCCTTTTGAAATCGATGGTTGGGCTTTCAAATATTAGCTGTCTTATCAGTGACAAATTCGAGTTGAACTAAAATTCACAACAGTTTGTGATCATCATAGAGTGTATGGGGGTGAGTATCACAGAGCACTATCAAGAAAACAAACTTCTGGTTTTCATTCAACAAGGGTCACTCAAACAACAGCTCTTGACATTCACGGAAAATCCGGGCCTTCAATAACATCAATCATAATTTATTGATAGGTAGTCTGTCTTGCATTGGTTTTTCTATCAATGCCCTATTACTGATGACTGAATTGAAAATAGACAAGAAGAACTCAAATCAGGAGTACCTCAAGGTGCGATACTTGACCCGTTACTGTTTTTTCTATCTATCTTACTCCATTCTCTTCATACTTTTCAAGATTTGTTGAGTTTGCCATTGTCAATAATCACAATTCCACAGATCCACGGTGACTTTTTTCCAACTGTATACACGGTACAATAACCAGAGAAAAAATAGTATAAAAAAGAGAATACCTATATTTTTAAACTATGAAGAATGAAGTATTTCAATATTTCAACAACAAAGAAATATCAAAATCGTATCAGACAGGTTCCGAAAGGAAATGTGGTCACTGAATGTCAGATATTAAAGCGATATAAATGCTCACGTATTTCGTTAAAAACATACCCGATTTCCAGAAAAAGTAACTGTCTGGCAAATATTCTGGAAAATCAATAGTTTGGCCATTTTTTTCAATTATATCTTGACTTGTTGAAGTGTACTCAGATATTTTAGACCCGGCAATTCTGCCGGTAATTTTCAGAATTCTGGAAGACAATAAGATGAACTTGAGGACTATTTAGGTACCAAAGCTCAGAATTTATGTTATAGTTTCTGAGAAAGATCCAGTGAAAGCCCACTTCGAATCACCCTGTGTAGTTCACATAAAAAATATTTTTGTAATCCAATATCACAAAATTCGTATCGCCCAACTACCAGTTGCCTCACTTCTCCAAATATCTTACGGGTCTACTCATTTTTTATCTACAAAGTTATGCATCTATTCCCAAACTATAAAAATTTTTTTTCAGGGTAAAATGGGAAAGCGGAAGCTAGTTTCACCAAAGTCGAAAAAGAAAAGACGTTCGTTAGACGTGTGAGTATAGTTTTAGAATCGGTGATTTCGTGCCAGAATGAATGACAGGGTGAGTCAGAATAAGAACGACAAGCTGTGTTTACAGATTGTCCCATTTTGAAGTGGAAAGTTCCTATCAATGTGTTTTAGTAGGATTTTTATCAATTTTTTTTTGTTCTCCCCTTGTATGATTTTCTTGAGTGTTAGTCTTTCTGATTTTTGTCGAACAATCAATAATTTTATCACACTGTATGTCCAAAAAATACATTTTCTTTCAAGTTATTGAAAAGTATGAAAAAAATCGAGAATCAAATTTTACAAACAAAATTCGAAACATGGTATGTGCACTATTTTAGGTTTATCAATGTGATTTCAACCCTAAAAAAACTACCTTCCAAACTAGCGTGAAGTTCAGGAAACTGATGTTCAAAGAGTTTTTCTGGACATAAATGAATTTTTCGCACTTTCGTGTTGGCCTCTCATGTCCGAGAATCATAAGACTCACCCTTTGTACAATTTTTCCATTGTTTTTCCAAATACGTTTTTATGATTTTCCAGAGAATTCCAAAAGAATGAGGAGGAAGGGAAGAAAACAAAGTCGGTTTCATTCTTCGGAATGGTAAGTTATCTACCAGACATTTTTTCGCAAAATTTTTCGAAATATCATGATTCATTTAATATTGTATTGTGAATCACATTTACACCTAGATTCATTATCAGATAGGTGATGAATGAGTAGTTCCAGAATCCAGCTGTCAATGATAATAATAATAATTTCCGGAGTGTGAGAGGCTGCTACAGCAACATAAGGATGAGCCAATGCATGGTGTCTTCTTCAAGAACATTGAAGACCTTGGCTTATCCAGAAACCTGACCTTCGCTTTTCTTAGGTCAAGTGGGCTGAAGTCGGAAACCGAGGGATCCATTATGGCCTGCAAAGGTGGTGTCTTCAACACCCTCGTCTACCGTAGTCGCGTAGTCCCTGACACTAGATGCAGAGCGTGTCGTGGGGCAGCTGAGACCATAATGCATTTGCTCTCAGTTTGTCCAGCTTATGCGCTCTCAGCCTATATCCACAGGCATAACACAGCATAAATAAAGAATCAAGATCAATAATAGATTATTTTTGTACAAATATGGATCAACAAAATGTTAGTTGCTCTGTAGTATCACCGAACATATCAGATCAGGAGGGAATATGTTGTGAAATTGCAGTTCTGGGAAATGAAAATAGCGCCGCACCCAAATATGGTAGAATATATTCTGAGCGTAATTATAATAAATTTCACCAGCTATGTCTGAACTCATCGTGGGCGAACATGACTGAATTCAACGACTTTCATCTTAAAATACAAAATATTCATAATTCTGCATTTCCTATAAAAAAATTAAATCCCAAAAAAACACAATCCTGGCTAACTAAAGGCCAAAGAACTTCAGGAAAAAATCTAAGGTCATTATTATACATAAAAAAATATATTACAGATTATAGATTCGAATTGTATGTTAATAAGTACCGCAATTTATACAACAAACTCAAAAAATTGCTAAATCAATGTTATATGAGCAAAGAATGAACATAGCCAGGAACAAAACTAGGGAGAGCTGGAATATTGTCAATGAACTCAGAGGAAAGAACAAGGGTACCAACGATTCTGAACTGGACTCGAACACTCTCAATAACTTTTACCGCTCCATAGCAACTGATTTAACAGACAAAATTGAATCGACTAACGATCCAATTGATTATTTAAAAAATATAGATGTAACCCAGTCTTTCTTTATGAATCCCACAGATATGACTGAACTAAAAGAAACACTATTGGAAATCAAGAACAAAAATAGTTCTGGGCCAAGCTATTCAGTTTTATCCCAGATAACGCATTAAATGTAGTGGTTCATCTAATAAATGCATCGTTTGAATCAGGAATATTCCCTGAATGTCTAAAAACAGCTCTAGTCATACCTATTCACAAAGGTGGAGATACTGATGATCCAGGAAATTTTCGCCCAATATCACCACTATCTACTTTTTCAAAATTTATAGAAAAATTAGTGAAAAAGCGGCCGATGTCCTTTCTTAGTCGCCACAATATACTTAGTTCCAACCAATATGGATTTCAAGTAAAGCGAGGTACACAAGATGCAATCTTCTCCTTCTTGGAAAGGATATACCAAAGCTTAAATAAAGGAGACATGGCAGGAGCTGTATTTTGCGACTTCTCCAAGGCTTTCGATTGCGTGATTCATGACCTCTTGTTGAGAAAAAGCTTCATTGTTATGGAATTAGAGGTGTTACTCAGAATTGGTTTTCTACATACTTAGCAGACAGGTATCAAATTGTGAAGCAAGGTAACCAATATTCAGGTTGTGGAGTCATTAAAACGGGTGTACCTCAAGGATCGGTCCTAGGACCAATACTATTCCTCCTGTACATAATTGATATTACCCTCCTACCGATTACTGGTTTATTCACACTATTTGCTGATGATGCAACAATAAGCTGGTCAGACAGACACCTTGATAACCTCCACCATAACATGTCTAAAGACCTCGCAGTGGTTGCAGAATGGTGTGCAGCTAATAAAGCCACATTCAATTTCAATAAAACGCACCCTTTGACCTTCAAAGGTGGCCAGCGGGATATTGTTGTAAATGACCATACTATTGATTCCAAACAATGCAACAAATTCTTGGGAATACAAATTGACAGTAGACTGAATTGGGAAGATCACGTTGTTGCCCTTGGAAAAAGAATTTCGAAGGGTGCCTATGCTATAAGAGTTATTGTGAGTGAGCTAGGTACAACAGCAGCTAGACCCGTATATTTTTCACTAGAAGAATCTCACCTTGTATATGGTATACCATTTTGGGGAGCATGTAGTCGATATCATTTCAATATGATATTTGTTCTACAGAAGAGGGCTCTCAGATATATCTGCAAAACAAACTACAGACAATCATGTAAACCCCTTTTTGTCAAAAATAAAACATTGACCCTTCCAGGTCTTTGTATTTTTGAAACTGTCTGCATCATTCATAAATATAAATGTTCATTCCCTACTAGAGTTCATGTTTATAACACTCGTCATGATAACAACAAATGCCAATTTCAACATCAACTCTTGTTAAGAATTCTTTTATTTATAATGGTTTGAAAATGTTCAACCACTTGCCTGAACCAATTAAAAGTACTGAAGGCTATTGC
The DNA here is from genome assembly GCA_958502065.1 of Chrysolina americana. Lineage (NCBI taxonomy): Eukaryota > Metazoa > Arthropoda > Insecta > Coleoptera > Chrysomelidae > Chrysolina > Chrysolina americana. The sequence goes on along the minus strand of OY293412.1, from coordinate 101,420,810 downwards.
AGGTTCAGGAGGGCAACAAAAAAAATACTTGTAGAACAGCCTTTTTATTCTATCGAAGAGTTTTTATCTTCTTCTCTCTGAAATTTATTTTTTTGTTTGTTTTTTATGAATATAGATTTTATATATACATATATATGTGTTCTAAGGTGAATACGAAATGGTATTGTCTTTCTGTGTTTTTATTTATATATTGACTGCCTTTCTACAAATATGTATATTTTTAAACGAATACCATGAGGTATTATGTTTTAATTATGTTTTTATTTATGACATGCTTTGTTACAAAAATTTATATTTTTAAACAATAAAGCTATTTTTGACTTGACTTGACTTGACGGTGCTTTAAGTGTTGTACTACTACCTACGACACTCGTACGGTATTGGCGAGACACCGGTGTTGCGTCGATTGGAACTACTCATTCCCCACCCTCAGGCAAATACAAGCCAATAAGCCAATCAGAATAGGACGATTTTCTTCATAGAATTTTCGGCTCCTGGCGAAATGAACATCGTCCAAAAAGAGGAGGAAAAACGGCCTAAATATCGAGATACACTCTTTGAACTCCGCAGGCTTACCCAAACCATTCTGTTAAAAGCGTGTTTCTGATAATGGTGGTTCTTCATAATAATAATAATTATAATAATACTCCCTCATAAACACTCGTAGAGTGTACCCAAAGGCATAGCCTATGCGGGTAGAGGACGGCTATTATTATTATTTGCCGTGGTGATGGGATAATAGAAACACTGCTCTCAAACTCAAAAATCATGTCGGCTTGCCGTAATATGGCAGAAATCTTAGCCGGCGAATGCAGAAGGCCTGTTGGATTGTTCCTCTCCAAAACTCACCATTATTTAAGTCGCGCTTTAATATCCACTTAGTCCGTGTAGTACTATATGTTCCTGTCTCTTTCCAGTTCAGGTATGCCACTTGTTTAGACAAATTATTGCTAGTCTTGGGTCTATTCTCTGCAACCATCACGGGTACCATGCAGCCGCTCAACATACTCATCTTTGGAGAGCTCACCGGCGAAATAATCAATTATGCAACAACACAGAACAACGAATCCATAGAAATGGAAGAAAGAGGCCAAGCCGAGGATGACTTGATGAATGCAGTCGTGTATTTCGTCGTGGTCAACTCTGCTATAGGAGTGGCAATGTTTGTCTTCAGTTTTTTATCAACTACGACTTTTACTTATTCGGCGTCGAGACAGGTATTTTTTTTTTCTTATTTTCAACCGAATTGTATTATATAACAAATATAAATATATGCCTACAAGGTGAACTACACATTGTGTTTATAATAGGATATAAAATGTTTTTAGTGTCGTTAACGATTCAGATTTCTCCAGAAAGTTCTATATTGTTATAGAATATTCGAGAATATTGAAGAGTAATCTAAAATATTCGAAAATCATAATATGAAAAGTTCTAAAATTATGTAAATAATATGAATGTAATCTAAAATATTCGAAAATTATAATGTGAAGAGTTCTAAAACTATGTAAACAATATAGAATGTTCGTAAATGTTCTAAAGTGGGTACTCTAGAATGTCCGTGAATGCACTGAAATATTCTTAAACGATCTAGAATTATCCGTAATATCGATAAGAGAGAAAAGTCTAGGATGTTCTCGAAGCTTCTGAAAAGTGTTGGAAAATTAGAGAAAATCGTGGAATAAAGAAGAACAGGTGTCCCTGAAGGTTCTGGAACATCCCCCAAGTGAATTTCTAGAAAGTTCGGCTACCAGTCGATAGCGTGGTTGGTGAAACTTTCTGGAAATTATCAGAATATATTAGAGTAAAATACGAGAATGTTCTCAAAACTCCTGGAAAGTGCAGGAGAACTCTATGGAACATATTAATCAACTAGAACATATGTTCCGAAATATTCTAGAACATACTGAAAATCACTCATGTGAAATTCTGGAAAGTTTGCTCCCCAGTCTGAAGAACATAAAAGAGACGAATCTTTGTTATCTTAGCTTCTGGAAAGTGCTCAACTGAAAAAATTCTGGAAAGTTTTTCCACCAGAAGGCTTGGTGAGTGCAACTTGGTAGAAGTTTCTAGAATATTAGAGAAAAGTACAGAATGTTCCCAATGCTTCTGGAAAGTACTGAAAAATTAGAGAAAACTGTAGAAAGAACAAGAGAAAGAAGGTTCTGGAACGTACCGAACTGAAATGACACCCAAATGGAGGTATCCGAGCAGGGGCGGATCCAGAAAATAGTTCAGGGGGGCACAAGACAATATATTTGTTTCCTTTATTAACCTAATATGAAGAGTAGTTTAAGGACATGGCAATCTTCTTCCATCTGGGGGGGCACATGCCTCCCCTAGATCTGCTACTATATCCGAGATCATATGTTTTTACCCGAAAAACGTTAGGTATGGCAGCTAGTAATTCAATGGAGGGTAATCTCGATTATGGGGCATCTTTTTTTCATAGTATCCGTAAAAAGTCCAAAAGTCGTAAGGAAAAACTTAGAAAAAGTTCCATCCAATATAGTGAAATCAGAAATAATTTGCCTAAAACGATTTTTATATGATGATAACAACAATAATGGATTTTTCAGGTATTCAAGCTGAGATCTGCATATCTCAGTAAAGTGTTGAATCAAGACGTTTCGTGGTATGATGTGAACCAAACTGGAGATTTCTCGAGTAGGATGTCAGAGTGAGTACAGTATTTTTTCCTCAGTTATTGGCAATTATCGAGCTCAAAGTTGCACTGCACTCTATAACGTTTCAATTTTCTTTGGGAATAATTCAATAGCGACGCTGTATAGAAAACATGAATAGTTAGTTTCACAATTCTGATTGCAATAATTTTTCAGGGATTTGTACAAATTTGAAGACGGAATTGGAGAGAAAATACCGATGTTTTTCAGTAATCAAGTAGTTTTCGTCACATCTCTCGTCCTGGCCCTCGTCAAGGGATGGGAATTGGCTCTCATTTGCCTAACTTCAGTGCCAGCAGCACTGGTCGCAATAGGAATTATAGCATGCGTAAGTTATTGAAAACTAATATATAAACCGGATGTGTCTCAAGTCAAGTGAGTGTACATGAGTGGAGTACCTCTAGAAATAGTATGCTTTGCGTATGTTAGTCACTGAAAACAATCTTTGGCTCAGAGCCAATAGAATACGTCGATACAATCACTTATATGCAGGGTTCTACTATTTCGTATGTTCCTCATGTTCACAAAGACTTCCGATTTTTTAGTTGACGACAAAATTCGCCCAGAATGAACTCGATGCATACGGTTTCGCTGGTTCTATTGCAGAGGAAGCAATTTCGTACATACGAACGGTCGTAGCTTTTGGTGGGCAAGAGAAAGAGATAGAACGTTACGACAAAAACCTCGCGTTGGCGAAGAAAAACAACATCAAGAAAGCCATGCTTACCGGAGTTGGAATATGCATTTTATGGATACTGGTTTACGGCAGTCATGCTTTAGCGTTTTGGTATGGTATGAAGTTGTTGTTGGAGCAAAGAAGTTGGGCTGATCCTGTCTACACTCCAAGTAATATGATTATTGTGAGTTCACATGAGATGTTCTTTTATCCATCAAATTGCTCTGGATGAAGTGAAGAATCAAACACCCCTTCTATAAAAGCAATAACTATCAAAATGTCAATATGAAACGTGATTCAGAACCGAAATGGAGCCACTCCAATTATTATTAAACTCTTCTTCTCGCTTTTCTTGCGATATAAATTTTGCAGTTGCCAATTCATCTATTATCATGTTACTGTTATAACAAACACATATATTCAACTGCATGGCTTCTTCTTCCAGGTATTTTTCAGTGTGATGACGGGTTCTATGAATTTCAGCATGTCATCACCCTTCATTGAATCGTTCAGTATGTCAAAAGCAGCAGCCAACAAGATATTTAGCGTCATCGATAATATCCCCGTCATCAGCCAGTCCAGAGGAAAAGGAGAAAAACCCCAATCAGTGAAAGGAAATATCAAATTCCGGAATGTAAAATTCAATTATCCTTCGAGACCAGATGTACAGGTAAGTGATATGAATCAAATCATTGAAATCAGTCATAATATTTTACGACGATGATACATCGGTACATCGCGACAAAAGATCAGTCAATAGGAGCTAAGGCTCTTCATTGATAAAAATGGTGTTTTATCACAGAAAAAAACGTTGTCATCCATTTCTGAAGCATTTCGCAACAATAAATTATACAATCTACGAGTAGATGGATGATATCTCTCTAGAGTCCTTGTAGATAGTGTATCAGATGGATTTCTATAGCAGCATTAGTTCGACTGAGTATGCTAGTTCTTCAGGGATGCCCTTATCGTTTGAAGGTATCAAAGTCGAAGAGCTTTCTAAATATCTGCTTTTCTCAAGTCGTCTCTGAAGGTCTAATCTCCGATTCATCGATTATTTCGTTTAGTACTTGAGCTGAGGATGTTGATGAATTTTTTTTTGTTTTTACGAATCACCCAGGTTTTCGGGGAAAACCCCTCGAAAGCAGAGCTTGTGCGAGCAAGGGAGATCCGGGACCTACAGTTTAAATAAAAGTGGAATCCGAACCACTTTAGCTCAGTGGCAGGCTGTCCCGGGGATCGAACCCGGGCCGTCTGGGTGGGAGCAAATACTCTAGCACCACGACCAACTTCACCTACCCCTATGCTCTTGGACTATTTTGTAGCAACTGATATCGGTCCTTAGGTTGGATCTGGTGGAATCAAGTAGTTGACCACGGGAGTTCTGGCTTATCTCTTATGCAAAATAACGTGAAGGTGCATATTGCTTATGTTTGTCCCCAGCTACCGCCGCTTGGAATAGTTGAGGCTTTTAGCCCCTGTCGGCTAGTAAGGAATCTATATAACCGACAATAGACGAACTACGAAGAGCTGCCACAAGCCACCAAGTAGGCATAAGATCTACTGCTTGGCATATCTGAGGCTTCTGACATACGGCGGCTTTTTGGATAGTTGGTTTTTGGTGGCGGCTTTTGTCGACTCTTGGCAGCTCATGTCGGCTCTTGACAGGTTGCCTGTTGTCGGTAATACAGATTTTTCCATTGGCGGCTGGGTTGAAAGCCTCAGATGTTTCTAGAGCCGTCGGTAAAAAAATTTATCTATTCGAACCTTAGCGTTTTCTTATGTTTTTCTCCATAAGAGACGATGCAGAACACTCGTAACTCAACTACTGACTAATTCCATTTGCTGAAGTCTATAGCTTTTTCTTCAGACTCCATGTGATTTGGTTCGAATTGACGTCGGTGCGTGGCCTATGAAGATTGTCCATTGGATGCGTTCTCTTCAAAAGCTCTTTGCGATCCCAATGGAAAGCTCTTTGTACTGATTTGGGAGACTTCTTTGGGAGTTAACTTCCTCTGCGAAATGTCATCTGTTTCACAGCCTTCCCTTATTTTTATTCATACTTTGCAGACTTTCTTATCGACCACTCTTGTCGACCGTATCATTCTGCTCAGTTCATGGAATCACCTGATCTATTTTGCTGGTCTCAACCTCATACTGTCCATGAAAGAGATTATAAGTAGATCATTTTTTTATTGAACTATTAAAATTAAATATTTCAATTTTCTCATCTGCAGATTCTCCGTGGACTGAATTTGGAAATAAATGAAGGAGACACTGTAGCTTTGGTGGGCAGCTCAGGGTGTGGCAAATCTACCGTCATACAACTTATTCAGAGGTTCTATGACCCAATTTCTGGAGAGGTATGTGTAGATAATCCACAATAAAATAACAGAGTACAACTTATTATCTCTCGCCTGGTTTCAGATACATCTTGATGGAAAAAACATCAAGGATCTAGATCTCACATGGCTCAGAAGCAACATAGGAGTGGTAGGCCAAGAACCAGTTCTTTTCGGGACTTCCATAATGCAGAATATCAAGTACGGCAACTTGGATGCATCTGAGGGGGACGTTATCGCTTCAGCTAAAAAAGCCAATGCTCACACTTTCATTTCAGCCCTTCCTAACGGATACAACACTCTGGTAGGAGAGAGAGGTGCACAGTTGTCAGGTGGCCAGAAACAAAGGATCGCCATAGCAAGAGCTCTGGTCAGGAACCCTGCTATATTACTGCTGGATGAAGCTACCTCTGCGTTGGATTACACCAGCGAAGCGAAAGTACAGGCTGCTCTCGATTCGGTAAGACTGAGATCAGAAAATTGGCCAACTAGACTGCAGGACTTCTCGATTAAATCTATTCTATGATTTCAGGCAAGCGTTGGTTACACAACCATCATAGTTGCTCATCGTTTATCCACTATACGAGGAGCTAACAAAATTATTGTGTTCTCCAAGGGAGTTGTTGTTGAACAAGGAACTCACGAAGAATTGTTGGCTCGGAAGAAAGAATACTACAATCTTGTTATGGCGCAGGTTAGAGATACCCAGTCAGCTGAAGCAACCAAGGATGATAGCAAGATTGTTCACATCGATGAAGACGAAAGTATCAATGAAACTAGGCAGGAACAGAAAGTGAGCAAGTGATATCTGTTTCTTCTAAAAATAATGGACGTAGAATGGGAATTGTTTCGACTGATATCTTCGTTGAAATGTATCGAATTTCGAAATTTTCAGGATGATGACGATGCTATACAAGACGATGTAGCAGACGTGTCTTTGTGGGAGATACTGAAGATGAATTCACCAGAATGGTATCAAATCGTGATTGGTAGTTTGGCGTCGGCCATTCTTGGATCTAATATGCCTCTCTTCGCGATACTAATCGGTGGCATTGTAGGGGTAAGTTTTAATCTGCTTCAGTGATTTGACAATCAAATAATGCAATAATATAATCAGCATTTATCCTTCATGATTTAAGATATGTCATAAAATTCCTAATAGTATTGATTTTCTGTTAAAGACCTTGTCCGAAAGTGAAGATGACTATATTAGATCCGAAACAAACACATTTTGTATCTATTTCGTCGGTATTGGCATACTATCGGGGATCTGTACATTTGTGCAGGTGAGTACCTGCTTTGATATTCCTCAAAAGTACTCGTTATCAGTGTTTTTTCCAAAACCCAGATATACATGTTCAGTGAAGCGGGCGAAAGAATGACAGAAAGAATTCGTAGCAAGATGTTTAGAGCCATAATGGTCCAGGAAATTGGTTTTTTCGACAACAAAGTTAATGGCGTGGGATGCCTTTGTTCCAGACTATCTGCAGATGCTTCTAGTATTCAAGGGGTAAGTTCAAATATTAAAAGAAAAATAATTCATTTTCATCATTAAAACACCTGTTATACAAGTTTTAAAATGTAGATTTCATTCTAGAATAGTATTTAAAATAATTGTCGGTAGTCAGTAACTCGTGAATACCTAGAAATTTGGTTTTGAATACTCATATGGCCCATGCCTCATTGCGTCTATGTTTTTTAAGATACTAAATCCACAAGGAACTATACAATCCCTTTATTGTTAACATAAATTATGCAATGATAGCCATCAAGCATGAAGCTTCAAATGTAACTAGTACGTAATTGAACTGTCGCTATTCAAATAGCTTCAATAATGATGATGACAATAATAATATGTTTTATTCAAGGCAACAGGACAACGAGTTGCTTCAATCTTGCAGTCGTTATCAACATTTGTTGTGGCTATGTCGTTGGCAATGTATTACGAATACAAACTGGGGTTGTTAACAGCTGCCTTTATGCCGTTATTGTTACTAGCCATGTACGTCGAAACACGAAATACCGCAGGACTGAGCAGTAATCGAGATACAGCGCTTCAAAAATCCACCAAGGTTTGTTGAACGAATAAAATATATTCAAATTCAGAAAACATTTTATCTCACGAAAAATATAACATCAACTGTTCATATCGCTTTTCCATTGAGTCCGTCTGGAGCTAAGGAAGGTCATTGTACCTAATCTGGTATTTTTTTGTATCCACGCGTCTATTGTATCTTCTACTATGCAATACAGTTCTATTTTTATTTTTTCAAATGGCTTATAGTACTTTCAATACTTCGTCGCTCCTCTTAGTATTCTAACAAATGATCTGAAAGTGTCTGACCGAAAAATAGTTGTATTCTACCTGGAGCATATCATTTTCTTGCAACTGATTACCGTTTCAGATCGCAGTTGAAGGTGTCGGTAATATTCGAACCGTGGCATCCCTATGTCTGGAAGACACGTTCCATCAACTCTATATCGCAGAACTGGTCCCCTACTACCTATCTATTCGACGCTCTGTATATTGGCGAGGTATAGTTTTTGGTCTTTCGAGAGGTCTTTTGTTTTTCGCCTATTCTGCTTGTATCTACTACGGAGGATACCTGATCATAGACGGACTATCTTATGAGAAAGTGTTCAAGTATGTATCAATATATTTAAATATTATGTCGTAGTAGAATTTTTTGATGTCTTAATAATGAAAACAAGTCCAATTGGTTGAAAATTTTACATTTTTGAAGGTTTTATTCATTTCATATGGGTCACACTGTAGATTTCAATTTCTGGGACAAGCCTGGTCTTTGTGTGTGTTCTCCTAGAATGGAACTATAGGAATACTGATCAGGATCCATTATTTCAGGGTATCTCAGGTGCTGATTATGAGTACTACGTCCATCGCGAGTTGTCTAGCATTCTCACCAAATTTAGCCACTGGAATGGAAGCTGCGAAGAATGTCAAAAGATTCCTTTCAAGGGTTCCAAAAATACAAGACACTCCCGATGCGAAGAAAATTGAACAGGTGAATATTGAGCAAATTGGATTGTCTTATTCTGAAGCAACCAACGTCCAAGCAAACGCTTAGATCTCACGCAAAACGCTTGAAACTTGCACACAAATGCTCTAAACGCACGCAAAACGATCAAAACATCTGCACGAACGCTTGAATATTAAAAATCTTGAAATGACTACACAAAAGCTTGTTTTATGAGAACGTTTCGACCATTTTGCACGCGTGTTAAGCGTTTGGACGGACGTTTCAAGCCTTTTGGCAAACTCTGATTGGTTAATGGCTGAAGGGGGTGGGGGCTGAAAGTTAAAGTGGGGGGGGTGGTCTCAAGTGACACCATAACTACTCCAGAGCAATATTTTCAAAATTGTCAAAAATGTATTTCATCCGTCTTAATGAGGATACAGTTTTCAAAATTTTATGATAATTTTCTTGTTTCCACAGGTGGAGGGTAACTTCGAATTCTCCAGGGTCAGCTTCAGCTACCCCGCCAGAAGCGAAGTCCAAGTCCTCAATGGCCTCGATCTCGACATTCTCCAAGGAAAAACTGTTGCTCTAGTCGGCCAAAGTGGCTGTGGCAAATCAACGGTTATCCAGATGATTGAACGGTTTTACGATCCAATTCATGGAGAAGTAAAGATGGATGGAAATAACCTCAAGACAATAAAGCAAGAGTCTCTGAGATCTCACTTGGGAATCGTTTCTCAAGAACCGAATCTGTTCAACAAGTCGATTGCGGAGAACATAGCTTATGGAGATAATTCGAGAGACGTGGAAATTACTGAGATCATAGAAGCTGCTAAGAATGCCAGTATTCACAACTTCATAGTCGATCTACCATTGGTAATACAACTAGTTATATTTATTAACGGTATCCATTATAATTTCACTGTGGCAGTGGTATTTCCAATGGTGATTCTAACAGGTTAGGTAACCATAATATTTGGTGCAAGGGCAGCGGTAAGTGTAGGCTTTCTAAGGAATTATAAGCTTAATGGGGAACTGTAAGCTTTCTGAGGATCCTTAAGCTTGCTAAGAGACTGAAATTTCTAGCAAACTATGATTCTTCTATAGATCTGTGAGCTTCGTATGAAACAGTAGGCTTTCTAAAGAACTGTAAGTTTGGAAATGACTTGTAAGCATTTTGAACAACTAAGTTTTGTAAGAAACTGTGGTTTATGAAAAACTGAAGAACCGTGAGCTTAATGAAAATTTTAAATTAGTAAGGAAATGTAAGCTTTCTGAAGAATCGTAAGCTTACAAGAAAATGAAATATCAAAGCGTATTTTAATATTCCGTAGATATGTAGGCTTTGTACGAAACTGTGAGTTTTCTAAAGAACTGTAAGCCTTAAAAGAACTTATAAGCATTTCAAATAACTGTAAGGTTTATAAGTAACTGCAGTTTATAAAATATTGTAAACTTCCTAAGAAACTGTAAGCTTTCTGGAGAACTGTAAGCTTTCTAAGGAACCGTAAGCTCGCTAGAAAATTTAAATGTCTGAGGAACTGCAAGCTTTCTATAAATCTGTAGTTTTTGTGCGGAAACATAAGCTTTAAAAGAACCTGTCAGAATTTCAAGGAACTAAGCTTCATAGGAAACTGTGAGTGGTCTGAGGAACTGGGTGCTTTTCAATAAGCTGTGAGATTGCTAGAAATTAGTATTCTCACTCGATTCCGATTTCTAGGAAATGACAAACTAGGAATCAACTACATTAGGCGGAAGTGTTATCACTGAACAGATATGAATGAAAACAAAATTTCGGGAAAAAAACGTGAAGAATCACATAATAGCGTATACCCTATACACCTATACTACACCCTATCCTATACTCAAAACTTTCCGACCACTCACATACTACACAGATTTTTTTATGAACTGGGTACATAACAATAATTCCAAATCAGGAATTGATTGTTACATCATCTTTGAAAGTGTCTACTGCTGTTGTGGACGAGAAATCTGGTATAACCTTGTGAACCACATCCAAGTATAACAAAAATCACATACACCTGCATAGGTTTGCTTGCAATGCACAGTAAAAAATTATGATTTTTCGACAGACTTACCAAATACTTCAAGTTCTTAACTGAAGATCAAATCATGATGCAGTTCCTCTCTTTTCTTCTCTACTTGAATAAATACTGACTCCAAACCTGACCAGGGCAGTGTGTGGAAAAAATTCAAATGTTTCCTCTAATGCGCTATCTTTACTCTTGTTGGCCACCACGATCACCCGACTTAGCGCCTCTATATTTCTTATAACAATGTGCATACGATGTGAATTTCACAATTATATCTGAGATATGTAACGTATGTTGAAAGCTACGTTTCTATTACAATTATTTTCCTGTGCCATAGAACATATCAGCACTAAATCAATGTCAATTATTTCATAGGGTTATGATACCAAACTAGGCGAGAAGGCTGTGCAATTATCAGGAGGTCAGAAACAACGGATAGCGATCGCTAGAGCTTTAGTAAGAAATCCCAAAGTTTTGTTACTGGATGAAGCCACTTCCGCCCTAGATATCGAAAGTGAAAAGGTGAGACAACCGAGTTCTTTGATTGACTGAAGTTATTATTTCCTCTGGTTGGATGAAGTGGCTGCAAACTTCCATCGTCCAAGGAATCTGATAACACGAATTCCACGAAAGTTCATAATTGAGTAATGTGATGCAATGTGATTTCAATATAGTGGAAATGTAGTTATGACATATAGAAAAGCTTAGTCACGTTATTTCTCCATTCTAGATCGTCCAAGAAGCTTTGGATAAAGCCAAGCAGGGAAGAACTTGCGTAACCATCGCTCATCGCTTGACGACCATTCAAGATGCAGATTTGATTTGTGTCATTGACCGTGGAGTGGTGGCTGAATCAGGAACTCATAAAGAACTGCTGGACAGGCAAGGGCTCTACCACAGACTGCACCAGACGCAGAGATAGGACAATGTTTCGCTGAAAAGAAGCGTGACGTATCATAATACGCCAGCTTCATAAGCAACACGACAAATACTTGAGAAAAAATTATCGAATATTCGTCTCCTAATGAGAATAGGAGAGTGAGGTTTTTAATATTATTTGCATATTTGTTTAGTTCTATGAGTTGATTTGAAATCAGCTACGCAGCATACAGTTATGGCGTACGAAATGTATTACATAATAATTTTCTCAGTAAAAACAGGAACCTATAATTATGTTCTGAACTGCCGGATGATTTAACTGTTGTCTATTATTTTGCAATAAATATTAGATTAATTAAAATGATCGTCTCCGAAACGCCGTTTTATTTTAATGAAGCAGATGAGGTGGACTAGTTTGAGCTCCTGAGGATGTCAACTCTGTTGGTGAAACGCACGTCGAGTGGAATTGAGGTGTTTTGGGTAGTTTCTAGGTCTTGAAATTTCATCAAGATCAACCAAGAAGGATAATGCAAAGATCCACAAGGACATATCAAGGCCATAGTCACACAATGGCACCAATGCTCACCGAAAGATCTATGATGGCAGAGTGGTGGGGGAAGGCTCGGAACCGGCTCAAACACGCTACTACTTCTTGGATACCTATTTTTTCTATAATTTTCTGCCGTTGAACAGACGTGCAAACCACATGCCCAGAAGGAAACTGTCCTAGAAAAACTGAGCCTAAGCCTAAGTCACAAACCTATCTACCGTTGATTTAATGTCAAAAATTCTCTTTGATGAATTCAAGAGTATCAAACAAAAAATCTCTACTGGCATGCATTAAAAAATCTCCAATCTATGTCTGAAGGTTGAACAACAGCTCCTATATATTTATCCACAGTTTCCACCAACGGTTTCAGACGTGATGGCTGTTGAGAATTCTTCAGGAGTTCTTGTGATACTTGTTTCTTTACCAGTTATGGCCCGTTATAATTTATTTTTGAGTTCTTGGGAATAGCCGATCAATCACAATAGTCAATCGATAACAGTTATTTCCAGTCATGAGTTAGACCGAATTTATGCTGATATGGAAAGCTCTTGCAAAATTTATTATTCTTGTGTAATCTTTTTTGAACGAGAGTTCCACAGTCGTATGGAACAGCAGCTGTTTTCTGTTGGGTGCTTTTCTGTCAAAATTCTCAATGTACAAGATATCGCTGAAAGTTGAATTGGAAATCCATTCCTCATTATTTGTCTGCATATTGGGTTTCAGTATAAAATCTAGAAATCTTGACTAACTACATGCCTATTATTCTTATTTAGATACATTACAGCTTTTTCACTGATTATCCTACTTATCTCGAACTAGTTTTATCGGAAATCAGATAAGTGACAGATAAACAAATGGGATTTGTAAAAAACAATGGCATATCATCCATATCTACATTACGACAGTCTACATATTCATCGGTGATTTTGCAGAGATCTTGGTGGAACTGAATTGTGTTCCGTATGCTCGTGACTGTGATATTTTAAAATAATAATAAGTGACGTTTGTGTAGGGATATTTGAGTGATCTGGTGTCTTTTCAAATACAACGGTGAGTTTTTTATCTTCAGAGCATATTGAGAATGAAACGTGCGATAGTATAATTGGTAACATTGTTACGGAATCCATGATTGCATTAACCATGCATTAACCAAGGAGCACGTGCAATTTGAATGTCTGAACAGGAATTGTTTCAATGAATTATTGAATGTTGAAAACACCGATCTTTTCATTGGCTTAGAGCTAGATGGTGGTAGATGTGATTGAACATACTAACTTTTTCCCATAACAATTTTCAATATTGTCAAAAACAAAAACTTTATTCTCGCATGATATTCATATTTTTCAAGAAACCTCGTATATGATTGAAAAAATTTGATGTCTGATGACTGTGTCTCAGGTTTTACACCATGCAGACATTTTTGAAGACTTAGGTGGAAATAGTGTTTGATTAGTACCATTCATCCTAAGATTCAGTTCACCATAGAAATGAAAAGTGATAATGAGTTGAATTTTTCGTATTGTTGAACAAAAAAACTACTTTTTCTTATATTGCAAACCTACACAAACTGACCATCTCGTTATTCTTACTTCTAGTCACCCTTTTCAACAAGAAATATCACTTCACTCAGATAAACTACTAAACTCAACTTTGAGGAGGAAAATATCTTTAGACAATTTGCTGTAAATAATTGTTTCTTTCTCATCGGCCCAAAAACAGACTAAATTCATCCTTTATCCTCTAACTATTCCCCTACCTCGAGTTACAGATTTATACCTTACTTACTTTAATAACATTTCTTAAATTCGTACCAGTAAAATCAATAATCAAATGATTCAAACCAAAGACCCTAAGGTGAATGAGTTTGAAAGACTGTCATCAATTTGCTGGTGATAATGTTATAGCAGTCATCAGCCAACATTTGACATGGCCATCCTTATATTAATAAGTAATCAACTATTCTACTTTTACCTAATTTTTACGTTAACTCGATACGTCAAAGTAGCCACAATCACTTTCACGTTACCGTTAAGTCAGCCACTTTTTGGCAACCAACGTTACAATTAGCAACTCGATTTCAAAGGTCTACGGTCCTACTGATTGTATTATCTTAATATTATTCCGCAATCGTTAACAATTTATTTGATTTCTGTAGAAGAAAGCATCTAAACCTAATCTGACCGTGAGTATTCATAATTTTATTTCTAACATTTACAGTATTAGCTCTGATGATGGCAGTCGGCCAAGAGCCAAGTAAATGAAAATAGTTCTTCACAGAAAATATATTTAATTCTTCTACCTCACTTGGATAGCAACAAAGTTTATCGAGCATTCAAGGACACATCGAATTTCTTCGGGAGTTATCACGCAGAGAGCTTCGAACTTCGTTTTATTTTTATTATTATTAGACGCGCCAAGGCACTTAAGCTCCAAGTGGTTTATGGAAAATCTATACTGTCACCACTTAAGTGTACCTCCGATTCTCAGATGATGTCAGACATCTAATTCATCGTCTTTATCTACAGCATCATTGATTTTCAAACTGACAATCATCAGAACAAAAATTAATATTTGCAGGATTGCTCAATGTTATGAAATGAGGAATCCAAATAGGAGTAATCTGTCCATTCAATATTATTTGGTTCATCTAAAACAAATGCAAATTTTTCATCAAGAACGATGAAACTTGAAAAATAATGGACTACTAATGGAAGCTTACTTCCTGGTCACACATATTTACTGAGATTCTGCTGCTTATCTGGAATATTCCAGCAGCTACTTTGCCAAACTTTCAAAATTGCAAATTTCCCTCATACGTATCTAGACGAACTGGAAATAAAAAATCAGCTCATCAAGATACGTTTGAAGCAAGTTTGCGATTTCCGAAATTGTAGAGGTTTGATAAAAAGCCTATCAAATCTCTATTTTACTTGAGTCGATTTAAAATTCGGTGAGCACATTCAAAAAAGATCGACTTTTACCAATATAGAAAGAAAAAAATGTCTAAAAACGTTTGCGGTCAATAACAGCTCTCAACTCCAGCAGATTAACTTTTCAAATCGAGAACGGTTTGAGATAGGGCAATTCTGTGAACGCCAATCGATTCAAAATGACAAAATCACTGTAGTTTGTGAATTTTAAGCGGATATATCAACGGACAAAATTTTTCATATAACCTTTACTTTACTTTTTTGCGAGTGATAATTTTTTTGAAAATCGTTTACCGCTTTCAACTCCTGAAGGACTCTTCAACTCGAGAATGGTTCGGGGTAGAGCCATTCTGTGGATTTTAAATCGATCAGCGAAAAATAAAAATCATTCGATGAAAGTCCAGAGGGAAATGACCTTAAAAAATCATCAGATTCGCTTCAAATTAGCACTATATACGTTCGACAATAATTTTTAACGCAACTTGTTGTTAGGTGATCTGAATCTGCAAGTTTTTTTTCGTTCATCTGTTGGGATAGAGTGCTCAGGAACAAATTTTCATCGAAAGCACAGTGTTGACAATGTACACTACCAATATCGACGTATGCCATTTGGTCAACAGAACGCTCCAAGTACTTTTTGTAGAGTACTGCACTCTGACACTCGGCACAAAAATAATATCTGTATTAAAAGAGACTCACCTACCTTGCTTGAAAGCAAATATGATGTAGGTTGCCTAAAACATGATCCTTATGTTCAATGTAATCTTGGAATTCGCACATACCAACCGGGTTTTTACAGCAGGGTTTTCGAAAATATTTGAAATTTACTCATATCATTAATTTTTCATTTGTGATGGGACAGCATGGAAAATTGTATTAAATACTTTCAATAATATTATTTTTAACAAAAAAATGGTTTTCAGGCTACAATGGTTAAACGAAAAGTTGCACTAAACCCGAAGAAGAACCACCCCTTAGACGTGTAAGTACGATAATAAAATGGAATCTCTTTTCTGTAAAGTGAACTACTCTTACATCACTTTTTTCTCATTATCATAATTTTTATGAACATTTGGTATTTTCAGAGATTTTATCAAAAATGACGACAAATCGGAGGAAACTAAATCAGTTTCATATATTCAAATGGTAAGTTCTGTAAATATTTCCAATAACTGCTATTTTTTAATAGCTGGATTTTCAAATATTGTATTGAAGTATATTCGAATTCTGGTTTGGGGTGACTCAATGAATCATTACAAGGCATTTCGAAATATGTCCAATCACTGATTACCAACTTTATTATTCAGTATTATTTTTGTTTTAAATTTCACTAATCATTCAATCATTTTATTATGCCGAAAGGATTCATTGCTCTGCTGATAATATAGTGATTTAGTATAGGGCTTTAGTTTGGATTAAATTAAAAATAGGTTTGACCGGAATTATTGGCCATAAATTTAGATAAAACGTTCATCTCACTTTCACCTATTATTACAATTCTTTGGCGGATGGATCCTCCATCAAACATATAAAAATCGGTTGAATTCGCTGAAAAATTTCTAATTTCTAAAGAACTTGTTTATCACCAGCTACAGTATGATCCATGATTTACCCTGTATAAAAACAAGAACACTTTTGAAGTATCACAATAAGCCACTCATCAAAGTAGGAGAGATCAAATTAAGATACCCATACCGACGATAACTCAGATCATGAAATCTTTTAATTGAATGTATGACCACTTATTTTAAGGACGTTAACGATATAGACACAAAGATGATGGAGAGTATTCATCTGGGAGTTTCACAAAATAAACAAGTAATATCGGTTCTCCAGCACCTTGAACCTGTTCTGTATTTCGCCACTCACAAATCTGAAGGTATTCTTTCTCGTTATGGATTTTTTCTACGCCCATGTCTGTCAAAAATCGCACTGTCAACATTCCTTGTAAATGACATTTAACAATAACATGCACGTGATGAAATCGAGATCTCATAACATACACGTGCGTTTTGAGAAGAAAACTTAAACTTCTTGGTTTAATTGAATTACAATAAAAAATTTATTTACGTAAGACTTTATTTGGTCTATTTACACAAATTTAGTCAACTAAAAAACATAAAACCTTTTAGCATTAGCGAGATATATTTAGGATTGAAAGAGTGATTGATGCCCCTAAATGTAGGCAGCACGTTATGCAATTTCTTTAAAAGTATACACGTTTTCTTAAGTAGCATGTAAGATGTCTAAAATCCCTGGTGTGCGAACTCATACCTGTAAAACTGTAGGATAAAACGGTGGACATTCGCTTGCTTGATTATGAGAAAACAAATGAAATCGCGGTCTATTTTCCAAAAATCCCGTGATACTTCGTGAACCGCCACCGTCGGTTTACTTGTTAGGGTGAATTTTCATGAACAGAAGTTTCAACTATTATGCACGAGCATGAATGAATAAAACAACATTATCATTCAAATTTACAGAATCACTGCCCGCAAGCAGCTTTATTCGTTAAATTTTCGACTTATTATATAATTTTTATTTTGCTGATATGCAATTTACTGGAATAAATGATAGTCACACATTTCACTAAAAGTATTGAAATTCAGCTGCATGGAAATTCACCATTAGAACCTGTCAATTTTGTGCTTGTGCCTATCTGACATCTGCCCAACAAGCGCAAGCGCAAGTATCTGCGCCATTGTATCCGAGTTTTCCATTTAAAGCTCTCTGTAATAAAGTATATATAAAGTAATAATTTTGTAGCTTATTTTGAGTTTAATTGCTTTTCAGAAGTGTAATGAGTTGTGTGTTACAATGGTCTTTCGTTATTTTAAAAACTGTTTGTCACGTAATAGTGAAGATGTTTCTTTTTTTGTGCAATTCTTTCTCGACAGAAAATTTATTTTTGGATGATCTAACCACACTGAAAAGATTTTACGAAAACGAATGGTAAAATAAGAAAACCTAAACATGCTTGATGATATATGCAAAATTGATAGATTTCAGTAGAAGTGGTGATTTTTTTTACTTTGTCACGAACTTTCGCAATTTGAACTTATAGAATATTTAAAGAAACAGTAGGGTATAACAACACGCACCCAGTTGATTGAATCGATTTGAAAAAATGTTTGCCATGTTTATGAGAGCATGGCGAGTTAAGAAATAAAATGTAAGTTCCAAATTGATTGCAAAGTATATTTTACAGATTTTAAGTAGTAGGTACTCACTTTCGGTAGACATAATGAATTATTGTGTTCATCTCTCTGAATTTTGTCCACACAAAAACGGATTATGGTCAACTTGTTTAGGAAAATAATATGAAATACAGAAAAATAAAGAAACGAACATCATTAATAGTCAATAATATTGCACTACGAAATTTTTGATTCTGCCACAACTATTTTGACTTTCAAACGGTATTTACATTATTTAAAAAAAATAACACATTTTGTGTGGTGTTATTTTTCCAAAAATTTGGTCTTCCACTTCGAGTATGGAAACTATATTGCTTTAGAATGATATTTCAAAAGTTTATTGACATTCCGTCAAATTCAATCAACAACAATCACTATGTCCCTGGAATATTGACATGAGGACGAGGCGCCATCTCTGGATCCGATTACAGAAATAGACCACGATTTCATTTGTTTTGTCTTCAAAAAAATCTAAACAAAATCTAATCAGTCGACACACCAGGGTTTTTAGGCATCTTAGTAGCATGCTATGAAAATAAATGTCATGTCATTTATATTCTCAATTTCTTGAACAAAATATAATTGTATCCGAAAATTTTCTCAACTTTATCTACGAGTATGTCTGATAGTAGTGAAAGTGATGAAATTATGAGCACTCCACCGGAGATTTTAGAAAAAGCTCAAGCTGCCACACATAATTTGTTACCGCTAAAATTCAAAGAAAGGTACGAAATTACCTATCAAAAATTTATGGATTGGCGACACAAGCATAACGTTAATTCCTTTTGTTTAGTTGGAAGAAAATGGGCGTAGAAAAAATATAGTACGTTACACGAGTTGTAGAAGCCTATTACGCACTCATGAAATTTATGCGCGGCTTCGTGCATACACTTTTTCATTTCGTGCGTAATGGCTTACTCACAAGTCTTGTTACGTAATATACTATTATGATCTACCCGGAAGCAAATCTAATATTACAGCTTTAGCATCCGCAAGTATATTTTCAGGAATATCAATGTCTGCCAAGTTTCAATTTAATTTAAAAATGCTGTATATTATAACTGTTCATTCCCTGTGGATTTCTCACAACACTGTATTAATAGCTTTAAAAAAATCCATTGAGTTTTATTTGAAATGTTTCCTTTTATATGCAATTACTGTAAATCAGGATGGGTGATTTATAATAAAAAACACCTGTACATGATAATGTGTTTGTCTCTTCTCAGTTTAGGTATGCAACAGGCCTGGACAAATTCCTCCTTATCTCTGGACTACTTTCTGCCGTAGTTACAGGTATCCTTCAGCCCTTGAACACACTTCTATTCGGTGGTCTCACTGGAGATATCATCGAATTTGCCGCATCTCGATACAACCAGTCGTTGTCACCGGATGAGAAGAAACAGGCTGAAGATGACTTCGTAGACGGATTTACCAGTTTTGCTGTATATAACTCTGCGATAGGAGTGGGGATGTTAATCTTCAGCTTCATTTCGACAACGACTTTCACCTATTCAGCATCTAGGCAGGTAAGGTATTTAGATGGTTTATTTATTACCTCCTCCTCGTATAGTAATAAATATAAAAAATTTGTTTTTCAGGTGTTTAAACTCAGATCAGAATATCTGAAGAAAACCCTGAACCAAGATGTTTCCTGGTACGATGTTCACGAAACTGGGGACTTCTCAAGTAGAATGTCAGAGTAAGTAGGTATATCTTTTCGTTTTCATAAAAATAGACTGGTACATAAGGGTGACCCCAGATAGAGACCTCATTTCTCTTCAATCTATGATGTTGATGTTGTTGTTGTTCTGCAGGGATCTGTACAAATTTGAAGATGGAATAGGAGAGAAAGTGCCAATGTTTCTTCATTTCCAAATAGTATTCATCACATCTATCACTATCGCTCTTGTAAAGGGTTGGCAACTCGCCCTTGTTTGCCTTACCTCACTACCAGCAACATTGATCGCTTTGGGAATCGTAGCATTTGTAAGTTTTCCCATATTACTCATACAATTACATAGATTATTTATAATATTGTAACGATGTCGAGACCAGCCTCGAGACCGGCCCTGATCATCTCATTACGCATTCACCTCATTGAGTATGCACCCCACGAAAACATTTCTAAGCTCACAAACACATGAATCACGTGGAAGAAGCGCGAACGTTCTAAGAAAACGAAGTTTCGAGAGACAGCCATCTAGGTGAATTGTTATGTGGCCTCGATCAGTCCAGAACCGTAAATGGAATATGCTTGCGAGTATTCAAGCTGGATAGGGGCAGTCTGATACAGTCAGAGAAAGTTACAAATACAGTTCGAGAGTTCACAGACAGTAGAAATAAATTTGAAATAGTGTCTATGTTTTATATAAATTGTTGTTTAAGACGTGTGTAAATAAATTAACAGAATTAGTTTAGTGCAGTTTTACTACAAAATCATACACAGAAGTTCAAAGATTATTTTCTTTAACCAACACATGACAGTAATGACTGTCATTATTAATGTCATTTTAGACTGGTAAACTATCAAATAACACACTAGTGTGTTATAATCCATAACTCACGTTCATATTTAAATTAGTATTCTAATTATTTATTACTATTACAAGCAGAATTCCAAACACTGATTCTGGTCCTATGAATGATGATGATTCAGTGGCAAATGTGTAGACACCTTCTCCCAAACTGAATGAGAGGAAACAATCACCTCACATGCAAGTTTTATTATTACTAATATCATTTACAAATTTTCAGTTAACAACCAAATTCGCCCAGAAGGAACTAGACGCGTATGGTGCTGCCGGATCAATTGCCGAAGAAGTGCTCTCGTCAATCAGAACTGTGGTAGCCTTCAGCGGTCAACAGAAAGAAGTTGAACGGTACGACAAACATCTTGCCTTCGCCAAGAAGAACAACATCAGGAAAAGCATGCTCTCCGGAATTGGAATGGCAGTTTTGTGGTTCATGATTTATTCCAGTTATGCTCTAGCATTCTGGTATGGTGTGAAGTTACTGTTGGAGCAACGGAGCTGGGAACATCCTGTATATACTGCTGGTAATATGGTTACGGTAAGTTGATAATAATAATAATTTATTGCACTCATAACATTACAAAAAAGAAGTTTCAGTATCAATTATCAAAGAATTTGCGTTAGATATAAGCTCGGGACAATTGGAAGCTGTTAGCAGTAGAGTACTGTCATCAGCATTGTTGATGATAGCCTTATCTTGATCAGCAAGTAATGCAAAGTCGTTTAAGTATATAATAAAAATTAATGGCCCAAGGACACTTCCCTGTGAAACACCCATGGACATGTCCAGAGCACTCGACCGCATACAGTTACCACTTTCATCTCTTATTTTGATACGAAGAGTTTGATCATTACCACTGGGAGTCACAATCAAAAGAGGCAATATTTTATAGCTACACAGCATCAAAGTCACTGAAAATGGTGTACCCTATAATAGCTACCCAAGGTTCCATTCTAGGGCCAATTTCCCTTTCATTGCATAAAGATGACCTGCTGAATATCCAACAACCAGGTTCCATTTGCAGCAGAAGTAAAATATCTAGGGTTCACCCTTGATAAAAAAATTCACATGGAACGTTTATTTGGAAACCTAAGCAGGTTCTTTCACTGATTTTGCTGATGGCAGTGCTTTATTTTGACCGCATTGTAGTAAAATATATGCAGGTTTGAATTTTAAAAGAAAAAATTACTGTTACTCAACTTTACCATCTTCCGATACAAGAATAGAATATTCTGTAACAAGGTTAGAATGAAAATTCGATGCGAGTGGAAAGTTCCGAGCGCGAGCCGAAGACGAGCGGGAGGAACCACGAGCATCACGAATTTTCATTCTAACCGAGTAGCAGACTATACTTTCTCCACGATCAAAAATTTTAAAATATTTTCAAATGGAAACGGACAAAAGATAATTTCCACAAGAAATAATAACTATTATTTATTTATCAGAAAGGAGTAAGCCTGGACTAACCAGAACAATTTTTTTATCGCAAAGATGCATTAAGAATAAACTATTGAATTAAAAAAACTGGCTGTCGGTGGCTTGAACCCACAACCTCTCGTCTACTATGCCAATGCTATACCATCTGAGCCATCCGGCCTTTTATTAAAATATGTTTGATAAATATTATATTAAAGGCATTAATATTTTTAATACTCATTCTTCGATTTTTTTGGTAGTAAACTTTCCAGTATAATATTTGTACTCTTTGTAATTTCAGGTGGTATATTTTCACACTCTGATTCTGAATCACTGGATATATTTATGATACTTTCTTTACTTTCGAATGAAAACGTGACAGCAATAATTTTAACACTACTGAAATTTGCCAACACGGTGACAATCAACTGCGTCAAGGCTAATGTTATTATTGCTAACCAGTGTGAGAATATTATTCTATTACAAGAGAGAGAATGTAAATACATTTGAATTGCATGGGGGCAGAGGTGTTGCAGAATATTTCTTCAATCTCAAGAGAGAGAATTCCAGCATTCTGTAATCAAATATCATTTCAGAATTAGCAAATTCTGTGATGATCGTGGAGAAAAAATATTTATGTCATTTTCAACTTTGCCTGCGAAATTATGATAATAATCAAACTCTAAACTGTTTTTTCTTTGTATATCAATGAGAGAATAAACTTGATAAAATTATTTGAACTAAACAACGTTTGGCTTGTAAAAACAATTTTTCTTTGATATGCATTCCTCATAGTCATTTATTATCATTTATCTGGTATATTTTTCAGGTGTTTTTCAGTGTCATGGCAGGGTCAATGAACTTTGGCATAGCATCGCCATACATAGAAGCTTTCGGTATGTCGAAAGCTGCAGCCAATAAGATTTTCAGCATCATCGATCACATCCCCACAATAAATCTTTCGAAAGGGAGGGGAGAAAAACCAGACTCCGCCAAAGGAAACATCAAATTCCGGAACGTGAAATTCCAGTATCCGTCGAGGCCAGATGTGCCGGTAAATAAATTCAATTACTCATTTCCAAACAAAACAATTAATGTTATTTCAAGAAAGACATTCTATACTAATCTTACCTTGTTTGCTGTTTGTTTTTTCATTTGTTCGCTCAATTGTTTTTTTTACACATTGTTCGTTTGTTCGTCATCACGCCACTATCAATCGTTTTATCTTCATCTCGACGAGTACTCTTTTTTGACGCAACTCCTATAGACTATCCCCCGTCAACTTATGTATGGAAGTCGATGAAAAGATACCTTATGATGGCTTTTCATATCTACCAGTGTTGTGTCCCGGATTTATAGTACACTCTATACACAACAATAATCTCAGAGACTATCCAATAACGTTCAATTACATTTTTTTCTTAATCTCCGTGAGCCTAGAAGCCATCAAATTTCATTTTATTGGAGCCACAATACTCGTCGTTTACGAATCATTTATTTCAGAAAACAAACATTCATTCATCAAAAACAAATAAAAATCACTCCTAAAAATTGATAAATATTCTTACAATATTCCACCGAATAATATACATTCTCTGTTGACAAGGTAGGTTATCAATATATTTAGAAGAAAAGTATTGTTTTATAGATCATATGACTCGTTCCGCCATGGAATCTTTAACCCACACTCAATCTTTACAGATTCTACAAGGGCTCAATTTGGAAATAAATCAAGGAGACACTGTAGCACTGGTTGGTAGTTCCGGATGTGGAAAATCCACTGTGATTCAACTCATTCAAAGATTGTATGACCCCATTTCTGGAGAGGTAGGTGTAGATATTTCAATGATTACGTGATTTGTTATCGATAATAAAAGTATGATATGCTGATGTGCAATAGCTCATCTATGAAGTATACATTGTATAAGGAGCAGAGAGTGTGCTGTGTTTTATACATACATAGTATTCGGTCGAATAATTTTGATACAAGCATGTCTCTAGAGGTCTAGAGTAACACATATACAATTTGTTTCTTATACACTTTCGAATTTGGTTACGTATATCAATTTGGATGTCAGAACAATATTTTTGACGAATGTGGAATCAAAAAAAGACAATTGTCTCTCTTCGACGTTTATACGCAGATAATTTATTCTATGGCAATTCTTGACTGATTCTAAGGATTGAATCTTTCGATGTTGATATCAAAAAGATATCTTCGTATATGAACCATTCACAAACGTTGAACCATTTCCTTCGTCAATTGATAACTACCTACATCAATCCTTGTTTTATTTCAGATCAACCTAGATGGAAGGAACATCAGAGACCTAGACCTCACGTGGCTTAGGAGAAACATAGGCGTGGTAGGCCAAGAACCAGTGCTCTTCGGGACCACCATATTGGAAAACATCAAATACGGTAACCTGGACGCAACCGAAGGCGATGTTATTGCAGCTGCTAAAAAGGCGAACGCTCATACTCTCATATCGACCCTTCCCAATGGTTACAACACTTTGGTGGGGGAAAGGGGAACACAGTTATCAGGCGGTCAGAAACAAAGGATTGCCATAGCGAGAGCTCTGGTCAGGAACCCTGCTATATTATTGCTGGATGAAGCCACTTCTGCGTTGGATTATACCAGTGAAGCGAAAGTACAGGCTGCTTTGGACTCGGTAAGCTAGAAAACATTTGCATAACAATCAAACCGGCGCCGATCCAAGTGTATGTACATTACCTCATTCCTGGAATTATTCAGGTGTTCTTCTGTACTGATTAATCTGGAGAACAGATGAATCCCGAAAAATCTACTCTGTTCGAATTCAGTATATGAGGCAACACATTTCACTCTAAGGAAGAAGAAGTTTATAAGAAGTGTTTGGAATATTTAACTAGTTGAAGTCAGTTGAAAAGTTTAAAGAGATCCAAGTGTTTTAAAAAAACTGTTCAGTAGTGTGCTAGGCGTATTATTTAGTAATATCGTAACAGTGGTGTCGGAAGTATGATATTAGTGAAAAGCAGAAACTATTTATGGTGAATACGAGAAGTACTGTACGATGGAGGACATCGAAAATCAATTTGCGGATTTGGTAAGAAGGCGCCAGGAGGAAAAACAAGAAGAGGGAAAACGGCGCCAGAAGGAAAAAGGAGAACGAGAAAATAGAAAACAAGAAAGAAGAAAAGCGGTGCCAGAAGGAAAAACAGGAACGAGAAAGTAAAAAAAAGAGGAAATGGTTAGATGAAAAGAAAGAACGAGAAGAAAATTCACGGAGAACAGTAGAAAGAGCGAGAAAATGAAAACTAAGAACGAGAGAAAGAAAAACAAGAACGAGAAGAAGCACTCCAGAAAATTCTTGAACAACAAAAGAACGAATTAGAACGAATAAAAAAACAAATGAAAACAGACCTCCAGAAGCTTTTAGAACAGCAAGACAAGTTCTTCCAACATGTATTAAAAAAAACTGAAATATAAATGTAAGAACTGAAAGAAAGAATAGAGAAAGACGTAGAGAAAATCGACGATGAGGTTTATGTGGAATTTGATACAGTGCGAGAAGAAATGAAAGACCTAGAAAACCAGATAGCTCTTCTCGAGCACCAGGATCATCGAGATAGGGTTGCCACATCAAGAATTTCCGTAAAACCACCGACTTTTGATGTACAGTCCTCTTGATTCCTGTATCGCCGGCAATTTGAAGCTACGGCAGTGGCTAATGGATGTGGCGATGAATAAAAAGCTACGGCACTTATAGTAGCTTTGATAAGGCCAGCTTTGGGCAAGTTGCAGACAATACCTATCGAACAGCTGAATAAATATGAAGACCTGAATACTGCATCAGAGTTACGGTATGGCGATCAACATCGAGAACAGCTGTTATCAGGCTCAAATGAAAACGTGCACTCAAAAATCGGGTGATTGTCTGCAAGAATTTTAAGCTGATGTGAAACGCCTAATTCAGCTGGCTTACCCAGAAGCACCGGGAGATTTCAAGGAACAGCTAGCGGTGCAGTTATTTATAAATGGACTGAGAGACACCGAAATCCAAAGGACTCTGCGACTAACACACTTCAAGAGGAATAGCGATGCCTTGGTAAATTCTCTGGAAGTGGAGGCGGCCCTCAACCCCTTGAGTCCGAAAGTACGAGTGGTTTCAAAAGAAAAACTCGAACAACGATTAAGCGCACTTACTAGTTCATTCGAGAAGGTTCTGGATGAAAATAAATCTCTGATAAGTGGAATAAGCACTCAGAAGAACAGGGCATGTTATCGATGTGGAAAATTGGGACATCTTATTAGGGACTGCAGGATAAGAATGCCACCATGTTCGCGGCAGGAAAAACTAGAACTAGCTAGCATATCGGGGAGCATGCCGGCTAGCAATGCAATGCACAACAACGCAGATGCCTTGTCGAGAAGACCTTATGCGGATAATTGTGGGCGAATTGAACGTCGCAAAGTAATCAACCCAGTGAGATTAATGGTTGACGACAATTTGATCACAGCAAAAATGAGACAGGACCAAGAAAGTGATCCAAGCGACTGAGTATATAAGACGTCACATTTCACTCGGAAAAAGAAGTTTTGAAGAAATATTTAAGGAGTTTTTGAAAGATTTAGCTAGTTGATATCTGAATGTTCTATTAGTTAGTGTAGTAGTTGTATTTTAATAGCGAGGTCAATGAAAATAAAAACAGTTTAAAAAATAATTTTGTTAGTCCCAGATCTTCGTATTCCAATGATTTTGAATGCGTACATGGAACTTGGGGTTTGGGTGGCCAAGGAACAGATTCAGTCCACATTCCAGTGCATAGGGTCTTTCAAAATCCACAAAATACATCATGAGTGTGAATACTGATCGTGGAAACCTGTCATTTTTACGAATTTTTGTTTTTTGATTGCAGGCTAGTGTTGGGTGTACTACGATCATCGTAGCCCACCGTCTATCAACAATACGAGGAGCTCACAAAATTATTGTCCTTTCCAAAGGACTCGTTGTCGAGCAAGGATCCCACGAAGAACTCATGGCTCTGAAAAAGGAATACTACGGACTAGTTATGGCCCAAGTAAAAGTCTCTGACTCAACCCAGAAGTCCACCGATGGCAAAAAGATCATCCAGGTCGACGAGGACGATAAAATCGATACAACTATATATAAACAGGAAGTAAGCACATGATTCAATGAGTGTTTATATAAATAGCTCCATCTTCTGGTTTTTGCATCGATAAAATACAGTACAGCTCATAAACTCTCCCCCTCTTTTTAATTTCTTGACCCATTCAGGCTGGAAAATTTGCTGATTACTCACATGTTCTACTGCTCCATAATAAAATTGAAGGAGACTGTTTGAAGAATATTTTGAAAAACAAAAATAAATTTCGAGAGATTTTATAAAGCCGTTCTGATAAGTGGGAAACCACGAAACAGCTGTCAGCGGATGATCGAACTCTCGGAATTGAATCGAAAACACTGTCTTCACTAAATATATATAATTTTACAGAATGAGGTGGACGAAATAGCAGACGATGAAGAAAATATGAACCTACTTGGACTGGTGAAAATGAATTCACCGGAGTGGTTCTACATTCTGATTGGCAGTATCGGAGCTGGAGTTTTAGGATCTAGTACGCCACTTTTTTCCGTACTTTACGGAAGTATCTTGGGGGTGAGTTCTTGAAAATATTAGTCGTATCGAAATCGGTACCATATACGAAAACTAAAATATCTAAATTACTGGATAACTCCATTTTGTGATAGGATTTCGGTTGGAGTAAGGTCAAAACAACAGAAACGCTCTTCCTAACTGCATAATCACTGATATGCCGGATGGTTTTTGTTACAGACTCTGGCAAACAGTGATGAAGACTATGTCATGTCGGAAACAAATAGATATTGCGCCTATTTCGTCGGTATTGGTATGATCGCAGGAACTTGCACCTTCCTACAGGTGAGTACAAAATTTCCTTCGAAAATAACCAACTATTCACAGTATTTTCTCCAAAACCCAGATGTTGATGTTCAGTATAGCTGGTGAGAAGATGACGGAAAGGGTCCGTAGTCAAATGTTCAAAGCAATGCTAGTCCAGGAAATTGGATATTTCGATGATAAAGCCAACGGCGTTGGATCCCTATGTGCCAGGCTATCAGGGGATGCGTCGAGTATTCAGGGGGTGAGTAGTACAGCAAAAACAAGTCTCCCCCTCAACGATTGTGGATGTGATGTTTCCAGATAACAGCCTCGGAATCTGTATTTTTCTCACAAGCTCTCATTCGTTACTTTCATTGCAGTTTTCTGAAACTGTCACCAAGAATGTGAAAGAATACGGGGTACCCTTCTCTCTAAGCGTTTTCACCAAGTGGAAAATTAAAGGCAATCCTTCATTTGGCTGGGAATGACCACCTGCAGACATGCATGTTTCGAGGTTTATTGCCTCTCATCAGTGACAGGGTAGGTCGGACAACATTATAATTGTGCTGTTCCTGCCGAATGAATAATAATCAACCGTTTAACTAATATTTCCCCACGGATGACACTACGATCCACAACAAAGTTGATCGCAACGCCATCCGCACGGAACAAGACGAAACACTCCCAAGTAGCACGGACTCCGGGAAGAGAAAACTGTAATAATTCGAACAAAGTTCGAATATATTGTGCCAGAGAGGTATCAACAATGTGAGAGCATACAGTGTACCCTCCTCTCTAAGCGTTTCCACCAAGTGAAAAATTCAAGGCAAACATCTGTCAGAAAATAACTACTTCCTTGGCTAATATCACGACGGACATTGAACTACTGCTACTACTAGGGTTTTGTCTTGTTCCGTGCGGATGGCGCTGCGTTCGACTTTGTTGTGGATCGTAGTATTATCCGTGGGGAAATATTAGTTAAACAGTTGATTATTATTCATTTGGCAGAAACAGGACAATTATAATGTTGTCCGACCTACCCTGTCACTGATGAGAGGCCATAAACCTCGAACCATGCATGTCTGCAGGTGATCATTCCCAGCCAAATGAAGGATAATCTTCTGTCCAATTACAAGACAAGCACTTGCAATTGGGTCTTCTTGGAAGAACGTTGCACAAATATCTGTCAGATGTAGTTCAATGTCCGTCGTGGTATTAGCCAGGGAAGTAGTTGTTTTCTGACAGATGCTTGCCTATATTTTTCCACTTGGTGGAAACGCTTGGAGAGAAGGGTACACTGTATTCTTTCACATTTTTGATACCTCTCTGGCACAATATATTCGAACTTCGTTCGAATTATTACTGTCACCAAGAAGAAACGTTATTCTAATTCACCCTTATGGTCACCATAGGGGAATCACCTTTAAACCATTTTTCATACAACATAATATTTCAGGCAACTGGACAACGAGTTGGTTCAATCTTGCAGTCGTTATCAACATTTGTTGTGGCTATTACTCTGTCGATGTATTACGAATATAGACTTGGATTGCTGACTGCGGTATTTGTACCATTCATGTTGGGAGCCATGTACGTCGAAAGGCGGAATACCTCAGGCATGAGTAGTAATCGAGATCAAGCCCTCCGAAAATCCATCAAGGTTTGTTGACAAGTTTTGGTAATGTTCTTAGTTTTACAAATAGAATTGTTTAAAATGATTCACCTCATTTCACTTGGGAGTCTCTAATAGCTTTCTAATGAATTGTTTGAAGGTTGTAGACGATGATGTAAAATCGAAATGTATGACGAGAAAATTGAGGATGTATTACGGAAATTAAACTTAAAGCTCTCACAAAAGGATCCAACACCCTTGATTGAGAGAAAAATTTACAACGCTTTGAAGAAAAACGAATCATACATCCCAGACAAACAACGCACAAAGCAACACCACATTATTACAAACCTCCTCACCTATACGGTCTTACAAAAATACACAAGGCCGGTATGCCGTTGAGACCGATAACCAGTTCCAAACACTCGCCAACCTACGATTTGATCAAATTTCTTCTGCTCAGTCTGGACCCCTTACAAGATAAAAGTAGCTCCTACGTAAAGAGTTCTGGACATTTTGTGGATATCATTAAGGCCATCAAATTACAACCTGAAGATCGCTTCGTCAGCTTTGAAGTAGAAAGCCTATACACTAATGTTCCCATGAAGGAATCTGTCGATATCATCAAGAAGAAACTCGAGGATGACGACCAACTACATGAGAGGGTCCATAGAATTGCCAGAAATATGTCTCCAAATGGATGGACTTTCGATGGGGTCCTCCCTATGCCCAGTCGTCGCCAACATTTAGATGGAATGGTTTCAGAACCATGCCATCCAACCAGCGACACTCTCGCCTCGCGCTGTTTGTACCGTGCTTTGTCCTTATTTCTGCCGCGCTCAAGAAAATTCAAGATGGCAACGAAAAGTTTATGGTGGAGTGCCTCGCACTGACTGACGGCTTGCTCTGCCTCGCGTGCAAAGCAGCCTCGCGGGGCATGCTTTGCAAGGCTGCCTCAACGGGTGATTTTGAACGAAAATGAGGTAAGCACGCGCGGCACAGCGAGCCGTCAGTCAGTGCGAAGCACTCCACCATGGCGTGGCAGAAATAACGACAAAGCATGGTACAAACAGCGCGAAGCAAGAGTGTCGAGGCGCCTTTGAGCACGACCAAAAACCGACTGTCGATGGCTCACCCTGAGGCTGCCTCAGGGTGAGGCAGCTTCAAGTGCAAGGCAGCTATCGATCTTGCGAAGCATGCCTCGCGAAGCAGCCTCGCGGGGCATGCTTCGCAAGGCTGCCTCAACGGGTGATTTTGAACGAAAATGAGGTAAGCACGCGCGGCAGAGCGAGCTGTCAGTCAGTGCGAGGCACTCCACCATGGCGCGGCAGAAATAACGACAAAGCACGGTGCAAACAGCGCGAAGCGAGAGTGTCGAGGCGCCTTTGAGCACGACCAAAAACCGACTGTCGATGGCTCACCCTGAGGCGGCCTCAGGGCGAGGCAGCTTCAGTCGCGAGGCAGCTATCGATCTTGCGAAGCATGCCTCGCGAAGCAGCCTCGCGGGGCATGCTTCGCAAGGCTGCCTCAACGGGTGATTTTGAAAGAAAATGAGGCAAGCACGCGCGGCAGAGCGAGCTGTCAGTCAGTGCGAGGCACTCCACCATGGCGCGGCAGAAATAACGACAAAGCACGGTACAAACAGCGCGAAGCGATAATGTCGAGGCGCCTTTGAGCACGGCCAAAAACAGACTGTCGATGGCTCACCCTGAGGCTGCCTCAGGGCGAGGCAGCTTCAGACGTGAGGCAGGTATCGATCTTGCGAAGCATGCCTCGCACAATCGATACGCGTCTATACGCGACTTAAGATATGAATATATTGATGACACATTCAAAATATGGAACCATGGGGACCAAGAGTTTCAACGATTTCTATCCAATATTGATGACATGAGGGAGAATTTCAGGTTCACAATGCTGAAGGAAGTCAACATCTTACTTCCCTTCTTGGACGTAAAAGTTGAGAGAAGAAGCGATTCCATCCACACAGACAGTATGTGGCCTTTGACTTTAACCAAGCGAATTCAACGAAGAAAGGCATCGTAAGAACACTCGTCAAGAGAACAGAGACAATATGCAGTGAACAGGAAGCACTCCAAGCTGAATTGACTAATATAAGGAGTGATCTGCGCCAAAGCGGATATCCAGGGAAACTTTTGGAGGATGTTTGAAGATAATCCACTAACTCCAAACTAAACGAGGAAGAACAACCGGGACTAGTAGTTCACCTAAGGAATCTCCGAAAAGGTTAGAAGGATTGTGAACGAGTTCAATATTAAAAGCTCCTTCAAATCCGGAAACACGTTATGGGGTTTTCTCACGAAAACCAAACTGGAAAATCTAGGACCCATGCGAATGCGGTTTTTTAGACATCGGTGAGACCAAGAGACCTCTGGTGGTGAAACTAGATGAACACAAACGCTTTACGCAGCGAGGTGACACGTCAAAATCCAGTATCGCAGACCATGTATGGCAAGAACATCACCAAAGTCAGGAGAAGGTCAGCCTGATTACAATGGGCAGGTAGAAAACCTGGAAACGAGTAATTAAGCTAACCCAATAATAATGCATTGACCAGCCATCAGAACGGAACAAACATTCAATTAATTTGGATTTCCAGGTATATAAACTCTTGCAAGCCTTTGGAAACTTGTCGGTATTTATCAGAAGACGACTGCAGATAGAAGCAGTTGAAACGTTGTGACTGTACAAATTATAAGACGACGGAAGTCCGAAATGAATCTACTCAGCTTTCTAATAATATCGCTGAATTGTTAAAGATGAAATGTTATTAACATCATCTGCAGGGGCGACTTCATTTCAGTTCATATCATCAACAGATCGCGAGAGTTAATTTGTTGCCATATACATTTTTGTTGAGTTATCAGAACATCGAAGAGTGTTCCATAGTTTTTATATCCCCAGTAGTAAACACTTTAAGGCCGATTTAGATACATGCGTACCCTTCTAGGGTTTTTGAAGTAAGTATCATGTAGTGCAATGTAATGGTAAGTATGGATGGTGACTGATGCGCTGCGACCTAATTAGATCTATTGTGCCCCATCTTCTCCTGCTATATCAAGGTGTTCTCGTTTAAAGCAGCCCCTTGAACCCCAATTCCTTGAGGAATTTAAGGATTCTGAGGGAGTCTATTCATGGTATTTCTCCCGCAGTCAGCTGTTGTGATCTCAGTATATTCAATCTCTTGTGATGTACAGCATAACACTCCATCAATATATGGTGTGGTGTTTCTGGATGTTCCCCACAGAATCTGCAGGTGCTGTCCTCCTCTAAGCCTAGCTTTCTTGAGTGTTCTTTGAGTCTGCAATGCCCCATCAGAAATCCCGTGATTGTCTTTAGACTAGTTTTGCTGAGATTAATCAGTGTCTTCGATCTTGCTCGGTTGAAGTTGCCGAGGAGATCTTTGGTCTGCCTTAGCCCTGGAAGTCTTTGCCAGTATGTCGCTCTCATTGCTTCTTCAGTTTTATTGAGTTCTTCTTGGAAGTAAGATTTTACATCTGGTCCGATCAGTGGCGTTGATCTACTCGTTCATTGCCCTCCACTCCGACGTGCCCCGCACCCAGAGGAGGATCACCTTGTTGTTCCCGCCTAGATCATTAAGTTTGTCTAGGCATTCCCAGACCATCTTTGAGTTGATGTTATATGAGCTCAACGCTCTGATGGCTGCTTGACTATCGAAGAGAATTGCGATTTCCTTGTTCCGGTATTTCCTGTCGAGGTTGAACTGAATGCACCTTTCTTCGGCGTGAATTTCCGCTTGAAAAATACTGGGGAACTGGCCAATGGGTTCGGAGTATTTGGTGCGAGGCTCAAAGACTCCTGACGTGTCATTTACACACATAAGCATTTTTGACCGTTGTGCCTGAAAACTGCAAGACAATTCACATATGTGCTTTTCACCTGGGTTCGTAAGACATGGTCTCATTTTATTTGGTTCTGTTATAATTTTGTCAATACTGGAGGAATGCCATTTGAGTTTCTGAAATAAACCCGACGTATTTTTAATTGTATCTTTTATTATTCAAACAAGAACATGTCCTAATTCCGTGCATACTCACACTACGTTTTTCACACACACCGATAGACACAGGAGTGAACGCCGGCAGGCATGCATTTCTCATGCAAGGTAGGCACACATGTATCTGAATCGGCTTTTACTAGAACGTTGCAGGTGCATTCCACATTCCGAATGGCATTTGCTTTTCATTGACCATTTGATGAAATAGTGTCTGATCTTGATTTTTTAGATCTTTCGCTATTTCATTATTAATTAATGATTTGTCATCTTCACGTAATTAAAATATTTGTATTATTCTTCTTTAAATGACCCATCCTTTCAGATCGCAGTGGAGGCTGTTGGGAACATTCGAACTGTGGCATCCCTATGTTTGGAGGAGCAGATTCACCAACTGTACACCACAGAACTAGTCCCCTACTACCGATCTGTTCAACGCTCTGTACAATGGCGTGGAATCGTTTTTGGTCTTTCGAGGAGTCTGACGTTTTTCACATATTCTGCTAGTATGTACTATGGAGGGAAACTGATCATAGATGGGATGTCTTATGAGAAGTTATTCAAGTACGTGATTTGATAAATATGTCTGAACACGGTTCAGTCCTCTCAAATATTCTGAAATACTATCAATAATCCGAAATATATGAAAATGCTGTAGAAAAAATGGATCCTGATGAACATAAAGTATCGGAATTAATTTCCAATCTTGTTTTTCACTGATATTGATTCGTTATTAATGAAATTGCTTCCTCAGCAACGGCTAAGGATTTAGCTTAATTTCGTAAAGACTTGTGCTTACTGAATGAAAGACAAAATTTTTATATCGAAAAAACTCAGACTGCCTTTGAAATATTTCATTGCTAATATCTTGAAACAGTTGAAAGTTGATATCATTGCATGAGTACTTCTATTTGTGACAGATGCATTTTTCATAAAAAGTTTTGTTTCGCCTGCGACGAATAATGTTTTGAATAAATACATTATTTTGTTCATACATTCAACATTACTTCGTTTTTTGAAGCAGCTCTTGTACCAATGAATTCTTTCAGAGTATCTCAAGCTCTGATCATGGGGACCACGTCCATAGCCAATTCTCTCTCCTTCTCGCCAAATTTAGCGGCGGGAATGAAAGCTGCTAAAAACGTGAAGAAATTCTTTGCGAGAGTTCCCAAAATACAGGACAGTCCTGATGCCAAGAATATTGAACAGGTGAATATACATGATGCAGTTTTGACTTGTGCGAAGGCAAAGCCTTTTAATGTGTGATGCCGTGCAAGAATAATAAATACCACTTGAAACAAAAATCTATCGACCTACCATGGTGGTTATCATCTTCAGATCCTTCGAATTTGAAATTACATTTTTTGCAATTTTTCAGAAATGTGTCGTGTTGAATCGATGGCGTAGAACACGGGAAAAATGATGAAAAAATTGCACAATCGTTGAGAGTATTTTTTTTAGGCGATTATATGGGTTAGGATACCGGATTGGCCGTTCGGAGGTGACCTGCGCCCGCCAGAAATTTTTCTGATTTTTTTCCATATCATGTTCATAAAATTCAATATTTTTTATATAGTTTCACCAAATTTCAAAGCGATCGCTGATCGAACATAGATTCCGTAGGCGTTTCGGCGAACATCTGCATTTTCAAACGGGTCAAATTTGAAATTTAATTTTTTGCAATTTTTCAAACAGGTATCGTGTTGAATCGATGGCGAAGAACACGGGAAAAATAATAAAAAAATTGCACAATCGTTGAAAGTATTTTTTTTTTCTCTATTATATGGGTTGGGATACCGGATTGGCCGTTCGGAGGTGACCTGCGCCCTGCACAAATTTTTCAAATTTTTTTCCATATCATATTCATAGAAACCTATGTTTTTTGCATAGTTTCACCAAATTTCAAAGTGATCGCTGGTCAAACATAGATTCCGTAGGCGTTTCGGCGAACGTCTGCATCTTCAGACCCTACGAATTTAAAATTTCATTTTTTGCAATTTTTCAAAATTGTATCATGTTAAATCGATAACGTAGAACACGGGAAAAATGATGAAAAAATTTCAAAAGCGTTGAAAGTATTTTTTTTCACTATTATATGGATTGGGATACCGGATTGGCCGTTCGGAGGTGACCTGCGCCCGCCACAAACTTTTCAATTTTTTTTCCATATCATATTCGTAGAATCCTATGTTTTTTGTATAGTTTCACCAAATTTCAAAGTGATCGCTGGTCAAACATAGATTCCGTAGGCGTTTCGGCGAACGTCTGCATCTTCAGACCCTACGAATTTAAAATTTCATTTTTTGCAATTTTTCAAAATTGTATCATGTTAAATCGATAACGTAGAACACGGGAAAAATGATGAAAAAATTGCACAATCGTTGAGAGTATTTTTTTTAGGCGATTATATGGGTTAGGATACCGGATTGGCCGTTCGGAGGTGACCTGCGCCCTGCACAAATTTTTCAAATTTTTTTCCATATCATATTCATAGAAACCTATGTTTTTTGCATAGTTTCACCAAATTTCAAAGTGATCGCTGGTCAAACATAGATTCCGTAGGCGTTTCGGCGAACGTCTGCATCTTCAGACCCTACGAATTTAAAATTTCATTTTTTGCAATTTTTCAAAATTGTATCATGTTAAATCGATAACGTAGAACACGGGAAAAATGATGAAAAAATTTCAAAAGCGTTGAAAGTATTTTTTTTCACTATTATATGGATTGGGATACCGGATTGGCCGTTCGGAGGTGACCTGCGCCCGCCACAAACTTTTCAATTTTTTTTCCATATCATATTCGTAGAATCCTATGTTTTTTGTATAGTTTCACCAAATTTCAAAGTGATCGCTAGTCAAACATAGATTCCGTAGGCGTTTCGGCGAACGTCTGCATCTTCAGACCCTACGAATTTAAAATTTCATTTTTTGCAATTTTTCAAAATTGTATCATGTTAAATCGATAACGTAGAACACGGGAAAAATGATGAAAAAATTGCACAATCGTTGAGAGTATTTTTTTTAGGCGATTATATGGGTTAGGATACCGGATTGGCCGTTCGGAGGTGACCTGCGCCCGCCAGAAATTTTTCAAATTTTTTTCCATATCATATTCATAGAAACCTATGTTTTTTGCATAGTTTCACCAAATTTCAAAGTGATCGCTGGTCAAACATAGATTCCGTAGGCGTTTCGGCGAACGTCTGCATCTTCAGACCCTACGAATTTAAAATTTCATTTTTTGCAATTTTTCAAAATTGTATCATGTTAAATCGATAACGTAGAACACGGGAAAAATGATGAAAAAATTTCAAAAGCGTTGAAAGTATTTTTTTTCACTATTATATGGATTGGGATACCGGATTGGCCGTTCGGAGGTGACCTGCGCCCGCCACAAACTTTTCAATTTTTTTTCCATATCATATTCGTAGAAACCTATGTTTTTTGCATAGTTTCACCAAATTTCAAAGTGATCGCTGGTCAAACATAGATTCCGTAGGCGTTTCGGCGAACGTCTGCATCTTCAGACCCCACGAATTTAAAATTTCATTTTTTGCAATTTTTCAAAAATGTATCGTGTTGAATCGATGGCGTAAAACACGGAAAATATTCTTAAAAAATTCCACAATCGTTGAAAGTATATTTTATTTTATTATATGGTTTGGGATAACGGATTGGCAGTTCGGAGCTGACCTGCGCCCTCCAGAAATTTTTCTAATTTTTTTTCCATATCATATTGGTAAAGTTCAATGTTTTTTGTATGGTTTCACCAAATTTCAAAGCGATCGCTGATCGAACATAGATTCTGTAGGCGTTTCGGCGAACGTCTGCATCTTCAGACCCTTCGAATTTGAAATTTCATTATTTGCAATCTTTCAAGAATGTGTCGTGTTGAATAGATGACGTAGATTAAAGAAAAAATTATGAAAAAATTCGAGAATCGTCGGAAGTATTTTTTTTTACGATTATATGGGTTAGGATACCGGATTGGCCGTTCGGAGGTGACCTGCGCCCGCCAGAAATTTTTCAAATTTTTTTCCATATCATATTCGTAAAATTCAATGTTTTTTATCTAGTTTCACCAGATTTCAAAGCGATCGCTGGTCGAACATAAATTCCGTAGGCGTTTCGGCGAACGTCTGCATTTTCAAACGAGTCGAATTTGAAATTTCATTTTTTGCAATTTTTCAAAATTGTATCATGTTAAATCGATAATGTAGAACACGGGAAAAATTATGAAAAAATTGCAAAAGCGATGAAAGTATTTTTTTTCACTATTATATGGATTGGGATACCGGATTGGCCGTTCGGAGGTGACCTGCGCCCGCCACAAACTTTTCAAATTTTTTTCCATATCATATTCGTAGAAACCTATGTTTTTTGCCTAGTTTCACCAAATTTCAAAGTGATCGCTGGTCAAACATAGATTCCGTAGGCGTTTCGGCGAACGTCTGCATCTTCAGACCCTACGAATTTAAAATTTCATTTTTTGCAATTTTTCAAAAATGTATCGTGTTGAATCGATGGCGTAAAACACGGAAAATATTCTTAAAAAATTCCACAATCGTTGAAAGTATCTTTTTTTTTATTATATGGTTTGGGATAACGGATTGGCAGTTCGGAGCTGACCTGCGCCCTCCAGAAATTTTTAAAATTTTTTTCCATATCATATTCGTAAAGTTCAATGTTTTTTGTATGGTTTCACCAAATTTCAAAGCGATCGCTGATCGAACATAGATTCTGTAGGCGTTTCGGCGAACGTCTGCATCTTCAGACCATTCGAATTTGAAATTTCATTATTTGCAATCTTTCAAGAATGTATCGTGTTGAATAGATGACGTAGATTAAAGAAAAAATGATGAAAAAATTCGAGAATCGTCGGAAGTATTTTTTTTTACGATTATATGGGTTAGGATACCGGATTGGCCGTTCGGAGGTGACCTGCGCCCGCCAGAAATTTTTCAAATTTTTTTCCATATCATATTCGTAAAATTCAATGTTTTTTATCTAGTTTCACCAGATTTCAAAGCGATCGCTGGTCGAACATAAATTCCGTAGGCGTTTCGGCGAACGTCTGCATTTTCAAACAAGTCGAATTTGAAATTTCATTTTTTGCAATTTTTCAAAATTGTATCATGTTAAATCGATAACGTAGAACACGGGAAAAATGATGAAAAAATTGCAAAAGCGTTGAACGTATTTTTTTTCACTATTATATGGATTGGGATACCGGATTGGCCGTTCGGAGGTGACCTGCGCCCGCCACAAACTTTTATGTTTTTTGTATAGATTCACCAAATTTCAAAGTGATCGCTGGTCAAACATAGATTCCGTAGGCGTTTCGGCGAACATCTGCATTTTCAAACGGGTCGAATTTGAAATTTTATTTTTTGCAATTTTTCAATATTGTATCATATTGAATCAATGACGTAAAACGCGGAAAAAATTTAGTAAAAATTCCACAATCGTCGGAAGTATTTTTTTAGGCGATTATATGGGTTAGGATACTGGATTGGCCGTTCCTGCGCCCGCCAGAAATTTTTCTGATTTTCTTCCATATCATGTTCATAAAATTCAAAATTTTTTATATAATTTCACCAAATTTCAAAGCGATCGCTGGTCGAACATAGATTCCGTAGGCGTTTCGGCGAACATCTGCATTTTCAAACGGGTCGAATTTAAAATTGAATTTTTTGCAATTTTTCAAAATTTTATCGTGTTTAATCTATGACGTAGAACGCGGAAAAAATTATGAAAAAATTCCACAATCGTCGGAAGTATTTTTTTTAGGCGATTTTATGGGTTAGGATACCGGATTGGCCGTTCGGAGGTGCCCTGCGCCCGCCAGAAATTTTTCTGATTTTTTTCCATATCATGTTCATAAAATTCAATATTTTTTATATAGTTTCACCAAATTTCAAAGCGATCGCTGGTCGAACATAGATTCCGTAGGCGTTTCGGCGAACATCTGCATTTTCAAACGGGTCGAATTTGAAATTTAATTTTTTGCAATTTTTCAAACATGTATCGTGTTGAATCGATGGCGAAGAACACGGGAAAATTAATTAAAAAATTGCACAATCGTTGAAAGTATTTTTTTCTCTATTATATGGGTTGGGATACCGGATTGGCCGTTCGGAGGTGACCTGCACCCTACACAAATTTTTTAATGTTTTTTATACAGTTTCACCAAATTTCAAAGCGATCGCTGGTCGAACATAGATTCCGTAGGCGTTTCGGCAAACATCTGCATTTTCAAACGGGTCAAATTTGAAATTTAATTTTTTGCAATTTTTCAAAATTTGTATCGTGTTGAATCGATGACGTAGAACGCGGGAAAAATTATGAAATAATTCCACAATCGTCGGAAGTACTTTTTTTTAGGCGATTATATGGGTTAGGATACCGGATTGGCCGTTCGGAGATGACCTGCGCCCGCCAGAAATTTTTCAAATTTTTTTAATTATCATATTCGTAAAATTCAATATTTTTTGTGTAGTTTCACCAAATTTCAAAGCGATTGCTGGTGGAACATAGATTCCGTAGGCGTTTAGGCGAACGTCTGCATTTTCAAACGGGTCGAATTTGAAACTTTATTTTTTGCAATTTTTCAAAATCATGAAAAAAATCCACAATCGTCGGAAGTATTTTTTTCAGGATTGTTTTCATAGAAATAAGAAATTTTCGACAGGAAAAAAGTTATAGCAACTTTTTGAAACTGCACATTTTCGGAAAACATGCTGTAACTCAAAAACGATGATGGATATCGATATGCGGTTTTCACTATTGAGTTTGTCATAAAAAATATCCCTCAGACACAGCCCTCAATTTTCATCTATCTAGTTTGAAAATAGGACTTCCAGTCCAATCTTGACCACTCTGTACCCTTGACACAACATCATTAGAATTTCTCGTTTTTATCAATTCCTCACGAATTTTTCTGGTGTTTAAGGTGGAAGGCAACTTCGATTTCTCCAAGGTAGGTTTCAGCTACCCCACCAGAAGCGAAGTACAAGTACTAAAAGGCATCGATCTGAGTATTCTCAAAGGAAAGACCGTAGCTCTAGTAGGTCAAAGCGGCTGTGGTAAATCCACCGTCATCCAGCTGATTGAACGGTTCTACGACCCATCATCCGGAGAAGTGAAGTTGGACGGAAACGACCTCAAAACTATGAAGCTGGAATCACTCAGATCACACCTGGGCATAGTGTCCCAGGAACCGAATCTATTCAACAAGACTATTGCCGAGAACATTGCCTATGGTGACAATTTTAGAACCGTAGCCATGGCTGAGGTCATCGAAGCAGCGAAAAACGCCAACATTCACAATTTCATAGTCGATTTGCCACAGGTAAGAACGAATCATACTGGATCCATTGAACACCTTCCACATTGTAACAGACCTTATTTGCAAGAGGACCTGTTGCATAGACAAAAAAACGTTTACGACAGAGTGGTTTTATTGTTTATTTATACTTTGGAATAGCTCCGTTTGTATTCCCATTTGCGAATGAATAAATTCTAAACGCAGAGTAAAGTGAATGAATGCCTCTTTTGTCTCAACGTGTGAGAAAGTTTTGTTATTTGAACCACTTGACTTGTCTCGATATATTTCTTTATAAAACAATGAGTTTTATTCCTTCGTTGAAATTCCACCAACCTAGCTTAAATACTACGAAACTAAAATATTTACAGGGCTTCGTCACTATCAGAGGCTCTTTTACGTATAACATAAATGTATACAGGGTGTTTCCAAAATTGGAGCAATAAATGAAATGGGAAATAGAAGACGAAAAATTGAAGCGGAATGAAATACATTTTTCCCGAAAAAACGATATTTTAGCAAATATTGGACTTTGAAGTTTTCTGAAATCTCTGTCAAACTTTTGGGAACCTCTGGTCAGAGATCAACGGCCCCTAGATGTAACTGAAGCGATGACAAAAAAAAGCTGGCGCGTAATAAATAACTTTAACACTGTTGCCGACGTTAAATGTTGAAAGATGGTGTGATAATGTAAACGATATTCTT
The DNA here is from genome assembly GCA_958502065.1 of Chrysolina americana. Classification (NCBI taxonomy): domain Eukaryota; kingdom Metazoa; phylum Arthropoda; class Insecta; order Coleoptera; family Chrysomelidae; genus Chrysolina; species Chrysolina americana. The sequence goes on along the minus strand of OY293412.1, from coordinate 101,378,985 downwards.
TCTTCGAACAGTCCCCTTTTAAGGGCAAAGCTCGCGAGCTAAATTTGTGACTATTTTACGTGCATATCAAAGATGAATTTTGGTTAAATCGTTTAACGAATCCATACGTTTTATGTTGGTGGGTACTTAGATTATTGTTGTGTTCCGGTATTCGACTGTATTCGTATTTTGTAACCTAACCTAAATCTCTGTTTTTTGAAATTCCTACAATCCCTATTGGACTCACCACTATGGAAAATGTCACGTGTTGTTAGGTATTACGCACACGTTATTTGTAATCGCGATACTTTTCCAGGAACTTGATATTTCAATCGAATAGACGAAAATTTCGAAGCAATTAGGTAGGTAGTTGGAATCTATGTAAAATAACAACGCCGTACAACAGATGCGACATCAAGGTAGTTCTCAGCGTGCTTGTGACTCGTTACTTCGTCGTGCAAGATTCTGTATAGAAAGTGGTGGCGGTCATTTCGAACACATGTTGTGAAATCGAATTTCGTTTATTTTCAGTAACTTTTTAATCCCCTGAATGCCGCATTCCCCTTATTTTGATTTGATTTTGTCTTTTTATTTCTGTTTACTTCGGAGCCAAATGTAATAACTGGCAAGGTTTACGAAATAATAATAAACTGGCAACGGCGCGGCAATACGAGTAATAAACACAATACTAAAAGATAGGCGCCCCAAGAACTGATTAATAAAACCAGTGCTTCTCAAACAATCGTGAGTAAATGAGTCTATTTTTGGGAGATTTTCGAGTGCTTAAGAAAAAAAGGTTAATGCTTTTTGTTGTGTCTCATAGAACATCCCATTTTATTTATTGCTGCTATTTCGGAAACACCCTGTATATATAAAAAACATTTCCATACGTCTACGGTTAGCTTGAAGATAGTAGCATCTGATTTCATCATAAAAAACATTTAAATAGCTTTCATGTCTTGACGAAAGTAAAAATTTATTTAATATAATCGAGCCCCTTACGTCGAGCAAAAAAAAAATCCACAGCCCCATATATGGCTACCGAATTACTCCTACCCATATGTAAAAGTGCCTTTAAAACACAACGTGCTTTAAAGGAGAATTTGTACACTTGTATAATATACTACATCTTTCCAGGGTTACGATACCAAACTAGGCGAGAAGGCTGTGCAATTATCAGGAGGTCAGAAACAAAGGATAGCGATCGCTAGAGCATTAGTAAGAAATCCCAAAGTTTTGTTGTTGGATGAAGCAACTTCTGCGTTAGATACTGAAAGTGAAAAGGTAAGGAATTTAATACAGTCATTACTGAATAAAAATCCACTATGTTTGCCCGGGTTGTGGATGGAAAATTTTGAGACAAAATCGACCGTTTCTTCTAGATCGTTCAAGAAGCTCTGGACAAGGCCAAGCAGGGCAGGACTTGCATAACAATTGCGCATCGCTTGACGACCATCCAAGATGCCGACTTGATTTGCGTTATTGACCAAGGAGTGGTGGCTGAATCGGGAACGCATAAGGAACTGCTGGACAGAAAAGGGCTCTACCACATACTGCATCAGACTCAGAAATAGAAATAATGTTCAGTCGAAGGAAACAATTTTTATAAACGTTTTGTGGGAAGATAGCAAATGTTTTGAAAGATGTATTATCCACTAGGCAATCTACCTCACCGTCTCTGAGATATGGTAATTTTTTGTACAATAAAGAGTAGTTCGTAATTGATTTGAGTCGCACCATCATTTCACCTCACACATATTATAATAAATACTATCTCCTATTTTGTCAAACTTTGAAATTACTTAATGTTTATTAATTATTCGTCAAGACAGATTACAATTCTAGCCTGTCACACCTTGTCATTCCAAAACATACTGAGTCATATTATTTATAATATGAAACTAAAAATGATAGCGAACAAAAACAAATAATTTCAATAACACATATTATCATCCTTGATAATTTCAAGAAGTGTTTCGGAATCTTTATTATGCCAGAAGATACTAGTATCATCCGCAAACACGGTTATTTTTCCTGAAATGTTTGTTCTTGCCAAGTCATTTATACAGGGTGTTCCAAATCAAGTCGGCACCATTGCCAACTCCGTTATTATTGATGCTACAAATTCGGTTAAATGGGCAAACTAGTGGCATTTTTAATGGCCTTCTCGATGCCGAAAACAAAAAAAAAGGGACAGTCACGTTTTCAGAATATTTCATAAAATATTATTTCTTTCAGTGGAAATTCCTATATTTTTTCAGGCATTTCAATTCGTAATAATATTCTTAACACAAAGCTCATATCTCCTTTCTTCCTGGAAAATGAGCGACTTATGTGGAAATATTTATTTCTTTCACTAGTACAAAAAGTTCTTTGTTTTGGCGAATGAAACCTCATGATTGTCCAAACATCCAATTTTGGTACTTATACGAATGACAATATTTTGTTACTAATAGCAAAATAAGTAAAAAAAAAACTGCGCTGGGATGTGAACTCGTTAAACCCGTGATCATCATGTCGCACCACTCAATTGACACCACTGAGCTATTTGGTATTGATGTACAAAACGATAATTTTCATCTTAAAGCCATTTCGCTAGCCGCATTTATTTTGTGAATCAAAATATGTCTGCTGTAATGATAACTTTGAAGCCGTTTTTGTACAGAACAGAAAATAATGAATGTGGTTGGAAAAAATGTGTTTGATTCGATAAAACATAATTTTTATGAGCAATCAAGTTGCCTTGAAACTTTGTTGAAATACTATTTGTCAAATATTCTCAAGTATATCATGACGATGTCATAAATTATTGTAACTGTCAACTACTGTTCGAATAGTTTTCGAAATGCCGTTCTTCCATCAAGAAAAATGTGATATGTTAGAATCCTACTTGGTTTGCCAGAAAAATTGCGTAAGAGCACTCCAACACTACAGCAATTCGTTCCCCGATCGTGAATTACCTAATCGGCGTTTTTTTGCTGTGCTTCATCGTCGATTCAGGAACAATGAAAACGTTTTTATGAAGAGGAGAACTAAACAACGTTCTGTAATATCTGAAGATACAGAAATTGACGTTTTGTCCTACTTTGAGGTATATCCAAATAATTCCATTAGAGATTTATCTAGAGAAATAGCTGTTCCACTGCCTGGTATTCAACGAATTCTGAAGAAACATAAGATGTCTCCTTATAAGTTAAGACCAGTGCAAACACTAGAACCTGGTGATCCTGAGAGACGATTGGGGTTTTGTCGGTGGTTTATGCATAATAAATGCAGACAAGATCCAAACTTCTATAGAAATATTTCATTATTGGAGTAGACAATCCATTTCTAGTCCATCCCCACAATCCGCAAAGACGATTTGGTATTAATGTTTGGTGTGGTCTATTTAGAGGCAAAATGATCGGTCCATTTTTCTACCATAGTTCTTTGAACGGACCCCGTTACATTAATTTATTAACAAGAATGTTGGAAGATTTTTTCGATGATCTTGATCTGGAGGCTCGTTAGATGATCCAATTTCAGCAGGATAGAGCACCAGCACATAATGTCAGTGGCGTAAAAAGAATGATGCGAGGCTGTTTTGGAAACAGTTGGATTGCTACAAATGGTCCAGTTAAGTGGTCCCCTCGTTCACCAGACATGACACCTCTAGATTTTTATTTCGGGGATTTTTTAAAAATGAGATGTACAAAATGAAACATAATAATGTAGATGAACTGACACATTATATTGAAACTATAATTAATAGAATTGATGGCCGAACTGGGTTGAATGCCACACGTAGTGTCAATAGAAAGGCGCAAATATATGTTCAACAAGAAGGCGGTGTTTTTGAACATTTACTCGATATTTTATAGCGCTTTATAAAATCCGTTTGCTATAAATGTTTTCTATTGATAAAACAGTATTATTTTCACCTCTACGAAAAAAAGTGAAGTGACATTTGTTGTTGAGAATGTTATTACGAATCGAAATGCATGAAAAAAATATAGGGTGTTATTCCATTGAAAGAAATATTATTTTATGAAATATTCTGAAAACTGTCAATTTTTTTTGTTTACGTCATCGAGAAGGCCATTTAAAATGCTACTAGTTTGCCAATTTAACCGAATTCGTAGCATCAATATTAACGGAGTTGGCAATGGTGCCGACTTAATTTAGAACACCCTGTATTGTGGGACTTTTAATAAAAAAAATTATTTGAAACCGGTCGACTTTCAAGATTCAAAAAGTAATCAAGACCCCCTTGTATTTTCTTCAAATTCGCGTTTAGGAGACAAAACTACGAAACGATAAACCAACCTTTAAGTTAAGTTTTCATGTACACGAATTATTCGTTTTTCGTACAAAATCTGTCAAAAGCTGTTCAAATATATTTCGTGGCGGCAAATTTTAAATGATGGTACGAATAAATTCAAGAAGTTGGAATAAAGTCAACTTGTCCGAAATTTCAAAATGAAACAATGATTAGTGCGGTTGTTTGTTTCAAGGCATATTTAAAATTTTAACGTAAATATGGACAGCAATTAATATCATGATTAATAATATAAGGATAAGAAAAGCCGTAATATTTTATATTCTACTGATTTTGGTGACGTATTGGAATTTTGAATTGAAGAAAAAAAGAAAAAGGGCTCCCAAACGTTTTTGGGCGAGACCTTTTTAAACTACGAAAATTACATGGCAATTACCACAGCTTAATTAAGAAGCAGATGAATTTACTCGAGAAAATGGACGGTAAATTAGGGGGCTGACGTTGAATATTTCATTCATTTCGTGAAGGCATTTCGCACTAATGAAAACCGCTCAAAATATCATTCATACAAAACAGTGACATTTCTTTCAAATTTCCTACGATAAACCGAAAATTCGTATGCATGAAAACTTAGCTTTACCATGAACATAAAGAAAAGTCTAATAATCAGACCAAACAAGTTTTGATAGTAATGAAACAACATTTCCACTTAACATCAGCGATGACATTGAAGTAAAGTTTCTGTACATCGCCTCTTTCATGTGACAGCTGTCAAAGTTCATTCATTTTCAAAGCCGAGTATTGTATTGCAGTGACTGTCATTCAAAAACTTGTCAAAATGGCAAGAGGGCGTCAAAACGGCAGAGAAAAGTTATGCGGTAAACGAAAGTTCACAAGTGAATGTTCCACTCAAACTGAGCCCCTCACAGTATTCTTCAATCCAACAGTCGTGGTGGAGAGACTAGACCTCAACAGTCCCGAAGTCACCAAGCTGCTCAGGACAGAATCCCTGATTGACGAGCTGAGCGTACAGAACTCCTCGATTTCCATACAGCCGAGACCGAGCCACATATCCAGAGCTCCGACAAGCTACAAGTACTTCGTAAAGCCCATCACCAACAACCAAAGAGCTAACTCGACCTTGGATAACCTCTCGGCGTCCGCCGACAGAATCCAAGAGTGCAACTCGGACTTCCTGAGGAGGAGAAGAGAAGGCAAAGCTGTGAAAAAACCGGCGATTGTGAGACCAGGGCCTTTGAGCTACAAGCTGAGGGTGTTGCAAGACCTGAACGAAGACATGAACGTACCGGTGATGCTGGGTCAACCCTGCCGAGTTGAGAGGCGGCCGTCTTTGAATTTGGACACGATTTCGGAAAGGTCAGAGGAGAACTCTGCAGTCCCCAACTTGGAGCTGAATCTAGATTCGGATCCCGCTGCCAAAGAAACTCAGACGGGAGGCTCCATGAACGATGCTTTTTGTAGGGGGCAGGTAAACTTGGAGCAATCAGTCGTGGTTGCAGACAAATCAGCTGACGAAGTTCCTGATGTCGAGAGACCCAAGAGAATCAACATGCAGTTCAAAGGAGTGACTACGATAATTTCGCAGGATTCTGATCAGGAGAGTAACGAGAGTGGGTGTAGTAAGGAAAACGGGGAAGACAGTGAAATGATCGAGTTGAACGAGTATAGAAAATTCGTCAAAATCAAAGCTCACACTGTGCATATACACAATCATTTTTATAAACCTTAAAAAGCACTTTTCAATCGTAGGTGTTCGTGATTTGAGTTCGTTGGAAGCATTTGATTAGTTTAATATACTTACTTTTAGACTCGCTACTTGCTGTTTTGACTGTACCACGATTCTACGACTTCTGATTTTTTTTAGAATCTACGAACTGTTTTCGGAGATTTGGGCCTATTTTTGAGTGATGAAAGGCATTTTTCAGGACACAGTTCTACCGCGGAAAAAACACTCAAAATTCTTCGTTCTTCAAACTAACACAATGTACACACCCTAATTCACCCGTTTTACACAATTTTTTTATTAAAAACGGCATTGTTTATCAAAAAATTCAACCTTTCTTTGAAAACATCAAAACAACACATTTATGTAAAATATTTAGTGAATTTATTAATGTCAAGTTGGTAACTTTGAACTTCGCATATTTACACAGCCAACTTCCAGGCATTTACTTTCAACACGAAAAGGAAATTATTCACTCACTTTTTTCCATAAACCAACTCGACATGAATAAAATTCACTAACCATTTTGCCTAGATTTGTAGGTTATATGTATGTACCATAAAAGGAGGATAAGTTTTTTTGACCTGTGAAACAGGTCAATTTAGAGTGTGTATATACATTGTGTTAGTTTGAAGAGGGAAGAATTTTGAGAGTTTTTCCGCGGTAGAAGTGTGTCCTAAAAAATGCTATTCATCACTCAAAAATTCATTATTTGTAAACAAAGAGAGTCAGGGCAAAAATTGCCAGAATTTGCCTGAATAAGACCTGAACCTTCCTAAATCTTTGGAAACTTTTCAAATAAATTATACGGGGTGCTCAGAAATTAGCGCCGAATTCAGCCATCCCAAAATTTGTGTAACTCATTTTTTTCAACTGCATTTTTTCTCAACGCCAGTAGATTCTACGCTAAAAAATAAAGGGGGAGTTTATGCTTACAACCCCTATATCTAAATTAAACGTTTTTTGTAGAAACCGCCATACCTCACATAACTGGAGTGATACTAGGTAATCCACACGTATTTCAAAAAAGGCACTTTTAAGAATAGTGTAGTTTTAATTGGAAGAGATAGCCACCGTTTACTATGATCAGAATTGTTAAGTTGGTGGGAATTCGGTCGGGCTGTTGAAGAAAGCCAAATTTTAAGTTGTCGACGTTTCGAAACTATATTGTTTCATCTTCAGGACTCTGAAGTATAAGAACAAAAAACACCTTAGACACTATACAGGAAAAAAAAACACCGATGCATGGTTACTTACATTCTGAATGTTTTTGGGTGGAGTTAAAATGAATTGGAAATTAATAAATTCGACATAAAATATAAATACTGGGAAAGAAAAAACGTACACAGAGATAGAGATGAACAGACTGATGGACCTTTACATTTACAAGAAATCAATTGCAAAACTCGTTTCAATCGATTGTTAATAGTCTAAAATGTCTATTTATCAACGAGTGCCACTCTACTTTTTTATTTAATAAAAATATCTCATTTCAAAGTGTGCCTCTGACGTCACGTTCATCGGAAACATCCCCCACCATAATCCTCGTTCCGAAATAGGGAAAATCGTTCTCCCATAACTGGCCGATTATGAGCCATCGAGAAATAATTAAAATTTTGTCACTGGATCAACACATCAAAAATTTTCAAGTCCAAGCAATTTTTTATATTATTCGTAACTTTCAAATTTTCTGAACGAATCTGCCTTTTGATGAAAAACTATTGTTGGCAACACCGCAAATAATACTAACAGTTCTTATATGGCACAAAAGTTGTTATTACCACAGAACACATACAGTTTATTTGAATTTTCACTGGTGTTCACTTTTTAGACATTTTCACGGTTTTAAGGAATACAGAAATTACTTGCTCAACACAAACAACAAAACTTTGAATTTGAAAACCGCTTTAACCTCAGAAAATAAAATATTCAAGAGTCTGTTAGTTTCCAGCATACCGATTTGATCTACTAGCAACTATCTTGTATCACATGAGATAAGCAAATGAGTTAAACAGAGAAAAACAATTGTTATATCTGCTCCCTGAAACAGACGAACAAACCCATCTGGTATCAAATGTCAACTATCATAGAACACAATCCAGATGTAATATAATTTGAGATTCCATGATGTACAACGTATACGACGTTGCCAAGTTTAATTTTGGTGAATGTGACGTCACGAAATCCCCTTTTTTCAAATTGTAGAAAAACTGGCGGTCAGAAAAATTAAATAAAAAATCCCAAGTGATATTAGCGTATATGCTTTCCTAATCACAGTGTTTTCTCATAGTCCGTGGAAATGTCCATTATGGGTGAAACCTTTATTTATAATATAAAAAATTATGGAAGAAATGAGGAGAGTTGTAAAAAGTCATTTGCTAATGACACTGATTCGTATATTTTTAATTTGATTCTATTAGATTTAAATACGTGGTGTTCAAATTTTCAATATCCGACCTTTTATTAACACACTTTTTGTTGATTTGTTATCTCAATCATTTCATTTAGGAGTTTTTTTCAATCGTCTGTTGTCCAATAATACTAATTGATTCGAAATCTAAAGTACGGAGGGATGACTTACAATGTTCCGCAAGGCTTGTTGGATTTTTCATTGTTTCAAGCGGGTTGTGTATATTTTTACAGTCCCTATTATGTTCACTGATCCTTTGTTTTAAATGCCTACCTGTTTGCCCTATGTACATCTTGTCACACTCAGCACATGGTGTTTTATAAATAACGTTAGATGTTAGATCTTTTGGCGTGTTTGTGGCAAGCACCCTCTACATTCAAACATTTTCGAAGGCTCTAATCCCTGAAGCTTTTCTTCAATCGATGGAATGACCCAAAGAAACGATATTCCATTTGGAAAAAAATTTATTGTACCTCATCTCATTTCGCTGGGTCCAAGAAGATGTTCGATTTCAGACATAGAACTACACTTTCAATCCTAAAACAACTGTTTGACACTTCAACTAAAAAAAAATCCATCAACAATCTCAGATCTTCGAGAAGCCAGCTTCATTAATATAATACACCCTTAATAATAACGTATATAACATTTACTAAATACATACACATCAGTACAAAATAACTTGCCGTTGCAGAAAAAAATTAAAGTATAGAAATTAAAATGAAAACTCAATATCTCTCATGAGATAAACTCAAAGTCAGGATACGGCTCGTGAATTTTGAGTTGAAAGCTGAAAAATATTTATCACCAAAACGTATATCGTCAAATTATAAAGCTAATTTTCTTCCTTCTATCGATATTTCCACGGCTCTTCTGGTTTGCTTCAATCTCTTGCCGTCTATAAAGTTTTTGTAATGCTTTTCAAATCTGTTGAGGCCTTTCTTCGTTTGCTGTGAAATACAGAAATAGTACTCAAAATTCAACGAATCATAATAAAGTGCAGGAACATCTCTTGCAACTTCATAAATGGATACAAAGGAATTAAGTTTACCGCAACTCAGATAATAAAAATATGCAAAAATCATTATTTCCATGACTGTTAATTACCTAACCCTCACATATCGGGCAATGAACACAAAACTCGTTCGTCATCTTTAAGCCACCTTTTTTATTTTATAAATGTTGACAGCAAAATCCTAATCTCCGACCCCGAAAACTCCCACATACCAATTTTGAATGGAGTCGGACTGTAATCACAAAACTCGTCGGCCATTTTAGAGGCGCCATATTGATTGTGATGAAAAATTCATAACGGACCCTAAAACCCTCCACATACCAATTTTGAATAAAATCGGACCATAATAACAAAACTCGTCCGTCATCTTGAAGCCGCCATCTGGAGTTCATGAATGTTAACAGCTATTTCAGATTTGATATCGTAAATTCATGAATGTTGACAAAAAATTCATAATTCCCGACCCCAAAACCCCCCTCATACCGATTTTGAATATAATCGGACCATAATAACAAAACTCGTCCGTCATCTTGAAGCCGCCATCTGGAGTTCATGAATGTTAACAGCTATTTCAGATTTGATATCGTAAATTCATGAATGTTGACAAAAAATTCATAATTCCCGACCCCAAAACCCCCCTCATACCGATTTTGAATATAATCGGACCATAATAACAAAACTCGTCCGTCATCTTGAAGCCGCCATCTGGAGTTCATGAATGTTAACAGCTATTTCAGATTTGATATCGTAAATTCATGAATGTTGACAAAAAATTCATAATTCCCGACCCCAAAACCCCCCTCATACCGATTTTGAATATAATCGGACCATAATAACAAAACTCGTCCGTCATCTTGAAGCCGCCATCTGGAGTTCATGAATGTTAACAGCTATTTCAGATTTGATATTGTAAATTCATGAATGTTGACAAAAAATTCATAATTCCCGACCCCAAAACCCCCCTCATACCGATTTTGAATATAATCGGACCATAATAACAAAACTCGTCCGTCATCTTGAAGCCGCCATCTGGAGTTCATGAATGTTAACAGCTATTTCAGATTTGATATCGTAAATTCATGAATGTTGACAAAAAATTCATAATTCCCGACCCCAAAACCCCCCTCATACCGATTTTGAATATAATCGGACCATAATAACAAAACTCGTCCGTCATCTTGAAGCCGCCATCTGGAGTTCATGAATGTTAACAGCTATTTCAGATTTGATATCGTAAATTCATGAATGTTGACAAAAAATTCATAATTCCCGACCCCAAAACCCCCCTCATACCGATTTTGAATATAATCGGACCATAATAACAAAACTCGTCCGTCATCTTGAAGCCGCCATCTGGAGTTCATGAATGTTAACAGCTATTTCAGATTTGATATCGTAAATTCATGAATGTTGACAAAAAATTCATAATTCCCGACCCCAAAACCCCCCTCATACCGATTTTGAATATAATCGGACCATAATAACAAAACTCGTCCGTCATCTTGAAGCCGCCATCTGGAGTTCATGAATGTTAACAGCTATTTCAGATTTGATATCGTAAATTCATGAATGTTGACAAAAAATTCATAATTCCCGACCCCAAAACCCCCCTCATACCGATTTTGAATATAATCGGACCATAATAACAAAACTCGTCCGTCATCTTGAAGCCGCCATCTGGAGTTCATGAATGTTAACAGCTATTTCAGATTTGATATCGTAAATTCATGAATGTTGACAAAAAATTCATAATTCCCGACCCCAAAACCCCCCTCATACCGATTTTGAATATAATCGGACCATAATAACAAAACTCGTCCGTCATCTTGAAGCCGCCATCTGGAGTTCATGAATGTTAACAGCTATTTCAGATTTGATATCGTAAATTCATGAATGTTGACAAAAAATTCATAATTCCCGACCCCAAAACCCCCCTCATACCGATTTTGAATATAATCAGACCATAATAACAAACCTTGTCCGCCATCTTTGAGCCGTCATGTGGAATTCATGGATTTTGACAGATATTTTGGATTTGATATCGTGAATACATGAATGTCGATAAAAATTCAAAATTCCCGACCCCTAAAACCCCCTCATACCAATTTTGAATATAATCGGACCATAATAACGAACATCGTCCGCCATCTTCGAGCCGCCATGTGGAATTCATGACTTTTGACAGCTATTTTGAATTTGATGTCGTGAAACCATGACTTTCTTTTGACAAAAAATCAATAAATCCCATCCCCAAAAACCCCCACACCGATTTTCGATCAAATCAGACCACAATGACAAAACCCGTACGCCATATTGAAGCCGCCATCTGTAATTCATCAATTTTGACAGCTATTTCGAATTTGATATCGAGGATTCATGAATTTTGACAAAAAATGCATAGTTGCCAACCCCGAAAACCCCCCACATACTAATTTTCGATCAAATCAGACCACAATGACAAAACCCGTACGCCATATTGAAGCCGCCATCTGTAATTCAGTAATTTTGACAGCTACTTCAGATTTGATATCGAGGATTCATGAATTTTGACAAAAAATACATAGTTGCCAACCCCGAAAACCCCCCACATACTAATTTTCGATAAAATCAGACCACAATGACAAAACTCGTCCACCATATTGAAGCCGCCATCTGTAATTCATCAATTTTGACAGCTATTTCGAATTTGATATCGAGGATTCATGAATTTTGACAAAAAATGCATAGTTGCCCACCCCGAAAACCCCCCACATACTAATTTTCGATCAAATCAGACCACAATGACAAAACCCGTACGCCATATTGAAGCCGCCATCTGTAATTCATCAATTTTGACAGCTATTTCGAATTTGATATCGAGGATTCATGAATTTTGACAAAAAATGCATAGTTGCCAACCCCGAAAACCCCCCACATACTAATTTTCGATCAAATCAGACCACAATGACAAAACCCGTACGCCATATTGAAGCCGCCATCTGTAATTCAGTAATTTTGACAGCTACTTCAGATTTGATATCGAGGATTCATGAATTTTGACAAAAAATACATAGTTGCCAACCCCGAAAACCCCCCACATACTAATTTTCGATAAAATCAGACCACAATGACAAAACTCGTCCACCATATTGAAGCCGCCATCTGTAATTCATCAATTTTGACAGCTATTTCGAATTTGATATCGATGATTCATGAATTTTGACAAAAAATGCATAGTTGCCCACCCCGAAAACCCCCCACATACTAATTTTCGATCAAATCAGACCACAATGACAAAACCCGTACGCCATATTGAAGCCGCCATCTGTAATTCATCAATTTTGACAGCTATTTCGAATTTGATATCGAGGATTCATGAATTTTGACAAAAAATGCATAGTTGCCAACCCCGAAAACCCCCCACATACTAATTTTCGATCAAATCAGACCACAATGACAAAACCCGTACGCCATATTGAAGCCGCCATCTGTAATTCAGTAATTTTGACAGCTACTTCAGATTTGATATCGAGGATTCATGAATTTTGACAAAAAATACATAGTTGCCAACCCCGAAAACCCCCCACATACTAATTTTCGATAAAATCAGACCACAATGACAAAACTCGTCCACCATATTGAAGCCGCCATCTGTAATTCATCAATTTTGACAGCTATTTCGAATTTGATATCGAGGATTCATGAATTTTGACAAAAAATGCATAGTTGCCCACCCCGAAAACCCCCCACATACTAATTTTCGATCAAATCAGACCACAATGACAAAACCCGTACGCCATATTGAAGCCGCCATCTGTAATTCATCAATTTTGACAGCTATTTCGAATTTGATATCGAGGATTCATGAATTTTGACAAAAAATGCATAGTTGCCAACCCCGAAAACCCCCCACATACTAATTTTCGATCAAATCAGACCACAATGACAAAACCCGTACGCCATATTGAAGCCGCCATCTGTAATTCATCAATTTTGACAGATATTTCGAATTTGATATCGTGATAAATTTCTACAAAAAATGCATAATATTCATCAACCGGACTACCAGAAGTGGGTCAAAACTCACTTGTCATATTTCACCAGTATGAACAAATAAATGAATAAACAAGGCAAATCAACCAAAACAATCGGGAATTGAACCCGGAACCAGTCCTTAATTGGAAAATCGGCGGTCCCGGGTTCAAATCTCGGTTAGTCCAAATTTTCCATCGTACGGTTACAAAAGCCCCGAACGCAATTCATTTATACCGATTCAGAGGTATTAAACACCTTTACTATATGAATTCGTACTTCATATATCAGACTTTGATACTCACCCTACTTATATCAACTTCGCTCTGCCATTTCGGCCTGACCAGGTAGTCCTTGTTGGAAGGTGCGGGAACTCTCGCTCTGGCAACCCATCCCTTTTCACCGGGTCTGAGTGGTCTGAAAACGAAATCAAAGTATTGGAAATATTTTCGACGGTTGCCGCCGGACTACGACAAAGATTGCTTCGAGGCCCTCGACTAATAATTTCGTGTAAGCGATAAAACTGAAACTAGAAACTCACTTTCCCTCGGCGTTCAATGCTTGATTCAGTTCTTTTCGTTCTTGGGCTGTCTGCTCTTCAGATTTCCTCCTCTTCGAGCCCATCTGCTCGTAATCTCTTTGCAACCTTTCTTCTCTGCTCAAAGCTGAAAAAATTCACCACATTACGGTTTTTAGAAAACACTTCTACAAAGTTAACAGTAGCGTGGAGTACCGCAGGGCCCAGCACTGGGGCCATTGCTGTTCAGGATCAATATCAACGTAACACTATTGGTGTTTGTACGGCCAAAAAAATAGGATGTCTTGAAAAAAAAAACCGGTACACGACATTCACATTTTGCGTATATTGAAAGAGCTTTCTTCCGAATGACAAACAAGAATATAAAGAGGGAAAATATGTACAAACAGAGGTTGCTTACCTTTGAAGTCTGTTGATAGATTGAAGATAGGCCTAGCCCATTCGCTGATTAACCTACCCGCTCTTTCTCTGTTTTCTTTAGTTTCTTTGGGGTGCTTATACAGATACATCACGGCCTTCCCGATACCCGACTGTTTTAGAGTCGACTGGTCAACGGTAGGAAACTAGAAAGAGATTCAAATCAACCAACATAACATCCAAAGAATGTATCTATCATACAGTCCCATCCCGGTAATTTTCCTTAATATGTATTATCTCATTCACACCCCACTCCGTCCCACCCCCTTTTACTGTTTCGCACTTCTTTTCTTCTCTTTCTATCAGGTATCTCGCTTTCCAATCTCTTTCACTTCCCTAATTCTTCTTCTTCTATTCCATTTTTTTTTTCTTTATTGGGTTTCTCTTGAGCAAATATATCTTCCAAGTCTTATTCTCGCAAGTCTCTCACAAACCTGAATTTTTCAATTATATATCTCTCTCGGTCACTTTCTCTCACGAAAATCTCTCTTTCAAATGTATCCGGTTTCTTCTTTAAATCTCTTTCCCTCACTAATCTCTCTTTCTATGTTTCCTTCCAAAATCACCATTTTTAGCCCAAAATCACATTCTGTCACTCCTCCTTCCCAATACTCACACCAAATATCTCGCTCGTCTCTTTCAAGTTTCTTTCGCAAATATCTTTATCAATAATTATCTCTCTCAAGTCTCTCTCGCAAATGTATATATCTCTCAAGTCTCTCTCTCTCTTTCAAGTTTATCTTTTTTAGTCTCTCTCACAAATCTTTCATTTCCAAATCCTTCCCGTTTCTTACTCATACTTTTTTTCACCTTATTACGAATCTCTCCTACCAAAAGCGTACCTTTCTTTCAGTTTCCACTTAAAAAATCTCATTTAAACAATTTATCTATGGCTCACAATCTCTTTCATTCCGCCCACCCCTTCCTTCCAATAGCCCTCCAGCTCCCCCTCTTCCACTTTTTATCAAATATCTCGCTTGAGTCTGTCCCAAGTTTCTTTCTCAAATATCTCATTCACTCTCTTTCTCGCTCCCTCCTTTCTCGCTCTCCCTCTCTTTCTCGGGCTCTCTCAGTGTCGTTCTTTTTCACTATCTCAATCTCTTAATGTCTGAGAACTTTTCATTCTCAAATATCTCTATTGAGAACATCTCAATCTCAAAAATACCTGTTATTCCCAAAAATGTCTCTTGAAAACCTCTCATTCCCAAATATCTCTCTTGGAAACCTCTCATTCCTTGATATTTCTCTAGATAACCTCTCATACCCAAATATCTCTATTGAGAACCTCTCAATCTCAAAAATACCTCTCTCATTCCCAAAAATGTCTCTTGAAAACCTCTCATTCCCAAATATCTCTCTTGGAAACCTCACATTCCTTGATATTTCTCTAGATAACCTCTCATACCCAAATATCTCTATTGAGAACCTCTCAATCTCAAAAATACCTCTCTTATTCCCAAAAATGTCTCTTGAAAACCTCTCATTCCCAAATATCTCTCTTGGAAACCTCTCATTCCTTGATATTTCTCTAGATAACCTCTCATACCCAAATATCTCTATTGAGAACCTCTCAATCTCAAAAATACCTCTCTTATTCCCAAAAATGTCTCTTGAAAACCTCTCATTCCCAAATATCTCTCTTGGAAACCTCTCATTCCTTGATATTTCTCTAGATAACCTCTCATACCCAAATATCTCTCTTGAGAACCCTCATTCCCAACTTTCTTGATATCTCACTTGAGAATCTGTCATTTCCAAATATTTCTCTTCAGAACTTCTTATTTCAAAATATCTCCTGAGAATATCTGCTGAGAACATCTCATTCTCAATAATATCTCACTTTAGAACACTTCATTTCCGAAATATTTATCTTGAGAACTTCTTATTGCCCAAATAACTATTGAGAACCTCTCATTCCTAAAACTTTTAATCCCAAATATCTCTCTGGAGAACCCCTCATTCTCAAATATCTTTATTGAGAACCCCTTATTCTCAAATATCTCTCTCAAGAACCCCTCATACCCAAATATCTCTCTAGAGAATCTCCCCTTCCCAAATATCTCTCTAGAGAACCTCTCAAACCCGAATACCTTTCTTGAGAACCCCTAATTCACAAATATCTCTCTAGAGAATCTCCCCTTCCCAAATATCTCTCTATAGAATCTCTCCTTCCCAAATATCTCTCTAGAGAACCTCTCAAAACCAAGTACCTCTCTTGAGAACCCCTCATTCCCAAATATATTTCTTGAGAACCACTCGTTCTCAAATGTCTTTATTGAGAACCCCTTATTCTCAAATATCTCTCTCAAGAACCCCTCATACCCAAATATCTCTCTAGAGAATCTCTCCTTTCCAAATATATCTCTAGAGAACCTCTCAAACCCAAGTACCTCTCTTGAGAACCCCTTATTCCCAAATATATTTCTTGAGAACCACTCATTCTCAAATGTCTTTATTGAGAACCCCTTATTCTCAAATATCTCTCTCAAGAACCCCTCATACCCAAATATCTCTCTAGAGAATCTCTCCTTTCCAAATATATCTCTAGAGAACCTCTCAAACCCAAGTACCTCTCTTGAGAACCCCTCATTCCCAAATATATTTCTTGAGAACCACTCATTCTCAAATGTCTTTATTGAGAACCCCTTATTCTCAAATATCTCTCTCAAGAACCCCTCATACCCAAATATCTCTCTAGAGAATCTCTCCTTTCCAAATATATCTCTAGAGAACCTCTCAAACCCAAGTACCTCTCTTGAAAACCCCTTATTCCCAAATATATTTCTTGAGAACCACTCATTCTCAAATGTCTTTATTGAGAACCCCTTATTCTGAAATATCTCTCTCAAGAACCCCTCATACCCAAATATCTCTCTAGAGAATCTCTCCTTTCCAAATATATCTCTAGAGAACCTCTCAAACCCAAGTACCTCTCTTGAGAACCCCTCATTCCCAAATATATTTCTTGAGAACCACTCATTCTCAAATGTCTTTATTGAGAACCCCTTATTCTGAAATATCTCTCTCAAGAACCCCTCATACCCAAATATCTCTCTAGAGAATCTCTCCTTTCCAAATATATCTCTAGAGAACCTCTCAAACCCAAGTACCTCTCTTGAGAACCCCTTATTCCCAAATATATTTCTTGAGAACCACTCATTCTCAAATGTCTTTATTGAGAACCCCTTATTCTCAAATATCTCTCTCAAGAACCCCTCATACCCAAATATCTCTCTAGAGAATCTCTCCTTTCCAAATATATCTCTAGAGAACCTCTCAAACCCAAGTACCTCTCTTGAGAACCCCTCATTCCCAAATATATTTCTTGAGAACCACTCATTCTCAAATGTCTTTATTGAGAACCCCTTATTCTCAAATATCTCTCTCAAGAACCCCTCATACCCAAATATCTCTCTAGAGAATCTCTCCTTTCCAAATATATCTCTAGAGAACCTCTCAAACCCAAGTACCTCTCTTGAAAACCCCTTATTCCCAAATATATTTCTTGAGAACCACTCATTCTCAAATGTCTTTATTGAGAACCCCTTATTCTGAAATATCTCTCTCAAGAACCCCTCATACCCAAATATCTCTCTAGAGAATCTCTCCTTTCCAAATATATCTCTAGAGAACCTCTCAAACCCAAGTACCTCTCTTGAGAACCCCTCATTCCCAAATATATTTCTTGAGAACCACTCATTCTCAAATGTCTTTATTGAGAACCCCTTATTCTGAAATATCTCTCTCAAGAACCCCTCATACCCAAATATCTCTCTAGAGAATCTCTCCTTTCCAAATATATCTCTAGAGAACCTCTCAAACCCAAGTACCTCTCTTGAGAACCCCTCATTCCCAAATATATCTCTTGAGAACCTCTCATATTGAAATATCTCTCTTAAGAACCTCTCGATTTCAAATTTCTCTCGTTTCTTTCTCAAATCTCTCTCCCCCTCTATCGTACGTTTTTACATCAGTTACTCACATCAGCCAACAGTTTCAGAAGGGACTCTCTGACTTGGAGAGACGGCAACGATCTATCCGGCATAGGAGCCAGCCAATCGGTGAGAACATTGAGTATGTTGTGTTCAATGAAAGCTAGCTGCAAGTCGTGCTTTTTCAATTGCGACATCACTTTGGCCAACATCCCGATTTTTTTCGTCGCCGGTTTGTTCGTCTGGTTCAGTTTTCTGTCCTCCTGCAAAAACGAATCCAACGATTTCATTGGAAATTGCTAATATTGGTAATTAAAAATCAATAAAAATCAATTACCTCAGCCGCGTTTCTCATATCACCAAGAAGCCCCGCGATAATGTCATCATTGTCGTTGATGATGTCGATGTCTTTTCTTTTACGCCTTTTAGTCCCCTCTTCCCTTTTCCTTTGCAACATCGCATCGAAATCGGACAACCCGTGGTTATCATTGCCGCTGCAAGAGATATTTCATTCATTGTTAGATTACTTTCAAGTTGAATAACCATAATCGCTACTTGCGCCTACATGCGTTGAAATTATAATTACCCGCTTCTATCAACTCCTTCGTCAGAATCATAATCCTCTTGAGGAGGAGGAGGAGCCTCACTTTCTTCCGGAACTGCCTGGTTTTGTGGTTCCGACGGACCGGCATCCTCCTCGTCTCCACTTACTATAACCTTCTTCGCTTTAGGCTGTGATGCATCCTCATCCTCCGAATCTGATAACAGAGCTCGCTTACGACCCCTTTTAACTATACAAACAATCAATAAGTACCAGTCTCACATTATACGCATCAAAATATCTCACCTTCATCTCCGGAACGTGATCCCGACCTTGACCTTGACTTGGAACGTGACCGAGATTTCCTCGACTTATTCGATCCTGATCTACGAGACCCCGATCTTGACCGCTGAGATCCTGATCTTGATCTGCGAGACCTAGACCTCGATCGCTTCGATAGTGCAGAACCAGATCGCGATCGTCTAGAACCCGATCTGGATCTCCTCGAACCCGATCTCGATTTTCTCGATCCTGATCTAGACCTAGACTTAGACCTTGATCCTGAACGCGATCTCGCAGAGCCTGATCTGGATCTTCTCGAACCAGACCTTGACCTAGAGCCAAATCGCGATCTTCTCGATCCAGATCGTGATCTAGCCGAGCCTGATCTTGATCGCCGCGAACCTGATCTTGATCGCCGGAAGCCTGATCTGGATCGTCTCGAGCCTGATCTGGATCGCCTCGAGCCTGATCTGGATCTTGCTGATCCTGATCTCGACCTTCTAGACCCGGACCTTGATCTCCTGGAGCCGGATCTCGACCGTGATCTTGCTGATCCTGATCGCGATCTTCTAGATCCTGATCTTGATCTTCTAGAACCTACAAAAATATGAAAAATGATAGAAGTCATTGGTATGTTTAGTCTTTTGAATAACGTATAAACTTCTACAGTACATTATTTCAAATACATTACCTGATCTTGACTCTCTCGATCCACTCCTTGATCTAGACTTTCTAGATCTAGACCGAGATCTAGAGGCTGCTTTTGCCGATCCAGAGCGTGATCTAGATCTTGATTTGGATTTTTTGGACCCCGATCTTGATCTAGCTTTGGCAGATGCGGAACGAGACCTTGATCTTGAAGATGCTTTGGCTGACCCGGATCGTGATCTAGATCTTGATCTCGATTTGGCTCTTGCTGAACCTGATCTAGACCTGGATTTTCTGGACCCACTCCTTGACTTAGCTGATCCTGATCTAGATCTTGCAGTAGCTTTTGCCGAGCCTGACCGCGATCTCGACTTTCTGGAGCCTGACCTTGATCTTGCTTTAGCCGACCCAGAACGTGATCTAGACCTAGATGCCGCTTTTGTCGAAACTGAACGTGATCTGGATTTCGATTTTCTAGACCCAACATTGGATTTAGCTGATCCAGAACGTGATCTAGATCTTGAAGCAGCCTTTGCTGAACCTGAGCGTGATCTAGATCTCGATTTTCTAGAAGCAGATCTAGATTTAGCTGATCCAGAACGTGATCTAGACCTTGACGCAGCTTTTGCTGATCCTGATCGGGACCTAGACCTTGATTTTCTTGAACCTGGTTTGGCGGAAGCTGACCGTGACCTGCTTCTTGCTTTGGTAGATGCAGAACGTGATCTGGATCTTGACACAGCTTTTGCTGATCCCGAAGGTGACCTAGACCTGGACTTTCTAGATCCTGATCTAGATCTAGCCGTGTCTTTTGATGTGTTTATTTCTGCTGATCCAGAACGAGATCTTGACTTGGATTTTCTTGATTTTGGTGATCCTGTAAATGAAATAATTGCATTGATATTTCTTTGCTCGAACCAAGTCATGTACTTTGTAAACTGTAAGTACTTATTCATTTATTGATGTGAGTGTATAAGTGAAGATGTTTAATAAACTTCTCATATGTTTATTCATTGTCCTATTTCATGTACAAAGTGGGCAAAATTGGACACTTTTAAACGGAAAGTCTTGTTTTTATACCAGATAGATGAAAACTGATGGTTGTGTTTGATGGTCAAATTTTATGACAAACTCAATGGTGAAAACCGCATATCGATATCTATCATCGTTTCTAAGTTACAGCAAGTTTTTCGAAAATTGGTATTCATTTCCAAATACTTATTGAGACTTCTCATATCCCATCACCAATCATTAACTTATTGATTTATAAACTTATTTTTGATAAGATTTTTAGTCTTCAGATGATGAAACATATGTTAACTTGTTATCTTTCTACACTATTTAGAAGTGACTTACCTGATGGTGATCTGGACGTCTGTCTACTACCACTTCTTGATCCTTGAGTCCCAGATCTTGAGCGGTTCGAACCTGCAGAGCGTGATCTTGACCTAGAGGCATTGGAATTAGCTCTGCTGCCAGATCTTGAGCGTGGTGAACCAGACCTGGACCTAGATCTAGACGATCTAGCCCCGACGACACTCGCGGGCCTCGAGCCACTACCAGAACGAGATCGAGACTTTCGTGGGGACACATTCCCGTTAACTTTGCCGTTCACTTGGGGACTGCCTGATCGCGATTTCGAGTCACTTTTAGCAGACTTGTTGGACTCGGCAGATGGTGAGCGTGATTTGTAACTCGCTGGGGAGCGCAATTCGTTTCCAGATTTGGCATTCTCTTGGTCATAACCTTCTATAAAACATATTCATTGTGTAATCGTGTTTGTAGATATTTTATAGGTGTATTACCTGTTTCCGTTTCCATAGTTTGATGTACGGATTGTTCTAACGTCGTATTATGTTGAGATGCTCAAAGCTTGGCTTGCAAATAGGAAATATCCACTATCAACCAACAACCATTTATTTATTTTCGACGATTTCCTCAATCTCCTAATTCAACTTCCTTCTCATTTCTCATTGTTCATTGTCATATTATTCTTCTTCTCTCATAGTGGAAAGGGACGGCAGTACCATCAGCCAATTGTGAGATTCACTGCCAGACTGTAAGGGTGCCCACCCTGCATTTTTATTATTTTTAACCCAGCATGAAAAATGAATGCTTGTTGACATTCACGCCTGTTGTCTTGCATGAGAAACGCAGGATGAGCACGCACAGGAATAGGAAATATTCTAGTGCAAATAATGAAAGATACAGTGAAAAATACGTCGGGATTATTTGAAAAACTCAAATAGCATCACTCCAGCAATTCCAGCATAGACAAAATTATTACAGAACCAAATAAAATATGACCTCGTCATTGAAACGTAAGTGAAAAGGCTCGTATGTGATTTGTCGAATAGTTTATTGGAATAGGCCTTTAGAATCCTTATAAGCAGTTGCGTTTTATTTATTCCATTCCGATTCCGACTTGTCATTTGTCTGTCAATCATATGACATTTGAATCATTGTATTTGATCAATTTAAGGCGTATTTATCGGATCCATAATGCACAATTTAATGCATATGCATAATTTTAAAGTACAATTTATAATATTTCAATATTCAGATTCATATATGAAACCATTTACCCATTTCATAATTTATAATTCCTAAACTGGTTTCATATGAATCTATTGAAATGTTTATAAAGTATACTTTAAAATCATGCATATGCATTAAATTGTGCATTATGAATCTGATAAATTCGCCTTCATTCCACCAAACCGGTATCGGAATGAGTCAAATAAAACGCAGATTCGGTGTCACGTGTTTCCCGTCTTGGTCTTCTTCGTTTATTTATAATTATTTCATACTTCAAAAGTTGGGTTATTTATAGGTTATAGTCTGCAAAAGAAATTTTTTCTGAAGTGGACTTTGTTTGGTTTCGAAAATGGTAGACAACAAAGTTATAGATAATATTGAGAAGCCAGAAAGCAAAAAGGCCTCAAAAAAGGAAGCCAAGAAGGCAGAGAAAGCTGCAAAAAAAGCTGAGCACAAGCAAACTTCTGCTCAAAATCAACCTGAAGCCCCTGAGGAAGGTACGGTGAATATCTCCGAGTCCAAAGTAAACTTCTCAAATGTTGAACGCGTATTTTCTAGGTGATGTATCGGAAGGAAAATATGGAACTTTTCCCCTCATACGATCCGATGCGAATGCTGTCCAAAGGACCTTCTCTTACATCAAAGAACTGAATAAATCATGCGCCGGTCAGGAGGTATGGGTCCGGGCAAGACTTCACACTGTAAGAGCTAGAGGTAAACAATGCTTCATTGTTCTGAGACAGAGAGAATTCACTGTCCAAGTCATCATAAACGTTTCCGATACGATTTCCAAATCCATGGTGAAGTTTTCAAGCGGGTAAATGTTCTTTCGATTGTTTATCGTAGGTAATTATGAAGATACTTTTTAGCATACCGAAAGAGAGTATAGTAGACTTAGAAGCCAAAGTTGCAGAAGTATCTGCCGGTGTAGCAGGATGTAGCCAACAAGACATCGAGTTGGTCGCTTCACAATTGTGGGTTGTTTCTCTGTCAGCTCCACAGCTTCCGTTGCAAATAGAAGATGCAAGTAGGCCTGAGAAAGCTGATGTAAGTATTGCCGCTATTGCTCCGCAACATAAAATAAAGAAATATATCTCAGGATGACGGACTCAACATAAGAGTCAATCAAGATACCCGGTTGGACAACAGAATCTTGGATTTGCGCATCTCAACCAATCAGGCCATATACCGGTTGGAGGCCGGTGTATGTCGTCTGTTTCGTGATTGTCTAACAGTGAAGGGATTCGTGGAGATCCACACGCCAAAAATAATTTCGGCTGCCTCGGAAGGGGGCGCAAACGTATTTACTGTGAGCTATTTCAAAAGTAAGGGGAGAAAAGTGTATGCCTACACCTTCTTTCAGTTTTTGTTAGCCAAAGTGTGATTTTACGTAATTTTTAGGTTCCGCGTATTTGGCTCAAAGTCCTCAGCTGTATAAGCAGATGGCTATTGCTGCGGACTTTGATAAGGTGTTCACAATTGGGGCTGTTTTTCGAGCGGAAGATTCCAACACCCACAGGCATTTGACCGAGTTCACAGGCTTGGATTTGGAAATGGCTTTCAACTATCACTACCATGAAGTCATGCTTGTCATCGGAAATCTATTCACAGAGATTTTCAAAGGTTTAAGAGACCAGTAAGTCAAGCAATATTGAAATAATCATCTGAAAACAATTATTCAAAAGTTTCTGATAAACTCTTATTTTTGAATTTTGAAGTCAAAAATTGGAACGAAATTTCTGTCCACAGTCCCTTGGGAAGGCTTAAATCTATTACTATTTATGCAAAAATTACTTCATACCCAACTAACTCCATCTCTCTCTACTCTACAATGTCGCGGTAATGAGAAATGAGTACTTGTGTTGTTATTTTCAGTTGAAAACCCTGGGTAGTTGGTACCAGTGAATTTCGTTATTCTTAGTTGAAAACACTTGGTAGTTGGTATTGTCGCATGACGATATGGCTACGATGAATGCTGTCAGTTAGTCACAAAATAGTGCCCTAACGACTCGTAACTCTCACTAAGTTGTTTAAAATTATAGATATTAGACGTCACCTCATATCTAATCTGTGCCTTCCTTATTTAAGGTATCAGCACGAAATCTCCCTCGTAAACCAGCAATACCCAGCAGAGCCCTTCACGTTCCTGGACCCCCCTCTAGTCCTCCAATTTGACCAAGCCAGAAAAATGCTGGCCGCCGCCGGTGTTGAGGTAGGAGAAGAAGAAGACTTGAGCACTCCGACCGAAAAGTTGCTCGGTCGTCTCGTCAAGGCCAAGTATGACACCGATTTTTACATTTTGGACAAATACCCTCTGGCGGTGAGGCCGTTTTACACGATGCCCGATCCTCAGAATCCCCTGTCTTCGAATTCTTATGATATGTTCATGAGAGGAGAGGAGATTTTGAGTGGTGCGCAGCGGATACACGATCCTGATTTTCTTACCGAGAGGGCGAAGCATCATGGGATTGGTAAGTGGCAAGATATGTGAAAACCCGGGAGTAATCACCAGTGTTAATTATTATTATTATCATTATTAATTGTCGTGCTGGAAAATGGTAAATTCTTAGTTAGTGGGTGGAGAGCTGGGCAATTACAACAATAGGAAGCAATGTGCAATAAAAACAGAAACAACTTTTTATGATTTGCTCATTTTTATAATACATGAATTACCTAGTATATGCTAGTAAATACGACTTGCCAGCTATCTAGATCTAAAGTATAATCTGTGCTTGTAGATGTATCCAAAATTGCTGCTTACATTGAATCCTTCAAATATGGATGTCCTCCTCATGCTGGAGGAGGCATTGGACTGGAAAGAGTAGTCATGCTTTACTTGGGCCTTGACAACATCAGGAAGACGTCGATGTTTCCTCGTGATCCTAAACGTGTTACACCTTGAAATTGTAGGAACTTCGTATGAAAGGTTAAAAAATAAATATTTGAAATGTTTAAATTTTTTATTCTATCGTTTTTTATGGTGATATTTTCACTATTTTACTTACCAGTAAGCAATCTGGGGTGGTAGGTCCACAGGAATGTTGTCTAATTAATATTAAACTAAAGTCAAAGTTGTGGCCTTCCACTAGGTATGTGCCTTCCACAAACGAGCTGGCTGAATATTACTGAACGGAGGCAAACTCTATGTAATGGTGACTTATAAACTACGCAAGGTCATTCAATTCAGTACCACCAATATCAAAAGTGTCACTTCTATAACTCTACCTATTCTGTAGTAGTTGTCCAAGTTGCAATAATTTAAATCGACCAGACTTCTTTGAAAAGAGTTGGGTGGGTGCGGCTAATTTGAACGATTAGCATATATTTTGTACCTAGTCCGCGCACAATTCATTATTTCAATAAGGTCTTCCTTGTGATGAATACATATATTTAGGTGACACTGGTACAGCAGTTGTGACATCCTATGTTCCATGACCATTGTGTGATCCGTGATAGAAAACAGTAAAATGCACGATATAAGCGCTCTGCGATTTATCTTCGTAACGGCGGGAAATTCAAATGACAAGCGGGTCAATTTTATTATTCAGTCCATTCTCTCAACATTTTTGAAATGAAATATATTTTCTTCCCATAAACTTCTATTATAAGAAGTGAAATTATACTAGTAGAATACCAACAGTTGAAAAATGTGAAAAATTCACCTCTTTTTTATCAAATTTTTAAATAAATACTGTACATAAAAAGGTCAGTTTAATTTCTATCATCAGGTACTTATTGCATTTCCTACGGCAATGTTTTCTGTTGACACCTTGTATAGTAGTGGTAATACCAGGTGTATTTGAACAATGTGAATTGGTGTCAATAGTTTGAGTTACAAAAATATTTTCAACACATACATACACATTAAAAACACTCACGACAATCAAAATTTCACTGCAATTCCATTTCATCTTCAGGGTCAGTCTTGTCAGGCTTCTTTTTTCTTTTTGAACTCAGCTGTGCTAGATAACTTTGTTGACAAACATAACCTTTCGGCTTTCTTGCCATATATTCAGAGGGTACATCAATGTTTAACATTTCCGGAAGCATGTAAGATGCTAGCCAGGCCACCAAAGGTGTGGATCCGAAAACATAATGGGACTCCTTGTGGTAAAAAACAACCCCGTCAAAATATAACTGATGTTCTCCTAGTTGGAATGGACTGAACATTCTGTCTTGAATTAAAGGCCTTTGAGCTGGCATACTCTCTAGTAGTACAAATTTGTAACTGCGGCAACTTGCCAAGTCAGACTCTTCTTCAAATTTGGACTTTAGCCAAAAAAAGCGAAAGCTTGCTTCGCTATCCAACATCGACATTGAGTTCCAAAATAAACAGTCTATGATGAAAAATGATTTATGAGATTTGTTATAAACACAGTCCAGAACCGTGATTCCATTGCCTTCTCTGTTTCCTCCTCCTGGAAAGTTGCTCTTCAATTTAACTATGACCTTTCCACTTTTACTGTAACAAATAGTATTATAACTATGAGCCACGAGTAAAATCCTGAAGCCTTCCGGTGCGAATTTAACCACCCAGTTGTCATTAAGATCATCTGGAACATCAGTCAACCATTCTGAAAGCATTAGCTTGAAAGCTTTTCTTTTTTTTGTATTATTGGAAGTTTCACATTCCATTCGGTCATCTTTGATGCAGGTTTTGATTAGTTTAATGAATTCTTGGCACTGCTCTCGATTTTTGTCTGTCAACTGGTGCCTTCTTTCCTTTTGATTTTCAAGGAAAGCTGCTCTCCTTTGCTTCTGGGACAATTCTAGGTTGCCGCTGTATTTGTACAAATTCGAGAAGGGCCAGCAAGTTTCATTGTTCGTTGCGAGTGCAAATTCAGGTGATTCCATTTGTCTTCTAATAGGATGATATGGCTTTCCAATACTTCAGCCTCAGTGAAAAATATTATATGCTCATTTCATTTGTTAGTGGAATGATGAACTTTACGATTATTATATAACTGATACAATTATCGATTTTAAACACAATTACTTTGAGTTTGGGTAAGGTTTACATATCACATAACCTCTCTTTTCCTATCTGTGACCGGTTCGGTGTTGACATTTGACATGACAATAATAGCTGCTTTTTATTGGTGTCATTTCAATACCTATTTGGGAACAAAATGTCATTTATCTGTCATTAATGACATTTTTGTCATTGTTCTTATGTCGTTTTATTCCACCAAACCGATACTATAGATGGGACATCGAAACATAACATCGATGTTGAACATCGACGATACTATCGAAACTCACCATCGATATTTTGCAAACATCGGTCTTGCAACATCGATGTTTTTTCATTGTTTTTTAACTCTTGACAGATGGTTTTTTGAATAGGTATAAATTTTAGAGCTGCTGGTATATATTTACAAAAATACTAATTCTTCAATGATACAAAATAAAAATCGTAATGAATTCAAGATGAAAATCAGACCAAAAATTTTAAAAATACTTGGAAAAGTCACTCTTTGGTCTCATTTCTCTGGTCAGTAATACGTACGACAATATTTTTTGATTGCATCTTCGTCTGGTTTATGACCGATGTTGAAATTCGATGGTATTCAACTATCGATGTTTCATTTTGCGACATCGATACCAAAACATCGGATCATCGAATGATCATCATCGATGTTTTAAAAACATCTAACCGATACCCGATACCGAAATGTGTCGAATAAGGCCGGAGTCCCATGAAAACGGATTTGTCGGATCAAGAGGATTTTACTGTATTAAATACAATTCCGTGCGAAGTTTTTGTATTTGATGGATGTATGAAACTAGAACTGTGTAGGGATTGCTTCGAACAAGATACTCTCGACGAAGTCACCACTGTATTGTGGGGAGAGTGCTGAAAAAGTACACCAAGAGGAAGCAAGTTCCAATAAATACCGAGAGTAGTTAGGTTATGACGTTTAACTTCACTTTAGTTAGGCACTGCAAAGAGTGTTTCTATTCTTCAATTTAATATCCATAATACACTATTCAAAAGTTACGACACAAGCCGTAAACTGTAGAATGGATGCCTATGATGTATTTAAAAAGTTGACTCGTGGTGCGAAGTTTTCCAAGAAACCGAGTTTGGTGGTAAGTTGGGTTACATTCCTTGATTCCTTATCTAATTTTGAATCTTATTAATTCAAGGCAGATGCCAAACCAATAAATGACCGTCCCACAAAACAAAACCGTACTGATATATCAACAGAAAATGCTATTACCAAACAACACACTTTTAATGATATAAAAGTCGAAAACGAAGATCAGGAAGAACCAATAACATTGCTCAGTGGATTGAGTACCTTTAAGAAAGGAAAGAAACGTAAACTTGAGAATGATGATCACAAAGTAAAGCTTTTGAAAGAAGAGAAGGTTAGTGCAAAGTTTTATCGTGAGGTAAGCAATTCTGTAACTCCAACTTATTTCAGATAAGACACTTCAGAAACTTGAACAATATCAGTGTTGTTGGTCGCAGGGTCCCAGAACCATCCAAATCTTTCAATGAATTTGAGGTTGAAGCTGACATCATCGAGAACTTGAAAAAGTGCGGGTATGAGGAACCCACGCCGATTCAGAAACAGGCGGTGCCGTTGATGCTAGAGGTATTGTCAGTTCATATTTATACTGTTCCTGTATGCTTTTAATTCTGCTACAAATTCACATGGTCCAGCTATAACACATAATGATTCCACCGCAGAATTGAAAAATTAAGCTGAAATTGAGGAATGAAATTTGGGGTAAATGAAAGTGTTTTTCAGGGACGGCAAATCCTAGCTTGCGCACCCACCGGATCTGGAAAAACTGCAGCTTTTCTAATTCCCATTATAACGTCTTTGGCTGGCCCACAACGTCAAGGGTTTAGAGCTTTGATATTGTGCCCCACAAGAGAACTTGCCAAACAGACCCAAAGGGAGTGTGTGAGGCTATCTGAAGGTAGAGGTCTTCGAGTACATGTCATCAGCAAAATCAAGAGAGCTATGAGTCAGTACGGCCCTAACAGCTCTCAGAAATATGGTGAGTACACCTTTCAGGTCTTGAAATTTCATTAACAAAGGCTGATTATATCAATTTTGAACAATTTTTTCTGCCTGAAAATGCAATTTTAATCATAATCGGAAAATATTCTGGCTAAAGTTGTAAACTTTCATTTATTCCTTTTGCAGATATTCTGGTTACAACTCCAAATAGGCTTTGTTTCTTGTTGAAACAGGATCCTCCTGCTGTTCATCTGAAAAAGTAAGTACACTATAGAAAAAATGTGGAAAAACTTATTTGGTAGGTCATTTTAAAATTCAGTTGGTACAATAATCTTCATTAGTTTTATAATACCAGAGATTGTGTAAAGCCCCAGACACAATGGAAGATTTATGTTGTAAGTTTTAGGATGTTGGAGTATTTGTATGTGAAGTTATTTTTTATATACTTGCTGGTGCTTGAATATCATGTTCAATGAAAGTTGCAACAGTCTGATCTTTTATTCATAGAAAGAAAGCATATTTCTGGATCTTTTTTTTGAGGGTAAATATTCTTTGATATCATTGGAATTTTTCCAGAAAACTAAGCCACACGCCACAACTACATCTCAAGGCTAGAATCTAAGAAAAAACAAGTGATTCAACATGAATAAGAGTAAATCCACTTTCCAAACTATTTTTAAGTACATTGTAATTATTGTTTTCGTCAAAATTCCCACGATTTTAGGCTTTGTTTATGTAACTTTTGTTTA
The DNA here is from genome assembly GCA_958502065.1 of Chrysolina americana. Classification (NCBI taxonomy): domain Eukaryota; kingdom Metazoa; phylum Arthropoda; class Insecta; order Coleoptera; family Chrysomelidae; genus Chrysolina; species Chrysolina americana. Next base: position 101,348,943 of record OY293412.1, on the reverse strand, counting down.
ATCTGTAAATATTATTGATAGGTGATGAAATTGTGTTACATATAAATGGTGAACAGTCTGTTCTTCTGTTGACAGAATGTACAAGAAAGTGGTTCAATTTTCAACACCGGCGCTGGCGTTTAATTAATGTTCAATTACCAACTTTTTTTAACTGCATACTCCCTTAATCTCGTATTTATATCATTTTTTCGCACATAAAATTCGTTACGACCCTTTACCATTAAATATTTGAAACTATTTATCAAGTACACCTTTTTCATAAATGTATAAATTTTCCTGTAAATGTCTCAGTTATTCTTCGAGAAAACTAATATTTTCTAGATGAATATTTTGAAATTGGGTATTATTGTACTGATTAAATCAGCGATTGCGAGAAGACAGGGGTAAATTAAATCTTGGATATGACAAAATCAACAAGCAAGTATACTGTCTAATGTCGCCATTTTCCTAGCGATAGTAGCGGCACCATCGGTCGGTTTACTCTCCATTACTACCAAATATAAATAAAATACAATCAATGAATGAAGAGTGTCAAGACCTCATTTGTCTGAAGTTCGAAAAAACTTTACTTTGTTATCAAGCAAGCCTTGAATATGTTCTTTATTTTGTAGATATTTGCTTTCTTCTTCTCATTATTTTGCGATGGCCTTTTCTTTTCTGGAAATCAGTCAACACTGAACATTTTTGCACTTGCTTCAAGACAGAATCTACTTATCACCGCTTTATTTTCCCAGCGTGCAATGGTTCATCATTGACGAAGCTGACAAACTCTTCGAGGCCGGTAATAGAGGTTTCCGGGATCAGCTCAACGAGATCATGAAAGCCTGTTCGGGCAAGGATAGAAAAATCGCTATGTTCAGCGCCACCTATACGCCTGTTGTGGCGAAATGGTGCGTTCACAACATGAAAGGACTCGTTAGAGTGACTATAGGCCAGAGGTAAGGGGAAACCCAAAAAATCTGAGATGACAGTAGTAGAATCTTTATTATGTGTGTTTTTTAGGAATGCGGCAACCGACTTGGTGGAACAGGAACTACTTTTCGTCGGGAATGAACAAGGCAAACTGTTGGCGTTCAGAGATCTGGTAAGGAAAGGTCTGCAGCCTCCTGTCCTCGTGTTCGTCCAGAGCAAGGAAAGGGCTCAGCAGTTATTCAACGAGCTGATATACGACGGAATAAACGTCGATGCGATTCACGCAGACAGAACGCAGTTGCAGGTAGGTATTTATTTTCCAAATCGAGATTTGGTACCGCGTAAAATCAGTACACCGCCTTAGAATCTTAGAAATCCGACTTATAAGGCGAAATTTTATAGTTTTTACACGCTAAATTGTATTCTAGAACGTAAAACCGGATGAATTTGTCTAATTCAAATGTACCAATTCGGAAACTTATTGTTTCGTCCAAGTTTTTTGTAATTTCGACCTACCTACTACTACTTAACAAGTCAAAATCGCATAAATCTTATGTAAATCTTATGTCTCAATGTCTAAGACTTTCGACTCAGTATCTCGGATTGCCAACTCAGTATCTTGGACTTCTGACTTAATATCTAGTAATTCTAATTCAAGTAAAAATCTTATAAGTCTTGTGTGGTAATTTACTTAAAATCTCATGATTCTGACTCAAAATTTCATGATTCTGACTCAATACCTCGTAATTTCTACTCAGGATCTCGGACTTTCTACTCAGGATCTCGGATTTCCGACTTAATATCTCGGACTTCTGTCTCAATATCTAGTGATTCTAACTTGAGTCAGAATCTCATAAGTTTTCTGTGGTAACTCACTCAGAATTTCATGATTCTGACTCAATATTTCGGACTTTCGACTCAATGATATCTCGGACTTCCGACTCAGTATCTCGGACATCCGACTCAATATCTCGGACTTTCGACTCAATATCTCGAATTACTCTCTTTTGTTTTAGAGAGACAACACCGTGAGAAGTTTTCGCGAAGGTCGTATCTGGGTTTTGATTTGCACGGAACTGATGGCGCGCGGCATCGACTTCAAGGGCGTCAACTTGGTCATAAATTACGATTTCCCCCCGTCGGCCATATCTTACGTTCACAGGGTTGGTAGAGCGGGCAGAGCCGGCCGGAAAGGAAAGTCCGTCACTTTCTTCACCACCGAAGACACCGCAAATTTACGCAGGTAGGAAAAGACGTGTGAATGGAGAGCTGTTGAATATTCCTCAAGGCATTTTTCCATTAGTGAACATAAATAACAGAGAGAGAGAACATAAAGAGGGGGGGAGCATAGGATAACGACACATAGAGAGAGAGGGGGAGCATAAAGAGAGAGGGAGAACATAGAGAGTAATAGATACCATTGAGAGAGCTAACATAGAGAGAAGATGCATAGAGAGATATAACATAGAGCAATAGGGGGCATAGATATAGAGAGGGAAAATTGAGAGAGCGTAGATTACATTGAGAGAGACCATAGATAGCATTGAGAGAGCATAGATAACATTGAGAGAATAGAGAAAGAGCATAGAGAGAAAGAGTGCACAGAGAGAGCCGAACTAATAGAGAGCGCATAGAGAGAGAGAGAGCAAGGAGTGAGAGCATAGAGAGAGGGATAAAAGGGTACAGGGGGATGCATAGAACACATTGAGAGAGAGCACAGAGAGATATTTCTTTATTCCGTTTCAGTATCGCGCACGTGCTCAAAGATTCTGGGTGCGACGTGCCCGCTTACATGCTGTCGATGAAAAAGGTCTCCAGAAAGGTGAAGAAACAATTAGAAATAAGTGCTCCCCGAAGAGATGATATAACGACAAAACCGCTCTACGACAGGATAAAAGGAGGGAAAACGTAAGTGCTGTGGTGGATCTGGATCTGTCATATTTGGTGGTATTAGCTAGGAAAGTAGTTGTTTTCTAATGGATTTGTCTTGTAGCACTTGCTCTGTGACATAATCTAGCTAGACGATGATCTGGTTGGTGTGTAGGTTCGAAACTATTGAGAAGTGACAGGTTTTGCCTAAATAATAATAATAATAGTAATTGTTGGTGACCAACTCTTTATGGTGGGGAATCAAACCGGAAACCGGTTGACACAAGTTGTTGTCTAGTTTTATGTTGAATAACTTGAAGTAGAAAGTTATTTTTTACCTTTGGGAATATTGATTGGATGCCATTTCTGTTTATTTTATAGGAGAAAGTTCAACGCCGTGAATGCAAATTTCAAAAAAGGGATGAAACCCCTGAAGTTTTCCAAGAAAAATGAAAAGGTAAAACGGCATATCAAGGATAAATCTAAGAAGAAACCGGAGAGTTGATTTGTTATTGTTTTGTTTTGTTCATCAATAAATACTTGATTGGAAATTGAAGTTGTTTTTGTTTGTTGAGTGATACGAATCATTTTGACAGATTAGGCATAACGTCCTACCCATGATCAGTCACTCAATCAGTTTATCCATCACAAGAATGTACAGAGTGGGCCAAATTTAACGAAAAATCACGCTCTTGGTTACATTTCCAGGAACCACTTGTTCAAAATTTCCTGGTCTGACTTTATGAACTTTTCTGGTCCTATATGGCTTGTATTTGGGCTTTCTCACAATCCGCCTTGGTAGGCCTGTTGATATTTTCAAATTTTGCGTAGACGTTTTGGGACAGCTCCAAAAAAGACTATTTGTTCTCTTCATCCCAATTTGATCCATATAATTTTGGGCTTTCTTTTCAAATTGACCACCATCAATTAGGTTGTGTCACAATCTTGCGAAAATGTCTCTAAAAGGTTGTCTTTTCTCTGGAAACCTCTCGGGATACAAATTTTTTGCAGTTTCTGAATTCTTCCCGGTTTGTATGTACCAGAATACCTATCATATCCCATTTTTCATAATTCTCATACTTCAATGCGAATGTATTTGAAAATTAAAGCGAAACCACGGATTGAAGAGCTTCTTTACTGCCTAACTCAAAATTTGACAGCTACCAGTAAACATTTGCATTGTTTTGTCGCCGCGTAGTCCAAAGCCTACTTGTTCAAAGTCTACATGAAAAAATCTAAAAGCTCGTATTTCAAAGATGACTCTAGCAAAACATCAAGCGTGCTACAATTTTGGAAAAGTAATTTTAAGCCCTATTGAAATATGCAGGAATATACAGGGTGTCTCATTTAAAAATAACATATTTTCCATCAATAACTATAAATATCTTATTTGAAAAAATAATTTACTTTCACCATTGAATTCTAAAAAAGTGCTGAGGAAATGTTTTCATAGAAACAAGAAGTTTTCGACAGGAAAATAGTTATAGCAACTTTTCGAAAACGCACATTTTTGAAAAACATTCTTTGACTCAGAAACGATGATAGATATCGATATGCGGTTTTCATCAAATTTGACCTTTAGACACAGCCACCCGTTTTCATGAATCTAGTTTGGAAACACGAGTTTCCCTTTAAAAGTGCCCTATTTGACCCACTGTACTTTTTGAAACATAAAATTTCCGTACGAAAATAGATTCGAAACTTATTTTGTCATATTTATATGCATTTTTGTTGGCTTTGGATATCTTATTACTCCATTACTGATCCTTATGAATGTCCATTTCAAATCCGTTCAGAATTGGACAATAAACGGATATACATTTTGTGTGATTTGGGTGGGGATATATATTAGTGAATCTGTTTACCTCTTAACCCCATCAACTACAGGTAGGTACTCGACATAGTAGCTCGTTACTCCAATTTTTCCTTCTTTTTAATTTCGGGTGACATCTTTTTTTCATCAAATTTTATTGTGCAAAACTAGTTTGACTTTTCGACGTGTAACTCTACACTGACACTTCCACGTTATTGATCGTTACTATGGTAACGCACTATTTTTTTTCTTCGTGAAACTGGCCAAGGTCAACTAGATATCATGACATCTTCGTTTAAATAATGTGGAAGTTCCTCGATAACTCGTTGAATATATCACCTTATAGTCATAAAATGTACATTATTTGCGGTTTTATATCAGACTATATTTACACCAGGGAAATGCAGATAAACTGTAGGCATATTATAATGTTTTATAAAGCATTGAGAGAGAAGCTTTGCCATGGAGTGGTTCATGTTCTGTGTCTTGACTTTGGCCCACCAAGTTTTCGGCCAAGATCTGCCTTGTCCGGTTCCGCTGAGTGTCCATATATCAGATGTTGACGTAACTTTCGACGAAGAAAACACCTTTACTCATTCAGATGGGCTTCAGCGAGGCTGCATCTGCAATCTACGCCGATGCTTCAGGAAGTGTTGCCCTGCGGACGAGGTGCTGAACGAAGAAGAAGGTTGTGTTCCAAACCCCGGGCTCACGTTCAACGTAACTTTCTATGAGGGAACTGAAGTTAGTGCAGAAACGAAACTCGAACACTTCCACATTCTTTACGGTATCTCTTGCTCTTCTGAAAAAAGCGACAGTTTATCCTTGTTGCCTAACGAGAGTGCTGTTAGACTACACACCAACGGATCCTTATTCGTCGAATTAGAAGAAAAGCTTTACAATCTGGAAGACTACTGCCTTGATATAATCGACAACGAAACTGCGCCTGTCCTTTGTTATCCTCGGAAACCTGAAGATGTCGAAGAAGAACAGGAAATATATGCATATGGTGAGTGATTTCAGTCGTAACTGAGAACTCCACTGTCGCATTCTTGGATATAAGCCCACCAAGCAATGTAATATACATAATATGTCACAGTAAGTAGGGTGTAAGGTTAGAATATAAGCTTACTGCAATGCTTCTGCAACTACTAAAACTGTTACATGATGTAAACATACAGACCTATTCTTGCGAGCATGCAATGTTAAATTAAAATTGTATACTACACAGCCAACACAGATACATCTCTAAGATATTGCTGCGATGTCACTTCGTGACCTTCGACTCGGATCGTTACGTCGCACAGACGTTCCAGCGACTCACTTTTGTCACACTCATGATGCATGCTGGCGACGTCTATGCGATGTAGTTCTGAGACGTCTTTGCGATGTTGTTCTGAGACGCCGCAAAGATGCCTCCTAATAACGTATCAGGAATGTAACAGAGCGACATAGCAGCGATTTCTTCTGTGTTATATTCAAGAGACGTCAACGTCTATACGATATTCCAGACAGAAACAACAAATAGAATGAAAAAATAAATGTAACAAAAATATAAATGAAAACAATTCTTCAAAAAATGAAAATATTCTGGCACAACATTAACAAAGTACAAAATTAAAAATTAACAAGGTAAAAAATAAATTCATTGAAAAACTAAAAGTCAATCACTTTGGTTCCTTTTCCTGTCGAGCCTTCATTTGGCATGCCTGAACCAATTGGAACAGGCTGCTTCCACCGTTTTTTCGTTCTCTCCATGAAGGCTCATCACCACATGAAACAATATATGAGACCACTGGAAGCTACAATGCCGGATAGAAAAGAAAGAAATAATGGAATCTCACTTTGTTAATACTCAACAACGATACTCACTTTTCACTTTTAGTTTATGGACAGTAAAATTCGAAAATGTGATCAATCCAGTTAGAAACATCAGAACATGAACGGTATACAAAGCATTCAAAGCAACAAAGCTTCGATCTTCGATCAAAATGCATCGATACAAAAAACAAAGAACTAGAACTGAATATGGTTATACGATATAGTAACAGCCGGTCACGCGGTCTCCTCCCGCTTTCAGGTTAGCCAACATTGCCTACGATATGTGTTGCCAACTTACCGCGTTATATATATATAAAAAAACATTTAACACAAATTCAGGAAAGTAATGATTTTGATGTCTAAATGACGTCTATGGTAGGTAACAATTTGACATCGCAGGGACATCTAAAACTAATTTAGATATCACAGAAATGTCGCAGTGTGATATCGCAGTAATGACAACAATATTAATTAATTAAAAAGATGGTTATTTCAATAGCTTTGAAATTATTCAAAGCAGCTCGACTATCATCAAATATTCCTTGGCTATATATTTAATAGTGTGAATACGCTTTTTGCTTGTTAATGTAAAAACTGCCTGATTATGTTCACGCATTTCCTGTGGTTAAAGTAAAAATATATGTAGCGGTGGATAAATACGCCATATGTGTCATTGGAAATAATACGGATGATAAAGCTAGCAGTTGACACCATAATCAATAATATTAATACCACTGATTTGTAAGCAGACATTTCTACAAGACATTCTATTCCAGAAATAAATGCTAAAACTGCTGCCGCTTGATTTGTAATTTTGACACGTTTGACATCTGTTCCAATTCGTTGTGCTGACCGTTTAGTCAATTTGGAAATTCCATTAATTCTAATCGGCACATTCTTATATCAACCTTCAGAATTTTTCGTCTTCCATTAGCGATTTGGTGTGAGAATACTCTGTCCAATGTTATAAAAGTGTCTCGTTTTTCCATTAACTTTTTGAATAAACGTATTGGGCGAATATGTTTCTCTAAAATATTAGGCGTAAGGCATTTGCTGACACATAATTATACTCGATACGCCCAGATTCTTTTCCATTATTTTCAATTACAGATTCGAAATAAGTGGTTTTGTAGTAAGCTGCTTCTCCTCCGCGCCAAGATAATTCAAACGCCGAAATGTAATATAATTTCTCTTGAAGTCCATTGCAAATACTTCAGCTCCCGTTTTAATGTGCTGTGTTTTTGGCCTGTTGAAATTTGATCTTCTTTCCAGAAGATGGTCACTTGGTGGCCGAAACACGCGTCAAGGTTGAAACTAGCGGTTGGATGTGGGAAACAACTCCGTCATATTTGAACTCAAACATTTTTTCTTTTCAGGAATGATTCTGTCTACGCCGTTTTTGTTCGCCACTTTCCTAGTATATGCTTTGCTTCCAGAAGCTCACAGTCTGCATAGGAAAGCTTTGATGGCTTACGTTTTGGCGTTGCTGTTTGCCTACGTCACACTTGTCATCCCCAAGCTCCGAACGTACATTCCTGTTGTTCCATGTCTTTTGCTAGGTGAGTAATGAACTAATATCTAGCCTGATTACGTAACCAACGTTTCGGAAGTTTCTGAACCCATGTACATAACTGTTTATTAAAACACAATTAGCTTTTTAGAAAGCGGTGTAGCTAGGGGATTATTTTTCAGTCTCGTTATAATATAATAGAATAAAACAACAAAAAAACGAACTAATCACCATATTGCACATTGTTTGTGTATGCCCAATATACCAAAACATGCTCTCTTTGATATACCGATAGACCAGAACAGTTATCAGAAGCACTTCAGCTATTGAAAATATGAAAGCAATAGATATTCTAAATAAAATTTGAAATTTCCCCGACTTTGACGTCAATATATCGTAGTGCTAAATGATCGTAGTAACCGAAGCACTAAAATTAAAAAAAAAGGCATTACAAAATAATGGTTGAAAAAGTTGCAATAGAACAGAGAAAAACGAGAGAAAATTGCATGAAAAAACTGCGAGACTGTAGGTCGAGCAATTTTGTCCATTGTCAGTTTTTTTTAATCTCCAATTTTTTTCCAGGGTATTCAATTATATTTTTCTTCATGGTTTCATTCGTCTGGATGAATGTTATGTGTATCGACATGTGGCTTGCATTCAGGTTTGTAATCAGATTTTTCTTTAGTAAAATTCCGAGAGTATTAATAGCATCTACCCAAATGTAAGCACTCCTTTCGAAGAATTAAAATAGCATGGGGTTTTTGTTTTTTAAATAAAGTTGCTGAAGAGTTTAAAAATGACATTTTGTGGGCGTGTTGTACCAATAAAAAGGCTTCATACGATTTTTTTTTAATTTTATTTTAACCTTTCGAAGAGGTGAAACATGCCACCCTTTTTTCATTTTTTACCAGAACTTTTCAACGAAAAAGAATTTCCCAATTTGCGTTGGAAAGAATTACTTAATTGCAGAACTCTTTAAACTCCTGTGTTATAAAGCAATATTTTCTTAAGACTAAAAAAAAAATACAATATCGTGCAAGGACGTATCGTCTGTGAATGAAATCAAAAAAATCTAGTTGTATAAACCTAGGAATTAAGGTGACCCCAGTTGCTGAAGTCCAAGTGGTTTAAGTCTGGAGATCTAGGAGGCCAAGGTTGAGGTCCTGCTCGGTAATTTTGTTATATAAAGTTTGATATATTAGTCAACACTAAGAAAACCTGTTTGTTATGAATGAATGGAATAGATGAAACATTGTTATGTTTTTCAGGGGTTTGAAAGGATTCAGCGACAGGAGAACGGCCGAAAGAAAAAGGTTTATCCTTTACAATATTTACGCTTTGGCAGTTCCTATGTTAGATGTTCTCATTGTCTTTTTGTTGAACACGTATGGCGATAAGGAGTCGAGTATGCATCCAGGAATCAGTGAAAAGAGGTGTTTTCTGAAAAGTAAGAGCTTTTAAAAATAATAGTTACTTAGAGCCATCATTTCACTTGATAGTGACATTCCGAAAAATCTACCATTCAGAATCATTGAAGAAGAAAAAGTGTTTAGGAGGGATAATATTATTCTCCATGGAAATGTCTGGTATATTGTATTGAAATGATTCAATTTTGGTTTTGTTTAATGTTCAATGAAAGCAGATCCATGCACCACTTTCTCACAGCCATTTTACTGAAAAATTTTCTGAATAATCGACAAAGGATGCCATATTTCACTTAATATCAGAAATGTACAATGCCATGGATACTAACGAAATGTCTTTGAGTGTCTTCATAGACCTTTCAGAAGTCTTTGACACTGTTCAAATCTTTAGGAGATGTGGGTAAAAAAAAGTAACGTACAAAAAGATTCAAAGCGACAGTATCAGAAGTGAACAAAAAGAAGTCACCTATGGTGTACCCCAAGGATCCGTGCTGGTCCCAGTCCCCTCCAACATTTATTCGAATGACTTTTTCTCAGTTCCTAGGGTTGTTGAAATCATAGTATACGCTGATGATATTTGTTCTTCTACGGAGAAGAAAATTGGGGGAAAGTCAGAGAACTGGCAGAAAAAGATATTGTTGCTATTCAAAAATGGTTCAATAGCAAATTACTTACTATTATCTTTACAAAAACATCATACCTTTCCACATATATTGACTGTAGAACATCAACAGTTTTCCAAACATCAAACTCTCTAAATAACGTATGATAATATAATGATTTCAAGCCAGTTCGGAACAGATTTATATTTTGGTTCGATTAATTTTTGCAGACGGATTGCCGTCTTTCCTCTATTTTTACTTGCCCATGTCGGTGTTTATGGTAATCAACTGTACGTTGTTTATTATCACTGGAATGAAGATTTACAAGGCGAAGAGAGAGGCCAAGGTGCTCAAGCACACCGATAGCAAGAAACATTTATACGAAGACGACAAAAAACAGTAAGTACCTAATTTATTTTTGAAACAGTGGACTATTTGAATGAAGATATCGGTATCGTAGTTTCCTTCAGATGAATTTTTATGAAAAACTACGTAGCACTATGTTTTTCCTGCACAGAATGATGGATAATAAATTTGAAATGGGTTCTATTTAGAAAATAAAGTAATTTTTCGACGCTAGTGCGTAAACTGAATATTTACACACTGTTGATTTTATTTAAATTTTTGCGATCCAATGAAAAAATTGCACTCTCATTTCTTTAAATTCACAGAATATATTAATTTCGTCATCCTGAATAGAGTTAACAGTTGTCATTTCCCACCAAATATTTTTTTTTTGTTTATTTTTCATTCATATTCGTAAAATTCATCTTTTTTTTTATATATTCTCCGAATTTGAAATCGATTAAAATTCAAATCGAGATTCGGTAGGCTTTTTACGGAACCTCTGCCATTCCGAGATGAACCTTATATCGAAAATTTTTATTTTTTATTTCAAGAAGAATCGCAAACTTTTCCAAAACGTATCACGACGAGCTGAATTCGGATTATACATTGAAAATTGAATTCGACAAGGGATTAACGAAAATTAGACGATGTCATAAAATTGTGCCAGAAAATTTTTGATATTTTAACGCTTTTTATGGTACACCTTGCATCTGAGCATATCTTTATCATATATTTTCGGGATCAGCATGAAATTTTCGGTATATATATATATATAGTATACCGGGTGGCTACGGAAGTATTGCCTACGGAATATCTCAGTTATTGTATGAAGTAGGTTTGTGAAATTTGGAGCGTCGATATAATGACATAAGAGCTAGAATTTGAGCATATTGACATGTCGAAGTTAACTTCCGGTCTGACCGGAAGTATCATCAACTTTCTTATTTTAAATGGAAACCCTATTTTTTTTTCTTTTCGCTTTATTCAGCATTCAATTCCCTTTCTAATGACATATCACAAGTTGGTATCTAACCAGAAACTAGATCAGAAAAAAATTATTATTGAAATTCACCGAGTAGGCTGTGGAAGCAAAATGAAAGCCAAAAATTGAAAAGTTGGCTATGGAAACCATACGTCACTTGATAAAAGTTGCTACTACTGTGATATTTTATTTTCATTCGTCGGCGTTATAAAAAGCCGCCAATATGAGTTCCAACTATTCCTGCCCAAACATTCACACCAAATCTCTCCTGGAAGCCACCTTGTCGAAACCGGTGCTCGTTTTCTATCGCCCAGTACCTGAAACAAAAGACCGTTCACACTTTTAGCACTTTACACTTCGACTATCGACAATAATCCAAATAAAGTACAGTACCTACCTTGTATTATTCCTGTTGAATAATCCATTGTTGGTAAATCTTGACTCGTCCGTAAACAAGATATAATAGTTAAATAGGTGATTCTCAGCATTTTGTCGAAGAAACCAATTACAATATTCCAGGCGCCTTTCACCGTCATTTTCATACAAATGTTGATGCAACTGATACTTGAAGGATTTAAATCGATGTTTTTTCAAAATTTTCCTAGCAGAGTCCTTACTTATAGCTCATTCGGCGCCAATCTGCATTGAGGAAATTGTGCTATCATATTGTACTAAAGCTAATACATTAATTTCAGTTTCCTCATTAATAACAAATGCTTCTTCGTCTTCGTGAACATCAGGCTCAGTTCTTAATTTTTCTTCAAGCCACTGGAAATACCTTCTTGACGGTTGCTGCCTCCCTGGATATCGCTCTAAATACAATCGTTCAGCGGTATAAGAATTTTTTAAACATTCACCATAAATGAGAAGCATATCAATTTGTTCGGTTCGTGAATAACGGGGCATTTTTTGAATATTCCACTAACTGATTTCGATTTCCAAACCCTTTTAAAATGGCAGAATCAAAAACACTACTTCGAACGTCAAAATAATATGGATAGCAGCGTTCGTGAGAGCTCTCGTTTCTTTTTTGTTTCATTCCAAAATACATCTTAATCAGCCTACCTGTTAATATTTTGGTTCGAATGATTATTGCAATGGAATGATTATTCTGAATAGCACAAACATCGTCCATAGGTAGATATTAGAATATCTATGGACAATGGCACAGACCAAGTACGTTTATGTTCCTATTTAACCTAGAACCTACAGGATATAATTTATCATTCCACATTATTTTTAATGTTATTTTTGCGTATGGCGATAATAGAGCAAGAGCAACTGTTATCAAGTGACGTATGGTTTCCATAGCCAACTTTTCAATTTTTGGCTTTCATTTTGCTACCACGGCGTACTCGGTGAAATTCAATAATAATTTTTTTCTGATATATAGTTTCTGATTAGATACCAACTTGTGATATGTCATTAGAAAGGGAATTGAATGCTGAATAAAGCGAAAAGAAAAAAAATAGGGTTTCCATTTAAAATAAGAAAGTTGATGTTACTTCCGGTCAGACCGGAAGTTAACTTCGACTTGTCAATATGCTCAAATTCTAGCTCTTATGTCATTATATCGACGATTTCAATTTCACAAACCTACTTCATACAATAACTGAGATATTCCGTAGGCAATACTTCCGTAGCCACCCGGTATAGTGCTGATTTCAGTCAGATTTGATGATTCTGTACTTTTCTTGATTTTTAGGGGTATACATACCCCTTCGGACTTTTTTCGAGTATTATTTTAATTCTCGTCGATCGACTCTAAATTCACGTAATATACTAATTTCGTCATTCTGAATCGATTGCAAACTTGCTCTATCTCAAACCGTTCTCGAGTTGAAAAGTTCATCCGGAGTTAACAGTTAACATTTCCCACCACTCTTTTTTTTGACTATTCTTAATTTATATTCGTAAAATTCAACTTTTTCTGCATATGCTCACCGAATTTGGAACCGATTCCAAGTCAAATAGAGATTAAGTAGGCTTTTTACGGAACATCTGCAATTTCGAGTGGAACCTTTTTTCTAAAATCTTTATTTTCCATTTCTAGAAAACTCGCAAACTTTCCTAAAACGTGTTACGACGAGCTGATTCAAAACTATGCATTGACAATTAAATTCGATGAAGGATTTACGAAATAACAACAGTTTTTGCGATTACGACGAAAAAAACACTCATTTCGCTAGGTAATCTTTTGTCGAATTCCATTTTTGAGACGTTATTCGAAATCAGCTCTTCACAATGGTTACTTTTGAGGAAGGATTGTAATTTTTCGAAAAATAGAAAAATTAAAAAAGTTCGAAGGTGCCATAAAATTGTGCCAGAAAATTTTTGATGTTTTATTGCTTTTATTTGTTCACCTTGTATTTAAGCATATATATTTTTGAAATCAGTATGAAATTTTGTGTGTATAGTGCTAATTTCAGTCTAATTGATGAATTTGTACTTTTCATGGTTTTCAGGGGTATTATACCCCTTCGGACTTTTTTCAAGTAGTATTTTTGTTCTCACCGATCGGCTGTAAATTCACGGAATACTCTATTTCTGTCATCCTCCATCGATTGGCGTTTACAAAACTCCTCTATCTCAAACCGTTCTCGAGTTGAAAAGTTCATCCGGAGTTTATAGCTGATAATTCCTGCCACAAATTGTTTTTTTATTTATTTTTTTCCATATTCATAAAACTCAATCTTTTTTGTATATGCTCACCGAATTTGACATCGGTTGCAAGTCAAATTGAGATTTGGTAGGCTTTTTACGGAAACTCTGCAGTTTCGAGTTTTTTTTTCGAAAATTTTTATTTTTTGTTATTTGTAAAATCATAAACGTATCTCGACTCTCAACACTAGATGAACTTTTCAACTTGAGAACGGTTTGAGATAGAGCAATTTTGCAAATTATTCGTTATACATGTTTTGTTTTATAATGGACGTAACATCTTTCAACTTTTCTATATTATGTATACAAAATCTTGGACAATAAAGTATATTTTGACTTGAGAGGCGAAAATTCATTTTTTATTCTTCGAAAAATCGCAAATTTCCCTCAAAATTATCTAGAATAACATCTCAATAATTGAAATCAACAAGGGATAACGAAATGAGGGCAATTTTTCCGCCGGAATCAGAACAATTTTCCTCATTTCGTTAATCCATGCATTTTTGGGGCTCGCACAAAGTTGGCTGTATGTAATATGACCCTGCTTCTCGTGTGAACCGAAAGATTGAAATTTGAAAAAAAAAATCACCCATTGTTTCCATTTTCTATTTCAGATTCAAGCTTTACATAAAACTGTTTTTCGCTATGGGTATAAATTGGGTCGCAGAGTTGATATCTTTCGCTGCTAAAGCGCTTTCTAAGAATTATCCTCCAGAAATTTCATACATCACCGACTTTATCAACGCCGCTTATGGATTCATCATTTTCTTCATATTCGTCTTCAAGTGGAAGATCTGGCGGTCTCTGAAGAAGAGGTAAGTCGTTTAATCAATTGTTTTCAAGTAAATTGTGAACTCACATTTGCCAAACTTTCACACCAACTTACCAATAACATCAACCAAAACCGGTGAAATGTTAATTTTTCCAGCGTCACCAACGCCATCCACGTAATTTTCGGAAATTTTTTCTCTAGGTATACCTAAAGGAAACTGTAGTGAAATTTTTTCGACCTAAACATTCGAGGAGAAGTAAGCAAAAACACGATATTTATTTTTATATCTAAAAATCAGCATTAACAATAATGAAATTGAAACTGTTGTAAAAATAAAGCTTCTTTAATAATAAATAAAAAGTCCTGTATTGTTGATGATATTCCAAATTTTTTAATAAAACATCCTACACACACATTTGTTAAAATTTGTTTCAATTTTAAAAAAGGAAGATCCAACGTGATAGAAAACTACAACCATAACAACTTCCTTGTGATTTTCAAAAATGCATTTTTTGATGGACTCCTTTCGATTTCAAATTAATTTGATATTGATACAGAAAATCAACGTGGATTATGCCCTAATAAATCCACCACTAGCAATTATTTCATTTCACAATCAAATTATAGAATGGATATAATCTTTTTTCAGTTATCACGAACAATATGTGTCATTAACAAATAGAGACTTTAATTCCAACCTCGTGAACGTAAACATGGGTGTTCCTCAGGGATCCATGTTGGGACCTATTTTATTTATATAGTACATCAACTACGAGGATGTATTGATATCTAGTTAGCCTAGACCAGTTCCCTGCATAAACAAAATATTGCGTTACCATAGCAACGAACAATAACTTATTAGAAGTGTCAGTGTAAAGTTTGACGTCAAAAAAGTATACCAGAGTTACGCAATAAATTAAAGAAAAAATATGTCCACCGAAATTGTGAA
Organism: Chrysolina americana; assembly: GCA_958502065.1. NCBI lineage: Eukaryota > Metazoa > Arthropoda > Insecta > Coleoptera > Chrysomelidae > Chrysolina > Chrysolina americana. The sequence continues at coordinate 101,333,280 of OY293412.1, read as the reverse complement.
AATCGAAAAATTGTAGTATCGAGCCATCATCAAGTACCCGTATTTTAAAGGGTTAAGAGGTAAGCAGATTTACGAAGATATGCTTAATACTTTTGGTGATCAATGTCCTTCGTATGCGACCGTGAAAAATTGGACTGCAAGCTTCAAAAGAGGTAAATTTTCCATTGAAGATGACGACCGATCGGGAAGGCCAGTTTCTGTGTCAGTCCCCGAAAATATCGATGCAGTTCACGACATGATTTTAACAGACCGTCGAATTGGGCTAAAACGGATATCTGAAGCACTGAATATTTCATACGAACGCGTTCATCATATAGTTCACGTCAATTTGGACATGAGAAAAATCGCTGCAAAATGGATCCCCAAATGTTTGAATGTTGACCAGAAGCGTGCAAGGGTAGTAGCATCGCGTTCGATCTGTGCTCGATTTGAAAACGATGTAGACTTGTTAAACCGAATTGTTACTATAGATGAGACTTGGGTACATTTCTACGATCCAGAAACAAAGCAACAATCGATGGAATGGCGACACTCCGGTTCTCCAAGACCTAAGAAGTTTCGTGTCCAAAAATCTGCTGGAAAAGTTCTTGCTTCAGTTTTTTGGGATTGCCATGAATGATTTTTTGGATAAGGGTAGAACAATAACTGGAGATTACTACTATTCGACATTACTGACCACTATACGGGAAAACATTGAAGAGAAAAGACGCGGAAAGCTATCCAAAGGTATTTTGTTTTTGCAGGACAACGCCCCTGCACACAAATCTCATGTTGCCATGCAAAAAATTCGTGATTTAGGGTTTGAATTACTAGAACACCCCCTTATTCACCAGATTTGGCTCCGTCCGACTATCATCTCTTTACTCAACTGAAAAAAAGTTTAAAATGTCGTAAATTTTCTTCCAACGAGGAGGTAATAAAAGCTGTGGAGGTCTGGTTTGCAGAGCAAGAAGAAACATTTAAAAAAAAAAAATATATCCAATTGAGAGGAGAAAATGTTGAGTAATAAAATATTTTGACATTGAAATTTTGTTTGGTTCTATAGTAGGCTAAGAATGTTTCACAATATCCTCGTAATTCAAGCAATTCAATTCCATAAATTCAATAGAATGGAATCAGTTGCAGGTCTTTATAGAAACTTGCTTGGTCGAAATTTCAAATATCTCCAGTAGTTTGGAAAATTGGTGCACACGAGTCATCAGAAAGAATCAAATCCACGTAAGTCAACTCATGATGGGAAACAGATATACAATTTCTATGTATTCTAAAATAATGTTATTATTATTCGTAATAATTAAATCAATTAGAGTGATTGAATCAATTTCTTACAAACATATACCCACTCCTCCTCCTCTACCTATCTGACGACCTATTGTCTCTTAACCTAAGGGTCATGGGTTCGATTCCCAGCATGGTCATCGGTCTCGTGCATGGCATCGCACGTTAAAAGCTAAGGGCTGCGTCTTCCCTAGCTCGGACAAATCTTTCGAAGACTTTTAAGGGTTGTACTCTTAAGGGTGTGCAGCTGGTTGACGGAAATAACAATTTTAACAATTTTAAAAATAACAATCCCAATATTACATACAGGGTGTTCATTTCAGGACTTGTTGCCCTAATTTTCTCGAAATGTGTGTATTTTTCCAAAAGATCCCGGGAAACGTTAAGAAATGTATCGGCTATGGCAACGGGTATGCTCTACGATTGTTTATGAGGGGTTTTACTCTCGAAAAGAGTAACTGTGTTTTCCTATGACTTCTTGGCTGATCCTGTATATTCAATATTCCTGTATTATAATTTTTAAAAAAGTTTTCTTACTCGACCGTTTCCATACTTTGTATAATTGATATTATTTTTTTTCAGATATTACATATTCATAGGAAAGCCTGGTCTTGCTCATGATTTGTCAGTCACTCGAGCTACTCGAGTAAGCCGCGTCTCTAGCAGCAGTAAGAAGTCAGACATCAGTATGATTCAATTGGAGAATGCCGATGGCCGTAAATATTTTGAACCAAAGCAGAAATGACTTTGGCACTTTGGACTTACAATATTACTGTATACTAATTTTCAGGCCTCCGCGTATAATAACTGACTTACATTCGTCTACATGGTGTTGAAATACTCTTTGTTATCTGCTGAAATCTCACACTAGTTTGCCTGAATCAGTCTTATTTGGTATCGTAAAACACATGCTCTCAACTCTGTCTCATATTCACACTATGGCAATAATGTATATGCTTCTGTACTCAATGTTGGTTGTGAACTACAAACTCTCCTGTTCCGCTTTCGGTCTTTCTGATATACCCCCACAGAACTCCAATCTAGACTGTTTGGCATTTTCCCCATCACGTCGATATTAGCGTATTGAAAAGCAATTGAAATCTTTACCACAAAACAGGAAGCAGTCAGGTCCTGCTCTAGAATCGTTGCGGCGCCCCCTTCTCAAAGACTTTTTTCCCCGAAATGTCGTCCGTCATCCTTGGAGTGTGTGAATACCTGCAAGTTTCTCCATATCTGCACCTTGAAGTTTGATGGAAGTAACACTCCACAGTCTTCATGTTAGGTCATGGAAGATGGTTACAGCACACCAAAATCTTAACGCCACTGGATCTGAATGTCGTCTTCAACATATTCCTAATAACTCTCCAGTCCAGCCCATCAACCCCACAGGACAATTTTGACATTGCCAGGTCCACAAGATTCTGTTACAGCATCGTATCTCTTAATTTGGCGAGGCTCTTGCAGGCATTTTTATAAGTCGTTTCACCTCGAGACTGCTTCTTGGTGAGAAGGTAGATGTTCCTTTGCCGTCTTCAACTGTAGCACCTCCCCCATCCAGCTTCTGGGTTTGGTTTCCGTAATTCCTGTAGTCGATCGAACTTCTTGGAGCATACCACAGCGATACCTCTGGACTTTTGAAGATCTTCTGCCACACAGTGAGCTAGAGCGTAATCGACTGGTACCTTGAAAAGGTGTCAGTGAAAGTGTTGCCACAATTTCTGGAGGGTCTTGTCACTTCCAGATGTCCTCCGGCGACTCCATAATGGATTTTTCGGAGCACTTCCTGCCTTCTTCTGCTTCTGGGTATTACTGTATGATGCCTTCCTCCTTCACCATCCTCGAACTCCAACACACGACTAAGGACCCCATTGTCCAGGATAAGGGACTTTGATTGGGTCCATAAGGTTCAATGGCCGGCGAATAGTTTGCTGTTTCCTGCCACGACAGTCTTCGAATACTCTTCTTCCAGCCAATGACTGGGCCAAGATCTGGATCTTTCTCTTGGTCTTTCTGGATCTGGTTGTCATTCCAGTTATCATCTACTGCCATTGCTTCTCAAATAGTTGCTTCTTTTTCTTCTGCTCGTCGACAATGCGGGCAGTCATCTGGGGCATGGCATCAGCATTCTTGTTGCTGGTTCTCGCTCGTTGTTCGATCTAAGTCAACTTGCAGTCTCTCAATCCAGCATGCTACCTGACCGTCGTGGTTTTTGAACTGTAGGAGCCATTTGAGGGGTGCAGGGTCAGATCACGTGGTCATGGCTCCAGTATAAATTATGTGGGTTTTTGCGTGATGTCTCTGAATGTGTAAAATCTGTGTAATGATACTCTCAGTCGTTTATTGACATTCGAAATGTGGTCTGTCTAGCGAGTGTGCTGATCCAGATATTCTATGAATATTTTATGGATGGAATTAGATCCATTTAGGGCATAAACGTATTAGTGACATTTGATTTTTAATGCATAATCAGCAGGGACTGCCTACCAATAGGTGTTAAAGAAATGTACTGGGTCTTCAACTTTCTCTTCATAACTGTGATTTCTGATTGTTTTAATCTGTTTATAAAAAATTGTTCATTTGTAAAACTGCCAAGTAATAATATTTATCTATCTACCTATGGATTATTTAGTTTAAGTGATATTATTTAGTGGTAGGTAGAAGGCTATGGTCTAGCCAAATTTTGTAAATCTTTTGAATCTGCCTAAGCGATTGACTTCATTTCGTACAAGCTTGTGCCTTGAGGATTAGAACTGTCACCACTGTAATATAATTATGTTGCATTCATTGGTAGTTTTTATAGAAAAAAAATTAGTGTAATTGATTTTTTAAAACAATAGGAATGCATACGGGACGAACTCAAATATTGACAAAATTAAAATCAAATAAAATACGATCTTCCAATAAAAACGCGAGTGAAAGGCACGTTTATATATAAATAGTCGTGCAGTTTCAAAAATAATGTATGGTTTCCAGTTGAAAAAAATCGTGTTTCATCAGTTTTCTCGATGATATGTTTTAGGTGGAAATTTTGACCACCCTGTAAATTATTTTTGAAAATTCGATGGGCCTGTTCAAGATTTGATGCTGCAGGTGTGATGCTGCGGAATTTCATACTTCCAACTGCTACTGTCTATGAGTTATGATGTAACTAAGAAATTTTTCAGAAAAAAAATGATTATCCCGAAAACTAAGTTTGGGCATATTTATAAAATATGCTGGAAAATTCAAAAATGTTATAATACACATTCTGTTTGAATTGAAGCCCTCTACTTCCGGTATATCGGAAAGGGACCGGAAATTGAAAATATTTTAGTTGTAAAACCCGCTCAGACTAGTTTTTATTTCGAAGGGTTTTCCATATATTTCTAACGAACCGTTGTGGAAGACCCTGTATACAGATGAAGAGATTGCTGTCAATAGATCGTTCCTTCATTTAGTTATGTTGCTCAATATTCAATAGATTTTTTGCACACCTAGTTTGGAAACAAAACGATAGTTTCAAACGTGTGTCGGCAGTTCCAAGTAAACGAAACGAATATCGTCGATAAGACAACTGAGCAATTGCATGAATGATGAGATCTTGCGATGTTGTATCAAATGCCTTGCGATAATCGATCCAGGCCATTGAAAGGTTACGCTTATACTGCACGGAGTCCTGCGTGATGCATCTGTCGATCAGCAGTTTCTCCTTGCAGCCGGCGACCCCCTTCTTTGACCCTCTTTGTTCATATATCTGTTCATCAGAATTCGCATTTATAAGATGCGGATAAACATCGGTCCGTAGTTTTTCGGATTAGACAAATCTACGTTTTTTGGATTAGCACTTTGAGGGCCCGTCGAACTTCTTCCGGAGTTATCGGATTGCGCATTTCATTGAGCTCAGGCTGACGCTCCTGCAGAAAGCTTCGAACTGCGCTAGGGCTGGAGTATCTACGTTGAGTGGTAGCGGAAATTCGTAAATACCCTTCCAGAAGGTTTCTACCCGATCAGCCGCCGGTGGGTTATCCACAAAACGTGGAGGCTCTTGGAATAGGCGAGAAGGTTTATCGTGGAACTTCATGTTTTCCACGATGCTTCTCACCCGTCTCTCTAGTGACTTTTTTGCAGCCACCAGCATTCGTATCCTATCAAGACAGTGCTGTTTGATGGTAATCAGCACACCTTGATTTAGTGTGTGGTGAGCTCGTTTGAAATTTGCGGCAATTCGCCGCACTGCGGCCGTGAAGGGCTTGTTACTATTATTATCACTATACAGTGTGAGTCTTTAAGTGTACATATTGAAATGAGGGAAACTATGCTTAATTTTATCGACGGAAAACGTGTGGAAAAATCGAAAAAAAAAATTGTATTTTTTAGAAAATTTAAAAAATGTTGTTTTGCTACCGTGACCCCTGTGTGAACAAAACGTTATATCTTTTGAACTAACTGACCTATCACGATGAAACAAACTTCATAATGATAAGAAGTAATTGGGCGTCCTCGCAAAATAAAAATTGTGGAAAAAAACTATCCCCAAATGAAAATAAACATATTTGTTTAGCAAAAATCTGTTTGTTTTTTATAAATTTTTACAATAATCGTAAATTTTTTCAACAAAACGCCCACATTACCTACATTTTTTATTACATTAAGTTATTCTTTATCGTATTATTTACCAAATGGTAAAAATTTCATGTTAATAACTCAATTATAACGTTGTCTATCAACTGTTCAAGAACATCCTAGCGCACGCCTACGGATTATTCATTACTAGGTAGATACCCTTAGAAAATGTTACAATTGAGTTATAAAAATGCAATTTTTACCTTCAGGTAGATAATACGACGAAGTTTAACTTAAAGCAATAAAAAATGTATGTAATGTGGGCATTTCATTGAAAAAAATTACGATTTTTGTAAAAATTGATGAAAAACAAACAGATTTTTGCTAAAGAAATATGTTTATTTTCAATTGGGGGTATTTTTTTTCCACAATTTTCATTTTGCGACGACGTCCAATTACTTCCAATCATTATGCAGGTTGTTTCATCGTGATAGATCAATTACTTCAAAAGATTTAGCGTTTTGTTCACACAGAGGTCACGGTAGCGAACAAATTTTTTCAAAACTCCATTTAAAATACAAATTATTTTTTTTCGATTTTTTCAATACGTTTTCCGTCGATAAAATTTACTCATAGTTTCCCTCATTTCAATATGTGCACTTCATGAAGACTCACACTGTATAAGGATTATTTATTATATGGGTTGGTTGATTTCGAATTTTTATTCATTTCAAGATAGTGATAAAATGACCTAAAAGTAAATAGGAATATTTACTCAATATCATTGATAAACCCATCCAATGTTTATTTTCACCAAGTTGTTAAATATATAAACTTTCACTTGAAAGTTACAAAGTGGCAGAAGAAATGTGCAAAGTTCAGTGAGTCGTGAAGTTGACTCAATCGTGAAGATTGTGAAGTTTGAGGTCATATAAGATGTTCGTTTTGAATATATCTCAATGTCATGACACTGAATTCGACGATAAGTTGACGATGAGCTGATATAGGAAATGGTTCATGTGTATTTCTAAATTCATCTGCGAAGATTAAAAATGCTCGATAACAAAAGTCAAGCAGGTATCGATGGAATTAAAGCGATGCTCTCCATTTTCTATTTCCTATACATGATATTTTGTGAAACTATTGTCATTTACTCAGACAACCAGGCTGCAATTAAAGCAGTCAACTCAATGCAAGTTACCTCCAAACTTGTTTGACACTGCATTGAAGCCCTAAAAGAGCTGGTTATAGAGGTAATGGTAATGGTAAGTATGGATGATGACTGATGCGCTGCGATATAGTAAAAACCAAAGTATTGAAAAAAACATGCACACAACTCGAATATAACGCCTTTATATTCTTGTTGTATAAATAAATAGTCAAATATTATATATTAGGTACTTACCTAGTCTCATATTTCATTATCATGAAGCATTTCGACCTAGACTAGAGGAGTGGTTGTTGGTTGTACTATTATTCAACTGTGTTTCCACTGTATCATTGTTTATACCAATGAGACATATTATTTTTGTGCGTTATGGGACTCGGAATAATTACATTTCATATGCAGGCATGGCCAACTACGGAAGTATGAATTCACTAATTAGTTTAGCCGATTTTATCTCGGAATATTGAGACCATCCCACACCAAGGACATACATTTTCAATTACTCTTCGATCGTATCGATGTTATTTGCTGAATTTTTCGACAATCCTAGTTGAGCAGTAGCGGTGAAAGTTTTTCATTAGTGGTACAGGTAAACAATTTATAGTTGATTTTTTATAAATAGCACCGGTTACTTGATCGTAGGAAAACTTGTTTCATTTAAATAGGTTCTTTGGACTTTTGCTACAAGGATGACGTATCAGGTGCGTGATATTCAGGAATATTTAATTTCAACTAAAATACACTCGTTGTCATTGCTTGTAATGTAGGCAGGTCAATCAGAATAAGAAGAATAACATGCATAACTTCAAATTCTTGATGTAATGTGGAAAATCTACGTATAATTTTTGCTGTATACAGTTTCTTCAACTTTTCACTTGCATATGCCACTTGATTGTGTGATTGATAAAAGGTGTGTCAACTGAACTTTAACACCAGATGATTTTGACTAAACTATCATTAGTATTTTGTAAATATATTATTATTATATATAGTTATTCCTTTTTTTTAATGTTCTGGACGAAGATAAAAATCCTGTGATGGTCAGCCCAGATGGTAAATCAGTCAATGAAAATTAATTTTATTGTCGAAGATATAAATCTCATTAACAAATGCTAGTGGTCTGAACGAATTTAAAGATGTAAAAAGTACCAAATTTTCAAAATAATAAACCTTTATTGATAAATACGAGATTTTGAATTGTAAACTTCGTATGAATCTGAAGATTTCGTATTCTACATGATTTTTAGGACATTTCTCGAGAAATGTTTTATTTCCGTCGATCGATTGGCGTTCGCAGAATTGCTCTATCTTCAACCGTTCTCGAGTTGAAAAGTTCATCTGGAGTTGAAAAGAGTTTTCCATATAAAATTTTGTGTTTGTATTTTTTTTGCTCATTTTCTAAGTGATCAACGATTTTTTAATGTGCACCCTCATGCGCAGTTACAATCTCAATTGGATCTGCTAATTTTGAATTTTTTATGATTTTTAGGGGTCTACCCCTTTGGACTTTTTTCGAGAAATTATTTGTTTTTGTCGATCGATTTCAAAGTTACAGAATATACTAATTTCATCATTCTGAATCGATTGGCGTTCGCAGAATTGCTCTATCTTCAACCGTTCCCGAGTTGAAAAGTTCATCTGGAGTTGAGAAAAGTTATTTTCTCGGAAAAGTCAATTTTTATAATTTTTCTGTAAATTTTCTTTGAATTCAACCTTTCTTGGATATACACACATATGCAAATATACAGTCTCAATTGGATTTGCTAATTTTATATTTTTTGCATGATTTTTAGGGGTCTACCCCTTTGGACTTTTTTCGAGAAATTATTTGTTTTTGTCGATCGATTTCAAAGTTACAGAATATACTAATTTCATCATTCTGAATCGATTGGCGTTCGCAGAATTGCTCTATCTTCAACCGTTCCCGAGTTGAAAAGTTCATCTGGAGTTGAGAAAAGTTATTTTCTCGGAAAAGTCAATTTTTATAATTTTTCTGTAAATTTTCTTTGAATTCAACCTTTCTTGGATATACACACATATGCAAATATACAATCTCAATTGGATTTGCTAATTTTATATTTTTTGCATGATTTTTAGGGGTCTACCCCTTTGGACTTTTTTCGAGAAATTATTTGTTTTTGTCGATCGATTTCAAAGTTACAGAATATACTAATTTCATCATTCTGAATCGATTGGCGTTCGCAGAATTGCTCTATCTTCAACCGTTCCCGAGTTGAAAAGTTCATCTGGAGTTGAGAAAAGTTATTTTCTCGGAAAAGTCAATTTTTATAATTTTTCTGTAAATTTTCTTTGAATTCAACCTTTCTTGGATATACACACATATGCAAATATGCAATCTCAATTGGATCTGCAAATTTTATATTTTTTATGATTTTTAGGGGTCTACCCCTTTGGACTTTTTTCGAGAAATTATTTGTTTTTGTCGATCGATTTGAAAGTTACAGAATATACTAATTTCATCATTCTGAATCGATTGGTGTTCGCAGAATTGCTCTATCTTCAACCGTTCCCGAGTTGAAAAGTTCATCTGGAGTTGAGAAAAGTTATTTTCTCGGAAAAGTCAATTTTTATAATTTTTCTGTAAATTTTCTTTGAATTCAACCTTTCTTGGATATACACACATATGCAAATATACAATCTCAATTGGATTTGCTAATTTTATATTTTTTGCATGATTTTTAGGGGTCTACCCCTTTGGACTCTTTTCGAGAAATTATTTGTTTTTGTCGTTCGATTTCAAAGTTACAGAATATACTAATTTCATCATTCTGAATCGATTGGCGTTCGCAGAATTGCTCTATCTTCAACCGTTCCCGAGTTGAAAAGTTCATCTGGAGTTGAGAAAAGTTATTTTCTCGGAAAAGTCAATTTTTATAATTTTTCTGTAAATTTTCTTTGAATTCAACCTTTCTTGGATATACACACATATGCAAATATACAGTCTCAATTGGATTTGCTAATTTTATATTTTTTGCATGATTTTTAGGGGTCTACCCCTTTGGACTTTTTTCGAGAAATTATTTGTTTTTGTCGATCGATTTCAAAGTTACAGAATATACTAATTTCATCATTCTGAATCGATTGGCGTTCGCAGAATTGCTCTATCTTCAACCGTTCCCGAGTTGAAAAGTTCATCTGGAGTTGAGAAAAGTTATTTTCTCGGGAAAGTCAATTTTTATAATATTTCTGTAAATTTTCATTGAATTCAACCTTTCTTGGATATACACACATATGCAAATATACAATCTCAATTGGATTTGCTAATTTTATATTTTTTGCATGATTTTTAGGGGGTTACCCCTTTGGACTTTTTTCGAGAAATTATTTGTTTTTGTCGATCGATTTCAAAGTTACAGAATATACTAATTTCATCATTCTGAATCGATTGGCGTTCGCAGAATTGCTCTATCTTCAACCGTTCCCGAGTTGAAAAGTTCATCTGGAGTTGAGAAAAGTTATTTTCTCGGAAAAGTCAATTTTTATAATTTTTCTGTAAATTTTCTTTGAATTCAACCTTTCTTGGATATACACACATATGCAAATATACAATCTCAATTGGATTTGCTAATTTTATATTTTTTGCATGATTTTTAGGGGTCTACCCCTTTGGACTCTTTTCGAGAAATTATTTGTTTTTGTCGTTCGATTTCAAAGTTACAGAATATACTAATTTCATCATTCTGAATCGATTGGCGTTCGCAGAATTGCTCTATCTTCAACCGTTCCCGAGTTGAAAAGTTCATCTGGAGTTGAGAAAAGTTATTTTCTCGGAAAAGTCAATTTTTATAATTTTTCTGTAAATTTTCTTTGAATTCAACCTTTCTTGGATATACACACATATGCAAATATACAATCTCAATTGGATTTGCTAATTTTATATTTTTTGCATGATTTTTAGGGGTCTACCCCTTTGGACTTTTTTCGAGAAATTATTTGTTTTTGTCGATCGATTTCAAAGTTACAGAATATACTAATTTCATCATTCTGAATCGATTGGCGTTCGCAGAATTGCTCTATCTTCAACCGTTCCCGAGTTGAAAAGTTCATCTGGAGTTGAGAAAAGTTATTTTCTCGGGAAAGTCAATTTTTATAATTTTTCTGTAAATTTTCATTGAATTCAACCTTTCTTGGATATACACACATATGCAAATATACAATCTCAATTGGATTTGCTAATTTTATATTTTTTGCATGATTTTTAGGGGTCTACCCCTTTGGACTTTTTTCGAGAAATTATTTGTTTTTGTCGTTCGATTTCAAAGTTACAGAATATACTAATTTCATCATTCTGAATCGATTGGCGTTCGCAGAATTGCTCTATCTTCAACCGTTCCCGAGTTGAAAAGTTCATCTGGAGTTGAGAAAAGTTATTTTCTCGGAAAAGTCAATTTTTATAATTTTTCTGTAAATTTTCTTTGAATTCAACCTTTCTTGGATATACACACATATGCAAATATACAATCTCAATTGGATTTGCTAATTTTATATTTTTTGCATGATTTTTAGGGGTCTACCCCTTTGGACTTTTTTCGAGAAATTATTTGTTTTTGTCGATCGATTTCAAAGTTACAGAATATACTAATTTCATCATTCTGAATCGATTGGCGTTCGCAGAATTGCTCTATCTTCAACCGTTCCCGAGTTGAAAAGTTCATCTGGAGTTGAGAAAAGTTATTTTCTCGGAAAAGTCAATTTTTATAATTTTTCTGTAAATTTTCTTTGAATTCAACCTTTCTTGGATATACACACATATGCAAATATACAATCTCAATTGGATTTGCTAATTTTATATTTTTTGCATGATTTTTAGGGGTCTACCCCTTTGGACTTTTTTCGAGAAATTATTTGTTTTTGTCGATCGATTTCAAAGTTACAGAATATACTAATTTCATCATTCTGAATCGATTGGCGTTCGCAGAATTGCTCTATCTTCAACCGTTCCCGAGTTGAAAAGTTCATCTGGAGTTGAGAAAAGTTATTTTCTCGGGAAAGTCAATTTTTATAATTTTTCTGTAAATTTTCATTGAATTCAACCTTTCTTGGATATACACACATATGCAAATATACAATCTCAATTGGATTTGCTAATTTTATATTTTTTGCATGATTTTTAGGGGTCTACCCCTTTGGACTTTTTTCGAGAAATTATTTGTTTTTGTCGTTCGATTTCAAAGTTACAGAATATACTAATTTCATCATTCTGAATCGATTGGCGTTCGCAGAATTGCTCTATCTTCAACCGTTCCCGAGTTGAAAAGTTCATCTGGAGTTGAGAAAAGTTATTTTCTCGGAAAAGTCAATTTTTATAATTTTTCTGTAAATTTTCTTTGAATTCAACCTTTCTTGGATATACACACATATGCAAATATACAATCTCAATTGGATTTGCTAATTTTATATTTTTTGCATGATTTTTAGGGGTCTACCCCTTTGGACTCTTTTCGAGAAATTATTTGTTTTTGTCGTTCGATTTCAAAGTTACAGAATATACTAATTTCATCATTCTGAATCGATTGGCGTTCGCAGAATTGCTCTATCTTCAACCGTTCCCGAGTTGAAAAGTTCATCTGGAGTTGAGAAAAGTTATTTTCTCGGAAAAGTCAATTTTTATAATTTTTCTGTAAATTTTCTTTGAATTCAACCTTTCTTGGATATACACACATATGCAAATATACAATCTCAATTGGATTTGCTAATTTTATATTTTTTGCATGATTTTTAGGGGTCTACCCCTTTGGACTTTTTTCGAGAAATTATTTGTTTTTGTCGATCGATTTCAAAGTTACAGAATATACTAATTTCATCATTCTGAATCGATTGGCGTTCGCAGAATTGCTCTATCTTCAACCGTTCCCGAGTTGAAAAGTTCATCTGGAGTTGAGAAAAGTTATTTTCTCGGAAAAGTCAATTTTTATAATTTTTCTGTAAATTTTCTTTGAATTCAACCTTTCTTGGATATACACACATATGCAAATATACAATCTCAATTGGATTTGCTAATTTTATATTTTTTGCATGATTTTTAGGGGTCTACCCCTTTGGACTCTTTTCGAGAAATTATTTGTTTTTGTCGATCGATTTCAAAGTTACAGAATATACTGATTTCATCATTCTGAATCGATTGGCGTTCGCAGAATTGCTATATCTTCAACCGTTCCCGAGCTGAAAAGTTCATCTGGAGTTGAGAAAAGTTATTTTCTCGGAAAAGTCAATTTTTATAATTTTTCTGTAAATTTTCTTTGAATTCAACCTTTCTTGGATATACACACATATGCAAATATACAATCTCAATTGGATTTGCTAATTTTATATTTTTTGCATGATTTTTAGGGGTCTACCCCTTTGGACTTTTTTCGAGAAATTATTTGTTTTTGTCGATCGATTTCAAAGTTACAGAATATACTAATTTCATCATTCTGAATCGATTGGCGTTCGCAGAATCGCTCTATCTTCAACCGTTCCCGAGTTGAAAAGTTCATCTGGAGTTGAGAAAAGTTATTTTCTCGGAAAAGTCAATTTTTATAATTTTTCTGTAAATTTTCTTTGAATTCAACCTTTCTTGGATATACACACATATGCAAATATACAATCTCAATTGGATTTGCTAATTTTATATTTTTTGCATGATTTTTAGGGGTCTACCCCTTTGGACTCTTTTCGAGAAATTATTTGTTTTTGTCGTTCGATTTCAAAGTTACAGAATATACTAATTTCATCATTCTGAATCGATTGGCGTTCGCAGAATTGCTCTATCTTCAACCGTTCCCGAGTTGAAAAGTTCATCTGGAGTTGAGAAAAGTTATTTTCTCGGAAAAGTCAATTTTTATAATTTTTCTGTAAATTTTCTTTGAATTCAACCTTTCTTGGATATACACACATATGCAAATATACAATCTCAATTGGATTTGCTAATTTTATATTTTTTGCATGATTTTTAGGGGTCTACCCCTTTGGACTTTTTTCGAGAAATTATTTGTTTTTGTCGATCGATTTCAAAGTTACAGAATATACTAATTTCATCATTCTGAATCGATTGGCGTTCGCAGAATTGCTCTATCTTCAACCGTTCCCGAGTTGAAAAGTTCATCTGGAGTTGAGAAAAGTTATTTTCTCGGAAAAGTCAATTTTTATAATTTTTCTGTAAATTTTCTTTGAATTCAACCTTTCTTGGATATACACACATATGCAAATGGACTTTTTTCGAGAAATTATTTGTTTTTGTCGATCGATTTCAAAGTTACAGAATATACTAATTTCATCATTCTGAATCGATTGGCGTTCGCAGAATTGCTCTATCTTCAACCGTTCCCGAGTTGAAAAGTTCATCTGGAGTTGAGAAAAGTTATTTTCTCGGAAAAGTCAATTTTTATAATTTTTCTGTAAATTTTCTTTGAATTCAACCTTTCTTGGATATACACACATATGCAAATATACAATCTCAATTGGATCTGCTAATTTTATATTTTTTATGATTTTTAGGGGTCTACCCCTTTGGACTTTTTTCGAGAAATTATTTGTTTTTGTCGATCGATTTCAAAGTTACAGAATATACTAATTTCATCATTCTGAATCGATTGGCGTTCGCAGAATTGCTCTATCTTCAACCGTTCCCGAGTTGAAAAGTTCATCTGGAGTTGAGAAAAGTTATTTTCTCGGAAAAGTCAATTTTTATAATATTTCTGTAAATTTTCTTTGAATTCAACCTTTCTTGGATATACACACATATGCAAATATACAATCTCAATTGGATCTGCTAATTTTATATTTTTCATGATTTTTAGGGGTCTACCCCTTTGGACTTTTTTCGAAAAATTATTTGTTTTGGTTGATCGATTTCAAAGTTACAGAATATACTAATTTCATCATTCTGAATCGATTGGTGTTCGCAGAATTACCCTATGTTCAACCGTTCCAGAGTTGAAAAGTTGAGAGATGTTATTTCCCATCAATAGTCAGTTTTTATAATTTGTCTGTTAATTTGTCTGTTGATAATTTAAGATTGCACATATGCAATCTCAATTGGATCTGCCGATTTTATATTTTTCATGATTTCATGATGCGACGAAGTCAATGTTACGTAGAGGAAGATGGGTTTGGCAAATCTAAATGCATTGCTGCGGATAAATAACTATTTTATCTATTATAAAAGGTATTGAAAGATTCACTGTTCCCTAAATATTTACAAATTAATTGAAGGTATCATGGACAAATTTGTCAACAGAAACTTGCTCTGGTAATTAAAGATACACCTAAATCTTGAACCAGTTCACTTGAGCCTTCCTTGAAACTATCAGGGTGTAGACCTGCAATTCCATCTGAAAAATGTATGTAAGTTTTATATAATTCTACCCAACAGATACATCAAACCTACTTTCAAAACTGTTCACCTGCTAAGCATGGACCGGTTTATTTAAAATTCTAAGCGAAGGCAACGCGTGTATTCAGGGAAATTCCGATAATCCAAACAACGAGATGATTTGTTGAGATTTTTGTTAGTTCCACATCACACCGCTAATAATCACTTCGAACGAAGTGGAAGCTGTGAAAAAAACGTGGTTATTAATAAACACAAATAAATATACCGCCCACGTCAGTTCCATTAATTTATCAATAAGGAACTAGTTAATAAAATAATAAACGTCCGGTTGCTGCACAACAAATAATAGTTTAGTGTTTATCCGGATCGAGATGCATTTGGTCACTGTTGGCCGTTCGGCGCTGCTCTTTGTCGCGTTTTTCGAGTGTATCTCGGGACAAAACGTGTTTCTGAATCATGATTCGCGGGAAAGTGTCAAACTCTGCGGCAGAAACCGGCCTTGCGTCAGGAAGTGCTGCCCCAAAAACCAAGTACTCCAGAACAGAGAGTGTACCTACTCGGACGCCCACAAGTTCGGAGTCAAAGTGTACAGGGGCGTGGAGAATATCGGAACCAGCGCCCGCTTCAACGTGATCCACAACAGGACCTGCCCAGGAGGCACCGTGCTCAAGTTGGCCCCCAAAAAGTTCTTAGAGGACGCCTTCTACCTGCAGAGGAACGGGTCGTTGTTCAAACCGCACGACAATGTTACTACTTGGGTTCCTTTTCCGCTCTATTGTCTGGAGACCTTCGTGTCAGAGACGAAGGTGGAATTCTCCGCACTGGTTTGTTACGAACAGGACTTGCTTATGGATCCCGGAGATGATTTTGCCGTACTTGGTGAGTGACTACGTTTTGACATACTTGCTGATAAATTACTTGATAGATTATCTCCTGTATGAGTTTCAGGAGAATTTATATGAAACGGGATGATACGAACTCACACTCATTCAATGTGGACGTTTGTGTCACTATTTTCACTCGGGTTTGAAGGCTGTAATTTTGTGGAATTTCTTCCTGATGTTTTGCTAGCACGAGTGGCTATAGCTTCTTCAGAGGCTTATACATCGTGGATAATCTCCGATGTCTGGAGATTCTGTTTCCTCCTCGTCACCACAAAGTCTCTCTGTTTATTCCCATAGTATGCAGATGTTTGCTACTACTGTAACTATGGAAATGTATGCACCAGCTAGAAGTGCAACACCGTTTTGATAATACCACGGGCCGGAGGAAGTGTTTTCAAAAAGTCCTGTTATCATTGGTTCGAAATGAGAAAATTATGGCATTTGATTGGTTTATATAATTGAGCGAAATTGTCTTCCATACCCACTGTCTAGATTTATCTGTATACATGTCTTTAAGGCATGTGTCTCAGTTTGAAATACTGTGGTTTTATTTCGTATAACGTTCCTTTTTGGCCTCACTCCAAGTATTTCTGCTCCAGTTCCCACCTCTGTTTTTGAGCCAACTGTGTACCAGATTATGTTTCAAGATTATAGTGATTCTTCTCCTGAGTCCCATTCGTCCTATTTGAGCTGTGTTCTGAATGGTTTTTCGAATGCGTATTGGGGTAGCATGTAATCTGATATCATTTCCAGTTCGTTAATTTTGACTTCATGAATGATTTTGATGTGCCCAGTTTTTGGATGGGATCTCCAATCACCTGTTTGTATGAGTCTGTATGTACTCATCGTCGCCTCTCCCATGACGGTGATGTCCAAAGGTGGAAGATTAAGGATGATTTCCATAGCAGCGGTCCCTGTGTTTAAAGATTCTAGCATTTCGTCAACTACCATATCCCACAGCAAGGGTGATCAAATCCCGCCCTGTGGGGTTCCCCTGACAATTTTTAACTGCACGGAGTCTTCGAACATCTTGGTCTGGGCCTTACGATTTTAGAGCATTGAGAGTATCCATCTGCAGGTGGTTTCGTCAACGCTTCTCCTCCTGGCCGCTGAGACCATGCTTTCGAAAGATGAATTGTCAAAGGATGTCTAGAAAAGTGCATAGTGCTATATCTTTTTTTGCCAGAGAGTCCTCCAACTTTGACGGCATTTGGTGCAAAGCCGTCGTAGTTCAATTGTTTCAAGTGAAAATAGTGACCTTGAAAACTTTGGCTGCGAAAACCCTAAACATTTTATCAAAAACGTCTACTTGAACGTTGGTGTTCCACAGGGCTCTGTTTTTGGACCTTAACTCTTTTTGATTCATATCAATGACCTACCACAACATATAGGAACAACGTCATCATTTCTTTTCGCCGATGATACGTCTATTTCAACAGATGCTGATAGTCTTGTCGAACTTCAAGCCACAAACTCAACACAGTAGGGAGAAATGTGTCAATATGGTGTGTCGCTCCAATAGACTCATTTTAAATGCGGTAAAACTGTGCTGGTGCGATTTTTCTGATGAAAAACCTATTGAGCAACCAACACATATTGAAATTAATGAGCTGGCATTACATCTATCAGCGACCACGAAATTTTTAGGGGTTTGTATAGATTCTGATTTAAATTGGAAATTTCACGTCAATCACGTATGTAAGCAGTTTTTATGCTCTGTTACAACTCAAATAAGTTTTGAACGAGAAAAATCTACTTATTAGATGTTTATCACGCAATAAATTCAGTTCTCTCCTACAATATACTCTTGCGGGGCAATGGAAATAACAAAACTGGAGCTTTTACAAGTCAGAAGCGATCTATATGAATGTTATATGGTCTTTGTCACACAAATTCATGCATACTCGTTTCCAAAGAGAAAAACATCTTACAATACCATCTATTTACTATTATGTAATAAATCGCTGAGGTGTTAGGCGACGATATCTCTGATTCAGTTTCAAACTTACATCAGAGCAAACAACCCCTCTTCGGTCGATCACCCTAGGAAGTATTTTTTTTATATTAAGATTAAATTGAAGTATCTGATGTTATCAATACTTTTGCTGCCACCAGACCCAGGGAATAGTTTTGATTCCGCTCTGAGGCATCCGGATTCAGGTTGAGGGGATAGCCTTCCGAAAGATCAGAATGCTCAACCTTATACTCCACAGCTCTACTGGTTTTCGTAATTTCACCATTATCTCGAAGGCAAAGATGTAGATTTGAAGATTCGGCCACGGCTTTACAAATGCTTGGACCTTCTTCTTTGACCCCCTCTGCTAATATATACCGCGGAGTTAGCCTAGTATACCCACGGCTGATATCAGAGGAAATTATACCCATGGCTGATATCATTTTTCCCTTCAGGGTGCACCTGTTTGTTCACCATTATCATCAGCTATAATTATCATACTATTTCTCTAGAACTGTCGAACTATTAATAGTTGCTTTTATACAGGTCTTGTGATTGGGATGTATTACTGTTGAGATATTAAAGATGTTGATGAATTGGCCAAAGGATTAAAGATGTTTTTTATAACCATGTTGCTTCTCAATCAACTGACGGTTTCTAGAATGGGATGTGACATGTTTGAAGGTCTCTGTTGATAGTGCCAAGTTCAAATGATGTCCTCAAAAGTTGTTTGATGGCATACGAGTGTAAATGTCGAACAAACACGCCATCAATTAATTTTTCCTTCAAGTTATTTTCGTTAATTCGTAAATGCTCGTTCCTTGTTCCTGGAATCACGGAATGTAAGAGTTATGGCTTCTTATTTTAGTTCATTGTTATGTGCGGATGTATTTCTAAACCAACACTTGACCCATTTAGAATCGAATATTGTCGAAACCGTCTGATATTTAATTGAAATATTGCCGGAAAGTTTCGACATGTATAACATAACAAACGCTGAACAGACTTAAATAAACATTTATTCGTACGAAATCCAATTGTGCTCTGGACTAGGCAGGATGAAGACGCTGGTCCCAGTCATTTATGTTGATGGACTAGACGACTACAAACAGAATATTTTAGATAAAATTGTATTTCACATTGAAGTCACTTCGAAGTATCTGGCGTATAATTGGTAGATGATGTTAAATAATCATGATACTTCAATTATTTGAACCACCTGGTAACAACACATTTTATTAGGTAATGATTGATAAGATATTAAAGCAATACAACATTGTAGATAAGATTAGATGAGTAGACAACTTCTTGGAAAATTTTAAAATAGTATTATGAAAAGCACGACTGGTTAACTTACAGTGTATGTTTGTGCTCCTTTTTTGGCACGTAGAAGCGTAAGCAAATTTTGCAGCTTTGGCTGGAGTTGAATACACTTCCGGATTAGTTAATATAGAACCCATAATTGTTATAAAACTAAGTTTTGTGGATTAGATCATAATAATTCTTTCCATCTTCAGCTTCACCCGGATGTTCTGAATTGAAGAAAAACTTTGACAGAGATTTCTGTTGTATAGGAAAAAAGACGAACGTCTGGATTATTTATAATCAATTTCCTTTTTAGAAAATTCACACGACCACTCGAAAAACTCGTAGTTTCTTCGGCCAGGAAAGTTTTCATATCCATCACCAATCTTTAAACAACAGTATATATTGTCTGTATTATCTTCCGGAAAATCAGCTCTAAATGACATTCAACTAATAACTCTTCCTGAATAATTAAACCTCGTACTCATATTTCCACTTTTCAACATAAATTCTATGACACTCCCACATTTTCAGCCTTCCTATCACCGTTCCCTTCTCAACCTCTATCAATATTCACGAAATCATCTGCGGTTTTCTGTTGCTTCCGTTCCCGGACAGCGAGGCGTATATCGTTTCTTCTCAGCAGACAAAAACAGTGCATTGCCTTACAAACCATTGCACAACTAGCTTCACCATGAAGCTGCTCGTCCTATGCCTTGTAGTCCGCGTAATTTTCGGCCAAGATGCTCCATGCCCAGTGTCGCTGACTATCGATATCACCGATGGCGCTGTGGAAGACGGGTTCGTCGAAGATAACATAATGTTTCACAAAGGTGACTTTTTCGAATCCAACGGTACGATTTTCGGGTGTGTTTGCAACATACTGCCGTGCATCAGAAAGTGCTGCGCCAAAACTCAGTCGTACGACGGGAATAAATGTGTGGAAGAGCGCGGGAAGGCTTTCAACGTTACCATTTTCAACAACACTGTCGTCAACGAGGAGGCCAGACTTGAAGACTTCTATATAATACAAGGAGAAAGTTGTTCGTCTCCAGAATTCTACCGCTTCCCGGTCTTCCCAAACGAGAGCGCTGTTATGGTGCAGACGGATGGTTCCTTGTTTGTCCAGAATTTTGAAGCATTCTACGGGCCAGAAGACTACTGCGTTGAAGTTGTCGATGACGAAATTATAGCGTTCGTCTGTGAATCTCCAGATAGTGTGGTTGAGGCTGAGTTCAATGCATATGGTGAGTTGATAGTTATACTGCAAAATATCAGAGATTTGGGGAAGCTCAGAAACATTTTCAAATGAAAACGAAATAGATGTATGGTAGGTACACAACAGTAATATTTTCTACTACCTATACCTCATTAGAAAACTTCATTTTCGACCCCTCAAGAAGGCAGGAAAATGGTAATTGTTCTCCCTGGGAACAAAAATTTTCCTCCCTCGAAGTTTTTTAATTCTTTCACTTGAGCAAAAGTTTTACCTCGTCTGTTTGAATTTATAAGAAGATTTATGAAATCAAAATAAAAAATACATATAAGCGTCTATATTTCCTTTTTTTTTAACAACATAATATATGAAATGAAAAACTTGACGACTTCAATTAATTGTACTGTTTATCAAATTATTGAAATATTAACCACTCCTTCTTGGTGATTACTTATTGTCGTAGTGTGGCTGCTTGCAAACTTGTTTTCTAAAGAAAAAAAATAGCTATTGATATTAAGATATCGATGTGATCCCCAGAAGAACTTGTCATTGAAGTGAGTTTACGACAGTAATTTACTTGCAATTTCCTTTTTTTTTGTTAAACCTCAACAATCATCTCAGACTTCCAACCCCCATGCAGCTTAAGTGCCACCAAGACACCATCTGCATTGACCAG
Organism: Chrysolina americana; assembly: GCA_958502065.1. Classification (NCBI taxonomy): domain Eukaryota; kingdom Metazoa; phylum Arthropoda; class Insecta; order Coleoptera; family Chrysomelidae; genus Chrysolina; species Chrysolina americana. The sequence goes on along the minus strand of OY293412.1, from coordinate 101,311,919 downwards.
CAGCGTATCCAAAATTCTTCGGAAACAATGGTCGGGGTTTCTTAATTTTAAAAATTTTGCAATTTTTAATGGAATATTGTATTTTTTCGATTACATTGACAGATGATTTTGCTTTATAGTATTTTTGGGCTGCCTGGAATTTTTATATTTTTGGTATAAAGCCAAAGCGGAAATTTTAACTGAAAGGATAACTGTTACCATATCGCCACGATCATCCAGATTTTCAACGTCAATTTTAATTAGTTTTTCGCATCTGTAAGCTCCGCAGATGCCGAATAGTAAAGCGAAAAAAAAAAACACAATTTACCAATAAAAATGCACATTTTATAATTTAATTAAAGACCCTCCAAAGTAAGATTTTCAAGGTAAATATAATTTGAACGACCATTTATGCAACCATTTATTGACTAATCAATTTTATAAATTGTTCCTGAAAAAACTAATGAATAACGATGTAAAGGAGCTTACTTTCATATGCAAACAATCTCCATCCAAGGACTCTGTCAGAAATCTTGAAATTTCTTCTCTTTCAAAAGTCAGAAATTTATGTTAAAGAATGCTAGTATTTTTGGACACTTGATGTCTATATTTTTCCTCTGATTCAGTAGGTACTGATCGTAACATTCTATAGTTGTTCCATACTGTTTATGGTTTTGATTCTCTTGCTAGCTGAGAAAAAAATACTAGGGTGGTATATTCGGAGACTTTTTTCACTTTGCGCTCTTCCACCATTTTAACAGAATGATTTGGGTAGAGCCTGCGGAGTTTAAAGAGTAGAACTCGATATTTCGTTCGTTTTTCCTCCTTTTTTCGGACGATGTTCGTTTCGCCAGGAGCCGAAACTCAATGACGAAAATCGTTTTCGTCTGTGAGGAGGACTACATCAGGCTTATTGGCCTGTATTTGCCTGGGGGTGCGGAATGAGTAGTTCCAATAGATTCGGCACTTCTCATTCTCTACAACAGAGATCCCCCGGAGCATAAGGCAACACAGGCGTCTCATCTATACCGTACGAGTGTCCTAGATGGTAGTACAACACTCGTAAGGCCGCGTTGTGCCTGTGGATATAGGCTGAGACTGCATAAGCTGGACAAGCTGACAGCAAATGCATTACGGTCGCAGCTGACCCACGAAACGCTCTGCATCTAGTGTCAGGGACCTCTATACTCATCAATGATTACGGTTGAAGACACCATCTTGGCAGGTCATTATGAATTCCTCGGTGTCCAACTTCTGCCCTCTTGACCTGGGAAATGCAAAGTTCAGGTTTCTGGATAAGCCAAGATCTTCAGTGTTTTCGAAGAAGGCCCCATGCATTGGCTTATCCTTATGTAGCTAGAGAACACTCTCATTCTCCGCAACTTTGACATGGTCGTTTTGTTGAACTGGTTCCAACTCGGTGACAGAGTTTGGGTTCGTTCGTTCAGTATCGAATACAAGACCGAGTTCATCGACGTTATGGGTTGCTGAAAAGAAATTCTTCAATTCCAGCTTTTTCATGATCTTATATTAAACAGAGAAGGGGATCTGAACTTCTGATGACTTTACAGGCTCCATTCAGTACCATTCTGTTATGTAGACAATCCCAGCTCCAAAGCCCACGGCCTCTCCTTTGTCTGAGGAAGTATAAGCGTGGAACAGATGATCTAGGATGCAAGTCCGTATGAAAAGAGGGCTGAGGGAGTCTCCCTGAAACACGCCCCTTCTAAAGATAACCTGCTCTGTTTGAACTCTGACTTGACCAGATGTTATGGTGAAGTGAGTCCTCCAGAGCGGCATCATCTGTTCAATGCATCTCACTATTTGATCGAGTACCGCAAGGCATCTGAGTAAATGCATGATGAGCTCATGCGATGTCGTATCAAATGCGTTGCGATAATCGATCCAGGCCATTGAAAGGTTACGCTTATACTTCACGGAGTCCTGCGTGATGGATCTGTCGATCAGCAGGTTCTTCTTGCAGCCAGCGACCCCCTTGTTTGAATTATTATTAATGATCTTCCGTCAAAAGGTATCGTCCACTATTTTTTATAAAAAGCTTATATTAACGTTACCGAAAATATTTTCCAAGCACATTTTGTGTTTGTTATTATAGTTTGCAATGAGGCGACATTGTTTTATGGGCGAATTTTCACGAGAATAGTAACAATTTATGACAGTTTCAATAACTCGTCAAAGCCACATATCTTGTTTGCAGCTGAAACCATTGCTTTCATTTCAAAACAAACAAACCGTGTTATCAACAATTTAGATTTAATGTATCCAAGTTTAAATATAGCGGTTGTACTTACCGCTCTGCTTATTTTCTGTTTAAACACTCCAAACTCATTTTGAGATTGCTCTCTACACAATGTACCGTAATCTGATTTTTTTTCTTCTGGTCCATTTAATAGATGGGTATTCTGATTGTGCGTCAGGGTTTCATTTGAATATCAGTGGTGGTACTGAAGTCGCTGACGGTGTGATCAAAAACGGTGTTATATTTAGTGAAGAAGCCTATTTGCGCGAAAATACGACTCTGTGGGGGTGTATATGTGATAAAAATTGCGTGCAAAAGTGTTGTACAAAAGACGAAATTGTTATCAATGGTTTATGTGCGAACCAAAACGAGCTGGCAGATGTTGAAACAAGAGTTTTGAACAGAGATACCAGTGGATGCGATCACACTATGCACTTTACAGAGGACAACTTTTGGGAGAAGCTAAGGAATGAATCAGTTTCCAGAGATAATCAAAAGTACACTCTTGGATTCGACGAGTTTTGCTTGGATAGCACTCTGGATAACCATTCGGCAGTCTTCATGTGCATATTCAGCAACAGCAGTGTTCTGGACAGTTCCATAGAAACTGTAGAAATTTCTCCGCCAGTCCAAGACAGATCGACAGACCCTTGTGATGGAAAGGTTTGTGTACGAAAGTGCTGTGGACCCAACGAAATATTCTCGGAAAACAGTACCTGCTTCAAGCACGACAATTCTTTTCGTTATCTAGAATCACTCCTAGTGGGAATCAACTTCACCGAATACACCCATAACCTGGTTTTTAGTGAGCTGATTTGTAGCAATGGCTCGCATAGATTCCCAATAAGTGATTTCAGATTGGACCCTGATGGGACTGTGAATTGGGAAGGTTTGGCGGTGGGGATAGAAAGGTACTGTTTGGAGGTGGTTTTGTACAAGAACGAGAAGTACAGCTTGAAGGCTCTGATCTGCGGTGTGGAAGATGCTGATGTGGTTGGGGATCATCTTCATAGCACAGGTGAATATGTTTTAAGGAATTCCCCACTCTCTCCTGGCAATCTTCCTTTGTTGTTAGTAGCGCAGCATAGACAATATTATTTATTCGACCCCAAATGAAAAAGTCTCATGGAGTTATATCGGGCGGACGAGGAGGCTATCGATGGGGACTGTGTGATATTATGAAATGGGTTCTGCACTGTTGATAACATTGCTGATTCCATCAGTTCAAATCTAATGGAAGTAAATAATTCTTTAAAAATTCGAGATATCTCTGAGCTGAAATAAACGGAAAATATTTTTTTTAGATCACCCTTCGATCTCCAATAAGCTTACCCAACAAATTTTCATCATAGAAATACACAACAAGCACGCCGTCATTTTTAATTGCGGCAAAAACACTGAAACTCCAACCTTGAAACTGCCTTTCTCGAAATACGTGTGAAGCATATTCACCATAAAAAATGTAAAACTTAACACTGTCAGGATTAACATATTCATTTCAGTAGATAAGTAGTAATCCTCGCAGTAAAAAAATATTATGGAGAGCCTCACGGTACTGTATTGGGACCCTTACTGTCTATTATATATAATGAATAGTTACTACTTATACTAATTGAAGTATTTCTAGAATAATTTCAAAAATAAAATTGAAATAGATTTTAACGGTAAATGAAGAGAAAACTCCTTTTATTTCTTTCTGTTGTTACTCAAACTGACTCTCATCATGAAGTCAACTAGAAATTGCATCGGTATTACATGAAAGTTAACATTAAAAAACCTGTATCATACCTTGGACTGCCATTTAAAATGGAAACTGGGATGCCTGCCTTTAGATTTGGAATTAAACAAAGAAATTGTGAATATAAAACAATTCAGGAGTTTCTATTTTGCATAAGTACAGCCTCAGCATTGTACCGAATCATCAAAATTTAAGTGATTTGAATGACGCAAGGCAAATATAGGGTGAAAATTTGAAAAAGCGGAAACCATCATACATCAACTCCTTCAAAGGGGTAGAAGTTACCATTAAAATCTGAATTGGAAGTGGGATATCATAAGAAAACTCATTTAATTCCTTATCCAAATGGAATTGATCAGCTGCAACTGATCAACATTATCAATATCAGCAGGTTATTTCTTATAAACATTGAATTTGAGATATCCTCACTGAAATAAGTCTGAGGGAGATAAATCTGGTGATCTTGAAGGCCATTCTGCATTCTGCCAATGCGTCTATGACTTGATTGTTTGAAAAGTTTCCCAGGAAACAAAAATCATGGTATCTCTGCAAATTCTGAAGCTGCACAGGTCATACGAGTTCAAAGAATGATAATGAATGATAAATGAATGCCTTCAAAACAAACTGAACATGATATATAGTTCTACTGGAAAAAAAAACACTCATAGCAAATGAGTAGAAACGTTACCCAACATTATGTACAGTATGATATCTTTCAACGATCATGTCAACAGTTTTTCAGTAATCCGCGAAATTTGGTGGGTCCGTTATTTTGACCAACTCTGTATGATATACTATTAACTCAAGATATAGGCATTCACATACCAAATGGCTCTGGATCCATAAAATATCTGTCAACTGTTATATTTATATCGGTGTGATATGAAAGAATGAAATTTTACAATTTATTGATTTTAACTGAAATCTATTTGATAATAATTTCGTCAAAATCTAAAATTGTAGATATTTCGTTAATCCTTAGTCCAACTCAATTTTTGATGTATAAATTAAAATAAGCTCGTCGGAATTCGTAAGAGGGCAGTTTGCGATTTTTCGAAAATGAAACATGAAAATTTTGGAAAAAACGTTCAACTGGAATATGCAGAGGTTCCGTAAAAAGCTTATCAAATCTCTATTTGAATTGGAATAGATTTCAATCAAACACAGTGGGCATATACAAAAAACATTGAATTTCACGAATATGAGAATAAAAAAAATTGGCGGGAATTAACAGCTCTCAACTCCAGATGATCTTTTCAAATCTCGAACGGATGGATATAGAGCAATTCTGTGCACGCCGATCGATTCAGAATTATGAAATTAGTGTACTCTGCGGATTTGAAAAAAAAAATCTCCCTAATTATTTTTTTCATCAGAAGACATTCGATCAGGTGAATGCGAACTCTATGGACATAATATTCAATATCCAAATACTTAGAATCTGATTTTGATACAGTATTGAATGGAGGATAACCTCAAAGAATTATTTTAATGTTTCTGCAAATGTAACAGGATGATACATCATTTGTCACAACATCAACTTATGGTATTTGTTTTTTTCTATATAAATGACAAAAATCTCACGTGATGCGACAGAAGCTTCAATACGTTCAACCGATTGTGTATTTTTTAGAAATATTGAAAGGTTTATTTAAAAAAAAAATGTGTACTGGAAAAAAATCTTATGGAAATCGGGGCCATGGACATTGCAGTGTTTTGCTACCAACCAGAGTATGCTTCATCAGCAATTCCGTGTCATCTAGAGTTTCCTGTTCTCACGAACCCATCTTATCAACCAATGAAAGGAAAACTGATAAAATACCAGTCTTTGATAAAATATACAATGACGAATATATATCAAACCACACTTCTTCAGATAAACTATGTAAAATGAATGAATTACTTTTTTTCCTAGTTATACAGGAAAACCAAGATAATTGCGTTAGGATATGTGGTTAGATACAGATATCCAAACCAAAGTTTTTTCATCAGAGATTAATCCCAGAGGCCCACTTGTAGAGCCCAGGTTCAAGCAGAGCTCGTGGTTAAAATTTCAAGCTCAGTTATTCGAAACTTGTTCATTGTCAAGCTCGCTTCACTGGCTGTTATAAAGTTCAACAAAGCTCTCGATTTTAGGCACCGAGACGTAATATAACTTCTCAGTTTTTGTAAATTTTCTTTGTCAAGATATTTGCTCTGTTCGATGCCTGTCAATGTCGTAGATAATCATCTACCTTTAGGTTTTCATGGCTCGGTTTAAACTAAGTTTCCAACTAGTGACTGTAGATGTCACAAGTTACTTTTCATTCATACTGTCTTTGTCTTAGGGTACTACAGAGAAGATTCGTTTTAATTTCGACAGACCTCATAAAGCCGTGCTGATGAGTAGGTAACTACGAAACAGCGCTGTCCACGGATGATGAGCTTTTGGAATCGAATCGAAAACACTCTGTTCACTTTAGATTCTGTTTCGCGTTCCTCTTAACGAACGAGAAACTTGATAGAGTCTTGGGTTGGTCAGAATAACGAATTTTGTTGGCTACCTGTCATTGTCGTAGATAATCGTCTACCTTTGGATTCCATAGGTACAAGTTCAACAGTACTGCTAAAACAATCAGGGTCTATTAACTCATAAACCTCACGGTCAAAGTCGGCCGATGTGATTCATAAACAATTCAGTTCAATTCAAAACAAACACCTAATCATCTACAATATTATTAATACTCCAACGCATTTTTTCATAGAATGAAAATGGTTAAGTCTGGAAACAGAAAAATAACAACAAATACTTATAATTGGAAACGGCTTTGTTGTTTTCAAAATATTCTCCATAAGGGTCAATACACTTCTGCTTGCGTTTGAACCTATTTTTGAAGCACTTTTTCCATTTCAATTGAAGGTGATTTACAGACATTTTTTGATGGGTTCATCAAAAAATGTCTGTAGCTTATTGGACCTGGGCATACTTTGAACAGCGATATACCAAGTTTCATCCCAATATCTGATATAGGGTGTTAGTTATATGATGACAAATTTCTAAATTCATGCTTTTTTGACTGTATGAAAATCTGTAGATTTTTGAGGAAATTTGTCAAATGAGAAAAACATCGAATAGTTAGAAACGAAGTTCTATCTCCGTAACATGTACAGATAGATGTCCCTAGTTTAACCAAAAATAAAAAAAGTTGAAAAAGTGTTATCCATATCGTTTAGTTTTTAAAAATACCCCTTCAATTTCTATGCTGTTTTCGAAACATTTTTCTCAACCTTGTAACAAATTTTGGCAAAATTCTCATGATTTAATTTCAAACAGCCGATTCATAAGATTAGATTTGCTTCCAGATAAATCAAAAATCCATTACGAAAAAGAATACCTTCAGTTTTGTGAGTAGCGGAATATAGAACAGGTTCGAAGTGCTGGAGAAACGGTATTACTTGCTCATTTTATGAAAGTCAAATAAATAGTCTCCATACTAATATAATACTACTACTACTACTACTATATTTTGTAACTAATGTATTATGTGTTGTTGTGATGTTATGGTGTTGATAATTTGTAATAAAGATTCAACTTGAAAGAAGCTTTATTTTCAATGATACGATAAAAAAATTAATATGGTTGTGAAACCATTTGAAACTTATATTAGGACTCTTAACTGAGGTTGTCTGTTATCAGCTCTATTCAAATGTTCCTGCGAGAAGATTTGAGGAACTTTAAAAACATCTCTGGAATTTCATTGCACTTTTCTTTCTCGCTAACAAAGTTATGTTTGTGGTTATGAGAAGGTGAAATTTTTGTGTAAAACGGTTGTTTTTGGTGTTAGCAATTGTAATATTAGGTAGATTAGCGCCTGTAAAAAGCGTCGACAAAAAAGAAGGCATTTTGTGTGACTTTTAATGGAAAAATTCGTTTGACAATACTCGATTTTCAAGTTTCAAAAAGGCATAACTCAAAATGTAAAGTAGCACTCTCGAATTTTTTTGGATTCGTGTTCAGGAGAAAAAACTACGTGAATTAAATAACTTTTTTTCAGTTTCCTTCTATACACTCGTATAGAGATTTCCTCAATAATATATTTTTTTCAATTCCAAACTGTGAGAGATTGAAAATCCCCTATAGAAAATTACAAAACGAGTTATTGGTGATTGTATTGCTGTAGTTTCAGTATAACAATTTTCTATTTTTGTACTCGGGGTGAAAATCAACCCTCAAAGCACCCCTGGTTCTTTGTTTACACCGCTGAGAGCAACCTGAAAAGTAATTAGGCATTTCCGCATGTATCTATTATCCAAATGAAACTTTCCATCGCAGTAATCATCAGCTGTCTCGACTGGTAATTACTGACCTGATAATGTAAATAGAACACCGAGAAAACCGTACCAATTCCACATCATATCACAAGGCGTGTATCCTTACCACAGATTGTTTCCCATCTTTCACTGATAACAGGAATATTCTTCTTCGATTTGCAGTGTAATCACTAGTGCTTCTATCAAGTCGTCGTTACTAAAATCAGAGGTGCGGGAAAGCAATTGTTTTTTTGTCCATTTCGTCGTAACTTATCAAAGATGCGGCTGTCAGTCCACACGCTCGTCTTCCTTGTGATTTTTCGATTCACGGATTGCAAGTGCCCAAGAATCCTCAGCGTAGATCTAACGAACGGGAATTTTTCCAAGTTCGGGGTGACTTTCGGAAAAGAAAACTCTTACGTCGAAAACAACACTGAGTTCGGCTGCATTTGCGATATAAAAAAGTGCATCAGAAAGTGCTGCGAATCGAACAACGCTACCTGTATTTTCACCGACAAAGCTGCGAACTACAAGTTCTACAACCGTACCGAAATAGTTGCTGTGGAAGAAAATGACTACTTCTTCCTTCACCGTGATAAATGTGAGCCTGGCAACTTCAAAGTTGAGCTCGAAGGGGAGTTTTATTTGCAGGATAACGGATCTGTTTACGGCAGTGACCTCCTTTCGGGCAATATGATGTACGATCCAGCACAGTACTGTTTGGAAGACGTTGTAGAAAGTTCTGGTCAGAATGATGGAGGCAGCCTGAGGCTGAAAGCCTTCGTTTGTTTCCCCGCTTCAGAAGAAAGTACCATGGCCAATTTTATGGGTAAAGTATGACTTCAGTGAAACTTTCTGCTCTGAATTTTCAACAACTCCGAAAATTGACAGAACAAAAAAAATCCAATTCAATTAATTTTTAACCAACCAGTGTGGGTTCTCTAAGGAGAAATGAAGAATCAATTTAGCCCGGATGTACTCCGATCGGAGTTGACTGACACAATTTTTTTATACAGGGTGGTTCAAAAATACGGGGTACATCGACCCCTCGTTTATTTGCAATTTTTTGAAAAATGGAAAATAACGATTTTCGAAGATTGGATTGTACCGGGGATTTTTTGTCGTTTATTTTTTCATAATTTAGGACTATGGACTTTTTTGAGTAATAATTTGTTCATGTCGATCATCTGGTCGTGCGCAGAATTGCTATATCTTCAACCGTTCTCGAGTTGAAAAGATTTTCTGGAGTTCAGAGAAGTCATTTCTCTCAAAAATATTGTCCTAAATAATTTTTTATCAATTTCCGTAAAATTCAACCTTTTTTGATATAAACACATAGGCGCATTTTCAATTTCTAGTGGACTCGATGATTTTATATTTTTCATGATTTTTAGGGGTCTACCCCTTATGACTTTTTTCGAGCAATTTTTTGTTCATATCGATCGTCTTGAAATTCAGGGATTATACTGAATCCATCATTCTGAAACGATTGGCGTTCTCAAAAATGCTCTATCTTCAACCGTTCTCAAGTTGAAAAGTTTATCTATCAATTTTCATAGAATTCAACCTTGTTTTGATTTGCACCTATAGAAGCTTATGCAATTTCAAGTGGATCTGACGATTTTATATTTTGCATGATTTTTTCAGGACTTTTTTCGAGGAATTTTTTATTTATGTCGATCGACTTTAAATTCACAGTGGATACTAATTTTGTTTTCGTAATTTTTCTGTTAATTCTGTTAGTAAAATTCAACGTTATTTCAATACTGCAAAATAGATAGGATAAATATAATTATATGTTTGTGGTGTTCATAAAAAAACCGTTTATAATATGATATGCTCTAATCACTCAATTCCATTACTTCTAATAAATTACCTCTTAAATAAATTATTTCATTTTCGATTTGAACTTCATTTGAAACAACAAACAAATTTATTCAGCATTGAAGAAATCCCCAGCTGAAAAATCCGTTATAACAATGAAGACATACAGGGTCCTGCAATAAGGAGGACCATATTATCTCCATTATGGTAATAGATTGATAAATGATTTTAACAGCGAAATGATACTATTTCCTGAGCTCTATAAAATGAAAATAATGGCAGTTACATATAGAGTGTTGAGTTTTTACTGGGCTGGTCCAGCTTTGTTATTTCATAGTATACATGAAAAATTGCAAAGGCGTAGAAGGGCCACAAAGGCCACTACGATCAGAACCCCTATTTTTGACAGAACGGTTTGGTTGGAGCATGCGAAGTGACTATCATCATTAATCCGTAATTATTATTATTATAATATCTCTTGGGGTCAGGATTTTTTCTTCTTCGTTCAAAACAGTTCACTTATCAGATGATTAAAATGACATAAGTATTAACAAATGCGTATTCGCTAATGGTCTATTGTTTGTTTTGTTCGTTTGTTTTTTCATGTATTACTATAAACGACATGCATCTGCACTTCAATTATAAACCCGCCTTTGGAGCGTACTCAATTTTATCAGTTGTCTAATTAATATGGGTGGTGCAAAAAATTCCTCAGGGGGTTTGTATCTGGCTAGTCAAAACAGCAGAATTGGTAATTTGATTATTATTATTCAGTGGGGTTCTTCACCTAAGTGGCTGATGCGAAAGTGCATTAGTTTTTCGACTACAACTCTATACTAACCCATACAACTGCCAAAGAAAAATGCCTCTGAAAGTTCTAGAATTTTTTCACAGTTTTTCCCGTATTCTACGCTATCGATTTCACCTCAAACACTTTTGTAAAAATGAAAAATTCCAAATTTCAGATTTGTCTGAAGATGCAGACGTTCGTTGAAACGCCTACAGAAACTATGTTCGACTAGCGATCGCTTTGAAATTTGGTTAACGTATATAAAATATATTGCATTTTACGAATATGATATGAAAAAAAATTGAAAAATATTTGGCGGGCGCAGGTCACCTCCGAACGGCTAATCCGGTATACCAACTCATACAACCGCCAATGAAAAATACTTTCGAAAGTTCTAGAATTTTTTCACAATTTTTCCCGTATTCTACGCTATCCATTTCACCTCAACCACTTCTGAAAAATTGCAAAATTCCAAATTTCAAATTCGACCCGTCTGAAGATGCAGACGTTCGTTGAAACGCCTACAGAAACTATGTTCGACTAGCGATCGCTTTGAAATTTGGTTAACGTATATAAAATATATTGCATTTTACGAATATGATATGAAAAAAAATTGAAAAATATTTGGCGGGCGCAGGTCACCTCCGAACGGCTAATCCGGTATACCAACTCATACAACCGCCAATGAAAAATACTTTCGAAAGTTCTAGAATTTTTTCACAATTTTTCCCGTATTCTACGCTATCCATTTCACCTCAACCACTTCTGAAAAATTGCAAAATTCCAAATTTCAAATTCGACCCGTCTGAAGATGCAGACGTTCGTTGAAACGCCTACAGAAACTATATTCGACTAGCGATCACTTTGAAATTTGGTTAACGTATATAAAATATATTGCATTTTACGAATATGATATGAAAAAAAAATTGAAAAATATTTGGCGGGCGCAGGTCACCTCCGAACGGCTAATCCGGTATACCAACTCATACAACCGCCAATGAAAAATACTTTCGAAAGTTCTAGAATTTTTTCACAATTTTTCCCGTATTCTACGCTATCCATTTCACCTCAACCACATCTGAAAAATTGCAAAATTCCAAATTTCAAATTCGACCCGTCTGAAGATGCAGACGTTCGTTGAAACGCCTACAGAAACTATGTTCGACTAGCGATCGCTTTGAAATTTGGTTAACGTATATAAAATATATTGCATTTTACGAATATGATATGAAAAAAAATTGAAAAATATTTGGCGGGCGCAGGTCACCTCCGAACGGCTAATCCGGTATACCAACTCATACAACCGCCAATGAAAAATACTTTCGAAAGTTCTAGAATTTTTTCACAATTTTTCCCGTATTCTACGCTATCCATTTCACCTCAACCACTTCTGAAAAATTGCAAAATTCCAAATTTCAAATTCGACCCGTCTGAAGATGCAGACGTTCGTTGAAACGCCTACAGAAACTATATTCGACTAGCGATCACTTTGAAATTTGGTTAACGTATATAAAATATATTGCATTTTACGAATATGATATGAAAAAAAAATTGAAAAATATTTGGCGGGCGCAGGTCACCTCCGAACGGCTAATCCGGTATACCAACTCATACAACCGCCAATGAAAAATACTTTCGAAAGTTCTAGAATTTTTTCACAATTTTTCCCGTATTCTACGCTATCCATTTCACCTCAACCACATCTGAAAAATTGCAAAATTCCAAATTTCAAATTCGACCCGTCTGAAGATGCAGACGTTCGTTGAAACGCCTACAGAAACTATGTTCGACTAGCGATCGCTTTGAAATTTGGTTAACGTATATAAAATATATTGCATTTTACGAATATGATATGAAAAAAAATTGAAAAATATTTGGCGGGCGCAGGTCACCTCCGAACGGCTAATCCGGTATACCAACTCATACAACCGCCAATGAAAAATACTTTCGAAAGTTCTAGAATTTTTTCACAATTTTTCCCGTATTCTACGCTATCCATTTCACCTCAACCACTTCTGAAAAATTGCAAAATTCCAAATTTCAAATTCGACCCGTCTGAAGATGCAGACGTTCGTTGAAACGCCTACAGAAACTATATTCGACTAGCGATCGCTTTGAAATTTGGTTAACGTATATAAAATATATTGCATTTTACGAATATGATATGAAAAAAAAATGAAAAATATTTGGCAGGCGCAGGTCACCTCCGAACGGCTAATCCGGTATACCAACTCATACAACCGCCAATGAAAAATACTTTCGAAAGTTCTAGAATTTTTTCACAATTTTTCCCGTATTCTACGCTATCCATTTCACCTCAAACACTTCTGAAAAATTGCAAAATTCCAAATTTCAAATTCGACCCGTCTGAAGATGCAGACGTTCGTTGAAACGCCTACAGAAACTATGTTCGACTAGCGATCGCTTTGAAATTCGGTTAACGTATATAAAATATATTGCATTTTACGAATATGATATGAAAAAAATTAGAAAAATATTTGGCGGCGCAGGTCACCTCCAAACGGCTAATCCGTTATACCATCCCATACAACCGCCAATGAAAAATACTTTCGAAAGTTCTAGAATTTTTTCACAATTTTTCCCGTATTCTACGCTATCCATTTCACCTCAAACACTTCTGAAAAATTGCAAAATTCCAAATTTCAAATTCGACCCGTCTGAAGATGCAGACGTTCGTTGAAACGCCTACAGAAACTATGTTCGACTAGCGATCGCTTTGAAATTCGGTGAACGTATATAAAATATTTTGCATTTTACGAATATGACATGAAAAAAAAATAGAAAAATATTTGGCGGGCGCAGGTCACCTCCGAACGGCTAATCCGGTATACCAACCCATACAACTGTCAATGAAAAATACTTTCGAAAATTCTAGAATTTTTTCACAATTTTTCCCGTATTCTACGCTATCCATTTCACCTCAAACACTTCTGAAAAATTGCAAAATTCCAAATTTCAAATTCGACCCGTCTGAAGATGCAGACGTTCGTTGAAACGCCTACAGAAACTATGTTCGACTAGCGATCGCTTTGAAATTCGGTTAACGTATATAAAATATATTGCATTTTACGAATATGATATGAAAAAAATTTGAAAAATATTTGGCGGGCGCAGGTCACCTCCAAACGGCTAATCCGTTATACCATCCCATACAACCGCCAATGAAAAATACTTTCGAAAGTTCTAGAATTTTTTCACAATTTTTCCCGTATTCTACGCTATCCATTTCACCTCAAACACTTCTGAAAAATTGCAGAATTCCAAATTTCAAATTCGACCCGTCTGAAGATGCAGACGTTCGTTGAAACGCCTACAGAAACTATATTCGACTAGCGATCACTTTGAAATTTGCTTAACGTATATAAAATATATTCCATTTTACGAATAGGATTTAAAAAAAATTGAAAAATATTTGGCGGGCGCAGGTCACCTCCGAACGGCTAATCCGATATACCATCCCATACAACCGCCAATGAAAAATACTTTCGAAAGTTCTAGAATTTTTTCACTATTTTTCCCGAATTCTACGCTATCGATTTCACCTCAAACATTTTTGGAAAATTGCAAAATTCCAAATTTTAAATTCGACCCGTCTGAAGATGCAGACGTTCGTTGAAACACCTACAGAAACTATATTCGACTAGCGATCGCTTTGAAATTCGGTGAACGTATATAAAATATTTTGCATTTTACGAATATGACATGAAAAAAAAATAGAAAAATATTTGGCGGGCGCAGGTCACCTCCGAACGGCTAATCCGGTATACCAACCCATACAACTGTCAATGAAAAATACTTTCGAAAATTCTAGAATTTTTTCACAATTTTTCCCGTATTCTACGCTATCCATTTCACCTCAAACACTTCTGAAAAATTGCAAAATTCCAAATTTCAAATTCGACCCGTCTGAAGATGCAGACGTTCGTTGAAACGCCTACAGAAACTATGTTCGACTAGCGATCGCTTTGAAATTCGGTTAACGTATATAAAATATATTGCATTTTACGAATATGATATGAAAAAAATTTGAAAAATATTTGGCGGGCGCAGGTCACCTCCAAACGGCTAATCCGTTATACCATCCCATACAACCGCCAATGAAAAATACTTTCGAAAGTTCTAGAATTTTTTCACAATTTTTCCCGTATTCTACGCTATCCATTTCACCTCAAACACTTCTGAAAAATTGCAGAATTCCAAATTTCAAATTCGACCCGTCTGAAGATGCAGACGTTCGTTGAAACGCCTACAGAAACTATATTCGACTAGCGATCACTTTGAAATTTGCTTAACGTATATAAAATATATTCCATTTTACGAATAGGATTTAAAAAAAATTGAAAAATATTTGGCGGGCGCAGGTCACCTCCGAACGGCTAATCCGATATACCATCCCATACAACCGCCAATGAAAAATACTTTCGAAAGTTCTAGAATTTTTTCACTATTTTTCCCGAATTCTACGCTATCGATTTCACCTCAAACATTTTTGGAAAATTGCAAAATTCCAAATTTTAAATTCGACCCGTCTGAAGATGCAGACGTTCGTTGAAACACCTACAGAAACTATATTCGACTAGCGATCGCTTTGAAATTCGGTGAACGTATATAAAATATTTTGCATTTTACGAATATGACATGAAAAAAACAAAGAAAAATATTTGGCGGGCGCAGGTCACCTTCGAACGGCTAATCCGGTATACCAACCCATACAACCGCCAATGAAAAATACTTTCGAAAGTTCAAAAAATTTTTCACAATTTTTCCCGTATTCTACGCTATCCATTTCACCTCAAACACTTCTGAAAAATTGCAAAATTCCAAATTTCAAATTCGACCCGTCTGAAGATGCAGACGTTCGTTGAAACGCCTACAGAAACTATGTTCGACTAGCGGTCGCTTTGAAATTTGGTTACCGTATATAAAATATATTGCATTTTACGAATATAATATGAAAAAAATTTAGAAAAATATTTGGTGGACGCAGGTCACCTCCGAACGGCTAATCCGGCATACTAACCCATACAACCGCCAATAAAAAATACTTTCGAAAGTTCTAGAATTGTTTCACTATTATTCCCGTATTCTACGCTATCGATTTCACCTCAAACACCTTTGGAAACTTACAAAATTTCAAATTTCAAATTCGACCCGTCTGAAGATGCAGATGCAGATGAAGATTTCGTACCACACCTTTCGAAAATTGCAAAATTTTTCTTCTTATCATTTTCCGCAGGAACCTGTATTTTTACATATTCCTCATGATTTCGCAAATGTTTTTATTCCTTATTATCATCAAATTAATGAAACAAATCTCAATTATTCACGGTTTATAGTTATTTTCGCTTTCCCACCTACTAAAAATCCATCTTTTCATAATTTTCCAAAAGAGCATGCATTTTTACATATCCCATAAAAATGTTCAGGTGCTTTTATCCTTACTTTCAACTTATTATCAAATTGAGGAAACTAATCACGGATATTCGCGGTCTATAATTATTTGCCTCTTTCCCACTGACTAAAAATCCTCCCATTCATCATGTTTCGAAAGGACATGTGATTTCACATATTCTGTGAAATTTGGTAGGAGTTTTTTGCCTTATTCTCTAATAATCAAATTAAGAAATTGGCATTTTTCAAAAGAGGTTACATACATATATCCTCACATTTGTTTCCATGTTTCATGACTTTTAGAAGAGTTGAGGTCTTGAAACCCCGCAGTTTTCTATTTAATTTGAGGTTTCCGTTCAAGATTACAATTTTTCATGATTCACTTCTAGAAAGATTCCCAGTTCCACAAATCCACAAAATTTCCTAGACGAGTTGGTTTTCTCGTTCCCGACAAAATAATAGAAACAATCCCGGCGACCACAAACTAGTCCTCTACACTAACATATACCGTAAAGAGGTCTAAGGGGTTCAAAGGGAGTAATAAAACTACTAGAACAACGAAAAAAACGAAAAATACCACTCCTGAACATTCATCCAATGACTGTAGGAGTTTCGTCAACTGAATCAATCAAATTAGAAGAGAGTTCTGGATAAAGTGTACCCTCAAGGCTTTTTACACAGATAATAAATTGTTGGAAGCAATTAGTGACTAATTCGTTGATTGTTATCATCTTGTTTTTTCAAACACTATGTTCATATCCAAAGCATCACGCATAACTACTGCTCATACAATTGAAACTATTGGGTAATGTTGTCGACCATTCCTCCCCATTTTCATATCGAGAAGAGTCAGAGAGAAAATTGTAATAAGAATAATAATTATAGTGATATATTGGTAAGCGTGGATCATGTTCTTACTTGCATGTCGTTTTTTAATTTCTTCTACGCTTTTACTTGCTAGCTTTTTTGAAATATGAGGAACATTTGTCGATCCCAATCTCCATTCCGATAGATATATTTCACTATTATTATTATTACTATTATTCAATATGTACCAAATGTTTATAATAATAATAGAAATGTATTGTTTGCCATTACTGAAGTTAGCTGATTACTGACGAGCTGGAAAAGTTGAATATAAATACAGAGTGGCTCATTAAAAATCTACCGCAAGACTTTACAGGGTGTTTGTCAGGGGGGCACATTTTGCCCCAAAAAGCATAGTAAAACCTTCAACCTCCTAAGTAGGAGTGTCATCCCAAAAAATGTTTCCAAAAAGTTCTTTCCCACCCTCTAATGCCTTGCGGTACGTTTTCGATTGGCCACGCTGTATATGCCGTTAGGAATAAGACATCCGAGTTATTCCCATTATTTCAGTATTGTCCTCAACACGACAAGTAAGCAAATATCTATTCTACTCCGGCAGATATTTCTCGTGGGAATTTTAACTAAATCTCCACATTTGCAAACATGCCCTCATAAAATGTTGAACAAAGTTTGGTCCCCACATGTAATCTACATTAATATCTTTGTTAGTCTTGGTGCCATTGTTTCTTTTGAGCGGGCGAACTTCAAAAACGCGAACATAATCATATCTCTGAGAAAATAAACGATGCGAAACTTCTCGATCGTTATTGGAAATATCGTCGGCGATTGTGTCGTCTGTAGTTCTTTAGCCAGCGTGCGATGGATACGCGGATAATAATCCTTATCGCTGCCTTTATCTTGATGTTATCTCTGGGGGCTTCTAAAGGAAATTCTCTCTGTGATAAGTGCATCAGAAAGTGCTGTCCCCGCGGCTTTGTTTTCACGGAAACTAAGACTTGTCTTCGGAAAAACGTCTCTTTCGACCTGGATACGGAGTTTCAGTACAATTTGATATTCGGGCATGATTGTGGAGAAGGAAAAGTACTGGCTCAGCCGTTTTCTCGGGGGGATTACGCTTTGTCCCCGAATGGGGAC
This sequence comes from Chrysolina americana, assembly GCA_958502065.1. NCBI lineage: Eukaryota > Metazoa > Arthropoda > Insecta > Coleoptera > Chrysomelidae > Chrysolina > Chrysolina americana. The sequence goes on along the minus strand of OY293412.1, from coordinate 101,293,664 downwards.
GTGGAGATCTTTTTGCCCGGCAACGGCAGTACGTCCAAAATGTATTTCGACTACTGCGTGGATAATATTGGTGGTTCTGCCGAAGTTAGTGCCATTTTGTGTGCTAATCTGGACACTGGTGTTAGTGCTAGTTCTTGTCTAGGTGAGTGGATCTGAAAGATTATGTTTATTATCATTACTGCAATTTTCTTTTAAACCTCCAGAGTTTTAATTCAGTCACTTTATTGTCGCGAAAGATTTGAGTTCTTAACGGCACAGCGTGAGTGTAGAATTGAGGAAGTTATAACTAAAAATAACGTAAAAATATATACTTGAAGAAGTCCGTAAAATACAGGATGTTCCAGAATTCAGTATCAAGATTTAAGGGAGGTGTTTTTTGGGCCAAATTAGGCCATTCTTTGGTATATAATCATCGAATCTACTTGAAATCGTATTAGCGCTCATCTGTACATATTAAAAAAAGATTGAATTTTACAAAAAAAAATATATAAATATTATGGAGAGAAACGGCCTCTCTCAACTCTAGATAAACTTTTTAATTCGAGAACAGTTGAAGATAGAGCAATTATGCGAACGACATTTGATTCAGATAGATGAAATCAGTATACTTTTTGAATTTCGAGACGATCGACAAAAAGAAAAAATTATTCGAAAAAAGTCCTAAGGGGTAGACCCCTAAAAGTCATGAAAAATATAAAATCATTAAATCCACTTGAAATTGCGTATGCGCTTACGTGTGCGTATTGTTAAAAAAGGTTGAATTTTACGAAAATTGATGAAAAAATGTACAAATGAAAAATTTCGGACAGAAGTTACCTTTCTCAACTCTAAATGAACTTTTCAACTCAAGAACGGTTGAAGATAGAGCAATTCTGCGAACGCCAATCGATTCAGAATGATGAAATTAGTATTTTCTGTTATTTTCAAAATGATCATCAAAAATATAAAATTACTCGAAAAAAATTCCTTAGGGGTAGACCCCTAAAATTCATGAAGAATATAAAATCATCAAATCTACTTGAAATTGTATATGAGTTTATGTGAGCAAATTTTAAAAATGTTGAATTTTACGAAAATGAATAAAAATATCAACGACAAAAAAAATTCGGAGAGAAATGACCTCTTTCAACCCTAGATGAACTTTTCAACTCGAGAACGATTGAAGATGTAGCAATTCTGCGGAAGCAAATTGATTCAGAAAGATGGAATTAGAATACTCTGTGAATTTCAAGGCCATCGACAATAACAAAGAATTACTCGAAAAAAGTCCTGAGGGGTAGACCCCTAAAAATCATGAAAAATATAAAATAATTAAATCCACTTTATTGCATAAGCACATGTGTGCATATTGAAAAAATGTTGAATTTTACGAAAATGGATATTAAAATTGACGAAAATAAAATTTTGAGACAAATTACCTTCCTCAACTCTAGATAAACGCCAATCCAATCAGAAAGGTGAAATTAGTATACTTTGTGAATTTCAAATCATCAGATCCACTTGAAATTGCCTATGCCTTTATGTGTGCGTATTAAAAAAAAGGTTGATTTTTACGAAAATACATAGAATAACAATCAAAACGAAATTTTGGAAGAAATTTACCCCTCTGAACTCCAGATGAACTTTTCAACTTCTGAGTATTCGTTCGTGTTTCCATTTTCATTGACTCTCGACATTTCGCTAACACGAGCGGCTGGCTTCTTCAGAAGTTACAAGTGTAAATATTATACTATTGAGCTGGTATTGCGGATCTAAGGTTTCTGATATCCTCAAGTTTTCATTAAGGTAGAGTAATTAGAATTTTTTTTCAGTTTTTGTTGGGAGGTACGTTCAGTTGGGTAATAGTGTTTGAGGGGATAGGTAAACATTTCGCTCTTTCTAAGGTTGATATGCTTCCTGATTGCGATAGTAAGAAGTTGTTGCTGGGACTTGTGTTTCTTCAAATTTTATACGGTGGTCTCTTTTCGTGAGTGAATGTTCAGCAACGAAGGATTTATAAGTCTGTAGTATACTGTGTGAATCGATCGACGAAAAAAAATACTCGAATAAACGTCCACTCAAAGCTTCTTTTGTCTGATAATAGTTGATAGTTGGCCCCACTGCTCACAGCTCTCATAATGATGCCTGTGAGGAGTGTGCTCAAATATATGCCAGATGTAATTCAATATCCGTAATGGAAAATAGTTGTTTTTGTTTCAGATATTCGTCTTTTTCGGGAATATGTGGAAAAAAAGAGTGTTTCGATGAAATTATTGAATTCGTTTATTTAAAACTCTTTGGCACACTTATCGAACTTTGTTCGAAATATTAAACTGAAAGTTTTGATGATGAATTGTTTTTTTTTATCTTTTTGATTTTCCAATTATATTCTGATCAATATTTTGAAATTGCCATCCCACTGAAAAATTCACCATTTCGTAGGTTTTATTGAAGATCAAAAAATATCTTTATTTCTATGTTGTTAACATAAATTTTTCTTCGTTGTTGATCTTTTCTTCGGGGTATCTCATTATTTTGTCCTTAGTCGATCTTTTTTCGAACATTTTTGGGAAAGTGACTGTTTGACTGCTAGTCACTGGTATAGACTTATCTTACATTTTGAGGTGGTCAGTTCGTGTCGAGTCAGAATCGTTAAGTTCAACGTATATAGAACAAAAATAAAGTCACCTGAATGGAATCTATGACTGAGAATTGCGAGACAAGACTTTTCCTTAATCGCCATTAATGAATCATCCCAAATACAATTTTCAAATGAATAAAGATTCCCAGAACGGAAATGAATCGTTTTGTTTGAAGAGGAAAAAGCTCTAGTCGTATATTGGATAAATATATCGACTGAATAATGTGCTGAGGCGTGCTTCACAATTTATTGAATAAATCTCATTTTTGGTCCAGGTCACTCCAAATCTACCTAGCACATAAATAATTTGTTTTTAAGCAATGTTGGTTATTTCTGTTTGTGTTTGTTTTCTTAATAACATGATGGAATAGCTTGTATACAGATATCAGCCAACAAAGTGGCCTGTTCACGTTATTTTGATTCTAATTGGTTAATTAATGTTTTTCACAGTCTGTTTTACTATTTTGCTTCAGTTAAACGAGAATTTTGACAAAGTGCGAAACATGAGGCTATTATTATTACAATATGACCCTCATCATGCCCTCAGGATTATAATCAAACTGCCCCATTTCGAGTGAATTATTATTTTTTACATGAAACTCAGTTGAATGCCTGAAGCTTGAATTGAATACTTCACGGTGATACAGCAAAAAAACCCATATTCATATCGAAACCAGCATTGCTTTGAAACAAACCAAACACGCCCCAAGTTTACAACGAAACAACTATTATTATTATGGGACTTTTGAAGATATATAGTGAAACTAAGTACTTGACACACAACTGAACACATATCGACCCTACGCAATATTTACACCAGTTTTAGTGCCCTCATTCGAGATTGGCACGAGCCCACCCCAACAAGAGTTCGTAAACCAAAAAAAAATTGTCACTAAGACCATCCGACACCAAATGACTCCCAAAATATCCACCCTCGTTCCTTTCCACGGCTACCCTGTCAACAGAGCAATCGTTTATATTTTGAAATAATTTTGTTTATAGTTTTCAGATCCCGTTGAGAGGTATGAATCCTTATATTTCACTCAATAGAACCTACACATACTTCCTGAACTAAAGGACCGTCTTATACAGGGTACAATATTGATACACATCACAGTGCACACTGTTACAACGTACATTGAGCTACAACTTTGTTGTTGTTGTTGATTTTTCCGTTAACCAGCTGTCGTCCCCCTTCGAACGACAGCCCTCAGAAGTTGCAACTTGTGCGAGCTAAGGATTAACGAGGTCTTACCTTTTATCGTGCGATTCCTAGCACGAGACCGGTGACCATGCTGGGAATCGAACCCACGTCCCTCTCATTGATAGACTAGCGCTCTACCATCATGACCACTTACGGAGTATGTGTGGTTTGTTAAATGTTTCGATGTTCGGACGAATGATCGCTATCAAATCTTTACCCAAAATTGTAAAAGTAGAAGAAAAAGCCTTAGAAATGCAGATGTCAGGTTATTTAAAAGAATAAACTTGTCTTTTTCTCTGGTGACTGAAACACGTGCCGAGGTGTAAAAAAATCAGTTTGGTGTCGGGATGAAACTCCAGAGTATTCATTACTACACCAAAATTCCCAAACAGTGTAGTGCAAGTCGGGAATACAGTTTGGCATTAGGAAACCATCTTGCTTCACATAGTCAATGACATCATAAGTACTGCAGGCCAATTTTCTGTACACTGTTGATTTCAATTGACTTCGAATAGTGAATCTCTGTAGTTTATCCGTTTTCAACGTTTTCCCTGGAAAGAATGTGGTTAATTTTGCTGTTCTATGTCAGTTTTTGGTCGATTATAACGCCCAGGTATTTTACTTCTTTGGAAAATGTTAGCTGGGTCCCATTCAGGGTTGAGGCTTCAAATTCATACTTTCGCATTCTGGTGAATATGACCAGCACGTGTACTTAGGCTGTTTTTCCAGAAGGATTCCATTCGATCAGCGGCTGGCAGGTTACCAATCCACAATATACGGATTCTCTTGGAATGAGCGAGGTTATCGCGAAACTTCATGTTTTTTGCGATGTTTCTCGTCCGTCTCACCAAAATTTCAGGAGTTCATAGCGTACTTATAATATTCTTATCCTATTCTTACCATTTATTGTTTTAATTACCTTCTCTATCTGCTCCCTACATTCTACTAATCTACATCAAATTGTGTACCAAGTTTAAACATTTACTTCATTTTATATTTTACCTGCAATACTCTTTTTTCTACCTACTTTGTTTTGTATCAATGACAAATATTGTTGAAAATTATTAACTAATGAGTTCTTTGTAGAGAGGAAAAGACTACATTGCATTTGAACTTTTTTACATTTTGCAATTTCCATACTATCGAATGCATCGAGAAATCTATGGTCATGAACCTGTCTAATAATTTTATACTGGGGGTTAAAACTGCTCTTTGAATTGTACTTTCATGGCCCTTCTGGTCTGACCCACATACTTCTTCTCGCAATCCTTACAGCTAATTTCATAAATCCTCCACTCTTCTTTTTCTTCTGTCTCATCTTTGAGAGTACCCAGGATCTGTTGTAGCTTGTAGAAGGTTTTGTTCGCCACCTGTTCATATTGAGAGTTTTGAAGATGTTGTTGAATCCCCGAATAACTCAAGGTTCGTATGGGAAAGTAATAATCTAAAAATGGCAGCTGTTTTTTGTTTTCAGTTTCATACGTGAACGATATGGTTTGGAACTGACTATCAAATTCTGAAACAAAACTATCTACGTCAACCTGTTTTGTATCAATGGTAGCGAACATGTCGTCCACACACCTTACGCAAACCTTAGAAAAATAGCCATCTCAAGCCTATTTATGAAAAATTTGACTAGGAGTTGTTTGTAAAAGCAGTTGGTGAACTGGATGCAATCCTGCCTCATGCAAAGTCTGGCGAGGCTTGAATACTTTTTGACTATTTCGTTACTGATACCGTTGATCAGCAGTAATTCTCTCAAATATTCCAATGTGTTCGATCTTGGTGCATTTAAAAATGAACAACTGTCATCAAAAGAGATCAGGATGTCTCCTTCTTCTAGTTTCATGTTCATAATCTGGTCGATGAATTCTAGTGGGTTTTTGACTCTTTAGCCTGGTTGTGTCACTAGAAGATTCTGAAACTCTTTCACGGGCCATTTTACTATTTTGTGGGGGGACCCCTTCAACGAGATGATTGGTCGTACCGATTTCCCAGGTTCATATCCTAGTATGCAATGAAAATAAATCTAAACTGCAAGGTGCAATCCAGCCATTTCCTATTATCATTCTAGTTTAAATGTTTTGCTTAAAACTCTCTCTGCAGCTGTGAAAATTCTAATTGTTCCACTTATTGTATTCAACTATCTAAATAGTTATTGATAAAACTGTAAAATCTCGTTATATTTTCATGGTTTTTCAATATACAGTGCATTCCATTTAAAACAATCCATCCTGAATAACTTTTGGTGCAATGATTTTCAGGAAAAATTAAAAACACATCTACAATAGTATAAAGGGGGACACATATTCACATCTGATGTTACTTCCCCTATCGCACCCCCGGAGTATGTCACCATTTTTTATATTGTTCTGCATTATCAGAGGTTCCATGATGAACAGATTTCAACAAAGTAGAATACATTATGGTCTGAAGCTCACAGTGTGGAAGCTAAAAATTATTTGAGTTGAAGACGAGCCACCCTGAATGAACTTCTGTACAATCTTTTGCCTAGGTTTCATAGATGTTTTCTTGAAGTATACTTCAAAAAAGTTTCATTTTGCCTAGTTAAGTATGAATGAGATATTCTCTTCATTTTGTATTTGTCTCATACTACAATAACGATTACTTACCAGGTGAAGTTCCAATTGGTGTTTCTGTTTTTGTGAATTCTTGAGAAGCTATAGGTACGCTACGAGAACGGATTGAGTTTGTACCACCAGAATGGAAATAGTGCTTGAGCTGCTGCCGTATGTTCAAAGATAATCATCCAGGAAGAAATGTACAACAAAAATTCGTTTCTGAATTATTGAACAAATTTATGGATTCTGGATCTGTTAACAATAAAAAGCATAACCGTTCAGGAGTTGTCAACGATGAAGCTATTTCTATTGCAGTTTTAGGGCACATTGGATTGATGGAAAATACGCAATCTCTCATTAAGTTATCTCAGGAATCAGTCGTACAAATGTTTTCAGGATCCTTCATAAGTACAAATGTCAACCATATAAGATTACACTAGTGCATGAATTGAACGAAGATGATTTCGATAGACGTATCGAGTTTTGTGAAAGTCTTACTAAACGGATCAGCTTGCATCAGAATTTCTTGTATAAAATTTGGTTTCCGGATGAAAGTACGTTTAGTTTGAATGGAGAGGTGAATAGGCAAAATTGTCGATATTTGAGTGATACAAATCCTCATTTATACCGTCAAGTTCATACCCAACGACCTCAAAAACTGAATATTTGGGCAGGAATTTTAGGTGACCACATCATAGGACCTTATTTTGTCGATGATAATTTGACTGGTGAGAAATATTTGGATATGTTGGAGAATCGAATAATACCGCAGGGCAATTGGGGAGGATATGAATTTATTCAAAAACGAAATAGTTTTCCAGCAGGTTGGTGCATCTTCTCATTATGCAGCTCCAGTGCGACAATTTTTGGATGATCATTTTCCTGGTGGCTGGATTGGCAGAAGAGGTCCTACAGAATGGCCACCAAGGTCTCCGGATCTCACTCCTTTAGATTTCTTTCTCTAGGGTCATTTGAAGTCTAAAGTGTATGAGATAGAATCGACAACATTAGAAGATTTGAGAGAGAATATCATGAGGCATTGCAGATAAATAACTCCCGAGATTCTCAACTATGTGAGAGCGGCAATGGAAGCTCGTTTGTACTATTGTATGGAAGTTGATGGAAACGTTTTTGAACATTTACTAAAGAAATTTGTTTCTTGTCATTGTCAAGTCATCAGATTTTGATTCAAGAATTCGATAAAAAATCTCTTTTTCTGATTTATTGTTTCCATAGTTGTCTCTAGAACGAATATTTCAAAATGTGGCCTCCTGTATAATTGTTGACCTGTTTTTTATTGTTACTGCAAATAATTGTCCCCAAAGTTATTCAGGGTGGCTCGTTTTCAACTTAAATAATTTGTAGCTCCCGTACCATAAGCTTCAGACCATAATATGTTTATACTTTGTTGAAATCTGCCCATCATGGGCGAAACAATAAAAGGTGATCGATTTAAAAAAAATTGGTGACATGCTCTTGGGGTGCGATAGGTTGAGTTAGATCAAATGTGTCCCCCTGTATACCATTGTTGACGCGTTGGTTCGTTTATCCTCAAAATCATTGTACCAACAGTTATTCAGGGTGGCTCGTTTTAAATGGATTGCACTGTATCCTAATTGCATTCTTTCTGCTAATTAGCCTAACCCCGAAAATATTTTTTTTGTTCGCCTCTGATTCACTAAATAAACAAAACACTGCTATTTCAAGTCGAACCGGAATAACTTAACAAATGTTGAACGATGTTTACATTCCATGAGGTCAGTGTTGAAAGCCATAACTCTCACGCAAAGTACATGTCTTCCTCCTCAGTTCCCCGGAGCAATCTGAGAAATCGAGTCGTGTTAGATGAACGGGATAGCCCACAATCGTGTGTTTATCTAAGATAAAATTATCTCCTATTTCTTATCTTATTAGTCACGACGATCATTTGACTCGATCTGCCAAGATTCGCACCAACGTGGTGGGCTGGTACGTATTCAATCGATAGTGTATCCGAACATCGGCAGAATGTTTTTCGTCCCGTTTTTCGTTATTTTGCTCTACCACGCGGGTGCCACGGTGGCCACCGGTGCGAGATGTGCGGACTACATCGACATCACCGACGGTGAAAGGAACGGCAAAGACATCGTCAAAGACGGACTCACCTTCGACGAGAACCACTACTTCACACTAGGCAAATCAATCAAAGGATGTATTTGTGACGTCAAGCAGTGTATACGAAAGTGCTGCCCGGAAGGACAGAAGCTCAACTTCACCAGCAAGGAATGCGTCAACGACAGTGACAGTGCTCTCAAGGATTTCAGCTTGCATCACATCATCAACGTTCCGACGAAGAAAATTTGCGACGAATCCAAGGTCAAGATTATTATTGATGAGTTTAAGGTGGAGAGGAACGTTTTGCAGGCCGATTTCGTTACACTTTCCATGGAGGAGTTTTGTTTATCTGCGGAGGGAGGACGAAACGTCGCTATCGGTTGTGTCACTAATGATGATGTGCCTGGGATACTCTATTCGATAGGTCAGTAGTTCTGAAGTGGATGTGTGATTACATCACAGATAGAAATGAATTTTCCGTTGATTTATTCTCTTGAGGGCGGCCAAGTTTACTTTCAGATGAACCGCTAGGGTGTTGGTTGGTTGGTTGATTTGAAGCTGACGGGCCTGATGCAGGGTTTACCCGTGAGGGTGTCCCTTAACACTGAGACCTGTTGGGGGTCTTGTAATATTCTGTCGTCAGTGGTTCTTAGTTAAATAGGCTTGTATCTTTCACCAGGTTCAATAGTTTATTCACAAGGTGCTTCGGATTCATGCCTATTTCTAGGTTGGTCTGTCTTAATATTCCCATAGTTTGCAGGTGTTTCCTAAGGCCGCAATATCCGGTTAGTAAGCCGGTAATAGTGCATATCTCAGATCTCTTTAGGTTGAGAGTGTCAGCCATCAGTGTTTGACTTAAGTGCATCACCATGTCGATGCCTCTCGATTTGGTCCTAGTATGTTTGGTGTTTTGTATTCTTCAACTCATTTTCATAGGGTTTTGCTAATTCCAAACACTAGTTCTGGACCTGTGAATGGTAATTCAGATGCATGTCTTGCAAGTTTGTCTACTTTTTCATTGCCTTCTATTCCCCTATGTCCAGGCGCCCACACAAGTGTTACCTTGGCTGTCAGATAGAGTGTAGATGTGTTTTCTTTCATACCCACTGTCTAGATTCATCTGTATGCATGTCCTTATGGCATGTGTCTCAGTTTTGAATACTGTGGTGTTATTGACAAGTGGCTTCACTCCTTGAATTCCTGCTCCAGCTCCTACCTCAGTTTTTGAGCCATCTGTGTACTAGATAATATTGAAAATAAATGTTTCTTAAAGCCAACAACTCACCAAACTATGAATCTTCAATTATCTTGTCCAACACATCTCTCTCCATATTGGAATCATCATATTCGCAAGTTCTAGTCTTATTATTTCTAAAGTTTACTTCCAAAACCCACCTGGTAATAAAACAATGACCATATTTAAAATCAAATTATTACTATTATTATTACAACAAAAATTCATATTCAAAAGATAATTATTATTCTCTCATATTCGCCCCAAGGTTATATCGAACATACCCTTACTTAAAAATGAAAAAACACCCAATTTCACGACAAATCTCTCGTTGGATTTGCTTGTTTATATTGCGAGTGATGGAATATATTCATTGAAACTTCATGTGCTTGTGTGGCCAATATTGGCCAAATTTCCCAAGTCGAAAATTATGCTACCTTACCGGAGTACAAAATAGAGAACTTACCCATCATTATGCGGCCCGGATTTTGGAGCCATTTTCAAGAACTGAAATAGAAAGAAAATTAATGAAAGGTTAAAACGTAATTCTACGCTGAGGTCTCAATCTGCCTACTCCTCAGGTATAATTACGTTAGGTTTTTGTGACTTGACGTCGGGGTCTCAATCTGCCTACTCCCCATGTCTCGTCACTGGTTCTCTCTAAGGTCTCAATCTGCCTACTCCTTCGAGAGAAGATATATATACAGGGTTATGATAAAGTAATGCACAAAATTCATAAAACGTACAACAATCACTTTTGAAAAAAATGCAAAAACACGTCAAACTGTTCTTTTTGTTCCGCATCTTTTGACATAAGTTACAAAAATAACACGTCAAAGTTGTCAAAGTTATGACGTCATCAACAATTTTTTTTAATGGGAAGCTAAGATTTTTATCACATTATGTGATAGAGCTTGTGTTTGTACACAAGGGAAAAATAGTTGCAGTAGGGCTCACATAAGAAAAAAAACGAGAAAATTAATAAAAAACGAAAGAAACGTAAGTTTCATAATATCTTTTCAATTAAATAAACAGTCCATTAAACCAAAACTATTTCTTATAGGAATTGTTCAACTGTGTCCCGTTTACTAACTGACATAGGCCAAGACGATGGTAGACCGCATTTATGGAGTTTTCGATCATCTGCGGAGTTATACGAGTCATTTCGTGTCTAATCCTTTCCATTAAGTCTTCTAAATTGTCTGGCCGGTTAATGTAGACCCGACTTTTCAAATATCCTCACAGAAAAAAATCAAGGGGGGTTAAATCAGGTGACCTAGGTGGCCACTCCATTGGTCCACGTCTTCCAATCCACCGTCCTTCAAACTGGTTATCCAGAAACCTTCGAACAGTATGACCATAATGTGGTGGTGCGCCATCTTGTTGGAACCAAATACTGGGATCCAAGTTGTCCCCATTATTTGGATCTGGAAATGCCTCAAGTAGGTCCGGAAGCACTGCCATACGAAGATGTTCCAAATATCGTTCAGCTGTTAAATTCCCGCGAAAGTAATAAGGACCAATAAATCTTCCCCGGACGATTCCAACCCAAACATTAATTTTTTGGGGACGCTGGGTGTGTTTTGTCTGCATTCAGTGGGGATTTTCCCGAGCCCATTTGCGAGAATTGTGTCGATTTACAGAACCACTTAGACAAAACGTTGCCTCATCGGAAAATACTACACTATTAAGAAAATTTGGATTTTCGTCACAATGCCGCATGAAGATTTCACAAAATTCCAAACGTCTGTCCGGATCATCTTCTGAGAGTTCGTGAACAAGATGAACTTTGTATGGGTGTAGTTTTTCTTTTTTTAACATCTTTACTACAAACGACTGACTAACATTTTCTTGTAAGGCAATTTCTGTTGTAGTTGCGTGAGGGTGTTCTTCTACTGACAAAATATCTAACTTCACATCGTCGCTTATTCCTGGTCGTCCAGATTTTGGAGCATCCCTCACGCTTCCCGTTGCATCAAATTTTGCAACAATTCTGCTTACTGTGCTTCTAGCAATTGGAGGTCTTTCAAAATGTGTTGCGTTAAATAAAGCACATGCTTCTTCATGACTTCGAAGGCGATCGCCGTAACCTACCATCATTAGAATTTCTATCCTTTCTCTTTCGGTTAAACGAGCCATAATAATAAAACTGTGGTGACACTAATTGTACGACTGACACTGACAAAACATTGTTTTAGTAAAACAATTGAAAAAATTTATAAGAACACATATTCCTACTAGATAAGTTTAAGTTTGACCTCTTTTTATAATTGGTTTTGTTATTTCATTTTTTATCCCTTTTCTCGTTGTTTTTCTTATGTGAGCCCTACTGCAACTATTTTCCCTTGTGTAAAAACACAAGCTCTATAACATAATGTAATAAAACTCTTAGCTTCCCATTAAAAAAATTTGTTGATGACGTCATAACTTTGACAACTTTGACGTGTTATTTTTGTAACTTATGTCAAAAGATGCGGAATAAAAAGAACAGTTTGACGTGTTTTTGCATTTTTTTCAAAAGTGATCGTTGTACGTTTTATGAATTTTGTGCATTACTTTATCATAACCCTGTATATATGTATATATATATATATAGAGTATGCGCATTGTTCTGACAATGTACTCCTCAATTTTATTAGAAGAATTAATGTTAAACCCAACCTAAAGCTAGGTACGTTCTCATTGAAAATTATTAAACTTAACGATAACAATGTCAAATTCGTTATATTCACATCAGTGTTGCTATACCTATCTCAAAACTTGAGTAGCAATCCTCGTACACCATTGGAAGAGAAAGGCCTTCTTAATGATGTATCACACGCCTCAAAATTCTAAAAGTAGTTCTAATTCTATTGAACCAAATTTGTTTATATAATATAAATCATGGATTCTACTCAGTATATCCATTGACATTGACAAATGTTTGTTGTTTCAAAAATGATCCGGACATGAACCATACTGTTGTCATCAGTATCAATATTTTCAACGAAAAACATGGCCTAGAATTTTCTCCATATGAATCAGAATTTCACGATGTTTGTTCAATGTTATTTATATGGTTTTCCAGATGCTGTATTCATTTCGGTTTGAAATTACAAGTACTTTAATGTTGAATCGATTTTATCAATTTGAACCGTGTACATGTGGTTTTAACCACGTAGCGTATCATGTTCCATATGAACAGGGTGTTCTCCTAAAATACATTCTGCAAAAGCACCGTCGTTTGGCTGTAGGGCACAAATCTAAACCAATATACAGGATGATGTGATATTAAAAATAGAATGTTCTTATAGAAAGTTTTCATGTACGAGAGTCTAACAACATCTTGTAGACGTACCATAAGATCTCCAAATACATCAGAGCTTACTTATTTGGATAATTCTCATCTAACAATTCGCTACAGCGCCACTGTTTCTGTAGTAATTTTTACCATGATCAGGGATAGAAGAAACACGAAATATATTACACGATATTGTTATAGATTTATGTGTGACTCTAAATGGCATCACTCAGTATACAAAAACTTCCATTACAGAGCCTTATAAACAAAATATGGCAGCTATCTGGGTTGGATTGGGGTGGTGCTGTGTTACCAGTGTTTATATACTGTAGATAGTAAAGGCCCTAGAACTGATCCTTGCGGTACACCGACGGCGCATCACGGGACATCAAAATGTCATAGCCGATTTTTCTAATCTGCTTTTCGATCTGATAAATGAAACTTGAATATATGCATTGACTCAGAATCAAGGATCCAACTTTAACATGAGGAGAGGCAAACAAATTGAAACGTACTAAAAACTGTTTCTTCTTGAAAATTACATACGAGTTGGCCGAGCGTTTTTCGAAAATTTTCATAGGAAAGGCCGGATTTTGTAACTTCATACGCATACTACACAGTGAGCGTTAGAAAGTGTGTACGTACTATATGAATTACATTTTCATATTAAAGTTGGTGCATTGTAGAAAACTTCCGTTAGAATCATCTAATTTCGAACGGTGTACAGGGGAGAACAAAAAATAAGAAGATTAAGAAGGAGTAACAACGTCCAGATCTGAAATAACAATTTTTGACATTCGTTGAAAATGGCTTATGATCTCTGCATTTTTTTTGGCAAATTAACTATCACTACGATCAATTTGAAGAAAACAAGTGAATGAATTAATATCTCTACCTCCTTGATATATCCATAAAATATATATTAAAGTTATTAACATACGCCCGGTCATTTCATTTTTGTTCACTAGGTACCTGAAAACAATATCTTGATTACAATCGAATGATTTTTGGAAAAATAATCCAATTTTTTTTAAGAACAAAAGTTTTTGCTATCGATATGATCACTTAACGTATATTAGGAATAATTCCAGCAATGACAATTTGCGATTACGAAATACTGTTTAGGAAGCTTCTTCATTATGGCTTCAAAGGATGGATACTGAACTGGTTTAGCTCATATTTATTAGGTCGTAACCAATCATCGCCCAGAAATAGCGAAAATATGAGTAGTGTGCCTCAAGGTTCAATATTGGGGCCAACAATATTCCTTATATACACGATTGGACGAGTATAAATATCGAAGGAAAATTCACTCTCTTTGCAAATGATATTACCAGTTTTTGGCATTCCGACAATCCAAATTATTTTGATAGTTTCATAATGATATCATAAAGTAGAGTTGAGTGGAGCAAATCGTATTTCACTTATTATTTCGAAAACTAAAACAAGAACTTTTAGATGTAAGCTTGACAATATACTGCTAACATAATCTTCGTTTGTCCAAATACAACTTAACAAAAAATCAAGCACCAGGTTAAAATTTTCCATTAGCAAAATTCCATACGACGTTAAAAATCAAAATCTCCTGATCTGAGTTTATGAACTTTTCTGGTCCTGTACGGCTTGAAATTGTGCTTTTCAAAATCCGCCTAACGTTGATTCTTCTTGTTGATATTTATTAAATTTCGTGTTTAAGTTTTGAGATTATTTTCTTGCATATAATTTTGGCATTATTTTTTTAAATTGACCACCATGAATCAGGTTGTATTGCTTCTCGTGGTACAAATTGCTTGATGCCTCTGCATTTTCCCCGGTTCGTATGGAACGAGAGTCTGTTTTATATAATTTTTCATAATTCTTATACTTCATTGCAAATTTGTTTGAAAATTGAACAAAAACCACGTAATCACTGCTCGAATAAAAATTTGACAGCTGCCAGTAAACATTTGAATTCTGTTTTATCGCCGTGTCGTAATTTCAAGTTCTATTGGAATATGCAGGAATATACAGGTTGTCTCATTCAAAAAAATGATATTTCCGTTAAAAACTATCGATATATGATTCGCAACATGAATTATCCACACAATTGAATTCTACGTAAAAGAGTGCTTCAGAAATCTTTTCATAAAACAAAGAATTTTTGACAGGAGAAAAGTTCCAGAAACTGAAGATAAGATGAATAAACGTCAAGGGCAACACTAGATCAGAAACTGAACTTGAATTTTTTTTCAGAATCATTATTGACACATCTTCCTCAAGGTGGTTAGTTCCTAAGTAAAAGCACAGCAATCGCTATCCTCACATTCTATATCATTCTGCACCAGATCTGTCTGTAAATAGCACCAATAATTTAAACGCAATTGGAAATTGATACTTCATGCATTAACGAGATTACAGACATGTGGTCAAACAAGGTTATTATTGTGAATATTTTCAGTTCGCGAATATGACAGAAGTTGTAGTAAAGTTTTTGCTGATTGTTGCATGGTTCTGCAGTGCATCTCAGGAGAGTCCGTCTACAGAGGTGGATCAATACACTAGTAGTACCACTGGTGCCATCGAAGGTGGTACCTACCCCGCACTAGAGTCAAACCAGTGCGGGTGCAAAAAAAACGACTCCTGCATCAGAAAATGCTGTCGACCTGGGTATTACCACTTTCACGAAGAGGAAGGAAATCGCGTCTTGGAAAGTATCTGTATCAGAAATGCATCTCTGCCGGTGGATTTTAAAGTTCCCATTTACAATCACGAGAAAAAACTCTACGACACTAACAAGTTCACAGTATGCACGTTGCGGTGCAACAACGATAGATGGCAGTACTTCAAAATGAACAACTCGGATCCAAATGAGAGATATTTTGTACAAGAAAATGGAAGCCTCTACTATCCTCACTCGAAAAGGAAATTCTATGATAACGATAGATTCTGTGTGGATGAAGAAGACGGATTATCAGTGTATTTGTGTCATTCTCCTAGAGATCCTGGATTGGTGTTCTTGATGACAGTCAACTCATCAGGTACATATACAATTCGGTCCGTCAGGTGTACTTAGTATCAAGATTTCGATTGGCGTTTGCAGAATTGCTCTACCTCAAACCGTTCTCGAGTTGAAAAGTTTATCCTGAGTTGAGAGCCAAATAAGTATTTCATTCTCAATTTTCTTGTCATATTCGTAAAAATCAACATTTTTTGTAAATGCTCACCAAGTTTGAAATCTGAATCAAATAGAGATAGGCTTTTCGCGGCACCTCTGCAGTGTCCAGTAAGTACAAATTTTTTTAAAAAATTCTTATTTTTCATTTTTCGAAAAATTGCAAACTTTCCTCAAACGTATCTCGACGAGCTGTGCATCAAAAATCAGTTTGGACGAAAGAATTACGAAATATTGAAAAATTTTGCGATTTCGACAAAAAATTTACCTTTTTTGGTTAATCCTTTGTCCAATTTAATTCTTGAGATGATATTCGGAATCAGCTCGTCAAGATACATTTATGGGAGATTTGCGATTTTTTGAAACATTCAAAATTAAAATTTTCGAAAAAGTTTAACCTAAAATTTGCAGAGGTTCCGTTAAAAGCTCACCAAATCTCCATCTTACTTGAAATCGATTTTGAATTCGGTGAACATATACAAAAAAGGTTGAATTTTATAAATATCGAAGAAAAAAAGTCGAAAAAATGTTTTGTCCCAATATTACTGCTCTCAACTTCGGATGAACTTTTCAACTCGAGAACGGTTTGAGATAGAGTAATTCTGTAAACGCCAATCGATTAAGGATGGTAAAATTAGTATAATCCTTGAATTTAAAGTATAACGACAAAAAAAATTTATTACTCGAAAAAAGTACTAAAAATCATGAAAAGTACAAAAATGTCAGAAATCAGCACTATATACCCAAAATATCATGCTCAGATACAACGTGTACCATAAAGAGCGATAAAACTTCAAAAATTCTCTCGCACCATCGAATTTTCAAAAATTTATATTTTTCATTTTTAGAAAAATCGCAAAGTCTTCGCAAGCTAATCTAGACGGGCTGATTTCGAATATTACCTCGAAAATTCAATTCTACAATAAGGATTAACAAAATAACGACAATTTTTGCGATTCAGACAAAAAACTTGCCCTCATTTCGTTATTCCTTTGTCGAATTCAATTTTTGAGGTAATATTCGGAATCAGCTCTTTGAGATACGTTCTAAAGAAGATTGCGATTTTTAGAAAAATTAAAAATAAAAAAATTCGGAAATTTGCATTTCAGGGTATATGAAAAATGTTGTTCGTTAGTATTTTTGGTTCAAATTCACGTATTATACTAATTTCGCCATTCTGAATAGATTGGTGTTCGTAAAATTGCTCTATCTCAAAACGTTCTCGAGTTGAAAAGTTCATGCAGAGTTGAGAGCTTTAATTTGCCGCCAATTTTTTTTTTCATTTTTGTGAAATTTAATTTTTTATGTATGTTCGCCGACTTTGAACTCGATTTCAAGTCAAATAGAAATCTGGTGAAGTTTTTACAAATCCCCTGCAATTTCGATTTTTTTTTTAATTTTCCATTTTTGAATGCCGCATATATTCATGTTCCGAATAAATGTACTAAGAAATATCGTTATAGCTCCTTACTGCTATCAAAATACTTCTTAAGTAGAGATACAGTCTGTGAACTCATGTTGGGTCATTTCCTGTACAGAGTAAAACCTATCGCAATATCCTTTTTCCTGTATGCAAATATTCGTCGGTATAGAACGGAAAGTGGTTGATCTGAATTGGAAATAGCAGTTATTTAGGATTGCCAAAGTATTTATTTTATCAACATGAAATTATATTATAATTTTTATACCACTAGGTGCTGTAGGTTTTCCGGGTTTTTCTTCAGCTGAAAATTGAATACACCACCAGAAACATCGGTAAGTCGCCTCAGAGCGCGACGGCACAGGATATGTCTTTGGGTACACTCTAAGAGTGTTTACAAGGAAGTATTATTATTATTGATATGTTATATGCCCAAGTCACCAGATTCCGAATCTATGTGTGTTTGATTCAATAAACTATAATTATTATGAGCAATCAAGTTGCCTCGAAACTTTGTTGAAATACTATTTGTCATAATATTCTCAAGTATATCATGACAATGTCATAAATTATTGTAACTGTCAACTACTGTTCGAATATTTTTCGAAATGCCGTTTTCCTATCAAGAAAATGTGATATGTTAGAATCCTACTTGATTTGCCAGAAAAATAGCGTAAGAGCACTCCAACACTACAGCAATTCGTTCCCCGATCGATTCAGGAACAATGAAAAAGTTTTTGAGAAGAGGAGAACTAAAAAATGTTTTGTAATATCTGAAGATACAGAAATTGACGTTTTATTCTACTTTGAGGTATATCCAAATAATTCCATCAGAGATTTATGTAGAGAAATAGCTGGTATTCAACGAATTCTGAAGAAACATAAGATTTCTCCTTATAAGTTAAGACCAGTGCAAACACTAGAACCTGGCGATCCTGAGAGACGATTGGGGTTTGTCGGTGGTTTATGAATAAATGCAGACAAGATCCAAACTTCTATAGAAATATTATATGGAGCGATGAGGATAATTTTTCAAATCGTGGGATGTATAATAGTAAGAATTTTCATTATTGGAGTAGACATAATCCATTTCTAGTCCATCCCTACAATCCGCAAAGACGATTTAGTTAATAATGTTAATGTTTGGTGTGGTCTATTTAGAGGCAGAATTATCGGTCCTTTTTTCTACCATGGTTCTTTGAACGGACCCCGTTACATTAATTCATTAACAAGAGTGTTGGAAGAGTTTTTCGATAATCTAGATCTGGACGCTCGTCAGATGATCTATTTTCAGCAGAATGGAGCACCAGCACATAATGTCAGTGGCGTAAAAAGAATGCTTAGGCATCGGGAAGGTCATTGAAAATGCTACTAGCTTGCCTATTTAACCGAATTTGTAGCATCAATAATAACGGAGTTGGCAATAATGGTGCCGACTTAATTTGGAACGCCCTGTATACCAGGAATTCAATAATTTTTTCGGTACTGGAAAGAGAATTGATTGGGCGAAACTCAGAAGCTTTAGTTGTGCTAGTAAGTTTATTGGCGCGACAGTACTAATTTGTTTATGTCCTGGACGGAACCCAGTATTCAAAGAAACATTTATTAGAAGCGCAACGGCAAATAATAACAATAGCCGGCCTACATCCGCGCAAGCTACGCCTTTGAGTGTTTTTGACGTTATTATTGTTATTAGTTATTTTTAATCATTGAATCAAGGACTAATTGTATACCAAACAAATTGTAGTGTCACTTCTCTGAAAATCGTGTCTAAAATAATTCTTGTCGTGGTAATTTGTAGGCGGATATTGCACGGAAAACCCACTTATGGAAACCCAAATACGCTATTTGGTCTAAGTGGGTGGCATCAATCATCGGGGGCTATCTGATCCATAATAATTCCATCGAAACTCATTCAGCTCGTTAGACGCTGTGCGAAAATTACTTTTCCAAATTAATGTCTATCGATTGTCGTTGCTGACTATATCTTCAACTATGATAACAATTTCCTAATGGCAATTATACGAGGTTAATTATTATTGTCGGTCGGGAGGAATTATTCTGGAATTATTTGGATATCGTTGATATACAGTGTAAAGTCCGTTTTCCCCGTACTAATTTTTAAACCACCTGGTATATTGCAACGAAATATGGGGAGCTTAAATAGGAGTTAAATGGCGGCTGAGCGCCATCTTCTGGCCAGAGAGTTTCGAGATACAATCTTTTCTGGGTGATGGATAGGTCGCAGGGGAAGTACAGAATGGCCACCAAGATCTCCGGATCTTACACCTCTAGATTTTTTCTTTGCGGGTATCTGAGGTCAAAAATCTACGCCACTGAATGCCAAAGAACAGAAAAGTTGGAACGCAGATTAATAGACACATGTGAAGTAATAGCTGAACAGACTTTCATCAGCCTGAGAGAAGCTATTTATAATAGGGCACTTCATGGTCAAGATTAGGGGAGGGCTATCTTGAACAGTCGATGAAATGATTTTTGGGGTTAAAGGAAGGCTTTAATAAATTAGAATTTTTTAGTCAACCAATTTGTTTTGATTTACGAATGTACAGAACAAATTCTTAGGGTTCCAGATTTTTCGGTACTGTTTATCCTTAATAAACTCTGTTTACAACTCTCATTAGTCGAATTCATTAAGAGATTCAACTACAAATTAATAACATATATCAGTTAGCAAAATGTTTTACCGGAAGTGACCAAAATCCATACTTCAAACAGGAATGTCACTTTTCAAACGATATTTCCCAAACAATTGAATTCAGGAGTGAAGTGTATTAATGTGTGTCTCAAAATTCATCCATTTAGGATTCAATTACTTTCCTCAAAACTACTGATGGATTATTTTTTCAACTTGGTACACTAATCTGGGTTAATCGATGTAATAATTTGAAGTCACAATTTTTTATAACCTCCGTTTTTTCATTGAACCATTCTGTCCACTTATAATTGACTTTCGTATGCTTTGGAAGATGCCTGGTGTATTCTGTATTAACAACATACTGCTGAAATATTTGCAGTTAAATCTTCCACAGTTTCTTCAAGTGCTGAATAAACCATGAATTTAAGGTATTCTCACAAAAAAGTCTAGTGAGGTCAAATCCGGTGAACGTGCAGGTCAATGTGTGAGACCACGTCCACCTATATCCACTGAGAAATTTATCATTTATCGAGAGATTTGATAATTATTCTGACCAAAAATACTTATAAAATCGTTTTGAAATGCAGAGTTTGGGGTATTAAATTCTTTCAGTTTATTAAGAGGAAATCAAACCGTAAAACCAGCCAACTCTTTAAGAGCGATTACTATACCACTTGCACAAGCTCTGGTTGTTTAAATACCCATTCCTAATATTATGATGATATCAAGAATCTCATCCCAATATTACGACTTTTTAATTCGCCGATCAACCAAATTGTCAAAGCATAAATAGAACATTCGGCTATAAAAGCGTCCACCTGGTCCTAAGAATAGGATTTATAGGCTATTTTTATTTACGATCACATCTCACGATCCACTTTTATATCAATACTTAATTTTATCAGGTCAACAATTTTTAGTCAGAGGACCCAACTGATTTTCGATCGATTGACATTCGTCTGAAAGTTCAATGAAGGTTCCAGATCTCAGATAAGCTAGAAAGAGTTTTTTTCAAGTATTATTGTTATTATCAAAAATAAATGAAGTTTAATTACATCACACGAACCTATCATGTTACCCTCGCTGTTTAAAATAGTATATTGTGTATCTAGTGCGTGAAGTATACTTTTTTACGCGAGTGTGGAAGTTTGTGGAACGAGCCGCAGGCTTTATTACAATAATAATTATTATGAACAGTTATATTGCAATTTTGTAAATTGTCAAAATGTACATTTACATTCTCTTTCTCTACAAAATTAGTGCTGCTTGTACTGTTGGTACTGACAACATAACTACGATTATTCTCAGTTGTTAAGATTTTATTGCAGACATCTATCTTTTTAGTTAGGGATTCTTCCACGTAGGCTTCTGCCACTGAGGATGATTTCCAGCCGCCGTGTTTTTTTAGCGTTAGGAGATCTCCTCCACCTTCGACTAATAAAGACGCATATGAACGCCGTAGGCTGTGCCCGGTAAATTCGTTGGGATTGGGGAGTTTCAAAAATGTGGCAACTTCTGAAGGGACTTTTCCTATCTTATTTATACCAATCACTTGCCGAGTACATTTCCCTCGTTGATAATTAATAAAGCATTTATTTTCGGCATAATCCTTGGGACGAAGAGCCACGTATTTGTGATATATGTCCAAGTATTCAGTAACAGTAAATTTTCTAGAAACCTTAGTCTTCGTATCATCAACTGACACAATAAGAACTGTTCTCAAATTTTGGATGTCATCCATTTTTAATTTATACAGCTCATCTCTGCGCAGGGCTCCAGCTACCCCAAACAACAAAATAAGCTAAAAATTTAAAGATTAGTATTTATCGATATTTAAACAAATGGACTTACTTTGGTTAATAAATATTTTTCATCGGGTGCCTCTTTGAGAAATTTTAATACGTTTTCCTTTTCCAAAACGCGTGATTTTTTAGGAATGTATCCCTCGTTTTTCCGTTTCAAGAAAGCGCGAACTTTCGGATAATCACAAAATTTGTACGTTGTACTTAACACTAATGGTGCTTTTCAACATTGAGTAGTTACTCCATAAGGTAGAAGATTTAACCTTTGTTATGATTCAGATAGGTAGGCTAATATTACCCTTTCGGAGAATGATTGGACGATGTTTGTATTGCGCCATTGCATAAACTTTTCCAAAGTGTTTTCGTAAATTCCCAACGATTTTTGTGGCAATAACGATGAACTTGCTTCACTGGCTGCTAACGTTATATTTGGAGGAGTTGATGGGAGTACTTCAATGCTGTCCATCAGGAATTTGCGTGAAATACACGGCTAATCGGTTTAAATCAAAATTTCGTCGTACTATTTATTAATTCAGAGGGTAATTAATTACTATTTACGGTCTATTAACTGATGTAACTCTGAACTTCACTCTGCGGGAACTGTCAATTTGTCAATTTCTCTCGCCACCGCTACATAGACCAGCGACCGGTGTGTGAATTTGTATTGATTCTTATGGCACCGGTGCGTGAAATAAATCCCATAAGAAAAGCATGGCACTTCACGCAACGATTCGTGAAATAAAGCTTTACACATTTTTATCGATGTGTGACGTTAGTAATTCACATACGGGAGTAGAAAAATGTATTTCAACTTCATCAATGAATATATCAGTACGTGAAACTATCCACAGCTTATGTTTCGGTATTTATTGGATTCCTCGGTATATAAATTCCTACACTTTTTCCGTCATCGCCTGTATGTTTGTTATGAAAACTTTATCAAAATATCTGGGTATATGCTGGTTTATTTAATCAAGTAATACAGCAAATAGGTGTGATTCCTGGATACACAAACATTTATCAAAAGTATATTGATATTTCAATTACTGATATAAATATAGTGAATGACAGCAATTATCATCGTTTATCTCCCTCTAGATGTTGGTAAATATTTTTTTAATCTATAAACTTGATTGTCCTATCAACCCTATCTAACGCTTTTCAGTTAAACTTAATCAATGGGCGTAGTGATTTTTTTGTATACTTATTTTTATATCATGTTTCATCCACTTGTCGGAACACATAAGCTTCAGTGTTTGCAGTGCCTCCGGTGTCGCAATAATAGACATACCCCAGTACATAGTAGGGCAGGTTTTTACTAGGTGTCTCATGCCATTTTACTAAATACACTATTTCACTATGGCATCAGAATGGCATCAAGCTGTAACTACAAATAGTTCCACTTCAAATTTCAAATTTGTTGAAAATGGTGTTTCTCAAGGACCAGTATTAGGGCCGCTCTTGATTATCATTCATGCGAATGATATCTTAGTTTTATGAACCCACACAAATTTGTTTTGTTTTAGTTTTCCAAGAGTATCTGGCGAGGGGCAGAAACTTGTTTTTTGCAAGCAAAGTGATATGGAATTTTGAAACTCATCAACCTAATTTTTCAGTCCTACTTCGTATGTGAACAGTGATGAGCTGAGCATCGTCATAACATCTTTCTTATTTTATGGTTGCTATCATCCAAATGATACTCTGCGATATATTTGTTTGTTATTTCAAAAGTTTTCAAGAGGCTGGTGCTAGCTGGATATACAGATTATCTCCTCAATTTCAGTTGTAGGTCTAATACCATATCATCGTAACATCGTAAAACACAATCTTTGAATAAGTAATTAACAATACAGGGCCCAAAACTGATCCCTTGAGAACCCCTAGTTCAATACCATGGAAATCCGAATTTAATTCATTAATAATGATTGCTTGCTCATTTTAGCTTCATAAACTTTGCAAAAGTCGGGTGAACTGTCCATGTTTTACTTCAAAGAGAACCCAACATTATTCAAAGGATAAAGGTGGTACCAACATTTTTCATTGTTCAAATTGAATGAATAATGAATTTCTACATATTATTTATTTGTCAATAAAAAATCTAAATGTAATGAGACTCATTGAACATTTCCAATTCGATTTAAGAACAGGAAAGTTTTTCATCAGCGTTCAAGGTGAACAACTATAGACACTGAAAAAATGTAAAATCCGGTTGGTTGAGTAAATTGGTAAATCCCAACGGCTAATAATGCAGCTTCCATGCTTCTCCAATTAAAACATTTCAGGGTGGATTTCAACTAACAGAGAAAACTGCAACAAAATTAAAAACACCGTACGAATGATTTTGACTGTCGAATTACCCTTCTCTCCATACACTCCCAAAAAGTGGAAAATATGAGACAAATATCTGACACGGAACAGCTACTTTCCTGGCTTGTACCGCGACGGACATTAAACTAAATATGACAGGTGACTAAGAGAATTGAATAAACTTATACAACTCCACAAAAGAATTATTATTACCTCTTCACTAATATTTTCCACTCTTTTTTTTCTCATCCAATTCAATTGAATCATATCATTTTTCATACCAGAATCTTCATTTTTCTGGTAGTAAAGACACATTAAGATATTTTGAAGAGTTTAACTGACATGAATTTATTTTAAAAACGGCCCGAGTGAAAATTCCGAAATTTTGACGGCAAAATATTTTGACATATAGGTCTAATATAGCACTTTCGAAAGCATAGATTTATCCAAAAAATCCGTCTCCACGAAGAGTTTATTTAACTGAATTCATTTTGAAAATTATTTCAACAAACGACGTGAGTAAAGATTCTGAAATTCTACCCTACAAAATAGCACTAATTGAAAGTTTTAGAGCAATTTTTTACGTCATTGAGTACATTTATACTTGATGGCATCAATCTATATTATATCTATTTAATCTCTGACAAACGTCTTGGAGTTTATATTATTTATTATATCCAATTAATTTTTAAAAGCGCATACGTTGTATTTACCCTAATTATTTTCTTTAAAAATCCTTTTAAAAAATCAGATATTATTTTGTCTTTTGATCTATAGTAAAATTGTGATTCGATTCAAATTTTCGAGTTGAAAGTCGAAAGTTGAAATTTTAAGATAAAAGTCGAAATATAAGTTAAAATCTCGAAATGGAAGTTGAAATTTCGTTATAACTGTTGTAATTTCTAGTTAAAAGTTGAAATTTTGAAATAAAAGTCTAATTTTCGAAATACAAGTCAAAATTTAGAGTTTAAAGTCGAAATTTCAAGATAAAAGTCGAAATTTTGAGATAAAGGTCGAAATTTCGAGATAACAGTCGAAATTTCAAGTTGAAAGTCAAAATTTCGAGTTTAAAGTTGAAATTTCAAAATAAAAGTCGAAATACATGTCAAAATTTGGAAATGAAGGTCAAAATTTCGATATAACAGTTGCAATTCCTAGTTGAAAGTTGAAATTTTGAATTTATAATCAAATTTTCGAAATGCAAGTCAAAATTTCGAGTTTAAAGTCGAAATTTCAAGATAAAAGTCGAAATTTTGAGATAAAGGTCGAAATTTCGAGATATCATTTGAAACTTCGAGTTAGAAGTCAAAATTTTGTACTGAAATTTCGAGATAACAGTCGAAATTTCAAGTTGAAAGTCAAAATTTCGAGTTTAAAGTTGAAATTTCAAAATAAAAGTCGAAATACATGTCAAAATTTGGAAATGGAGTTCAAAATTTCGATATAACAGTTGCAATTTCTAGTTAAAAGTTGAAATTTTGAATTTATAATCAAATTTTCGAAATGCAAGTCAAAATTTCGAGTTTAAAGTCGAAATTTCAAAATAAAAGTCGAAATTTTGAGATAAAGGTCGAAATTTCGAGATAACATTTGAAACTTCGAGTTCGAAGTCAAAATTTTGTACTGAAATTTCGAGATAACAGTCGAAATTTCAAGTTGAAAGTCAAAATTTCGAGTTTAAAGTTGAAATTTCAAAATAAAAGTCGAAATACATGTCAAAATTTGGAAATGGAGTTCAAAATTTCGATATAACAGTTGCAATTTCTAGTTAAAAGTTGAAATTTTGAATTTATAATCAAATTTTCGAAATGCAAGTCAAAATTTCGAGTTTAAAGTCGAAATTTCAAAATAAAAGTCGAAATTTTGAGATAAAGGTCGAAATTTCGAGATAACATTTGAAACTTCGAGTTCAAAGTCAAAATTTTGTACTGAAATTTCGAGATAACAGTCGAAATTTCAAGTTGAAAGTCAAAATTTCGAGTTTAAAGTTGAAATTTCAAAATAAAAGTCGAAATACATGTCAAAATTTGGAAATGGAGGTCAAAATTTCGATATAACAGTTGCAATTTCTAGTTAAAAGTTGAAATTTTGAATTTATAATCAAATTTTCGAAATGCAAGTCAAAATTTCGAGATAACATAGAAATTTCGAGTTAAAAGTGGAAATTTCAAGATAAAAGTCGAAATACGTCAAAATTTCAAATTGCAAAGTCAAAATTTCGAGTTAAAAGTCGAAATTTCAGGATAAAAGTCGAAATTTCGAATTTCGAATGGAAATTTCGAGTTGAAATTTAAAAATTGAAGGTAACAGTCAAAATTTAGAGTTAAATATTGAAATTTTGAATCGAAATTGTAGTCGGAATTTCGAGTTGAAAGTTGAAATTTCGAGATAAAAGACGAAATTATGGCGTATCAAATGACAAAATGACCCATTACCCTTCCACGCTTTCGTAGCTCACCCCCCCCCCTCTCCCAAATCCTTGCCAACTCCTCCAGGCACTAAACAATCAGCCTTTCACAAATTAGCAAGTCTTCGTCGAACACCTGAGAAAAATCGACCGCCTTGCCCGCCGACTAATCCGTTTATCAATCAAGTTGGCGAGATCCTCGCCCGTTATCGTTCCTCCTCGCACACTCTTTTTCATCCTAATTACTTTCAAAAACATGCCTGCTAGATCAGATGGCAGCCAGTTACCTTGCGATGGCGAAACGGTAATGTTCCCAAGCTTGTCATCGAAGAAACATAAACAATGACTGCAATGTTGTCGTTTGAGATCATTCTTTCGATAGTGCTATTAATAGCTGGTGTAGGGTCTTCGGATTTGTGCAAGATCGGTGAAGAAACCGACGAAGAAAGGTACGTTTTGAAGAACGTGCCCCCCCAGAACTGCGGATGCGAGCCCAGCTCGTGCATCAGGAAGTGCTGCAGGATGGGGTACTTTCTCAGGAAGGAGGAGTGTATTTTGAACAGCAGCAGAGCCTTCGTAGTGCCGGTTTATTCGTATAAGGAGGTTTTCAAAGGTGAAGTTGAAGGTGCACAACATTTTTTCATCGGTACAATTAACTGTGAAACGTTCAAGTTGGACAACGCGAAGCCTTCCGATGAGTACTTTGTGCAGGATGACGGCAGGCTGTGGGTCCCGATTTTCCAAAGTTTTATCGAGAATGATAGGTATTGTATCGACGAACGGGACGGTCTTACTGCCTTCTTGTGTTTTAATGAGGAGCCAGCTGAAATATCCATCGACACCGATCAGCAATTGAACGTTATAGGTAGGAAAAATCATATCAAACAAATGGGAAAAATAGGTTCACTGGTGTTCGAAAAATAGAAAAGAAATAAAACTTCAAATTTACACAAAATCGAAAATACTTTATTCAAAATAAGGTAAAATTCCGTTAACGCCAGGCAACCGATTTTCAAAAAAATTTTGGTGTCCTGAACAAAAAATCCAAATGAAATTCTCGGCGGTCTCAAGTAGTTTCGGAGATACGGCCCTTTCTTTGGATGGAAACAGGCATTTTCTAGCACACGTTTCTGCTGTGAACAAACACTCACAATGCTTCCTTCTTTTTGTCAACACAATGTACACACCCTAATTCAGCTGTTTCATACATTTTTTTAAATTAAAAACTGTGATTTTATTAACAAATTCTTCCTTCTTTATAGACTGTTACAAACGACATTTTTATTGTGATTCTGATAAATGACAGCCAAAAATCTAGTGTACTTTACTCATGTTGGGTTGGTGACGGTACGCTCAACCACCGCCAACTAATGAAATTCAAATCAAATTTGACAGATTCGTTTCGAATAAAAATTTTATTAAAAGAAACTAAAAATGTTGAAATTAGTCGAATATACGGCTCTGGTTCAAAGTAAAATGACACACGTCAATTTTCTTGTAACCATAGGAATATTCCTAGAATCAATTCAATGTCCAAAGTGTGCTGCAGTTTGCAAGTTGAATTTCATAAGTTGGCGGTGGTTGAGCGTACCGTTACCAACCCAACATGAGTAAAGTACACTAGATTTTTGGCTGTCATTTATCAGAATCACAATAAAAATGTCGTTTGTAACAGCCTATAAAGAAGGAAGAATTTATTAATAAAAACACAGTTTTTAATTTAAAAAAATGTATGAAACAGGTGAATTAGGGTGTGTACATTGTGATGACAAAAAGAAGGAAGCATTGTGAGTGTTTGTTCACAGCAGAAACGTGTGCTAGAAAATGCCTGTTTCCATCCAAAGAAAGGGCCGTATCTCCGAAACTACTTGAGACCGCCGAGAATTTCATTTGGATTTTTTGTTCAGGACACCGAGCTGGGTAAGTCTCAAAAAAAAATTTTTTAACGGAATTTTACCCAAAATGGTAAATATAATAATATACAGGGTGTTTCAAATTCGATCCTCACCATTTTGATCTCGGAAACTATAAGAGATACGAATATGGTTAAATTGGGGCAAAGTTGCGCATTTACCTGACTAACAATTTGCCGTTGAGAAGTTCTGAAATTCCGAATAGAAATTTTGGAAAAGGCTTTTTATTTTTTCTGACTTTATTTTTCGAATGGTTCGAAAATAAATCGCACTTCCATATTGCCACTTTTCCCCAGCTATATGATGGTGTTTTCAGATTTGCTATCAGACGTTTGATTTTTCGGCCACCATCATCAAATTAATTTTTTATTTGGGGCTCTATTTCGGATTCTTTCTGTTTTGAATAGAACCAGATATTACCTTTTCAATGATGTATCTTGAGTTATTATTCTCTATTTTCTAAAAAAGGGAAATATAAAAAAAATATTCTTATCTTTGACCAGGAAACTAAAAAAATTTGATGAATGAGGTATAGATGAGGTAAATTTGCAATTAAACATGAACCCAGGGAAATTACACGTCATACAAGTGCTTGGAAACAACTCAACAAAAAAGTAGCTGTTACAAAATCTCAAAAATTTCATCCAGGTGATTAGAATTTTGTAATTGGCTAATAAGAAGACCTGATTTTCCTGTTTTCCTGGAAAATGTTATTTGGACAGGCAGTTCCGAGAAATTCGTCCTCAAGTGCGATTCAAAAGTAGAATTTTGGGTTCTCATTTATTTTAGGGAATTTTGAATGGAGAAACCTATCACCAGTTTTTAATGTCAATTTTCGAAGACTATTTGGATAATCTAACGTTAGCTAACTACATACATCTAACATCTGATTTCAACATAATGGTGTTCCACCGCAGAATACCAGACCAATATCTAATTAGCTGACTGAAAGGTTCGATGACAAATGGATAGGGAATAATGGGCCGGTGAGGTAGCCAGCAAGGTTTCCAGACTTAAATGTTATGGATAAATTCCTAAGGGGTACACTGAAAAATAGAGTTCATGATCAGAGGGATTATCAAAATATTGAGGACCTCCAACACTGTATTGTTATGATGGTCATGATGGTAGGGCGCTTGTCTCTTAACCTAAGGGTCATGGGTTCGATTCCCAGCATGGTCATCGGTCTCGTGCATGGCATCACACGTTGAAAGGTAAGGGCTGCGTCTTCCCTAGCTCGGACAAGTCTTCCGAAGACTTTTGAGGGTTGTACTCTTAAGGGCTGGTTGACGGAAATAACAAATTTTCTTCAGTTTCCTGATTGATTCTGTTTCCGTATTGTATTTTCAATAAATCTGAATCATATCTCTTTTTTCTTTACTCGTGAAAGTCATT
Source organism: Chrysolina americana (assembly GCA_958502065.1). Taxonomy (NCBI): domain Eukaryota; kingdom Metazoa; phylum Arthropoda; class Insecta; order Coleoptera; family Chrysomelidae; genus Chrysolina; species Chrysolina americana. The sequence continues at coordinate 101,263,599 of OY293412.1, read as the reverse complement.
TTTCGCCAAAAACACAGTGAGTTGTACAATAACAAAATGTCATTGAGTGTAACAAATTGAACGTCAAATTTAGAGCCTATTATGATAAGAATTGATTCATATTTTTTAATATCCTGTATTTTTCAAAAGAGAATGATAACTTATGAAGTTGAAAAGGCAACATCCGGTTCTATTCAAAACAGAAAGAATCTAAATGTAGCGCCCATAAGAAAAAAAAAGTTGATGATCGTGGCCGGAACTGTGTTTTTTTGAATGTTAACCTGCACTTTTTATCAGTTTTTTGGTTATTATATGAGACATAAGAGATAGGTACTTTATCAAATTCTTTTTGTTGAAAATATTGACGAATTTTGGAGAATTTTAGTATGACAGCATAATTTTTCCAAAATTAATCTCATTAAAATTAATTTTTGGTCAAATATTTCAAGTTTGTGCCACTCTCAAACGATATATCTAAAATTGACCTGTATTATAGAGGGTGCGAAAAACAGCTTGCCAAACATTGTAAATAAAAATGTGCAAAATCTTCTTTTATTTTAAATCCTGTAAATTAAGGATCCATAAAAAGCGCTAACAAAGGCTCTCCGAATTTCATTAAATATTCGCTATTGTTAAAATCCCTTAAAAAAGCTTTTTTTCCGAAAGATTGATATTCTTCCTCTTCCTTCATCATAATCTTAATGAACGACATTTTTTACGTCAAAATCTATCTTTGACGACTGCGTTCGAAAGATATGTTATGTTTTTAACACATTTCTTGAAATGAAACCCCTTCGTATTCCTTTATTTTATGCATAGTCTTTGTACAAACCCTTCTTTAAAAAATTGCTCCATGCCTATAATTATTTCGAAAATAAAGAAGTTGTAAATTCTTCAACCACTATGAAGAGTGAATTTTATCAACGCTATCTTAGATATATTGGGTGCCAAATTATTCTTGTTTGCCTATAATATTTCTAGATCACAGTTTGCGTCAGTTCTGAGAGAGCTACCACGTTTTGTCGAGAAAATTGGTGTCATCCGCATAAACGATTACATGAATTTCTGATTATTGAAATAATCCATCAGATCATAAGCACAAACAAGGAAAAGTAAAGGCCCGAGTATAGAGCCTGAGGGAAGCCCTGTCGGTTGGCTTATGGAATTATGAATTAGTACTCTTTGGACCCTGCCTTCCAAGCATGATTTCATCCAACTCAAAGCAATTCCTTTAACACTTCACTTTGATGTTTTAATACCATTTTGGATGATAAATGAGTTCGAACGCCAGACAGAAAATCATGTCATAACAAACTGATACAATCAAAGGATTGTTTGTTAGCAAAGTACGGCGACAACACTGCGTATTCCAGTCCAAACTTTCTCTCTAATTAATTGAACATTAATGAATTGCGACAACAATTTGATTCAATTAGTAATCAGTCGACTGTTGCTACACCCCGAAAGTAAAATATTAAACTTCGTCTAGCGGAAATTAGCGGAATAATCCATTTAATCCGACCTTTATTTATACCTTGGATGATTTTTCTAAATACTCAAGGGTGTGTGTGTGGGTGACGTAGACTTCATACTACGAAGATGTTTCGAAATGTCATGCTATTTTCCCGCAGAAATGTAGGTGGACTTTGTAATTATATCCCTATAACTGAGCTCAAATGTTTTTGCAGGAGATAAAAAAAAACTAAAGAATTTTGAATTGGTTTAGTTTGAACAACAAGACACAAGAGCTGAATTGTCAGTAAACTTCTTCTAAAATTTCTACTCCGTTTATTTGTACATTCATCTCTTTTTGTTCTTCCCCTATGACCATAATTTCAGATTTTTCTTTCACTCCAAATTCTTTACAAACTGCATTCCAAATTTCCAAGTTTTTCTGTAAATCCTCCTGTATCGACAGCCTTTTCAAGGTTTATGAATCCCATATGAACTTCTTTTCCTTGCTGAGAGAACTTTTCAGTTATTAGTTTAACCGTAAATATGTGGTCGGTCATATACTTCTACCTTTTCTAAATCCACTTTGTGACTCTTCAAGAGTATTTTCTTTTGTTTGTCTCATCCTATTGCCAACAATTTTTTCATATATTTTTATTACTTACTTTACTAAGGAGAATTATTCCTCTATAGTTATTGCAGTCATGCCTGTCCCCATTTTTACATCTTGGCACTACTAAGGCTGTTTTCCAATGTTCCGGTGTCTGTTCTTCGTTCCACCGACATTATACAGTCTTAAGAATATTTTTATTCCTGTATCTCCTAGATTTTTTATCTCTGTTGTTAGTTTATCTGTTCCCTGTGACTTTCCATTCTTTAATTCCCTTATTTTTTCTTGCAGTTCGTTTATGGTTATATTTTCATTAATTTCTTTTATTACATCCTTTTGTCTGTTATTTTGTACTTTTTTTTCTGCCCCTAGTAGCAACTAGAAATATTCTTTACATTCGTTCATTGTTTCGTTTTCCTTTGTTATCTTTTTTCCGTCTTTATTTTTCATTCTCAACTTATTTCTTGAGCTTTCTTTTCTTAACGACTCTAAAGTTTTATGAAATTGTTCTTGATTCGATTCACTATCTTTTTACAATTTTTCGCCAAATTCTTTTCACTGACTTTTTTTGCTGCTGTTACCATCTCTTTTACTGTTTTTCTCTTCTTGCATGTATATTTTATAATTTTGATTTGTTCTGTGGTTTAGATACATTTTCCATGACCTATTTTTCGGTTTTACTTGTCGTTTTATTTCATCTGTCAATCATGCTGTTTTTTTTCGTATACTTGTTTTTTTACTCGTATTCTAATTTTTTTACTAGTGCCACATATTTCTTTAGCTGCCTCCAGAACTATTTTCTTAAAATTGTTCCTCATTTCTTCTATATTACTATTTTCAGATATATCTCTATTAAGTATTAGAGAATTTTCCGTTATCTATTTTTTGTATCTATATGCGATTTCTTTATTTTGTAGTTTGTATGATGTCACCGATTCATTTTCTATTACTTCTTCTATTTTTTGTTTCAATATCATTTTATAATTCATCTACATTAGTTTTATTTTGTAAACTCCATTTTTCAGATATCCCCAAAAATAAAAATCCAGGGGTGTCATGTCTGGTGAACGAGGGGGCCACTTAACAAGACCATTTTTTTGCGGGAAATTACAGCTCCCAACTCAGGATGAACTTATCAACTCGAGAACGGTTTGAGATAGAGCAATTTGGCGAACACCATTCGATTCAGGATGACAAAATTAGTATAACCTATGAATTTGAAGTCTACCGGCGAAAAAAAATACTCGAAAAATCATGAAAAGTACAAATTCATCAGAATCACTTGAAATTAGCACTATATACCCAAAATTTCATGCTGATTTCGAAAATATATGATTTTGATATGCTCAGATACAAGGTGTAACATAAAAACCGATAAAACGTCAAAAATTCCCTCGCACCATCAAATTTTTTTAACATTTTTATTCTTAATTTTTCGAAAAATCCCCAACTTCCGTCAAAACTATCTCGACGAGCTCATTTCAAATAACGCCTCAAAAACTGAATTCGATAAAGGAATAATGAAATGAGGGCAATGTTTCCGCTGGAATCTAAAAATTGGCAGTATTTGGATAATCCTTCCTCGAATCCAATTTTTGATACATAATTCGAAATTAGCTCAAGTGAATCAGATTATTTTGTATTTTTCAAGATTTTTAGAGGTCTACCTCTTTCTTTTTTTCTTGTCGATCGACTTTAAACTCTCATATTATACTAATTCCGTTATCCTGGGTCGATTGGCGTTCGCAGAATTGCTCTATCTCTAACCGTTCTCGAGTTTAAAGGTTTATCTGGAGTTGAGAGCTGTCATTTTCCGCCAAACATTTTTTTTATATTTTTGTTGTCATGTTCGTGAAAATCAACTTTTTTTGTATACGCTCACCAAATTTAAAATCGATTCCGACCCTTGATGTGAACTGCGGAGTTCAAGGGGTAAGTCTCGATATTTTCTCCATATTTCCTCCTCTTTTCGTACGATGTTCATTTCGCCAGGGCCGAAAACTCATGAAATAAGTGATAATATTACTGTAAAACTATTTCTTCTCTTTGTAGTATTTTATAGTAGAATGAACCATTTTCTTCTCTTTTCAGGTATGATAATATCCATGCCATTTCTGCTGGCCACTTTTCTCGTATACGCTCTCTTACCGGAACCCAACCTGCACAGAAGAGCTTTGATGTCATACGTGCTTACCCTGCTGCTGGGATATATTTTACTAGTCGCTGTCCAGCTTTCCACAGAAGAAATTGCTCCGGTACCATGTCACATTCTAGGTGAGTGACTGCTATAAATGGCATCGAGAAACCCTTTCTGTTTTCTTGGTTGCAAAATTAAGCTAGTAAGGAAAATGAATTTCCATGAAAATGTCTTAACGTACTTTTTTTTCAGCTTATTCAATTATATTCTTCTTCACCGTCTCCTTCTTCTGGATGAATGTTATGTGCATCGACATGTGGCTGGCTTTCAGGTGTGTATTTCGACTGGTTTTGTAGTTTCATAGATTGTTGTATAAAAAACATTTATTAATAAATTGATGGGTGTAGCCGTTACTACGCGGTAGGTGTGTAGAGGCTTTTTGTTATAGTTGTTCGATTATGGCCATATAGGATGAAACTGCCCTATCGTTAGTTTTACAATTTGAAGAAGTACAAACACATATAAAGTTTTATTTCTCAATTTTCATGAATATTTATTGATTTTTCAGGGGTATGAGAGGATTCGGCAGCAGAAAAGAAGCCGAATTGAAGCGGTTCATCATCTACTGCATATACGCATGGGGAATGCCGATGTTGGATATCCTGGTGATCTTTTTGGTGAACACATACGGTGATGAAACGAAACCCTACCATCCATCGATTGGTGTCGAAAGATGTTTTGTTGGAGGTGAGAACATTCAAGCAATAATAATGGTGACAACAGGATTATCAAATACCATTCTGATATCCTTGCGACGTGAAATTCGCCTGCGAACTAGCTTCAAGGTACTCGCCTCTCATCAGTACAGAGTAGGTCGGACGACACTTTACAGCCGTCACGTAACAACTGTCTGAGGTTGATGCAGTCACCTCTCCTCTTTTGTATCATGTTGTGTACCTTACAGGTGGTCATCTTGTCCCGTCCATGTTAGACGGGAATCAGGAGGAATTGGCGATATGTTTGGGAAATGTTGAATAAATATTTGTTAAAATTGGTTGATTTACTACATCGTTGGTAGCCTTATAACGAAATAATGTTGTTGTTTGCAGAGGGATTGCCAAACTTCCTCTACTTCTACTTCTTAGCTATGATCATTCTCGTAGTTAACATAATCTTATTCGCTTTGACGGGAATCAAAATCCATCGAGTCCAGAAAGAAACTTTGATGCTCAAGCAGTCGGACAGCAAGAGACACTCATATGAAGACGATAAACAACAGTAAGTTCGAATATCCTTCAATACTTTTCACATACCAAGAAGATGTATTCGAAAATCTACGTAGTAGTCTACTATAGAGGCAAAAAAAAATTGAAGAGTTTAAATCTGGAACGCCTCTATGCCTTTAAAGAAATGTCTTCCTCTCCCTCTCACTTAGACTCTTACTCAGACTCTCTCTCTGACTCCTGACTCTCTCTATGACTCTCTCTCTCTCTCTGAGTCGCTCTCTTTCTTTCTCTCTCTAATTTGACTCGCTCTCTCTTTCTCTGATCGTACTCTTTGACTCTTTCTCTTTCTGACTCGCTCTCTCTGATCTGACTCTCTCTCTTGGACTCTCTTTGTCTCTATGACTCGCTCTCTCTGACCAGACTATCTTTTTGACTCTTTCTATGACTTCCTCTCTCTGACACGCTCTTTATTTCTCTCTGAGTCGCTCTCTTTCTTTCTCTCTCTAATTTGACTCGCTCTCTCTTTCTCTGATCGTACTCTTTGACTCTTTCTCTTTCTGACTCGCTCTCTCTGATCTGACTCTCTCTCTTGGACTCTCTTTGTCTCTACGACTCGCTCTCTCTGACCAGACTATCTTTTTGACTCTTTCTATGACTTCCTCTCTCTGACACGCTCTTTATTTCTCTCTGACTCGCTCTCTGTTTTTCTCTCTCTGAATCTCTGTGATTTTTCAAGAAACTTTTGACGTACTTACTTTTCTGACTATCCTTCTCTCTCTGACTCTCTCTAATACTATCTCTGAATCTCTTTCTCCCTCTCTGAATCTCTCTCCCTCTCTGACTGCCTTCTGCCTCTCTTTCTCTCTCTCTGCCTCCCTCTTACTCTCTCTGATTTTTTAACAATCTATTGACGTTGTACTCACTATTCTGTCTCTCTCTGACGTTCTCTTTCTGACTCGCTCTTTCTCTTTGATCTGACTTTCCAATCTCTCTCTTCTCTCTGACTCTCTCTCGTTTCTCTGACTCTCTCTCTCTCTTCTCTGACTCTCTCTTTTCTCTGACTCTCTCTCTCTCTCTTTTCTCTGACTCTCTCTCTTTTCTCTGACTCTCTCTTTTCTCTGACTCTCTCTTTTCTCTGACTCTCTCTCTCTTTTCTCTGACTCTCTCTATCTCTCTTTTCTCTGACTCTCTCTCTTTTCTCTGACTCTCTCTTCTCTGACTCTCTCCCTCTTCTCTGACTCTCTCTTCTCTGACTCTCTCTCTTTTCTCTGACTCTCTCTCTTTTCTCTGACTCTCTCTTTCTTTTATCTGACTCTCTCTATCTTTTCTCTGACTCTTTCTTTTCTCTGACTCTCTCTCTTTTCTCCCTCTCTCTCTCTCTCTCTCTCTCTTTTATCTCTCTCTCTCTTCTCTGACTCTCTCTCTTTTTTCTCTGACTCTCTCCCTCTTCTCTGACTCTCTCTTCCCTGACTCTCTCTCTTTTCTCTGACTCTCTCTTTTTTCTCTGACTCTCTCTTTCTTTTATCTGACTCTCTCTATCTTTTCTCTGACTCTTTCTTTTCTCTGACTCTCTCTTTTCTCCCTCTCTCTCTCTCTTTTCTCTCTCTCTTCTCTGACTCTCTCTCGTTTCTCTGACTCTCTCTCTTTTCTCTGACTCTCTCTCGTTTCTCTGACTCTCTCTATTTTCTCTGACTCTCTCTCTTTTCTCTGACTCTCTCTTTTCTCTGAATCTCTCTCTCTTTTCTCTGACTCTCTCTCTTTTCTCTGACTCTCTCTTTCTTTTATCTGACTCTCTCTATCTTTTCTCTGACTCTTTCTTTTCTCTGACTCTCTCTTTTCTCCCTCTCTCTCTCTCTTTTCTCTCTCTCTTCTCTGACTCTCTCTCGTTTCTCTGACTCTCTCTCTTTTCTCTGACTCTCTCTCGTTTCTCTGACTCTCTCTCTTTTCTCTGACTCTCTCTCGTTTCTCTGACTCTCTCTCGTTTCTCTGACTCTCTCTCTTTTCTCTGACTCTCTCTTTTCTCTGAATCTCTCTCTCTTTTCTCTGACTCTCTCTCTTTTCTCTGACTCTCTTTCTTTTCTCTGACTCTCTCTTTTTTCTCTGACTCTCTCTCTCTTTCTCTGACTCTCTCTCTCTCTCTCTGACCCTTTTCTCTGACTCTGTCTTTCTCTGTGATTTTTCTTTTTCAAGAAACTACTGACGTTGCACTTAATATGGATTTAAATTTATATATCTCTTTCAATCGCAGATACAAGCTGTACCTGAAGCTGCTTTTTGCCATGGGTGTGAACTGGATCACCGAGATAATATCTTGGGCCGTCAAATACTGTTGGCAGGATACCCCCAAAGCTCTCTTCTACTTCACAGACTTCATCAACGCCACCTACGGAGTCTTCATTTTCTTCATATTCGTCTTCAAGCGAAAGATATGGAAATCTTTGCAAAAGAGGTAAGACGTCGACATTAATTTTTTTAGGCGTTTGATGGTATCTTTGACCCAGAATCAATGTCAGTATGTCTGGTATGCGTACGCTATAGTGACGTCTGCACCTAGAACTCTTACGTTGATACGGCAGGTAAAAATTGAGATTTGATTCTTCATATATACATTGTTACACATGAAGTTCGCAACAGATGAAATATTTTTTTATTAAGACGTTGACTGTCGTGTCGGTCTATGAAACCGAAACAGTAATATCCCCGGTCTCACAGACCAAGATGGGGGATAGTACATACATCACATGAGGCCAGTTCGGTCTATGAGACCGAGTCAAATGAACTGCTCGTGAAGCCGTCGGTCTACAATACTATAAATAATATCGCGACTCTATGAGACCGAGTGATAAAAATATATTTTTTGAATACAGAGTGCTAATTTCGAAAATTTCAATGATATGATTCCTGTAGGCATCATCCACTCATAGTGTCCAATGGTTTCTAGGACTTTTGATTTTGCTCCGGCTTCGTAAACAAATATTGGAAAAAGTCGAAGTGACAATGGACAATAAAAATTTGAAGGAAATGTATAAAATTGGAAACTGAGCAACTTTTTTCCGTGGTATTTTTCTAAATAAAAAAAAAATGATTTTTTTTGAAGATTTTCGAAAAAATGTCAAATTCAACATGTTTAGAGTAGCACATGACAAAAGTAAGCTAATTTTTCACACACAAACTAACTACGAAGTAAAATTTTCATTATATCAATAAATAAAAAAAAAATCCATTTGTTGCGAACTTTATGTGTGATACTGTAGATCTCAATTACTTTCGCCTGTCCTCACATATCTTCTATGGAAATACCGTATGCTCACACAGTAGTTGAATTTCAGTTCACTAGTATTGAGTTGTTCAATTCTGTTGAGAGTAATTTGTTGATTATTGTTCTAGTGATTCAACTCAAAAAACTTAGTTATGATTGAAGGCCAGATAAGAAATCGACATCGATCCGAAATGTTTATGTAAGATTCTCAGTATTTTGTGGTGGCTATGAGTTGCATGGTTTTGAAATATAATCGAAAACATTATCGTTCATGATAGGTATCTAACATTGTTCGATATACTTTTTTCCACGACGTCAAGTCAAGCAATCAAAATTATTCACCAGGAAGGAAACAATATGTGTATTGGGAATGAAAAAAGTTTGATAGGGAATATAACGTCTGGTGTACCACAAGGTCCAATTCTTAGACCTCTGTATTGTTTCTCATATACATCAATTCAATGTCAAATCTTGATCTGCATGGTGACCTCAAATTATTCGCAGTTGACACAACATTAATTTATTTTGGGAAAAAAAGCTGATTTAAAAATAATTTCGCCTTGGTTGGACAATCATAAGTTGATTTTAAATATTGATAAATATTCCTTTATGTTTTGTCAAAAAGAAAATCAAGACATATTGAAAATTATTCAATTTTCAATGGAAACACTGCAAAATCTTCTGAAACAACAAATTTTTTGGGATTATACATTGATGAACAACTTTTTTAAAAAAGTCATATTGGAAATCTTCGAAAAAATATCCCCTATTATTGCATTGATTATCCTAAGCTTCATGAATATTCAAATATAGTTTACCGAATGGAAAAGGGTATGAAACTACAAACTCCGTGATGATCCGGAAAAACTGACTGCTGTCGCTCAGTACTAGTGAATTAGAATCATTGTGAAAGGTAACTCAAAAACAGGGCGCAAACTTTTATACATACTGTGATGTCGACAATTTCTGTCACAGCTGGCGGTCGATTTTTATTCATCGTGACTTCTATTCAATAAATTGTTTTGTAAAAACTTTGCACTATGTTCAGGAGTCCGACTAACTCAAGAAATTCTTCCCGATTATAGATATTATTGGAAAAATGCACCTATGATTTCTGGAGTATCAACACCACATTCAAGTAATTTCAGGCTCACATAGGAGGCAGATTTTTGTAAAAAATAACTGTACCCACAGTAGCAGTAAGTTAAATCTTCGTTTGCCGCTGAGGACTAGCTGCTCTTGGTGCTTTTCTATGATTTTTCTCTGGCACGGTGGTGATAAATTAACGTTCACCGAGTTTTTTCTCTCATTGTTCATATTCATGACAACATCTCACAGGTGGAAGATTAAACGTATTTTCCAGGATATTTCTTACAATCTTGAACATGGTGCACTTTACCTGCATGCTGCACGTTCCTAACACTTCAATATATACAGTGACTAACAAAAATATATGGTTTGCTTTGTATTTACCTGAAATTATTGTTAAGACTGCGGGTGTGGAATTTTTTTATCAACAAGCGTATATAACTAGTTATTATTCTCAAAAAAAAAGTATCTATACCAGGTGATCTATTCAACTCTGAGTGTATACAGATATATCTATGTAAAAGTATCTGAAATAAGAATGAGTTCGTCAACGTCAAGAGGAAGAGGAATACAGAAATGTAGACTTTCACAGTTTCAAAGTTAATCCTTGTTGGATAGACAACTCAGTGTTTCCTGATCATCTGATTCAACTTCTTGGCTTTTTTATCATCGGAACTAACGAAGGCGACTTTTCTGTGCTCACCCGATAGATATACAGGTTGTTTGAAAATTCGTTATCAAAATTTTAAGGGCGTATTTCTCTGATACAAATAAGACAATTTTTTCATCAAAATGTTTCCGCAAATGTTTCTATCTAGATTTTTTGTTCTTTTTTTATGATTCTTCTTCTTCAAAGGTCACGTTTCAGGGCTTACATAATCCAACATGACGAATGATTGTAAAAATCTGCAGGCAGATATATCTTTAAGACCTTTTACTACCCACAATTTTTTTTGCGGTGCGCCGCTGGTGAATTCTAGAGTAAGAAATGAATTACTTGTTTTATTCAAGTCGTCTCCAAAGCTCGAACACTTCTGAAGGGTTCGCTGGATCATTTGCCCCAATAACCACTCCCCACATCGTGAGGTAGGTGACTGTTGGGTCCAAGAATCATGTCGCCTGAGCAGGCGAAGTAAACCAAGGATGACGGATTTTTAGGTTTGAGAGCAGTGTGTCCACCAAGGACCCCTATTATCAGAACCACCATTTTAAAAGAATGGTTTTGGTAAAGCGCGGAGTTCAATGAGTAGATCTTGTCCCTTTTTCAGAGCCAAAAACTCAGTGACGAAAATCCTTGGTCTGTTGGTCGAGAAGGACTACATCAGGCTTATTGGCCTGAATTTGCCTGAGGGTGAGGAATGAGTAGTTCCAATAGATTCAGCACTACTCACTACCCTCACTATCCCCCGAAGCATAAGGCAGCACCGGTGTCTCGACTATACCGTACGAGTGTCGTAGATGGTAGTACAACACTTGCAGCGCCGCGTTATGCCTATTAGATTCAGGCTGAGACCGCATACCGTGGATGGGCCAATAGCAAATGCATTATGGTCTCAGCTACCCCACATCACGCTCTGCATCTACTGTCAGGGACCTCTATAGCCGCGACTACGGTAGACGAGGGTGTTGAAGACACCATCCTGGGAGGCCATTATGAATCCCTCAGTTTTCGACTTCAGCCCACTTGACCTTGATATCTCAAAAACTGAAAGAGCTATGAAGAAAAAAAAATAAAAACCTTGAAACTTGAACGCTCTATAGATTGGTAACGAAGCATTTGCGGACAAATGTTACAGAAAAAACAAAGTCTTATTTTGACCTGAAAATACGCCCCCAAAACCTCGATAATGAATTCCGAAACACCCTGTACATATAGTACAAAACAACCCCTCATTCATATATTCGTTATTTTTCAGATATTACATCTTCATCGGAAAACCACACCTCGCCCACGCCATGTCGACAACCCGAGGAGGAACTCGCACCAGCAACTTCTCCACCACCGAGACCGGTGCCAGTGTAAATACGGACTACCGCTTGCACGACATGAGAAACGGGAAAGGCGAGGAGAGAGCTCTGAACAGACACTGAAGTGATTTTTTTCGTCGTCATTTGTGCCATATACATGTATTATAATATTGAACACTTGCACGAAGTTATAGTTGCCGGCCACCGTTCGAATTGTGAGAATGAACGATCAGGAACAAGGATCAGTTTTGAGATAGGCTGGGACGTTTTCAAATGCGAATTCTGTGTCAAACTTCTTTTATTTCATAACTATTTTGCAAAATGTCTTAGATCACTGACATCTCTTCACATATTCGAGGATTAGCCGTGTGCTTATGTAATCTGAACTTTGAGAATGTTCAATTTTTCCAGGTCGTTGTCAGCCCGCATAATTTTATGTCGTTGAACATTTTTTAATGTATAACCACTAAATCTATGACCTCGTGCGTTTGTCAAGAGACTGCGTTCACCAAAACTATTTTGCAAAATGTCTTAGATCACTGACATCTCTTCACATATTCGAGGATTAGCCGTGTGCTTATGTAATCTGAACTTTGAGAATGTTCAATTTTTCCAGGTCGTTGTCAGCCCGCATAATTTTATGTCGTTGAACAACATTTTTTAATGTATAACCACTAAATCTATGACCTCGTGCGTTTGTCAAGAAACTGCGTTCACCAAAATATGGTATTATTTCGAAGAATCGGATTGAGTGAGGATGATGAGAAGACTTAAAACACTGGGCTATAGCTTCAAAATTCTACTAAGTCTAATCTACGTGTACTTAATATAGTGTTAGAGATCTATAGTTAGTTCATATCCAGCCAGTCTTTTTTAGACTCACCAAAAGAATTGAACTTGAAAAAAATGGAACTGGCGAAAAACAAGACTAAAATATGAATTTATGAAGATGTTTCATTTATCAAAACAAGCACTCAATAATACGAGTGCGGCTAGGATTCTCCATTTCACTAAGTAGCAGATATTAAATCCACAACATTCCTACAAAGAAAATTAAAATTGAAATGCTAAATATTTTTCAATAGTAAAGCTTCTTATACGTCGAATATCCAAAAATTAAATTGATATTCTTCCATATACCGTGAGACAAAATGCAGAAGATCCTAAGTAAGCCTAAGAAATGACAACTTTTTTCATTCGATTTATCGAAATTTGTTTATATCACTAATAACTTGTTTCACACTCATGAATAACTGGGATCAGTTTCATCAAAAATGCAACCGCCTGTAGCTCGAGGCTAATTATGATATACCAAAGAATAATAAATTGTTCGTGATTATTGAGTATTATTATTTCTACCCTTACTTTGTGCACTGCGGTTATCGATGACTAGAACTATACAGTGAGCATCATAAGTGTTGCAGAATGACACTGGGTCTCGTATAGTATGGAATTTAGGTAACGCCTTGGAAAAAAATCCGAAGGGGTTAGATCTGGTGATCTTGGAGGCCATTCCAAAGACCTGTGGCGCCCGATCCATTGTCCTGCATAAACAGTATAAAAGTCCAAGTCAACTTAGACAGGCGAACCTACTCGAAGTTACCAGCTCCGAGAGTTGACATATAGAGAGCTACTGCCTTATCTTATTGTTTAGTGCGGTCGCCAAGTTGGTGAACAGGATCCTGCTGAAGAGAGTCGAGAATCTCGAGGGAGACCTTTTAACCTCGATTTAATTGTTTTTGGACGTTGTAAGCAAGCTCGGTACAATTTCGAATTGTACTCATCAAATTTTATTCTTTAAAAATATTTATATACAAAAATCAAACTCGACCGAGTTCGGCGAAATAAATTATATAATATTCCAGTTATGACATCACACACTCTTACTACAACCGTCTAAGCGAGGGTGTGCTCCCGGTCCGCTCCAGCCCCGTCTCCGTCCTCCAACGAGGAAAAATTAAGGAAATGTGCCGGTCGGTGCACCTCGTGGTAGAACTCCTTTGGATCTGCTAACTGCAACTCGTATTTCATACTAGGATCGTGGCGAACACCTGAAATTACGACAATAATACAAACGATTGCCAAACATCAAACTATTAGCAAGGCAATGTTGAGAACGGAGCAAGAATTATGCACGATATTTGTAACTGAAATGTCTATTTGAAAGCTACGTGAGCCACCATTATTATGGTATCAATAACAGTCATCAGTGGAACGAGTGGAATTAGATACGGTTGCACAATCTCTTTGGATACATCAAGTAGGAGATTAAGGCCAGTTCTGGGTCTCCCCCACCACATCGACATCTTCACCGATCTGTCTGGTGCATAGGTGTCATTGTGTGACCTTGAGATGTCCTTGGAAGATTTTGAAGGTGATGTTTGACCATGATAAAGATGGTTTGTATTCAGGGTTTATGTTTGACCTCGAGAAGACATGGTAATAGTTGAAAAATTGCATACACGATACTGAAACTTTTGGAATGGTATTGCGTTTTTTGGCTTATATATTTCATGTGTGCAATCAGATCAGGTGAGTGCAGAGACCACTGAGGACTAAAACCAATGACATTCAGGTGTCCTCACGACTAACTCGTTAGTATACGATATTTGTAGAGGAAGTCTGTACACAGCGGAAACTCAGTGCCTTATGTAAGTTCGCATTTCTCTCTCGTTCGGCACCCTTCGAACATTGCGGGTGGTCGTGGGGGATGTCTACTGGAGAATACTGATAAAATTGTGTGACATTCGCTTGTACTAAAATTCGAATATTTTGTTGTATAATTCAGGAAAGTAGTTGAATCAAGCAGGTTCTAGGCCTCTCCCCACTACTTTGACGTTATCAATGACCTTGAGTCGTCCTTGGGGGATATGTTCTTGGACTTTGGTAAATATTGGTGATAGTTGGCCGTATATGGCTTACTCGGAAATAAATATCTTTGTGGGTATTTTTTGGAATGCCTGCTTCTTCATAGGGGCAATATATTTGGGAAGACCTGCACTAACATCTATCGTGGCATTAGACATAAAAGTAGTTGTTTTCTTATTCAACCAAAACTAACGCATCTGGTTGAATAAAAGTAACTGATAAAGACACTCACCCATAAAGTTGTAGTTCCACGACCCTTGCGACGGCGCCATGAAGAACCCGAGGAACCTGTCCGACAGCAACATCTGCACTTTCTCGTAATGGCTCGGCAAATACCCCTTCGGATTGTTACCCTTGTCCGTATTCTGCCTGCCCCACTCGAAACCGGAGGGCGTCAACTTGTAAGCGGTGAGAGAACAAGAGCCCGGAGTGAACGAACACGTGATTATGATGGTTTTCTCGCCGTCCCAAGCGGGGTTGTCGGACATCAACTTTGCGTGCGTCGTGATATCCTGAGGGGACAGTTGAGGCAGCTCGTTCGGCTGGGTGTGAATCCACCCGAGAGGCTCCATGTCCTCCAGGAACATGTGACTGGGCGGCAGATTCGGAATGTGGACCGTCTGGTGAGTACCCCACTGAGGGGGGAGGACTAGGCAGCGGAGCTCCTTCACTTGCGGGTTGTCAGGCGGGCTCACACCGTACAAGAAGGCACAGATCTGAAAGGAGAATAGTAATTCGTAATTTTCCTGGAATTAAAATTATTGGATCGAAAAAAGAAAGAACTTGATTATATAAAAGAGTGGCATGTGTATCACGAAGACATTGTTTGCTTCCTCGAAATGATTTATTAATCCAATCCGTCACCACAGATGCCATCTGACAACACTTTATCTGTCACCTATTATCTGCTAACACTTAATCTGTCACCTATCATCTGCCAACACTTCAAACTGCTTTTGATAGGTCATGAAAGGACCTCTTCAAAAGCTGTTTAAAGCAGGTGATGACCAGTTGAAAAACAGTTCATCATGAAGTGTTGGCAGATGACGGATGACAGGTGACAATGGGCGGGAAGGTGTCATGTAAAATTTGGCGAGCTCTGATTGGTCGACACAAGTCGTTTTTTGATATTTCCACATCCTTCTGGTTGAACCTCTCGCCGACTTACCTGTGCCCTCAAATCCGATATAGTGACGAACTTCTTGAGCACGTTCTTAGGCAAGATGTAGGTGTACCCTGTTTCTTTGATGTCGTCGGAACTGACATAGATGTGGTTCGTCCTGAGATGCAGATTCGTGGCGGATATGGCTCGAACTCGCCATTCAGTCTTCGAACTGAACGTCTGCGTTTCGTAGTTGCTGGTGGTACTCGTGATGATTTCGTCGCCGTGTTTGTTAACGGTTCGCGTGGTGGTGGCGGTCAGCTGAGACTGCTCCTTCGTCTGCTTCTCGATTTCCGCTATTTGCTGTCTTTGGGCGGACGGGGCGCTTATTTCCATTCCGAGGATGATGTCTCGAATTTCCGACTGCGTCAAAGAAGCGACGTTTACGCTGAAAGGTTCATGAAGATGTAATTTAGGCATTTTGTATGCTAATGATATTATAAGTACATCATGTTTTTTTTTATTATATGCTGTATTTTGACAGGACGGATAAAAAATACTGTGGAAAAACCAAACATATATCTAAAAGTAAGTGACTCACTTATTTTTCTTTCCGTAATCAGCCAGAATAAGATCTTTGAGTTGCACCTCCACTTTGATCCATTCATCATCAGACAATGTCGGCCAAATGTGATGAGGTTCAGTTATTGTTGTTTTGTCAGGTTTCAATATGACCTTCGTTCGTTCTGTGTTCACATGCAAAGCTCTCAGTATAAGAATCAATCTTGAGAAAGCCTGAAATAGAATACAAAAACGGTGATCTTTGATCTCTAAATGGAGAATCCAAAAATTGGCGCAGTCGGTATGACACATTTTTCAAGACATCACAAAGATAACAGAGGATTGTAAACTTACCGTGTACGAAGAAATTGTCTTCAGCCAATCATCGTATAGATTGAACAGCACCATCTGAGGTTCAGTAGCTTTCAGAATAAGATCACCAAACTTTTCGATTTTAAGACAAGCTTGGAACGGCAACTGCAGCTCGGAGCCTTTGATGACGATATTGGGGAAATCGAGCAAATGTACTTCCAAGGGGTCCAACATGCCCTTCCTAGTGACGATGATTTGCTTCGGCTGTTCCTCAACCGGCAACGAACGGATGAGAGCAGCAACTTCTTCAGCGGTTTTCCATTTTGCCAACTAAAATTAAATTAAATATCATACCAAATACTTTGCATGCAATTTTCAAGTCGAATTTACCTGTCCTAAACGTTTCTGCCCTGCCCACACCGAAGTATGGATGATCTTCAAGAACAGCTGCCCTGTCCTAGGATTAAAGATGAATATAGCCCCGTTGATGGGCTTCGTTGTCAAGTTTCCTTCAAACGTCTTGTGAATCGTCACCCTGTACACGTTGGTGTCATCCACGAACCAAATGATTTGATTGGAGAACAGCTCTCCGTAGTTTTGACTGGATAGGTAAGGTTCGGTAGGTTCACTAGAGTACAGTTGCAGGGCCTTACGAATTCTCTCCCTCAATACGTACAATGCGGGATTGGCTTTCATTATCTTCGCCATCGCCTGCTGGATCAAGGGTTTACATCCAGGGAACCAATTACCATAAGCACTACAAAATTATAATCACGTCATGGCGCAGTAGGTAGGATATGGCCAAAATAAGTCAGTCATTCATTCAAATAAATTAATATTTCCGTCTATAACTCGTCTTGGGTCCCAACCGCCATAGTCAAAAATCATGTGAAAACCACCTGAAACTCATGTTGGAACTTTCAAACAATATTTAATATTCCAGTCTCTGATTTATGATAATGGCGCAGTCGGTAGGATATAATAAATATTCACTGATTTCTCTCTTTCTATCGCAACTTATCAATAATATCTATTGGAAATGTCCATTCAAGTTCGCGATTGATGAAGTGTTTCCTTACCTGTGAAGATTATATGCCAAATCGATAGCAATCAGCACTCCGGTAGGTGACGGATAAATGGACATATTGTCTGTTGTGTAATCCAAAAACTTAGCTCTAGCATATCGCTCGACATCGTGAGAGTCGTAGTCACCCCACCTGAGCTGTACGTCGATCCAATATTTTTGGGTGGTGGTATTATCCATGGTGTCTCTGCAAAAACGATGTTTATTTGCATTATTGTTTCCACAGGCCGAATAATATGTCCATTTATAAGACTGGAAACATAATAACTCACTTTGTATCTGCCAACAACGATGGTCTGGAAACGTTCCATTTGTAAGCTGAAAACAAAAGAATATCTGCACAAGACGAATTCATTTTGTAAGATTTCCTAGGATGGATAGTTTCCTTCTGTACGGTTTCTATTTCCAAGGCATCCAATTCTTGATCGAACACCTGAAAGAAGAACAAAATCGATCAAATTCCACATATGGCAGTCTCGGAAACAGTAATACCAACCTGACACAGATCCATCACGATAGACTCGTGCACTTTTTGCCACAAGTGAGCCCTGAAGATTTGGATCAGCGATATTTTCAACGTGGGAATTTTACCGTGCATGAAAATACCGGTCAAGTCGAGTTGCACCTGGAAACCGACGTATACGTTCGCTCTGTTTATGGTAGGGGACCACCATAAGGTGAATCGACGGTTGGGGATTTGATTCAAACCGGATCTCTGAGCGTTTGTCAGTTTTTTATATTTCATCGACTCTTCGAACCCTGATGCCTTCTCCCTAGAAACAAATTTGCATTTCATAATTTAGATAAGGCATCAACAAATGATTCTTGTTCCAAAATTACAGGGAAGGCTGCTTAAATATGTCGCTTGTTTCAATTTCAAGGAACGATACAATTGATAGTGACTGTGGTCGGGTTTCATTAGAGTTTCAATCTTGGTAAGGAGACATCCAAATGTTAATCCTAAAACTAACCATTTTGGGTCGGTCGCTTAGATGTAATCTTATTTCGCGTTTACGCCCGATTCAACTGACCAATGATGGCCAGTTGAGCAATGAGCCCGATTTGAAGTGTCAGTTCTCTCCTAAAGCGATAAGTCTTGGTGAAACTCGGTCTGAAAAGATTCACATAAAAACTCAAGATTCTATTTATAATTTTGTTCCCTCTTCGCTTTCGAATTTGGAAATTAATAGCAACACAGGAAGTACTTATTGTTCAACACGAATACCCCACGTTGGACGCCAAATTTTTACCAAAGTGAACCATAACGATCAAATATTTCTTCGCACACCAATTTTGACCACCACATAAAAAACCGAGCAATTCCGCAACTAAAAAAAAATCCGATGCACATATCAATCATATTAGTCTTATTTCTTCTTTGCATTCGAATTTAAAAAATAATAGCAAGACAAAGTAATTATTATTCAATACGAATAACCCACGTTGGGCGCCAATTTTTATTTTTTTTTTCAAAATGAACCGCAATGATCGAATATTTCTTCGGTCACCAATTTTGACCACCACATAAAAAACCGAGCAATTCCGCAACTAAAAAAAATCCGATGCACATATCAATCATATTAGTCTTATTTCTTCTTTGCATTCGAATTTAAAAAATAATAGCAAGACAAAGTAATTATTATTCAACACGAATAACCCACGTTGGGCGCCAATTTTTTATTTTTTTTTTCAAAATGTACCGCAATGATCGAATATTTCTTCGGTCACCAATTTTGACCACCACATAAAAAACCGAGCAATTCCTCAACTAAAAAAAAATCCGATGCACATCAATCATATTAGTCTTATTTCTTCTTTGCATTCGAATTTAAAAAATAATAGCAAGACGAAGTAATTATTATTCAACACGAATAACCCACGTTGGGCGCCAATTTTTTTTTTTTTTTGTCAAAATGAACCGCAATGATCGAATATTTCTTCGGACACCAATTTTGACCACCACATAAAAAACCGAGCAATTCCTCAACTAAAAAAAATCCGATACACATATCAATCATATTAGTCTTATTTCTTATTTGAATTCGAATTTAAAAAATAATAGCAAGACAGAAAGTAATTATCATTCAACACGAATAACCCACCTTGGGCGCCAATTTTTTTTTTTTTTTTCAAAATGAACCGCAATGATCGAATATTTCTTCGGTCACCAATTTTGACCACCACATAAAAAACCGAGCAATTCCTCAACTAAAAAAAATCCGATACACATATCAATCATATTAGTCTTATTTCTTATTTGAATTCG
The DNA here is from genome assembly GCA_958502065.1 of Chrysolina americana. Taxonomy (NCBI): domain Eukaryota; kingdom Metazoa; phylum Arthropoda; class Insecta; order Coleoptera; family Chrysomelidae; genus Chrysolina; species Chrysolina americana. The sequence continues at coordinate 101,243,686 of OY293412.1, read as the reverse complement.
AATTTAAAAAATAATAGCAAGACAGAAAGTAATTATCATTCAACACGAATAACCCACCTTGGGCGCCAATTTTTATTTTTTTTTCAAAATGAACCGCAATGATCGAATATTTCTTCGGTCACCAATTTTGACCACCAGATAAAAAACCGAGCAATTTCTCAACAAAAAAAAAATCCGATGCACATATCAATCTTATTTCTTCTTTGAATTCGAATTTAAAAAATAATAGCAAGACAGAAAGTAATTATCATTCAACACGAATAACCCACCTTGGGCGCCAATTTTTATTTTTTTTTCAAAATGAACCGCAATGATCGAATATTTCTTCGGTCACCAATTTTGACCACCAGATAAAAAACCGAGCAATTTCTCAACAAAAAAAAAATCCGATGCACATATCAATCTTATTTCTTCTTTGAATTCGAATTTAAAAAATAATAGCAAGACAGAAAGTAATTATCATTCCAACACGAATAACCCACCTTGGGCGCCAATTTTTATTTTTTTTTCAAAATGAACCGCAATGATCGAATATTTCTTCGGTCACCAATTTTGACCACCACATAAAAAACCGAGCAATTCCTCAACTAAAAAAAAATCCGATGCACATATCAATCTTATTTCTTCTTTGAATTCGAATTTAAAAAATAATAGCAAGACAGGAAGTAATTATCATTCAACACGAATAACCCACGTTGGGCGCCAATTTTTATTTTTTTTTTTCAAAATGAACCGCAATGATCGAATATTTCTTCGGACACCAATTTTGACCACCACATAAAAAACCGAGCAATTCCTCAACTAAAAAAAATCCGATACACATATCAATCATATTAGTCTTATTTCTTATTTGAATTCGAATTTAAAAAATAATAGCAAGACAGAAAGTAATTATCATTCAACACGAATAACCCACCTTGGGCGCCAATTTTTTTTTTTTTTTCAAAATGAACCGCAATGATCGAATATTTCTTCGGTCACCAATTTTGACCACCACATAAAAAACCGAGCAATTTCTCAACAAAAAAAAATCCGATGCACATATCAATCATATTAGTCTTATTTCTTCTTTGCATTCGAATTTAAAAAATAATAGCAAGACAAAGTAATTATTATTCAATACGAATAACCCACGTTGGGCGCCAATTTTTATTTTTTTTTTCAAAATGAACCGCAATGATCGAATATTTCTTCGGTCACCAATTTTGACCACCACATAAAAAACCGAGCAATTCCGCAACTAAAAAAAATCCGATGCACATATCAATCATATTAGTCTTATTTCTTCTTTGCAATCGAATTTAAAAAATAATAGCAAGACAAAGTAATTATTATTCAACACGAATAACCCACGTTGGGCGCCAATTTTATTTTTTTTTTTTTCAAAATGTACCGCAATGATCGAATATTTCTTCGGTCACCAATTTTGACCACCACATAAAAAACCGAGCAATTCCGCAACTAAAAAAAATCCGATGCACATATCAATCATATTAGTCTTATTTCTTCTTTGCAATCGAATTTAAAAAATAATAGCAAGACAAAGTAATTATTATTCAACACGAATAACCCACGTTGGGCGCCAATTTTATTTTTTTTTTTTTCAAAATGTACCGCAATGATCGAATATTTCTTCGGTCACCAATTTTGACCACCACATAAAAAACCGAGCAATTCCTCAACTAAAAAAAAATCCGATGCACATCAATCATATTAGTCTTATTTCTTCTTTGCATTCGAATTTAAAAAATAATAGCAAGACGAAGTAATTATTATTCAACACGAATAACCCACGTTGGGCGCCAATTTTTTTTTTTGTCAAAATGAACCGCAATGATCGAATATTTCTTCGGACACCAATTTTGACCACCACATAAAAAACCGAGCAATTCCTCAACTAAAAAAAATCCGATGCACATATCAATCATATTAGTCTTATTTCTTCTTTGCATTCGAATTTAAAAAATAATAGCAAGACAAAGTAATTATTATTCAACACGAATAACCCACGTTGGGCGCCAATTTTTTATTTTTTTTTCAAAATGTACCGCAATGATCGAATATTTCTTCGGTCACCAATTTTGACCACCACATAAAAAACCGAGCAATTCCTCAACTAAAAAAAAATCCGATGCACATCAATCATATTAGTCTTATTTCTTCTTTGCATTCGAATTTAAAAAATAATAGCAAGACGAAGTAATTATTATTCAACACGAATAACCCACGTTGGGCGCCAATTTTTTTTTTTTTTTTTGTCAAAATGAACCGCAATGATCGAATATTTCTTCGGACACCAATTTTGACCACCACATAAAAAACCGAGCAATTCCTCAACTAAAAAAAATCCGATACACATATCAATCATATTAGTCTTATTTCTTATTTGAATTCGAATTTAAAAAATAATAGCAAGACAGAAAGTAATTATCATTCAACACGAATAACCCACCTTGGGCGCCAATTTTTTTTTTTTTTCAAAATGAACCGCAATGATCGAATATTTCTTCGGTCACCAATTTTGACCACCACATAAAAAACCGAGCAATTCCTCAACTAAAAAAAATCCGATACACATATCAATCATATTAGTCTTATTTCTTATTTGAATTCGAATTTAAAAAATAATAGCAAGACAGAAAGTAATTATCATTCAACACGAATAACCCACCTTGGGCGCCAATTTTTATTTTTTTTTCAAAATGAACCGCAATGATCGAATATTTCTTCGGTCACCAATTTTGACCACCAGATAAAAAACCGAGCAATTTCTCAACAAAAAAAAATCCGATGCACATATCAATCTTATTTCTTCTTTGAATTCGAATTTAAAAAATAATAGCAAGACAGAAAGTAATTATCATTCAACACGAATAACCCACCTTGGGCGCCAATTTTTATTTTTTTTTCAAAATGATCCGCAATGATCGAATATTTCTTCGGTCACCAATTTTGACCACCACATAAAAAACCGAGCAATTCCTCAACTAAAAAAAAATCCGATGCACATATCAATCTTATTTCTTCTTTGAATTCGAATTTAAAAAATAATAGCAAGACAGGAAGTAATTATCATTCAACACGAATAACCCACGTTGGGCGCCAATTTTTATTTTTTTTTTTCAAAATGAACCGCAATGATCGAATATTTCTTCGGACACCAATTTTGACCACCACATAAAAAACCGAGCAATTCCTCAACTAAAAAAAATCCGATACACATATCAATCATATTAGTCTTATTTCTTATTTGAATTCGAATTTAAAAAATAATAGCAAGACAGAAAGTAATTATCATTCAACACGAATAACCCACCTTGGGCGCCAATTTTTTATTTTTTTTCAAAATGAACCGCAATGATCGAATATTTCTTCGGTCACCAATTTTGACCACCACATAAAAAACCGAGCAATTTCTCAACAAAAAAAAAATCCGATGCACATATCAATCTTATTTCTTCTTTGAATTCGAATTTAAAAAATAATAGCAAGACAGGAAGTAATTATCATTCAACACGAATAACCCACGTTGGGCGCCAATTTTAATTTTTTTTTTTCAAAATGAACCGCAATGATCGAATATTTCTTCGGTCACCAATTTTGACCACCACATAAAAAACGATTCACGTATCCATTATAAGTGACCAATAATTTTCTTAATATACCCGGTTTTTTTAACGTAGTTCATTCAGAAATATATAATTAATCCTCCTACATACCAGAAAAGACCTTCCCACGTCGGGAAGTAGGTTCCCTTGAATAAGGTATGCTCCAAAATACCCTCGACTCCTCCGAGGGCTTGAATCATGTCCGTTCTGTAATTGTTCAGATTCCATAGTTTTCCGTCGTGCCTTTGGTGAGTCCACCAGAACGGATTTTGTTTCAACACCTCGAAAAAAAAAATAACAAATGAGTCACTACAACCCGGTACAGGAACTGAGAAGCAAAGCACACCCGTCGTTAAAAAAATGTCAACTTACTTGATACTGCTTGAACTCCGTTCTGATCCTCCATCCCTTGTCGTAGGCCAGCGTGTGCCTGTCCTTCTGAAACAGGGTGTTGATCCTCGGTATGCCCCTGTCCCACGAATCTTCCAAATCCTCCAAGGTCAGCCTCCTGTTCTGAGCGTTGGCTTCCTGTCGCTTCAAAGCGTACTCGGCCCACACCCTCTGCGAGTCGATGAACTCCGACTCCCACGGCTGGATGTATCGGTACAAATTCGGAATGAGCTGATCCTCGTCGTGGCTGATACCGGAGCGGAAATGAGTGATGCCCACGTCGGTCTGTTTGGACCATCTCAGATCGGATTGCGGGATGAGAACGTGGCCCATCGACAGCATGCCGAGTCCTCCCAGTTCCTTCGGGGTGTAGAACACGACGGGGGGAAATCTGCTAGGCATTTTGGAGTTGAGACCGATCTTTATGCGCGTCTGGATTTTGTTCTCGCACTTGACGAGCAGGTCGAGGAGTTCTTGGGTGTTGACGACGGCTTCGCGGAAGTACGTCATCAGACCAATTAGAGCTGTGTTCCACTTGTTGACGATCTGAAAGGAATAGGGACATTTAAAATTGTGCTATATTATCATAAAACTCTGAGACAATATTTGCAAATAGCCAAGCCAAGCTATTCACGAAATTAACTTTGAATATTGGTCCTTCGAGCCGGATAGCGTTATTTTTGATGAAATTAAAATTCGAAATACCTTTGTGAAAGTTGTAGATCCCGACGCCATCAGGATTTGACGGACCCTATTGTGGAAGCGACTCATAGACTCGTCGTCCACCCGCAAAAAGCATTGCGCTGTCCTTTCTTTACTGCCTTCATGCTGCAAATTCCACACCCCGTCCCTGTGGGTGAATTCGTCGTGTTGGGTACGACACTGAAATAAAAATCATTCGTTAGGTATGGCATTAGAGATTGTTACCGTTCCTAAATACCTTAGGTAAGATCCTACACTCAAAACCAGACATGTTGAACAGTAAGTTAGGGTTATCCTTGGAATAGACGCTGACGAAACTGTTTTCCCACTGGATGGTAGTCACCGATCTCGGCAAACGGTTCTTTATATCCCAAAACACCGCTCTTCCCCTGAAAGAAACAACAGTCAACGTTTTTCCCGATGAAAAACCTTTTCTAGAAACTCACAGATTAACATCGTGCTTCATCAATCGCATCCTGGCGTCTCTGGGCCAGCACTTCTTGTTGTTATAGCCGACAATATTCTCGTTGTTCGGATCCGGATGCTCCGTCAAATATCTTTGGATCAGATCCTTAGCTTCTTCCGCTGAAAATCTGCAAAAAAATATTCAAATTAAGTAACATATCCAAGAGCAATGAAAGCTCAATTTTAATTGCATGCTGAAGAACTGTCATTTATGAACACCGTTCAACTATACATTTTTTATGATTGCCGAATCAAGACTAAAAAATGTTTTATTCGTTTCATAAAATCATCAAAGTCAGAGTCCCCTGAAATGAATGCAGGAATTAAACGTTTTTCTTTTTCATTTTTTGGCACAGAATTTGAAAATGTTTCGAAAAATCCAACTATACGTCATAGATTTGACGATGGCTAACGATATATTGTTGAAATAATGTCTTAATGTACACCTGCATTCTATGGTTTCAAAATATTACCATGCGTTCCCAAACATTTCGTCTACGATGTCATTTTATCAACGCAAGAATGCGATTTTTTTTTCAAATGACCCTATAATTTCAAAGTGAAACACCAAAAAAAAAAGCTCTAGTTCACGGAACGTATGTCCTACGATTTGATAGACGGTCACGTATTCCCCACGTTGGGCGCCATAAAGATTCAACCAAAACAAACAATAGTGATCGGATATCTCACTGAAAACCAATACAAACTAGTCGACAACCCTACCCTGACCAATCCTTACCTGAAAAACATGTGTATCCTATCGACGTATCTGCAATACAGCCTGATCGGGTGACAGGTCTCGGACTGCACGTCCTGGAACGTCAAGAAATCGTTGGGCATCTGCGGAGGCCCGGCCATCTCGCTGGCCCTCTGCAACCCGAGCACCAGCAGATCCAACACCAGCCCGTAGTACTGCGTGACGAACGATGCGAACTGCAAACCTCGAATGATACCGTAACTGTTCGTATGGTTCATGTCCTTGTAGTTGATGACGACGTTGTTCTTGGCGGTCATGTAATCGGCGATGTTGTGATCGACGATCAACCGCAGCAGCCTGTTCAGCAGCGTCAAATCGATCTTCTCGTACAGCTTCTCGAACTTGGACTCAAGCAGGACGTTGCACTCGCCCTCGTTGACGTCCCACACGTCCTGCAGGTTGTTGATGCCCTGGCACCACTTGTAGACGAGCAGCGGCGGTGGTTCGCTGTCCGCCGGTTTTATCCACGGCGGGAACAGGCGTCTTTTGTCAGCCTCGTACCAGAGGTACTGATCCAAGTAGGCGTCGGTGATCTTCTCCAGAGGCTCCACGTCGTAGACCGGGATCAAATGGCTGTAGAGGTCCATGAACTCGATGCCCACTTCCTTGAAAGCTCGCTGCGTCAGTAAGTGACGCTTTATCCTGGACAACGCCTCGTGGGGATTGTCGTAGGCCTGCTCTATCAGCCCCAGCTCCTCTCGCTGGCTCTGGTTCAGGCGGGATTTCACGCTGTAGGCCTCTTTCAGCCTCTCCAACGCGAGGATGAGCAGTTTCGTGTCGTGCTTGTAAGAAAGCGGTGGAAACGGTATCGGAGCGAATCTCCTCGACTCCAGCCAATGAACGGTGGTCGTGTAAATAGCCACGGCCTCTTCTGGCGAGATGTACGGTCCGTCTTTCAGGTAGTTGTGCTGTCGCTCTTGCTCGGCTTTGAGGTACAGCCTGGTGAGTCGCCCGAGGTTCTTTTTGCACACGGTCTTGTCGACTGTGGCGCCTCTGCGAATTCTTTCGCGGTTGTAATGCGCCGTGTTGGTCCACCAATCGGCCTTCATTTTGACATATCTGAGAATCATGTTTTCGATGGGGATGGGCAGTCCCGGAACTTTCCAGGGGATGTTGGCCTTCCAGCATCGCCACGCTTCCGACAAGTGCTGCAGGATGGTTCTCGCCTTGTTTTGTTTGATTCCTAGAATTCGTTAGAGTTTAAAACAGCTTTTGGCAAAAATATATTTGAAAATACTCACCCTCTGGCATCATATCGACGATATCGTGCATGACCGATGCCCTCAACTCGAGGTCAAAGTGCGACTCCACTCTCTGTTTGGTGACTGTCTTAGCAACACCTTTGGAGTGACGACCTTCGAATTGACGCGAAAGCAGATTGCCCAACCACCGCTCCAGCAAAGGGGTAATACCCCTCATGAAGAACAGCCACACCCTCCAACCGGGAGCCCAAATACCACAACCGGGACCTTTACCAACAGGACCCTGAAAGACAAGACACAGCAATTTTTAGGTTACATACAACAGCGACCGCCCAATATTGACATTTACGTAAAGAATCCAAAGTTATTCAATGCAAAACAGTCTAATATAACGTTCGTACCGTGTTGAATCTGTAATATATGAGATGCTTCAAGTCCTTGCACATCCGTATTTGCCTCATGAGTTTGTATTTGTATCTGTACATTCCCGTCAATTGTCCTACGTGGGCGAAAATGTATTGCAATCCGTCGGATAATTGGAAAGCATCCACGTTGTTCAGTCTATACTGTACGTGGGAATCTATTATCAGTTTGGTCAAACGCAAGATTTCTCTGCACAAGTGGAAAGCTGCAAGGTAATGATAAAAATAAGGCTAAGTTGAATTCAATATATATCTCTCTCTTCCCCAACTTCGTATTTATTTTATAAATTATTTCAACATTACTCCACAAGTATTTTATAAATTGTTTCTGCTTAGATTCCATTTATCCACACTATTTCATAAACGATTCTTCAGTTTATTTCAAAATGTTTACTTTGGAAATTTTAAGATTATTTCGGCATTCAATAACAATTACTAATATGATTTGGATAAGTGAAAGTAATTTATAAAATAATGTATAAATCGTGACATACTATATAAATAATATTGTATAAATACTCGTGAAATACAGTTTAGGCAACTCATAAAATAATATATGAATAAATCATAAAATAAGTGAAACAGTGGTTCGATTAGCATTTAAAACAACTGATTTATACAGTATTCGATAAATTCCATAAAGTATTTCCACACTATTTTATAAACAACTTATAAAGTATATTTCGAAATGTTTACCACGAAAGTTTCAAGATTATTTCTGTATCCATTAAACAATTAATATATTTTTAATAAGTGAAAGTAATTTATAAAATAATGTATAAATCATGACATACTGTATAAATAATATTGTATAAATACTCGTGAAATACAGTTTAGGCAACTCATAAAATAATATATGAATAATTCATAGAATAAGTGAAACAGTGGTTCGATTAGCATTTAAAACAACTGATTTATACAGTATTCGATAAAATCCATAAAGTATTTCCACACTATTTTATAAACAACTTATAAAGTATATTTCGAAATGTTTACCACGAAAGTTTCAAGATTATTTCTGTATCCATTAAACAATTAATATATTTTTAATAAGTGAAAGTAATTTATAAAATAATGTATAAATCATGACATACTGTATAAATAATATTGTATAAATACTCGTGAAATACAGTTTAGGCAACTCATAAAATAATATATGAATAATTCAAAGAATAAGTGAAACAGTGGTTCGATTAACATTTAAAACAACTGGTTTATACAGTATTCGATAAATTCCATAAAGTATTTCCACACTATTTTATAAACAACTTATAAAGTATATTTCGAAATGTTTACCACGAAAGTTTCAAGATTATTTCTGAATCCATTAAACAATTAATATATTTTTAATAAGTGAAAGTAATTTATAAAATAATGTATAAATCATGACATACTATATAAATAATATTGTATAAATACTCGTGAAATACAGTTTAGGCAACTCATAAAATAATATATGAATAATTCATAGAATAAGTGAAACAGTGGTTCGATTAGCATTTAAAACAACTGATTTATACAGTATTCGATAAATTCCATAAAGTATTTCCACACTATTTTATAAACAACTTATAAAGTATATTTCGAAATGTTTACCACGAAAGTTTCAAGATTATTTCTGTATCCATTAAACAATTAATATATTTTTAATAAGTGAAAGTAATTTATAAAATAATGTATAAATCATGACATACTGTATAAATAATATTGTATAAATACTCGTGAAATACAGTTTAGGCAACTCATAAAATAATATATGAATAATTCATAGAATAAGTGAAACAGTGGTTCGATTAACATTTAAAACAACTGATTTATACAGTATTCGATAAATTCCATAAAGTATTTCCACACTATTTTATAAACAACTTATAAAGTATATTTCGAAATGTTTACCACGAAAGTTTCAAGATTATTTCTGTATCCATTAAACAATTAATATATTTTTAATAAGTGAAAGTAATTTATAAAATAATGTATAAATCATGACATACTGTATAAATAATATTGTATAAATACTCGTGAAATACAGTTTAGGCAACTCATAAAATAATATATGAATAAATCATAAAATAAGTGAAACAGTGGTTCGATTAGCATTTAAAACAACTGATTTATACAGTATTCGATAAATTCCATAAAGTATTTCCACACTATTTTATAAACAACTTATAAAGTATATTTCGAAATGTTTACCACGAAAGTTTCAAGATTATTTCTGTATCCATTAAACAATTAATATATTTTTAATAAGTGAAAGTAATTTATAAAATAATGTATAAATCATGACATACTGTATAAATAATATTGTATAAATACTCGTGAAATACAGTTTAGGCAACTCATAAAATAATATATGAATAAATCATAAAATAAGTGAAACAGTGGTTCGATTAGCATTTAAAACAACTGATTTATACAGTATTCGATAAATTCCATAAAGTATTTCCACACTATTTTATAAACAACTTATAAAGTATATTTCGAAATGTTTACCACGAAAGTTTCAAGATTATTTCTGTATCCATTAAACAATTAATATATTTTTAATAAGTGAAAGTAATTTATAAAATAATGTATAAATCATGACATACTGTATAAATAATATTGTATAAATACTCGTGAAATACAGTTTAGGCAACTCATAAAATAATATATGAATAATTCAAAGAATAAGTGAAACAGTGGTTCGATTAACATTTAAAACAACTGGTTTATACAGTATTCGATAAATTCCATAAAGTATTTCCACACTATTTTATAAACAACTTATAAAGTATATTTCGAAATGTTTACCACGAAAGTTTCAAGATTATTTCTGAATCCATTAAACAATTAATATATTTTTAATAAGTGAAAGTAATTTATAAAATAATGTATAAATCATGACATACTATATAAATAATATTGTATAAATACTCGTGAAATACAGTTTAGGCAACTCATAAAATAATATATGAATAATTCATAGAATAAGTGAAACAGTGGTTCGATTAGCATTTAAAACAACTGATTTATACAGTATTCGATAAATTCCATAAAGTATTTCCACACTATTTTATAAACAACTTATAAAGTATATTTCGAAATGTTTACCACGAAAGTTTCAAGATTATTTCTGTATCCATTAAACAATTAATATATTTTTAATAAGTGAAAGTAATTTATAAAATAATGTATAAATCATGACATACTGTATAAATAATATTGTATAAATACTCGTGAAATACAGTTTAGGCAACTCATAAAATAATATATGAATAATTCATAGAATAAGTGAAACAGTGGTTCGATTAACATTTAAAACAACTGATTTATACAGTATTCGATAAATTCCATAAAGTATTTCCACACTATTTTATAAACAACTTATAAAGTATATTTCGAAATGTTTACCACGAAAGTTTCAAGATTATTTCTGTATCCATTAAACAATTAATATATTTTTAATAAGTGAAAGTAATTTATAAAATAATGTATAAATCATGACATACTGTATAAATAATATTGTATAAATACTCGTGAAATACAGTTTAGGCAACTCATAAAATAATATATGAATAATTCATAGAATAAGTGAAACAGTGGTTCGATTAACATTTAAAACAACTGATTTATACAGTATTCGATAAATTCCATAAAGTATTTCCACACTATTTTATAAACAACTTATAAAGTATATTTCGAAATGTTTACCACGAAAGTTTCAAGATTATTTCTGTATCCATTAAACAATTAATATATTTTTAATAAGTGAAAGTAATTTATAAAATAATGTATAAATCATGACATACTGTATAAATAATATTGTATAAATACTCGTGAAATACAGTTTAGGCAACTCATAAAATAATATATGAATAATTCATAGAATAAGTGAAACAGTGGTTCGATTAACATTTAAAACAACTGATTTATACAGTATTCGATAAATTCCATAAAGTATTTCCACACTATTTTATAAACAACTTATAAAGTATATTTCGAAATGTTTACCATGAAAGTATTGAGAGTAATTTTGCATTATTTAAATAATAATTATTAGTATAATTTTAATAAGTTGTATATTATAGAAATCAACTATTCTACAGTATTTTATAAATTCCATTGAGTATTTAGACACTATTCCAAAAACAATTTATAAAGCATATTTCAAAATGTTTTTGGTAGAAGTTTTAAGATTATCTCTGCATTCATTAAACATAATATATTTTCAATAAGTGAAAGTAATTCATAAATAGCAAGAGTAACTTGAAATACCGCATAAATTACTTCACGAAATACAAAGTGAATAATTTATAAAATAATCTATAAATTATTCATAAAAGTCTATAGAAACGCCGTAAGTCATGAAGTAACATAAAAATAAGGGTTCAAATACAGTATTTTATAAACATTGAGTATTTTCACACCATTCCAAAAACAATTTATAAAGTATATTTCAAAATGTTTATCATGGAAGTTTTAAGATAATTTCTGCATTCATTAAACAATTATTAATACGTTTTTAATGAGTGAAAGTAATTTATAAAAAGCCAGAGTAATTTGAAATACCGCATAAATTACGTCACAAAATACGAAGTGAATAATTTATAAAATAATGCATAAATAATTTATATACTACTGCAGGATTACAGCATAAAAAATTATGGAAAAATGTATAACTGAAATACCATTCAAATATCTTATAAAAGAAGGTATAAATAACTCATAAAATACTTTATAAATGATTTATAAAAGGCTTCCAATTAACGATTAAACAATCACTTACCATTTCCAAATCGAGACTTCTTCCTCTCCTTCGTAGTCAAAGTCTTCACCGGTTTCAAATTGAAATTGTAATCCAAATGGAGATAATTCAGATTCTTCCTGTGAATCAGCAGGTTCAGCATGTTATAGCCCTGCCTACACACCTGCAAGCCCGCCTCGACCCAATCCAAGGTGGTGGTCTGGAAGAATTTCGTCGACTTGAACGATCTGAACAGGTACCTCTTCTTCTGAGGTTTCGGGGGCCGGTGCTTGAGAGCGTTCAGCACGTAGTACTTCAGGAGTTTCTGGTAGCTGACCCGGACTTTGACGGGCTGTCCTGGCGGACAATGTTCCATGTACCAGGACTTGACGAGAGGCACGTCGATGGCTCGTCTGCATCGACCTTAAGATATAAAGAAATCGATTATGATTTTAATTATGAAGGATATGATTGTGAACAGTAATGAAAACACTATAAATGAACTGAATATCAATATACCACTCACCTGATCTCATATTAAACGGCCTGGGAGCCCACAACAGTGCGATCCCGTTGGCAGTATTGTCGGTGTACAACGGAGTTTCTTGCAGGAACGGATGAACCGTCTCCGGCAGAATGAATTCCTCGTCATCATCAGGCAGAGGTTCGAGACTTTTGACGGCGTGTCGGTGAGAAATGGGATTGATCAAAGGATCGAAGTAAAAAGCTGGTAGGTCCGGATCCTCGGTTTTGATGTAAACAACATTAGGAGTGTGGTACCTATAACAAATTGTATAAAATATCTTAGTGTGTATAATTTATTATTTACTTTATTGATCCCAAGAAACATTTCTGTCTATAGAGGAATAAAAAAAATAAGGTAAGCTCGGGTAAGTGTGAATTTGGGGCAAGTGTGAGTTTGCTCGCTATCTTCGCTAAACCGGGCGACAGCCCAATGCCATCTATTGACGAATAGCCTACACTCATAATGAATCCATAACCATTATATAAAATACAAAAGAGATCTTGTGAAATCCAAATATTTTCCCCAATTTCCTAACCTACAATTCATCAACCCGAACGAGTATAACGAGTTTATTTCAAGCTTTGAGTGTATTGTTAAAATCTAAGGTAAGAATCCATTTTATACACTTTTCTTCTGCCTAAACAATGAATCTGACTATATATAGATTGACGTTTTTTCATGAAGTTGTTTTTTTTACATTTTTGCATTGCATGTCACACTTACCCCGAAATTAAATGTTATTGGGGATAGTGTGACCTATCGGTCGGGGTAAGTGGGAACCTGGTTCATTTGGCCAATCTAAACAGTAATATTTTTTCAGCTATAGTACGAAATTATATACGGAAATCTCAGAGAGCCAAACAATATACCTGGCCAGATGTGAAAGACATTGATACACTTTCTGAGGATGAAATAACAACTGTGCTTCCATCACCACTCGTCAGAAGATGGGGATCAATGAAATTCTCATTCGATTTTTCAGATTTCTAACTGTAAATTTTCTTTTCAACAAATGTTCACTTTCACGATTATTTTGTTTTTTTCCAATGGGGCATTTCAAATTCAATATTAAAAAGTTCCTAACTATGTTTTGAATAAAGATATCTCGAAACAAATAAATTGTGGTGAAAGTTCCTTTACTGTTTACTCACACCTGCCCCAAAGAGAGATTTACGTGCATTAATATCTTTAAATTTGGCCAGAATCACACTTGCCCGGGGAAGTGTGACCTATGGAGATGTATATCTGAATATATAAATAAAATTCATAGAATACGTTTTTCAACAGTTTTCTGTGGCGTATTACAAAGACTGACCTTCGAAGTAAATACCTGCAAAAGTTCATTGTTATATTAGTTCAGGTTCATCAGATGGACTAAATTCAATGCGAACTAATGAAAATCACGGTCACACTTACCCGAGCTTACTATAATAATAACAATACATACACTGAATAATGGCAATAAATACATAAAAAGACAATCGATTCATTTTTATCTTTAATTTGCTTCATTATAGAATTATGTTCACGTAAAGAGGTCTCTGTTTTAAAATATGATTATTGTTTTGTTGAATACAATTTTTGATGCTAATTCGAAATTAGCCCGTCGAAATACTCAGGGGAGTTTGTAATATTTCGAAAAATATTTATTTTTTGAGAAATTTCAATCAAAATACGTTTAAGGAAAGTTTGCAATTTTTTGAAAAATTAAAAATAAAAATTTTAGAAAATTCGGAGAAATTTGGACGATTTATCGCTTTTTATGGTACACCTTGTATCTGAGCATATTCAAATCATATATTTTCGGAATGAGCGTGAAATTTTGGGTATATACTGCTAATTTAAAGTGAATCATGCGATTTTGTATTTTTCATGATTTTTAGGGGTCTACCCCTTGGGATTTTTTCGAGTAATTTTTTTTCTTTGCCGATGGACTTTAAATTCACAGAATATACCAATTTCGTCATTCTGAATCGATTGGCGTTCGCAGAATTGCTCTATCTCAAACCGTTCTCGAGATTAAGAGTTCATCCAGAGTTGCGATCGGTAATATCCAGGCATATAAAATTTTTTCAACTTTTATTTTTTCATATTAGAAAAATTCAACCTTTTTTGTATAAGCTCACCGAATTTGAAATCGATTCCGAGTCGAATAGAGATTTGATAGACTTTTTACGGAACTTCTACAGTTTCGAGTTTTCGGTAATTTTCATTTTGCTTTTTTCGAAAAATCGCAAACCTTCCTAAAACGTATCTCGACGAGCTGATTTCAAATTATGCATCAAAAACTGAATTCGACAAAAGATTTACGAAATAACGACAATTTTTTTGAGTCTTACAAAAAAAATGCCCTCATTTCGTTAATCCTTTATCGAATTCAATTTTTGAGATGTTATTCGAAATCAGCTAATCGAAATACGTTTAAGGAATGTTTGCAATTTTCCAAAAAATTAAAAATAAAAATTTTAGAAAATTCGATGTTGCGAGATAATTTTGGACGTTTATCGCGTTTTATGGTACACCTTGTATCTGAGCATATTCAAATCATATATTTTCGGAATGAGCGTGAAATTTTGGGTATATACTGCTAATTTCAAGTGAATCAGGCGATTTTGTATTTTTCATGATTTTTAGGGGTCTACCCCTTGGGATTTTTTCGAGTAATTTTTTTTCTTTGCCGATGGACTTTAAATTCACAGAATATACTAATTTCGTCATTCTGAATCGATTGGCATTCGCAGAATTGCTCTATCTCAAACCGTTCTCGAGATTAAGAGTTCATCCAGAGTTGCGATCGGTAATATCCAGGCATATAAAATTTTTTCAACTTTTATTTTTTCATATTAGAAAAATTCAACCTTTTTTGTATAAGCTCACCGAATTTGAAATCGATTCCGAGTCGAATAGAGATTTGATAGACTTTTTACGGAACTTCTACAGCTTGGAGTTTTCGGTAATTTTTATTTTCCTTTTTTCGAAAAATCGCAAACTTTCCCCAAACGTATCTCGACGAGCTGATTTCAAATTATGCATCAAAAACTGAATTCGACAAAAGATTTACGAAATATCGACAATTTTTTCGAGTCTTACAAAAAAAATGTCCTCATTTCGTTAATCCTTTATCGAATTCAATTTTTTTTTTTTAGCAAGAGCAAGAGAATTTTGGACGTTTTATCGTTTTTTTATGGTACACCTTGTATCTAAGCATATACAAATCATATATTTTTGGAATGGACGTGAAATTTTGGGTATATAGTGCTTATTTCAAGTGAATCAGATGATTTTGTATTTTTCATGATTTTTAGGGGTCTACCCCTTGGGATTTTTTTTCTTTGCCGATCGACTTTAAATTCATAGAATATACTAATTTCGTCATACTGAATCGATTGCCGTTCGCAGAATTGCTCTATCTCAAACCGTTCTCGAGTTGAAGAGTTCATCCAGAGTTGCGAGCGATAATATCCAGGCAAATAATTTTTTTTCAACTTTTATTTTTTCATATTCCTAAAATTCAACTTTTTTTGACGTTATTCGAATCAGCTTGTCCAGATAAGTTTGAGGGGCGTTTGCCATTTTTCGAGAAATGAAAAATAAAAAATTAAAAAAAAAATAGTTTTTTCAGGTTTTATGAAAATTTCGGCCGTTAATATTTTTGTTTCAAATACGCAGAATATACTAATTTTGTCATTCTCAATCAATTGGCGTTCGCAGAATTTCTCTATCTAACACCGTTTTCGAGTTGAAAAGTTCTTCCTGAGTTGAACGCTGTAGTTTCACGCCAATTTTTTTTTTTTCATAAAGTTTTTCTTAATATGCGTGTAATTTAACCTTTTTTATGTATGCCCACCAAATTTGATATCTTTCCGAGTCCAATAAGGATGTGGTTGTTTTTTTATGCAACCTGTTCAATTCTGTGTTGAACCAAAAAATAATAACATTGGAGTACCGCAAAGCAGCGTTCTAGGGCCCCTTCTATCCGTTCTTTAGACAGGGTATTTCCTAACTACAGTTCCTAACTGTAGGAGGTGATTAGTCAGGACATTTTAAGAAAAGTTCCTAAGAACATACGTCCGGAATTGCTTTATTTCTGAGATACAGGGCGTTGAAATTAAAAAAAAAAAAAACGGTAATCATAAAATCACATGAATATCCTAGAACCGGTTCGGTTAGAATTTGGTACAACTAGATTGAAATTATTAGGGCCGGTGGCGTCTCAGTGGGCACTACAGCCAACAATATTGTAAAAAAAAGTACGCCACTGACTTTTTTCATAGGTACTCGTTTTCTTAAAATGACCTAACGAATTACTCCCTGCAGTTAGGAACAGTAGTTAGGAAACACCCTTTATAATAAAACACTACATATGTATATCGATCAAAAAACAATGTTTTTATAGTATGACTATTCAATTACCAACACATCAAAAGAAATCTGCAGATAAATTGACCTAAAAATACAATAATATACTTCTGAATTCGATTGATATAGTCATTAAAAATACATCTTTCGAAATTGTCAGAATTTATCAGAAAAACATTTAAAAAAATGTAATTTTCTTGAAGAATTTCAAAAAATCTGACCAATTACTCCAAATGTTTGCAACATAACAGCATTCTCATTATTTCCTTGAAAATGAAAAGAATATCGTATTGCAAAATTTATATTCCACACAACCAGGCCAGTTATCTTTACTTTATCCAATAACTCTAAAGCTAAAGCTGATGTGGTTTGTGCAACACTCATATTTTACCAAAATATAAAACTACTCACCACGACAGATGAACGAAATGGGGCATATTATTGTACAAGTAGGGAAAAGCTATCCTGTACTCGGTACGAATCGGCTGTCTTATGATAATTTTATTGATATCATTGAACTCGTTCCAATCTTCATCCGCCGGATTCATATCTTTAATCAGCGGCTCAAATTTCGGTCCCCCCGGAATGGCCATATTCAGAGCTTTTGCAGTGAAAAAGCTCTTCGTATCAAACAGGTAAAAATAATTCTCGTCCACGAGATCTGTAAGCAACTGGTTAGCCAAACGGTACAGAGTGGCCATCATAGGTAGAGCGAGGTTCCATTTCCTGTACGTGGGGCCATTCACATACTTCGAACCCACCAGAGGCTTATGGTCGTAAAACCATTTGGCAATGGAGGAATCTTCTTCCGCGTCCAGCTCAATCTGAATGGCCTCCAGAGGTTCTACGTCCAACACGTTATCGGCATAGTCTAGAGGAGGTTCTTCGTCATCGAATGGAGGGAACCTCATCCTCTTGAAATGTCTACGATCTCTCTTCTCTCGCCTCATCATGATCCACATAGTCCTACGAAATGGAAGCTTAAATTACAGTAATTTGGGAATTATGATGGACACTTACCCCCACTGCGCTATATATATGGGTTCAACTACCCAAGGAATCTCGTTAACAAACGTAATTGCGCCGGTTATATGGTACAATACTTTTACATCCCTGATTTGCTCCCAAGGCATGGGCATATTCTCGAGGAGTTTCATTACAGCGTGCGGCATATATTTCAGAGCCCTAAAAGTCAACAATAATCAACACTCTTCCTCTAAACGGCAAGCTGAAGTCTTTCATATCCAGCGATGTAAATACATACCCCAGATAGACCCGCTTGTCATGTCTGTATTTACGACTGCTCATATCCCCGTGGTCCCTTATAATCTTTCTTATGTGCTCCGGGGGCATGTCTTCTTTCTGGGCCTCGACAAACCCAAGCTTTCTTTTATCAGCAAACCTCTTCGATTGCAACTGATGCCATTTTTGCGCTGCGAAAGTACAACTGTAGAATGTACAGGAGAAAATCAAAATACTTACCTTTTTCTTGTAGCTTGTCCTCCGTCATGATATCTGATTTGGGATGTGGTGGAGGTATTTGCTGTTGCAAAGCATGTGCGTGAGCTTGAGCGGCGGCTGCCTGAGCTTGGGCGTGAGCCGCCGCGAGATGCTGCTGGGCCATCATCGTGGCCCAGGGATTCGGTCCCAATAAATACGGGGGCAAAGACATATTTGTTATAGGTTAGGATGTGAACTTTCGAGTCAGAAATGTCAATGATGCGGTCACCTTATTTCATTCCGATTTGGATTATTTATGTTCACTTCATATCACGAAAGTAATCGCGAATTACGAATCCGCATACACAAATTATAAAAAACACACAATATCAAAACGGAAAAGCTTCCTTCCGTAAGTAAATTTTATTTCACTTCAGCACTCCGCAGCCTGATTAGCATTTACTGCTTTCTTTGAAGATTTGTTGCATCAAGGTTTCATATTCCAGCTCAATCATTGGCTAGAAAATGACAACTGTCAAAATCCACCAATGGCAGGTATGGAAAATTAATACGTGGGGCTTAAAAGCGTCAGTAAGAAAACGGCTCTTAGCATAGTTATTAGCCACACAACAAGTGTAACTGTTATGTTCTATGACATCAGCCGCAGCGTGCCGCTTTCTAAGGGTGAGTTCCCAATGCATCGTCTTTGGAATAAGTGAGATGATAGATGACATCTGCCGCTTCCTATTTGAGAGTATCAAGCACGCGAGCTTCTTATTCTAGCTCATTGATTGGTTAGAAAATTACATCTGTCAAAATCCACCAATAGCAAGCATGGAATAAGAAGAGCCCCGGTGCTTGAAACTCAAATAGAAGGCGGTTAATAACGGAAGTGTTTTTTTTTTAATAAACTGTCTTCTTCAAACAAGTGATAATTTCTCCGTGAATTATTTGTAATTCGTTTTACGATGTTGTTAGTCTCAGTGAGAATTTTTTCGACGTAGGTTAGTAAATTATAGTTACATATTCGTTGTATATTGATAAATTTTAATGCATGATAATCAGAATGAAATAGATAAAATGAAGAATAGCATTGAAACCATTTGAATATGTAGAAAATCATTCTCAACATATTCCGGATGTGACTTTTTTGCACTCTGGTAAGTGTATTTTATTCTTATACCTGTCGCTAGCCATCTTATGGTAAAATTCCGTTAACGCCAGGCAACCGATTTTCAAAAACAAAAAACACTCACAATGTTTCCTTCTTTTTGTCAACAAACGACATTTTTATTGTGATTCTGATAAATGACAGCCAAAAATCTAGTGTACTTTACTCATGTTGGGTTGGTATCGGTACGCTCAACCACCGCCAACTTATGAAATTCAAACGCGAAGAAACAAATTTTTCTTAAAACGTCAATAAATTTAATTTCGCATTATTAAAAAAATTACTTAAATAAAGGAAATGGATCTGAGATACAGATTGAAAAAAGCCTACGAACCGGAATATAGACCAACTTGCAAACTGCAGCACTCTTTGGACATTGAATTGATTCTAGGAATATTCCTATGGTTACAAGAAAATTAACGAGTGTCATTTTACTTTGAACCAGAGCCGTATATTCGACTAATTTCAACATTTTTAGTTTCTTTTAAGTAAATTTTTATTCGAAACGAATCTGTCAAATTTGATTTGAATTTCATAAGTTGGCAGTGGTTGAGTGTACCGTTACCAACCCAACATGAGTAAAGTACACTAGAATTTTGGCTGTCATTTATCAGAATCACAATAAAAATGTCGTTTGTAACAGTCTATAAAGAAGGAAGAATTTGTTAATAAAAATAGAGTTTTTAATTTAAAAAAATGTATGAAACAGGTGAATCGGGGTGTGTACATTGTGTTGACAAAAAGAAGGAAGCATCTCCGAAACTACTTGAGACCGCCGAGAATTTCATTTGGATTTTTTGTTCAGGACACCGAGCTGGGTAAGTCTCAAAAAAAATTTTTTTTTAAATCGGTTGCCTGGCGTTAACGGAATTTTACCCATCTTATTTTGCATGTCCTTACAAATAATAGTGAATTCTCTGTTTTATTCAAAAATGGAATTCGACAAAAAATTAACAAAATAGGGGCAATTTTATTGTCGGAATCGCAAAAATTGTCGTTATTTCGCGTTTATCATTCATATAATTCAATTTTTGATGCACAAATCGAAATCAGCTCGTCGAAGTATGTTCAAAAGGAGTTTGAAATTTTTTGAAAAATAAAAATTTGCGAAAAAAGGTTCAACGCAAAATTGCAGAGGTTTCTTAAAAAGCCTATCAAATCTCTATTTGTCTTGGAATCGATTTCAAATTTGACGAGTGTATACAAAAAAGGTTAAATTTTACGAATATGAAAAGAATTTTTTTTAAAATGTTTGTCGCGAAATTTTAAAATTTTCAACTCCAAATGAATTTTTCAACTCTAGAACGGTTTGAGATAGAGCAATTCTGCGAACGCCAATCGATTCAGGATGTCGAAATTAGTATATTGTGCGAAAATTAAATAAAAATTTCGAAGGACAATATTTTTCATACACCCTCTGAAAACAAATTTTCAAAATTTTTCATTTATCATTTTTTGAAAAATCGCTAACCCTCATCAAACTTATCTCGATGAGCTGATTCCGAATATTACGTCAAAAATTGAATTTGACAAAGGGGTAACCGAAAAAAGGGCAATTTTTCCGTTGAAATTGCAAATTTGTCCTTATTTTGTTAATCTTTCGTTGAATTCAATTTTTGTTGCATAATACGAAATCAGCTCGTCGAAATATGTTTGAGGGAAGTTTGCGATTTTTCGAAAAATGGCAAATAAAAATTTTCAAAAATTGATGGTGCGAGAGACTTTTTACGGTTTAACGCTTTTTTATGGTACACCTTGTATCCTATTTAAGCATATCCAAATCAGCATGAAATTTTGAGTACTTATATAGTGAAAATTTTCTACCTTGAAAATTGCCGAGGGAATTTCTTGCGGTATTTTGTATTTATTATGTGACAACTGAACGGGAGTGAAGCTAGCCACATCCACAAAATACACTGAGAAAAATATATAGAAGAATAAAATGAATCATTATCTATGTTAATACGCGTTGTACATGTATTTTGATGACAGGGAATTATTCTAGGGGTAAAATTTAATATGGGAGTTGTGATATTATAGTTTGTTGGGCCGTCCGACGGGGTGGATATACAAAATAAATCATTATCTATGGAAATACGAGTTGTAAACGAATTTTGAACACAGGAAATCAATCTACGGTTCAAAGTTGATAAGATAGTTGCGAAATTATAGTTTGTCAGGCCGTCCGAAGGGGTGGAATAGGGGTGGATATAAAAAATAAATCATTATCTATGGAAATACGAGTTGTAAACGAATTTTGAACACGGAAAATCAATCTAGGGTTCAAAGTTTATAAGATAGTTGCGAAATTATAGTTTGTCAGGCCGTCCGAAGGGGTGGAATAGGGGTGGATATAAAAAATAAATCATTATCTATGGAAATACGAGTTGTGAACGAATTTTGAACACAGGAAATCAATCTACGGTTCAAAGTTGATAAGATAGTTGCGAAATTATAGTTTGTCAGGCCGTCCGAAGGGGTGGAATAGGGGTGGATATAGAAAATAAATCATTATCTATGGAAATTCGAGTTGTAAACGAATTTTGAACAAGAAAAATCAATCTTGGGTTCAAAGTTTATAAGATTGGTGCGAAATTATAGTTTGTCAGGCCATCCGAAGGGGTGGAAAAGAGGTGGATATAGAAAATAAATCATTATCTATGGAAATACGAGTTGTAAACGAATTTTGAACACGAAAAATCAATCTAGGGTTCAAAGTTGATAAGGTAGTTGCGAAATTATAGTTTGTCAGGCCGTCCGAAGGGGTGGAATAGGGGTGGATATAGAAAAAAAATCATCTATGGAAATACGAGTTGTAAACGAATTTTGAACACGGAAAATCAATCTAGGGTTCAAAGTTTATAAGATAGGTGCGAAATTATAGTTTGTCAGGCCGTCCGAAGGGGTGGAATAGGGGTGGATATAGAAAATAAATCATTATCTATGGAAATACGAGTTGTAAACGAATTTTGAACAGAGGAAATCAATCTACGGTTCAAAGTTGATAAGATAGTTGCGAAATTATAGTTTGTCAGGCCGTCCGAAGGGGTGGAATAGGGGTGGATATAGAAAATAAATCATTATCTATGGAAATACGAGTTGTAAACGAATTTTGAACAGAGGAAATTAATCTACGGTTCAAAGTTGATAAGATAGTTGCGAAATTATAGTTTGTCAGGCCGTCCGAAGGGGTGGAATAGGGGTGGATATAGAAAATAAATCATTATCTATGGAAATACGAGTTGTAAACGAATTTTGAACACAGGAAATCAATCTACGGTTCAAAGTTGATAAGATAGTTGCGAAATTATAGTTTGTCAGGCCGTCCGAAGGGGTGGAATAGGGGTGGATATAGAAAATAAATCATTATCTATGGAAATACGAGTTGTAAACGAATTTTGAACACAGGAAATCAATCTACGGTTCAAAGTTGATAAGACAGTTGCGAAATTATAGTTTGTCATGCCGTCCGAAGGGGTGGAATAGGGGTGGATATAGAAAATAAATCATTATCTATGGAAATACGAGTTGTAAACGAATTTTGAACACGGAAAATCAATGTAGGGTTCGGAGTTGATGAGGTAGTTGTGAAATTATAGTTTGTCAGGCCGTCCAGGGGGTGGAAATGGGGTGGATATAGAAAATGTATCATTATCTATGGTAATACGAGTTGTAAACGAATTTTGAACACGGAAAATCAATGTAGGGTTCAGAGTTGATGAGGTAGTTGTGAACTTATAGTTTGTCAGGCCGTCCAGGGGGTGGAAATGGGGTGGATATATAAAATGAATCATTATCTATGGTAATACGAGTTGTAAACGAATTTTGAATACGGAAAATCAATGTAGGGTTCAGAGTTGATGAGGTAGTTGTGAAATTATAGTTTGTGAGGCCGTCCAGGGGGTGAAAATGGGGTGGATATAGAAAATAAATCTAAGGTAATACGCGTTGTACACGAATTTTGAACACGGAAAATCAATCTAGGGTTCAAGGTTGATAAGGTAGTTGCGAAATTATAGTTTGTCAGGCCGTCCGAAGGGGTGAAATAGGGGTGGATATAGAAAATAAATCATTATCTATGGAAATACGAGTTGTAAACGAATTTTGAACACGGAAAATCAATCTAGGGTTCAAAATTGATAAGGTTGTTGCGAAATTATAGTTTATCAGGCCGTCCGAAGGGGTGGATGTAGAAAATAAACCATTATCTATGGATATATGAGTTGTAAACGAATTTTGAACACGGAAAATCAATGTAGGGTTCAGAGTTGATGAGGTAGTTGTGAAATTATAGTTTGTCAGGCCGTCCAGGGGGTGGAAATGGGGTGGATATATAAAATGAATCATTATCTATGGTAATACGAGTTGTAAACGAATTTTGAATACGGAAAATCAATGTAGGGTTCAGAGTTGATGAGGTAGTTGTGAAATTATAGTTTGTGAGGCCGTCCAGGGGGTGAAAATGGGGTGGATATAGAAAATAAATCTAAGGTAATACGCGTTGTACACGAATTTTGAACACGGAAAATCAATCTAGGGTTCAAGGTTGATAAGGTAGTTGCGAAATTATAGTTTGTCAGGCCGTCCGAAGGGGTGAAATAGGGGTGGATATAGAAAATAAATCATTATCTATGGAAATACGAGTTGTAAACGAATTTTGAACACGGAAAATCAATCTAGGGTTCAAAATTGATAAGGTTGTTGCGAAATTATAGTTTATCAGGCCGTCCGAAGGGGTGGATGTAGAAAATAAACCATTATCTATGGATATATGAGTTGTAAACGAATTTTGAACACGGAAAATCAATGTAGGGTTCAGAGTTGATGAGGTAGTTGTGAAATTATAGTTTGTCAGGCCGTCCAGGGGGTGGAAATGGGGTGGATATAGAAAATGTATCATTATCTATGGTAATACGAGTTGTAAACGAATTTTGAACACGGAAAATCAATGTAGGGTTCAGAGTTGATGAGGTAGTTGTGAACTTATAGTTTGTCAGGCCGTCCAGGGGGTGGAAATGGGGTGGATATATAAAATGAATCATTATCTATGGTAATACGAGTTGTAAACGAATTTTGAATACGGAAAATCAATGTAGGGTTCAGAGTTGATGAGGTAGTTGTGAAATTATAGTTTGTGAGGCCGTCCAGGGGGTGAAAATGGGGTGGATATAGAAAATAAATCTAAGGTAATACGCGTTGTACACGAATTTTGAACACGGAAAATCAATCTAGGGTTCAAGGTTGATAAGGTAGTTGCGAAATTATAGTTTGTCAGGCCGTCCGAAGGGGTGAAATAGGGGTGGATATAGAAAATAAATCATTATCTATGGAAATACGAGTTGTAAACGAATTTTGAACACGGAAAATCAATCTAGGGTTCAAAATTGATAAGGTTGTTGCGAAATTATAGTTTATCAGGCCGTCCGAAGGGGTGGATGTAGAAAATAAACCATTATCTATGGATATATGAGTTGTAAACGAATTTTGAACACGGAAAATCAATGTAGGGTTCAGAGTTGATGAGGTAGTTGTGAAATTATAGTTTGTCAGGCCGTCCAGGGGGTGGAAATGGGGTGGATATAGGAAATGAATCATTATCTATGGTAATACGAGTTGTAAACGAATTTTGAATACGGAAAATCAATGTAGGGTTCAGAGTTGATGAGGTAGTTGTGAAATTATAGTTTGTGAGGCCGTCCAGGTGGTGAAAATGGGGTGGATATAGAAAATAAATCTAAGGTAATACGCATTGTACACGAATTTTGAACACGAAAAATCAATTTAGGGTTCAAAGTTGATAAGATAGTTGCGAAATTATAGTTTGTCAGGCCATCCGAAGGGGTGAAATAGGGGTGGATATAGAAAATAAATCATTATCTATGGAAATAAGTAGTGTAAACGAATTTTGAACAAGGAAAATCAATCTAGGGTTCAAAGTTTATAAGATAGGTGCGAAATTATAGTTTTTCAGGCCATCCAAAGGGGTGGAAAAGAGGTGGATATAGAAAATAAATCATTATCTATGGAAATACGAGTTGTAAACGAATTTTGAACACGAAAAATCAATTTAGGGTTCAAAGTTGATAAGATAGTTGCGAAATTATAGTTTGTCAGGCCATCCGAAGGGGTGGAAAAGAGGTGGATATAGATAAGGTAGTTGCGAAATTATAGTCATATAGTTATAAAGGGGTGGATATGGAAAATAAATCATTATCTCTGTTAATACTCATTCCATATCCACCCCTTTTACACCCCCTGGACGGCCTGACAAACTATAAATTCACAACTCCCTTATCAACTTTGATCCCTAGATTGATTTTCCGTGTTCGAAATTCGTTTACAACTCGTATTTCCATAAATAATGATTTATTTTCTATATCCACCCCCTGGACGGTCTGACAAACTATAATTTCACAACTCCCTTATCAACTTTGACACCTAGATTGGTTTCCTGTGTTCAAAATTCGTTTACAACTCGTATTTCCATAGATAATGATTTATTTTTTATATCCACCCCTATTCCACCCCTTCGGACGGCCTGACAAACTATAATTTCGCACCTATCTTATAAACTTTGAACCCTACATTGATTTTCCGTATTCAAAATTCGTTTACAACTCGTATTACCATAGATAATGATTTATTTTCTATATCCACTCCATATACACCCCCTGGACGGTCTGACAAACTATAATTTCACAACTCCCTTATCAACTTTGACACCTAGATTGGTTTCCTGTGTTCAAAATTCGTTTACAACTGGTATTTCCATAGATAAAGATTTATTTTCTATATCCACCCCTATTCCACCCCTTCGGACGGCCTGACAAACTATAATTTCGCAACTATCTTATCAACTTTGAACCGTAGATTGATTTCCTGTGTTCAAAATTCGTTTACAACTCGTATTTCCATAGATAATGATTTATTTTTTATATCCACCCCTATTCCACCCCTTCGGACGGCCTGACAAACTATAATTTCGCACCTATCTTATAAACTTTTAACCCTAGATTGATTTTCCGTGTTCAAAATTCGTTTACAACTCGTATTTCCATAGATAATGATTTATTTTCTATATCCACCCCTATTCCACCCCTTCGGACGGCCTGACAAACTATAATTTCGCAACTATCTTATCAACTTTGAACCGTAGATTGATTTCCTGTGTTCAAAATTCGTTTACAACTCGTATTTCCATAGATAATGATTTATTTTCTATATCCACCCCTATTCCACCCCTTCGGACGGCCTGACAAACTATAATTTCGCAACTACCTTATCAACCTTGAACCCTAGATTGATTTTCCGTGTTCAAAATTCGTGTACAACGCGTATTAACATAGATTATGATTTATCTTATTCTTCTGTATATTTTTCTCAGTGTACATTGTGGATGTGGCTAGCTGCACTCCCGTGACAACTGATACTTTTGATCTGACGTCTATCATCAGTTTGCATGAAAAATGATTCGAAAACGGTTTAGAACATCTTTCGATAAAATTTTAAGAAAATCAACGAAAATGCATGTAAGAATACTATTTTGAGTAACGTGTCAATTGGGAAACAGTTTCAATTGATAACCCAGGGACAGAGAGAAAGCAATAGCTTTCAATCCAACAGAACAAAACAATGTTACGGAATCCTCCAGCCAAAGGCTGTTATCAAGGAAAGAACTTTCGATCGTCATAAAATTATCTCGTACATCATCAATGTCCTAGGAATTTTACTACTGCGAAGTAAAAGACACACTACTACATGTTAATTACATATAGTTTTCGGACCACCCTGTATACGTGAGCACCGTAATTTCAGCAGAAAATTGATGTTTTCAAATTGTTACTATTTTGATAAAATTATTATCCTGAACAAATTCCTGCGAATTCCCGCAGCAAACATGCAAAAGGACTCGTTTTAAAAATAAAGATTATGTCTACCCCCGCCTCGATTTCTTACACCTTTCACCTTCTTACCAAGCCCATCGGCAGGCAACAGCAGTGCTATTAGTCGTTCTTGCAGAAGTACTGCTGCAATTCATCGATTCGACGCCAAGAGGTTTTGTGTGGTACCGCCGCGACAATTGTTATTCATCCCGTATACCGTTCCGCCCCGTGCATCGCATTCTGATTTTTTTCGGCAGGAAAGGGTTCATTTCGCCGCTTGCAGGAAAGAAGTCGGGACAGTCGGTTACATGCGTGACATGTGTGGATTTTGTTGATTTTTGTAGTGAATTTAATGATAGGATAGACATCAACATGATTTCGGTGAGTAAAAGAGAGAGAAATATTACTTGACTGTCTAAGAAAAAACGTTCTTGTTGACAGGGGTTGAAAAAATTTGATATAGTCAATATTGTTTTATATGTCACAGTAATTTTACATCAATTAGGTGGTTATATTATTGTATTTTCTTCATTATGAACTCACAGTGATTTCGGCGAATCAAAAGTTCATCGATGTGAATTCCTACACATTTCAAGCTTTCATATTCCGTTGGAATTACCATTTCTTCTGAAACTAATGATATAAAATTTCCGTTGCCGATGGTGGAACCTCACTGAACAGTTTCATTCGCTTTCAAACATAAATTAATCGCAGAAAATAATTTATTGATATTTTCGACAACTTGGTAACGTTTTTCATCCAAAACTGAATGTGATTTGTCAGTTATTATAATTGACGCATCATCTGCATACCTACAATGTTAGGCGTTAATAAACAATATGGGTCTCAATATCGACCCTTGAGGTACTCCTAACACACTACGTAATTATAAAGTGTGAATCATCGCCTTATCAAGTGTGACTCACACATGTTATCAAGTATAATTAACACACGTTATCAAGTGTAAATCACCGCCTTATTATTTACACACATTGTCATGTTCGATTCACACCCGTAATGAAGTATCAATCACTGCTCTTATTAACTGTGATTCGCACAAGTTATAAAATGTGAATCACCGTATTGTTATCAAGTGTGATTCACACACGTTATCAAGTGTAAATCACCGCCTTATTATTTACACACATTGTCATGTTCGATTCACACCCTTAATGAAGTATCAATCACTGCTCTTATTAACTGTGATTCGCACAAGTTATAAAATGTGAATCACCGTATTGTTATCAAGTGTGATTCACACACGTTATCAAGTGTAAATCACCGCCTTATTATTTACACACATTGTCATGTTCGATTCACACCCGTAATGAAGTATCAATCACTGCTCTTATTAACTGTGATTCGCACAAGTTATAAAATGTGAATCACCGTATTGTTATCAAGTGTGATTCACACACGTTATCAAGTGTAAATCACCGCCTTATTATTTACACACATTGTCATGTTCGATTCACACCCGTAATGAAGTATCAATCACTGCTCTTATTAACTGTGATTCGCACAAGTTATAAAATGTGAATCACCGTATTGTTATCAAGTTTGATTCACACACGTTATCAAGTGTAAATCACCGCCTTATTATTTACACACATTGTCATGTTCGATTCACATCCGTAATGAAGTATCAATCACTGCTCTTATTAACTGTGATTCGCACAAGTTATAAAATGTGAATCACCGTATTGTTATCAAGTGTGATTCACACACGTTATCAAGTGTAAATCACCGCCTTATTATTTACACACATTGTCATGTTCGATTCACACCCTTAATGAAGTATCAATCACTGCTCTTATTAACTGTGATTCGCACAAGTTATAAAATGTGAATCACCGTATTGTTATCAAGTGTGATTCACACACGTTATCAAGTGTAAATCACCGCCTTATTATTTACACACATTGTCATGTTCGATTCACACCCGTAATGAAGTATCAATCACTGCTCTTATTAACTGTGATTCGCACAAGTTATAAAATGTGAATCACCGTATTGTTATCAAGTGTGATTCACACACGTTATCAAGTGTAAATCACCGCCTTATTATTTACACACATTGTCATGTTCGATTCACACCCGTAATGAAGTATCAATCACTGCTCTTATTAACTGTGATTCGCACAAGTTATAAAATGTGAATCACCGTATTGTTATCAAGTGTGATTCACACACGTTATCAAGTGTAAATCACCGCCTTATTATTTACACACATTGTCATGTTCGATTCACACCCGTTATGAAGTATCAATCACTGCTCTTATTAACTGTGATTCGCACAAGTTATAAAATGTGAATCTCCGTATTGTTATCAAGTGTGATTCACACACGTTATCAAGTGTAAATCACCGCCTTATTATTTACACACATTGTCATGTTCGATTCACACCCGTAATGAAGTATCAATCACTGCTCTTATTAACTGTGATTCGCACAAGTTATAAAATGTGAATCTCCGTATTGTTATCAAGTGTGATTCACACACGTTATCAAGTGAAAATCACCGCCTTATTATTTACACACATTGTCATGTTCGATTCACACCCGTAATGAAGTATCAATCACTGCTTTTATTAACTGTGATTCGCAGAAGTTATAAAATGTGAATCACCATATTGTTTTCAAGTGTAAATCACCGCCTTACTAGGTGTGATTGTCATTGAACATTATCATGTTCGATTCACACCCGTTATGAAGTGTCAATCACTGCAGTTATTAACCGTGATTCGCACAAGTTATAAAGTGTGAATCTCCGTCTTATCAAGTGTGACTCACACATGTTATTAATTGTTATCAAGTATAAATCACTGTCTTATCAGATGTGATACACACACATCGTCATGTGTGATTCACACCCGTTATAAAGTGCCAATCACTGCAGTTATTAACCGTGATTCGCACACAAGTTATGAACTATGAAACACCGCCTTATCAAGTGTGACTCACACACCTTAGGTATGATTCAAACACGTTGTCAAGTGTGATTAATACTAGTTAACAAGTGTAAGTCAGCGTTTAATCAATTG
Organism: Chrysolina americana; assembly: GCA_958502065.1. Taxonomy (NCBI): domain Eukaryota; kingdom Metazoa; phylum Arthropoda; class Insecta; order Coleoptera; family Chrysomelidae; genus Chrysolina; species Chrysolina americana. Next base: position 101,212,988 of record OY293412.1, on the reverse strand, counting down.
TGAATCACCGCCTTATCAAGTATGATTCATGCATATTATCAGCTGTGATTCGCACACGTTATACAGTGTGAATAACCGTGTCGTTATCAAGCGTGATTTGCACACGTTATAAAGTGTGAATCGCCGTCATTATCAGTGTTAATCACTGCCTTATCGCCTTATCAAGTGTGAATCACACACGTCATCAAAGTGTGATTAACACACGTTATCAAGTGTAAATCACTGCCTTATTAGGTGTGATTCACACACAATATGAAGTGTGAATCGCCGCCTGATCAAGTATGATTCATTCACGTTTTAAAGTGTGAATCTCCGTCTTATCAAGTGTGACTCACAGATGTTATTAATTGTGATCAACACACGATATCAAGTGTAAATCACTGTCTTATCAGATGTGATTCACACACATCGTCATGTGTGATTCACACCCGTTATAAAGTGCCAATCACTGCAGTTATTAACCGTGATTCGCACACAAGTTATGAACTATGAAACACCGCCTTATCAACTGTGACTCACACACCTTAGGTATGATTCAAACACGTTGTCAAGTGTGATTAATACTAGTTAACAAGTGCAAGTCAGCGTTTAATCAATTGTGAATCACCGCCTTATCAAGTATGATTCATGCATATTATCAGCTGTGATTCGCACACGTTATACAGTGTGAATAACCGTGTCGTTATCAAGCGTGATTTGCACACGTTATAAAGTGTGAATCGCCGTCATTATCAAGTGTTAATCACTGCCTTATCGCCTTATCAAGTGTGAATCACACACGTCATCAAAGTGTGATTAACACACGTTATCAAGTGTAAATCACTGCCTTATTAGGTGTGATTCACACACAATATGAAGTTAGAATCGCCGCCTTATCAAGTATGATTCATTCACGTTTTAAAGTGTGAATCTCCGTCTTATCAAGTGTGACTCACAGATGTTATTAATTGTGATCAACACACGATATCAAGTGTAAATCACTGTCTTATCAGATGTGATACACACACATCGTCATGTGTGATTCACACCCGTTATAAAGTGCCAATCACTGCAGTTATTAACCGTGATTCGCACACAAGTTATGAACTATGAAACACCGCCTTATCAAGTGTGACTCACACACCTTAGGTACGATTCAAACACGTTGTCAAGTGTGATTAATACTAGTTAACAAGTGTAAGTCAGCGTTTAATCAATTGTGAATCACCGCCTTATCAAGTATGATTCATGCATATTATCAGCTGTGATTCGCACACGTTATACAGTGTGAATAACCGTGTCGTTATCAAGCGTGATTTGCACACGTTATAAAGTGTGAATCGCCGTCATTATCAAGTGTTAATCACTGCCTTATCGCCTTATCAAGTGTGAATCACACACGTCATCAAAGTGTGATTAACACACGTTATCAAGTGTAAATCACTGCCTTATTAGGTGTGATTCACACACAATATGAAGTGTGAATCGCCGCCTTATCAAGTGTGATTCATTCACGTTTTAAAGGGTGAATCTCCGTCTTATCAAGTGTGACACACATGTTATCAATTGTGATCAACACACGTTATCAAGTGTAAATCACCGTCTTATCAGGTGTGATTCACACACATCGTCATGTGTGATTCACACACTTCATGAAGTGTGAATCAACGTGTCGTTATCAAGTGTGATTCACACACATTATAAAGTGTGATTAACACACGTTATCAAGTGTAAATCACCGCCTTATTAGGTGTGATTCATACACGTTAGGAAGTGTGAATCACCACCTTATCGCCTTATCAAGTGTGACGTACATACGTTTCCCAGTGTGATTAATACATTTCATCAAGCGTAAATCACTGCCTTATCAGATGTGATTCACACACGTTATAAAGTGTGAGTCACCGCCTTATCAAGTGTGATTCATACACGTTATCTAGTGTAAATCACCGCCTTATAGAATGTGATTTACACACGTTATGAAGTGTGAATCACCGCCTTATCGCCTTTCCTAGTGTGATTCACACGTTTCCAAGTGTGACTAATACACTTTATCAAGTGTAAATCACCGCCTTATCTGATGTGATTCACACACATTATGTGTGAGTCCCCGCCTTATCAAGTGTGATTCATACACTTTATCAAGTGGGAATCACCACCTTATCAAGTATGATTCATACTTGAATAAAATAATAAAATAATGTTAATAGCCGAAATGTCTGTGTCAAGAACTGCAGAGAATTGATCAGTAGATTGCCCTAGAGCGCCACGGCAATTAATAATGATAGCCGTCTTCTACTTGCACAAGCTATGCCTTTCCAGATATTTAATAAAACAATTTCTTCTTCTTAGATCATCCATCAGTATAATGATGCAGAAATTTGGCCCAATTTTGCAAACTCCGTATCTCTTTGAACCGAGCTCAATACTCTGTTTACCCTGTATGAAGCTACATAGTTATTTCACATAGAGTTCAAAAATTCTGTGAAATTTGTGACTTATTAAAATATAAAATAACGAAGCTGGAGCCCATTTCCGTTTCAAACTGAAAATATTCCAGCTGAAACTAACTTTTCGAAATATTAACGTGTAAAAATTTCCATAAAATCACTTCGGGTAGTTTCCCATTTCGACTTGGCGCGAAGAACCCTGTATATTATTAAAAAAGTTGGTGACGTCTTACTTCCAACAAGGATCACCCTGTATGTATTGATTCTACGTACCTACATATTTGAAATAATTTTATTTCAATATTCCATGTTTTCTTGTCAAGTTTATAGAATCAAGCGTCTTCAGCACTTCGTATTCCTTTGTTATAAATCGTGATTGTTCGAAAGTTGAACGAATTCAGTTGAGTTCTTAAAATCCATCAAGGTTTTCGTCTTGGTGGATCTTTTAATGACGTGGATATTAGTTTTGATGCGCCCATTCCTTGGTATAACCAGTTTTTAAAGAGCAAGGTCTCTCGTCTCGAACATCTCGGGAAATTTTGAGTGGCTGTTTTTCTGTGGATAAATTTCCGCATTTCAAAACACACCCATTTCCCTCCTGTTTGTAAATATTTGCCTATTTTGTATAGATGCCGCGGGAGATTGAATTTTAAATCCATTCTTGCATCTTTACTAGGAGATTCGCCAACTTCTGCTACAAAAAGTACAATGATGAAATCAAAAAATGTCTACTTGACTATGTCTACGGCATTTCTCACACGAGAGTTGAGTGTAGAAGTCAGTCGAGTCTGAAGATTGCTTTCAACGCTAGTTGCATACTACACGTTTCCTACGACTGCATTGAGTTCAGGGACACAAAACTATAAAAAACTACGCCAAAAACCATTTGACAATCACAATATTTATTTGAATTTCACGAGAAATTGACTGATCTCTTGAGAATGTACTCCCACAGTATTAATATACAGTGATTTAATCCCACTTCTTACTATTTTTTATCGTAAAAAAATCGCAGGAGATCATCTCACACCCATTTCACGTTATTTTGCCTTGAATGATCGAATCCGTAGATTCCAACTAAGATTTTCAAAAGGAAGACAAAGAGTGGGTACATCACATACCATTAACGGGTAAAAGTGAGTGGGTGTAATTAAAGGTTGAAAACAATTCAAGAGTGAGTTCATCGAATACTACACTTATAATCTCGTTATGAGTGAAAGTTGGCGTGAAAAATCTGCGAAGATATTGTTTGATCTTCGACGCTGATGGTGCATTTCTCGAGTATAGTTGACAAGAATGAATGTAGTAGTCAAGTATCTGTCAATTTCACCGAAACAGAGTTTCGCAGCGTTATGGAAAGCAGCTACCTGAATAGTCCAGTCAAAAAGTGCATTTTGGATCAAACTTCATATATGTTCCATTTCAACATTTAAAATAACCGCTCATATAGCCGTGTTTATCTAAATAGCCGCTTGTTTACCTTGATAGCCGCTTGTTTACCTCATTAGTCGCTATTTTACCTTATTATCCGCTTGTTTACCTCATTAGCCGCTTGTTTACCTAAATAGCCGCTTGTTTACCTAAATAGCCGCTTGTTTACCTAAATAGCCGCTTGTTTACCTTAGGCCGCTTGTTTACCTTAATAGCCGCTTGTTTGCTTAAATAGCCGACATAATGTGACTTTAACCATGAAATTTTATAGGTACAGCCCTTTGTGAGTGATAATTTTCGTTAATTCGCCATAAAAATTTATAACACAGTCGTTTTTTATGAAACAGACGTAAATAGACGAGGAATGTCACATGTTTAGCTATCTATTGATAAACCAAATAGTCGAGTAGACAGGTAACTCAAACATTCGCTAAATGGCAGTAAAAACCAAATTTTTTAAGTGACTTTTAAACAGTTAGCCCATGCTTTCACACACATGCTATTCTTCTCTGTTTTATGTTTCGATCGCCGAGTGTAGAATAGAAGAGAATCTGTGATGGTCGTTGTGCAGTTTAGTTTCTGTTTTTCTTGGTTGTACAGCTATTGCACAACGAATGCCCATTTGTACAATTCACTGTTCAAGTTTGTTGAATATTTCAGTTTTAGTTACGACACTTCGTATTTCTCAAATCTCAAGATGAAGTTTAGAGCAATATTTGATGTTGACGGAGGCACAGTAAAAATGCGTCAGCGTTCAAATAAATAAGTGAAATTTGTTTAACCATTTCGATAACTTTGTGCTGAATGTGATCAGAACCCGTCCAACGAAATGTAAATAACTCTCACTTTCGGAAATACGTATGCAAATTACCAAAATGAGGGTCATCAAGTGAAGATGTCCAGCTGACTGAATATATTAAAAATCTATTAACCATTAACGAGAATTCCAAGACATTCAGTCGAGTTTTCCCGTGATTTCCTCGATTTCAATGATTTTTTGGATGAATATACACTGTGTCTTTCAACAGAACCTGAAGTTATAAGATGAACCAGTTCTGTATCATTCAATGCCAGAGAAGCCTGATGTATGTGTGATTTGGGGCACTAAGTATCTCAATCTATTTTCTTTATAGCCTTCTGCCAAGTGCAGAATAGAAAGGAATCAATAATGATCTTTGTACAGTTTTTTGGTAGAGAGGGATAGACCGTACCTAATCCATTGCAGACATATAACGCCTCAAAATATCAACAATTCATTATATATTTTCATTCAGGCAAACTTTCAATGACTCAAGAAGTGATTAATCTTTATTGAAAGGTTAAATATCCTGAGGAGATGCCAAACACATTTCAAGATTATACAAACAATCAAAGAGAATTCCACAGTATCGAAATATCATAATAAACATAGAAAAAAAATAGGTACCGATCTATCAATCTATCTTGTACAATTATATCTGTTATGTAATTCAACAACACTGCCAGAACGTTTCAATTTATGATCTCTGCAATAATTCCTTTAATCACCAATATTAAATGTTCTGCAATCTGGCGGTCATTGAGAATGTAGACTGTATCGGTCGAAATTACGGATTATTAAAAATTTAAGCTGAAAATTGCAGTAGATCGGTGAAATAATCTTTTTTTTTGTGGTGAAATATGGAATAATGGATATATTTTATTAGCGATAATAGCTGTAGATTTAAAGCAGACGCAATTATTTCCAAACAGATTGATCTGAAAAAGTCATCGTCGCTATATAACCTCCGAACACGTAGTCAATAACTTCAAAAACTCTTTCAATCAATCTTTCCAACTTACAAGGAAATATCTCACGGGAAAAGTTTAAATCATATACTATTCCATATGTTATCGAATCAACACGATTTTTCTAGAATAACTTGGGATTTTCCAACTGGCATCAATGTCCAATCGAAAAATGAGACACCAAATTATTTCTACGCGTGGTACTATCAGGTGGCCCGCAAGATCGCCCGATTTAACACCACTAGATTTTTTCCTCTGTTAACAAAATTCGTCCAAAATTCCAGAGAATAACCCCAGAAATGTTGGTGAGGGTCGTTGACAACAAGATGAGGAGAGTCAGAGATTGTATTGAAATAATTTATTGTTAAAGTGCCAGGTACATATAAAAAAGTTATTTTTTTTAGAGGACGTGTAGTTTTAGTGTGTTTGTACCTATGTTGAGCTAATTATTTTCTGAATTCACCTGAAACGTGATAATGTAAATACAAAAAAACCAATACTCCCTAGAAAGTCGTTAATTCTTGCTAATTGTACATAATGTATTTTTTCGGGGGTAATTGATGTCTCAATTCGTTTGTACTTATCTACGTATTCCTAAATGTGAGAGTTGTCACGCCTATTCCATTTCTTTTCTTCAGTTCATCTGGTTAATGACGATGATAATTGATTTTTATATATATACCAGGGTGTGGGCCCGTTTTCACTTTTTTCTACACATAGGTACACAATTTAGCGATATTATATACAACAAAATTAATGAAATAACTCGCAAAAAGCTAGGAAAATATGTCACAACTATATTTCTGAAAATTATGCCTTTATAGAAAATTGAACCATGCACGAGAAATTGCTATTATATGTGAAGATTCAACTGTTCAGATGAAGTTTCTATTACAAGTGCTACCTAGATTAGGTTAGGTTATGTTTGGTTAGGTTAGGTTAGGTTAGGTTAGGTTAGGTTAGGTTAGGTTAGGTTAGGTTAGGTTAGGTTAGGTTGGGTTGGGTTGGGTTGGGTTGGGTTGGGTTGGGTTGGGTTGGGTTGGGTTGGGTTGGGTTAGGTTAGGTTAGGTTAGGTTGGGTTGGGTTGGGTTGGGTTGGGTTGGGTTAGGTTAGGTTAGGTTTAAAATGAGCGGGTGTGCTTGGCTTTCCACTGCAACCCGCAACTCTGCCAAACATCGAAAACATGTGATGATTCAAAAGAATGTCTTTTATGCGTTTCAAGTTCCTCAGTTATTTAAAAAAAAAATTGCTTCTTCCTTCCGAATTAGATCTTGAAAGCAATGTCATTTCATAGTCATAAACCACTTCATTTCAAAGTTTAACTCACTATCTACCAGTCTACTTGAACCATAATAATAACGTTTCATAGAGTGAATAGTTTTGTTACGGTCACTTGTTGCGTTTCGTCATGGGAAAGGATTTTTTCATTAACACCAGTTTTCTTTATTGCATAAGATACACTTTTTATTCGATCATCATTATTTGTTTCATAGCTGTTAGATATAAAATGGAATTATGGATACATGAGTTGTTTCTATGATATAATTTGGCATTTGTATGCATTGTTTATTGAGTTTATAATTTTCGTATAATTTAAAAACGAAATTTGATTATAAATAGTCAGCCTTTCGCCCATTTTCCTTCACTATAAGATTGTCGGCAAAAATCGAACAAAAAATATTTAAACAGCCCCGTACGACTGCCAAATTACTCCTCTACAACACCTGGCAAAGTTTTTGTACAAGAACATACTTCCTGTAACAACCACCGAATGGTATTAGACAACAAGTGAATGTCTACATACTAGTTTCACGGTTCACCCGATCATTAGTGCAGACCCGGTCATAACATACAGTCCATTTTTAATCGGTTTTGTTAACTGGTCCTACGTTTACTTCGTAACCCACTAAGAGAGTGAGCAACAGAGTCATCTATAGGAACAACAGAAAAACTAGTACCCAGACTTCGCTTGAAGCCAAAGAGGTCAATATCAATATTAAAAATATAAAAAAAATCATATGGAACTGAGTGTACTTGATGCAAGGCAATTGATTCCAAAATGAAATGAGATTGTAAATAAACAATGATGGAATGGAATGGTGGAATGATGGACACACTACTATCGATTCTCAAAACTAAACTGACTTGCCGTAATATGGTAGAAATCTTAGCTGGACGAATACAGAAGGCCGTCATTCTTAGTATAAAAATCGAAATTATATCATGAGGTCCTTAAAACATATTTTCTGTACAGAAACAGTATTCTAGTAAATTTTATGATTCATGTTTAATTCCTAGGGACGTTTTGACAGTTTTGAACTGAATGGTAGAAAATTCATAAATAAATTGATATAATTCACGGCAAATCATAATAATCACAAGGAAATCTAATACAAATCGTGATAGACGCAAAATCCGCGAATATATACAATGTAGCAGTTCCATTTACTTTCATTCCGCCTTCTCTCCAAACGAAAGCCAAAGGAAATGTGAAGGTATAGAATCATATTAATGATGAATTGTTTTTGTTTACGTGATGATTTTATAATTTAGTTAGATATTCAGTCCATTCAGCTAAGCTTGCTTTTTCAGTACAGAGAAAAAGCAACATATGCATTTATCACGGCCATACATACATTTTTGGAGGTCTCTTGACATTTTTCACGAGAATAAATGAATGCTCACATGTTGTCTTTAAAGTAAAGGAAGGTGCGTCAAGGTTTATTTGAGGATCCCTTACGTTTTCAATTTAGAAAAAATCTTCAAAGTTCCCATGGTGTATCTAAATCCTTGCACTACTGTGAATGATGGTTGTAGAAAACCATGTTAAAACGAATAACAGTGCTTGAAAAAAAAAAAGAAAAATTTTATGTTGGTTTTAAAAATTTGCCGACTTTTGGGAACCGCTGCTCATCGATCGTCAGATGACTAGGCGGAAGCCGTAAGATGCGGTTGGTATTTCATATACCATAGAATTCTATAGTCGACAGTTATGTCTCTTTCTCTCCCATGAATTCAGCGATAATGACATCTCACTTATTTGATCGACTAAAGAATTCTGTGGTACACGGATTACCACCCCAGTGTTCACTTATGGCTCTAATCCCGGCAACATAAGTTCAGCGGACAGCGGTTCTCAACATTTCAGCGATGATTTTTTTTTAGAAATTTCAACAACTAATTATTCTTATAATGAGATTATACACCCAAAAATAACATTAATGCCAGTACGAGAAACTCTAAGACCTGAAAACTCTGGTTGTACAAAATGGAGTGAAACTATTTTGGGTACCATGACACTCGCACTTAAATGTTTTTTCCGTTGTTCAAATACATAAATAGTCTTTTGAAATAATTCTCAGATCCATGGATTTTGCATGTTATTTATTACACAATCAACAAAAGGTAACTACTATTATATTGAACGATTCGCGGTTACAGGAAAATTGATTAAATTATTCCAATTCTGATTAAATAACTGGCAATTGTACTATTGAAAATGACGATTGAAAACTAATTCATATTTCACATTTAATCAATGTTATGGTAAGACCTGCGAGTTGTTTCATCAGCAGTAATTTGAAACGTTACTTTTGTGAATAATAATGAGATTTCTTACCATCACTTCACGTTGCATTAAAATGTTTAATACTTACTAAAATATTTGAAGATATCGCAGGATTTTTCCAATTCGAAAGTGTGGAGACAAGGGTATTTTCGATTTTAACGAAATTATTTGTTTTTATTAAATTTATTCTCTTCACTATATTGTATTGAATCTAGAGCCGAACTTGACCGAATGACTAGCCGATCTAGGTTTGTTGACAGTGCATCCTGATGCCCTCTTCGGTCCGAATTGTTCTAGATGGTTTCATCTGGATACGATTGGAACAAGGAAAAATACTCTAGAGAGTTCGAGAAGAAATCTACACCGATATATTGGGTTTAAAAGCAGCTTCGATAGCTGAATCCCGCCCATTCATAATTCGTGTTAAACTTTTATTTGTGTAACATTTCAGATGATGAATGAAGACAAGTTAAATTATTTTTTATAATGTATGTCGGTGTTTGTAGTCTGAGATTTTTCAAAAATTGCAACTCCCATTCATGTCACGCTCAATACGATTTTTGTCGGTTAAAACTTCTCCAAGCTGTAAACAACAATTTAGCTGTTCCTTTTTTGGTAAATCTGAAAATTTACAAATATCCCATAAAAATCATTATAGCCATTTTCATCAGCCAATCGGGCTTTTGCGGTGTTAAGAGCGGCTTTACATTATGCAATTTTCATGCAATTTTTGTGCAATGCAAGACTAAATTTTACATTGCGCTTGCGCCCATGCAAGTTATGTGCAAGCCCAAAAAATTTCGACCGGTATAGACGTACGAGGAATTGCAAATTAGGTGCCTACGATCATACCGTTGGGTTGCATTGTTTTGGGTTCGATTACGGTTTAAATTTTACATTGCGCTTGCGCCCATGCAAGTTATGTGCAAGCCCAAAAAATTTCGACCGGTATAGACGTACGAGGAATTGCAAATTAGGTGCCTACGATCATACCGTTGGGTTGCATTGTTTTGGGTTCGATTACGGTTTAAATTTTACATTGCGCTTGCGCCCATGCAAGTTATGTGCAAGCCCAAAAAATTTCGACCGGTATAGACGTACGAGGAATTGCAAATTAGGTGCCTACGATCATACCGTTGGGTTGCATTGTTTTGGGTTCGATTACGGTTTAAATTTTACATTGCGCTTGCGCCCATGCAAGTTATGTGCAAGCCCAAAAAATTTCGACCGGTATAGACGTACGAGGAATTGCAAATTAGGTGCCTACGATCATACCGTTGGGTTGCATTGTTTTGGGTTCGATTACGGTTTAAATTTTACATTGCGCTTGCGCCCATGCAAGTTATGTGCAAGCCCAAAAAATTTCGACCGGTTGAAATTTTCACGCAATTCGTGAGCAATTCTAGTGAGTTTTCTGGTGAGAAATTCAATGCCAATAGCACTCCAAAGTACCTGTAGATATTGTTTTTCGAATGTCTCCTAACCTTTAACTCCAACTTAAAAAAGAAATTTGTCAAAAGCGTTAGTGATAGGTGGAATGTAATTTTTCGAATTTCAGTTAAGTACAAACCAACAAAATATCAAAATATTTTATTGAGGTTAGATTTTCTCGAAATTTATTATGTTGGTGTAACTGCTGGCTACACAACAAAAAATTGCATAAATGTAAAACACAATTTCTACATTTCTTTTCAATGCCTGTCTTGCATTGCAAATGAATTGCATAAATGTAAAGCCTCTCTAAGGTTGAATATTCTGCAACAAAAATACATCGCGCTTGATTTTTTAATTATTTGGCAAAATTCGAGTGAATTATGATTCAGAAAATTTTCACCCAGTCTATTGTCTTTCTTTATCAGAAGTTCAATATTCATTGAAGACAATATTTTCGGCCACATCACACCTGGATCTTTGGACAGCTGTACAGTCTTACTATCAAAAACTTCATCAGAATCAGCTTCGATAAAAGTTACAGTTTCTTCAACTTCAACTAATCTTGAGCTTCATATTATATGATAATAATAATAATAATATTGAGTGGTTATTGGGATAAATGATCCAGCGCGCCCTCCGGAAGTATCGGGGCTCCGGAGACAGAGCCTGTCTGGGAAATTCTTAATGGAAAAAAAAATGAACGAATCATTTGTGCAAATTTCTAATCATGCTAATTTTTTTAATATCTTCATCAGGTAGGTCTCAAATTATCACAAATTGCTTGGAATTAAGATAAATGTTCATCTATTTTATGTGTAAATATTTGGAAAACTTTCACACGAAATAGATGAGCATGATTGACCGGTTTGAAATAGTTTTTCTGTCCTATTTTTTTGGTTGCTTCATGATGGACAAATTCAAGAATTGCTTCAACCAATAATTGTTCCATAATACCCAGAGTTGTATCAATAACTGCCTGCTAATCATAATTTAACAGGTATTCAACGTTGAAACTGAATTGTACAAAATAAAATGATATGACATATTTGTTTATAGGACAAACAGGTAGGAATTTTGAGATGCGGTATAAAGAACATATATTTTTGTTTTTAAAACAGCAAAGTAATTTTTTTTGTTTGTATCACTGTTTACTGTTTTTTGTTCGAGTTCAAACTAAGAAAAACCCTGAGGAGTAAGAAAGTATTGTTTCCTTCAATTTTTCAATTTTTTTCTCGATTCCATCTTTGATTTTATCTATCTGCATCTCCACAGTTCTCATTCTTTCTTCTGATCGATTCGCCACACCACAAAGTTATTTTTTTTGACCTTTTTTTTCTAAAAGTTTATCTTCCTAGTAAGTATTTGGTAGTTTCTTCGAGATTATCTGACACAAATTAATTCCAGAATCTTCAAATAAATAGGTTTCAAGGTCTTCCCTTCTTGAATCAGCTCTTCTGAGAGTATTTTCTGGAGTACAGCTTTTTTTCCGGTTGTTTTCAATTTCCTCTCTTCCAATTCTTGCTTCAGATCCGCTACCTTCAAATCCACCAGGCAAACTCCCTTAGAATAGTTCGTTTTTAATGAATACTTTCGACAGAGATGTTAGTCTATTTCAAGCAAAAAAAATAAACACACAAAGGTATCATTAATAAAGTACTAATTGTCAAATTTTCATAGTGTCATTAGTATCATCATGATATTTTTTAATAGCCACCTTAGATCAATATGAGAAAATAATTCGATTTTTGAAGAAAATCGCTCTTATCTCGGAATTCTGGCTTTTCAGGCATAGGAACATGATATATCAATTTCAAGGGAATTCAGTCATCTTTCAGGATATTTCATAATATACAGGATGTTCCAATGAAAGACGCACTTTCAACCCTTTTTGTATTCAGCAGTAAGATCATGAATTTTGAACGACCCTGTATTACGCAGGACAAACTTCTCTATACAGAATCAATATATATGATCCATCGACCGTGATCCACCCTGTATATTTGAGATTAGCCGTTCCTAATTCCTACCCATCAACTGTATGAACCGTGATTGTTTTACGGAAAGTCGGATAATTTATGTCACCTATTAAGTTACGAAATCGGCAATTATACAACTTTCTGACGAAAAATTTCGGAGCTTGGCCCAACAGAATAATTAATTGAAATGAAGAGTTCCAGCTCGCATCAGCAAACATGTGCAATATTTATTTACGGTGTTTGCGGAGATCTCCTGATGCCTGACATGATTTCTAATTTTCGATTGCGAACAAACATACAGGGTGACCCGTTAGAAAATTTCAAACGCTCCCGTCCAGGGTAGTGATATTTTGCAAATGGGAGATACTTTGTGAAATGATGTCGTTTAATAATGTTCCAAAATAGGCGAAATATTTTTAGGTCAGTATATTTTTTACGAAATATATTTATATCCATAATCAGATTATGGTTTATTCAAAGTAAACTCCTCTTCTTTTTGAATCTGAAATATTTGGGGGAAGAAACCACTCAACGTATTTGTTTTCGAGCAGATAGTAATTAAATGGTCATGATATGAAACACAAACACGTGTATGATAAACCTCGATTAGTGCGAATATGCCGGATATTTTGAAATAAATGAAAGAATGATTCAGACTATCCCACTTAATATAAAAAGTCATTGAAAAACAAGACTTTATAGCAACCGCAGCTACTATACACATGAATACGGTATCACTGCACCTTACATCATTTATTTTCTAAAACACTTTCTCGAATTTTCAATTAAGTACATGTATGGTGAGAAATGAAACTATGTTTGTACCAAGGGATTTGGTGAATGAAATTAACCTGTTATTCTCGCTAATCAACTTCGAATAATAATAAATATTTCAAAAACTAATTTATTCAAAGAAAAAATAGGAGGCTCATTTAGTGCACTATGGCGTATACTAATTTTTTTGGTAATCGATTGACGTTCGCAGAATTGCTCTATCTTCCACCGTTTCCGAGTTGAGAAGTTCTTTTGGAGTGGGAAGGAGTCATTTCTCTCCAAATTTTGTTTTTACTCATATTCGTGATAATTTTTGTCATTACTTCAATCCGTCATTGAAATGTATAACACCGAACAGATTTTTTTTCTGAATATTCAGTTCTCACTAAAACTAACCCAAAAACTCGTTAACACAGTCGTTTTTTATGAAAAGACGAAGAATATCACATGTTTCGCTATCTGTTTGAGATGAGATGAATCAAATGGTCGGGTCGACGTTGCTCAGAAATTTGCTAGATGGCAGTAAGGGTAGACAATATACAAAATGATGGTTTACTTTTAGTACCACCGTGCACATAGCCAAAATTTTCAGTGGTACACTATGTCAACTACTGCCCTTCAAAGAGTCAAAAACGTTTGCGTTCATCATGATTATACGTTTCACGAATCATCATGGTATTCATGGTAAAAAAAATTCGCCGACTGAAACTATTTTTTAATGATTTTCTTTGGTGACGATATCGATCATGTACTGGTATACAATTACTAAAATAACCGAAATAAGGATCGTTTATCACCTCGCGACCAATATAGTTCACCGATTCAACCACGACCTTAATCAACATACCTTGCGAAGGCAAGTGGGAATTCTTGACTACAAATACCACGAAAGTAAAAGCTGAAGTGGAATCGAGAATCAAGGACGGCGACTGGTTTCTTTCTATCGAAATCCGGCGCACATCATCACGAAACTATTTATCAAACAAATGTCAAGTTGCTCATTTCAGATTGAAATCACAGTATTCAAATCAAATGCTACGAGGAAATAGACACGAATTTGGCGGACCAAGGTGATGGCAACGTCTAATCGAAAATTCAGTCAGCAACTTTTGAATATTAATAATGAACAGTCTATTTTTCATTTTATAAAGTTCGCAGCATAAATCGTTGTCATATGGAGACCCCTTCTCTCTGATTGCTTCAGAAATATCAAACTGGCTCAAATACATGTTTTCATTCGCTGTAATGCACAATGATGTCCTAAAAAAGCAAAGCCTTTCCGAATGAAACTGCAGACATATTGTGTGCAGCTGGATCCAATCTGGCCTAATGTCGAAGAGGATGTTGCATCTGAAGATGAATTTTGGAGTTCTTCCTGGTCATTCACCTTATACATGAAACAATCATCAGAGCAACAAATAAGTGTTCAAATGTTTAGAAAAATTTTTGGGGGCATCAAGAATAAAAGTGTTGAATATCACGAGCGTTATTAACAAGCAAAGGTCTAGATAGTTAGGAAATGTTTACCAACTGCAATAAAGCAGCCTCTTCCTTTTTGGCGAGAGGAAAACTTTTAGAGAAGTGTCGGTTCAATCGGGCATTCACAGTGTGAGTCATGTGCTAGCCACCTTCTTTCTACCCTCTAACCCTTCTTTCTTGTATCGAAAATGTCTTGGAAATTCACGAGCAGTGGCCTAATTGTTCCTTTTTATGAGGCCATGACTCTTACACGCAACAAGGTCTTCCCTAGTGCAAATCCCGGCCAAGTCTCACGAAACCTGGGCTCGAACATCACCACGTTTCAGCCCTTGCAGGTACGCTCCCAACTTCAGCCAACTCGGATCATTTCTTCTTGTCTCCCATGAAGCACCAGCTCTTCTCCGTAGAGAAGACATGAAGAAAAAGGGGTGACCAAAGCGAAAGTGACTAAATGCAGTGAAGGGCGATTTGGGAAAACTAGATGTTGACGACTTTGGTGCTGATCAGGATTCATCAATCGATGTTGTTCTTGTTGTATTGAATATGAGTCTCCTTTCCTAGCATGACAATTTCAGAAGTAATATCCACGCATTGCGTTTGATCCCCACTGTTTTTCAAGGAAACGCTGCTGGTTAAATATACGAAGACTTTCCCAGTCTACTGGATGTGAAGAAACTTCGGAACCTATTCCAAATTAGTGTTTTCTGTGAGTTTTTTCATCAAGGGTGCCCCTTAGATATTTCACGTCTGCTGCAAATGGAATAACCTTGCCATTAAAAGGAAGTGGAGTTAGGTCTTCCAGATTTTTTACGTTAAAAGGTGAGGGCTACGTGTTCCCTTGCTCGCAAGTATATCGAAGAGAGAGTGCATCCTTCACAGGAATAACAATTTTTACATTTTTTCAACAATAACAATTGTATTACTTCATGGTACTGATACATGTAATATTTCTCCCGGTAAAGGGCACTATTAATTATGAATATGTATGGCACATGAAAATAATTAATTAATCGTACATATTCGAGTGTAGATTACACAATAGACGGAAGCTTCCTCGAAAAATTAATAAAACTGTGTCACAGCGCAGGAAAGAAAGCATATCGTTGTTTCCCAATACGTCAAATATTAATCATAAAACACTTATTTACGGTGTGGATCTGCCCGTTATTTCATGATGTCTTTGCGTAACGAAGGCCACAGAGTATTCATGAAGACGGTATAGACGTACGTGGAATTGCAAATTAGGTGCCTACGATCATACCGTTGGGTTGCATTGTTTTGGGTTCGATTACGATTTGAAGTTGTTTCATTCCTATTCGAAAGTCTATTGGGGATTTCGAACAGTGCTAGTTAGTTGACTAATAGCCAATTGACTAAATTGGTTTCAAATTGCGAGTTAATTCCTTCTGAATGGGTCTAGTGGTTTTGTGGTTTTTATAATAGAAACAATATAAGTGGTAGTTTGTCAGAATGAAATGTAATTTAATATAAATATTCACAGTTCTTTCATTTTAAAAATCTGCTTCATGAGGTCGCCACAAATCATTTCTGGAGTGGGATTCCGTCTAGCATGTATAGACGATCAAATAAGTGAGATGTCATTATAGTTGAATTCATGAGAGAGAAAGAGACATAACTGTCGACTATAGAATTCTATGGTACACGGAATCCCACCTCTGTTGTCAGGGATTTGTCGAAAAATAATGGAAGAGGAAAAAATTCAACAAAACTTTATTATATTACATTAGTGAAAAAATCTGGATATGCAAGTACCCACACTTTGTGCCATATCATGCAAAATAACCTTATGTGTATTCTCGGAAACATTCGAGAAAAAAATTATTTGAATTGTGAAAGAGTGCCCGTCATTCTTTCAAGGGCCCCTATTATCAGAACTACCTTTTTATATCGGAATGGTTTGGGTAAAGCCTGCGGAGTTCAAATTGTAGGTCTCATTATTGAGTCAGTTTTTCCTCCTCTTTTCTGACGATGTTCGTCAGGAGCTGAAAACTCGATGACGAAATCGTCCTACTTTGATGGTCGAGGAGGACTACATCACGCTTATTGGCTTGTATTTGCCTGAGGGTGGGGAATGAGTAGTTCCAACAGATTCGGCACTTCTCATTCTCCACAACGGACTCAATATCCCCCGGAGCATAAGGCAACACCGGTGTCTCGTCCATACCATACGAGTGTCGTAGATTGCAGTAGAACACGCGTAGCGCCTTGCTATGCCTGTGAATATAGGCTCTGCATCTCGTGTCAGGGACCCCTATACTCATCACGCGACTACGGTAGACTAGGGTATTGAAGACACCGTCTTGGTAGGCCATTATGAATCCCTCGGTTTCTGACTCCAGTCCACTTGACCTGAGAAATGCAAAGGTCAGTTTCCCGGATAAGCCGAGGTCTTGGCGTTGGCCGGTCTGGTCACCGGACCTAACGCCTGTGGACTTTCACCTCTGGGAAAGGTTGAAAGATCTTATATTTAATACTGATGCCAAGTTTTACTTCTCTCACTTCTATTGAACTAATTAATTCGGCGAAAACGTTCAGAAAAGTTGTCGCCTGTATGTAGGAGAAGCTGATAGACTTTTTGAACACTCTCCCTGAAGAAATATATTTCATTCTTTGTACTTTATCAACAGGAAAAATTTGGCCTACTCTGTACATAATCCCTGCGTAAAAATGCTGTCGGTACTGAAAATTCACAAAGATGGAATGAAGAGCCTTTACCTTTTATGTGTGATAGAATAATTACAACATAATACCGCAGATAGACATGCGCAACCACCATAATCAGCAAAAACGATACAATCAAGTAGGTAATGATACATCCTCCAACAATAATTAAACAAATAACAACCGAATGGGAAATAATCGAAATCATTAGCAAAATTAGAATGTTTTCGCGATATCGAGGAGTTACAATGTATTCCCTTTCTAGGCAAAAGTTTCGAAATGAGATTAGATTACCTACGGGTGTTGCAATCATAGTTTAAGATGAGGCTTGCGGCTTACAACACTTTCAGTAAATATTTCCTTTCTATATAGAATGTACCTACTATGCCGTTATTGCGTTACCAGGCATTCAGTACAGTTATCAACCGGAACATGTTTGCATTTGGAAGTATCCATCGTCAGATGTATGACTTGAATTTCATTACGGAAATAGGGCGTACCTAAAAAGTGAGTCCCGTTCGTCTGCAAAAACACTCTAAGAATTGTCATGCAAAAATGTATTACTGCTGATGCTGTCTATAGCAATAATTGTTCATCAGATGTAGAAGAAGTCAATCATGGTGTGCCCCAAAGCTCTATTTTGGGGACATTTTTGCTTAAATATGTGATTTTGTTGAGTAACTTCATGATTGCCATCAGATTGACAAGAAAAACAAAGTGTTAAGATACTTGGAATCACTTCAGAACACAAAACTCAATTGGAGTGCTCATAAAGAGACATTAAAACTGAAATTATCAAGTATACTGTTCCTACAAAGACGAAAAAGTAGGACCTATACGACTTCGAGGGTAGCACATACAGATTAAGGGCAAAGTCAAATATCTTGGAGTAATACTAGACTCCAAGCTGACCTGGAACTAGCATCAAGAAAAAAACAACTTAAAAAGCGGTGACCTCACTAATGATGACCAGAAAGACCTAGTTACAATTTGGCCCAACCCGATACTTTCGTCTTTTCGATCTTGTATTTCTTACCTATTTTTTCCCATTCTTGTAAAGTTTTCTGGAACAGGTTCTGTTTTTATTGTCTTTCTCTACATCTTTCACCTTTCCGTACTTGTAATCCGTCAAACCAAGCTTGTCTTTTGTCTTACATTCCTTCGATCCGGCCCTTTCCGTTCTCATGTTCCTGCTTGAGTTTCTCTTTCTCTTGTTTTCGTCGCTCTTTCTCTTTTCGGCTTCATTCTTCATTCTATACATTAGTCGTACTTCTCCTTGTTTATCTTTGAGTCTTCGTTCTTTAACTTTTTTTTTCGTCTGTTCCTTTATTTGCCCTACTACTCCCCCCTCACGTGTTTTATCCTTCTCTATTTCTGGCTTCTGTTCCCTACTTAGTTTTTTTGAGTAATTTTTCCTCCAGCTGCTGTTCATATTTTTGTAATTATTTCTCCTGTGAGTTTTTCAGGGGCTAGTCCCATTTCTCTTGATTCAATTGTTCCTCTTATGTCAGTGTTATTTCCTCTCTTATTCTTCATTCCTTTTCCGTTGTGCATCGTCTTTTTCTTTGAGCTTGTTTCTTCGTCTACGCGTCTTCTTTCTTCTCATTCCTCTTTCCCTGCGTGCCTTAATTCTTCATGTTTTTGTTGCTCAATCCACCTTTGTTCCTCATCTTCATGTTCTGCTTCCTCTCTTTATTTCTTTGGACACCTTCATTCTTCGTCCTTCTTTTCTCTTTGCACCTTCGTTCTTCAATTTTTGCTTCGCTTTGTACCTCCAATCTTCATCTCCGTTACGTCTTGTTTCCTCTTTTCTCCTCCTTTCATCATCTTATTCCTGTTCTGCTTTCCCTTCTTGTTTCCTTGTGCACATCTGTCCTTCATCTTTTTGATACTCTTTGCGCCTTCAAAGTTCACAATCTTGTTTCGGTCTGCTTATTCGTTCTTCAATACTTTTTCATGCCGCTTCCTCTTCTTATTATTTCTTTGTTTCTTCGGTATTCATCTCCTCTTCGTTGTGCCTTCTATTCTTATTTCTTTTTGCGATTTCGTTTTATACCTAATTTGTTTCTCCATTTGAGGCAATTTTTAATAATTGCTTCATCATAATTTTGGCGAAGGATTATGTGTGTGAGAGAATGAAATTGGAATTATCTTTTTTTCACAGATTGTTCGAAACAGTTACCAGATCGTGTTCTTATTTTACTTCTTATAACAAACCTAATCATCAGCATCTGGGAGAATTATCTCTAAAACTATTAAATTACGCTCGATAACACTTCCTTGCTTACTGCTTCGAATTCTATAATTTATGGAACTATAAATGATTGGAAACTGGGCTAATTTCTTCTGCATAGCCTGACTTGCATCACATAATCGATTATTCATGTGAAATAGCCATCAAATTCGTCCGAGATCACTATTATAAAGTGCTCATATCCAACCAAAGGAAAGTGAAGGAAACAACCGCTTTCACTAATACTGTGCGGCCAACATGTAGTTTGTAGTTCAGCACATACTGCAAAAACGACGTCATTTATTATAGGAGTTCTATTGGGTGACACACCCGACATGGAATTTACGGAATTCTACTTGATATACAGGATGGCGCGATCAAAGAATTCGAGAATAAGAAGAAGTGTGGAAAAATGGGACGATGGAAAAACCTGTAAAGTATAACATGGTCTCCACTATCGCTCGATGGTTTACCACAAGGCTGGGGGTAAAATGCCCAAGATATTTTTCAGTAAATTTTTCGTTTATTCTTCAACGCTGCCTTCTATCAACTCGATACACTTCTTAATTCAAACTGTTTCAATAACAACTATTTCCTATTTGAGCCACGCCTTCTACCACAATCGACCAATCAGAGCTCACCAAATTGTCACGTGGTACCCCATTCACTTGTTATCTGCCAATACTTGTGTTGTCATCAGTCATCCACCATTTTTCAATCAGCTATCCCTTGCCACTTGCCAACTCCTATGGTGCACGGAATCCCACCCATGGCTGTCATCTATCAATACTTCAGCTGTCATCCGCATTTGCCAACCCCTCTCTGTGGCGCCTTCAGTTGTCATCCATCATCCGCTATCTACAATGGTCAGCTGCCATCTACAACCTTTGTCTATTGCTTTATCACTCACTGCCACCTATTGATCCTGAAGTATGACTGACAACAGAGGGGGGGGGGAATGCTTGCCAATCAGTCGTTTTTTTTGTAGCATATTCACTTTTCAGTCGCTTTTTGATAACGTTGTTACCAATCGATATCGCCAATTTGAGAAAAATTCTCTCGCACTCAGGCAACGAACCTGGCCCAGCGCCAGCAGAAGTTTCAACGGCCGACATATAAACGCTGAGCTACCAGCTACTGAGTAATATTTAGTTGACATAAAGTGTGTTTAAAGGGAACAGCTTAACCGATTCTATTTCACAATGTGCAAAAGCCTCACTCATCGCGCTGAAAGTATTCTCGATTCTGAATATTCGTGTGGGATTTTCTGTATTTGTTCGTGTAGGATGTTCCGCACTTGTTCAAACTCATAATATCATTTAGGTATGACGAAATTTTCTTCTGTGTTCTTATATTGGTAACAGCGTAACGATTGGTTTCGAATTCTAGGCGTTGATTTTGCAATAAAGTCTATAGATACGATAAAAAGATTCAATGAACGCCAACGATGTATAAACGATAGGTACTAATGAAAATATACTGGTCCTTCGAGCCGGATAGCAGTAAAATACGCAACTGAATCTTAAAGAATACCATAACCGATAAATAGAAGAACAATTCAGTCCTACATCCAAAGTTATCAATCGAAAAAGGAAACTATGATTTGAGAAAACCAATTTTGTTAGATGTTTGAACTTCGAAGTGCGAACTATATTTCGAAGCGTAGATGAACCGAACCAAACAGTAAACATACGCCGCTCCGCTGAACAATGATGATTTAACTACGGTTTAGAAAATGAAAGTGGTTGTAGTTGACAAGTTCGCCTTCGTTTTTGTAAAGTGCATGTTCTAGATCATTTATGAATCGACAAGTTGTTATTATTTCACATCGCGTAACTTTCAACGATCGGCTCTGTTACTGCACAATTTAGGTTAATTATTGTTGGCTTAATCGATGTGTAGAAAAGTATAGAGTAGCAGGCTGAATCCCCTATTATTTTCAGATAAGTTTTCCTATGTTGCGGAAGTGAAACTGTCGCTTGTCTTTTTGCGCGGTGTTTTTTCGAGCTGGCTGTAGTTTGTGATGAATGGTGATCAAACGATTTGAGACTATACAGGGTGTACCAGGACTTTTTTGTTTTCCTCTCGGGAATATACCGGGTAATTCAAATTCGAGGGGGCACCATTGGGATTTTGGAAACTATTAGAGATACGAAGATGGTTAAATTGGGGCAATTTTGCGCATCTATGTGACCAGTAATATGCCGGAGTATATCCGGGGATATGCAGAAAAAATCGAAAGTTTTTTTCTGGCGTTATTTGATGAAATATATCAAAATAAACAGCATATTCACGTTGCCATTTTGTCCCCGCTCTACGACGGTATTTTCATTCGACGCTTCGTCTCTTGCGGTCATCATCGTCAACTTTATTTATTGTTATGAGCGTCATGTTAAAAATTGAAATAGAGTTTTTCATTCTGATTTGAACGATGTATGATTGTAAATTGTCTTACAGTTTTCAGACGCATAGGTAAAAAATGCATATGCAAGTAAATCGCACGTGCTTCAAAAACCCTCCATGAGCACTCATCTGAATCGACCTTAGAGGAATATGACAGAGAATCAATATAATTTGTGGAGATTGTGAGGTCACAAAAATGATTTGGAGGAATCTGGTGCCTACTGATATTCTACAAAAGCATTTTTTTGGATTATTCAACGCGTAACCACATCGCTCCAGACTGCTTGCACACACTCCGTTCGCTAAGAACAATTGCAAGTACTCACCTACTAGTAGGTACTAGTATTTAGTTCACCTGTTAACCGAAAGCACTTTCTCTGTCCGTTATGAAACCGCATACCACGTTCATCTGGGTTGCTTTGGCGGCGTATGAGCGCAAGTTGCAATTGCGTAATATTTGTGTATTTTTTTTCTGTTTGTTTCGCACCTATCACATAGGAATTTCGATGGATATCTCTCAACGACCATAATCAATTTATTACCATGGTCTGGCGTGCTTTTCAAGTCGATGGATATGTAGGAAATGCAGAAAATTAGAGTATACGAGGGTGGAGTGAAGAGTTATATATGCAGTGTTTCACTTGTCATGGAAACACCCACGTATCTTCCGCAATTTTTGACCGAGAACGATGGAATTTTCAGGATCGATAGAAACACTAGAACTGAACTTACTGCACCAAAGGAGTCATCCCACGTGATATACACTGCACGCCAGCAGCAATGGAACCACTCATTGGCCCGAATTTTTTTCGGATTCGTTTTCATAAAATGTATTATAATCAAGTATAAGTACATGATCAAAGTCATGATGAAACCAAGCTGCTTTTTCTTCAGTGGAACACCCTGTTTATCATTTCATATGACAATTCTTCTCAATTATAAACAAAGTTGTTGTAGTACATCATTTTAAAAATACTCAGTAAAGGAAAAGCCCGAAATTGGAGTGTATGGATATGATTAAATTTCAACTATAATTTTTTTACAGAATATAGAATAACCCATTGTAAATGTACTTCCCACCGATTTTATGAAAAGTAAGGACAATTTTTACGTTTCCAACGGAAAAATGGTCCTCAGTCCGTTATATCTTTGTCAAATTTAATTTTAGAGGTTATATTCAGAATCACCTCGTCGGAATACGTTTGAGGAGCGTTTGCAAATTTTCGAAAAATTGGTGTGGCAAAAGACACTATCGCTTTTTGGTAGATAGATAGATAAATATATTTATTACCTTATTTGCCATTTTTACAAATGTGAGGTTCGTCAATAAAAAACAATACAATTTTTGTTACCACATTAAAATAATCTTTCGCAAACGCCTAAGATAATCAGAAACTATATAGTTATCACGAAATTTTAAAAACTCTTTATGGTACTCCTTGTATCTGAAGATTTTGTCGTATTTTTGGACTTCGAATAATATTTTTTTCCACCGAACGACTTTAAGTTTATAGAGTATATTTCGTCATCCTGAATCGATTGGTGTTTGCAGAATTGCTGTATTTTTTACCGTTCTTGAATTGAGACATTGATTCGGAGTTGAAAGGGATCATGGAACTCGAAAACATTTTCAAATTTTTTTCTGTTCATATTTGTGAAATTCAGACTTTTCTGAATATGCATAACGAATTTGAAGTCGATTCCTAGTCAACTAAAGATTTCATGAGCTTTTTAGGGAACCTCTGCAACTTCGAGTTGAAAATTCTCGAAACCTGCCAAAGTGTTCAATGAACAATTTCGTCTGTGGATATTTTTGAGGCAAAATCACCCAGTTTGTTAATTTTTTGTTTCTGAATCGATTTGCGTCCACAGAATTGCTCTATCTTTGACCGTTCTCGAGGTGAAAAGTTTATCCAGAGTTGAGATCTGTAATATCCGAGCAAATCCAATAAAATTCAACCTTTTATATAAAGGCTTACTGAATTTTAAATGGATTCCGAGTCATATAAAGATTTGGTAGACATTGTACGGAACCTCTGCAGTTTCGAGCTGAGCATTGATGCCAGAGCATTCGGTGTTTACATGACCTGGTCGCTCGCAACTATCACAGTTCAAGTAAGGCTCATTATCATCTCAAAACTGAAACGAAAAGTATCAAAGAGTCTACAACCCCTTCTGGAGCATTCCTTGATATCGATTATAGAGTGGTACATTTTGTAGATCTCTAGTTATGGGCTCTCATGATTGATTTCACTCGTATCATATCTTGTAGATCTTAGCAAATTTTTTGTTGGTTTGCTGTAAATAACAAGAGATGAAATTGTAACCACTAGCGATGGTACTGTTGATTATTATCGATTTGCATGCGTATTCTTTTTTTATTCGGATTATTCTTTGATGTGGCATCTGGGCAACGTAACGAGCAGTTTCACTCACAGCATCCCATTGTCGGTGGCCTTTCGCACGCAACTTTCGTTCTCGCTAATTGATAATGAAAATTAATTAGTCAATGGCTAATGTCTAGTATTATCAATTTTCGACCGTGATTGTTTGTTTGATCGTGTGATCATGCAGTGATCTCTCATGATTAATGAATTATGTAGATATGAATAAGTCTGACCTGGAGCATTGTTTTTTGGTTGAAGATAATCTACCACCGTCATCACATGACTATGCTGTATGCAATTTTGCATTACATTACATAGAATAGTGAAATTGTATGGTAAAATTCTGAATTTTCCTTTGATATTTATACTCAAACCGTTGATGTATACAAGGAATAATGTTGGTCCTAGTATTGAACTTTGAGGCACCCTACTATATATTTCCACAATTTCTGAGCTTGTATGTAGTGATACTATCGGTGATACGTTTGAAGGAAGTTTGCGATTCTTTAAAATATGTAAAATAAAAATTTTCCAAAAAAAGATTTATAGATTGTTCTTCTCTAACAAGTTCAGTCCTCGCACTTTTTACTTCTTTCAACGAACGCAAATTTCATTGCCTAGGAAGGTATTCCATAAATTCCTACTTTCTTCTCTCTCGGTTCACTTGATAATAAAAATTAAAAATTAATTTCAAGGACTATCAAATTCCATATGGAAATTCTGAGAGCATTGATACTGTGAACGATAGTGAGAAACTAACAGAAAGAATGGAGTAATTATGGTATAGATATACACTCTCAAACTTTATTAACGTTTAATTGATTCGACCGTCAAAAACGATAAACTTTCAAGACACACCATTGTTTCCGTTGTATTACTCAAACCAAACGAAACCATTTTTCAAAACAATAGGGGGTCCCACTGAAAGTGTGTGGTAATTTACTGTGTGAGCATGTACATAAAAAGCCTAAGAAGTCTAATACAATTTTACTAATTATAAACGTTGTTATAGCAAAATTGAAATTTGTTTTTTTTGTCCTTTCTGTTTCTGCGAATTTTATTAATATTAATCGTGTTCTTCTTTTGTTTCAGACGGGTATCTGTCGATGGTTGTTTCTAGTGGTGTCACTGTCAACATGGATAATAGAAACAAGTAAGTATATTATAGTCAGTGAAATATAAGGAACAATTCATTAATAAAAATATGTAGAAAACTACCTAACTAACAAAAAAATTCAAGTTCTGACATTTCGAGACTACCATAATCTGGACTCACTTTATAATTAAAGATTATTGTATTCTCGAGGTTTTAATCTGTCAGCTCTGCTCTATTCTGCTACCCTCTGCTCTGCTCCTCTCTGCTTTGCTCCTCTCCGCTCTGTTCATCTACACTCTGCTGCTCCTCTCTACTCTTCTTCGCTCTGTTCTATTGTACCCAATTCTGTTCTGCTCTATTCGGCTTCACTTTGCTTCGCTCCTTTCCGCTCTGCTCCTCTCCACTTTGCTTCTCATCGTGCTCATCTCTGCTCTTCTTCGCTCTGTTCTATTGTACCCAATTCTGCTCTGCTCTATTCGGCTTCACTTTGCTTCGCTCCTTTCCGCTCTGCTCCTCTCCACTTTGCTTCTCATCGTGCTCATCTCTGCTCTTCTTCGCTCTGTTTTATTTTATTGTATTTTGTTCCGCTCTCCTCTGATTCGCTCTGCTTTTCTCTGCTCTGCACCCTTTCGCTTTGTTTCTCTCCGCTCTACTCTTCTCTGCTCTATCTTCCCTCTGTTCTACCTATTCTGCTCCGCTTCCTTCGGCTTTGCTCCACTCCTCACCGCTTTGCTTATTTCCTCTTTGTTTCTTTTCGCTTTGCTTCCCTCTACTCTTGTTCGCTCTCTTCTATTCTATCTTATTCTGCTCTGCTCTCTTCGGCTTCACTTCGCTTTGCTCCTCTCCGCTCTGCTCCTCTCCGCTGTGCTTTTCTCTGCGCTCATCTCTGCTCTTCATCGCTCTTTTATCATCGTATTTTATCCTATTTTGCTCCGCTCTCAGATTCGCTCTGCTTTTCTCCGCTATGCACCCTTTCGCTTCGTTTCTCTCCGCTCTCCTCCTCCCTGTTCTTCTTCGCTCTGTTCTACCTATTCAGCTCTACTCTCTTCAGCTTCGCTCTGCTCCTCTCCGCTTTGCTTCTTTTTGCTCTGTTCCTCTCTGCTCTTCTTGCTCTGTTCTATTCTATCATTTTCTGCTCCGCTCTCCTCGGATTCGCTCTGCTTCTCTTCGCTTTGCTTCTCTCCGCTCTGCTTTTCTCTGCTCTTTTTCGCTCTGTCCTACCTATTCAGCTCCACTCTCTTCAGCTTCGCTCTACTTATTCTCTCCGCTTTGCTTCTTTTCGCTCTGTGCTCTGCTTCTCTTCGCTTTGCTTCTCTCCACTCTCTTCAGCTTCGCTCTACTCCTCTCCGCTTTGCTTCTTTTCGCTCTGTTTCTCTCTGCTCTTCTTCGCTCTGTTCTATTCTGTCATTTTCTACTCCGCTCTCCTCGGATTCGCTCCGCTCCTCTACGCTCTGCTTCTCTTCGCTTTGCTTCTCTCCGCTCTGCTTTTATCTGCTCTTCTAACGCTCTGTTCTACCTATTCAGCTCCACTCTCTTCAGCTTCGCTCTTCTTCTCTCCGCTTTGCTTCTTTTCGCTCTGTTCCTTTCTGCTCTTCTTCGCTCTATTCTATTCTGTCATTTTCTACTCCGCTCTCCTCGGATTCGCTCCGCTCCTCTACGCTCTGCTTCTCTTCGCTTTGCTTCTCTCCGCTCTGCTTTTATCTGCTCTTCTAATGCTCTGTTCTACCTATTCAGCTCCACTCTCTTCAGCTTCGCTCTACTTCTCTCCGCTTTGCTTCTTTTCGCTCTGTTCCTTTCTGCTCTTCTTCGCTCTATTCTATTCTGTCATTTTCTACTCCGCTCTCCTCGGATTCGCTCAGCTCCTCTACGCTCTGCTTCTCTTCGCTTTGCTTCTCTCCGCTCTGCTTTTATCTGCTCTTCTTCGCTCTGTTCTACCTATTCAGCTCCACTCTCTTCAGCTTCGCTCTACTTCTCTCCGCTTTGCTTCTTTTCGCTCTGTTCCTCTCTGCTCTTCTTCGCTCTGTTCTATTCTGTCATTTTCTACTCCGCTCTCCTCGGATTCGCTCCGCTCCTCTACGCTCTGCTCCTCTACGCTCTCCTCCTCTTCGCTTTGCATCTCTCCGCTCTGCTTTGCTTCTCTTCGCCAGTAATTCTTTGGATCCGACAAATTTCCGTTGTTGGGGATGAGCACGGTTCGATGGTCTGAAAAATTATTCTTATTATTATCATACAAACGAATAACCAAATAAAGAAGAATAAATCTGTCTCGCTTTCTCCGGAGTTATTTTCAGTCAGGTTTATAATTACAGCGATTATTTCAAAACGATTTCAGCACATTTTAATCGAAAGAAATACATTTTAATTGATCGTTGCCGTAAAGGCTATGCGTCATCGAAAGGAAGGTCATTCTTGCACGCATATATAATAAACAAATGAACTTTATAATTCATCGATCGTACAGCAACAGACAATAAACAATTGTCTTATTATCGTGAATTCCTCAATTTTTCTGCACGATACCCTACCCAGCACTTGCATAACTATCGCAGCAGAATTAACATTTACCACTGAACCTTAGGACAGCACCGCAAATCGAAAGTACCGTGTCATTACAAAATGAGGTTCTCCTTTGAAGCGGCGTGACGTTCAATTCAATTGTTCGTCGATATCTGATGGAGATGATTGGCCCACACTTTTCTCAAGTTCGGATCGAGAACATGACGAGCGCTTTCGACAGAATTCATTCCTCCTCCAGTGCTCATTGATATTGATTTTGTTTATCAATGGTGAGAGATTGATTGAAAATGAGAATGGGCTTCGTAATCATAACCTTGTTATTGGTGGTTTCGTTTGTTGTTTTTCTTCTCTAGTGCCAAAGCCTTGAAGAATACAAAGGGTCACTAACTTCGTTAGTATGAACGTTTAGACGTCGCGAAGATGTTCGTTGCTGGACGTCCTATTGACATTTGGACCAAAAATGGATCTGGATGTTGTCTGTTAGTTCGCCATTTCCTAAATAAATGCCTACCATGTACTATGATTTCACTTTGATAGGTACACATGAAAAAATGTAGTGGAAATACATCTAACTAATAGTTTATTCGAGTTTATTCATAATCGAACTCAAGTCGTTCTCTAAAACTTCGAATAAAAATGTTTCGGGGTCTTCTCCTTCTTCAACCAGTCCTAACTCACGTTCCTCTAATTCTTGCTTCGATTCACTAACCTTCAGGTTTCGTCTTTTATTGTCTTTGAACGAGATATCTGTCTATTTATTTCACACAAAAAGTTTCCAGTTTATTTTCCCGCGATGCGCAAAACTGTCCACTTCCCAAACACTTATTTGTTCAATGGGTCACTAGTCTATTAGACGCGATAAAGGTTAAACATCCGATTTCTGACACCAAATATAGTGAAAATACACCTAAATAATTTTGCTAATTTATTTAAAACTTGTCTTGAACAATTATTTATCTGAAACATTGATATCACTAACTATTTCAATTTATTTTCACTATCGCTGTCTGTCTGCTGACTCTGGAACTATATCTGTAACTGCAATTCTGTGACTCTGCCTGCCGTCTCATGTAGAGCGTCTTATATACCGACAAGCAGATTCTTTTTACAGTTCTCGAACTATCCAGACTATAGGGCAACTCATTCAGATGGCTCACGAAGCTACGATGCCATTCGAGCTAGTTATCTTTCTTTCTTGGGACTGCTGAGTCGTTGTTGATCCGTTAGCCCGCAGAAATGCGATCACGCGTTGTTTACTTACAAGCCGATGGCAAACAATCAATTAGGAGATCAGGGCCGGCTTTGAAATCGTTACAATATCTTCTATTTTTTTTTCTAATCTTTTGATGAATATTACTTTTTTTATTTTCTTTTTCAGGTTCGAAGGAGATGCGCGTCGTCTGTTACTACACGAATTGGTCAGTATACAGGCCCGGTGCCGCAAAATTTAGCCCCCAAAACATCAACCCCTATCTATGTACGCATCTCATTTACGCCTTCGGAGGCTTCACCAAAGACAACAAGCTCAAGCCATTCGACAAGTATCAAGACATAGAAAAAGGTAAGTGCACTCGGAATGAAAAAAGTTCGGTGTACCACAAGGTTCAACTCTTGGACCTGTATTGTTTCTCATTTATGTCAATTCAATATCAAACCTTGATCTGCATGGTGACCTCAAATAATGACAATGTAATAATCGAAGATAATCAAGCTGATTTAAAGAGAATTGTGCCTTGGGTTAACATCATAAGATGACTATGAATATTGACAAATCTTCCTTTATGTTTTTGTCAAGAAGAAGAAAATCAAGATATATCGGAAATTATTCAGTTATCAATATAAAAAAAATAAAGCATTCCGAAACAACAACGTTTTTGGGATTATACATTGATGAACAACTTTGATGATGATGATGATTGAACCCCTTTTTGGAGTTCTAACCAAAATAGTGAACTTGTATAGAGTTGGGGAATTTTGACATTCAATAAAATACTCGATGATTTAAAAAAGATCACAGAAAAAATAGTTTTAATTTTAATAGTTATTAGGGGCCAAAATGACTCCTCTGACGGTCAATCACAGTATGTCGAAGATCTCATAAACGATTAACTAGTACTTATGTCCAAAGTGCAGAAACTGAAATTACTGAAACAAATACGATACACTGGCCTGCTAGAGCTCCAGATCTGAGCTCATTGAACTGAACTGCTCGTCATTAATTCCTTGATTGAAACTGACGGACTCGTCCTACGCTCTGTAAAACTCTTCCATTAAGACCCTTATTTTCAGGTGGATATGCAAAATTCACCGGGTTGAAAACGTACAACAAGAATCTGAAAACGCTCATCGCCATAGGAGGCTGGAACGAAGGATCATCGAGGTTCTCATCGATGGTGGCGAATCCCGACAGGAGGAGGGAATTGGTGAAGAATGTCATCAAATTTTTAAGACTGAATCACTTCGACGGCCTGGATCTGGACTGGGAGTATCCGGCGTTCAGAGACGGAGGAAAACCTAGAGATAAGGATAACTATGCTAATTTAGTGCAGGTATAGTAGAATCACAAGTTCTCATATGAATCATTAGAGGATTTTTTGAATGTTCTAGTTGTCAGCGACAAGGACGCATTCGTACAGTTGGTAAATTATGTAATTTTAATGAATTACGAATAGTAGTGGCTCTAGAATCATTCCCTGAGGCACTCAGAGAGATTTTGATTATTTCCGTCTCTCTCCATAAACTTTCAGACTTGGTCTGGGAACGATTATTTGATTCTAGGTTGGTATGGGAGGAGTGAATGGTGATTGGTTTATTTTGAGTCGCTGTTCCAACTTCAGAAGGCTTACAACAAACATTATGTATAATTTTTGGCCAACAGTTCCATTTTCTGCTTAGCGAACTTAGTTGCAGGTGAAAAAATGTCACTTTCTTTCCTTGTAATCCGAATAACCTGCTCCAAAACATTGAAAATTCTCAGTTATTTCTTTTATTACATAACGATATCTTGTGAGTTTTGAATTGCGATTGATAACGAGCAATTCTCATACATCGCTTCGCCCAGTTATCGTTTCTAGTTCATGGAAAGACCGAATGCATATAAAGAATCCATTTCTGTGTAACGAGTTGGAGTCAAGGATGTACCTTGAAGAGGCCGGATACCTACTTTCAAATTAATGAACTGTCATTCCTAACAAGTTCTTTCAATTGATCCACTATTGTACCATAATAGATTTGTGAAGTTTTTAATTCGAGAAGCACGATTCAGTCCACGTGTCAGTATTCATAAGCTGACCTTTAACAACTCGATTCTCTCCGTTTCCACACCTGTGGAGGTATGGTAATCAGGATAATAATAACAGTAGATAGGTAAATTAGGATTGGATG
This sequence comes from Chrysolina americana, assembly GCA_958502065.1. NCBI lineage: Eukaryota > Metazoa > Arthropoda > Insecta > Coleoptera > Chrysomelidae > Chrysolina > Chrysolina americana. The sequence continues at coordinate 101,181,428 of OY293412.1, read as the reverse complement.
AGTCAGTAAAAGAATTATTCTTCGGGCTTTTTCCAAAATGTTTTTGAATGAATCTATCAGTGTATTAAAAACACATGTGGTCAGGTGTGGCTCCAGAATCAATACATTATGAAGATCGCCTGTTACAAGATCAACCATGATTGAGCAGAGATTCTTCCAGATTTTTCTCCTACAAAAACAGTTCACCATCAGTACTAAAAATTCTCCAGACCATGAGTTTGCATCAGAACATGTTAAAGCATGAAATATACGCAAGAAGATAACCTAATATTCAGAGAAGGCTATAAGGAAGGCCAAATAAGATCCATTTTGCTAGTTTGGTTCTTAAACTCAAGATGATCTAACACTTGCCAATATTTTTGCGTGCAGGTGCAAAGGTGGAAGTGCTCGAATCGATGCTGTTCTCATAGCGCCTGTAGCTCACAAGCTAGCCAGATTTTAGCCCCATTTCAAAAGACTTTCGAATAATTTCGTCATTAATTTTCCGATGATTTTTTAATTTCACTTCTGTTGTCGTTGAAATTTTTCTCTTGCAGGAACTGAGAGAAGAATTCGAAAGGGAGTTTGAGAAAACAGGAAGACCGCGGTTACTTTTAACAATGGCTGTTCCTGCAGGAATAGAATACATTAACAAGGGATTCGATGTGCCAAAACTGACCAAGTAAGTGAAATACTCATGAATGATTTGAGAATTTCCAGTATGGAACGGAAAAAAGGCTTTGCTTGCGCAGTATTTTTTAAACAGAGTCGTAGGAGCAGTGATAAAATATTATTTGGAATGCCTCCCTTCTTTCTACATTATAACATAATTTTTGTGGGATTTTCGATACAGTAACTCGGGGGTAACAGGGTAGGTTCGACAACATTATAATTGTCCTGTCCCTGCTAAATGAATAATAATCAACCGTTTAACTAATATTTCCCCACGGATGACACTACGACCCACAATTAAGTTGATCGCAGCGCCATCCACACGGGAAATTAAGAACAAGACGATCAATCCCAGGCAGCACAGACTCCCGGGAAGAGAAAACTGTAATATTTCGAAACAAGTCACCCTGCCACAAGTTTTTTCGAAATTATAAATTGAATAATTCGTTCTGAAACGTAATTCTACATCCGTCATTCACTGGAATGCAAGAGGTTACATTATTAATAATAATACTGCTAAGTGTGTGTGCCAAAGTATTAAGCTGAGTATGTATATTTTCCTTTCAGATATTTGGATTGGATGAACATACTGAGTTACGATTACCACTCAGCTTTTGAGCCAGCTGTCAATCATCATGCACCACTCTTTCCGTTAGAGGAAGATAATGAATATAATTTTGACGGGGATTTGAATATTGTAAGTTTATACCCAAGATACTTTCATCTGTTTTGGTATTCAACAAATTAATATTTATATTTATATTCAAACTCCGACCGCGTTCCTCTGACGACTCGGCAACGGTATTTGATGACAAAAAGTTGTTATTTTGACCAAAATAAATGTTTTCTGATGCACCACCAATCGGAAAAACACAAATCCTATTTTTGAGATCACTTCAAAATATTCAAACTCCGACCGCATTAATCTGACGACCCGGCAATGACCTTTGATGATGAGAAGTTGTTATTTTGACCAAAATAAATATTTTCTGATGCACCACCAATCGGAAAAACACAAATCCTATTTTTGAGATCACTTCAAAATATTCAAACTCCGACCGCATTAATCTGACGACCCGGCAATGACCTTTGATGATGAGAAGTTGATATTTTGACAAAAATAAATATTTTCTGATGCACCACCAAGCGGGAAAACACAAATCCTATTTTTGAGATCACTTCAAAATATTCAAACTCCGACCGCATTCCACTGACGACCCGGCAATGACCATTGATGAAGAAAAGATATTATTCTGACCAAAATGGATGTATTCTGATGCACCGCCAATCGAACCAGCCCAAATCCTATTTTTGAGATCACTTCAAAATATTCAAACTCCGACCGCATTAATCTGACGACCCGGCAATGACCTTTGATGATGAGAAGTTGTTATTCTGTTCAAAATGAATGCATTCTGATGCACCATCAATCGGGCCAACCCAAATCCTATTTTTGAGATCACTTCAAAATATTCAAACTCCTACCGCATTCCACTGACGACCCGGCAATGACCATTGATGAAGAAAAGATATTATTCTGACCAAAATGGATGTATTCTGATGCACCGCTAATCGAACCAGCCCAAATCCTATTTTTGAGATCACTTCAAAATATTCAAACTCCGACCGCATTAATCTGACGACCCGGCAATGACCTTTGATGATGAGAAGTTGTTATTTTGACCAAAATAAATATTTTCTGATGCACCGCCAATCGGGACAGCCCAAATCCTATTTTTGAGATCACTTCAAAATATTCAAACTCCTACCGCATTCCTCTGACGACCCGGCAATGACCTTTGATGATGAGAAGTTGTTATTCTGTTCAAAATGAATGCATTCTGATGCACCATCAATCGGGCCAACCCAAATCCTATTTTTGAAATCACTTCAAAATATTCAAACTCCTACCGCATTCCCCTGACGACCCGGCAATGACCATTGATGATGAGAAGTTGTTGTTCTGTTCAAAATGAATGCATTCTGATGCACCGCCAATCGGGCCAACCCAAATCCTATTTTTGAGATCACTTCAAAATATTCAAACTCCTACCGCATTCCTCTGACGACCCGGCAATGACCTTTGATGATGAGAAGTTGTAATTCTGACCAAAATGGATGTATTCTGATGCACCGCCAATCGAACCAGCCCAAATCCTATTTTTGAGATCACTTCAAAATATTCAAACTCCGACCGCATTAATCTGACGACCCGGCAATGACCTTTGATGATGAGAAGTTGTTATTCTGTTCAAAATGAATGCATTCTGATGCACCATCAATCGGGCCAACCCAAATCCTATTTTTGAAATCACTTCAAAATATTCAAACTCCTACCGCACTCCCCTGACGACCCGGCAATGACCATTGATGATGAGAAGTTGTTGTTCCGTTCAAAATGAATGCATTCTGATGCACCGCCAATCGGGCCAACCCAAATCCTATTTTTGAGATCACTTCAAAATATTCAAACTCCTACCGCATTCCCCTGACGACCCGGCAATGACCATTGATGATGAGAAGTTGTTGTTCCGTTCAAAATGAATGCATTCTGATGCACCATCAATCGGGCCAACCCAAATCCTATTTTTGAAATCACTTCAAAATATTCAAACTCCTACCGCATTCCCCTGACGACCCGGCAATGACCATTGATGATGAGAAGTTGTTGTTCCGTTCAAAATGAATGCATTCTGATGCACCGCCAATCGGGCCAACCCAAATCCTATTTTTGAGATCACTTCAAAATATTCAAACTCCTACCGCATTCCTCTGACGACCCGGCAATGACCTTTGATGATGAGAAGTTGTTATTCTGTTCAAAATGAATGCATTCTGATGCACCGCCAATCGGGCCAACCCAAATCCTATTTTTGAAATCACTTCAAAATATTCAAACTCCTACCGCATTCCCCTGACGACCCGGCAATGACCATTGATGATGAGAAGTTGTTGTTCCGTTCAAAATGAATGCATTCTGATGCACCGCCAATCGGGCCAACCCAAATCCTATTTTTGAGATCACTTCAAAATATTCAAACTCCTACCGCATTCCTCTGACGACCCGGCAATGACCTTTGATGATGAGAAGTTGTTATTCTGTTCAAAATGAATGCATTCTGATGCACCATCAATCGGGCCAACCCAAATCCTATTTTTGAAATCACTTCAAAATATTCAAACTCCTACCGCATTCCCCTGACGACCCGGCAATGACCATTGATGATGAGAAGTTGTTGTTCCGTTCAAAATGAATGCATTCTGATGCACCGCCAATCGGGCCAACCCAAATCCTATTTTTGAGATCACTTCAAAATATTCAAACTCCTACCGCATTCGTCTGACGACCCGGCAATGACCTTTGATGATGAGAAGTTGTTATTCTGTTCAAAATGAATGCATTCTGATGCACCGCCAATCGGGCCAACCCAAATCCTATTTTTGAGATCACTTCAAAATATTCAAACTCCTACCGCATTCCACTGACGACCCGGCAATGACCATTGATGAAGAAAAGATATTATTCTGACCAAAATGGATGTATTCTGATGCACCGCCAATCGAACCAGCCCAAATCCTATTTTTGAGATCACTTCAAAATATTCAAACTCCTACCGCATTCATCTGACGACCCGGCAATGACCATTGATGATGAGAAGTTGTTATTCTGTTCAAAATGAATGCATTCTGATGCACCATCAATCGGGCCAACCCAAATCCTATTTTTGAAATCACTTCAAAATATTCAAACTCCGACCGCATTCCACTGACGACCCGGCAATGACCATTGATGAAGAAAAGATATTATTCTGACCAAAATGGATGTATTCTGATGCACCGCCAATCGAACCAGCCCAAATCCTATTTTTGAGATCACTTCAAAATATTCAAACTCCTACCGCATTCATCTGACGACCCGGCAATGACCATTGATGATGAGAAGTTGTTATTCTGTTCAAAATGAATGCATTCTGATGCACCATCAATCGGGCCAACCCAAATCCTATTTTTGAAATCACTTCAAAATATTCAAACTCCTACCGCATTCCCCTGACGACCCGGCAATGACCATTGATGATGAGAAGTTGTTATTCTGACCAAAATGGATGTGTTCTGATGAACCACCAATCGGGCCAACCCAAATCCTATTTTTGAGATCACTTCAAAATATTCAAACTTCTACCGCATTCCTCTGACGACCCGGCAATGACCTTTGATGATGAGAAGTTGTTATTCTGTTCAAAATGAATGCATTCTGATGCACCGCCAATCGGGCCAACCCAAATCCTATTTTTGAGATCACTTCAAAATATTCAAACTCCTACCGCATTCCACTGACGACCCGGCAATGACCATTGATGAAGAAAAGATATTATTCTGACCAAAATGGATGTATTCTGATGCACCGCCAATCGAACCAGCCCAAATCCTATTTTTGAGATCACTTCAAAATATTCAAACTCCTACCGCATTCCCCTGACGACCCGGCAATGACCATTGATGATGAGAAGTTGTTATTCTGTTCAAAATGAATGCATTCTGATGCACCATCAATCGGGCCAACCCAAATCCTATTTTTGAAATCACTTCAAAATATTCAAACTCCTACCGCATTCCCCTGACGACCCGGCAATGACCATTGATGATGAGAAGTTGTTATTCTGTTCAAAATGAATGCATTCTGATGCACCATCAATCGGGCCAACCCAAATCCTATTTTTGAAATCACTTCAAAATATTCAAACTCCTACCGCATTCCCCTGACGACCCGGCAATGACCATTGATGATGAGAAGTTGTTATTCTGACCAAAATGGATGTGTTCTGATGAACCACCAATCGGGCCAACCCAAATCCTATTTTTGAGATCACTTCAAAATATTCAAACTCCTACCGCATTCCTCTGACGACCCGGCAATGACCTTTGATGATGAGAAGTTGTTATTCTGTTCAAAATGAATGCATTCTGATGCACCGCCAATCGGGCCAACCCAAATCCTATTTTTGAGATCACTTCAAAATATTCAAACTCCTACCGCATTCCACTGACGACCCGGCAATGACCATTGATGAAGAAAAGATATTATTCTGACCAAAATGGATGTATTCTGATGCACCGCCAATCGAACCAGCCCAAATCCTATTTTTGAGATCACTTCAAAATATTCAAACTCCTACCGCATTCCTCTGACGACCCGGCAATGACCTTTGATGATGAGAAGTGCTTATTCTGTTCAAAATGAATGCATTCTGATGCACCGCCAATCGGGCCAACCCAAATCCTATTTTTGAGATCACTTCAAAATATTTAAACTCCTACCGCATTCCTCTGACGACCCGGCAATGACCTTTGATGATGAGAAGTTGTTATTCTGTTCAAAATGAATGCATTCTGATGCACCGCCAATCGGGCCAACCCAAATCCTATTTTTGAGATCACTTCAAAATATTTAAACTCCTACCGCATTCCTCTGACGACCCGGCAATGACCTTTGATGATGAGAAGTTGTTATTCTGTTCAAAATGAATGCATTCTGATGCACCGCCAATCGGGCCAACCCAAATCCTATTTTTGAGATCACTTCAAAATATTCAAACTCCTACCGCATTCCACTGACGACCCGGCAATGACCATTGATGATGAGAAGTTGTTATTCTGTTCAAAATGAATGCATTCTGATGCACCATCAATCGGGCCAACCCAAATCCTATTTTTGAAATCACTTCAAAATATTCAAACTCCTACCGCATTCCCCTGACGACCCGGCAATGACCATTGATGATGAGAAGTTGTTATTCTGTTCAAAATGAATGCATTCTGATGCACCATCAATCGGGCCAACCCAAATCCTATTTTTGAAATCACTTCAAAATATTCAAACTCCTACCGCATTCCCCTGACGACCCGGCAATGACCATTGATGATGAGAAGTTGTTATTCTGACCAAAATGGATGTGTTCTGATGAACCACCAATCGGGCCAACCCAAATCCTATTTTTGAGATCACTTCAAAATATTCAAACTTCTACCGCATTCCTCTGACGACCCGGCAATGACCTTTGATGATGAGAAGTTGTTATTCTGTTCAAAATGAATGCATTCTGATGCACCGCCAATCGGGCCAACCCAAATCCTATTTTTGAGATCACTTCAAAATATTCAAACTCCTACCGCATTCCACTGACGACCCGGCAATGACCATTGATGAAGAAAAGATATTATTCTGACCAAAATGGATGTATTCTGATGCACCGCCAATCGAACCAGCCCAAATCCTATTTTTGAGATCACTTCAAAATATTCAAACTCCTACCGCATTCCCCTGACGACCCGGCAATGACCATTGATGATGAGAAGTTGTTATTCTGTTCAAAATGAATGCATTCTGATGCACCATCAATCGGGCCAACCCAAATCCTATTTTTGAAATCACTTCAAAATATTCAAACTCCTACCGCATTCCCCTGACGACCCGGCAATGACCATTGATGATGAGAAGTTGTTATTCTGTTCAAAATGAATGCATTCTGATGCACCATCAATCGGGCCAACCCAAATCCTATTTTTGAAATCACTTCAAAATATTCAAACTCCTACCGCATTCCCCTGACGACCCGGCAATGACCATTGATGATGAGAAGTTGTTATTCTGACCAAAATGGATGTGTTCTGATGAACCACCAATCGGGCCAACCCAAATCCTATTTTTGAGATCACTTCAAAATATTCAAACTCCTACCGCATTCCTCTGACGACCCGGCAATGACCTTTGATGATGAGAAGTTGTTATTCTGTTCAAAATGAATGCATTCTGATGCACCGCCAATCGGGCCAACCCAAATCCTATTTTTGACATCACTTCAAAATATTCAAACTCCTACCGCATTCCACTGACGACCCGGCAATGACCATTGATGAAGAAAAGATATTATTCTGACCAAAATGGATGTATTCTGATGCACCGCCAATCGAACCAGCCCAAATCCTATTTTTGAGATCACTTCAAAATATTCAAACTCCTACCGCATTCCTCTGACGACCCGGCAATGACCTTTGATGATGAGAAGTGCTTATTCTGTTCAAAATGAATGCATTCTGATGCACCGCCAATCGGGCCAACCCAAATCCTATTTTTGAGATCACTTCAAAATATTTAAACTCCTACCGCATTCCTCTGACGACCCGGCAATGACCTTTGATGATGAGAAGTTGTTATTCTGTTCAAAATGAATGCATTCTGATGCACCGCCAATCGGGCCAACCCAAATCCTATTTTTGAGATCACTTCAAAATATTTAAACTCCTACCGCATTCCTCTGACGACCCGGCAATGACCTTTGATGATGAGAAGTTGTAATTCTGACCAAAATGGATGTGTTCTGATGCACCGCCAATCGGGCCAACCCAAATCCTATTTTTGAGATTACTTCAAAATATTTAAACTCCTACCGCATTCCTCTGACGACCCGGCAATGACCTTTGATGATGAGAAGTTGTTATTCTGTTCAAAATGAATGCATTCTGATGCACCGCCAATCGGGCCAACCCTAATCCTATTTTTGAGATCACTTCAAAATATTTAAACTCCTACCGCATTCCTCTGACGACCCGGCAATGACCTTTGATGATGAGAAGTTGTTATTCTGTTCAAAATGAATGCATTCTGATGCACCGCCAATCGGGCCAACCCAAATCCTATTTTTGAGATCACTTCAAAATATTCAAACTCCTACCGCATTCCACTAACGACCCGGCAATGACCATTGATGAAGAAAAGATATTATTCTGACCAAAATGGATGTATTCTGATGCACCGCCAATCGAACCAGCCCAAATCCTATTTTTGAGATCACTTCAAAATATTCAAACTCCTACCGCATTCCCCTGACGACCCGGCAATGACCATTGATGATGAGAAGTTGTTATTCTGTTCAAAATGAATGCATTCTGATGCACCATCAATCGGGCCAACCCAAATCCTATTTTTGAGATCACTTCAAAATATTCAAACTCCTACCGCATTCCCCTGACGACCCGGCAATGACCATTGACGATGAGAAGTTGTTATTCTGTTCAAAATGAATGCATTCTGATGCACCATCAATCGGGCCAACCCAAATCCTATTTTTGAGATCACTTCAAAATATTCAAATTCCTACCGCATTCCACTGACGACCCGGCAATGACCATTGATGAAGAAAAGATATTATTCTGACCAAAATGGATGTATTCTGATGCACCGCCAATCGAACCAGCCCAAATCCTATTTTTGAGATCACTTCAAAATATTCAAACTCCTACCGCATTCCTCTGACGACCCGGCAATGACCTTTGATGATGAGAAGTTGTTATTCTGTTCAAAATGAATGCATTCTGATGCACCGTCAATCGGGCCAACCCAAATCCTATTTTTGAGATCACTTCAAAATATTTAAACTCCTACCGCATTCCTCTGACGACCCGGCAATGACCTTTGATGATGAGAAGTTGTTGTTCTGTTCAAAATGAATGCATTCTGATGCACCGCCAATCGGGCCAACCCAAATCCTATTTTTGAGATCACTTCAAAATATTCAAACTCCTACCGCATTCCTCTGACGACCCGGCAATGACCTTTGATGATGAGAAGTTGTTATTCTGTTCAAAATGAATGCATTCTGATGCACCGCCAATCGGGCCAACCCAAATCCTATTTTTGAGATCACTTCAAAATATTCAAACTCCTACCGCATTCCACTGACGACCCGGCAATGACCATTGATGAAGAAAAGATATTATTCTGACCAAAATGGATGTATTCTGATGCACCGCCAATCGAACCAGCCCAAATCCTATTTTTGAGATCACTTCAAAATATTCAAACTCCTACCGCATTCCCCTGACGACCCGGCAATGACCTTTGATGATGAGAAGTTGTTATTCTGTTCAAAATGAATGCATTCTGATGCACCGCCAATCGGGCCAACCCAAATCCTATTTTTGAGATCACTTCAAAATATTCAAACTCCTACCGCATTCCCCTGACGACCCGGCAATGACCTTTGATGATGAGAAGTTGTTATTCTGTTCAAAATGAATGCATTCTGATGCACCGCCAATCGGGACAGCCCAAATCCTATTTTTGAGATCACTTCAAAATATTCAAACTCCTACCGCATTCCTATGACGACCCGGCAATGACCTTTGATGATGAGAAGTTGTTATTCTGTTCAAAATGAATGCATTCTGATGCACCATCAATCGGGCCAACCCAAATCCTATTTTTGAAATCACTTCAAAATATTCAAACTCCTACCGCATTCCCCTGACGACCCGGCAATGACCATTGATGATGAGAAGTTGTTGTTCTGTTCAAAATGAATGCATTCTGATGCACCGCCAATCGGGCCAACCCAAATCCTATTTTTGAGATCACTTCAAAATATTCAAACTCCTACCGCATTCCTCTGACGACCCGGCAATGACCTTTGATGATGAGAAGTTGTTATTCTGTTCAAAATGAATGCATTCTGATGCACCGCCAATCGGGCCAACCCAAATCCTATTTTTGAGATCACTTCAAAATATTCAAACTCCTACCGCATTCCTCTGACGACCCGGCAATGACCTTTGATGATGAGAAGTTGTTATTCTGTTCAAAATGAATGCATTCTGATGCACCGCCAATCGGGCCAACCCAAATCCTATTTTTGAGATCACTTCAAAATATTCAAACTCCTACCGCATTCCTCTGACGACCCGGCAATGACCTTTGATGATGAGAAGTTGTTATTCTGTTCAAAATGAATGCATTCTGATGCACCGCCAATCGGGCCAACCCAAATCCTATTTTTGAGATCACTTCAAAATATTCAAACTCCTACCGCATTCCTCTGACGACCCGGCAATGACCTTTGATGATGAGAAGTTGTTATTCTGTTCAAAATGAATGCATTCTGATGCACCGCCAATCGGGCCAACCCAAATCCTATTTTTGAGATCACTTCAAAATATTCAAACTCCTACCGCATTCCTCTGACGACCCGGCAATGACCTTTGATGATGAGAAGTTGTTATTCTGTTCAAAATGAATGCATTCTGATGCACCGCCAATCGGGCCAACCCAAATCCTATTTTTGAGATCACTTCAAAATATTCAAACTCCTACCGCATTCCTCTGACTACCCGGCAATGACCTTTGATGATGAGAAGTTGTTATTCTGTTCAAAATGAATGCATTCTGATGCACCGCCAATCGGGCCAACCCAAATCCTATTTTTGAGATCACTTCAAAATATTCAAACTCCTACCGCATTCCTCTGACTACCCGGCAATGACCTTTGATGATGAGAAGTTGTTATTCTGTTCAAAATGAATGCATTCTGATGCACCGCCAATCGGGCCAACCCAAATCCTATTTTTGAGATCACTTCAAAATATTCAAACTCCTACCGCATTCCTCTGACTACCCGGCAATGACCTTTGATGATGAGAAGTTGTTATTCTGTTCAAAATGAATGCATTCTGATGCACCGCCAATCGGGCCAACCCAAATCCTATTTTTGAGATCACTCCAAAATATTCAAACTCCGACCGCATTCCACTGACGACCCGGCAATGACCATTGATGAGGAAAAGATATTATTCTGACCAAAATGAATGTATTCTGATGCACCGCCAATCGAACCAGCCCAAATCCTATTTTTGAGATCACTTCAAAATATTCAAACTCCGACCGCATTAATCTGACGACCCGGCAATGACCTTTGATGATATTTTGACCAAAATAAATATTTTCTGATGCACCACCAAGCGGGAAAACACAAATCCTATTTTTGAGATCACTTCAATATATTCAAACTCTGACCGCATTCCACTGACGACCCGGCAATGACCATTATTCTGACCAAAATGAATGCATTCTGATGCACCATCAATCGGGCCAACCCAAATCCTATTTTTGAAATCACTTCAAAATATTCAAACTCCTACCGCATTCCTCTGACGACCCGGCAATGACCTTTGATGATGAGAAGTTGTTATTCTGTTCAAAATGAATGCATTCTGATGCACCGCCAATCGGGCCAACCCAAATCCTATTTTTGATATCACTTCAAAATATTCAAACTCCTACCGCATTCCTCTGACGACCCGGCAATGACCTTTGATGATGAGAAGTTGTTATTCTGTTCAAAATGAATGCATTCTGATGCACCGCCAATCGGGCCAACCCAAATCCTATTTTTGAGATCACTTCAAAATATTCAAACTCCTACCGCATTCCTCTGACGACCCGGCAATGACCTTTGATGATGAGAAGTTGTTATTCTGTTCAAAATGAATGCATTCTGATGCACCGCCAATCGGGCCAACCCAAATCCTATTTTTGAGATCACTTCAAAATATTCAAACTCCTACCGCATTCCACTGACGACCCGGCAATGACCATTGATGAAGAAAAGATATTATTCTGACCAAAATGGATGTATTCTGATGCACCGCCAATCGAACCAGCCCAAATCCTATTTTTGAGATCACTTCAAAATATTCAAACTCCTACCGCATTCCTCTGACGACCCGGCAATGACCTTTGATGATGAGAAGTTGTTATTCTGTTCAAAATGAATGCATTCTGATGCACCGCCAATCGGGCCAACCCAAATTCTATTTTTGAGATCACTTCAAAATATTCAAACTCCTACCGCATTCCTCTGACGACCCGGCAATGACCTTTGATGATGAGAAGTTGTTATTCTGTTCAAAATGAATGCATTCTGATGCACCGCCAATCGGGCCAACCCAAATCCTATTTTTGAGATCACTTCAAAATATTCAAACTCCTACCGCATTCCTCTGACGACCCGGCAATGACCTTTGATGATGAGAAGTTGTTATTCTGTTCAAAATGAATGCATTCTGATGCACCGCCAATCGGGCCAACCCAAATTCTATTTTTGAGATCACTTCAAAATATTCAAACTCCTACCGCATTCCTCTGACGACCCGGCAATGACCTTTGATGATGAGAAGTTGTTATTCTGTTCAAAATGAATGCATTCTGATGCACCGCCAATCGGGCCAACCCAAATCCTATTTTTGAGATCACTTCAAAATATTCAAACTCCTACCGCATTCCTCTGACGACCCGGCAATGACCTTTGATGATGAGAAGTTGTTATTCTGTTCAAAATGAATGCATTCTGATGCACCGCCAATCGGGCCAACCCAAATCCTATTTTTGAGATCACTTCAAAATATTCAAACTCCTACCGCATTCCACTGACGACCCGGCAATGACCATTGATGAAGAAAAGATATTATTCTGACCAAAATGGATGTATTCTGATGCACCGCCAATCGAACCAGCCCAAATCCTATTTTTGAGATCACTTCAAAATATTCAAACTCCTACCGCATTCCCCTGACGACCCGGCAATGACCATTGATGATGAGAAGTTGTTATTCTGTTCAAAATGAATGCATTCTGATGCACCGCCAATCGGGCCAACCCAAATCCTATTTTTGAGATCACTTCAAAATATTCAAACTCCTACCGCATTCCCCTGACGACCCGGCAATGACCATTGATGATGAGAAGTTGTTGTTCTGTTCAAAATGAATGCATTCTGATGCACCGCCAATCGGGCCAACCCAAATCCTATTTTTGAGATCACTTCAAAATATTCAAACTCCTACCGCATTCCCCTGACGACCCGGCAATGACCATTGATGATGAGAAGTTGTTATTCTGTTCAAAATGAATGCATTCTGATGCACCGCCAATCGGGCCAACCCAAATCCTATTTTTGAGATCACTTCAAAATATTCAAACTCCTACCGCATTCCTCTGACGACCCGGCAATGACCTTTGATGATGAGAAGTTGTTATTCTGTTCAAAATGAATGCATTCTGATGCACCGCCAATCGGGCCAACCCAAATTCTATTTTTGAGATCACTTCAAAATATTCAAACTCCTACCGCATTCCTCTGACGACCCGGCAATGACCTTTGATGATGAGAAGTTGTTATTCTGTTCAAAATGAATGCATTCTGATGCACCGCCAATCGGGCCAACCCAAATCCTATTTTTGAGATCACTTCAAAATATTCAAACTCCTACCGCATTCCCCTGACGACCCGGCAATGACCATTGATGATGAGAAGTTGTTATTCTGTTCAAAATGAATGCATTCTGATGCACCGCCAATCGGGCCAACCCAAATCCTATTTTTGAGATCACTTCAAAATATTCAAACTCCTACCGCATTCCTCTGACGACCCGGCAATGACCTTTGATGATGAGAAGTTGTTATTCTGTTCAAAATGAATGCATTCTGATGCACCGCCAATCGGGCCAACCCAAATTCTATTTTTGAGATCACTTCAAAATATTCAAACTCCTACCGCATTCCTCTGACGACCCGGCAATGACCTTTGATGATGAGAAGTTGTTATTCTGTTCAAAATGAATGCATTCTGATGCACCGCCAATCGGGCCAACCCAAATCCTATTTTTGAGATCACTTCAAAATATTCAAACTCCTACCGCATTCCACTGACGACCCGGCAATGACCATTGATGAAGAAAAGATATTATTCTGACCAAAATGGATGTATTCTGATGCACCGCCAATCGAACCAGCCCAAATCCTATTTTTGAGATCACTTCAAAATATTCAAACTCCTACCGCATTCCCCTGACGACCCGGCAATGACCATTGATGATGAGAAGTTGTTATTCTGTTCAAAATGAATGCATTCTGATGCACCGCCAATCGGGCCAACCCAAATCCTATTTTTGAGATCACTTCAAAATATTCAAACTCCTACCGCATTCCTCTGACGACCCGGCAATGACCTTTGATGATGAGAAGTTGTTATTCTGTTCAAAATGAATGCATTCTGATGCACCGCCAATCGGGCCAACCCAAATTCTATTTTTGAGATCACTTCAAAATATTCAAACTCCTACCGCATTCCTCTGACGACCCGGCAATGACCTTTGATGATGAGAAGTTGTTATTCTGTTCAAAATGAATGCATTCTGATGCACCGCCAATCGGGCCAACCCAAATCCTATTTTTGATATCACTTCAAATTTGTTTTTACGGAAAAATAAATTATATCACGAACTTTTGGATTTGAATTACTCGAAGTCCATACATGTACATATTGCTGAAATTATAATTTCATACCTAATCCATTTGAATCTAAAAGAGTAGGGTGTGATTTAAAAAATAACCGATGACATCATAGCTTTCATAAGTATAATTGACATTATTGCATTGAAATGCGCGGAGTTGTAAACAAAATTAACATGTTCATAGAATTTATTGTTTTATCCATAATAATAAAGGCGTTTATTGATAGTAAGAAATGTTTTCCATAATTTTGCTGGTCACTGTATATAACACTCCACTTTCTCAATAATTATATTGAGTATGCCTACTCGAATGACAGTTTCCAAATAATTTTCTCAGGACCACACCATCAAGCACTATCTCAAACTAGGTGCTCAGCCTAACAAACTGGTAGTTGGTATTCCAACGTATGGCAGATCTTACACTCTTTTCAATCCGGATGCTTTTGAAATCGGATCACCAGCCGATGGACCAGGAAGTATGGGAGAAGCTACCAGAGAAAATGGTTACCTAGCTTATTATGAGGTATGTTTGAGTGTCATTTTTATGATAAAGATGGTTATAATAGAAGTAATTATTTAATTTCACTCCAGTGTGAATCGTAACACTCCGCTCTGTATTGGAAAAATAAATTGATGGAATATTTTATTTTTATAACTGTTCGTTCAAAAAAAACTTGAAATCTTGACAGTAGATAAACTAAGAGAGTTCTAGTATCAGCAAAGGAAAGACAGTTTGTAAGAGAGAGAGAGCGGCCGAGTTTTTGAGAGAGAGAGAGGGAGAGAGAGAGAAAGAGAGAGAGTGCGTCGTGTTAGATGATCGCCTGTGTGTGACGTAGTTGACGCAGATCCAGCGCAAATATAAGAATTCTCTAGTAGAGAGCGTCAAATGGATTTTTGATGAATTAAAATTTATAAAAAAACATATTTTCCAATTTGTGATTTTGAACCCTCCATCCTCATTCAGCTGTCACCACTGTGGTTTCTGATGCCTTGAGGTACGTTTTCGGTGGGCCACCCTGTTTATAAAAAAACATACCAACAAAGATGGCCTGTTGCAATTTTCAAAATAACAAGGTTCCTCAGCATCATAATGCATATTCTTAGAGTTTTCACGAAGCGTCTTTTACGAAATCAATCACCCTTCATAGGTACTTCGATTTCCAATGTTGTATGTAAACAGACATGCCCTGGTCTTAGTCTAAATGTATCCGTGGGTGATGGAGGCATCGAGGTTACTAATTTGAGCAAGTTTACTCACAGATGAACTTTAACTCTTGTGCCCATCGATCTTCAGGTCGTACCTATGTATGTCAGGGATAGCATTTTGAGCTTTCTTGTCATGCTTTCATCCAATAACTGCATCCAGACGATCAACCAGGTATTGTAAGAACTGCTAGGCATTTTATTTACGTTCACCAAAAATAGGATCATTCACTTCAGCTGTTTATACTTTGCACTGTCTGATAACGATACTGGAATGATTTACAGATCTGCGATAACGTCAAAAACCAGGACTGGGAAGTGGAGCAGCCAAACGCCGATGCCATGGGTCCCATAGCCTTCAAGGAAGACCAATGGGTTGGCTACGATGATGAGAGCATCGTTAGGAAGAA
Source organism: Chrysolina americana (assembly GCA_958502065.1). NCBI lineage: Eukaryota > Metazoa > Arthropoda > Insecta > Coleoptera > Chrysomelidae > Chrysolina > Chrysolina americana. The sequence goes on along the minus strand of OY293412.1, from coordinate 101,165,040 downwards.
AGCCGAGTACGTTGCAGACAACGGTCTGGGAGGAATTATGTTTTGGGCCATAGACAATGACGATTTCAGAGGAACGTGTCACGGGAAACCGTATCCATTGATCGAAGCTGGAAGGGAGGCGTTGTTGAATGCGTACGGGTGAGTTAACGAACTGTAGAAGAACATACAATCACTGGTGATGGATTTTGTGTCCTGAGACGAGAGCAGATTGTTTCAACCCCTTTTTGCGGTCAGGAATTTGAGAATCTAAATCATTCAATTTAATTGCTATAGAGCTTATTAAAGCTTGGAAGAATTTCTTCACATGTTTTTTCAATCACTTGTACAGAGATGGTCATTGAAAACGAAACAGCCCCTTACAAATTTATTGTTGATATCGATCGACTTGAAATTCACAGTGTAGTCTAATTTTTTCATTCTGAATCGATTGGCGTTCACAGAATTGCATTCACGTCCCTCCAAAATTTTGAATCCCTTATTTTTCTATTTACTTTTGCAAAATTCAACGTTTTTTCAATACGCACCTTTATGCGCTTTCGCAGTTTTAACTGTATCTGATTGTTTCATATTTTTCATGATTTTTACCCCTTATGACTTTTTTCGATATTTTTTTTCCGTCAATCGACTTGAAATTGAATTGAAATTTACAGAATACACTAATTCCATCATTCTGAATCGATTGGCCTTCGCAGAATTGCTTTATCTTCAACCGTTCTCGAGTTGAAAAAGTCATTTGGAGTTGAGAGGGGTTTATATCCCTCCAAAATTTAGTTTTCGTCATTTTTCTATTAACATTCGTAAAACTCAAACTTTTTTGAATATGTACTTTTTTTCGCATATGAAATTTCAAGTAACTCTAATGATTTTATAATTTTCATGATTTTTAGGGGTCTACCCCTTAGGACTTTTTCCGAGAAGAATTTTTTTTATGTCGATCGAATTGAAATTCATGAAGTATACAAACTTTTCCATTCTGAATTGATTGGCGTTCGCAGAATTGCTCTATCTTCAACCGTTCTCGAGTTGAAAAAGTAATCTGGAGTTGAGAAAGTCATCTGGAGTTGAGAGGGGTTCACATCCCTCCAAACTTTTGTTTTACTTATTTTTTTATTAATTTTTGTAAATTCAACGTTTTTTCAATATGCACCTTCATGCACATTCGCAGTTTCAAGTGAATCTGATGGTTTAATATTTTTCAAGATTTTTACAACTTTTTTCGAGAAATTTTGGGGTTTTTTCGATTGACTAAAAATTCACAGATTATACTATTTTTTTCATTTTGGATCGATTGGTGTTCGCAGAATTGCTCTATCTTCAACCGTTCTCGAGTTGAAAAAGTCATTTGGAGTTGAGAGGGATTTATATCCCTCCAAAATTTAGTTTTCGTCATTTTTCTATTGATATTCGTAAAACTCAAACTTTTTTGAATATGTACATATTTTCGCATATGCAATTTCAAGTAACTGTAATGATTTTATAATTTTCATGATTTTTAGGACTTTTTCCGAGAAGAATTTTTTTTATGTCGATCGAATTGAAATTCATGAAGTATACAAACTTTTCCATTCTGAATTGATTGGCGTTCGCAGAATTGCTCTATCTTCAACCGTTCTCGAGTTGAAAAAGTCATTTGGAGTTGAGAGGGGTTTATATCCCTCCAAAATTTAGTTTTCGTCATTTTTCTATTGATATTCGTAAAACTCAAACTTTTTTGAATATGTACATATTTTCGCATATGCAATTTCAAGTAACTGTAATGATTTTATAATTTTCATGATTTTTAGGGGTCTACCCCTTAGGACTTTTTCCGAGAAGAATTTTTTTTATGTCGATCGAATTGAAATTCATGAAGTATACAAACTTTTCCATTCTGAATTGATTGGCGTTCGCAGAATTGCTCTATCTTCAACCGTTCTCGAGTTGAAAAAATCATTTGGAGTTGAGAGGGATTTATATCCCTCCAAAATTTAGTTTTCGTCATTTTTCTATTGATATTCGTAAAACTCAAACTTTTTTGAATATGTACATATTTTCGCATATGCAATTTCAAGTAACTGTAATGATTTTATAATTTTCATGATTTTTAGGACTTTTTCCGAGAAGAATTTTTTTTATGTCGATCGAATTGAAATTCATGAAGTATACAAACTTTTCCATTCTGAATTGATTGGCGTTCGCAGAATTGCTCTATCTTCAACCGTTCTCGAGTTGAAAAAGTAATCTGGAGTTGAGAAAGTTATCTGGAGTTGATAGGGGTTCACATCCCTCCAAACTTTTAATTTCCTTATTTTTTTATTGATTTTTGCAAATTCAACTTTTTTTCAATATGCACCTTCATGTACATTCACAGTTTCAAGTGAATCTGCCTGATGGTTCAATATTTTTCAAGATTTTTAGGGGTCTACCTCTTACAACTTTTTTCGATAAATTTTGGGGTTTTTTCGATTGACTAATAATTCACAGATTATACTATTTTTTTCATTTTGGATATATTGGCGTTCGCAGAATTGCTCTATCTTCAATCGTTCTCGAGTTGAAAAAGTCATCTAGAGTTGAAAGTTGTTAACATCCCTTCAAAATTTTATTTCCCTTATTTTTCTGTTCATTTCCGTAAATACCAACCTTTTTTCAATATGCACCCTTATGCGCATTCGCAGTGTCAAGTGTATCTGACAATGAAATCTGGAGACGGAGGCGTAGAAGGACCGACAACAAAATATTTTTTAAATTAGTTGGAATTGCCACTTTGATCTGACAATTGTCACTTTGATCTGGCAATTGCCACTTTGAAATGGCAATTGTCACTTCGAACTGGCAATTGTCACTTTGAAGTGGCAATTGTCACTTTGAACTAGCAATTGTCACTTTGATCTGACAATTGTCACTTTGATCTGACAATTGTCACTTTGAACTGGCAATTGTCACTTTGATCTGACAATTGTCACTTTGATCTAACAATTGTCACTTCGAACTGGCAATTGTCACTTTGAATTTGACTGAAAAACAATATTTTTTACATGGAGTTGGCAAAAAAAGTGCCAGTTAAAAGAGATAGTTGCCAGATCGAAGTGACAATTGTCAGATAAAAGTGAGAATTGTCAGTTCAAAGAGACAATTGCCACTTCAAAGTGACAATTGCCACTTCAAAGTGACAATTGCCAGTTCAAAGTGTCAACTGCCACTTCAAAGTGACAATTGCCACTTCAAAATGACAATTGCCACTTCAAAGTGACAATTGCCACTTCAAAGTGACAATTGCCAGTTCAAAGTGTCAACTGCCACTTCAAAGTGACAATTGCCACTTCAAAATGACAATTGCCACTTCAAAGTGACAATTGCCAGTTCAAAGTGACAATTGTCAGTTCAAAGTGACAATTGCCATTTCAAAGTGACAATTGTCAGATCAAAGTGGCAATTGTCACTTCAAAGTGGCAATTCCAACTATTTTGAAAAATATTTTGTTGTTGGCCCTTCTACGCCTTCGTAGGTGATCTGGCTGGCCACTGTGTTGGACATCTTCTTCCAATCCAATTTCCCGAAAACTTCCTGTTAAAAAGCCACTCCAACAGGCTGTGCATAATGTGAAAAATCAAGATCGACATTCTCGATGATGTCTACTAATTATGGATGAACGAACTCATTTAGTAAATCCAAATCAGTTTCTCCTGTTGGATCAATACCGGTCTAGACATTCAGTTTTTGAAGAGTTTGAGAAGAAACTTCGTGAAAGTCACGTGGATTGGCTGATTGCCATCCGAAATACCAACAATTATGACAATTCATGATTGATTTCAAAAATTATGTACACTCATCAGAGAAGCAGATGTTGGAAAGAAAGTTCCTATCATCATCCATTCTTCCTCCATCATCTGCATTGGTAATTTTACATAATTTTGTTTTTTCACGCTGGGTATGATACATCATTGCACCATCATCACTCCCTTCATTAACACATATGATTTCTTCTTGTTTTCGGTATTATTAAAATAATTATCGTCGTGTACTATTTTACAGTATCACGGAGGATAACTTGGTAGTACCACCTTCGAAACCATCAAAAACTAGATCCAGAACAAAATCGAAACTCTCCAGTAGAAAAAGTCAATCTGAGAGCGAAAATGTCGTTGAAAAGTCATCTACTGGAAGTAGAAGAAGAAACAGGTAAGTGGTCCAGCTCTACATAAATTACATCAATCACAAGTTCTTAATGATCAGTCTTTTCCGGACTCACTGGCATAGTTTTTTTTTTTTTTTTTTTTTTTTTTTTTTTTTTTTTTTTTTTCTGGTGTTTTGGCATCGACTGCTATGGTCATCAGCCGTGTGTTCTGGATAGGCCTTGTTACTAACTTCATACGCCACCTTAGGAGCAGCACTGTTAATTATTAACGCAACAGTAAATCGTGGAGGATCATTCCTAGCCGACACGAGCTTCAATCATCCAGACATTCCCATGAAATGAAAAAAGCCCGCCCCGGCATCGTTTTATTTGTAATTCTGTCTGACTTTTCCTCTACAAACAAATGTTGTTGACATTATCGAAGGTAACTCTTTGGGTCATCTATCTATTTCTGTTTTGGAAGTAGCCTGCCTTCTTGATACCTCCTCTCCCATCGCTCTGGGTGATGAGACTAGTGGAAACCACTATAGATATAACGATAGCATTAGATCGAGTGTGCAAAAGCTGCACAAAGCACCCATTCCTGTAAGTCTGGTTAAAGGGATCCAGTCATATTCAACTGGCAGGGTAGAAGAAGCCCTATGAGACACAAGGAAGGTTTTCTTTTTTTTTCTTCTAGCTATTCGAGGAGAAATTGTATTGCTCTCTCAATATTTAGCAAGCTATTCTTTACGCTGTCATTAAACCACAATACCCACGATATATTCTTTCCGGTACAGTATTGATATAGGAGGGAGTTTTGAAGAAAACTGAGCATTTTGACTGACGGAAAAAAGAAGCTTGGTGAAACCCCCAATATCTCGTTTTTATAGTTCCGTAGCAAATGGATCTGTTCAACTCTGGAGAGGTATCTATTTTTGGAACACCTGGACGATTTTAAAAATGTATCCATCAAAATCGATATTAATTTATGTTTCGTTAATCACACTTTCGGTGATCACAATACCTTCGTTTTTTTTTTCTGATTGACTCGGCCGTTATTTTTCAATTTCAATATACAGTGATTTCATTAATTTAGGATCAGTAAAGAAGAACCGACAGAGGCACCTGTGGATGATTCCAGAAACAGAAGAAAAACCCGAAGGAAGAGCTCTAGAGAGCGCGAAGAAACATCCAGTTACAGCAGTCTGAAAGTGGTAACACCAAGCTATACCACTCCCGCCCCACCATCGACACCAGATTTGGATGGAGGTATGTTCCACTTTTATAACGGGTGTTCCGGAAAGAGTTTTTGTGTTCATGGTACCGACTAAACTAAAAATTGAATATATTTTCGATATCCCATTTTCGTGATTGAGTTGTTCTAAAAGCTCTTGGATTAGCTCTTGGTGGTTTTTTTCAGAAACCCGTGATGTATAAATCAAATAACACATAATCATAGAACAATGCAAAATTAGTATTTAGGCCCGAGCATTTTCATCACAGTTTTTTTTTTATGGTTTACTGTCATGGTCTAGTGAATACTTTTAATAAAATATTCAAAAATTGACGATTATCAAAAGTAGAGGAAAATTATATGAGAATTCAGTTTTTGTTCTTGATATTTCATTGATTGCAATAACTATTTTGAATTCTGCCAGAATGGATAAACTTTCAAATACCCATTTCGATCATCAATAATCGTCTTTTTTTTTTTTTTTTTTTTTTTTTCTGGACTTTGGGCAAAAATATTTGGGGAGTGAAACAAAGGTGGGATGGAATGTCACCATGGAATGAAAGTTGCATTTCTCAACTCTTTGAGGAAGTGAAAAAAATCAAAAAATGATTGTGATCGTTTCTAGCCCTAACAAATATTTCAAAACTCATCCATGCAAAGAAAAAAAAGAAGGTTCACGTTAGTCGATAAAGGATTTCTTAAAATTGCAAAATCAGAGCTCTTATGTACTGATTAGAACGCTATTTCACTAAGAACATTTGAACATTTGAAGAACGATTGCGATTTCTTTATGAAATGAAAATGAAAATTTTCGATAATTTCATCGTGCAAGGTAATTTTAACTTATTTTTTTATGCTGCACCTTGTATCTGTAATTGTTTGGGAATATTTCCCTCGTTCTGTTTTTCTTTCCCTTCTTCTTCGATGAGGATGTTCTATTAACTTCATATCATAAAAAAATATATATTTCTGTTGGGTCTGGTAAGCGAGGTGGCCACTCTAAAGGCCTCTGTTGTGGACTGATGCTTCGTCGTGTAAATACCACGAGGAAATTTTTCTTGTGCCTTCTGTCAATCGAGATCTCGAAAAGGGCATCGTTGCACAACTTCTCACCGTAGATGACGTCACGACAGCTACGGACGTAAATGAATGTACTGTATCATATATTTTCTATTCCAACCAATACTTCCATATCATTATCATAATTCATTGTGCGATAAATCGATTTTTCTGCCGATGCCCTGTCGCTGATGACTATCTGTCAGAAAGATAAACAACAGAAGGTTCGTTTTGAGGAGTGTAACTCGGAACTTCTAAAACTCAAATCAGGAGTACCTCAAGGTTCAATACTTGACCCGTTACTGTTTTCCATGTATACCTCTAACTTACTTGATTAGTAATGTGCATTTATACACTCAAGTATGTTATAGTTTTTTCTGATAAATAAATAGACTATTTTATTATTATTATTATTATTCATTCATTGGTTTTTTTCTATTGCAGCTTTCAAATGTGAAGATGAAGGTTTTTACGCTCATCCAAAGGACTGCAAGAAGTACTTCTGGTGTCTGAGTGGTGCAGGAGATTCCGGACTTGTTGCCCATCAGTTCACATGCCCAGCAGGTAAGCGAACAACAACTTTCAGCAGGAACAGATAGGGCTATCGGAGGATGGGAATTTTCTCGAATGGGCGGTTGGATTTCATCTCTATTATTTTTTTTCAACTGTTTTGAGCTTCAACATAGTGATCGACAGAACGGATGATAATTTGAGCAATTTTCGCAACTTTATTCGTCCTGATTATCTTGAGTAGAAGATTTAAGCCGGTTCTTGGCCTTCCCCCACTCTATTCTGGGCCTTCCCCCACTCTGACGCTATCTTTGACCTTCAGGGGCCTGTCTCTTGTATAGGTGCCATTGTATTGACACCGTTTTCAGCCAAGTTTCAGCTCCTGAATAAATAATTTTATTATTCTCTGGAAGTATTACGATAAAAAAGACTGACGCGGCTAACTTTTTGGATGACACTATGTGAACGCTTATATTTTTCAGGGTTGTACTTCAACAAAGCCGCCGACTCGTGTGACTACACCCAAAACGTTCTGTGTAACAAAAAATTACAAAAGGCCACCAAACCAACAACGAAAGAGGGATCTTCTACCAGCTCAACCACACCATTACCCACCACAGTGTCGACTTCGCGGGCGCCACCGAGAATCACGGCGGCGACAAGCAAAACAACGTTCAGACAGACAACAACCACAGAGGCCTACGACGACGAGGTAAGCAAGTCATAAGTACCAGCAGTGTTGTTGTACGCGTCGGGATGGCTTATATTTTTAGTCTCCATCCGATGAAAAGGGATTTTCGTCGGCTTGTAAAGTCATTCTTTTGCAACTTGTAGATGAGTTGCCGTAAATTAACGATTGGTAGCTGAATTAAGTCTGTATTTAGCAAATTTATAGAGGAGTTTGCATTTACCGCTCGCCTCTAGATGTCGCCGTGGTTATTACGTGGATATTGAAAATACACCTCGTGGGAACGGTCGATATACCCGCTTTCATCGACTTGTTATCTTCTGCTAGTTAAAACTTCGAGTATCGATGCAGATTTTACTTCTAGATATAGTGACAAGAATTTACCACAATCACCACTCTTCATTTCTTCAAATCTTCAGCGTATCTCGTAGTGATCGCCTGGGCCGTGGACAAGAAGGGATGGACAGTTGGTAAATCCACCTTGGCCATCGGAAGTCCCAGCGGCATTGTGGGTCTATAACCCGAGTAGTCTGGTAGCATCTTGTCATGGGGCAACCTAAGACGGTCCTCTTTTATTAAGGAAGTTATCGTCTGCTTGGTTTCTTCTGGAATAATGTTCCTCAGAGGATCCACGCACGCTCCGCATATCACGGGCGGGTCTTTGTGGATCCAAAATTCCCTGGTGGGGTCCGAGAAGCCTCTTTGTTGGGGGTCGTCCCATGTTCTGCCTGCAAATGAAATTCAATAAATATATTTCAGTATCGTAATATTAACAACCAAAGCATAGAGCGTGTAGAGTCTACCATTTTTCACGTTGATCTTCATAAGAGAATCAGAGCTTCGTTTTGGCAAAACTTTGCTATTCCAGGGTCACGCATCAACTGGCTAGACATCGATAGAGGACATAAGAATTGCCATTCTAGCGCGCGTCACAACTCAAATAATGCTGATTTTTTAATACCACACCTGACACCAAATCTTTATTACTCACAGGCATCTGGGTGAGAATGCTATACATGATTTTTGTGGACGTTTCATTCACAATCGAATAAAATAGATGTTTCCTCTTCTTCCTCCTTTTTTAAGTGACATTACTAAATTCAATGTGCGGCATGTGCCTGCTGTAGGAAGCGAAATAAACGGTAGTAGCGTGAGCCATGATGGAAATAGTTCATAAATAATCCAGCCAGTCTTAGTGGGTGCTGGAGTTAGCATCGTAGGGCCAGTTGACGAAACCGTTTCGTTATCGATTGCGTGTGACCGGGTGTGAACTGATAATCGGGAGAACCGTGAAACTAGTATGCAGATAGTCACCTGTTTTCGATAAGCATTTGGTGGTTGTTAGAGGAAGTAATGCAAAGTATTTTCTTGTAGAAAAACTTCGCCAGACGTTGGGGAGAGTTGATTTGACAGTCGTTACGGGTTGTTGCCTTTTTTTCTGTTTGACTTTTGGCGACAATCCTATAGTATATGAAAATGGGCGAAAGGCTGGATTTATTATAATCAATTTTCGCTTTTGGGATGATCCATCGAATTGTACTCACCTAATTTCCTGAATTTCTTATCGATCGGTTTATGGAGGTCGGTTTGTAAAGACACCGTATCTTTCGTCTCTATTTTTCCTATCTGCGGTATAATCTTCTTGTAAGTTTTCGTCGCTTCTTTCTCCGCTCTTCGCCATTCAGTGGTATACATGTGTTGACACAGGAGGTTCCTCATCTCTACATCCGGCACATCGTCCATGCTCACTGGAAAGGATTCAACACATCGATCACCAAATTTGAAGGAAGGATCTCATCCGAAATCAAAGAACTGATGAGTCAAAGGCACATATACCAAAGGACACCAACCCCAGAGGACTAGTGACGGTTCAACCTCGCGGCTAGACAGCTGGGGAAAGAAGCAAAGTTACTAAGGACACAACAGGCTGGATGAGCTGAACACGGAGGACAACTCCATCTGGAAAATGTATGGTCGAAGGAACACATTACCCACGCTTCACGGTTGAGCTCATCAAGTCCTTCTTGAGAAACTGGAGATGTCGAGATAGGGTTGATAACGAACCATGAGAAGAATAGATACAGGAATTCCGCATGGAGCAGTGTTTTCACCACACCTTTCCTAAGAGGAAAACCTGATAACAAAGCTAGCACCCTATGCAGATGACACGGCCTTTTTAGCCAAGTCATCTCACGTTAGAGGAGTCACGGCGAAACTACAACGAGAAGTAATCGTAAGACAGAAGCTAGGTCATGGGACGCTTCATCAAGACTGTCATCGATCCTACTATGCAATAATCACCTCACCTGATGGGGTCATATACACCCTTGGTCTCGTCCTTATAGCCTCTTCGGTCCCTCGTCTAGGAATCGGCTCTAGTTCTCGGAACGGCTTGCGAGGATCCGTCTGCACTATAGGTTTCGGATTCAACAGGAGATCGAACGGAATATGCACGCCTTCTCGCCATTCGGCGAAAGTCTCGTGATCTTCCTCCCTCTTGGGTTTCGGAGGGGCGATACGGGCCTCTTCTCTTTGCCGCTCGTAGCGGGTGAACTCTCTGGGGTAGTCGCAGTATTTTTTGTAGTCGTTCTGGTAGGTCGTGGAAGCTCTGAAGGTGTCCGTTTTGATTTTTTCGTCGTAACAGTCCATTTTTTCGTTGATGGGGGAATATTGTGACTTGACATTGACGCGACGTTGATAGATACAGCCGAGCCGAGAAAAGTACGGGGTGGTTCATTCACTTTTCTATACAATACATCGATATATATTTTGGATGAACGCTCATGAGGTATTTCTCAGTGAGGTTCCTATTTAATTTTTTTCATATTGAGGTTCGTGATAAATCTTCGGTTGGAGTGAATCTGCGAATTTCAAAAATAATTCACGTAGTTTGGTCTCCTGAACAGAAAATCCAAAAGGAATTTTTGGTGGTAACGACTATTTTCGAAAGTTATGGCCCTTTTTGTGTCAAAACTTCACCATTTCACAGACTGCATTTCTGTTATTATTTTTTTAATTTAATCAAAGCACCACACACGCCCTCATTTACTTGGGTTCAGCACCTCTTGGTGGAAAAAACTAATAATTTTTCAAAAAAGTCCCTCTTTTTCGAAACGTAATCAAATCATAGGAATTGACAATATTCCACAGGCTATCGGTGATCGTATTCAGGTTGGTAATGAATTTTGGTTTTTAATATTTGAAACACTGTATTTTGATACACTGACATGTGCCATGCGTCAGCAATAACAAATGTCAAATTATTATAACCTATCCCCAGCCAATAATAATTTGACATTTGTCATTGTTGACACATGGCACATGTCAGTGTATCAAATATTAAAAACCAAAACTCATTACCAACCTGACAGCAAACAAAACGATCACCGATAGTCTGTGGAATATTGTCAGTTCCGTCGATGAAACTCTAAATTCTGGTATTTTTTTTAGCAGTGTTGGCAACGAGATTGGGATTGGTCGGAATTCGTTTCATTATTCATGTATAATGTTATAGGGTTATCTCAAGAACATTGATGATATATTTGCTATTCGATATTCACAGAAACAGAACCCCCTCAAAATACTGTTTATCCAATTATAGAAAACTTCAAAATCTTATAGTTTTCCATATATTGATCGATGTAGTTGCCGGATCTAACATATAAGATTCGATGCCAAATAAAAATTAAGAATATTATTATTTTTATTGTATCATTGAAAATCAAGCTTCCTATAAGTTAAATCTTTATTAATTCATGACATCACAACACCTAATACATTAGTTACAAAATATAATACGGTTAGTTACTTTATAATACCCTAGATAGGTACCAATTTTATTTTGAAATCTAGTTATGAAAATTGGCATGAATGTTTCAAAAAAGCTACTTCTGGGGCAGTACGAACAAATTCACCAACCTTCTCTTTCGTGAATACTTTCGATTTTTTCGCGTTATATCCCACTTTTTTTTTCCTAATCAAAGCGCTATACTTGTCGAATTCTACTCTTTTCTTCAACTACAGACAAGTTCGTAACATAGAATATTTAGGCCACAAAGATGATGGAGAGTATTCATTTGAGAGTTTCACAAAATATGCAAGTAATACCGTTTCTCCAGCACCTTGAACCTGTTTTGTATTTCGCCACTCACAAAACTGAAGGTATTCTTTTTCGTTACGAATTTTTGATTCATCCTGAAGCAACTCTGATCTTACAGTGTTAGCAGATGCAAGTATATTTTCAGCAATATCAATATCTGCCATGATTTCCGCCACAGTTTTAAATAAGTTTCAATTGGGACTATATTAATTTTCATGGCACGCTGAAATGATAACGTGACAATAACCAGCTAGATTATTATGCATTTTTAATAAAATGAATCTCGGAAGAGGTGACTCGGCGCGAAGCGCCTCGTCGCCTGGCAACGTCCTCGATTATTATAAGTTGCATAATAATCTCGTTACATACAGCTATAGTTCTCTTTTAGTGAAGTTAGAGTCATTTAATTTTCCAGGATGAATATGAGTATGAAGATGATGACGAGGAAGAAGATAAAACAAAATTGAAAGAAGAGGATCCAAGGGTTATCAAGGAACTGATCGATTTGATAAAGAAAGCTGGTGAGTGTCAGAGTATTATATGGTCTATTTTGAGTTTGATATTAGAATAAAAGTTCCGTAATGTTTGAAGAATTCTTTCAAAAACAAAGGAAACAAAACTGATACGTTTGAAATTTTGAATAACTATGCTGAAAAATCATACTATCCTTCATCACATGAAGCTTTGCACTTTTTCCAATAAACATTAAAGAAACACCTATTTTAAAGATAAAAAAATTGATTGAGTAATGGAGTATTGAGCTTTAACATATACACTAGACGTATTCTTCGACAAGTCTCTAACAAAAACAACTACTGCCCTCTACGACCCCTGTACCCATCACTGGACCCCATGGCTGCAATAACACTGTCTGTACTTCGGTGACTGGAGACTTCAATATTATTATTTCTAGGTGGGATTGAAGAACTCGAAAAGCAACTCAGGGTTTCGAAAGATTCGTCAGCGCAAACGAATCTGTTCACCACCCAGACCCCCATCAGTAAATCCCTAGAGAGGGTGCTCAGCAAAACTTTGAAGAAGACGCCTGCGTCAAGAAAAACTGCGTAAGTTATCCCAAATTATTTCGTTCCAAATTTGATAGACGAAAGTAGATAAGGAGTCTATAGATGATTATTCTTCACATTTCGTCTGAATGTGCGGTAGAGTTAATCAAAGGCGATGAAGCAACTGTTTGAGTGGGCGCCTCCGCCACAAATGGCAATAGATGGCGGGGCAAGCGTTTTTTGGAAATGTGGTGTGAAAACTAGTGCACTGAATTGAAATCGCAAGTATTATTAAATTCTGTCAAGGCCTACAACTTTCCTAAGCTATTGAACTCGGTAGTTCGATGTCTCTTTAGAGATGATTTTGTGAATGCTGAAATGTATTTCATTTTAACTAACCCTCAGTCAACGTACAGGTCAATTATATACTTTGAATTGAAGAGGTCCAAGTACACTACCCTGTAGCACGCCAAATGAAATTTCGTCTTTATTTCATACCGCATTTTTTTACTCGTACTATTACGCCAATTACAACAGGATTAAAACCAGCATGCATTACCGCCACCAATTCATGCGCTCCAGACAAGCACTTTGAACTTAGCCATATAGCCCTTGATTATATCTACCGCAGCAATACACTTCGGCCGTAGCCACATAGCCTTTGATTATGTCTACCGCAGCCATACACTTTGACTGTAGCCACATGGCCTTTGATTATATCTACCGCAGCAGTACATCGTTACCAATGAGTTCTGATGTCAACAATCATTTGAAACTCATTAATTTTTCAGTTATTCTTCTCTGAGGAACAGCAGAGGACCTCAGAATGAAGGATTGAGAAGTAGCGAAGAGAAAGAGTCGACTAGATTAGAAACAACGAGGGGAAAGTTATCTTATACTTCTATTTCTCGAAATAGGTAATAAAAAAAATTGATGTCGCGTATTAATTAATATGACATTTGTTCTGTTTTTTTATTCAGGCCAACTACGATCAAATCCACAGATGATGAGGACGAAGATGATGATGATATCGAAGATGACGACAAGAAGAGGAAAACTACCGAAAAGTCTATAGAGTACGTCAATATCCGGAGAAACAGGACTAGCTCTACGACTAGTGAACCTGAAAACAAAAAGTAAGAGATTATTTATTTACTACAAGTAATACAGTTTACTATATTTACGGCCATTTTGTACATTCAAGTCTTCAAATTAGTTTCTTGCTAGATGAAATTAATTCTTATGGGATGTAAAAAACAGTAGATTTTTCTGGATTCTTCCGTTCTCCAGATTGATCAGTACAGAAATACATCAAAATAATGCCAAGAATTAGGAAATGTTTACTATGAAGGATCATTGTGCAGAATAGTTTGTTATTTTTGTCTTTTTTTCGTCGACAGTTGTTGTTTCAATGTTTACTTCCACAGGGCGTTCAACAGAAACCAAATATTGGGAGAAGACGACGAGACCGAAGAAGAAGATGACGACGACGATACCGACAGTAATAAGAAGAATGCTTACATTCCACAGTACGTGAATATCCGGAGACCCAAACCATCAACAACCGAAGAACCAGAAACTTCTAAGTACGTCCAACTCCGGCTCGGGAACCACCTCTCTTTAACGTGGCCACTTGATCCGGGCAGCTTCGGCGAAATTAATAACACTCCAGGGGTGATTGTGGTATTGGGCAAAAACACTGTGGCCAGTCAGGCAGAGTTTCTGCCGTTCCTGGGTTCAATTCCTAGGCATCTGCTGGTCTTGGTTGGATAGTCAAAGTCAAAGCGTTTATCGATCGAGGATTAATTAGCAATTATAACACCATGCATTTATTGATATAATTCTATACATCCGGAGAGACTCCAACTCGCCCAAAATTCATGCTTAAAATGTCCATCAACTTCTTGGCAATGAAAATCTCTAGCAAAAAAATTATTCACTTCGACCCCCCTCCGTTCCTTATCAGACAGATCTTCGAGACTGCTCCCTCTTCTCAAAATTCACTTTCCTTTTCAAAATCCAAATAATTTATGCCCTTTTTCGCCTAAGTGGGTGGGTCACGTCACGAGCATACAGGGAGGCCCATCGAAAACGTATCGCAAGGCATTACACGGTGGGAAAGAACTTTTCGGCGAAATCCAAAGATTCAAGGAGTTACATTTTGAAGCAAAAAGCATAGTGAAAACTTCAACCCCCCAAAAAAATTTTCAAATAGGAAAGGGGGTCAAGTGATACTTCATTAGAAGGGGCTTGTCGTTTCCTATACAGAGCTGTGTAGTTTTTGAAAATCGATCCACTTTTTTAGAAAACACGGAGCGCTGAAACTCGAACAATTATATGTAAGGAAAAATGCAAAAATCGATTAATCGATTTTCAAAATGTATGCAGCACTGTGTAGGAAATGACATGCCCCTTCTAATGAGGTATCACTTGACCCCCTTTCCCTTTTAAATAAATTTATGGGATGACACCCCTTCTTAGGGGGTTGAAGGTTTTGCTATGATTTTGGCAAACAATCTCGACGTGTTTTTGGATTTTGCCAAAGTTTTTTTTCCACCTTGTAATGCCTTGCGGTACGTTTTCGACGGGCCACACTGTATATGCGCAATTAATCCGTTTCCCTTCTCCATTAAATGTCTATCTTCAGAATTTTTCGTTTGGACGGAAATTCCCCCAAATCCCGAGAAAAATTTAATAACATCCAAAAACCTGGTGTTAGTTCGGGGGCACATTCAAGTATCTAATTCGACCTCCCTCTGTTCCTCATCAAATAGATTTTTGATACTGATCCTTTTTCTCAAAATTCACTATCCTCTTCAAACTCCATATAGTGTATGGTCTTTTCCCACCAATTCCAATTTCCGTACTGGTCGTAGTAATTAGAAATAATGAACATCATGATGGGATGCAAACGTAGACTGATTGGGGCAAACTGGGGTTAAGTCGGAAGCACATTTCTCTAGAACGATCGATGGAATTTCGTAAGATCCATCAGTTTTGTTAGCGTCAAGTTCATCGGCAAAATATCATCTCGGGCATGAATTTGTTCATGGGAGTGATGTTCTGGGATTATTTTTTTTTTCATGTAGTCAGGGCAGAATTTGCAGCGAACATGTTGGCATAGGCTTTTTCCTAGATATTTGTCGATAGTTGTTTCCATCTTTTTCAGTTAAATAATGGAAAATTTGAAAAACTTCTAAAGGTCTCAAGTACGTGTCGCTGTGAAGCCTACAGTTTATTTTATATTTTTCATGAGTCAATTTAAAGGATCTTGCACCACCCTAAGGTGTAGTAATGAATATACTGGAGTTTTATTCCAAAACCCAGTTTTTTTTTTTTTTAGTGGTTTGGTGTTGGGATAAAGATCCAATATAATCATTTTGCTGCGTTGTCAATTTTTCGTTCATCGGCTAGAGTGTCCGTGGGCACAAAAAGTCGGCCGACTAGGTTTCAAAATACATGGTGTCAAACTTGAAAACTTGAAAAGTGAAACTTTCCATTCAGAATTATTAACAGTTTCGAGAATTGACAAAATACCTATTAATTATGGAAAAACCATGCATTAATGATGGTACGATTTCACAATTTTTTGTTTTATGCTCTACAACAGGGTGAACAAAAAAAACAATTCGGTTAAATTTGAAACAACCAGTGTATGATCTTTAATGAGAATTGAAGATTCGATTTAGCCTGGATAAACTCCCTCAATCTTGATCGAAGTAAAGTGACATAATATTTTTTATACAGGGTGGTTCGAAAATAGAGGTACGTCAACCCCTAGATTTTCAGTTCGGACAGGGGAGAGTATGTCAAATATATCTCGAACATTCTTCAATGTTGAGAACGTCGCATAGTTATTCCACGTATACAGGGTGAGTGAAAAGAAACAGTCCAAGATTCTTGGAAAATTCGTTTTTTTCATTGAATACCCTGTATTTTGAAAAAGAATCGGTAACTTTTCATGAATTTTTGATATGATGTACAATTTGAGTAGTCCGAGATATTGTCATCGATATCAGCATAGGTCTCTGGACTCGTTTGTCGGCTACACACTCTTGAAGGTACGGATTTTATTGATATTCCATTCACTTCGTCGGAGGCTGAAACAGTCAATTTTAGAGCAATTCTTCTTGTTCAAAAATATTCGAAGTGAATTAGTGCGGTACGTATTCCAAAAATGTGATGCTTCATATAGGTGGGGAATGAAATGTATTTCATTGGAAAGCCCTGTTTCCAAAAAAACTGAAGGAAAATAAAATGTTTTAGAAGCAATAACTTTTTCAAGGTTAGGATCAATTCTCCATTGTTTGAAAGCTAATTCAATTCAGGTGGAGGAATATTTTTATGATTCATGTGAAATGTGGGGTTGCTACAAAATAGGGGATAATTTCCAATGAAGCCGACGTTTTGGTATAAAATCAACAAATGTTAGGTGAAGATATTATACTTTTCAAAATTCTACAAGAAAGTCTGTGCTAGTAAATATCTACGTTTTGAAATGTATTTCAATTTCACACAAAAAATGTGAAAAAAAAACTTTTTATAGACAAGGTTTCATTTAATTGCACTAAAAATTAAAATTAATGTATCTAGAGGTGTTACGTTAATATTATATGAGTAGCAGAGCTGTTACTCTTAGAATAGCGCGACACTCCCGATGATTTTTTTTCTTTCATTTTGATTGTGATTGAATAAAAGCTCGTTTTTTGTGGAATATATTCAAATATATTCATTAAATAAATGTCCACAAAATATAATTTACTATCGCGGACTGTCTTGTAGAATTTTTTGTATATAAAACCTTGAACATTTTTAACATTTTTGGAATTGCTACCGCACCAATCTACTCCGAATATTTTTGAACAAGAAGAATTGCTCTAAGATTTCAGTCTTCGATGGAGTAAATGGAGTAATAAAATTCATACATTAAAAAGTATATAGCCGACAAACGAGTCCAGAGACCTATGCTGATATTGATGACAATACCTTGGACTCCTCAAACCGTACAATATATCAAAAATTCGAAAAAATGTACCGATAATTTTTCGAAATACTGGGTATTCTTAGAAAAAAACGCATTTTTTAAGAAGCTTGGTCGATTATTTTTACTCGCCCTGTATACATGAAACGACTATGCGATGTTCTCAACAATGAAGAATGTTCGATATATATTTGACATACTTTCTCTATCCGAACTAAAAATGTAGGGGTTGACGTACCCCTATTTTCGAACCACCCTGTGTAAAAATATATATTGTCACCTAACTTCGATCAAGATTGAGGGAGTACATTCAGGTTGAATTGAATATTTAGTTCTCATTAGAGAACTCACACTGGTTGTTTCAAAATTAACCGAATTGGAATTTTCTCTGTTCGCCCTGTTGTAGAGGAAAAATCGAAAGAATATTATCAATAAAAGATCAAGGTAACATTGTACCATCATTGAGGCATTTTATCTCCAGAATAATAGGCGTTTTGTCAATTCTCGGAATTGTTCAAAATTCGGAGCGGAAAGTTTAACTTTTCAACTTTGACACCCTGTATCTCGAAACCTAGTCGGCCGATTTTTTGTGCCAATGGACACTTTTGCCTAGGAAGTCAAAATCTACAACATAGCAAAAATTCAGGGAATTTAACCGAAAGCTATTGCTATAAAAACGGTACAGGGTCCTTTAAATATGACACATATGCTGTAAACAGCATGAATATAACCCCTTTTATATTTCAGATACAAGACAATACGACGTAGTACTACTACTAGCACTCAAGAGCCCACAGAAGAAACATCCTCCTCCTTCTCCTCAAGGTTAGTTAACTGATCCGTTGAAATAAATTTTCTGAAACATTTGCCATTTCAGGGATGAAACCACCACTTTTACTCCAACTTCAACTTCCGGTAGCCCAGTGACCGTCAAAAAGTGCGTATCTCGATCATTCGTAACTAAATTTGAGAATAAACTGTTTGATTCGATTTCAGATACGTCAATTTCTTCAGACGCGGATCTACAACTGAAAAATCCACCAGTGACGTTGACGATACTAGTTCGAGGTCAGTGTATCATTATTATTATAGATTATGATTATAGTGTCTCTGCAAAACTGTCGAGTTGGACACCTTTGATGAGAAAGTCCTGTTGATTGGCTGATGTCACTTCTTGTAGCCACATTTTTATGAAAAACTCAACGGTGAAATCAGCATATCGTTGTCTGTCATCGTTTCAGATGTGTTCAGGGGTTTTTCGACAGTGTTCTTTTTCGAAAACTTGCTCTCCGGTCTCCGAAATAATCATTAGCGTGGCGCGTTGGCGCGCGCAGTTGGTTTTTGACGCGGACGGCTGATCGAAGCTCGTAATGTTGATCGATGGCGTCTTTGCTGAAATGTTAACTGATCCAGTTGGCAGATTAGGGGTTTCCACATATCGACTTTCTGAACGCATCGATTTTCAGAATGTATGCCATTTCTTCGAGTTTTCTTTTATAAGTACCAATTTTCTTCTTCATAGATGTCTTCGGATTCAGACTTCCTTATGTCGTGCTGATTTGTCTAGACCCACAGTGTTACGTTCACTAAGAGCTAGTTGGACAAAATTATTTTTGGTCGCTTTTGCATTTATATCCACCAATTTAAAACGCTTCCTGTTTTGTCCACCTAGCTTGGGCATCAAGAAGAGAGCATGTGGGTATCGTTGATGAAGGAGTTCATTTGTACTTTTGTTAGGGCCTGAGGCATCACTTTTCGTCTACCTAATTTAAAAATTAGAGCTTTGCTTCAAAAGTTTTGACCTCCTTCTGTACAGGTACATTTTTATTCACTCCTCTTCCTGAAAATCCTTGTAGTGTATGCTCTTTTCCAACAATTTCCAATTTAATTTCAGAACATCTGAATTACCAGCACTGAAACTAGATGAATCAACTTCCGTAACAAACGAAGCATCAGGGTAAGATAGAATGAACATGAATATTTAAAAACTCTTACCTATTTCAATTACAGATCTATACCTCTCACAGATGTCACAGTGAACTCGGAGAGTCCTCAGCAGATCAAAAACGACCTCATAAACAACATTTCTTCTCCTCAAGAAACCATATTTTCGTCTAGTGATATCGCAAACATAACTAATATCAGCGAATCAAACCTTGAATCTAATTCAACAACTCAATCTCCAGTGGTATCAACGGAAACAACTGTCGACATAAAGCAGCCTGAGAAGAGACCACAACTGTTCCAACCAAGACCGTTCTTGAAATCCACACGAGGCACCACAACACCCAAACCAATAACAGAAACAACAGCGCCAAAGGTGAGTCAAACAAACTTAAAATATAGACTCAAGACAGAAAACTCCCAGCTCGAAGAAGAATCTGTACCGATCAAACAATACAAAACCAGAGGATCGTCTAGGTTCAACTCCGACAACTCGGCGAGGCAAGATAATGAAAAGATCGTCGGTTCGTCCCCGCAAAAACGACGTCTTTCCACAACCGAAAAGTATTTCGAGGACAACAGAAGCTACAGACCATCGGAGCTGGCAGACTTATCGTCTCTGACCGCCGTAGACTTCTCCAAGGTCAAAGAAATTGATTTCGGAAGAGCGACTCATCGTAGACGAAGACCAGTGACAATCAGAACTACCGAAGAGCCGTCGACAGCGAACGAAACTAGCTCAAGAACACCACCTGCATCAAGAAAGTTCGCGTCAACTTTCGGCAGGGGTAGGAAGTTCATCAGAGGAAATGCAAACCAAACCAATTCGGATTCGGAAGCTGCACCAGCGACCAAAAAAGTTCGCGGGTTCGGATCCAGATCCACCAGAGCACCAGAAGCTTCGACAACTGAAAGCGTCTACTCCTCTCCCCGCAATCGGAAGATTATAAGACGGTTCAGAGTCACTACAACAACCGCAGCCCCAACGCCGAAGGACGACGACGTCGACGAAGATATTTTGAACGAACGCTCGAATTTGTTCTCGCAAAACAAAGTCTCCGGTTTCCAGCAGAACAGGGTCGAAGATGATAACGACGATGACGATCCCAGCTTCGAGGAAGACGAGAACATTAAGCTTTCCGAATCTAACATAAGGGAGAACAGCGCCATCAATAGTTTCGGCTCTGATCCGAAACTGAGAGGAAAGTTGGCTGGTTCGGGAAAGTCATTTTTCTCCGGCAAGGCTGTATCTAACGAGAAACCGTCGACGTCTTCGTATAGTTTTCAAACGAGCGATGTTCACCAACAGCCGAGTGAGAGAATATCAACAGAACCGGGCATTGTAGTTCGTACTAGGAAAATCGTCAGGAAGTTGTCTCCTACAGAAGCTACGCTCATTGGTGAGAAGCAGTTTGAGCCAGAACGAACTTTCGGGCGCAAGAGGAAGGTCATACGCAAGCTGAGGCCGATATCAGAGCTCAACAGGATAGAGAACACCAGAGCGAGCGGTAAGGAAATAACAGAGAGCACTACGCTCAGACAGACAGACGCTCCCGTTGAAACAACGAGTGCGCAAAATATTCCTGAGCACTTGAATATACCGCTCGTAACGAAACCTGATGATGATACTGATGACACTACCGAGAATGAAACAGATGAATCACAACCTGCTACGGAAAAACCTGTTACACCGAGAGGACTCAGCTATGATTCGGAGACTAGCACAGCAAATGAAGCTGTGGTACCGAGAAGATTATTCCGACCTAAGCAGTATTCGCTCAGAAATAGAAATGATTCAAAGTCCAACAGTCCTGATATTACCAATGATTCTGCCATAACCAGAATAAGCAATACTGCCAATACGAATGATAGCAAGAGAATCGCCTCTCGAGGACGGAACAAATTATTCAGGCCGAAAATTTTCGAATCGAGAAATAGACTCAGAAACGGTAAAGAGGAATCAGCGTCATCAGAAAGGCGCTTTTCGAGTACACCAAGGTACAGTTCCTATTCGAGGCGACCGAATCTTCTGAAATCAACCGAGGCTGAATCAGTAAGTTCGGTTGATCCTGACGTAAAAACTGAGCCTGGAATAGGGAGTTCAACAGAGGCTGTAGACGCAGAATCAACCGAGTATGAAAGCGTGGGTTCAACTGAGCCTGAAACAGAAAGTGCAACGGAGTCTGAAAGAGCGAGTTCAACCGAGTCTGAGATACTGAGTTCAACGGAAAACGTGTTATCATCGCAAAGCTCCACAGTTGTTGAAGAGGACGATGACGAGTACGAAGAATTCACTGATGAGGAAGAAGACGAAAAAAGTCGAGGAGGAGTTCTAGAGAAACATTATACTGTTCCCGCAACTACTGAGCTCCCCTCGTCGAAAATCACGGAGTCGACTTCAAGTAGATATACTCGATTCAGACGTCCAAGTGGTAGGCCTTACTTTATACGCTCCAAAACCACCACCACTGAAAGGGCGGAAGAAATTTCGCCAGAGGAAAATGAAACGACTCTTTTGCTTGCTACAACTCCAATTAGCTCGTCCAGTGAAAATATCAGCGATCCTTCTGTAAATGAATTTACGACAGTGGATGTTTCTACCAGTGAATTTGTTGATGGCATCAACACCACTTATTATGAAACGAATAATACAGAAGTATCTACAACTGAGTTTATCACTACAATAAATGACTTCGAAACCACGTTAACACTAGACATCCATACAGGAGAGGACTCGGTAGTTACTGGTGATGTCGTTGAAACCACTGACGATTCATCAACTCTCCCGAGTTCATATGATATCACGACTCCAGAAAGCCTTGAAACTAACGAGATCGACAACACCATTCTCAACGACTTAGATTCCACCACTCCAAATGGAGGACAAGACTCAGTAGAAACGTCTTCCGACAGTATAGAACAAATAAAAACCGATCCCACTGCACTTCCTGATACAACACAAAGCTTGGAGACGACCAAGGAATCAGTTAGTACAGTTTCAACTCCTGAGTCCTCTACCGAGCATCATCGAACGTATTCTCTAAGACCGATAGGTTCCAGACCGAAATTTATCCCGCCGAAGCTGAAGGATTTGAGTATAGGACACTCCACTGAATCTGCGTTGAAAGCTAAATTCAGTAAAGCTTACGGTGGGACTCGATTCAGATCAACTACAGCTGACGATTCGTCGGTGAAGAATTCCGATGCTGATGCATCGGTTTATGAGCAGGGGGCAACTGTGGATCGACCTAAGCTCGCATCCAAGTTCGCTACTACTGAGAGAAATAGATTCAATAAGTATAAAAAAGGCTACAAGGGTGGTCTTCGGACTACCGAGAGAGTGGAAAATCCTGCGGATAGAGAGACAAATAAAGTCGAAAGTAGTTCTGCAACGACAGTTAACAGGTTCTTGTACAAATATAGCACGACGAAGCAGTATGATCTGAAGTTTGATGAAGATGAAGAAGAGCCTGCTGAAGAAGTAGACGACGACGTTGACGAAGATGAAGAAGACTTTGAGAACGAAGAGAAGAAGAGAACGCAAGATTATGCTAACAAAGCAAATGTGCCAGATTTCTCCAGGAAACCAGCGAATCGTCCATTGAATAAACCAATTTTCTCAAGACCAAGCACCGAAGACTCCAGAGTCGATGAAGCTTTGAAAGACATCGATACCGAAGCTATCAAGAACAGAAACAAGTCACTGTTCTTGAAGAAGAGGATCATGAACACGCCTTTCGCTGGGCTTCACTCATCAACAAGTCCAATGACTACTGAAGTCGAAGACACTACTTCAACTGATAACGATATCGACTCGCAATATCTCAGCACTCAAACTCCAGTGACGGAAGTGGGTAAACTGGCCGAGTCACCAACAACTGAGGATCCCACGACGATACATCATGTTTTCGAGTTGTCCGACGACCCCAAACCAACAACAGAGGCTATGAACAACAAAACTGAAACCACCACAAGCAGAGTTGAAAGACTCATCGAAGTGAATAGAATCACCAACGTGGAAACTAAGGAGGAACACGTGAAAAATCACGTGCTGGATCTGAGAACCAATGGAGCCTCTCCCGTCCAAGACAAGGTGGGGGAAGTCAACAGGATCACTGTGATCAAGGTGGTGGATACTGATGGAAATGAAAGTGTTCCTATATCACCGGTCTACGTACCGGTGAACTTGACCACAACAGAGTCTGCGATAAAGTCGTCGGTGGACATGATCATACAAATCGCGAAGGTGCAGGAGATACCGACGGCGGACATGTTGGGGAAACTGAATCTGACCAACATCAGCGTGTCGCTCAACACTTCCAGCATCCCTCTGTCTCCGAACCGAGAAGGGAAGAAATTCGAGATATTCGGCGTCGGAGGCAGCAATATTGTGGACAACAAGCACTTGAATCAGTTCGTAGGGAAGGCAGAGATCATCGACGGGATATCCAACATAAACGTGATAACTCCGCGACCAGCCTACATTCCAGAATCTTCCACGATTCCCCTGGAGGGACTGTTCCAAACCGATGGCCCGACGCTTTTCGGTAAAAATCCTACGATCAGCGACGAGTTGTTGGAGGCAGACCATTCGAAATTCGTGAACGTCAGAGTTCTGCACCCTGACGAAAGTTTGAGACCCAGTAAAGAAGCCAGGAACATCGGGAAAGTAATCCCGATCAAGATATTGAAGCAAGACGATGAGGAATACGCTATGAAAGCTGACGTTGTCGAAATTCCGGCGAAATCTAATTTCGACACCATAAGAATAGCCCCGATCAAGGTGCAGATGTCCAAGTCGATTGCCAACAAACTGCCTTTGATCAGGTTGGGCGGTAAAAGCTTGCAGCCAGCGTGAACGCTGTAGAAATTTATTTATTATTTTTAGTGATATTGTTACGTATGTATATAAGTTCTCGTTGTTGTTATGTGAATAGAACTACTTAGTTTGTATGTGAGAAACTGACATGTAAATAATTGCACCAGTGTAATATATAAGCACGATCTATTTTGGTAAATCTTTTTCTTCTTCTCGTACCACTGATATCCACTAACGAATCAACTGAAGCACTCAGAGTCAGAGTCGTTATTGACTTGAGACAGGTCTGGCAGGTTTTATACAAACAGGAATTTCAAATTCAATTTTTTTTTTTTTTTGTTTATTTTTTTTTTCCTTTTTTAGAAATTTGAAATACGTCATTTGAACATTTAATATTAAATATTGCGGAAGTTGAAAACATGAAATTTCTCATTAGTGAAGTACCTTTGTCTATTTTCAGTGCCTACACAAAAATGATAGTGAAGAACGTAATTTATTATTGACCAAAGGTATCAAATATAGTCTAATCAACCGACATCAAGAATTGCCCTTTCTGATTCCTTGTATTTGATCAGAAACCTTATAAGTTTCATTTCAAACTTTGAATATTTTCGTGTTCGAAGGAGAAAAATATACAGGCTGTTTGCGAAATTGGAGCAATAAATAAAATGGGTAATAGAAAACGAAAAATTAAAGCGGAATGAAAGAATGCATTTTTTTCGAAAAAACGAAGATTTCGGAAAACTCTGGCAAACTTTTGGGAACCTCTGGCCAAAGATCAACGGCCCCTAGATAACCGAAGCGGTGACAAAAAAAGGCCGGTGCGTAATTAATAACTTTGACGATAATGCCGACGTTAAATGTTGGTATGATAAAGTAAACGATATTCTTTCTTCGAACAGTTCCTTTTTAGCTTCGAAGTAGGCTTAACGCAGGTAGTTGGAGCTGTGGGGGTCGCTGAGTTGGCTTGGCCTCGGCCGCAACAACCCTCATCATCGAGCTCCCCTTTAAGGGCAAAGCTCGCGAGCTAATCGATTCAGAGTCGTATATTGTTTGTCGTGGTATTCTTCGATCATATCGCTCCTTGCATTCATTAGGATATTTGTGACTATTTTACGTGCATATCAAAGATGAATTTTACCTAGATTCTCGTTGTGTTTCGGTATTCGACTGCATTCGTATTTTCTTTACCTTCGAAATTCCGACAATCCCTATTGTACTCACCACCATGGAAAATGTCACTGTATTACGCACACGTTATTTGCAATCGCGGTACTTTTCCAGGAACTCGATATTTCAATAGATAATAGACGAAAATTTCGAAGCAATTAGGTAGGTAGTTGGAATCTATGTAAAATAACAACGCCGTTCAATAGATGCGACAACAAGGTAGTTCTCAGCGTGCTTGTGACTCGTTACCTCTTCGTGCGAGACTCTGTATAGAAAGTGGTGGCGGTCATTTTGAACACCTGTTATGAAATCAAATGCCGTTTATTTTCAGTAACTTTTTAATCCCCTGTTATGAAATGAGAATGCCTCATTATCCTCATTTTGATGTAATAACTGGCAAGGTTTACGAAATAATAATAAACTGGCAACGGTGCGGGAATACGAGTAATAAACACAATAGTATAAGATAGACGCCCTAGGAACTGATGAATGAAACCAGTGCTTCCCAAACAATAGTGAGTAAATGAGTCTATTTCTGGGAGATTTTCAAATGCTTAAAAAAAAAGTAATTGCTTTTTATTGTGTCATATTATGTTTCATAGAACACCCCATTTTATTTATTGCTCCAATTTCGGAAACACACTGTATATATAAAAAACTCAAGAATAAATACCAAAGGGCACTTAATACAATCTATAATAGTGAAAAATTAGTACATTAATTTTATAGATGACTGCTTTCTTTTTCCAAAACTATAAATAGAAATAAAATTTGTTTGTGAATTTTGAAAAAATATTGACACCAATAAAATAACATTTCTTCCCTAGTTTATAACTGAAAAATTTAAATAACGAAAAAATTTATCAAAAAAGGGGCAAGTGTACAGGGTCTTTCACGATAAGCGTATATAGACCTCTCTGAAAATTTGGCGGCGACATGTTCTATCCACTTGAAATATTATGATGATAATGCATTGCCGATAGTTTAAAGGAACATCCTGTATATGATATATATTATTTTCAGCATCTTAGTCACTTTTTGTTGAAATTTTGTTGTTGAATTGAAATTTTGTAAGAAGATAAGTGAGTTCATCAGGTTTTCCAAGCAGGGTGGTATAGAATTACAAATTTTGTGTTCGTTCGAAAATATAAAAAAAAGTCACCGTGGTTTTTTGTATTTATTTCTCGTATTTGACATTCATCTTTCATTTCAGTAAACTTAATCATTAGCGTATTTCAGCATGTTCAAACAAGTCTCCACCTCTATCATGTGTGGTCTTTCTGATAGCTTCTGAAATAAATAATTTAAAACAGCAATAACTCTCGATTGATATTTGAAATGGTTTCATATATTCGAAATTTTGGTAGAGGCGACGACACTAAAAAGACAAACGCCCTTCGAGAATCTAAATACCCTAGATTCAGTAAATTTCCAAAACCCCAAGTACTTTTGTGTGTACGAGAATCAGATTTGACTCGGCTCTGGCAACTGTTGATACCAGCGCCTCCACCAGATTACTGAAGGCGACGTTTTTGGTTTAGAATTCGTTTTTTTTTTCAAGCAGTTATTTCTGAAACGATTCGATATCGAAATAGGTGTTATTAAACAAAGTCAACCAAAAATTGACAGCAGAATTTAAAAACTGTCAAAATAGTCAGAGTATTTCGGTTATTTACTTCTATAAAGTGAATATGGAATTTGTAATTTTGTACCTTCCTGTATAAGTGAAATTTGGGTATGAGGAGGAAGGCTTCAAATATTCGCTTATGTACGTGCCAAAATTTAGCTGGTTACTATCTGGTAGGTCGAGAATATCCGCTGTTTTTTGTGGTCATGTTTTTCCAAAATTAAATTAAACTTAATTTTCATCTCGGAAATAATAGCATATATAGGAAAATGAAGAAGTTGATAGATACTGAAAATTATTTAATATACAAGGTGTTCAATTTGAAATAGCCAAGTTTGCGTGAAAATCCCTGTGTAAGATCCTCGACAGACATTTTCTAATATATTTGTCATAATATCCGATCTACTGAATTATTACAAAAGCATATATGCGAAGAAAAATTTATTTCTTTGAAATTTCCCATAAAAACCTCTGTGTCCCAATGGATTCGAACATTTTCAATATCTGTGGTCCATGAGGTAAGTGATTTTATTTTCGTTTGGCGTTTTTTTTTTTTTCGCTTCTCAGCTTGAATTAATATCCTCCTCGCTTATGCCCTTATGACCTCTCTCGCTGCAAAGGCTACGGAAGTATTTCCTACGGAATATCTCAGTTATTGTATGAAGTAGGTTTGTGAAATTTGGAGCGTCGATATAATGACATAAGAGCTAGAATTTGAGCATATTGACATGTCGAAGTTAACTTCCGGTCTGACCGGAAGTAACATCAACTTTCTTATTTTAAATGGAAACCCTATTTTTTTTTCTTTTCGCTTTATTCAGCATTCAATTCCCTTTCTAATGACATATCACAAGTTGGTATCTAACCAGAAACTAGATCAGAAAAAATTATTATTGAAATTCGTCGAGTAGGCCGTGGAAGCAAAATGAAAGCCAAAAATTGAAAAGTTGGCTATGGAAACCATACGTCACTTGATAACAGTTGCTACTACTGTGATATTTTATTTTCATTCGTCGGAGTTATAAAAAGCCGCCAAAAAAAATATTGGAAAAATTGGGAAAAAAACAATACTCTGTAGGTCCATAACTTAAATAGGAACATACAACTTTTTCTTGCCTGTACTATTCAGCATAACCATGCCTTTCTAATGATATAATAGAAAGTAATTTTTTGAAATGAAATACCAAAAAATCCAATTATTATTATTCAAATAACAAAAAAACAGATTTATCGAAAAAAAAAAATTCAAATTGATAGGATTAAAGATAAAATAAATTCAAAACAAATGTTCGAAATGCATTCCCTCAGCGTCAATACATTTATTGACTCTGGTGATATTTTCATGTAAAACGTTTCTCAACATTTGGGGCGTGATATCTTGGAAAGCTCTACGAATTTTTACTTCTAGCTCATGTAGAGTTGTAGGCTGTGTGGAATACACCCTATTTTTAAGATGCCTTCATAGAAAAAAGTCGCACGGAGTAAGATCAGGTGACCTTGGTGGCCACCTGACTAGACCATGGGTTGTTATAAGTCTCTCTTGAAAGCGATTTTGAAGATAATTTCTCGCTATTCTTGAATTATGCGGAGGGTCGCCATCTTGCTGGAAGTACATTCTCTCAGTTATTTCCGCTGGTAGGTTGTTGATGAATTCCGAAATTTCATTCGTTAAAAAATTAAAGTATCTCTCTCCGGTTAGTTGGCCTTGAAAAATAATGGGGTCAACAATATGAGTTCCAACTATTCCTGCCCAAACATTCACACCAAATCTCTCCTGGAAGCCACCTTTTCGAAATCGGTGCTCGTTTTCTATCGCCCAGTGCCTGAAACAAAAGACCGTTCACACTTTTAGCACTTTACACTTCGACTATCGACAATAATCCAAATAAAGTACAGTACCTACCTTGTATTATTCCTGTTGAATAATCCATTGTTGGTAAATCTTGACTCGTCCGTAAACAAGATATAATAGTTAAATAGGTGATTCTCAGCATTTCGTCGAAGAAACCAATTACAATATTCCAGGCGCCTTTCACCGTCATTTTCATACAAATGTTGATGCAACTGATACTTGAAGGATTTAAATCGATGTTTTTTCAAAATTTTCCTAGCAGAGTCCTTACTTATAGCTAATTCGGCGCCAATCTGCCTTGAGGAAATTGTGCTATCATATTGTACTAAAGCTAATACATTAATTTCAGTTTCCTCATTAATAACAAATGCTTCATGGTCTTCGTGAACATCAGGCTCAGTTCTTAATTTTTCTTCAAGCCACTGGAAATACCTTCTTGACGGTTGCTGCCTCCCTGGATATCGCTCTAAATACAATCGTTCAGCGGCATAAGAATTGTTTAAACATTCACCATAAATGCGAAGCATGTCAATTTGTTCGGCATTTTTTGAATATTCCACTAACTGATTTCGATTTCCAAACCCTTTTAAAATGGCATAATCAAAAACACTACTTCGAACGTCAAAATAATATGGATAGCAGCGTTCGTGAGAGCTCTCGTTTCTTTTTTGTTTCATTCCAAAATACATCTTAATCAGCCTACTTGTTAATATTTTGGTTCGAATGATTATTGCAATGGAATGATTATTCTGAATAGCACAAACATCGTCCATAGGTAGATATTAGAATATCTATGGACGATGGCACAGACCAAGTACGTTTATGTTCCTATTTAACCTAGAACCTACAGGATATAATTTATCATTCCACATTATTTTTGATGTTATTTTTGCGTATGGCGATAATCTGTTTTGTTATTTGAAGAATAATAATTGGATTTTTTGGTATTTCATTTCAAAAAATTACTTTCTATTATATCATTAGAAAGGAATGGTTATGCTGAATAGTACAGGCAAGAAAAAGTTGTATGTTCCTATTTAAGTTATGGACCTACAGAGTATTGTTTTTTTCCCAATTTTTCCAATATTTTTTTTTGGCGGGTTTTTCTAACGCCGACGAATGAAAATAAAATATCACAGTAGTAGCAACTGTTATCAAGTGACGTATGGTTTCCATAGCCAACTTTTCAATTTTTGGCTTTCATTTTGCTTCCACGGCCTACTCGGTGAATTTCAATAATAATTTTTTCTGATCTAGTTTCTGGTTATATACCAACTTGTGATATGTCATTAGAAAGGGAATTGAATGCTGAATAAAGCGAAAAGAATAAAATAGGGTTTCCATTTAAAATAAGAAAGTTGATGTTACTTCCGGTCAGACCGGAAGTTAACTTCGACATGTCAATATGCTCAAATTCTAGCTCTTATGTCATTATATCGACGCTCCAAATTTCACAAACCTACTTCATACAATAACTGAGATATTCCGTAGGAAATACTTCCGTAGCCACCCGGTATGTATCAAAATTAAAATATATTGCATCATGGTGATGGTCTCCCTGCTACACGTCACTGTCACTAATTTATCATACAGGGTACATCTTGATGAGTTAATGCGATCTGTAAACAGTGCATTCTGTGTGAAACAAGAGAATAAAAAAGTACGTCAACAATAAAATATAGGAATTCAATGGATTCCTCCCTTTCCCGTGTGAAATCCCGGCAATAATTATATTTTGAAGATCTGTCATATCTTCGATAGGTTCTCCATATACAACATCTTTCAAACGGCCCAAAATAAAAAAAGTCTAGTGGAGTTAAGTCTGGAGATCTTGATGGCCATTCCAGTGTTCCATATGGTCCAATAAGTATTAGATAGTCCTGTCATGCGCAGATGTTATATCATATTCTAATTAAAATATCTCCCAATGACCCTTGTTATGTTCCTTGAAGGAAGTTTGGATGTGTCACCAAAAGTTTTCTTCATGCAGCAAAACTTTATTCCAATTACTCGTTGATTTCCTCTTTCAGTAACTCAACGAGAATTCGTTTGTGAACAGAAATGACAATTGAGTCTATTTATCACGCTGTTGTTGTGAAAGCGACTTTGATCACTTTTAAAAATATAGAACTGCAATAAAATCAGTTCTTACGTATTTTTTCTTGTCCCTTTCTGACCTTTGAAATGCATCGTTACATTCCTTCAGAAAAGTTCTACCATTAAGTAGCAGGAAGGTGTTTTTCAAACACTACGAAAGAACCAAACAATATAATCATATAATCTCTAAGATTTTGAAGGAATTTCAAAAAGAAAATAAAAGTACAAGTTGACCGTACATTTTGAAAAATTGCAAATGTTGCAGATCGATAGTGCTAAATGTATCGGAAGTATTTTCAAAAAATCATTGGCATTCAAGTATATGACCATTAAATTTTTCCATTTTCGACGGTACCCATACATTTGTTACCCAGAATATTACCTTTTTTTCGATTGCGAAATACTCCTAGTAAAAACTGGTTCAGGAAAATATTTTTCTTGTTCAAATACGAATAGATTCCTTTGACATTCTCATAATAAACAGGTTGACGTGGGAAATGAAAGGCAAATCAAAAATCAATTTATTTTCTATAAAGCTCATAGTTCTCGATACAAACCACATCAATTACATAACTAATATTTAGAAGCGATACTAAATTGTCTATTTTATATTTTGAATAGAATACCGTAACTGATGAAATTCGATATTTCAAACAAGAGTATAAATATTCCTATTATTATACTGAATGAACGTCTAGGTGTGACAAAACTGTAAAAATCCAATTAGAAAATAATAAAAAAGCCTAACAAATTATTCTTATCCATTCTCATAAATAAAATATTGATATTGGATAACAACAATCAAATTATCCGCAGCTTTCACCTTGAAACTCCATTTATGAAAACGTGATCGCGACTTGTCTTCCTTTTTTACGTTTTTTACTTTTATTATGCATCCTTTCTCTAAAGGCATAGAAGTGAAAGGTAATTGAACGAATCATATTTGGTGAGGTGATGGATATGACCCAGAGATGATGGTGCTGGGTAGATTCGTATCAGCATCTAATGAGTAACTGAATTTGGTCGAGTTCTTAATTAGTTTTGCTTCGTTGAGGGACTTTTTTTCATTTCTCCAACTATTATTGTGGTAAAATTAAATTTAAAATATTTAAAACGCTCTGACATAATATTAACTTTCCAACAGGGATATCGTTTAAAATAAAATTTACGTGCAAAACATTTCCTCTCTGCACTGTGATTACAAACCCCAAAATTTCTTCGTAACTAACTACTAATACTGAATGATTGCTTATGCTGAGCATGCCTAACTGAATGCTAAAAAGCATGCATTATCACTGGAGTATTCTTGCCAAAATAGTGTTTTTCTTACAGTCCAGAAAACTTTAGATAGATAACATTTTATCAATCCGAAATTACTGAAATTTTTGTGATTCCCGAGTATAATGTACCCCAATAAGAACATCAAGCCTTGACACATCATTTATTAAAAAATGCTGAATCGAGTCGATTTTCATTTACGTAAAGTTAGGAAGATGTTAAGAAAATATAAGGATTTGTCCTAATATTAATTGGAATATCCTTTGGGACGCCACTGGAAATAATAATTACATTTTGAAAGGGTCCTTTTATTATCTCAAATAATCTGAAGTAATTTCGAAGATATGGGCCTATTTTTGAGTGATCACTGGAATGTTTAGGACACATTTCTTTCGCGAAAATTCTTACTCCTTTACGCTGGCACAATGTACACACCCTAATTGTCCAGTTTCACACATTTTTTTATCAAAAACGGCATTGTTCATCCAAAAATTCATCCCTCTTGCAACAACATCAAAAACAACAAATCTATGCTAAATGTGTATTGAATTTATCCATTTCAGGTTGGTAACTTTGATCTTTGCAAATTTGCACGGCCAACTTTTCGAGCCATACAACTTCAAAATGAATAGAAAACTATTGACTCACGTTTTTTCCCAGTTATCGACTTGACGTTAACTAAATTCACTAACCATTTAGCCTAAATTTGTTGTTTATGCGGTTATAAAAGAAGGATGAGTATTTTTCAAAAAAAGTGCCGTTTTCCATTATGAAAAAGTATACAAGAGGTCAATTTTGATGTTTACATTCTTCTAGTGATGAAAAGGAAAAATTTTGAGTGTTTGTACGCCAGTCATCGCTCAAAAATAGGCCTATAATTTCGAAATTATTGCCAAAAATGTTTTTTGGATTTTTGTTGAAGTCCAAAAATTGTGTTGATGGCTTTTGGTTATCAGTTGAGTAACGGAATTTTACCGCAAGTTTTATCAAAATCAGCCAACAGAGTTTTGACTAATTAATTAAAGAAACTGTTTTTCCTCAAAACTTTGACACCCTGTACCTCGCAAACGAAGCAAGTTATGTCACATGCTTTCATGATTATAGAAAAAAGTATCTTAAATTACCTAAAAACCAAGCCTAAACGTTTAGCAATTCAAACCAAGGTCACCCTGTATAGCAGTTGAACAAAACTCATCAATCATGGAAATTCCGATCTCAATTTTTTGTACATCAATTCCATCTGTCTTGAGTTGATTATCAAACACATTTTCAAATAATCCCTAATCAATTCTAATCGGATCAATGGGATACTTTCAGAAAAAATTTACTTGTTCCTAGTGAGCTTTTAGCGGACTCGTCAGAAAATTTAAGTGGTGGTACTTTCTTAGTTTTATTTTCTAAACACGAATCCGAAAAAAATTCACCATGCTCTCCAAAACTTTTTGAGTTATATGCTCATTTGAATCTTGAAAATCGATAATTTTCAAATGATTTTTCAAGCGTCTGTAAATGGTGTCGACAATAAGGGGATTTTTGTACGATTTTGCCTGAAAAGTTAAGTTAGTGTTTGAAAATGACAGATGCTCAAGATTTGACGGGCATAACTCGAAAATTATTGGAGAACGCACGAATATTACTCGGTTCATCTTCAGGAAATACAACTACTTACACGTAAGTACCACATCTTTTTAATATTTTCTGATACGAGTTAGCTAAGCTTCCCTTTAGATCGCTTCACCTCACGTTCCACTTCCAATCCAATAAAAATCGACTTGTTTCGGCAAAAAAAATAACAAATCATTTCGGCTTAAACGTTCATCTTGCTTCCCCATATACTTATATCACCATTTTCATGCAACAGGCGGTGATAAATCATCGTCGCGACTAGTTTTTATAACACGCACCTTTATTTTATTTCAGAGACGCAACACCACAATTTTCAACAATTTCAGAGACGTGAGGCGCAAAGTCACAACAACTACGACGACGGAGCCCTCGACTGTTTCAACCACAGTCTCAAGACCGACTAAGATCAAACTGCGCAGAAAATATCTGACGAAATCGACGACCAGGAGATTAGAAAGTCAAGGTGAGATCTTTCGGCTGGAGGTTGGAATGTAGTTTTAATGGGTGTCATCTTTTAGTGAATGTGGAATTTACATGTACCTTGGATCTGCTTTTTTGTTAATGTACAGGGGTGGTGTCGACCCATATTTTTTCCATACAGGGTAATCCAGCTTGTATGGAATGATGAAAAATCAATAACTAGTGATAAAAATAATCATTCCCTCAGCGCTCTTCTCTTCTTCAACTCGCAGATAGAACTGCGGCACCCCCAGCAACCGGAGGCATTAGATTTCCCCCCATCATTTCAGAATTGGCAAATTATGCCATGATCGTTCTTGATCAACAAAACTTCGTCAGTATCACTCTGCCAAAAAAGATTGCTCTATACTATAATTTGATTTTTACTCGCCAAAAATCATGTCATCAATAATAATTTTTTTCTAGAATCAACAACGGCAAAGCTCAGGCCAGACAACCGCTTCAGATTCGTTCCTAGAAAACCAACTCAGCGCACCACTCAGAAACCGAAGGACCAGACTATAGAATCGAGCAACTACCAGACATCTTCGGAGCTAACTGACCTCGCTGTGGCACTTCAGTCCATCCAGAAAGCCCCGATACCGCAAGAAAGTTTACCAGAAATGCCACTGAGAATGCCCCAAACAACAGAAACATACGTGGAGAAGGTATCAAAAATTCCACAGACCACTCCTCGCACTATCAATAGGATCCGTTCTAGAGGAACGCGTCCCCAGGTGATATCGAACAAGGCTATCCTACCGACTGCGCCAATTTCTTGTAAGTATATAATATATATTGATAACGATTGAGGATGAACATTCCGTTGTTCCTGAGAACATATGTCATCTAGGCTCCCATAGTTTTTAGTTGAGACGGTAGCAATAATATTGTCGCCTGTTACAGCTCCGCAACCTTTCCGAGCGCACCCCAGCACCTCCCCCTCGCCGTTATTCATCACGTTCGTGACAACCACGCCGCCAACTCGACGTCAGGCCTACCGGAAAGTCACACCATCAGTTTCGACGTCCTACTTTCCGTCATCGGACTACGACTTCTACCAAACCGCTGAAGGAGGTACCGCGGCTTATCTTCCAGAGCAGAGCAAAGTTCTTCTCCACAGCAACGGGGTCATCGAGTGTCTGGACCACGGGAACTTCCCCCACCCCGCTTCGTGCAGGAAATTCATTTCTTGCGCGGAAATGGGCGTCGGGAGGATATTGGGGTGGGAATACACGTGTCCGAAGAATTTGAGCTTCGATCCGATCGGCGGGATTTGCAATTGGTCCGCGGATGTCGGGTGTGATGAACGATGAAGTGAATCTGTCGAACAACTCGTGTCACGTGCTATATTAAATGTAATATATAAACATACCTACATATAAGGCCCTGAACAGACTGAGCGACGATGAGAATTTCCAGTAGGGAATTCTTGTGTCATTCATTATACCAAATATACGAAACAACTTTCTTTGGTTTTTTTTGTCGGATTACCATGTGACCAAGTCTAAAGCAAAAGCGGTTAGTTTCTTTCAGAGGTGCTTTTTACTATCTTCGGATGTAAATTACACCTAGTTTAGGAAAGTGCTACACTTCTATGCAACGAATGAATCTAGATGCATCTTAAAAAAACTGCTGCACTGTCAAAATGAAATTGTTTCAAGAATGAAAGGTCCCCCGGAAATGAGCTGGCTGAATGCGCCTATCTGAAAGCAAGAGCCACGAACTAGAGAGAGAGAGAGAAGAGTGAAAGGTCCTTCATCAAATCGCCATGATCTATGGTACATTAGCCGCTTTCCAAGTGCCACAGGGAGTAGCTCCGAATAACTCCGGGTAGCTATTGAAGTGATCTGACGTGACAGATCACGATAAATTATGTTCTAATTAAACCCCATTCGTAAAGTCAGGTGCGGTTCACTTCAGGCTCAGTTCTGGGGTAAAAAGCTGCACTGGGCGCTACTACCCTCAGGAAAGCTGCTATTTATAGCAAGATGAATAAGAAATATAAATAAAACAAGGACGTAAGAATCGAATCAGTGTCAGAAAACCAGAATAGACAACAACGCAGAGAAATGCACCAAGCGCGCCCTGTGTATCGCTCTCTCTCTCTCTCTTGCACTAATGCTAGCGCATATCTTAAATCGTTCAAATAATGGAGGGTACAATGAAAAATACGTCCGGAATTATGTGAAAAACACAAATGGCATTAAATTTTATTTCTCTTCCTTCGGCCTTTTCCAAAACGATCGTTATCGTTATGGCGAAAACGTCACTAATGACGTTATTATTTTCACCAATATCGAGCCCACAACATCCAAAGAACTTGCTTGAAGTGGACGTCATGAAATTCCGCGTTTCAAAAATTAAACATGCATTAATTATGAATTATAAATTATAATGATACCTATCCAAGCTTTCGACTTATTTTCGAACTTGCCATTTGTAATGTTTGTATGAACGGATTCCATAGCCCCTTCCACTTGAAAAACCGCGGTCGTGGACGCTCAGTGGAACGCACCCCTAGACTACGCTCAGTTGGACAGCTGGTCAAATGCCCTTATCAAATAGCAACAACCATAAACAAACAATTTAAGAAGAAGAAGAAATAAACCTACACAACTACGTTACTTAACCTCTACAAATTATGTTTTTGATCTGTTTTCAAAACAGAAAAGTTTGTAATTACACGTGAAATCTGAAATCCTACTCATATCAGTCCACAACTTAGAAGCAGGACAAAAATGTCTGCTACAAAGAAAGGCAGCATTTTGCTTTACAAAGGAAGTAATTTCTTGAGACAGAGACTAGTTTTATCTGTATTGAGTGGAAAACCCGTTTATATATCTGAAATACGCACCTCTGAAGACGAGCCAGGCCTGAGAGAATATGAAGTTAGTTTCATCAGACTGTTGGATAAAGTGACAAATGGAACAGTTGTTGAACTCAATGAAACAGGTACAACGGCTTATTTTCAGCCAGGTTTACTCTATGGCGGTGCAATTGAACACGAGTGCTCCTTGCAGAGGGGTATAGGTTAGTGCATTTTTCGTATATTTCACAAAATAATTGCTTATTGTAGTTCTTCAGTTTTGGGTAATCATGTACTGTTTTCCACTTCACAATAAACTGAAGCAAAACAACCATCTGCTTCCACACAATTTTGACATAATTTTGTATTCCAGGATATTATTTGGAAGCTTTAGTAATGCTAGGTTTATTCTGCAAACAACCTTTGGTTGCTACTTTGAGAGGCGTTACTTCCAACAATATTGATCCCTCGGTTGATGTTGTGAAAGTGTCTATGTTGCAGACCTTGAGGAAATTTATACTGGATGACGAAGGTTTGGAGTTGAAAATTAACAGACGAGGTATGTTTTGGTAAATTATATATAATGCTTACAATAGTATACAAAAGACCTGAAAAACTTGAAGAATGCTAGATAGTTTGGTACTTTTATTTAAAGCTTTGCAGGAGAAATTTTGACAAAGTAACAATTTGATCAGTTACATTAAACTTTTTATCCAGTAGATTTATCTTTCTCCACTTTGACAAGAAAATTCAACTTATGAGGGGCCTTTGAAAATGTTTGTGTCCAGAAATATATAACTGTTATAGTATTTGGTACCATGAAAAAAAAACGTTCTTTTTGATATTAACTTCTTTTTTTCGTTGGACACGTGATGAAAATATCCTTTGTTTGTTCAGGAATGATGCCTTATGGTGGTGGTGAAGTAACTTTCAAATGCCCAGTTCGAAAGCAAACGAGGCCCATTCAGTTGTTAGATTCTGGTATGATAAAGAGAATCAGAGGAACAGCTTACGCACTAAGAGTCTCTCCCGCTATGTCAAACAGGATGGTGGACAAAGCCAAAGGAGTCCTGCTCAACTTCATACCCGACATTTATATAAATACAGATCAACGTAGAGGAAAGCAATCAGGAAACAGTCCAGGATTTGGGATTCATCTCGTAGCGGAAACTACGAAGGGGGTTCATTTTTCTTCAGAGCAGGTAATTTCATAACTATAATTTTTCTTCAATTTCTTATAAAGTGGATTTTTGACTTCTCGTAGGATTTCATTCTTCAATAAAAATTAGTGTATTTCAGAAGTTATTTATGTGTATCAAAAAATCAGGTCTAGCTTCTTTTGTTTAGGAGTTTTAAGTACAGGTAAAATCGAAAATTTCGAAATTCTTTTCTCTATATGTCTTTATTCTGGAAAGATTTTTTGAAACTTCTACTACTTTGCCATAGCAACTTTTCGTAGACTCCAAATATTGTACCAATTGTGCCACCCCTAACTTTTAATTTTCAAATACGGACCTATACTTTTTATTGCATTTTTTCAAATGCCAAGAGTCATGTTCCGTATTGGCATAGTATTTCCATCTGAACTACAGAGGGTAATTCGGCAAGACAATTTGATGAATAAGAAATTCACAAAAATATCAATGCAAACTTCATGCATTAAAAAAAAAACACACTTTTATTTTCATTTGAACATACAATTATTAAAAACGCAATTATTGAAATTCATACTGGGAGCACTGTTGTCGCTGCGGGTGCCGCAGCTAATCGTTTCTGTAGTAGATGTTGAAGTTTTTTCTTTTTCCAAATGAATTGATTGAATAATGCTTGAATGGTACTTCTTTGTCAACTTGTAAGTATGGTTTTATCGATGATGAACTGTTGTGTCCTGTTATTTTTATTAGAGCTTGTTCTTCAATTCCGCAACAAGTGGTTTTGCAGTAAGCTGCTTCTCCTCGACGCCAAAATGTGATATCATTTCTTCTGAAATCCTTCCGGTTCATTTTCGTCATATAAAGTAGCCA
The DNA here is from genome assembly GCA_958502065.1 of Chrysolina americana. Classification (NCBI taxonomy): domain Eukaryota; kingdom Metazoa; phylum Arthropoda; class Insecta; order Coleoptera; family Chrysomelidae; genus Chrysolina; species Chrysolina americana. The sequence goes on along the minus strand of OY293412.1, from coordinate 101,125,661 downwards.
TTGAAAATACTTCACATTTATTGAGAGCAGATGCACTAGATTTTTCTCTTATCGGGTTGTACTTGTATGATTTTGCGTTTAGCATTACGTGCAGCTCGTGATGAATTCAACTGAACGTCGGTGAAAGACTTGAATACAATATTGAATTCGTTATATTTACCTACTTTGTTGCATTTTAGCGGTGGTGTTCCAAATTGTTTTAATTACCGCTTCTTACGACAAGCAGAATACAGAAATGCAATCAGTTTTCTTCTAGCCCTCATGTATCTCGAGAAATTTGAATTTTTGTATGGACAAAATATTTTTTAAGCACTGCTCTGCCATCTCTTGAACGGTAGCCGAAGTTTAGATTTCCACGGAGTGTCGATACTTTCGGGCATATTTTTAAAATTTTACAGTTTTTTCATAAATCGAACTGATGTTACTCCGGACTAGACAATGGCCTCAACGAAATCCACACCAAATTTGGTTGCTCTTGAAGGAACTTCATTTTTGGTCGATTCAGAATCTAAGGGTTTACCCTTGAAAAATTTTTCATCCAAAAATAGGAATAAAAATTGATGATAATTACACTAACAATAATTTCTTGTCGAGCAGAATCCAGAAATGTAATCAGTTTTCTTCTAGCTCTTATGGTTCTTGAGATATTTGAATTTTTGCATTGAAAAATTATTTTTTAATCACTGCTCTGACATCTCTTGGACGGTAGCCGAAGTTTACCTACTTTGTTGCATTTTAGCGGTGGTGTTCCAAATTGTTTCAACTACCGCTTCTTGTAGTAACTTCCGTAACTTTTTCGCATATTAATTGCACAATCTTCCATTCAATTTCTCGACGGAAGTATCCGGCTCAAATTTATATATTTTTGCGTCGCAAAACGTAGAAAATTGTCGCCAGATTAATTATTGCATCGTAACTGTATTAGTAAACACACAGGTATTAATAATTTGACTAATTCAGTGCTTAGACATTCAATAAGTTGTTGGCAAACATATCAAACTATTTATTTTGGCAACCAACACCGTGATAACTGATAAATAAATGAATAAGTGAAGAAACCACTAGTGCATTTTTCGCTATTAAAGTTGCAGCTAACTTTTGCCACTGTCAAAGTGACAATTGCACTGCGGCACATGCGATTTTTTATACAGTTGAATTGTCAATAATATTTTTTAATATAGTCTCTCTACTCTATAGAGGAATCCATAAATTGACATTTAACAAGTTACATTTATATACTTCAGGAATTAACTGGAGAAGTTAACATTTTTTGCGAAATGCGTACCTAAGAAGGGAGTAAAAGTGTATGATAAATGGAAAACGTATTATTTCTTCTCGTTTTGTGTTTCTATATATTGCAAAGAATAAACTTTCCATCAAAATTTCCACCATCCTCACTAAATATTGTACTTAATACAGGTATCTAAGATGGCGTCTGAAGGGGAAGAACCCTCCGTTCCCGAAGACTTGGGAGCCGCCGCCGCTCAAAGATTGCTCTACGAAATCTACCTCGGTGGTGTTGTAGACTCGACATCACAGTCCCTGGCCATCCTCTGCATGGCCCTGGGCGACAAGGACGTTTCGAAACTGCTCGTAGGACCGCTGTCCGAGTATTCTATCTGGTTCCTCAGGCACTTGAAGGACTTTTTGGGCGTTACTTTCCAGGTAGAGCCCTTCGAAGACGAAGAAACTGAAGGCGATGGATCTTCGAAAGTTTTATTGACGTGCGTTGGGATTGGTTACACGAATATCAGTAAAAGGACTATGTGATTTTTATACAATAAATTACGAGTATAAGAGAGAGGTGTTCATATTTTCAATATATAAGGAATGATTTAGAAGCATATCCGGAATTTCGGTAATACATTCAGTAAATGAAATCAGTATCATTCACGATAGGTGTTGTAGGTTTTATTTGCAATACTTTAAAAAAATATATTTCTGACTGATATTATTCCTCAGTAGACAAGGGCCTCAAGAGCATCCACACAAAATTTGGTTGATCTAGGAATAACTTAATTTTTTGGAAATTTTCAGGCTGAAAATGAAAAATAAATTTGCCTCAAATTGGTCACAGGGAAAGCTCTTGATGAGCACAATCCAGGATAGCAATCAGTTTTTTTGTAGCTCTTATGGTTCTCGAGATATTTGAATTTTCGTAAGAAAAAATCATGTTTTAAACACTGCTCTGCCATCTCTTGGACGGTAGCCGAAGTTAGACTTCCACGGAGTGTCGATACTTCCGGGCATATTGGTGAAGTTTTATTGTTTTTTTGCAATGCCTAGAATATTTCATTATTTGAACTGATGCTATTCTGCAATTGGGAATGGCCTCGAGAGCACATACTCAATTTGGTTGCTCTGGGAAAGACTTCATTTTCTCGTCGATTCAAATTCTAAGGTTGGAAATATTACGTCCTAAAATGAAAAAAAATCGTGAAAATTACACTGACATGAAGATCTCGACGAGCAGAATCCAGAAATGCAATCAGTTTTCTTATAGCTCTCATAATTCTCGAGATATTTGAATTTTTGTATAGAAAAATATTTTTTAAACACTGCTCTGCCATCTCTTGGACGGTAGCCGAAGTTGAGACTTTCACGGAGTGTCGACACTTTCGGCCATCTTGTTGAAATTTTACTGTTTTTTGCAATACAAAATAAGTTTCCAAAATTCAACCAGGTGCTATTCTGCAGTAGACAATGGCCTCAAGAGCATCCACACCAAATTTGGTGGCTCTAGGAAGAACTTCATTTTTCGGTCGATTCAAAATCTAAGGTTAACCCCTTTGGAAATTTTTCGTCCAAAATTGGGAAAATTTTGTTGCTATAAATTACACTAACAGGAAGATCTCGACGCGCAGAGTCCAGAAATACAGTCGGTTTCCTAATATCTTCCTTGGTTTCAGAGATATTTCGAATTTAGTGAGTGGAAAAAAAAGTTTTCAAAGTTGCACCAGATTCCATTCCGCAGTAGACAATGGCCTCAAGAGCATCCACAACAAATTTGGTGGCTCTAGGAAGAACTTCATTTTTCGGTCGATTCAAAATCTAAGGTTAACCCCTTTGGAAATTTTTCGTCCAAAATTGGGAAAATTTTGTTGCTATAAATTACACTAACAGGAAGATCTCGACGCGCAGAGTCCAGAAATACAGTCGGTTTCCTAATATCTTCCTTGGTTTCAGAGATATTTCGAATTTAGTGAGTGGAAAAAAAAGTTTTCAAAATTCAGCCAGATGCTATTCCGCAGTAAGCAATGGCCTCAAGAGCATCCACACCAAATTTGGTGGCTCTAGGAAGAACTTCATTTTTCGGTCGATTCAAAATCTAAGGTTAACCCCTTTGGAAATTTTTCGTCCAAAATTGGGAAAATTTTGTTGCTATAAATTACACTAACAGGAAGATCTCGACGCGCAGAGTCCAGAAATACACTCGGTTTCCTAATATCTTCCTTGGTTTCAGAGATATTTCGAATTTAGTGAGTGGAAAAAAAAGTTTTCAAAGTTGCACCAGATTCCATTCCGCAGTAGACAATGGCCTCAAGAGCATCCACAACAAATTTGGTGGCTCTAGGAAGAACTTCATTTTTCGGTCGATTCAAAATCTAAGGTTAACCCCTTTGGAAATTTTTCGTCCAAAATTGGGAAAATTTTGTTGCTATAAATTACACTAACAGGAAGATCTCGACGCGCAGAGTCCAGAAATACAGTCGGTTTCCTAATATCTTCCTTGGTTTCAGAGATATTTCGAATTTAGTGAGTGGAAAAAAAAGTTTTCAAAGTTGCACCAGATTCCATTCCGCAGTAGACAATGGCCTCAAGAGCATCCACAACAAATTTGGTGGCTCTAGGAAGAACTTCATTTTTCGGTCGATTCAAAATCTAAGGTTAACCCCTTTGGAAATTTTTCGTCCAAAATTGGGAAAATTTTGTTGCTATAAATTACACTAACAGGAAGATCTCGACGCGCAGAGTCCAGAAATACACTCGGTTTCCTAATATCTTCCTTGGTTTCAGAGATATTTCGAATTTAGTGAGTGGAAAAAAAAGTTTTCAAAGTTGCACCAGATTCCATTCCGCAGTAGACAATGGCCTCAAGAGCATCCACAACAAATTTGGTGGCTCTAGGAAGAACTTCATTTTTCGGTCGATTCAAAATCTAAGGTTAACCCCTTTGGAAATTTTTCGTCCAAAATTGGGAAAATTTTGTTGCTATAAATTACACTAACAGGAAGATCTCGACGCGCAGAGTCCAGAAATACACTCGGTTTCCTAATATCTTCCTTGGTTTCAGAGATATTTCGAATTTAGTGAGTGGAAAAAAAAGTTTTCAAAGTTGCACCAGATTCCATTCCGCAGTAGACAATGGCCTCAAGAGCATCCACACCAAATTTGGTGGCTCTAGGAAGAACTTCATTTTTCGGTCGATTCAAAATCTAAGGTTAACCCCTTTGGAAATTTTTCGTCCAAAATTGGGAAAATTTTGTTGCTATAAATTACACTAACAGGAAGATCTCGACGCGCAGAGTCCAGAAATACAGTCGGTTTCCTAATATCTTCCTTGGTTTCAGAGATATTTCGAATTTAGTGAGTGGAAAAAAAAGTTTTCAAAGTTGCACCAGATTCCATTCCGCAGTAGACAATGGCCTCAAGAGCATCCACAACAAATTTGGTGGCTCTAGGAAGAACTTCATTTTTCGGTCGATTCAAAATCTAAGGTTAACCCCTTTGGAAATTTTTCGTCCAAAATTGGGAAAATTTTGTTGCTATAAATTACACTAACAGGAAGATCTCGACGCGCAGAGTCCAGAAATACACTCGGTTTCCTAATATCTTCCTTGGTTTCAGAGATATTTCGAATTTAGTGAGTGGAAAAAAAAGTTTTCAAAGTTGCACCAGATTCCATTCCGCAGTAGACAATGGCCTCAAGAGCATCCACAACAAATTTGGTGGCTCTAGGAAGAACTTCATTTTTCGGTCGATTCAAAATCTAAGGTTAACCCCTTTGGAAATTTTTCGTCCAAAATTGGGAAAATTTTGTTGCTATAAATTACACTAACAGGAAGATCTCGACGCGCAGAGTCCAGAAATACACTCGGTTTCCTAATATCTTCCTTGGTTTCAGAGATATTTCGAATTTAGTGAGTGGAAAAAAAAGTTTTCAAAGTTGCACCAGATTCCATTCCGCAGTAGACAATGGCCTCAAGAGCATCCACACCAAATTTGGTGGCTCTAGGAAGAACTTCATTTTTCGGTCGATTCAAAATCTAAGGTTAACCCCTTTGGAAATTTTTCGTCCAAAATTGGGAAAATTTTGTTGCTATAAATTACACTAACAGGAAGATCTCGACGCGCAGAGTCCAGAAATACAGTCGGTTTCCTAATATCTTCCTTGGTTTCAGAGATATTTCGAATTTAGTGAGTGGAAAAAAAAGTTTTCAAAGTTGCACCAGATTCCATTCCGCAGTAGACAATGGCCTCAAGAGCATCCACAACAAATTTGGTGGCTCTAGGAAGAACTTCATTTTTCGGTCGATTCAAAATCTAAGGTTAACCCCTTTGGAAATTTTACGTCCAAAATTGGGAAAATTTTGTTGCTATAAATTACACTAACAGGAAGATCTCGACGCACAGAGTCCAGAAATACACTCGGTTTCCTAATATCTTCCTTGGTTTCAGAGATATTTCGAATTTAGTGAGTGGAAAAAAAAGTTTTCAAAGTTGCACCAGATTCCATTCCGCAGTAGACAATGGCCTCAAGAGCATCCACAACAAATTTGGTGGCTCTAGGAAGAACTTCATTTTTCGGTCGATTCAAAATCTAAGGTTAACCCCTTTGGAAATTTTTCGTCCAAAATTGGGAAAATTTTGTTGCTATAAATTACACTAACAGGAAGATCTCGACGCGCAGAGTCCAGAAATACAGTCGGTTTCCTAATATCTTCCTTGGTTTCAGAGATATTTCGAATTTAGTGAGTGGAAAAAAAAGTTTTCAAAGTTGCACCAGATTCCATTCCGCAGTAGACAATGGCCTCAAGAGCATCCACAACAAATTTGGTGGCTCTAGGAAGAACTTCATTTTTCGGTCGATTCAAAATCTAAGGTTAACCCCTTTGGAAATTTTTCGTCCAAAATTGGGAAAATTTTGTTGCTATAAATTACACTAACAGGAAGATCTCGACGCGCAGAGTCCAGAAATACACTCGGTTTCCTAATATCTTCCTTGGTTTCAGAGATATTTCGAATTTAGTGAGTGGAAAAAAAAGTTTTCAAAGTTGCACCAGATTCCATTCCGCAGTAGACAATGGCCTCAAGAGCATCCACAACAAATTTGGTGGCTCTAGGAAGAACTTCATTTTTCGGTCGATTCAAAATCTAAGGTTAACCCCTTTGGAAATTTTTCGTCCAAAATTGGGAAAATTTTGTTGCTATAAATTACACTAACAGGAAGATCTCGACGCGCAGAGTCCAGAAATACACTCGGTTTCCTAATATCTTCCTTGGTTTCAGAGATATTTCGAATTTAGTGAGTGGAAAAAAAAGTTTTCAAAGTTGCACCAGATTCCATTCCGCAGTAGACAATGGCCTCAAGAGCATCCACACCAAATTTGGTGGCTCTAGGAAGAACTTCATTTTTCGGTCGATTCAAAATCTAAGGTTAACCCCTTTGGAAATTTTTCGTCCAAAATTGGGAAAATTTTGTTGCTATAAATTACACTAACAGGAAGATCTCGACGCGCAGAGTCCAGAAATACAGTCGGTTTCCTAATATCTTCCTTGGTTTCAGAGATATTTCGAATTTAGTGAGTGGAAAAAAAAGTTTTCAAAGTTGCACCAGATTCCATTCCGCAGTAGACAATGGCCTCAAGAGCATCCACAACAAATTTGGTGGCTCTAGGAAGAACTTCATTTTTCGGTCGATTCAAAATCTAAGGTTAACCCCTTTGGAAATTTTTCGTCCAAAATTGGGAAAATTTTGTTGCTATAAATTACACTAACAGGAAGATCTCGACGCGCAGAGTCCAGAAATACAGTCGGTTTCCTAATATCTTCCTTGGTTTCAGAGATATTTCGAATTTAGTGAGTGGAAAAAAAAGTTTTCAAAGTTGCACCAGATTCCATTCCGCAGTAGACAATGGCCTCAAGAGCATCCACAACAAATTTGGTGGCTCTAGGAAGAACTTCATTTTTCGGTCGATTCAAAATCTAAGGTTAACCCCTTTGGAAATTTTTCGTCCAAAATTGGGAAAATTTTGTTGCTATAAATTACACTAACAGGAAGATCTCGACGCGCAGAGTCCAGAAATACAGTCGGTTTCCTAATATCTTCCTTGGTTTCAGAGATATTTCGAATTTAGTGAGTGGAAAAAAAAGTTTTCAAAGTTGCACCAGATTCCATTCCGCAGTAGACAATGGCCTCAAGAGCATCCACAACAAATTTGGTGGCTCTAGGAAGAACTTCATTTTTCGGTCGATTCAAAATCTAAGGTTAACCCCTTTGGAAATTTTTCGTCCAAAATTGGGAAAATTTTGTTGCTATAAATTACACTAACAGGAAGATCTCGACGCACAGAGTCCAGAAATACACTCGGTTTCCTAATATCTTCCTTGGTTTCAGAGATATTTCGAATTTAGTGAGTGGAAAAAAAAGTTTTCAAAGTTGCACCAGATTCCATTCCGCAGTAGACAATGGCCTCAAGAGCATCCACAACAAATTTGGTGGCTCTAGGAAGAACTTCATTTTTCGGTCGATTCAAAATCTAAGGTTAACCCCTTTGGAAATTTTTCGTCCAAAATTGGGAAAATTTTGTTGCTATAAATTACACTAACAGGAAGATCTCGACGCGCAGAGTCCAGAAATACACTCGGTTTCCTAATATCTTCCTTGGTTTCAGAGATATTTCGAATTTAGTGAGTGGAAAAAAAAGTTTTCAAAGTTGCACCAGATTCCATTCCGCAGTAGACAATGGCCTCAAGAGCATCCACACCAAATTTGGTGGCTCTAGGAAGAACTTCATTTTTCGGTCGATTCAAAATCTAAGGTTAACCCCTTTGGAAATTTTTCGTCCAAAATTGGGAAAATTTTGTTGCTATAAATTACACTAACAGGAAGATCTCGACGCGCAGAGTCCAGAAATACAGTCGGTTTCCTAATATCTTCCTTGGTTTCAGAGATATTTCGAATTTAGTGAGTGGAAAAAAAAGTTTTCAAAGTTGCACCAGATTCCATTCCGCAGTAGACAATGGCCTCAAGAGCATCCACAACAAATTTGGTGGCTCTAGGAAGAACTTCATTTTTCGGTCGATTCAAAATCTAAGGTTAACCCCTTTGGAAATTTTTCGTCCAAAATTGGGAAAATTTTGTTGCTATAAATTACACTAACAGGAAGATCTCGACGCACAGAGTCCAGAAATACACTCGGTTTCCTAATATCTTCCTTGGTTTCAGAGATATTTCGAATTTAGTGAGTGGAAAAAAAAGTTTTCAAAGTTGCACCAGATTCCATTCCGCAGTAGACAATGGCCTCAAGAGCATCCACACCAAATTTGGTGGCTCTAGGAAGAACTTCATTTTTCGGTCGATTCAAAATCTAAGGTTAACCCCTTTGGAAATTTTTCGTCCAAAATTGGGAAAATTTTGTTGCTATAAATTACACTAACAGGAAGATCTCGACGCGCAGAGTCCAGAAATACAGTCGGTTTCCTAATATCTTCCTTGGTTTCAGAGATATTTCGAATTTAGTGAGTGGAAAAAAAAGTTTTCAAAGTTGCACCAGATTCCATTCCGCAGTAGACAATGGCCTCAAGAGCATCCACAACAAATTTGGTGGCTCTAGGAAGAACTTCATTTTTCGGTCGATTCAAAATCTAAGGTTAACCCCTTTGGAAATTTTTCGTCCAAAATTGGGAAAATTTTGTTGCTATAAATTACACTAACAGGAAGATCTCGACGCGCAGAGTCCAGAAATACAGTCGGTTTCCTAATATCTTCCTTGGTTTCAGAGATATTTCGAATTTAGTGAGTGGAAAAAAAAGTTTTCAAAGTTGCACCAGATTCCATTCCGCAGTAGACAATAGCCTCAAGAGCATCCACAACAAATTTGGTGGCTCTAGGAAGAACTTCATTTTTCGGTCGATTCAAAATCTAAGGTTAACCCCTTTGGAAATTTTTCGTCCAAAATTGGGAAAATTTTGTTGCTATAAATTACACTAACAGGAAGATCTCGACGCGCAGAGTCCAGAAATACACTCGGTTTCCTAATATCTTCCTTGGTTTCAGAGATATTTCGAATTTAGTGAGTGGAAAAAAAAGTTTTCAAAATTCAGCCAGATGCTATTCCGCAGTAGACAATGGCCTCAAGAGCATCCACACCAAATTTGGTGGCTCTAGGAAGAACTTAATTTTTCGGTCGATTCAAAATCTAAGGTTAACCCCTTTGGAAATTTTTCGTCCAAAATTGGGAAAATTTTGTTGCTATAAATTACACTAACAGGAAGATCTCGACGCACAGAGTCCAGAAATACACTCGGTTTCCTAATATCTTCCTTGGTTTCAGAGATATTTCGAATTTAGTGAGTGGAAAAAAAAGTTTTCAAAGTTGCACCAGATTCCATTCCGCAGTAGACAATGGCCTCAAGAGCATCCACACCAAATTTGGTGGCTCTAGGAAGAACTTCATTTTTCGGTCGATTCAAAATCTAAGGTTAACCCCTTTGGAAATTTTTCGTCCAAAATTGGGAAAATTTTGTTGCTATAAATTACACTAACAGGAAGATCTCGACGCGCAGAGTCCAGAAATACAGTCGGTTTCCTAATATCTTCCTTGGTTTCAGAGATATTTCGAATTTAGTGAGTGGAAAAAAAAGTTTTCAAAGTTGCACCAGATTCCATTCCGCAGTAGACAATGGCCTCAAGAGCATCCACAACAAATTTGGTGGCTCTAGGAAGAACTTCATTTTTCGGTCGATTCAAAATCTAAGGTTAACCCCTTTGGAAATTTTTCGTCCAAAATTGGGAAAATTTTGTTGCTATAAATTACACTAACAGGAAGATCTCGACGCGCAGAGTCCAGAAATACACTCGGTTTCCTAATATCTTCCTTGGTTTCAGAGATATTTCGAATTTAGTGAGTGGAAAAAAAAGTTTTCAAAATTCAGCCAGATGCTATTCCGCAGTAGACAATGGCCTCAAGAGCATCCACACCAAATTTGGTGGCTCTAGGAAGAACTTAATTTTTCGGTCGATTCAAAATCTAAGGTTAACCCCTTTGGAAATTTTTCGTCCAAAATTGGGAAAATTTTGTTGCTATAAATTACACTAACAGGAAGATCTCGACGCACAGAGTCCAGAAATACACTCGGTTTCCTAATATCTTCCTTGGTTTCAGAGATATTTCGAATTTAGTGAGTGGAAAAAAAAGTTTTCAAAGTTGCACCAGATTCCATTCCGCAGTAGACAATGGCCTCAAGAGCATCCACACCAAATTTGGTGGCTCTAGGAAGAACTTCATTTTTCGGTCGATTCAAAATCTAAGGTTAACCCCTTTGGAAATTTTTCGTCCAAAATTGGGAAAATTTTGTTGCTATAAATTACACTAACAGGAAGATCTCGACGCGCAGAGTCCAGAAATACACTCGGTTTCCTAATATCTTCCTTGGTTTCAGAGATATTTCGAATTTAGTGAGTGGAAAAAAAAGTTTTCAAAGTTGCACCAGATTCCATTCCGCAGTAGACAATGGCCTCAAGAGCATCCACAACAAATTTGGTGGCTCTAGGAAGAACTTCATTTTTCGGTCGATTCAAAATCTAAGGTTAACCCCTTTGGAAATTTTACGTCCAAAATTGGGAAAATTTTGTTGCTATAAATTACACTAACAGGAAGATCTCGACGCGCAGAGTCCAGAAATACAGTCGGTTTCCTAATATCTTCCTTGGTTTCAGAGATATTTCGAATTTAGTGAGTGGAAAAAAAAGTTTTCAAAGTTGCACCAGATTCCATTCCGCAGTAGACAATGGCCTCAAGAGCATCCACACCAAATTTGGTGGCTCTAGGAAGAACTTCATTTTTCGGTCGATTCAAAATCTAAGGTTAACCCCTTTGGAAATTTTTCGTCCAAAATTGGGAAAATTTTGTTGCTATAAATTACACTAACAGGAAGATCTCGACGCGCAGAGTCCAGAAATACAGTCGGTTTCCTAATATCTTCCTTGGTTTCAGAGATATTTCGAATTTAGTGAGTGGAAAAAAAAGTTTTCAAAGTTGCACCAGATTCCATTCCGCAGTAGACAATGGCCTCAAGAGCATCCACACCAAATTTGGTGGCTCTAGGAAGAACTTAATTTTTCGGTCGATTCAAAATCTAAGGTTAACCCCTTTGGAAATTTTTCGTCCAAAATTGGGAAAATTTTGTTGCTATAAATTACACTAACAGGAAGATCTCGACGCGCAGAGTCCAGAAATACAGTCGGTTTCCTAATATCTTCCTTGGTTTCAGAGATATTTCGAATTTAGTGAGTGGAAAAAAAAGTTTTCAAAGTTGCACCAGATTCCATTCCGCAGTAGACAATGGCCTCAAGAGCATCCACAACAAATTTGGTGGCTCTAGGAAGAACTTCATTTTTCGGTCGATTCAAAATCTAAGGTTAACCCCTTTGGAAATTTTTCGTCCAAAATTGGGAAAATTTTGTTGCTATAAATTACACTAACAGGAAGATCTCGACGCGCAGAGTCCAGAAATACAGTCGGTTTCCTAATATCTTCCTTGGTTTCAGAGATATTTCGAATTTAGTGAGTGGAAAAAAAAGTTTTCAAAGTTGCACCAGATTCCATTCCGCAGTAGACAATGGCCTCAAGAGCATCCACAACAAATTTGGTGGCTCTAGGAAGAACTTCATTTTTCGGTCGATTCAAAATCTAAGGTTAACCCCTTTGGAAATTTTTCGTCCAAAATTGGGAAAATTTTGTTGCTATAAATTACACTAACAGGAAGATCTCGACGCGCAGAGTCCAGAAATACAGTCGGTTTCCTAATATCTTCCTTGGTTTCAGAGATATTTCGAATTTAGTGAGTGGAAAAAAAAGTTTTCAAAATTCAGCCAGATGCTATTCCGCAGTAGGCAATGGCCTCAAGAGCGTCCACACCAAATTTGGTGGCTCTAGGAAGAACTTCATTTTTCGGTCGATTCAAAATCTAAGGTTAACCCCTTTGGAAATTTTTCGTCCAAAATTGAGAAAATTTTGTTGCTATAAATTACACTAACAGGAAGATCTCGACGCGCAGAGTCCAGAAATACAGTCGGTTTCCTAATATCTTCCTTGGTTTCAGAGATATTTCGAATTTAGTGAGTGGAAAAAAAAGTTTTCAAAGTTGCACCAGATTCCATTCCGCAGTAGACAATGGCCTCAAGAGCATCCACAACAAATTTGGTGGCTCTAGGAAGAACTTCATTTTTCGGTCGATTCAAAATCTAAGGTTAACCCCTTTGGAAATTTTTCGTCCAAAATTGGGAAAATTTTGTTGCTATAAATTACACTAACAGGAAGATCTCGACGCGCAGAGTCCAGAAATACAGTCGGTTTCCTAATATCTTCCTTGGTTTCAGAGATATTTCGAATTTAGTGAGTGGAAAAAAAAGTTTTCAAAATTCAGCCAGATGCTATTCCGCAGTAGACAATGGCCTCAAGAGCATCCACAACAAATTTGGTGGCTCTAGGAAGAACTTCATTTTTCGGTCGATTCAAAATCTAAGGTTAACCCCTTTGGAAATTTTTCGTCCAAAATTGGGAAAATTTTGTTGCTATAAATTACACTAACAGGAAGATCTCGACGCGCAGAGTCCAGAAATACAGTCGGTTTCCTAATATCTTCCTTGGTTTCAGAGATATTTCGAATTTAGTGAGTGGAAAAAAAAGTTTTCAAAATTCAGCCAGATGCTATTCCGCAGTAGGCAATGGCCTCAAGAGCGTCCACACCAAATTTGGTGGCTCTAGGAAGAACTTCATTTTTCGGTCGATTCAAAATCTAAGGTTAACCCCTTTGGAAATTTTTCGTCCAAAATTGAGAAAATTTTGTTGCTATAAATTACACTAACAGGAAGATCTCGACGCGCAGAGTCCAGAAATACAGTCGGTTTCCTAATATCTTCCTTGGTTTCAGAGATATTTCGAATTTAGTGAGTGGAAAAAAAAGTTTTCAAAGTTGCACCAGATTCCATTCCGCAGTAGACAATGGCCTCAAGAGCATCCACACCAAATTTGGTGGCTCTATGAAGAACTTCATTTTGTGGTCGATTAAAAATTTTTCGTCCATAAATGAGAAAAAAAAAAAACTGAAAATTACCCTTACAAGATTTCGACTAGCAGAATCCAGAAATGCAATCAGTTTTCTTCTAGGTTTTCGACATATTTGAATTTTCGTATGAAGAAAATATTTTCTAAACACCATCTCTTGGACGGTAGCCGAAGTTTACACTTTTACGGAGTGTCGATACTTTCGGACATATTGGTAAAATTTTATCTTTGTTTTTTGCAATACTTGAAATTTTACATTATTTGAACTGATGCTAATCCGCAATTGGAAATGGTCTCAAGAGCACACACTATTTTGTTTGCTCTGGGAAGAACTTAATTTTTTTGTCGATTCAAATTCAAAGATTGGAATTTTTCGTCCAAAAATGAAAAAATTACACCAACAGGACGATATCGACGAGCAGAATCCAGAAATGCAATCAGTTTTATTCTAGCTCTTATGGTTCTTGAGATATTTGAATTTTTGTATGAAAAAATATTTTTTTGACACTGCTCTGCCATCTCTTAGACGGTAGCCGAAGTTAGACTTCCACGGAGTGTCGACATATTCGGCCATTTTGTTAAAATTTTACCGGTTTTTTGCAACACCTGAAAATTTTCATAATTTGAACTGATGCTAATCCGTAGTTGACAATGGCTTCAAGAGCATCCACATCAAATTTGGTTGCTCTAGGAAGAACTTCATTTTTCGGTCGATTCAAAATCTAAGGTTAACCCCTTTGGAAATTTTTCGTCCAAAATTGGGAAAATTTTGTTGCTATAAATTACACTAACAGGAAGATATCGACGCGCAGAGTCCAGAAATACAGTCAGTTTCCTAATATCTTCCTTGGTTTCAGAGATATTTAGAATTTAGTGAGTGAAAAAAAAAAATTTAAAATTCAACCAGATTCTATTCCGCAGTAGGCAATGGCCTCAAGAGAATCCACACCAAATTTGGTGGCTCTATGAAGAACTTCATTTTGTGGTCGATTAAAAATTTTTCGTCCATAAATGAGAAAAAAAAAAAACTGAAAATTACCCTTACAAGATTTCGACTAGCAGAATCCAGAAATGCAATCAGTTTTCTTCTAGGTTTTCGACATATTTGAATTTTCGTATAAATGAAAATATTTTCTAAACACCATCTCTTGGACGGTAGCCGAAGTTTACACTTTTACGGAGTGTCGATACTTTCGGACATATTGGTAAAATTTTATCTTTGTTTTTTGCAATACTTGAAATTTTACATTATTTGAACTGATGCTAATCCGCAATTGGAAATGGTCTCAAGAGCACACACTATTTTGTTTGCTCTGGGAAGAACTTAATTTTTTTGTCGATTCAAATTCAAAGATTGGAATTTTTCGTCCAAAAATGAAAAAATTACACCAACAGGACGATATCGACGAGCAGAATCCAGAAATGCAATCAGTTTTATTCTAGCTCTTATGGTTCTTGAGATATTTGAATTTTTGTATGAAAAAATATTTTTTTGACACTGCTCTGCCATCTCTTAGACGGTAGCCGAAGTTAGACTTCCACGGAGTGTCGACATATTCGGCCATTTTGTTAAAATTTTACCGGTTTTTTGCAACACCTGAAAATTTTCATAATTTGAACTGATGCTAATCCGTAGTTGACAATGGCTTCAAGAGCATCCACATCAAATTTGGTTGCTCTAGGAAGAACTTCATTTTTCGGTCGATTCAAAATCTAAGGTTAACCCCTTTGGAAATTTTTCGTCCAAAATTGGGAAAATTTTGTTGCTATAAATTACACTAACAGCAAGATCTCGACGCGCAGAGTCCAGAAATACAGTCAGTTTCCTAATATCTTCCTTGGTTTCAGAGATATTTAGAATTTAGTGAGTGAAAAAAAAAAAATTAAAATTCAACCAGATTCTATTCCGCAGTAGGCAATGGCCTCAAGAGAATCCACACCAAATTTGGTGGCTCTATGAAGAACTTCATTTTGTGGTCGATTAAAAATTTTTCGTCCATAAATGAGAAAAAAAAAAACTGAAAATTACCCTTACAAGATTTCGACTAGCAGAATCCAGAAATGCAATCAGTTTTCTTCTAGGTTTTCGACATATTTGAATTTTCGTATGAAGAAAATATTTTCTAAACACCATCTCTTGGACGGTAGCCGAAGTTTACACTTTTACGGAGTGTCGATACTTTCGGACATATTGGTAAAATTTTATCTTTGTTTTTTGCAATACTTGAAATTTTACATTATTTGAACTGATGCTAATCCGCAATTGGAAATGGTCTCAAGAGCACACACTATTTTGTTTGCTCTGGGAAGAACTTAATTTTTTTGTCGATTCAAATTCAAAGATTGGAATTTTTCGTCCAAAAATGAAAAAATTACACCAACAGGACGATATCGACGAGCAGAATCCAGAAATGCAATCAGTTTTTTTCTAGCTCTTATGGTTCTTGAGATATTTGAATTTTTGTATAAAAAAATATTTTTTTGACACTGCTCTGCCATCTCTTAGACGGTAGCCGAAGTTAGACTTCCACGGAGTGTCGACATATTCGGCCATTTTGTTAAAATTTTACCGGTTTTTTTGTAACACCTGAAAATTTTCATAATTTGAACTGATGCTAATCCGTAGTTGACAATGACTTCAAGAGCATCCACATCAAATTTGGTTGCTCTAGGAAGAACTTCTTTTTTTCGTCTATTCAAATTCCAAGATAAATTTTTGATGGAAAAACTGGAAAAAAAAAATTGCTGAAAATTACACCAACAGGAAGATGTCGACGCGCGCAGTCCAGAAATATAATGGGTTTTCTGACATCGTAGGTTTAGGAGATATTTCGAATTTAGTGGGTAAAAAAAAGTTTTCAAAATTCAACCAGATGCTATTCCGCGGTAGACAATGGCCTCAACAGCATCCACTCCAAATTTCGTTGCTATAGGAAGAAACTAATTTTTTGTCCGTTTCAAAATGTAAGGTGAACCCTTTGGAAATTTTCAGGCTGAAAATGAAATAGCTTCAAAATGATCACATGGGAAGATCTTAACGAGTAGAATCCAGAAACGCAATCGGTTTTCTTCTAGCCCTTCTCTTTTTCGATGTTCCTTTGAGTAAAATGCATTTTTAGTTTTAAAATATAGATACTTACATATCTGTCCTCTCAGTGTAAAAGCTCACACTATAATAAAGAGCTACCATACAGATATTTCTGAAACTGATAACAATATAATAATAATTTATTGGTGTTTTTTACATTATACAGTATTTGAACAAGCCATGGGAATATACGACATATACTACATGTAAGTTAAAACATATATACATATATAAATTATACGAGCCATAAAAATTAAAAGCTAGTATCAATATCTATATTGTTAAAATAATATTCTATATTGTATTTTTGTTTTATAAAAGGTAACGGATAAGTCAACTGAACATATACAAATGATAAAATATATTTGGTTGGAAAGCTAGTAAACAGTGAAACAATTCTTCAGTAGTATAGAAGACTCTTTAAAAAAAAATTATCTCATCGTTTGTGGCAATTTATTGAAGAATTTCACAGCTCAAAAGTTGGATCCACTTTAACATCTTTTTAGGCAGGTATATTCTCTGGGCTTTCATTGAAGAAACACTTCTCGAATTTTGTTTGATTCATTTAAAATTATCCATTTATATTTTTCAAAATTGGAGGAACTGCTCTATGTATAAAATCTATTTTCAGTGAGAATATTTTTTAATATGGTCCCGAATTACACATTACAGTGTCACCATTCTTACATAGAACTCACTCTAAATGAAAAAATAAAGTTGCTACTGAAAAATCAAGAGTAACAATTTATTTTTTTCAAATCTATATGTCATCTTACTCAGAATAGTCCCTAGTCAAAAAAAAATAAAAATATACACCTCTCGATACAGAGTGCTCCATTGAAACTTTCGAGTCGAGGTTATTTTCGGTGAAATATTGAAAAAAATTCCAATTCATTAATCCAATGCCACCGCGGTCAAGTTTAAATCTCATTCCCTTGGAATTTTGGAAACCATAATTTTCTGAAGAATACGTTGACACCCTGCACATTATAACTTATCATTTATCACCACTGCATTGCTACATGTTATATCAGGCAGCCAGTATACCTACTTATTTATTCATTTAATTTAGCATTTAGCATACATGATATTTTTTTTACCTTGTTTCTCATCTCCGATAAGATACGCCGAAAATTATTATTATCATATCCTGAGTGACGACAAGAGAAAGTGATATCAGTTCATTCACTCAACATATTTGGCAATGCATCACTTTGGTTAAAAAAATTTGTTGAACATTCATAATATCATGAAGTTCATTCAATTTTAAACCTTTCTGAGTTTGCACCAAAGAACATTATGTAAAATTCTTTGTTACATCCACTTGAACAATACTAAAACTTCCATCAGACCTTTCCCATCTAGACACTATAACAATTCAAATAATCTGCAATATTTCAGTTCCAAATGTAGGGTCTGGAAACTCATTTGCAATTACACTATCACCACCGCCACAAATAAGGTAAATCCAAATA
The DNA here is from genome assembly GCA_958502065.1 of Chrysolina americana. Classification (NCBI taxonomy): domain Eukaryota; kingdom Metazoa; phylum Arthropoda; class Insecta; order Coleoptera; family Chrysomelidae; genus Chrysolina; species Chrysolina americana. The sequence continues at coordinate 101,107,806 of OY293412.1, read as the reverse complement.
GGTAATGGACAATACATTGCAACGTTACTAACATAATTCACAAAACTTGAGGATCCAATTTTTGCAGTAATCTTATCTGTCATTCCAACGTTAGTTTTGTAGCTTTCAGTTTCTAATCTTAGTAATCTTTTTCCTAACTTTTTACGTACCAGTCCCCTCTGAACACCACCAAACTCACTTCATGAACAATTGTTCAACAATTATCAGATGATCCTGCTAATTGATACACGATTTTGGTCTTTTAGTTCAAAGATTAGAAGTTCTAGTGGTATCACAGTTCCAAAAGTTAGTCACATTCCAGCTTCAAATCCCTCAGGATTTGGTTCAACTGAAGTATATCTTTAAAGAACTGCTGGCCAATATACATCCTTCTACACTGTCTTGAAAAGAGTTCAAGTAAACTAAAACACCAAGAACTAAGTAGTCATACTTTTTGTTCACCCTGAATAAGTATCCTTACACTTCACTTATTAATCCCACTCCACAGGTAATTTTTACATACTGCTGAGGGTCACAACAATTTAAAACTCACAGGCACAGAAGCAACAAAATAGGAAAAATTAATATGTGCTGTACTTCTCACTAATCCCACTTCACATGCTATGTTCCTACAAACTGCTTAGAGATTCACTATTTTGAACATTGTAGCACTCACCAGTTTTTTAACTGAACTGAACACTTGGAGGTAGTTTTTTCACAAATCTCCAGAAACACGTGCTCCTTATTTTTCACTTAGGAATTCCACTTTAGCTCGAAAATGTGTGACTGGTATGCAGTTTGGAAATAGATGGCACTGTTTTTAGCAATTCCGAAAGGCAGAACATTTCACTCACAAGTCTCACTTCGAAAGTCACCTTTCAGAAAACTTCTAACAAACTTTCCATGTGTTTCACAGTTTTGGACAATACAATCCTTTGCTTCAATGTTCATCAGATAAAAATGAAAAATTCCAATTTATAAACACAGGTGAACATCATTTCATTTACCATTTCCCAGAAACAAGGAACATTTCGAAACCATGTAAAATCAAACAAGTGAGGAAGACTGGAGCCAAAATACTTATCAATATGTTGGTGATTCCATGTTTCCACTTCAGAGAAAATGGTGCTGTATTCCATGATGAAGTGAAGTCTGATATAAGTTGGCTTGTATTCGAAAACAATTACACTAAAAATCACAATATTTTGCTGCATTTGAAGAAATTCATAACTGGAAATTATCCTAGTGATGAAAACGGAGTCAAAATCCTGCGATAAACATCTAAACCAGAATTTCCCAAAAAACTTTTAATGAAGAAACGTAATGCATCAATCTCTTATCAGTACTCATCTATAAAATGTTTCTAAAAGCTGTGTGGCCATTTTTTCAATCTATTTGTGACACGATATTGTGCTGATTTTTCAGCAAAACTGCATTTTTGACCAAAAAATGGCCAAACTTGTGAACATCTATATAAAACAACTGGATACTCATTTAAATGCATAAAGAATTATAAGAACATTGTTCATATACCTAACAGATTCTCTACCTTGGCTTATGTTTTTTTGTTACCTAGGTATCTAAATTTAAAAAGAATATTGAAATTATACTTATATGGATAAGATTTAAAAAATCAGTGTCAAAAAAAAAACTGTAGACATTTTGTTATGATTTAAATTACATCATTATTATAAAAATAGCCTTCAAAGTAAATGTGAGTTCAAAGAAAGTCAAATTATAAATTGAAATACCAATTTAAATTTAATGAAACTGTTCAAAAAATTTCAATGAAATTCATCAAAATACTCCAATAATGTTGATCATAACTGGATTAGGCTATTTTTCAAATACTTGATCAAAACATGCCAACTACAATCAGAAGTAAACCATTACTCCCCAAACACAATTGACATTAAGAACACCTTAGAAATTTTTACACCTAGCAGCAATATGTCCTTTGAGTCCACAATTATAGCACAAAGGAGCGTGACGACACTTCTCTGTGATATGTCCAACCTTATTGCAAGTGTAGCATATTTTGCTACTAGGCAACTTAGTACCCACATACATTTTGGGACTGGGCCTGGTTCTGGGCCTTGAACTGTACTGTTGCACCACAGGAAACTCTTCAACTAAATCGATTTGACGACGGCTAGGCCTCTGCCTCTTCACAAACTTAAATTCCGGATCCCGAACAAGCTCTTCCTCTTGCTCCATCACCCCATAATTGGGAAGTTTGCACAAGTATTGGGAATACAAGCTTTCTGGAGTCAGAAAATTGAACGCTTTAGCTTCTTGCTGCAAGAAGGGGTCCCCCAGGCCAGCAATGAGGCAGGATACGGCATTAGCTCCAGAAATCTTGCACGCTTCGATCAAATACATCTTGCTGAAATAATATTGTGTGACGGTCTCATCGGGTCTCTTGATTCTGCCAACGAGCAAGTGTAGAGTGGAAGCGAACTCCACATTATCCGGAAAAGACTTGGTGATGAGCATTTTCAGCTCTGGCCAGGTGTAATCAAACGACTCGAGTGTTTTGTACCATGCTTTGATTATTCCAGTCATTTTACTCTCTACATATTGAATGCAAGTTTTTTCATCGAAGTTTCTATCCAAGCACTCCTCGCTGATCTTGTTCAACCACATGGATGTCGTGAAGTTGGTGTTTCGAGGGATCAGTTCACATGAGAACTTTGTGTCGCTTTGTTCTGATGGAGTACTCCGACTGGGTACTTGAGCTTTGTGCTGTACGATTTCTTCCATCATTTTCTCCAAGCGCTCTAGCCTATCTGAGCCTACGGTTCTCCTGTGTTCTTTATCATCTTCAAACGCTACAGACGTGGAGCCGCGAAAGTCGCAGATAGAGGGATCCACAGGATCTTCTGAAGTGTTCGGTTTGAAATGCTCCCTATGTTTATCTTTCGACTCACTTTTTTCATATCCTCTGTGCTTTCTTTCACGATTTTTGTCGTGATATCTAGTGTGGCGTTTATGTTTATCGTTATTATCATTGCTATTCGTTCCAAAGGGATATGACTTACGTTCTCCAGTGATGCTACAACTACTCAAAGAACTCATGCTGAAACTTCTCTCTTTTCTATAGTCTGATTCAAATCTTAACGGGCTCCTACTGCGTTTACGCATCATTTTCAAGTCCTTCTTTCCTTCAGAGAACCGAAATTTATTCAACCAGCAGACTTTAAAACTCTCACGCCGGTGTTTTATCGATATTTTATTCTAAAGTTTTAATAGGTGGCATCCACCTAAAAATATACTCAATATTGTTCGTCTTTAATTTCAGCTAGGAAACAACACAAGTTTAAATTGCACACGGCAACTGTTAATTGTTAGATAAGGTACAGTATACCTGTGTAGCAAGTTCCAAGATATGAAGAAATACGCGAACGCGATTGAGAAAAAAGTGTTTTACTATTATTTGTAATCAGTACGATTTTCAACTTTCAACCTCACTTGTCACCACACCATCACTCCTTCCAATTTGTGTAATAATTAATAATAATTATTAAATATGATTATGTATTTAATAACACACTCGACAAACTGCCATCTGCCAAACGCCATGCAAGCGCAGAACACGGACGTTACAGAAGTGACACGTTTGATCTAGGTGATGGTGATACTAAATTGCATGACCTTGGTAGTTTTTCTGTCACCATCAAAAGGCTTTTGCCTCTGTTCAGGAAATTTAGCCATCTCGCCTAGTGGGGCGGCAACAACTTTTAGATTTTAATTCGGCATTTCAAGTTATTTGTCGAACGTTGGTTCATGTATTTTGGAAATAAGTTTAAATGCTATGAATAGAATGGCTGCCACAAAAAACATACATAAGTGTGCGTTCTGTGGTATGACGTTGATTGAAAAACTACCACAATCACGCAAATTCGAATTTGATACATTGAAATATAAAGTGGCGCTTCTGTATTCTATGATTTAAGATTAATAGTCACTTTCCAATTGTCAGGAGTAGCTCCGAGTAAGTCAGTACAACTCCCTGTTACCCCTGAACCTCACCAGACTTTACAAATGGGTTCGGAGGCCGATTTAGAAAAACGTGCGATTTACACGCATATGAATTTTTAACTTGCTTTTCATGACAATAAGGTCATATTTTATTTGTATATATAATAATTTTAAAAAATGTAAAAATTCGAACGAGTTCGAATTTATTGTGCCCGAGAGGTATCAACAATGTGAAAGAATACGGGGTACCCTTCTCTCTAAGCGTTTCCATCAAGTGGAAAATAAAAGGCAAACATCTGTCAGAAAACAACTACTTCCCTGGCTAATACCACGACGGACATTGAACTACATCTGACAGATATTTGTGCAACGTTCTTCCAAGAAGACATAATTGCAAGTGCTCGTCTTGTAATTAAACAAAAGATTATCCTTCATTTGGCTCGTGTGAATTTTTAGTTTTCTCTTCCCGGAGACTGTGCTACTTGGGAACTCGTTCAAATTAATTGCATAAAATGAAAATTGCGAACAGTAAAGCGACTCAAGGGTATAACAGTTGTAAGCAATTATAGTAAGTACGTGTATAAAATTACAAACAGTGAAGTCACTTTTGCCTGATGGCATATACAGTGTACCACAAGGTTCATGAATGAGGCCAGTTTCACGTTTATCTTACCAAGAGTAGTCAATTTTAGCTGATGGGCTACGAGTGTACTACAAGGTTCACAAATTGGCCCGTTTCACATTTCTGTTACTATGACGAACCATAGAACGGTTGCTTTGATGGCCGTACGAGGATGTGCATAGAATGCCATTTGACCACGTCACTTCAGGCAGATTGAAGTCACTAGTTTAATATTAAAATGTCGATATAGCAATAACTTATGCAATATTAGGTTATACTCGATGTTCCCAATGAAAAGAGAAAGAACCCGATAACATTTTGAACACTTGTTGATAAAACCCCTAACCTCTCTCAAGAGATAACCTAAGATGGCCGATTTTTTGTGACGGAAATTTCATAAACATTGGGGCTAAGATGTTCAAAAAACATAAAGCCCTCACTAAACCACGAAAAAAACATTAAATTCAATGAAAACTCCATGTTTTTAACTTCTCTAACCAACAATGAAGTAATCAAACACACCTATAATCTAAAAAACAAAATCACACCTGGTTATATTGTAATTTTTTTTAAATAAATTCACATACATATTTTAGCACTACTTGAGCACACAATTAACCTTATTTCCCAAACTGGTGTCATACCCCCTTAGTCCTACTTTTTAAAATTTCTGTAATATCGCCCAAACACAAAAACAGAAAAAAAACGAAAAGGAAACTACTTACAACTTACAGACCTGTCAACAAATAAATAGTTTCGGTAAAATATTCCAAAAATGTAATCACATATATCATCAGCTAAGAGATATAATGGCCAAAACACTTCTACTACTCATATACAGGGTGAACTATAAAATTATATACAGAAACTTATATATAAAAAGAATAATCGGCATATGCAACATCCGATCTCTTCATTTTTATCCATATGCACATTCTGCTTCAAGAACAATACAATTCATAATCCTGTGATCACAAATACGGTACAAAGAGCACTACTAACAATTTTCAACAAATCCCATTAGCCACAAAAAACGAATCGATTGATGAGCAAGTTTTTTTTTAATTTCACCCATTCACTTCAAAAGGTTTTTGCTCACACTCTATACCTATCGGATCTTCCCTCAAAAATGAATACATAGAACACATATATACAGAATACACTAATTTTGTAGGATTGAGTGAAGACATTGTCTTCACAAAATTGAACTTCACCTTTTAGTTTTAGTTTTCTCACATAATGTATATGTGAAGCAAACATTTTCCCTTTATTTTTCGAATTTGCTAGTAGATATCTCAAAAGCTAATCCCCCAACTCTCGTTTCACCAAAAACTGTGGTCTTCTACATGCCTCTCTATTCCCCACAGATGTTTACTTCCTAAATATTCTAGACAGTCTAAGCCCAACCCTTAAATCATAATATATGATCGATGCCCACATATTGTCTAGGCTGCTTATTTTGGCCCGGATGATATACAATATTGTAACCATCTCCGAGATAAACTAATATACAAAAATATGTATAAATGAAAAATGAGAAATAAAACTTGGAGTTACAAGTTCCCGAATCTAAACAATACGGAAAGCAGAGTTGGAAACTGAATTATTTAGAACCCTTAGAACTTTATGAGCATAAACATTGCGAATATACCCTGTTGAAAGATCAATTAGATTTGGTATATTGGTACAAATAAGCAAAGCCAAGATACAAACATTGGAATTAATATAAGGTCATTAATTCTGTTTTGATTGTATGAAAAGATACCATCAGTACAGGTACAAACATTGTAATTAATGATGTTGATCTGTTAAGGGTTTTAGGGGTTAATTACACCAAGTTAGATTTGACGATACTTAAGCATTTCCAAAAAATTTAATTTGAAAATGCCCAAATAGGATGAAACTTTAGTGATACAAATACAAGTGGTACAAAAACATAGGTTTCATTTCTCATCTTTCATGATGATCTCTTACCGCGTAGTAACGGTTACATCCATCAATGTACTCATGAATATAAATATCTTAGATTCTAGAAAAGAAAGCTTTTCTCGCCTTCCTCAACTTAATCTATCAAAAAATGCATGCACTCTAATAACTCAAACTCAATTCTCTTCAGTCGAATCAGGCTGCTAATACTTCCCTGGACCTTTTGGTTTCAACGGCAGTTTCGGATTCGTCTTTTTTGTTGATGGCCTGAAATATGTCCGTCAATAAAAAACGAAGTTAGCAAAACCAACGAAATCATTAACAAAAAATGCTAAACCCCTTTTTCTCCCATACCTATATACCTACATAACAAGCTTATTGTGCAAATACCTATACAGATACTTGTGAAATGATCCTCACTATATCAGAGGATACAATTGTAACCAGCTGGCAAAATTTTGATTCGATTGTGACCACCTGCAGACTAGTTTTGAGGTTTTGTCTCTCATCAGTGTAAGGGTAGGTCAATCCACTCAGCACAAGAAGAACATTGCACAAGTATCAATCATACATGTCCATGTTATTATTTATTTAAAATATTTGTATTTTTACATGCCAAGAAGCATTTCAAATTCCATATCCAAGACCACAACCATCTTAATCTACCCCAGCTTTTTCAACACTGTATCTAACTTAAATGTTTAATTTTAACTTACCTTCCGATTATACAGAAAGGAGCAATATGCCCATTTTGTTTGCAGATGGAACACCTTTTTGGAGCCCGACAATCAGCTACACAATGGCCTAACATTGAACAGTTGAGACATTTTGCTATTGCCACTGCAGGACGTTCACCCGCATATCCAGAAGGTACGTTATTATGTTCCTGGAAAGGATAACTATAATTATTGAAATTAGGATCTTGGCGCCATTGTTCCACTCCATAATAAGGCTCCATCCCAAAATTGGGATTATGAGGTTGTCCCATTCCACAATCGCCAATAAAATTTTGATGATTGGGTAGGAGTTCCTGATTATAATTATGAGGTACCATTCCATAATTGGGGACTTTGGGTGCATTCATTCCATAATTAGGAAAACTTGCTTGATACAATTTTAAGTCAGGTTCAACATTAGGGTGGTGATTTGGATGTTCCATTCCAGATAAAGGAAAATTTTGATGTTCCATTCCAGATTGGTGAAAATTTGGTGGTTCCCATTTAAAATCATGTTCAGCTTTAGGTTGATTCGGATGTTCCATTCCAGATTTAGGTAAATTTGGTGGTTCCCATCTTAAAACAGGTTTCACTTTAGGGTGATTTGGATGTTCCTTTCCAGATTTAGGTAAATCTGGTGGTTCCCATCTTGGATCAGGTTTCACTTTAGGGTGATTTTGATGTTCTATTCCAGATTTAGGAGTATTTGGATGTTCCAATCCAGGTTTAGCAAAATTTGGTTGTCCCAATTTTAAGTTATGTTGAACTTTTGGTTGATTCGGATGTTCCTTTCCAGATTTAGGTAAATTTACTGGTTCACATCTTGAATCAGGTTTAACTTTAGGGTGATTTGGATGTTCCATTACAGAATTAGGGGGATTGGGTTGCCTCAAATGTCCCTTTTCATTTGCATTAGTATGATTAACTTCAAGACTTGACAGATCCATTTCATCCTTATGATTGGGCTCGAATTTTGAAAGCTTGCACAGGAAATGGGAAAATAAGCTCTCTGGAGTCAAAAAATTATTAGCTTTGGCTTCCCTCTGTATCTTAGGATCTGTCAGTCCGTCAATAAGGCAGGACACTGCAAAAACTCCAGATACTCTACATGCTTCTATCAAATACATTTTGCTGAAATAGTATTGCATCATGGTCTCATCAGGTTTCTTGAATCTATTAACCAGCAAACGTAACGTTGAAGCAAACTCGGAATTATCAGGGAATGTCTGTGTGATGAGCATTTTCAATTCCAGCCAAGTTAAGTCATTGGAACCGAGAGTTTTATACCAAGACTTCACTGATCCAGTCATTTTACTTTCCAGAAACTTGATGCAGGTTTTCTCATCAAAACTCCTCTCCAGGCATTCCTCGTTGATCTTATTCAACCACATCGATGTCGTGAAGTTGCTGTTACAAGGAATCAGTTCCTCTAGACCATTAGGTTCTCTAGGGGCTGTAAAGGTGAATGTTTCAGTTTTGTTTTCCACCATTTTTTCAATCATTCTTTCCAAATTCTTCAGGCGACTGTTGCTGTGATCTCTGTCAGGTTCGTGAGTGCCATAATGCCATTTTTGTTCTGAAGGGGTTCTACTATTCTGATTCTGAATAATTTTGGCCATAATTTTTTCCATACGTTTCAAGCGATCATCACCAGAATTGATTCTGTGATCTTTCTGCAAGGTATCATTCTGCAACATAGTACTCCGAAAGTTGCATATAGACGGATCAACTGACTCTTCTGTGTCAAGGATACTATCCCTATAATCGGCGAAATCAGAACCAGAATAATCGCTGTCCTTTGGTTTACGATCATCATGTCTGTGGAGACTTTTTACACTTCTTTTGCGACTTTTTTCAACATCTCTGGAGAAGCGTTGGCTGCTTTCGGTTTTTATTTTTTTGTGCGGCATGGGAGAATGTTCCCCTTCGCTACTACTATTCTTGGAAATGCTGCTCATGCTCATACTTCTTTCTCTTCTACTGCTACTATCCCCTTCATATTTTGAGTGCTCAAGGGGACTTTTACTTTGCGGCATTATTTTTGTTTTCTTTAAAATCAAACTACTTAATTAGGACGAAAATATGCACCACCAGCATATATTTTTTTGGCTTTCTTTGTATTCATTCAAAATGTCAACAGGTTCTCAAATTTGAACAGAATTCAACATCTCACAGTTCATACTTCTTTATTTTTTGAATTATTCGTCAATCAAATATCAAACCGAACCGGTAAACGAAATACACATATTCAGCGTTTTTTATGAAATAAATAATTGAAAATTAAAATGATGTTTATTCAATATTTTTTTATAACAACATTCTTCCGTCACAAAACACAGAATAGAAAATAAGTAGGGTTACGTTATAGTGCTTAGTGCTATTCTTCGTTATTTAGTGACCGTTGCTTCCCATAGGGCACATTTGGCCAGCCGAGTTACAGTGCTACAGAACAGTAGTAAGTGAAGTGACACTGTCTGACGGCACCTTTGATCTTCGTGAATACTAATTGAATGACCTTGGGTAATTAAAGCTGGATTTATAGTTTGACGGACTGTAAAAGTTGCCGTACTGGAAAAAGATCAACTGCTGAATGTATGTACTCTTGTTTATGAATGTGTTTACGTACATTTATATACCTGATCTTTTTGCAGTGCGTCTACCTTTACAGTCCGTCAATCTGTAAATCCATCTTTGCCGGAGTCCCATGCATCTGTTTATCCGACGGTACGATGATACGAAAGTGTTCATATTGGAAGATATTCAAATTGTATCTGTTCATATTTGAACATGGCTTTTGTCTCCGTTGAGGAATACTTAGCCAGCTCGTTTGGGGGAGTAACGACGCATATTGATTCAATTTCGTATTCCAAGTTGTTATTTCACAAACGTTGATCATAACAACCAACTAAATCACACCATACCGAAATACTATAAATAGAAAGCTTGTCGCACAAAACACATACATATGTATGTGTTCTATGGATTAAAATTTTGAACAATGACACTTCTGTAACCTTACCTATTCTGTGCTTCAGTTCTCTCTCTCTCTCTATTTATATAAAAAGTTAAGTTTTTATACTTTTACATAAAATTCAATGTCAACATCAAATAAATAAGCTTTGCAATTCACGTTATATGGTATTGTATCTTCACACAGTAAAAACCTCTTGTTCCGACAAATCTGTGGTCATCCGGCCTGTCAATATCAATAAATACATATAGGTGCTTACTCTTGCAAAACATGCATTGGAATCTTTTATGGTAAACTTCAAACTGTACAGCATGTTTGGATATTTTTCTAAATCTCAGTAAATAAAATGTAACTTTATTACAAAAATGACAAAATGAAAAATACATTTCTAAATAACTACTCTTCTGAGCTTGAAACTGCTTAAAAAACAAAGAAATAATCTAAACAAACTACTTACAAAAACAAAAATGTAATATTGTTTGAAACGAATAACAGAAAATTCAAAAGATACTGAAAAATATATCACCATGAGAAGAAAAAGAAGCCGGAAAATTTTAAATCACTTTGGATCATAAAACCCCTTTCACAGGCGAAATTTTCAAAAATATAGGAGCTAAGATGATTCAAAACATAAAGCCCCATTAAACTATGAAGAAAGCATTAAATTCAATGAAAATTCCACGTTTTTACCTCTTGTAACTAACAATGAAGTAATCAAACCCATCTCTATGCTAGAAAAGAAAATTGAACGCGGGATACTGCTATAAAAATTATTAAATGAACCATGACCACTTACCAAAAATAAAATAGGCTACTAGTCTGTTATGTGAACTTCCAGAACAATCCGTGATGAATTCATTCTTTTTTTGATCACCAAACTTCCGAAGAACCGCTACTGAATGAAACATCTATCTCTTAATTCTACCACTACGATATCTTGACATTCAATTTCTTTGGTTTCCCAACTGTACACATCGTGCTTACCGGTACACTATATTTTGACATCCTTTTTTTAATCGATCGTGCAAAAGGCATTGAAAGTATGGATCACATGTAATTTGTGCTTAAAAGAACATTGTGATCGCGCACACTGAACACCAAATGTCACTTAGTTTTTCACTTCTTTTGATAGGGACACACTGTACAGTTTTTGGTAAGTGGTCGTAGTTCACCCACAGTAAAAAGCTCTCGTAAAATCAATTCCTCGCTACGAAATACTAGTGTGGGGTAGTCTATACAGAAACTCACTATATCGATTGTCACATGCATGATTACTTATATTAAATCTCTTATTTTTTATCTCTATACACGTTCGGATTCAAGAAAAATTCAATTCATAATCCTGTCACCGTGTGATCACAAAAATAAAGCCCATTAATTCATCGTTTCATAAGTTACTTTTTTCTTCATTTAACTTATTTACTTTTGATATAAATTAGTACATGGATCTTGCAAGTTTTGAGGTTATTTGTCTCAAAAAAATTGAACTCCGCCGTTTTTCTCTCTCATATATTTCTGTTTTTCAACATATTGACAATAATGAAGCCGTTTATGAATACATAGCCTTCTACATGCCTCCCTGTACCCCCACAGATCCAGTTAATTCAATTGTTTACCTCCTAAATGCTTTGAACCCAACCAAGATGCATAGAAACCCTGGTGTGATCTCTTATACGGCCTACTTGATTCATGTTATTTTTATTGCATTGGTACCGTTTCACTTCTTTAGCACGGATGGCGGCAAAATTACAGATTAATGTTGTCATTGACGATTGACGGTTGGACAAGCGACAAGTGTCATGTCAACATTCAAAAACAATCAAATGACAAATCAAGGCACCGTGGAATGTTGGAAACTCGGCTATTTTCGACTTCTGCGCCATCCATCGACGAATGAAGCCAACGGTATCAATGCAATTACAGTATCAACAACTTTGGTAGAAACATAATCGAATCTGAGATCGCACCAGGGTTTCTATGCATCTTGAGCCCAACCCTAAAATCATAATATATGTATCTGAATCTTTCAGGCATTATGTTCGATACCCACATATTGTTTAGGCTATTTTCAAAAGCTTGTACAGATAATATACAGTATCGTCACCAACTCCTGAAATAAACAATAAAAAAAATATGTGAAAATAACTACTTATTACATTTTTTCAATATGTCCAAAGCAATATTGCAATACATTTTTGTATTACACAACAGGCGCAATATACAGGGTGTATCCGAAATTGGAGCAATAAATGAAATGGGTAATAGAAAACGAAAAATTAAAGCGGAATGAAATAATACATTTTTCTCGAAAAAACGATATTTTGGAAAATATTGGACTTTGAAGTTTTCGGCAAACTCTGGTATACTTTTGGGAACCTCTGGCCCGAGATCAACGGCTCCTAGATATAACCGAAGCGGTGACAAAAAAGGCCGGCGCGTGATAACTAATTGGTATTCTTTCTTCGAACAGTTCCCCTTTAGCTCCGAAGTAGGCTTAAAGCTTCACGCACAGCTCGCGAGCTAATCGATTTAGAGTCGTAGAGTCGTTTGTGACTATTTTACACGTGCATATCAAAGATGAATTTTGGTTAAATCGTTTGACGAATCCATACGTTTTATGTTGGTGGGTACTTAGATTATTGTTGTGTTCCGGTATTCGACTGTATTCGTATTTTGTAACCTAACCTAAATCTCTGTTTTTAGAAATTCCTACAATCCCTATTGGACTCACCACTATAGAAAATGTCACTTGTTGTTAGGTATTACGCACACGTTATTTGTAATCACGATACTTTTCCAGGAACTCGATATTTCAATTGGATAATAGACGAAAATTTCGAAGCAATTAGGTAGGTAGTTGGAATCTAGGTAAAATAACAACGCCGTTCAACAGATGCGACAAGGTAGTTTTCTGCGTGCACGTGACTCGTTACTTAATAATAGTAATAATAATAGGTCTTTATTTTCCAATTGTACATGTACAGATTATGAAAAAAAGACGAAGATCAGCTGGTTATGTCCTGCGAGACTGCATGGAAAATGGTGGAGGTCCTTTCGAACACTTGTTCAGTATCTTTTTAATCCCTTGTAATGAAATGAGAATGCTTCATTGCCCTCATTTTAATTTAATTCAGTGTTTTTATTTCGGTTCACTTTAAAGCCAAATGTAATAACTGGCAAGGTTTACGAAATAATAATAAACTGGCAACGGTGCGGGAATACGAGTAATAAACACAAAACTAGAAATGATGAATAGAACCAGTGCTTCCCAAACAATCGTGAGTAAATGAGTCTATTTTTGGAAGATTTGCAACTTAAGAAAAAAGGTAAATGCTTTTTATTGTGTCATTATGTCTCATAGAACACCCAATTTTATTTATTGCTCCAATTTCGGAAACACCTTGTATCTGTACCACAGCTGTTTTGTCTCTCTTTACTCAAATGATGAAAAATACATGCATTCGGTACTAACTCTAACTCAATTATTTTCAGTTGGAACTGGCTGCTACTTCACTAGATCTTTTGAGTTCACTGGCTCATTTGGTTTCACCGATTCTCGTGGTTTCCCCGACTCTTTTGATTTTTTCCTTTTTGGTGGTATTACTCTGAAATAGTTCCATTCATGCAGAAACATTATAATACACGCATTATCATAGCTATTTTTATTATGCCCAAATCGGAACTTCAGAAACTATGCTGGAAACGAATTTTAGATCAGGATAATGCCCCTTATATTTTATTTCATGCAATCAAGTAGTTCATGGACATCCGACATATGATAAAACTGAAAACAGAGTAGTTGCCTAGCAACACCTCTATAATACCGCCCATTATAATCTTGTTGATTTTGCATGCTTTTAGCTGCATTTTAAATGGATTATGATGCAGGAATAATAAAAAGTTTATTATTAGGGCATAGCAAAAATCGTAACAATACTACTTTCACTTGTTTACTTGCATCAAACTATTACCTCTCACAAATGCTAAAATAGTGTTCATCAATCATTCATGTCTGTTTTATTCTTAACTTCCTACAACCGAGACCATTTAAATACACTCCAGCTTTTGTGACATTTTACCCAACTTAAATATTGAATTTGTACTTACTTCTTGTTTCGACAGGAAGTAGCAATATGGCCCCTTTGAAAACAGTTGAAACATAAAGTCCAACACTCAGCTGCGAAATGTCCTGTCTTATTGCACTTATAACATGTTTGTACTGGGATTTCCGGATGTTAACCCATATATCTAGGAGGTATGTTTCCATATTTGGGGTAATTTGGACAAGCAGATTCAAAATCAAAATAAGGATCTGGTCGCCAAGGTTCCATTACAAAATTAGGAGGACAGGGTTGTCCCATTCCATAATCTCGACCACGCTGTCCTATTTGGAATTCCTCAGCAATTTTAGGCCGTTCCATCTTACGATCAGGGAGATTGGAACTGGATATGGGTTGTTTAAATTAAATATCAGGATCAACTTTAGGGTTATTTGGATGTTTCACTCCAGAATTGGGGGGATTGGGTTGTAGAGGTTGCACTTTTTCATGCTCATTAGGCTGATCCCCTTTAGCTTTAAGACTGGGCAGATTCATTTCATCCTTGCAATTGGGCTCATCATGATCAGAAAGCTTCTCCAGGCAATGGAAATATAAGTTCTCCGGGGTCAAAAAATTATTAGCTTTGGCATCCATCTTCACCTTAGGATCCGTCAGTCCGTCAATGAGGCAGGACACTGCGAAAACTCCAGATATCCTACATGCATCTATCAAATACATTTTGCTGAAATAGTACTGCATCATGGTCTCATCGGGTTTCTTGAATCTATTAACTAGCAAACGTAACGTGGAAGCAAACTCAGAATAATCAGGAAATGTCTGAGTGTCTGGCCAAGTCAAGTCCTTGGAACCGAGAGTTTTATACCAAGACTTCACTGATCCTGTCATATTAGTTTCTAGAAACTTGATGCAGGTTTTCTCATCAAAACTCCTCACCAGGCATTTCTCGTTGATCTTATTCAACCACATTGATGTCGTGAAGTTGCTGTTATGAGGAATCAGTTCCTCAGAAGTTACTTCACTTTTAGGTTCTGTAGGAACCGTAAAGGTTGATGTTTCAGTTTTGTTTCTCACCATTTTTTCAATCATTTTCTCCAAATTCTTCAGACGACTGTTGCTGTGATCTCTGTCAGGTTCGTGAGTGCCATAATGCCTTCTTCTTCGTTCTGAATGGGTTTTACTATTCTGATTCTGAATAATGCTGGCCATAATTTTCTCCATACGTTTCAAGCGATCATCACCAGGATTGTTTCTGTGATCTTCCTGCAAGGTATCGATCTGCAACGTAGAACCACGAAAGTTACATATAGACGGATCAACTGACTCTTCCATGTCAAGCATACTGTCCTTACAATCATCAAAATCAGATCCAGAATAATCGCTGCTTTTTGATTTATGATCATCTTGTCCGTAGAGACCGTTTTCAACTTCTCTACTAAAGCTTTTGTGCCTTTCAGTTCTCCTTTTTTTGCTTGTCACGGGATAATTTTCTCTGTCACTACTACTATTAAAGGAACTGATGCTCACACTTCTTTCTCTCCTACTATCTCCCTCATATTTTGAGAGACTTAGAACGGGGCTTCTACTTTGCCACATCATTTTTGTTTAAATTGAAAACAAACTACTAATTATGTCGGAAATATGCAACACCAAGTTGATAAAATATAAGGATATATTTTCTTGGCGTTCTTTGTATTTATTGGATATGTTAACAGGTTTTTAAAGTTTTCACATTCAACTAAATTCAAGAGCTCACACTTTGTTTCTTTTAAATGAACCATCAATCAAATATCAAATCACTAAAACATAAAGCAAATTCTGTAAATTTTGAAATACAAGTAATACAATATACTGCTTATTCAATACTTTTTCAAGAAAACAGTAAACAGTAAACAATTACAATATTTTTCGAGATAGTGACACGGTGACATGACGTGACATCAAACCCAAACAAAAAGACGCGAACAAACACTGGGATTCCGTGTACCACAGAATTCTACTTTTCATCAAAAAAGTGAGATGACAGTATAGTTGAATTCATGAAACAGACAGAGACGAAACTATCGACTATAGAATGCAATGGTACACGGATTCCCACCCCTGTCGTCTCTTGTAAAGAGTGTGGCACAGAAAGATTAGTGTTCTGTGAAAAGAGGGTGTTTTGTGACCACTAAAGGTGCATTTTCATGCTGACGTTAGACGTACACATCAAAATAAGGACAAGTTTAATACAGCCTGACGTTATTTTGAACTGCAATATCTCCCATAAATAACGTTGAAAGTAGCAATGAAGTTATCATTATTTAAACATGTACGCACGCGCGATGTGCATCTGGATTAAGTATTTGGAGCAAGGATTTCAGCGGAAATAATATCATAGTTTAGGTGTCGGGATAGTGTCAACTTTATTTTGCGTGACAGCAAATATTTCACACGGTAGATATATTAATACAGTTTTTCTACAAATATACACCTATCATTTGAAAAGAAATTATCCTCAATAAATAGTATCTCTCAATCAAAAGTGATTACTTCAATTCATCCATATAAGGAACGTTGGTGAGGTTTCCAATTGATGCCATCGATATTTTTTGGCCAGCTTTCCTGAGAGCCTGCAAGAGAAACAATTCATATGTTCACAATGAACCAATTTATGCGAAAACGACATGTTAAATGATTGGCAATGAAGCAATGTACGGGGTAATTCATAAGTAATATTATTCAATGGGAGGGGGGATGGATAGCCTAACTCTCACTCGCTCTCTTGTATCTTCGCCGCACGTTCTCTATATTTTTTCTCTTGTAATCTGATTCTTTCAATTGTTAAGACAAGTGGTGGTGGTTAGAGAGTTTTTATACTTACATCTCGAACGTCACTCGTAGACACGGAGTCTACAGCCGCCACCAGCTGACTAGCAGTTTGGGGACAACCAGTTAAAACGGCTAGCGTACCGATGTCCCTAACAGCATTTGAACCGCTTTCAGCTTCCAAAAGTAGAGATGATTTGAGTTGTTTCTTGCCTGTGAAACAAACATTTTTATTACTATTTGACGCTTCATTTCCATTACCTAACTTCTCATGTAACTTGAATGAGTATTACATCAATTTACAAGGCAAACATTTCTGAAAAAAAAAACATTTCCAAACGAAGTTTGCAGTTGAAAAGTCTTCTACACTGTTAAGCATAAAGTTGAAGGACTTTTCCACGGACTATGAAAAAACACTGTAATTAGAAAGTATATATGCTAATATCACTAGGGATTTTTTATTTATTTTTTCTGACCGTCAGTTTTTCTATAATTTGAAAATAAATGGTTTCGTGACGTCACGTTCATCAAAATTAAACTTGGCAACGTTGTACAAGTTGTTCATCTCAAATTATCATTACATCTGGATTGTGTTCTATGATAGTTGTCATTTGATACCATGAGCAGATCAGTACCAACTGTTTTTCTCTGGCTGAATGCACCAAGAGGGAGCAAGGGCCATAAAATTATGAAGAAGAACTGTTTTTCTCTGCTCATTTGCTTACTTAGGCTACGTTCCGTAAATAGACAAAAGTTACCACTACTTACCGGACCGGTGACATAAGTTTTTACATTGGTTTCTCTCTGTAGTTGCCATTTATTTTCGGAACATTTGTCATTGTCATTTGTCTCTTCGGTCTTTCAGTGTGGTTTTGCTTATGTTTGATTGTTTATTGTTTCAATTAGCGATAGCTGGCTATTATATTTTTGGTGTTTTTGATTGTTTTATTATAATAATATCAATACATTCTTATTACGAATCATAGATAAAGAAACAGCGTTTTTTTTATTTAATGCCTGTAAATCATCAAAAAACCTCCAGGTAACCTTTAGTTACCCGTTTTATTCTTTTCCCCCCTAACTTTATCGTAGCTCTTCTTCAAATTTCTCCACTTCTCATCACATTTTAGAGCGCTTTTGTTGTATCCAAATGTATTCAGATTCAGACTTGAGCTGATTATTTCCCACACCTTCTTTTTGGTGAAGTTTGAAGAATCAAATTTATGTTTGTGATCTTTGTAGATTGAAATCAATAGCTTCACTATTTCAGTCAATGTCTCTACGTTACTGAATGTAGAAGTCTCATTACCGGAATGAATAGATGCGCCTGATTCTCCATTTGCATGAAATATTTTCAAGTTTTCGCAATCGATTAAAAAAAAATTGTCGTTATTCCTGAAGCATATGCGTGCTCTTCCAAAATTTTACCTTCTATAAGTTATCAAAAATCAAATTATTAATACATTTGTTACCTCTTCGATCTGTTCAATCACTTCCATTGAATTCATAAATCTTATAAAACAAATCAAAGTTTTTTAACCTCAAAAAATAAAAAGTATTCAAACCAGAATAACCAGATCAACCAAAGGAAATCGTCGGTCGTTCTGGTGACAGACAATCGACCGCTTTTTCAGGAACCAAGTCCCGTAAATAACCTGTTTTTCAGTTACCAACCTAATAACTAATAAAAGACATTTACGACGGGACGCAAATTCAGCAACCAAAACAACCAAGGTGATATACGGAACATATCCCTTATGTGATACAAGATAGATGCTAGTAGATCAAATCTGTATACTGGAAACTAACAGACTCTTGAATGTTTTATTTTCTGAGGTTAATGGCAACCGCAACAACAAACAATAACCTCAAATCCCAAGTATAACCACAAATCAAATGTATGTGTTCTGTGGTAATAACAACTTTTGTTCCATAAGAACTGTTATTATAATTTGCGGTGTTGCCAACAATAGTTTTTCATCAAAAGGCAGGTTTTTTCAGAAAACTTGAAAGAAGTGATTCAAAAAATAGCTTTTTACGCATTTTTTTTTAAGTGTTGATCCAGTGACAAAGTTTCAATTATTTCTTGATGGCTTATAATCAGCCAATAGCTATATTTTATGCGAGAACGATATTCCCTATTTCAGAACGTGGATTATGGTGGGGGATATTTCCGATGAACGTGACGTCAGAGGCAAACTTTGAAATGTGATATTTTTCTTAAATAAAAAAAGTAGAGTGTCACTCGATGATAACTAAACATTTTAGACTATTAACAATCGATTGAAACGAGTTTTGCAATGAATTTTTTGTAAATGTAAAGGTCCACTCCCTCCTATTATTTGAAAAGATCTTGGGCTGCAAAACGACAAGAACGCACCAACATTTTTAAACTTTTTTTAGCATTTTCAACAAACTACAGAAGGTCTAAACTTTTACTTTTCCCAAACAGACATTTGGAGACCTGGAGCTACTGAATGACCACCTCACTCTCCCGATTCGAGCCCCCTTGAGTAATATTTATAGGGCTATTTGAAATTGAGTATATGCTGTTGAATTTAAGGAAAGTGGAACAATAATCAGCTTCGAAGATAGTGACTTAAATTTTTAGGCATCTCTCTATCATTCACTAACCTCTATTTACATCCTCATCAGTGACGCTTCCATTCTTCAGCAACTTAACGGCAGATTCCACCAATTTTCCCGCTGATTTAGTCGGGGCTCCGACCAAAATACCGAAAAGACCGGAGTCTGAGTAGCTGACATTGATGGCTGTCGAGGAGTGATCACCAGCACCTACCGCTTTACTGAAAAGTCCGTTGTCGCTGGCGCCCCACTTCACCTGGGGCCCAACGCCGAAGGCTCTCTGGAGCACGGCGAAAGCTAGGGCTTCCTTGGAGTTTTTCAGGGATGCGCCTTCTCCTGCTACAGCAACGAAGGCTACGTCTCCACCCTTGTTTGATCTGACAAAGAGATTTTAGCATTGATTCGTGGACTAAAAAGGGCGGAAAGCATACCTGAGTTCGCCTCCTTTGTAGCCCGAAGAACTAGTGCACCCTTCCCCAGAATCGATTTGCAAAGTCTGCGCATACTGAGATAGCTCAGCCTGGCCAAAGCCCAGTCCTACAACTGCGGCACGTCCGGACAGAAAGTTGCTCGAGACGTAGTGCTGGAGGGTTTCGCTGGAAATCTTTCCGATCTGCGACTTGGGTATGAAAAGAGAGTTACCCAAACCTCTACGGAATGCAGCGTTGTGGAGTAGATCAATTGCTCTCAACTAAAACAAACAACTTGTAGCGGCATTTCAGCCTTAGAATATCGAAAATACCTGTAAAGGCCTTGTGGCAATGTCCAAATGCAGCCTGTGTGTTATATCAGACAACTCCCATGGCTTGAATATTTGCTGAGTGGCGACTTCAGTAAGGAATGGTAGAACCTTCTCGATTGCTTGGCGTGTGCCTTCCAGAGTGTAGGAAATAGTCTCACGATCGGACGTGGCTGTTAGGTTAGCACCGACTTGCTGAATGTTACGAATAATGGCAAACTGAGAGGCGTTTTTTGTGCTTAGGCCTGCTGCAGTGCGTAATACGTGTGTGACACCCATACTGTCACTGGATTCATTGCGGCTGCCGGCTCTGTAACAAATCAGCAATGCAAATAAACATCTAGTCTGTAGAATCTAATCGGAGAACACTTACCTGAAGATGACAGAAACTCGAGCTATGCTCGAATCGTTATCAGCAGATACAACAACCAACTTATTTGAGAGGGTGGTGGTTTTCAGTTCGTAATTGGGGTTCCCGGAGACTGGGGCGAGCTGGGCAAAGCCTCTACTCTAAAAAATTTTAATATTAAATCGACATTGGATCTAACGGCGCCAATCTTACCGAAACGATTCGGAGAAGTGGAGCTTTCGTTAAATTTGAAGCCATGTTCCTGAAAGAGCGACAATTTTCTTTTAAGAATATTTAGGATGTTATATAATTGCACTTTAGTACCCTAACCTACTTTAAGAGCATTGACATTTAACTGAAAGAGGAGAATAATCAGATTTTGACAAAGACTAGTCGATCTGAATAAATGAGAGGATGCTAATCATAATTTAAAATAACTAAACATTAGAAAACTTGCCTCAAATATCCACAATCCTCTACCCTGCAACAAAAAATTAGAGGAATGACAGCACTAATGTCAATGTCGATAAGTCTTTGCCGCTTTCGATCACCAACAAGAGTCGGTCCGAGTAACTCGGAGTAACTCCTGAAGTGATCTGATAAAACAAAGAGCTGTATGGTATTATTAGCATTCATACTATTTTTACATTTTGAAATTTCGAATGCATCGAGAAGTACGTGTCTAATTAATTTCAAGCTTGTGTCATCAAATCGGTGGTCGTAATCCAAAGCATGCGATACTCGATTTTTATAGTCCCGAGAATCGGATATGAGCAATGTGCTCCTAGAACCGTACTTTGAAGGCCCTTCTAGTTTGACCCACAAACTTTTTCTCGACAACGATATATTTGGGAGGGTTTTCCTCTTTTTGGAAAGTCGAAGAGTCACGAAGAGTTTTCTTGAAGTTATGCTTCCTAATCAGTTTGTCTACCAAATCTACAGAATAGAGATTTCTAATGGCTTTGGACACCCTAATAAAAAGAGACGAAAGTTCTTCTTGTTGCCAGGGAATGTACTATGTGATTGGTTACTATAAGGTCAGGGAGTATAAATGTCATTTTCAACTGTAGCTGTCATGTCATTCAAACTCCCCGCCATTATGGTAACCAATCACAGAGCGCGCCCCTGGCAACAAGAATGGAAAAATTAAGAACCTTCGTCTCTTTTTATTTGGGTGTCCAAAGCTATTAGAAATCTTTTTTCATTCAAAATCCTCAGACTGGATCCACATGAGTACGTGATCACGGACATCCGTATCCGTTAAACGTATACGTGAATTTTATGCCATCCAAATAGAGCATCCGTTGTTACGTATCCGTGACTGTCAATACTGTCAAATTGTCAATTGTGGTCCAGATAATTTTCGCGGTGACTATTTATTAGAAAGCCACAATATCCATTTGAACAGCATTTGTTCAGCCGGCATCATAAAACACAAACTAAAAAAGTTTCAAACCCCAAAAATAAAACCACCAAAATCAATTCAAAAAATGTAAACAAACGGACAGAAAACACGTACTGAAGTTGAAATTAACCAACTTTTATCCGCGATGACCTTCACGGACGTACGTAAAACCATCCAGAACTCTGATTGGTTAGTAGTAGTCATGTGGTTACAACGGATCCGTGATCACGTACTTATCTGGATGCACCCTTACAGAAGCCGCTTTCCAATTGACACAGGGGGTAGCTCCGGTTAGCTTCTGAAGTGATTTGACAGATCACGTTAAATCATATTTCAATTAAACCCAATTTATAAAGTCAGGTGTGGTTTACTTCAGGTTCATTTCAGAGATAAGAAGTTCTTTCACTACAGCTAGAATTAAATAAAATGTGACCTTGTTATAAGCCGTTTTTCAATTGCCAGGGGTAGTAGCACCCAATGGAGCTTGTTACGTCTGAACTAAACCTGCAGTGAATAGCACCTGACTTTATGAATACGGTTTAATCGGAACACAATTTATCCTGATCTGTCAGATCACTTCAGGAGCTACTCAGAGTCACTAGTAGCTACTCGAAGTTACTCCCTTTGGCAATTAGAAAGCGGCTATAGGTGTAAATCGGTGCTTCAAAAACCCTGCATGGGCACGCTTGTACCTGAATCGGCCTCAATAGTTCAATCAAACAATTATAGATGTCGTACCATTTTGCAAGGAATGCGAGACAGAGGAAGAGGGAATTTCCAAAACTGTCAAAAGTAGCGTGGTGGGGTAGAGGAAGAACTGAGGAATGTCAATTTTTGTTTAGATTTTGTTTTCGAGAATACTGTGGTTGGAAAATCTGCTCAGTAGAATAGAACTGCAAATACTTAAGTTTCATGTTTGAGGCCACTGCACCAATCATGGCTCAGGTGAGCGGGATGCTAGTTCGGAACTATATTTCTTTTTACTCGTCCACCACTAATCATAACTTTTTTTAATAGAACGCAATTGAGCCTATGCAAGTGGACGCACCCCCCGAAGATAACGATAACAATGAAGAAGAGAACTATATTGTCGAAAACCCTTCGCTCGACCTAGAGGTTTACTCCAATAACTATGTCGGACTTGCCAAGTTGTATCGCCTCATCTACATCATTGATCACTGTCCTTCGCTTAAGCTCGAGGCTCTAAAGATGGCCATATCCTACGTTATGTCTACATACAACGTGAACTTGTATCAAGTTCTACACCAAAAACTAGCCGAAATCACAACGGCTCCGAGCGTGCCTGACGTGGCTGCGCCTTCAACGTCTCAAGATGTGCCCACCGTCGACAACGTGTGGATGGAAACTAGAGCCAAAAAAGCTGCCTTGAAGCTGGAAAAGCTGGACAACGATTTGAAAAACTACAAAACCAACTCGATCAAAGAGAGTATCCGAAGGGGCCACGACGACCTAGGCGACCACTATTTGGACTGCGGCGATCTATCCAACGCCCTGAAATGCTACTCCAGGGCTAGGGATTATTGCACTAGCGGAAAACACGTAGTCAACATGTGCCTGAATGTGATAAAAGTGTCTGTGTATCTGCAGAATTGGTCTCACGTTTTGAGCTACGTTTCCAAGGCTGAAAGCACGCCAGACTTCTCGGAAACCCAGTCGAAAGACGTCAACCAGGTTATTCTCACGAAACTAAAGTGTGCGACTGGTTTGGCTGAGCTCGCCACGAAAAAATACAAATCCGCAGCTAAACACTTCCTGCAGGCCAACATCGATCACTGTGATTTCCCCGAGCTGCTGTCTGCCAACAATGTGGCCATGTACGGTGGTCTTTGTGCTCTGGCTTCCTACGACAGGCATGAGTTGCAGAAGAACGTCATTTTCAGCAGCTCCTTCAAGCTATTCCTGGAACTAGAACCGCAGCTGCGTGATATAATTTTCAAGTTCTACGAATCGAAGTATGCCTCTTGCTTGAAGTTGCTGGACGAGATTAAAGACAACTTGCTGCTGGACATGTATATAGCGCCGCACGTTAACACACTCTACACCCAGATCCGAAACAGGGCTCTGATCCAGTACTTCAGTCCGTATTTGTCAGCAGACATGCACAAAATGGCCACAGCTTTCAACAGAACTGTTCCCGCTCTCGAAGACGAGCTGATGCAGCTCATTCTCGACGGTCAGATCCAGGCTAGGATCGATTCCCACAATAAGATTCTCTTCGCCAAAGACGTGGACCAGCGCAGCACCACGTTCGAGAAGAGTCTGCTGATGGGGCAGGAGTTCCAACGGAGGACGAGGATGCTGATATTGAGAGCGGCTGTTTTGAAAAATAAAATACACGTCAAGGTATTTTGAAAGCTTGAAATAATGACACTAGGTATAGCAACCGTGCAGATTTCAACAGAAGTTTTTAGGTAGTGATGTATTTTTCAAATGTATGTTATGATAGAAAAGATTTAGATAGCTTTGGCTTTGGTATAATTGGATAAGTAGATCTGTATTTATCAAGGCCCATTACCTAAATCCTCATTAGATGGTGAAAGTGGGAGTGAACAACAAAACAGGGAGAATAGTTTGGAAGAGATAGATAGATACTTCATTTTATCTTTTGGGTGCAATCAGGAAAGTTGCTGATTTTTCCAGATATTTCTTTTTATATCAGGCGTAACAGGATCATGGTAACACCCCGTATCTCCGTTAGTTCTAACGTTAATGGATTGAAGTTTGGGATATCCTATATGAATATTAAGCGGCACTGTTTGACCTACAAATGATTGTTTTTCACTTTCGGTTTCGCCGAAAGTGATACCAACTTTTGATTTTTAAATTACATTCCTGAAATCTGCATAATTTTCCGAATCCAATGATACCTCATACGTGACATTTCAATCGTCAAAATTTCTGGTAATTCAATTTTCAGTTTTCCATTTAAGTGTGCCATGGTTCCGATTTATTTCAATTGTCTAATGCTAGAAAAATCGAAATCCCATCAAAAATACTAAATTTGTTTTTTTATGAGCAAATAAAGTTCGTCGTAATCGATTTTGGGGTAAAACTCTATATTTTCAAATGGAACCATATTGGTACTGTGGTACCATTTATTAGTGCTAATATCAAGGAAATCATTCATAGGCACCTGGTAATAAAATGTGCGATAAATACAATCCAAATTACAGCTAAAAGAATGCTAAGAAGTTACTAAGGTGGCTTTGAAATATAAAAAATGAACAAAAAAACATCACAACAATTGTTCGAAATGCTGTCCATTAACGTCAACGCACATCTGCTGTTTCTTGAAGAACGTTCGCTAATCGCTGGACAGTTATAATATTAATTGCGCATTTTACTCGCAACTCCAGAGCAAGAGGTGTCAAATCAGGTAACCTTGGAGACCATAGCACAGGACCATTTACTATTCTTGTGGTATCATTGGATTTAGAAATTATACAGATTTCTGAAATGTAATAATATACAGGGCGTTCCATTTAAATATTGAAAGTTGGTATTACTCCGGCCAAACCGGAAGTGAATGAAAAATCATTTGAAGGTCAAAAAGTGCCGCTTATTTTATATATGCGATATCCCAAATTCCGATCAGTTAACTTTAAAACTAACGGAGATATAGGTGGTGTACGATGATCCTGTTACACACAATATTTATCTGTTTTGGTGAAGATCATGGCTTTTGTTTTTGTTACGTTTAATTTTAATTTGTTGGTGCATAAATTCTCATTCACAGTTTCTAAAATCACGTTCATTTTATAGACAGCTTTATCTAGACTCACATCACTACAGATTCAACAAAAAGTCCAATATCGTTCAGATAAACCACAAAAAGAAAAGGGCCCAAAACGCTTCCCTGGGGAACACCCACATTAATATCTATTTCATTTGATAGGGTATCTTCAAAACAGACTCTGCTTCTTATTTTTTAAATAATCACTAAACCACTCTAATACTTTTCCATAAATCCCATACTGTTTCAATTTCAACAACATAATTCCTCTAACAATTGTCCCAAAAGCCCTCTTTAGGCCCAAAAATGCACCAATAACATTTTTGTGGTTATGTAAGTTGGTTTGAATATTACAAAGTTTGAGCTGTAATGCTGTTTCCCAAGATGTTTTTCGGAAACCAAACTGATTGTCTATTAAAATTGAATTTTCAGTGACGTGATCTAATAATTGGTCATCATAAATTCCTATGCCTTGAGATTATTTTCGAAACATACTGTTTTATCTTCATTTGGCGAAGCCTTTTTTCCGTCCGAATTTAAACGAGTACTTTTTCATTTTCATAGTTGCCAACATGAAAAATCTCTGAATATTACAAATGCTTCTTGTATAGGATGAAAAAAATTTGATGACCTATTTTTTTTCTGCTTTTCAGAGTCCTCAGCGAGAAGCTGTTCAGCTTACTGAGACCACCGTGGCCCCCGGAACAAGCACAGTCTTGACAGCGCGCATTTAACGTGATAGTTCGTTCAACATTTTTCATATAATTTTGCCTGTTGGAATGTTTTCTGTGAGTCAGCTCAAATCGAGAAAATCTTCAACCATTCATAGTATGTAACAACTTCGACTTAGTTCATGTTTAAATTATATGTATATACTTAACTGAAATGTTGTTTTTTTTTCAACTCAAATACTCGTATTTTTGTACAGGGTTGATCAAAAGTGCGGATCTGAACAAATTTTTCTCAATTAATATACGAGGGTGAACAAAAAAATTGTGACAAAGCGATGATTTTAACTCGTTTTATAGCTACTCAATATCTTACTTATCAAAAAAAAATTATATTGAATCAATTCGAAAATCGACTTGAGGAAAAAAGTTATGCATTGGGATTGAATTCAAAATAGTTGAAATGAGAGCAAAAATAAAGTATTTAAGAGATTAACTCGATTGACGACTTACTATTTATTTTGTGGAGATTAATGTTCACTAAGAATAGCATAAAACAATTTTGTCTGTTTTATAGACCCCTAGAAGTCATAAAAAATACAAAAATATCAGATCACTTGAAATTGCATATGTGCATATCTGTGCATATTAAAAATAGGTTGAATTTTACGAAAACTGATGGGAAAATAAGAAAAATGAAATTTTGGAGGGATATTTTTCAATATCTCGAGAACGGTTGAAGATAGAACAATTCTGCGAACGCCAATCGATTCAGAATGATGAAATTCGATGATAACTTCAAATAAAGGAGAGTAAATTCTTCATTGAAGCAGAAATATTTCAATGTTTTTATACGTTTTCATCTATACTTATATATATATATATATGTTCTTATACATTTTTTATTGATGTTTTCATAAAAAAAATTATAATCTTAAACATTTAATATCAAATTTTCTAAACATTCTCTAGAAATGATTTTATTCATTTTTATCAATGGTTTAGTACATATTTTTTCATTTATATTCTTATACATTTTCATCTCAATTCAGATATTTTATCAATTATTTTTATAATTTTTTATAAATTTGTTATCAACATTCTTATACATTTGTATTTTTTAAAAGTTTGTATCTATAGATATATTTTATAATGGAAATAATGAATGGATGCATATCAGTATTTCATTCTCACAAAACAGTACAATCAGCTACAAAAGTTCTAGTTTTGAGCTTCAAAAAATGAGTCTTTGTTGTCTTTTGGGTAGAATCTTCTTTAATAAAAAATCATATAGTTGACAAAACCTATCAATAATTACTTGTATGTACATCACACTGCATAATCATCCAATGGATGCACCCCTAACATTTCATCGGAATAATCAATATTCGGCCCCATTTTCGAAGGTATCGGTACCAAATACTCAACCAATTTGACTCTATCTAATAACTCCCCGATCACTGTTTGAGTCTGATGTTTCCGGTCTGTAAGTTCCTTCCCCAGTTTCGAGAATCTTTCATTCAGTTTCTGAACCTTCTCAGTAGTCTCGCTGACGAACGAAGCGGTAGGATTCGGGAGTTCTAGCGATTTTTGCTCAAGTAAAATCTCCAAGCAGTGGAACATTTCCGCCAAGTCGAACTGGTCTGTGTTTGTGACTGGACGAAGGGCGCTAATAGGTGATTTCAGATCTTCCTTGTTATGCTCGAGGACCAAATTGTTGCTAGTGAGGTAGGACAATAGATTATTTGACTCTGAGAATAGGTCGTGGACGATTTTGAGGTTATCCCATTCACTCTGCAAGAGTTTAATTTTTTCTTGGAGCGTGTCTATATCAGGGTAGGTAGGATATTTTTTATTGAATTCCACTTTAGCAAGCGACAGCTCTCTCCGTGCATCACTGATCTTTTCATCCAAATCGGCAAGATTCGCTACTAAAAATGATGCCTGCTCCTGAAGGTTGTTATGGTGACATTCGTATTCGGTCAAGTAGTCCTTAGTGAGGTTTTCAATCTTGGAGGTAACTGTCTTTACATTATTTATAACTGCTTTTGTTACTGCAGCGCTCTTGTTTGGTTTGGGGCAGGCAAATAATGCCGACTTCTTGGTTTGACATATATGCTCGTACACAACTAACTGGGATAACTTCAACATGAACCTCGTGAATTTAAATCCTCCCGGCGATATGAGATGGGATGGCATAATGTGAGGTATGTCGGCGTGATCGTAAATAGTGTTCAGCTCATTGATGTATTGTAAGAGTTCGCTTCGGAATTTGTTTTCTCGTCTGATTTCATAGGGAGGCCAAGTTGTTAGCTTTTGTTTCGCTAGTTCAGGATTGAGGATATTCAGCAAGTAATGAACCACTTCGTAAAAGGCGGATTTGTTGTTTTTCACGAACATATCCTTTTTGAAAACACGTTTGAAGTCACTGGATGGGTGATAGAAATAATTAAGAGTGCACAAATTGTCATACAGCTGCTCATGTACCCTGTTTTCATTTTCTTTGTATTGTCGAAAATTTGTCGCCATTTCAAACCAAAAAATGTTTGCTCAAAAGTGCCTAAAAATAAATACAACCCACTTTGAAAAATCCGGTCTTATTCACCATTTCACTAATAATATATATGGGTTTAAAAAATTGACTATAAAATAATTCAGTTTGTTGTTATTTCACTATCCAAATATTTGAAATTTGCAAATAAATTCTGTATCCTGTATTACCAACACTTATGGTTTGCTACTGCGATAATGTCAAATTTATGTCAAAGTTAAAATACTTGTTTCTGTGATCTGTGTCTGTGGTAAATATTAAGGAGGATACTTTAAGGCCGATTCATATACATGCGTGCCCACCCTGCATGAGGAATGCATGCATCGACATTGAAAAACACAGGGCGAGCAAGCATGGGACTACATGTTCTGGTTTAAATACGGAAAGATACAGTGAAAAATATGTTGGGATCATTTGAAAAACTCACTCATCCAGCATTGATAAAATTATTACATAGTCAAATAAAAATATGACTGCCATAGAAACGCAAGTGAAAAGCTAGCACATGTCATTCAACTTTATTTCCCAATTCTGTTTCGCATCCTGTTTTATTTCTGAAACTGATATCCTTTAATCGCAAAACTTGAAACTCATTACAAAAAATTCCCATTGTATTTACGTAATGCCAAAATTCCTATCAACCAAACTTTACATGCAAGCGATTCGCTTGGACCAATCAGAACAGTTGTGGAGTGGGCGTGTCCATATGCGGGTCGTACATGTGAAGAAGTGTCGATATGTTGCGATATTTAAGCTGTTTTTTGGCGTTGAACCGCATTCAATAATGCTTTGAAAACTTTTTCAATTTACGTCATAGATTTGACTATGTGTCAGAATATTGCATTAGGTTTAAAAACATTCCGTCTATGACGTCAATGTTTCAACGCAAAGTTTTTAAAACGGACCAAATGATTTTAAAAATGTGGTACGCCAAAAAACAGGTAGATGGCGCAATTGTTAGTGGAGGTCAGATTGGAGCAGTTGATAAGTGCATAACGGACATGAAAAGTTTATTCCTATCATAATCGAGTAATCTGAAAGAATAAGATTTATAGCCAGTAAATAAATTTTACCAATTATAGACAAGTTAACCTACAAACTGACGTTTATGCACCGATTCCATCCACTCATTTTCGTATCAACTGTTCTTTACGGCTGGACGTTTTTGCTTTTCCTTTTTTCAATTCATAAATGAGGCTTTTTACACTTATAGGGCCGTATTTCTCCATAGCAGCAACTGATTAAAGTGTTATTGTATATTATTACTTGTTATTACTGTCACTCATGACCTCCACTCACACTAGCGCTCTCTGGCGGGAGCGATATCGTCCATGCCTGCCATTCTCACAGAAGCATCGGTAATGTAGATATCTTTTCAGAGTATTGCTGAGAAAATAGCGGTTTTTGAATATATTTTTGTTGTTTCATTCCTATCATTTCATTTATCATAATTTTAAATTTTTATACAATATATCATTATTTTCACGAATATCTTTGATATAAAATGTATTTTCCTTTTTTTTGCTGAATTACGAAAATGTTCATAGAATCGAATCCCTGCCTACTACTGCAAACGTAAACATTCATCAACTGATAACTGTCACATCACGTCACTCTTGAATAATATTGGTTATGTTTTTGCTATTCAAATCAATTTCATTCAAGCAATAAATATATTAGGAATACATTAGAGATTAGAGGACCAACATTAACGCCAACTGGTTTTTAGCTTCATTTGACAATCAAGGTTCAAGGCTGACCTTATCAATTTTTTGTGAAATGTTCTGTACATCAATGATTTAATGTATGCTGAACTACAGACAAGATTATTGCCAAGCCTAGAAGTCCTAGTGAGTAGATATCATCAGAATAATACCAACTTCTGTCATTGAAAGATAATTTATTGCAATGTCTGAAGCAGTAGAGTGCATTTTCTGCAAGATTGTAGCAGGCGATTTGCCTGGAGAAATATTATATCAAGACGATGTGGTTGCAGTGATTAAAGATATCAAACCAGCTGCCAAACATCATTACTTAGCAATTCCCAAAGAACATATAGATAACATCAACAAATTATCCACGTCCGATCACAAAGCATTGGGTGAGTATTTTATGTTAAAGTTCAAAGAAAGTACTTCATATTCATAGTGGAGGAGAGTAGACCAAGTAAAAATAGTTTTTTCTTTCTTCCATTGTTGGTGAACGAGTCTTTCATGAGGAAAGTAAAAATCAACTACTTACCCAAAGTTTATGAGAATGAAGCTATTTTAATTATTCTTTCTACTGATGTTGGGCGTACACACTTCAGAAACACGTATTTTTCTTCAATGGATTAGCTCTATGATCAATTAAATTATGTGCAAGACTTATTTGAGTGAGATCATATGCACTTCATCATCAAATAAATGCACATTATCGTTCACTTTTTAATTTTAGTTAATAAACTCATTGAATGTGGCAGAAGGGCCCTTGAAGAAAACGGAGGAGATGCGGATGATATTCGATTGGGTTTCCATTGCCCTCCCTTCAATTCGATATCACATTTACACCTCCACGTGATCTCTCCTGCCTCCGGGATGAATTTCTTCAGCAGATTGGTATTCAGGCCAAACACTTGGTGGTTTCAGTCAGTAAGTGAATTTCATATCGAATAGAATGTTCCTTGGGAGTTTTCAAGTTGGTACGATCTTTTGGTGTGGAATTGAAACGAATAACAGAAACGTAACCTATTTTTTTCAGTAACTTTCATTCTCGCGGTAAGTTGGTAACTTGGATCAAATGACTTTCCCTTCATTTATATATTCACTTGTTATCCTGTATAGTATGTTGGTTGACTTGATTTTTTTTTCCAGGTTGACCAACTATTAGTCAAGTTATCCAATGGAAATAACAAATTGTAACAAAAGTGGGTGAATAGTTTATTAAAATCAACATTTTACAAACTCATATAAGTTATACATACAAAAATAGTACTATATCTAAAATTTAATGGAATTCAATAGGGAGGTAGAAAAATCATGTGACAGGGGTAACAACAAATAAATTACTCGAAAGCTGAAATTACAATAAAACATTTGAATTCGTATTGGAGTTATTATTATTATCATTAACGTCGTCGACTTGAATTTTGTGTTTAACATCATGAAAATATATAAGTTGGAACGGTTTTAACTCACCTGATTACTACACAATCCAAAAACGATGTTTTATTTGTTTAGCATTAGTGTTGGTTACAGATATGAGTCAACACACACATATGGAGCATGAAACATATTTTTGCGTTACGGTATAACAGAAAATTATATAAACTGCATTACTCAGGTATCCCCTATTATTTAGCTCCAAATATACACATTCTTATAAACATCTGAGAAAATTGTCTTTCAAAGCTGGTGTTTTTTTAAAAAGCTGCGGCAAACTTTATAAAAAGCGATGTGGCGCCAGTGGTTCCGTGACGGTAATGTTTGCTATTCAAGGGGACGGAGCCTCGCTCTATAATCAATCAACAAGATATCGAGAGAATCCGTTTTAAAATAAACCTGTTGTCAGTTGAAATGAAGCTTGTACAATTTTCTGTTAACCCTGACGATGAAAAGTGATATACACTTTGACCATAGAGTAAAATATACATACACAAGTCCGAATTCATTTTTGGTCCTTCAAATAGATGAGAATATACAGGGTGATACAAAATGAGACTGACCAACCTCACTTGAGAATTTTGTAACAGCTTCTGAAATTTGTCAGTGTTATCTTGTCTCACTGTACCCTTCTAAAATAGAAGCACCCTCAAAAATAATGTAATTTTCAACCAACTTGAATGATTTTTTTTGGTAGATAAGCAAAAATTCGCTAGGACACCAAATTTCCGCGCAGCCTTCATTTTCAGGGCCAATTTTTATTTTTCAATGCAAACTATCTTATAAAAATCATTAGCAATTTAAAAAAAATCTGACTGGACTAAAACCACGACATCTTCAAATAGTTTATTTCAAAATTACTTTGAAATGTGTTCATCAATAAAAGCAGTTATTAGAGAATGAAATTTGAGAATATGTTGTTTAATGCGCCACGGCAAATGAAAGCAATAGCCAATAATGAAAAATGGTGGATCACGTAATCCAATCTTCCGCAAAAAAACCTATATAATAGGTATGCTCGTCGGCAAGTATTCAACAGAAAACAACTACTGCCCCCTACGACTGTTGAATTATATCTGTTTAATACTTGGCAGTTTTCTACAAGAACCACTTTGCAATGCATTTTAAATATCAAAGCATAAATTATTTTTCCATTTAATTGGGGGAACACCTCCGTACCGGTTTCATGGTCATTGCCAATCACCAGCGAATGTCAGTTTGACCCAATAGAGATTTCTAATGGATTTGGAAACCCAAATAAAAAGAGACGAAAGTTCTTAATTTTTCCGTCCTTGTTGCCAGGGAATGTACTCTGTGATTGGTTACTATAAGGTCAGAGAATATAAATGTCATTTTCAACTGTAGCTGTCTTGTCCAAACTAACCGCCATTATGGTAACCAATCACAGAGCGCGCCCCTGGCAACAAGGATGGAAAAATTAAGAACTTTCGTCTCTTTTTATTTGGGTTTCCAAATCCATTAGAAATCTCTATTGAATCGAATAATCCTCTCAACCTAATTGGAAATCCCTGAGACAAACACCGAAGTATGAATTCAGCGCCATCTCTGGGTTCCAGTTTAAAATGTACTCTGACTACGTGTCAACTTCAATATGAAGCCAGGAACATCATGAAAGACGGGCGACAGTACTCGACGGAAGACCATAAAACTAATAATGAAAAATGGTGGATTAGGTAATCTTCCGTCGAGTAGTGTCGCCCCTCTTTCATGATGTTTCTGGCTTCATATTGAAGTTGACACGTAGTCGGAGTGCATTTCAATCTGGAACCCAGAGATGGCGCTGATTTCATACTTCAGTGTTTGTTTCAGGGATTTACAATTAGGGTGAAAGGATTTTTCGATTCAATAGAAATTTCTAATGGATTTGGACAAACAAATAAAAAGAGACGAAAGTTCTTAATTTTTCCACCCTTGTTGCCAGGGGCGCGCTCTGTGATTGGTTACCATAATGGCTGGGAGTTTGAATGACATGACAGCTACAGTTGAAAATGACATTTATACTCCCTGACCTTATAGTAACCAATCACAGAGTACATTCCCTGGCAACAAGGACGGAAAAATTGAGAACTTTCGTCTCTTTTTATTAGGGTATCCAGATCCATTAGAAATCTCTATTGGGTCGAACTATCCTTCGCTGATGATTGGCAATGACCATGAAACCGGTACGGAAGCGTTCCCCCAATTAAATCGAAAAATAATTTCAGCTTTGATATTTAAAATGCATTGCAAAGTGGTTCTTGTAGAAAACTTTGCCAAGTATTAAACAGATATAATTCAACGGTCGTAGGGGGCACTAGTTGTTTTCTGTTGAATACTTGCCGACGACCATACTTATTGTATAGTTTTTTTGCGGAAGATTGGATTACGTAATCCACCATTTTTCATTATTAGTTTTATGGTCTTTCGTCAAGTAGTGTCGCCCCTCTTTCATGATGAAAACAATAGCCGTCCTCTGTGCGGACATGCTAGGCCTTTGGGTACACTCTACGAGTTTTTTTATGAGGGAGTATTATTATTATTACCAACCCGCTTCGTCAATTTCAAAACTTTTTCGAAAATTCTGACTACATCACTGGATTAAGGATGTCTGAAAACATCAAGAATTCAATTGAAAGCATAACAAAAAATTAGAAGAGAATAAAACGAGAGAAAATAATCCTGAAACTAAATAAAACAGTGATATTTTGAGACTTCCTGAGTCCAGTGGAGTGGTGGGAATTCTGATAAAAGTAATGAAATTATAGTGGTGGAACGACAAACTTTCGACAAAAACCATTGGAGATCGTCCTGAATCCAGCGGGATAGCAAAAAAATCGCAAATTTTCAGATTCTTGATTAAAAAATAAGAATAGTTGGCCCTGAAAATGAAGACTCGTTCTTGAAATTTGGCGTCGTAGTCACCTTTTGAATGTCTAACCAATAAAAAAAGAAAATCACTCTAATCAGTTGAAAAATGTATGTTTTAAAAGGGTGTTTCTATTTCAAATTCGTCACACTGTATGTATGGACAAAATTCGAGAGCGATAAATGATGAATACCTTTTTAAATAAGAAAAAAGTATTTTATAAATATAAATATTTCAATTCGACAAGCTGCTATCCAGCTGATTTGAAGTTACCCTGCAAGAAGTTTGAAAAGACTCAATCACTAACAACGCAAAAGTAAAACTAATGGAAATTCAGAGCGACAACTTGGCGTTGATCTTTTCAGCTCCTACAACCTTTCTAGTGTGCGTGTTGTTACGCGTATTTTTCGGACAGCAAATTTCTTTGGTACTTTGACTAATTTCCCGCAAGACTACTAGATTCGATACCGGAACTTCCGAATGCAGTCTCGATGCGGTTTTTCCAGGGATAAACGTTTCAGATCCTATGTTTTGGAACACGTACATTTGTTCAGTTACGTTTTTATAAACTCTAATATACACAATATTTTTATTCCTATATAAGCGATATAAACATTAGTACTTCCGAGTTTTCAACTCGAAATATATTTTTACACATTTATGTTTCGCGGTTTTGAACTAGAGATACAAATAAAATCTATGTAATCGGCAATTTGTGTGGAAGGAGATCACCGATAGAACACAAATCGAACCATCTTTCCTGCATATTAAGTGCGTTGGACAAACTTGGCAAAGTATGGACATTTGTTTCAAAGAACACCTGACATACACAAATCTGAACAAAATTAGGAATGAAAATCTCTTTAATCCCAACTAGCATTCAATAAAAATTTCTGCATTTCCTATCATATCATATCAAGATGATTCGATCATATTGTTACTTTCATCAACCAACTAATGGATAACTAAGTTAGTTTGTACACTGAAAAAAAAAATACATAAAATTCAGCGACATCACAGTATGGACAACGAGGAAAGAACGGAATTCAAATCATGAAAATCTCGTTGTGATGAAGGAGCAAGAACTGAGTGAACATGTTTATGGGACCTATGGCAGCCAGGGACATGGAAACGACTTCGGACCACACCAAGTTCGGGCCGAACACCACGGCGAGATTTTGCGCGTTCATTTTATTCAAGTCGGACCTTTCCATCACCTAAAAACGAAGTTTATGGTGGTGATAACGGTAGTCGGAACACGAAAATAGTGTCGTAGTGGCGAGTAGTTGTAAGCTTCGCTGAAAATTCTACATCACACTCACTCACTTCATAATAAAGACTGAGAACGGCCCCAAATGTGAACCTTGAGGAACACCTGATTCAACTTCTATAATAAGCACTAGCAACAAATGCATCAAAGTATATTTTGAACTTACCCTGGACAAAAAGCTGATGATATATTTTAAAACTTTGTAATTATCTTCTGGCAGTTTTTCCATTACCAATATAGAAACTAACCTCAATTGCTCGTCCTTATTCCAACCTAAAATAAACATATGCTATTCATCAACACGAAGAAAAGACTCCTGAGTGTAAAAAACAATAGTTTCTCACCACCCCTGAGGATTTTACTGTGAATTTATCGAAATCAACTCACTTTGAAATTGTACAATTTCGTCATATAGCTCATAAGTGAGTAGAGGCTCCTTCAATTCTCGCAGAAACTTTTTTAGCAAAACGGCAGCTTCGTGGGGATCTTCGAATATCACTTTTTGACCGGTATTGGCTATTTCCTTAAGAGATCTCACTTTCACAGCGTTGGCGGACCTTCTGAACAAACCTTCAGTTTCTAAAGCTGAAACCATAAAGATCACAGTGATAACACTTCCAGATATAAAAAATACAAGTAAAAACGGTTTTGCGTCTGTGCATCTCTAAAGTTCGCAGCAGTTCAGACATGAATATGACAAAGTGAACAAAAAATAGAAAACAGCCGAGACTTGACCCGGGACCTCTCGATTTTCAGTTCATTTGTGAATAATTTACATACACATGAACTACTGTACAACGACCATCATTTATTCTCTTCTATTTGTGTTCATACTATGAGACAGCACTCTAGATCTTATCATGTTGTTTATACTTTTCAAAACTTCTGGCACTTTTCCATGCCAATTTTATGTAGACTCTCTAAATATGCAAATGAAAATTATATACAAGGTAACGTACATATTGGGACAGCTTCAACTTATTTTCAACCACGGACCTCTATTTTTATAGCATTTTTCGAAACGCCAAGAATCTTGATTCACATTGATTTGCTATTTTCATTTGAACTACTACCGGTAAAATCACAATTTTTTTAAACGTCGGTTTGAAAATATGATAACACCATGTTGTAGAACAGAAAAAGTAGCAATGAGAATGTGTTATTTGTTTTGTTATCTATTCAAATAGAGTCAAAAGAAAATGAAACTGAAATCGCGAATATTCGGTTTTTTCAAAAATCTTCGGAAATATTCTGAATTTTTAAATTTCGAATGAACTTTGCCTCCATTCAAGCGAATTTCTTCTAGTTTCCGAGATCCCAATGATGAGGCATTGAAATGTAAATAGTTCAACATATTAAATTTGATTCTGGAAATCGAGAGGTCCCGGGAACAAATCCCAGCTATTCCACATTTTAAATTAGGTTTTCACTTTTCATTTTCATATCCGAATTATTACAAAGAGTATTTTTTCCTATCTTAACAAAAATTGGCGGTTTTATAGAAAAAAAAATGTATTTTGAAATTACCATCTGGTTGATCTAAATATTCCACACACTGCTTGACTATGGGGGGAATGGCAACATTGTAATGGTCCCGAATATGCTGTAATGTTACTCCAAATTGTTGCTTAGGGGAAGTTGGTTCAAAGGGTGAATCTGGACCAGTTTGCGCCGGGATACCACCTCCTCCCAGCTTCTTATCATGCCTGATAATAGAAGAAACGTTTCATTGAATTTTGCTCCATTCGATCCCCAATAAAATCAGTTTTACAATGATGAATAGTTACACCTCCAAACTACATTTTTACATTATTACGGTTTTCGAACAAGGGTTTATTTAACTGTATATTAATTATTGGTCATGGAAAATTACGGGAATTATGGTTATGAGAAAAAATACAAATGTACCTTTTCACGGGTTATGAGAAAACACTGTAATTAGAAAGTATATACGCTAATATCACTTGGGCTTTTTTATTCATTTTTTCCGACTGCCAGTTTCTCTATAATTTGAAAAAAGTGGTTTAGTGACGTCACGTTCATCAAAATTAAACTTGGCAACGTTGCATAAGTTGTACACCATGGAATCTCAAACTATCATTACATCTAGATTGTGTTCTATGATAGTTGTCATTTGATACCAGATGGGTTTGTTCGTCTTTTTCAGGGAGCAGATCAATAACAATTGTTTTTCTCTGTTTAACTCATTTGCTCACCTTATGTGATACAAGATACATGCTAGTAGATCGAATCTACAGTGTGTTCCGCTTTTCATGAATACACCCTAATATCTCAGTTATTAATAATGCGATTTTCTTGAAATTTTGGTGACGATTATATGTTAGGTAAATGAAGTATTTTGGCATAGTGAACATTTTCATCGACCATAGGCGTGCGGTGTGGGGGGATAAAAAAAAGCTGAACCATCGTTTCCTTATATTCTGTATCGTTTGCAACTGCCCTTAGTACAATTTAGGTATTTCCGAAAATACGCACACTTTGGTACCGTTGGCTTGCCGATTTGAGTTTTCATGCAAATTAATGAAAGAGTGCTTTGAAACAAAAGTTTTTGTTTGACATCGGTAATCAGTACGAAATGTCAATAAGTCAAGCAGTGTTACTTAACTGTTAATAAGATGGCACACAACCGAAGAGTAGTTCTTACAATTGGAGAAAAAGTAGAGATTATCCGCTTATTTGGTAATAATGAAAGATCTACGCGTCAAGTTGCTGGAATATTCAATGGAAGGCATCATGATCGAGAACCAATTTCTCACGATACCGTTGCCAAAATCAACAGGTTGTTCGCAAGGACTGGAGCGGTTTTCAAAATAAGACCAGGGAGGTACAATTTAAATCAAAGACACTATCCAGACGACGAACGTATCTTAGCAGAATTTCGAAACAACCCAAATGGTACTGTAAGGGCAGTTGCGAGGACAATGAATTTAACGAAAAACCAAGTATGGAGATGTTTGAAACGCAACAAGATTAGGGCATTTAAACCAAAATTTCTACATACTCTGTTAAATGGTGATTTTGAACGACGGTTTGAATTTTGCTTATGGTTGCTTAACGACAGACTTTTTCTGAAGAACATGATGTTTACTGACGAGGCAACGTTTACAACAAACGGTGTGGTGTCTAGTCAAAATTGTAGGTTTTGGGCTGCTGAAAATCCGAATTGAGTAATTCATTGTAAAAACCAATACAGTGAAAAAGTTAACTTGTGGTGTGGCATATTCAACGAACGGATTGTTGGCCCTTATTTCCTGGATAACCTGACCGGACAAAACTTTCAAAATTTTTTACAAAATGGTCTCTATGATTTTCTCATGGAATTGCCATTAGCACAAAGACAAAACTTAATCTTTCAGTTAGATGGGGCCCCCGCACACAATTCTGGGATAGTTCGGAACTTTTTAAATGCAATTTTCCCCATGAAGTGGATAGGTAGAAATTCTCCTGTGGAACCATGGCCCCCTAGATCGCCAGAAATTACCCCTTGTGACTTTTTTCTGTGGGGGCATTTGAAGAATAAAGTATATGCTACTCGGCCGCGTAATAGAGAGGAACTTTGCTTTGCAATTAGGCAAGCGTGTCAGGAAATAACTCCCCAAACTTTAAGAAAAGTGAATGTACGTTTGAGAAGAATTGTTGAAAAGTGTATTGTTTCAGAAGGTAGTTATGTTGAAAACACAAGAATCTAAAATAAAGTAATTCGTAATTTTGTTACGACTGTTACAAATAAAGAACTTATTAAAAAAAAGACTTGAACTTTTTTTTTTTGTTCAAATCAGCTCTTGAGATGTTGAAAATATGAATTAAAGGGTTTTTGGGGATGCTGATTCCGAATCTGATAAGAAAAGTTGTCTTAAATAAGCATTAATATTCATTTCTCAAAAAATCCCTTTTTTCTCTCCCCAACTTCGCACGCCAATGGTGAATGAATATGATCACTATGCCAAATGCTTCATTTTTCTAACATAAAATTACCACCAAAATCTCAAGAAAATCGCTAATAACAGATATTCGGGTGCATTGACGAAAAAAGTTAATTTATTTTTTTTTTCTCCTCAAATCAGCTCTTGAGATTTCGAAAATAAGGATTCGGGGGTTTTTGGGGATGCTGATTCTAATTCTGATAAAAATAGTTATCTAGAATGAGCCCTAATATCCTTTTCCCAAAAAACAGCTTTTTTTACCCCCCCACACCGCACGCCTATGGTCGATGAAAATGTTCACTATGCCAAAATACTTCGTTTACCTAACATATAATCACCACCAAAATTTCAAGAAAATCGCATTATTAATAACTGAGATATTAGGGTGTATTCATGAAAAGCGGGACACACTGTATATGCTGGAAACTAACAGACTCTTGAATATTTAATTTTTCGAGGTTAATGGCAACCGCAACAACAAACATTAACCTCAAATCCCAAATATAACCACAAAACAAATGTATGTGTTCTGTGGTAATAATAACTTTTGTTCTATAAGAACTGTTATTATAATTTGCGGTGTTGCCAACAATAGATTTTCATCAAAAAGCAGGCTCGTTCGGAAAATTTGAAAGTTACAAATAATATAAAAAAATTGCTTTCACGTAAAATTTTTTGATATGTTGATCCAGTGACATAGTTTCAATTATTTCTCGATGGCTTATAATCAGCCAGTAGCTATATTTTGTGGGAGAACAATATTCCCTATTTCAGAACACTTTGAAATGTGATATTTTTCTTAAATTAAAAAAGTAGAGTGGCACTAGTCGTTAAATAGACATTTTAGACTATTAACAATCGATCTAAACGAGTTTTGCAATTAATTTCTTGTAAATGTAAAGGTTCATTTTCCCGAATGAAGAAGTTAAAGGGCGCTACATTTCTATAGTGTTATGCGAAAATACTGATTTCTAACAAATCAATCAATCAAACTTTTATTGAATAAGTGTTTTTTCACAATAAATATCAGAACAAAAAAAATCATAACATTATTGCAAAATACTAGCTGATTCAACAGGTCAAACATCAGAATATGAAATGAGTAGAGCCATGAAGATGATAGCACAGACAGCTATCGAAAGCGCCCGCATGTAACATTTAGAAGCCATTAAAGTTTCATATCCTTTTTGTAAATAATGTCAATATTAGAATATATATATATATATACCTATCCACTTCATAGGAAAATTTGCATTTAAAAAGTTCCGAACTATCCCAGAATTGTGTGCGGGGGCCCCATCTAACTGAAAGATTAAGTTTTGTCTTTGTGCTAATGGCAATTCCATGAGAAAATCATAGAGAGCATTTTGTAAAAAAATTTGAAAATTTTGTCTGGTCAGGTTATCCAGGAAATAAGGGCCAACAATCCGTTCGTTGAATATGCCACACCACAAGTTAACTTTTTCACTGTATTGGTTTTTACAATGAATTACCCAATTCGGATTTTCAGCTGCCCAAAACCTACAATTTTGACTAGACACCACACCGTTTGTTGTAAACGTTGCCTCGTCAGTAAACATCATGTTCTTCAGAAAAAGTCTG
The DNA here is from genome assembly GCA_958502065.1 of Chrysolina americana. NCBI lineage: Eukaryota > Metazoa > Arthropoda > Insecta > Coleoptera > Chrysomelidae > Chrysolina > Chrysolina americana. Next base: position 101,065,871 of record OY293412.1, on the reverse strand, counting down.
TCGTTAAGATAGTTACCCTGCAACCATAAGCAAAATTCAAACCGTCGTTCAAAATCACCATTTAACAGAGTATGTAGAAATTTTGGTTTAAATGCCCTAATCCTGTTGCGTTTCAAACATCTCCATACTTTGTTTTTCGTTAAATTCATTGTCCTCGCAACTGCCCTTACAGTACCATTTGGGTTGTTTCGAAATTATGCTAAGATACGTTCGTCGTCTGGATAGTGTCTTTGATTTAAATTGTACCTTCCTGGTCTTATTTTGAAAACCGCTCCAGTCCTTGCGAACAATCTGTTGATTTTGGCAACGGTATCGTGAGAAATTGGTTCTCGATCATGATGCCTTCCATTGAATATTCCAGCAACTTGACGCGTAGATCTTTCATAATTACCAAATAAGCGGATAATCTCTACTTTTTCTCCAATTGTAAGAACTACTCTTCGGTTGTGTGCCATCTTATTAACAGTTAAGTAACACTGCTTGACTTATTGACATTTCGTACTGATTACCGATGTCAAACAAAATCTTTTGTTTCAAAGCACTCTTTCATTAATTTGCATGAAAACTCAAATCGGCAAGTGTGCGTATCTTCGGAAATACCTAAATTGTAGTATAAGGGCAGTTGCAAACGATACAGAATATAAGGAAACGAAGGTGTTTGAAATTTAATATAGGATTAGGGCATTTGAAATAAAAAGTTAGAAATAAACAATCTATTGAAAAAAAGTTAATTTAATTTTGTTTTCTAATCAAATCAGCTCTCGAGATTTCGAAAATATGAATTGAGGGGTTTTTGCGGTCGCTGATTCCAAATCTGATTAAAAAAAATGTCTAAAATGAACCCCTTATATCCTTGGAAAAGAAGTGGAGATTATCCGATTATTTGGTAATAATGAAAGATCTACGCGTCAAGTTGCTGGAATATTCAATGGAAGGCATCTTGATCGAGAACCAATTTCTCACGCCAAAATCAACAGATTGTTCGCAAAAAAAAACCGCTCTAGGTTTTCAAGACAAGACCAGGGAGGTACAATTTAAATCAAAGACACTATCCGGACGACGAACATTTCGAATTTTGAAACAACCCAATTGGTACTGTAAGGGCAGTTGCGAGAACAATGAATTCAACGAAAAACAAAGTATAGAGATGTTTGAAACGCAACAGGATTAGGGCATTTAAACCAAAATTTCCACATACCGTGTTAAATGGATATTTTGAAAGACGGTTTGAATTTGGCTTACAAGGACTTATTGAAAAATGAGTTGAATAATTTTTTATTCAAATCAGCTCTTGAGATTTTGAAAATATGAATTAAAGGGTTTTTGGGGATGCTGATTCTAAGACGAAAAAAGTTAATTTATTTTTTTTTCTCCTCAAATCAGCTCTTGAGATTTCGAAAATATGGATTGGGGGGTTTTTGGAGATGCTGATTCTAATTCTGATAAAAAAAGTTATCTAAAATGAGCCCTAATATCCTTTTCCCGAAAAACAGCTTTTTTCTACCCCCCCACACCGCACGCCTATGGTCGATGAAAATGTTCACTATGCCAAAATACTTCTTTTACCTAACATATAATCACCACCAAAATTTCAGGAAAATCGCATTATCAATAACTGATATTAGGGTGTATTCATGAAAAGCGGGTCACACTGTATATATAATAAAAGGTGAACCATGCATTGTATTATAACACTAAAAAACAATTGTATAAATAAAATGAAATATATAATATGCAACAGCACTTAACGAACAAACGACATGGAAATACTTAAAAAAAATAACTCAGTTTTATTTCCAACTAGTTTTTTTTTTTTTAATTCCCTTGTCAAGCAAACAAGGAGAGTACTTATGACGTCAAATCCATAGGGATGTACCTTTGAAAAAAGTGTTCAACAACTATTGTAATTGATTTTTAATATACTAATACTTGGGAAAAAACTAGAATTGTCATAAATAAACTCACTCTTTGACTTCATTAGGAATATCCAGCTTCTCGATGGGTATCAGTTCATCAAGCTCCTTCAATTTATGGATATAATTCAACTTCTTCCCAAACTTGGCACTGATGAGTGGTCTGAAAATCTGCGAAACGAACTTGAGGAAACTCGTAGGATGCACCAAGTACAAGGCTTTCAGATTCTTCTTGTAATTCCGGTCGAAGGCCTTGTAAGCTTGGACCAGCCATCCCAGAGAAGGTTTATTTTTGCTAGTGAGACCGTAATGGAAGTAGATCAGACTGTAGTCTTGCTTGACATAATTTTCTAAGGTGTATTTCAAGTAACTGGAAAAACAAAAAGTATGCGGGTTACAATATCAGGAAAATATCGATATTTTTATGGGATGGTGCACTTTCAAATTCTTATAGTGTAGGATTCAAAACTGCTAACCATAAAGTAAGATAAAGGAGTGCATACTGTTGATAGATTTGGAGAAAGAAACAATCTTTTTCTACTTAGAAAGAGTTTTTGCACTAATTATAAACAACAATTGAAATTACAGAAAACACACTAATTTTCAAATATTACATACCTCAAGAGAAGACTGTGATCAACTTCTTTCACAGGAGGCAACTTACAAGCATACACTACTATTACTTTCCTGCCATCTGAATCATCCCCTTTCACATCCACAATTCCGAGTCTTGCTATCTCAGAAAACCTCTCTGGAGGAGTATCGCCTACTTCGGGGTACGAGGTGGAACAAAACATCAAACTGTCCAGATTTTCCTCGCAAACATCGGCAAGCTCCTCCTCGAAATCTTCATCGGTAAAATCCGAAATAGGGGAGCCCATGTTATTGGATTCTATCCGAAGTAAATCAACTGGAATACATGGTATACTCGAGCATACGTATAGGTGTTGTTTGAATCTGATTTTTCTTACCTGTTTGTGCTAATACGTCTGGACTCTGGTGCAATTCCGAGTCGTCAAACTCGAGATTAGGTTCATAATCGTGGTAGTCCGACAAACTTGGATACGGCTCATCATTATCTCCCAGATTACTAGCTGATATCAAAAGATAAGATAATTTCAATAGAATACATGTTTGTAAACAAACAATACACACCTGGGCCCGCTCTGGTAGGGGTGAGTTGGCTTGTGTCCATTTTCCAGGAGTTTTTTGCAAATCACATAGCTATGACACGCCCTAACAAGCCACCACTTTCATTTTTTATTGCTCTAGTTTCTAGGAGCGAATTACAGAGTTTTATATGGATTTAGTATATTCAAAAAACGGATCAAGATGCCTATTCTGCCAATATTTTTTCTCTGCAGATTTACAATTGTTTGACATTTGACAATCTGACATTTGGTCATGGTCATTAACCGATAGCCGCTTTCTATTCGAGAGTTTCAAGCTCCGGGCTAGCTCAATCATTGGCTGGAAAATGACATCTGTCAAAATCCACCAATAGTAAGTATGGAATAAGAAGCCGGTGCTTGAAACTCTCAAATCTCAAATAGAAAGCGTGTATTGGCAGGCCCAAGCACAGAATAGATAGGGTTCCAACAATTATACAAGGAGTGACGCCATCTGCTGATGGACCCACTCGTCCGCCAATGATACTCCCATAAGATTGATCGACTATACACTTTTAGACAATACGTGTATGTACATTTCACTAGTGCTTAGGAAAGAAAACTAGCTAGTAATAAATTAAACTTGATGAAATTGATATGAAATTTTTGTAATATCTATCTAAAATCTTTGTCTCTGGCTGTTCTGATTAGAATAATTCCCTACATCCAGTGGCGCACCCAGAATTATATTTTGGGGGGGGCACACGGTCCTAAAATTGCGCCGCAGGCAATTTTTTTTACAGTCAAGGTTATGTTTATTTCAGAATAGCGATAGAATGCTATTTATTTTCAATTCGCTTAACAATTGTGGGAGAAATAGTGGCTTGTCTGTAGGAGTTCGGGGAGGGCTGTGCCTCCTGGGTGCGCCACTGCCCACATCTCAATCTTTCTCTCAGACAAATCAGTTTTCTGCCCTATCCACAACGATTATTCGTGTACAACATTTTCGACTCTACTTTCGAGTATTTCTACTGGATAACAGGAAATTTGGATTTTTGTCATAAAAACGTAAGTAAAAGAAAGACGTTTAAACCTCACGTACTTTAAAAACCCTCCTTGGGCATGCATGTATCTGAATCGGCTTTTACAAGAAACGTTTGAAAATATTGACTATAGCGATTATTCAAGATTTCCGATATTTTCGAATTTTATTTGAAAAGTATCAATGCCATAAAATATCCAATCAGAAAATTATCTACAATCGTATCGAATATTAAAGATTATAATATTGATATGCACGAACATTGTATAGTATCGCCTTTCCCAATGAAAACCTCATGATTTAATATTCCGAATATCATTTGCTGTTTGCACTATCCGTACTTAAAACAATGTAAATATTTTGTCAATTTGTGGAGAAAATTTATAATTAATAATTTCCATTTCACCATAAGTAGCAGATATAAAGAGGAGACATAATCAACACAACTGCGAGTGATGATAATTTCTCTCTTCTGAACACATTTTTGCGGTTCAGTGTATTTATGTCGTAGGATTGCAGTTGGTACAATCGATAGAAATATTCACTAGTGAATAGGTAATTCATATTATAATGGGGCTTCACGTGTATGTGGGAAATTATAATAAATATGAAAGCGGGACACCTTCTTAAAATTTGCATCTTTTCTCCGATTTCGAGGAACTTTATTTTGAATTGTAGAGCTCAAAAAACTGTGCTTTCAGACAAAATATCATTTTCTTTCTACAAAAACCATAATGCCTGCTGCGTGCATTATTAGAGATTACATTTCAAAAAATTGTATTAACGATTTCTTTACGTTAAATTTAAAATCATCATGGGGAAATAATCCTTATTGACAATTCTGTGTCGAATCAAAGAAGTTTTTATTGTGAGTTAATTCACAGGTATCTGATATAATTATAATAGTATATTAAAGTATAAGTGGATAAAAAGGTCTTTTAAACACGCGCGATTTTTCGAGTACGACGGCGCAGTGGAGTGCTCGTGAAGTGTTTGAAAGATCAGTTATCCACGAATACTTTACGTTGTTTTTTTCAATTTGTGTACTTTGAAATCATAAATACTGGGTTTCATTATTACAAATAATGGAAATAAGAACTTATAATGTTAAATGGTTGAATTCGTGATGTGACATCAGTATTGGTATTGGTATTGGTATTGGTGAGTATGGATGGTGATTGATGCGCTGCGACCTGATTAGATCTATTGTGCCCCATCTTCTTCTGCTGTCACAAGATGTTCTTGTTTACAGCAGCCCTTCAAGTCCCAATTCCTTCAGGAATTTTAGGATTTTGAGGGGGTCTGCTCGTGGTATTTCTCCCACGGTCAGCTGGTGTGATCCCAGTATATTCAATCTTTTGTGATGTACAGCGTAACACTCCATCAATATATGGTGGGGTGTTTCTGGGTGTTCCCCACATAATCTGCAGGTGCTGTCCTCCTCTAAGCCTAGCTTCCTCAGGTGTTCTTTGAGTCTGCAATGCCCCGTTAGAAATCCCGTGATTGTCTTTAGACTAATTTTGCTGAGGTTAATCAGTGTCTTTGATCTTGCTCGGTTGAAATTTCCGAGGAGATCTTTGGCCTGCCTCAGCCCTGGAAGTCTTAGCCAGTATGTTGCTCTCATTGCTTCTTCAGCTTTATTGAGTTCTTCTCGGAAGTAATATTTTCCAAGTCCGCAGAATGGTTCTGGCCCGATCAGTGGCGTTGCTGCGCCTTTCCGTGCCAGGGTATCTGCTTGTTCGTTGCCCTCTACTCCGGCGTGCCCTGGCACCCAGAGGAGGGTCACCTTATTGTTCCTGCCCAGATCATTAAGTTTGTCTAGGCATTCCCAAACCATCTTCGAGTTGATGTTGCAGGAGCTCAACGCTTTGATGGCTGCTTGACTATCGGAGAGGATCACGATTTCCTGGTTCCGGTATTTCCTATTGAGGTTGAACTGAATGCACCTTTCTATGGCGTGAATTTCCGCTTGGAAAATGCTGGGGAACTGGCCCATGGGTTCAGAGTATTTGGTGCGAGGCCCAAAGACCCCTGCTCCAGTTCCTTCGGGAGTTTTGGACCCGTCCGTATACCATGTTAAGGTATTCTTCCCCAGTGCTCGAATCGATTCTATGTTCCATTCTCGCTTGGTGTTTAGTTCCGTTCGAAAAAGTTTCTCGAAACTAAATTTCTTGGTAATTTCGTCAGTTGGGAGGTCGGCAAGGTGTGCACAGTTGGTAGGGGTTAAGCCCCTCGCGCCGTGTGCTGTCCCTATGAGTCCGACTTTAGCCAACCTGAGGTTTGCCTCCCAAGCAGTTCTCTTCACCATTATGTGGAGAGGAGTGAGGTCCAGAATGACCTCTATTGCTGCTGTTGGAGTCGACCTCATTGCTCCTGTTATACAAAGACATGCTAGTCTTTGCACTTTTTCCAAGATCTTCTTTGTTGTGGCGAGTTCGGTTCTGCCTTGCCATGCTACTGCCCCGTAGGTGATCATAGGTCTCACTATCATGGTGTACATCCATCGCAGTACTGATGGGTTACATCCCCATGTTTTTCCTGCAATGTTCCTGCACACCATCAGTGATGATTTTGCCTTATTAGCGATCTTTTCTACGTGTCTGTTCCAGAGTAGTTTTGAGTCTAGAGTAAGTCCTAGATACTTCACCTCTTGCTGCCATTCTAAGTCTGCTCCGTCGAGGCGAACAGTCCTTAGGTGCTGAACCTTTGTTCTTCTAGTGAATGGTACTACTGTGGTTTTTGATGAGTTAATTCTCAGCCCCACAGAGAGGCACCATCTTCTGGTTGTCTCTAGCTCTCTTTCTATGAGATCGCAGAGGGTTCCTTCGAATTTGCCTTTGGCCATGATGACTATGTCGTCCGCATATCCAAGGCAAGTGACTCCGCTCCCGGTCAGTGTTCCGAGTAGTTCGTCTACTACGAGACTCCACATCAGAGGTGATAGTACCCCTCCTTGTGGGCACCCCCTGTTTGTGCTGATCCGAAAGCTGCTCTCACCCACTTTCGTTTCAGCTGTTCTTGTGGCCAGCATTTGGCACATCCATCTGGATGTGGTTCTGTCCACTCCCTTGTTCATTAGGGCCCTCTTTATTGCTTCATGAGAGGTGTTGTCGAATGCCCCCTCTATGTCTAAGAAGGCGCAAATGGCCATTTCTTTGTGCTCAAGTGATCTCTGGATGCTTTCGGTAAGCACGTACAGAGCGGTTTCCGTTGATCTGCCCGCCCTATATGCATGCTGCCCGGAGTGCAATGGCACTCTCTCCAGTATCTCAGTTCTGATGTAGTTGTCTACCGTCTTCTCCACTGTCTTCAGTAAGAAGGATGAGAGACAGATTGGTCTGAATGACTTCGGGAGGGTAGGGTCCTTCTTTCCCACTTTGGGAATGAAGGTTACCCGTGCTCTTCTCCAGTTGTTCGGTATGTACCCGAGTGCCAGACTAAATCTGGCTGCTTTAATGATGTACGGCAGTAGTTCCGTTTGCCCTTTTTGTAGAAGAGCCGGAAATATACCGTCAACTCCTGGTGACTTGAATGGTTGGAAGGATTCAATTGCCCATTTCACTCTTTGGGGAGTGCATATGGTCTTTGCTACTTCCCAGTCTTCTCGTTTGGCTCTGCCTGGTTCTTCCAGTGATCTGTCGGATTCAAATGGTATGCTGCCTGGAAAGTGCGTCTCCAGTAAGAGGAGAGCTCGTTGCTCTTCATCCTCTGTATAGCTACCATCTGTTCTTCTGAGTGACATAGGTCCTTGCTCTCTGCCCCTCGCCATGGTTTTGTATAACCTGGATGCTGCAGGGCTTGATGTGATTGTCTCACAAAAGCTCCTGAAGCTGTTCCTCTTGGCTTTCCTTATCTCTTTATTATATTTTGTCAGCCTTTCGGTGTATCCCTGCCAATCTCCGCCCCGCTTGGCTTTGTTAAATAGCCAGCGGACTTCGGATCTCAGATTTGACAGGTGTTCGTTCCACCAAATGGTTCCACTGTGGGATTTCTTTTCTTTTATGGGGCAACTGGATTCGTATGCATCCATAATTGCCCCGTTTACCGCCTCTAGGGTCTGCTCAAATTCGACGTGACTGTTGCCGTTGAACTTGATCTGTTCTAGGTTACATTTTAGATTGGTGGTGTATTTTTCCCAATCTGTGTTTCTAGGGTTTCTGGTGAAGGTTGTTTGTGTCTCAAGCCCTTCCACGTTGAACATAATGATTCTATGGTCTGAAAGAGAGGGTTCTTCTGAGACCCTCCAGTTCCTTACCATTCTACTGATGCTCGGGCTGCCGAGCGTTAAATCTAATACTTCTTGCCTAGCCCTAGTTACAAAGGTGGGGACACATCCCACATTGAGTACATTTAGGTTAGCCGCGAGTATGAATTCTAGCAATTGCTCACCTCTTTGATTGGTGTCCGTGCTGCCCCAGATGGTGTTGTGCGCGTTGGCGTCGCAGCCCAGCAGGAGGGGTAGATTGCTCCTACTGCAGTAGTCGGATAGCCTCTGTACTTCTTCTGGTGGTGTTTGCCCATCTCCAGCGAAGTATCCTGAGGCTATTACTATGTCGAGGAGTGAGTGCCTTGTGCGGATCTTGGCCCGAACCGGCACTAAGTCCCTCGTCATGAATTCTGAAAGACAAATATAATTAATATTATTTCTGATCAGTATGCAAGCTCTGGGGTTGTCACTTCTGACATCCCAGATCACCATACCTTCTTTGTTCGGCAGTCCTCTGATCTGCCCCCTGTTGACCCAAGGTTCTTGGATCAACACAACTCCCAAGTTTGTCCCGGCGAACACCCTCGATAAGGCGGCAGATGCCCCCTTAGCGTGATGAGCGTTCACCTGGGCAACCCTGACGTGGGTAGCCATTGCTACACGTGAGTTGGAGTGCTTGCCTCCTCATCATCCAGCAGCATTTGCTCTTCTTCGCTGGGAGTCACCGTGGTGTCCTGGTCCACGCTCCCAGTCGATTCTGTTTCGCCTGCTGGGTCTTCTACAGCCCCAGGGTCCGGTGTCTTGCCCGCCTCTTCTTCCTCCTTCTTCTTGCTTGAGTCCTTGCGGAGGCCATGAACGGGGATTTTCCCGAACCTGAAGAAAATGGTGTATCCCATTTTCCTGATGGCCTCGCAGGACTCGTCGTCAATGCCAATGTTTAGTAACTGGCCGTTGCCTTCTTTCTTACTTCCCAGTACTTTCCACAACTGGGTGTGAAGCCCCATGTTTTGTGTACTTACCAGGGCTAGCAACTTCTCCGTTTCAAAGTTCGAGCTCCTGGGAAAGAACACAGTGATGGCGTGCGCCCTTGGGATGTCCTCTCCCACGCACGCCATCAGCTCTGCACCCCTCCAGTTGCTCAGACTGGGGGCATTTGCCCTCAGCCAGTCTGCCGTCTCTTGGGTGACACAGTCTACCACAAGCGTGCTTGGGCGAAAGTGGATTCCTCCAAACTGGAGTTTACACTCTGCACCCAGCACCATCTCCTGCACAATGGCGTCTTCAAGTGCTGTGAGTTGCTCAGCACTCAGCGTCTCCCGTGGATAGTTTTTGGGGAGGACTGCAACTTTTATCATGCTCACTGCTTCAGCATAGCTGGTGGCTTGCCCAGTTTGCTTAGCAGTGGCGGTGCTGCTTCCCGCTTCAGTCTTCCTCCTCTTAACATTCGGACGTTGAGGGGGTGTTTGGGTTTTGGGGCCCCTCTTCTCCGTCTGTTGTGGAGGTTGCTCCTGAGGCCTTTTCCTCTCGACGGCTTTCCTTCTTGCTTCCTCAGGTGTCAGGCCCTGTTCAAGGAAGCGAAGGTACCATCTTACTCCTGCCCCGCTAAGACCTCTTCTTAGCGGATCATCGATGCCTCCAGGCTTGCCTGGAGGTGGCAGATCTTGTTTCCTCCGATTTTTCTTGGGAGGTTTCTTATGGGAAGTACCTTTGCCGGATGCTTGCTCCGAAGGTTTTTCCTCCTTTTTCTTTTTCGCTCCCTCTGCTTCCCGAGGTGATTTCGGTGAGTGGGAGCTGCCAGGACGCTCTTGAGCATCCTGGGTTGCGGTGAATTCCCGCGATTCACTTTTAGTTTTTTCTTTATCCATGTTGGTCCCACGAATAGCTAGGGAACTAGGAGTCGACCACGCCGGAGCCCCGCACGGCGTGGCAAGGCTGGTACTCGTGCAGGTCGCCTGGTATGCACGAGGCTCCGTTCAAGGCGGTGCTCTCCCACCGCCATGCATCCACGGGCACGGGTCGCGTGACACCTTGGATTGGAGGGTTGCTCAGCGCCACCTTATTTTATTCGGTGGTAACCTACGACGTGCCTGTGGGTCGCACAGTGCACGCCGCAGGCCGTCCGGCTATCCGTCACCTGCCGACGCTGCTAGTAGCCACCCAAGCCCTAGACATCAGTATACCTTTCGTTAAAGTTTTGCATTTGTTTGTAATATTTCATTGGACGTTACAAGGTACTCCTGTCTGTGCCATGGTAACTTTAAAAAACGCGCGTTTTTGAAAGTTAATTTTGCACACGCTGAGGCGTGCTTTAAATAGGCAAAAAGGGGCACCAATTGAAAAAAAGTAAAATAAATATCGACTTGTGAAAAATTGTGGATTACGTAATCCAATCTTCCGCAGAAATATTGCAAATTATTTGGCAAATAAAATAAAGGAAAGAACTTATTTATTCTGATCAATTAACCATGGAACGAATGAAACAATTGAAAAAAATATTTGACAAACGTCTAATATTATCCTCAAACGACACTGCGATTAGCCACCAGATTTGTACGCGGTACATTTTCAAACTAATTTCCCAATTCTGAATCGATTGGCGTTCGCAGAATTGCTCTAATTTCAACCGTTCTCAAGTTGATATTTGTCACTTTATTCTGACCTGAAGAAGAATGAGTCATTATTATTTTTGAGTAATGTGTCCACAATTTTTGACATTCAATCAGCATTTAATTAAAATACTAAATAAACGATTCGCCTAGGGAGGTCATTCCAAATGTTACAATCTCCAAATATTTTGAAACAACATCAAGTTCAGTCTTCTAGTCTTTGATCCTTACGATGTTTCAACTGAAGGTGAGTCCAAAAATGCGTTCAAACGTATTAATTCAGTTTCGAAATCACATATTTATTATACAGTATATATACGCATTCCGAAACATTTCAAATGATATCACCATAACTCACATATGTTACGAAATTTTAATCAAATCGGTGAATTTTTAATTCATGATCTTTACTCATCGTTTATTAATTGAATATTCTATATCTGCTAATGCTTTTCAAATTTATAATACAGGACGGACAAACAATCATCAATTCACACACATTCACCTCCAAAGTTTCTTTAAGTCTATCATACAGTGTGTGCTATTTCAAGGCCTACTAAATGGGTCGAAATTTCGAAAAGGACCATCAGGCATTTTTTTTTCGCAGTTACATGGTTGTAATCGTTTCAAGGAGTTGTTTTTAGTTTGAGCAATAATAACAATAAATCAAAAGTTGAAGGCGAGTATCTAATTGAAGAACAACAACCTATAACTGAAATAAATGGAACAGTTTCCTCAGATATTGGTGTCCCCTTCACCGTCTATAAATTTTTCATAACACTGTCTCAAATTTTGGCTTCAATTGGTCTGGTGTTATTTCACCACACTTTTACCTTATCCTCTCCTTCAATTCGTTCAAGTTTTGTGGTCTGTTTTAATGAACACTCTCTTCCAAATATCCCCACAGAAAAAAATCAAAGGAGTCAGGTCTGGTGATCGAGGGGACCAACAAATAAAAGGACTGCTCCTCCAAATCCATCTTCCTTGAGATGTCTCATCAAGACCTATCCGTAGAGCAGTCACACATTATGAATAAAATTTTTGCGATCTTCAATGGTCAGTACTTTCATGAAATACAAGTAATTTGTAGCAAAAATTATAAAACCTTTCACCATTTAGTGTTTGTTCAAAAAGCACTGGTCCTACTATACGGTTTTTTATTATTCCAACCCAGACATTGATTTTTCGTGAATTCCTACTGTCTTTTTGCATTTATCACCCAGTGTCGATTCTCCCTTGTCCAGTACCTGAAGTTCTTGTGAAGCGTTTTGAGGATAACTGTCGAAATTATAACAAAGAAAAATCAGATAATCTATTTTCAAAGCCTGCTATGAAAAATATAGTGTCTAGCTTCTTGATCTAATGGTTCTTCTCGAAATTTTGACTCATTTAGCAAAGCATAGTAGTATTCTATCAGTCTAGATTTTCAGCATCTTCCATAAACTTTGTCCTCAGGGTCAATTAAAGAATTGGACAAGGATTGGGGTGCACCGTGACTTAAATTAAGTTCACGGGATTGTATACCATTTACCACAAGGTGTTGTGTTCTGGCAGTTGAAATAGTTGTTTATGGTACTAGTGTGTGTTATTTTGAAAATAAATCTGGCGAGAAAGATTTATAAATTCTCAAGTGACTAAGGAAACAACATACGAGTGGCATACAATGTTGTAAGAATAGTTGTAAACTAAACTTCGCCCAATAAAAGACGATTCATTATTATTATTATAATGTTTTATCCAACAAGTGGAAGAAATCGTTTTTTTCTATGAGATGATAATTAATAAGTTATGTGATCAAATCACAGCTACTTACGTCTCAGTACCCTATAAATGTCAGAATGACTTGACACTGACTTTTTTACATTTTGGTCAGAGCAGGTTGTTTGTTTGGTTGCCACGGGTATGATTAAGATGCCTAAAAACCCTGGTGTGCGGACTCATACCTGTAAAACTGTAGGATAAAACGGTGGACATCCGCTTGCTTGATAATGAGAAAACAAATGAAATCGCGGTCTATTTTTCAAAAATCCCGCGATACTTCGTGAACCGCCACCGTCGGTTTACTTGTTAGGGTGAATTTTCATGAACAGAAGTTTCAACTATTATGCACGAGCATGAATGAATAAAACAACATTATCATTCAAATTTACAGAATCACTGTCCGCAAGCAGCTTTATTAGTTAAATTTTGGACTTATTATATAATTTTTATTTTGCTGATATGCAATTTACTGGAATAAATAATAATCACACATTTCACATAAAAGTATTGAAATTCAGCTGCATGGAAATTCACCTTTAGAACCTGTCAATCTTGTGCTTGTGCCTATGTGACATCTGCCCAACATGCGCATGCGCAAGTATCTGTGCCATTGTATCCGAGTTTTCCTTTTAAAGTTCTCTATAATAAAGTATATATTATAAAGTAATAATTTTGTAGCTTATTTTGAGTTTAATTGCTTTTCAGAAGTGTAATGAGTTGTGTGTTACAATGGTCTTTCGCTATTTTAAAAACTGTTTGTCACGTAATAGTGAAGATGTTTCTTTTTTTGTGCAATTCTTTCTCGACAGAAAATTTATTTTTGGAGGATCTAACCACACTGAAAGGATTTTACGAAAACGAACGGTAACATAAGAAAAGCTGAACAAGCTTGATGATATGCAAAATTGATAGATTTCAGTAGAAGTGGTGATTTTTTTTCTTTGTCACGAACTTTCGCAACTTGAACTTATGGAATATTTAAAGAAACGGTAGAGTATAACAACACGCACCCAGTTGATTGAATCGATTTGAAAAAATGTTTGCCATGTTTATTAGAGCATGGCGAGTTAAGAAATAAAATGTAAGTTCCAAAGTATATTTTACAGATTTTAAGTAGTAGGTACTCACTTTCGGTACTAGACATAAATGAATTATTGTGTTATCTCTCTGAATTTTGTCCACACAAAAACGGATTACGGTCAACTTATTTAGGAAAATAATACAAAATACAGAAAAATTAAGAAACGAACATCATTAATAGTCAATAATATTGCACTACGAAATTTTTGATTCTGCCACAACTATTTTGACTTTCAAACGGTATTTACATTATTTAAAAAAAATATCACATTTTGTGTGGTGATATTTTTCAAAAAATTTGGTCTTCCACTTCGAGTATGGAAACTATATTGCTTTAGAATGATATTTAAGTTTATTGACATTCCGTCAAATTCAATCAACAACAATCACAATCACTATGTCCCTGGAATATTGACATGAGGACGAGGCGCCATCTCTGGATCCGATACAAAAATACACCACGATTTCATTTGTTTTGTCTTCAAAGAAATCTAAACAAAATCTAATCAGTCGACTCACCAGGGTTTTTATGCATCTTAGGAATGATAAATTGTTAGCAATTTCCCTGCAGAAAAGGGAAGCTTTTTTGAAGAAAAAAACGTACTTATAGAAAATGGAGGAAACCGATGAAAATTACGTTCCTGAGGATAACCTTACGGAAGCGGAAGAAGCAGAGATGCAGATTTTGCTAGAAAAGTCCCGAGATGCTTACGACAAGGAGTTCAAAATGTTTGCAAAAAAAAAATTTGCCGCATCGTCGCTATCGACCAAATACTCGATGCTTCGCTCGACTATTCACCTTTATAAAAAATCGACATTTTAAAATATGGCAAACTAACGAGCTTTTTGAAAAGCAACTCACAGGGATACAAACCAAAGAAGAACAAGACATTAGAACGACCAGAAATAGAGAAGTTTTTGAACGAAGCTCCCGACGACGAGAACTTGTTGATGAAAGTGACTTTGATGATGGGGATAAGCGGTGCTTGTAGAGAAAATAGAAAATATTCAAGACAAAGGGAAATATTTTCACGTAGTTTTGCCAGACTGTAAAAAAAAAGAAATCGAGAAGTTTCACCATACTTGAAGAAGGATTTCCAGTCAAGCCGATCAATTTGTGTAAAAAGTACATGTATCTGAAACCAAAGAATACTAGTTCTAGCAGCTTTTTTGTGTTTTACAAAAATGGGAGGTGTACCAGACAGTGTGTGGGAATAAATACGTTGTCGAAGATACCTTCAAGAATTGCAATGTTTTTGAAATTGAAGGAACCATCGCTCTACACCGGTCACTGCCTGAGAAGGTCTTCGGCGACTCATTTGGCCAATACAGGGGCTAACATGACTACTTTGAAGCGTCACGGAGGATGGAAGTCCTCGACGGTAGCAGAAGGATACCTAGAAGAATCGGTGCCCAACAAAATACAAATTGCAGAAAAAATACAAGGTTCTAATTTGTCGGCGTCTTCCAGCACTATCAGCAGCTGTACCGATTTGGGAGCGTCTGGTTCCAATGATCCAAAGAATTTTTTAATGACTTCTAATACGAATAAAGCGTGAGCGTTTTCCTTTAATTTCAATATCAATATGAATTCTGCTTGTAATAGAAATAAATAGAATACTACCTACTTTAAAAATATGAACGTGAGTTATAATCCACTAGTGTGTTATTTGATAGTTTACTTGTCTAAAATGACTTCGAAAATGACTTCGATAATGACAGCCATAACAGTCATGTGTTGGATAAAATAATTCAATAAATGAACAAGCATTTTGATTGAATCCAAAATATTTAAGTCTTTATTTTCGCCTTTGTATATTAAATTTTTAATGTCCCAAATTGTATTTCCGTGTACATTTCGGCAAATAAACATAATTATTATTAATGTTATGAACAAAAACGCACGAATTGTCTCATAATGAGAACGAATAATGTGTTTACCCTTTCCCACACACTGTTCTGAAATAGAAAAACTGTCAAACCATAATAATAATAATAATAATGATTTTCATCATTATTTCATCAAATATGCTACAAAAAAAAATAAATAAAATTAAGACAAATAGTATTCAGAGACATATCGATGATGAAAAAGCCGAAGATCAGCGGTATTGGTTGTACCTACAGGTAGATGCGCACAATTGCTGCTTTTCATCTTGAGCTGTGCGAAAAACAAAAAACAAAAAAAAAACACGATAATTCCAGGAAAAAATTGCTATCAGACGAACACAATTCAAAAGAAGATTTATTCTTTAACTTAGTCTAGCGCGGCATTTGGATGAAAACAGACGAGGTTAATACCTCTAGAGAGGATTGTTTTGGGCTTGAAGTAATATTTTTTTTATTCTTTTTTGAATTTTTGTGTTGATAGCGATTTGATTTTTTTTGGGAGGCCATTATGTATTTTCATAATTTGAAATGTGAATGATTCTGTGAGGTGACCTGGGCAGGATATTAGATTATTAGAACTAACACCTGTGGACTCCAGATCTGAAACAAACTCTTTCATAGAGATAGGGAGGAGATTTGTTTTTTAAATTTTTTTGATAAAGACAGCAAGTGAGAAGATTTCTTCTGTTAGCCATATTGAGCCATTCTGTTTCAATTACCTTGTGGGATAATGGTGACTTCTCCGGATGCCGTGTATTAATCTCAGTCACGAATTCTGAAGGACTTGTATTCTTCTGATATTGTTACTACTGAGAAATGGTCCATACACACTGGCGCAGAAGTTGAAACGCGAGAGCACCAGCGAATCGCAGAGCAGAATTTTATGTTTCTTTGAGAGGTACTGACGTGAATGATACAACATTTTCAGGTTGGCGTAGGCCACACCTAAACAGCTATTTACATGTTTTTCAAATTTCAATGTATGGTCTACTGTTAAGCCAAGGTTCTTTTCGTTGTCTTTTATTGGTATAGGGATGCCGCTAACTAGTATCTCAACCGAATTTAAGATTAGATTTCGTTTTTTAATTGTCCGAAAACTAACGCTGAACTTTTTTTTGGATTTATAAGAAGAGAATGCTTATTTGCCACGCTTATCAGATTGGAAATATCTTTATTAATGAGCTGGAGATTAGGAAATAGATTATCAGCATTGAAAGAATGATAAATCTGCGTATCGTCTGCGTAGAAATGAGAATTACAAGTTGTCAGACAGTCGGCAAAGGAAGAGGTGTATATGGTGAACAAGAGAGGTCCCAGAATCGAACCTTGGGGCACCCCGGAGGATAGTGTCAGTGGGAGAGAAATTGTATCTTCAATTTTGACTACCTGGGATCTGGAGTGGAAATAATTTTTAAAAAACGATAGGGCAACATCTCCAAAGCCGATGTGCTTCAAAATCGCACACATCAAGACATGGTTAATAGTGTCGAACGACTTGGAAAAATCTAAAAGCGTTAAGACCGTAACTTGCTTTTTATCATACGCTCTTAAAATATCGTCAGTGATATTTAGAAGTGCAGTTTCACAACTATGCTTTGGTAGGAATTAGATTATGTTCATTCACGTAGTGGCGTATTTGATTTTCTACTACCCTTTCGATTATTTTAGATAATATGGGCAGTAAGCTTATAGGCCTTAGATCTTTAGGCTCTGTGGGAACTGATTTTTTTGGTATAGGGAGTACGATAGCTTGTTTCCAGCAGCTGGGAAATTGGCCTGTCGATAGACAATAGTTGACAATGTGACAAATGTGTGTGATTATATAGGGACAACAATGTAGTAACAGTTTTATATTAAGACCGTCTATACCAGTTGCTGCAGTTTTGATATTATATAGAATGTCTTGCACCTCGTGAGGCTGTACAGGATGAAATGTGAATTTGGGAGAATTGTTCATTTTGAGTGCGTTGTCATAAAAGTGTAACAATTCTGAGCAAATATCAATTTTATGGATTCCATTGACATAGTAGCCATTTAATGCATGAACATCTGCAAGGGTCTCAGGGATTGGATGGTTCTTTTTTTTGCGAATTCCAAGAGTATTTAATTCTTTCCATAGTCCATTGCTGTTTGCTTTCTGAAGTCTAAATTGAAAATATGCTTCTTTTTCGTTCCTGAAGGCGTTAGTTGTGAAGTTTCTTAGTTGTTTTTAATAATTAAAGTGTTCTATATTTGTTATTCGGCGCCATTTAATTTCTGCTTTATCATGCCATGGGCAGCGATTTTTGTTACTTTAATTTTTTTTTAAAGGAGCGTGGATATCGAATAGACTAAGGAGTAATGAGTTTAGGAAATTAACTTTATCAGTGGCATCTGGTATAGTGAAAATTCTTTCTAAGTTTGACTGGCGGAGGTCTTGATCAAAAGCATCTTGTGAGAAATTTTTGAAACTACGTATTGTCTTATACAATGGCAAAGTTTCATTTTTATGTATATTGATATGGAGAGAAGTGAGGTCGTGGTCTGAGATGTGACCCATATTAATGACTTTAACGTCATGTACAAGTTCTGCATTGGAGGATATAATTAGATCTAAACAAGTTGCGGAAGTTAAGGTTATGCGGGTTGGTTTATTCACATGTTGAGACAAGTTGAACGATTCAAGGAAGGAGAGGAATTTACGTTGTTCGTTACTAGCTTTGAGTATATCAACATTGAAATCTCCTAGGCAAAATAGCTCCTCGTAGGAAGGAAGTAGTAGAGATATTTCAGTTTCCAGAATGTTCAAGAATTCATTTAGAGGGTAGTTTGGTGGGCGATAAACTACACCTAGGGCAATTTTGTGATTATTTGATTTGAAAGAAATCCATTGCTGCTCGATAAGGAGCGTATGGAATGAAACATTATTCTTGATGTATGCAGCCACACCCCCTCCTCTTTTGTTAATGTTACGATCGTTTCGGACTAATTTGTATTCGTCAATAGTTAGAAATTCATCGGGAGTACTGTTTCTTAACCACGTTTCTGTCAGAAATAAAACATCATCTTATTGATTTTCAACCAAATGCTGCTGTACTAAATCTATTTTTGGGAATAGGGATTTTGTGTTCATCTGAGCTACGTGAAGTGACATTTGAATGAAAGTTTAGTAAACAATTGTATAATGAAAACGTATAAAGTGAACAAGAGAAAAAAAAAGACAAAAAAGCGAAAATCCTTGAGAGAAAATAATTCGTTTAGCGATTTTTGCTTCTTGTTTGGTACTTTGTAAGGTCTTGTTGTTAATGATAACCTTATTTCTGAGCAGAATATAGTTCAAATTTTTTTTCTTCGCTTCAGACTTTGCGTTCAGCTTGCTCCGAAATAGTTAGATCATGAGTGATTGCGATTCCCGTACCTTGAAGTTTTTTTGAGTTGGCGATTATTTTCTTCTTGATTTCGTATCTGATAGGATGATAGGGCGGTTTTTTCCGTTCCTTTCATAGACTTTTCCTATTCTGTAGGCTGTGTTGATATCCGTTTCGAGAATGTCCACATCGAGTTTTTCTCTTGTGAACTGTAATATAGTTTCAACTAAATTCTCATTCTCATCTTCTTGAACTCCAAAAATAATCAGATTGTTCTCTTTAAGCAGTCTGTTGGTCTTTTCATTCTCCCAGTTCAATACAGCATTTTCTTCCTCGAGAGTTACAACTTTTTTTTTTAATCAGTTCTAACTTTTTATTCACGTTTTGCAATTCAGTTTTTATCACCTTGATGTCCTCTATTATTTCGGCATTTTGGTTCTTAATGGTTTCTAGTAATTCCTTAAGTTCATTACCCATTATATTATATGACTTCTGTTTTAATTTTCATAGTTTTCGCTCATTTTAAGGACATTTTATCGCGGATGTGATAACGGATCACCCTGTAACTTATCAATCGTCTTTTCAGCAAGTTTCTCTCATAGTGAGTTCCGTGAATACGGATTCTTGAATATTAAACACGGAGGTAACGAACTATTGCCCAAAATGGGTCAGATGATTAGAATTCACTCTAGCGTACTGCAGATGCTCTGAGATTATCTGAAGGAGAAAGGATAAGTTACAACGACAAAGCGAGAAATGTTTTATGGCTATATAACTTTACTGGTTGCGAAGGCCGGAGACTTAGTTGGTTACATTACTGTGTTGGTTGTTGTATATCGTGAAGTGCCAAGATGAGGTTCGATTTTCTTGTGAGTACACTTCAGTTATTTTCGAATCCAGTTGATGCATTTTTGAGGCTCCCAGTTCCCAAACCGCGAAAAAAATGTTAAATAATTTTTTATATTGAAATATTTGAATCATAACTCACATTAAAACAGTCATACATTCAATAATAATAATATTTACATGATAGAACATAAGAATACGTAAAATTTACACTGTACATTTTCAAATGATCACAGAAGTTGAATATGTACCTAGAAAGGTTTCAAACAACTTGTCCAGGGCAAGTTCATGAGATAATTATACAAATAAATTTGTTTTTTTTTCGGTTTTTCGGTCTTAATTGGTCAATTGCTTCATAGTAAACGACCAGAGAGAGAATCCTAAAAAAAAACAATCCAAAAATAGCAATAAGTGCAGACCATATCCATGAGTTCTACTGGCCACAGTCAAATCGTAGAAAGCGATAAAAATATATCAATATTTATTCTGGAGTGCCACAAGGATCGGTTTTAGGACCGACTCTTTTTCTTATATATATACAGCGTGATTTACGTAGGCCGTGCATTAGAAGTTTTTCAACTTGCAGTTGGACTAGAAACTTTAAATTTGGTATGCTGTCATAATTGATCATGTGCGTTCTACCTCAAATGTTTTTAGTCCTACAATTATACAGGGTATGCCAAAAGTCGGTACCAACTTTCTTATTTTAAATGGAAACCTAATGTTTTTTTGTCATGGTTCGATTGGCTTTCTGATTATGACTTCAGACAACCTAAGTTATGTTTACTCATCTATCACAGTTTTTGAGATACGTCCATGTTTCTGAAAAAAAATACGGCTGTAGTAGTTTACGAAAACACGTGTAGCCCTCAAACTGTTCAAAATTAGGAAACCAAATTTATGTAGCAGTTAGCTGGTAGTCCAGGCTGACACCTGATGTCCCATCGACGGTTCCATTTTATACCATATGGGCGCAGCCGATTTTTGAATGTCGCAATATAAAATTGTCAAAATCTCAATTTTTTCAAATGGCACCTACCATTTTTTCTTTAACCATTCGAAAGAAAATTGAATTTTAGAATGAGTTATTTCAATAAAAATCAAGAAATGCTTTATCCTGCCGAATGCTTTTGTGTTTATTCAAGTATGCCATGAAAACAGAATAGCACCTTCTTGTTTACAGTTGTTTTTTGTCAAAGTAAAATCGAGTCGTGCTAATTCTTAAATAAAATTGATTGGAATATGGAAAATTATACAAACGAAGTTGTGTTTGACTTGTTTGTTATCCACGACATGTGTCAAAAAATTGTGCAGCGAGCTGTCCGAGAGTTTAATTTGAAATATCCAAACTTACCGAGGATGACACGGGGCAAGTTCGCACGATTGAAAACTAATTTTATACATTTTGGGAAGGTGGCTAGACCCGTTACGAGAGTCTAACCACTAACTGGCAATGACGATAATCAAATTACCATTCTCGGATATTTTCAAGCATTTCCTGAATCCTCAATACGAACGGCGTCTTTGGAATTGGGATTTTCATACTCTGCAATACAAACCATTTTACACCGCCATAAGCTACATCCTTTCAAATTTATACGATTGCAAAAATTACACCCAGGTGACTTTCCCCGTAGAGTAAACTTTTGCGAGGACTTATTACTCAAAATACAAGAGCACGCCGGATTCTTAGACAACATAATTTGGACTGATGAGGCAAAGTTTTGTCAGCAGGGAGTTTACAATAGGCGCAATCGACATTTTTGGGCTTCTGAAAATCCACATCTGGTGTTCGAAGTTGAAAATCAAGTACAATTTCGAATAAATGTGTTTGGTAATGAACCAAGAGGTACGCTACTTTATGTACGATGAAAATCTGAATAGTGACAGATATGTAGAAATTCTTCAAAACGTAATAGAAACATTTCTTGACAATTTGCCACTGGCTAGAGCTGCACGTTCATGGTACCAGATGGATGGGGCACCACCGCACAATACACGAACTGTGTATACCAAATTGACTTCCATGTTCGAGCACCGTTGGTGGGGAAATCGAGGACCCTTTTTCTGGCCTGCAAGATCTCCAGATCTTACCCCTTTAGATTTTTATATTTGGGGTAGGGTAAAAGATTTGGTCTATTCTTCACCAGTTCACAATATAGATGAGTTGAGAATAATAGAGACTTTTGACAGTCTCGTTCCCAACGAAATCAGACGTGCTACGCAATCTATTGAAAGTAGAATAATAGAATGTTTGAACAACAATGGTGGTCATATTGAACATTTACGCTAGAGTTCTGTCAAAATTGTTCAATATTTGATTAAATTATTACAATTTTCTTTTGTTTCCATGGCATACACACATAATCATTCTAGAGAAGATAAGGCATTTCTTGATTTTTATTGAATAACTCGATAGAGGTTGAACTTGGGTATAGAGAAAGCTGAAATAACTCATCCTAAAATTCAATTTTCTTTTGAATGGTTAAAAAAGAAATGGTAGGTGCCATTTGAAAAAATTGAGTTTTTGACAATTTTATATTGCGACATTCAAAAATCGGCTGCGCCCATATGGTACAAAATGGAACCGTCGATGGGACATCAGGTGTCAGCCTGGACTACCAGCTAACTGCTACATAAATTTGGATTCCTAATTTTGAACAGTTTGAGGGCTACACGTGTTTTCGTAAACTACTACAGCCGTATTTTTTTTCAGAAACATGGACATATCTCAAAAACTGTGATAGATAAGTAAACATAACTTAGGTTGTCTGAAGTCATAATCAGAAGGCCAATCGAACCATGACAAAAAACATTAGGTTTCCATTTAAAATAAGAAAGTTGGTACCGACTTTTGGCATACCCTGTTTAGTTGTAGGACTAAAAACATTTGAGGTAGAACGCACATGATCAATTATGACAGCATACCAAATTTCAAGTTTCTAGTCCAACTGCAAGTTAAAAAACTTCTAATGCACGGCCTACGTAAATCACGCGGTATATACCAGTCCGTTCAACTCCAGATGAACTTTTCAGCTGGAGAACTGTTTAAGATAGAACAATTCTGCGAAAGTCATTTGATTTATTTTGATGAAATTAGAAGACTCAGTGAATTTCGAGTCATTCGACGTGAAAAAAATTATTCGAAAAATCGAGAAAAGTCCATATGATTTGTTTATGCTCGATTCAAGGTTTGCAATATAAAAGGAACATAATATTTTCATTTTGTGTTTAATTAATGCGTGTATGTTACAAATTTCAATAAAACATGTAAAATGAATAATTTTGTAAACTTCGTCTTTCAATGAACCCCATAAAAAAAGTCCATTGGGGTTGAGTCTGGTGCGCGTGCTGGCATGGGATACTGTGTGAGTAACGTCCAATCCATTGCCATAAAATGTTCATTTGAAAATTGTCATATTTTTGCACAACAACGTACACTCATTTCATCTAACTGATAACAAATTTTTTCTCTTTGTCTAGTTTACTACTTGAATTTTTTTTACCGTAGTTAATATGGTATTTGCATGAATCGTTGTATAATGGATTCGATTATTCATCGTTTTACGCAAATTTAATTTTTTGAAGACTCTATTTGGAAAAAAAAATGGTAAAAAAATTAAACCAGATAGTCATTCGACTTCAAATTCAGATGTATTTTTAAATGAGGAACATCTTTTCCAAATAACATTGTTCGATGTTTTCTAAAACAAAAGTACTTTTCTTCTGACCCAAAATCAATTTTTCCATTGCGCCACGTATTTTACGCATGTTTCGCTGTATTTTGTTGATGTGTATTTAGATTTAGAGGACGCACAAACTTTTATCGATAATAAATTTTTGTAGAAAAACATGGCATAATGAAACTGTTAATGATCTGAGTAATAAGATACTCAGAGACAGATATAATCAAATGTGCTCTTGATTATTTATTTCTAGAGATTGATATCACTGAAAATATTTTCATTGAAGTTCGAAACACAACTGAAAAACAAAAACTCATGGTGTTCAGGATCGCATATCGATATTTTTCACAAGATTTTATTTTTTTTTAAATTTTATTCCTTCAATTTTTATTTTTTTTCAGCTCCTCATCTGACATTTTTTCATTATTTATTTTACATGACCTAAACCGTCGGAAAATTTTCTGAATTCCTGTTCTCTATCTAGTCTCAAGATCTTAGTGAGTTTTTGCAGCAATTTTCCTCATCTCACGCCCTTGCTATCTAGCCTTCAGGGGGCGGGTGGTAACATATTTTGCAATCAAATTATGTGACTGTCCGATGTTTTTCATCAATTTTACTGATTTTTGCGATTTTATTTTCGCCAGTTTTGGCAACTTTTTTAGGGAGAGTTCCTGATTTTTCGACTGTTTCACAAGCATAGTTAAGAATTGTCAAAGGTCTTAATCTAATTAGCCACGACAAATAATAATAATAGCCGTCCTCAACCCGCACAGGCTATGCCTTTGGGTACACTCTACGAGTGTTTATGAGGGAGTATTATTATTATTATTATTATTATTATTATAATTAAAATGTTTACCAAGTCATTAATGCATTATATGGGTCGCAAACAAAATTTAATTTAGGTAAATCTGATAGGCTTCAATATTCCTTTTTCCTCATTTAGTACGATTTTGGTATTATGAACCCTCACTACTTGCAGATTTATAGCTGATCGTGATCCAAACTATCAACTTTCCCCACATAATATGTAGTTAACGATTTCAAACGGCTATTTGAAGATAATTCCTTCGATTTAAATAAATATTGCACGAAGAAATTCCAAATAATAGTTGACTGGAGGTCGTGAGTTGAACTTCACACCATATGGTTGTCTATGAAAATTACAGATTTTCTAATTGGTATTGGGACATTTCGAATAATGATTAGTTCTGGTAACAAAACAAGAAAGCATTGTTTGAATTTCACATTCAATTTGGCAACAGATTCAACCTTTGTTTCTTTTGTCTTGAGAGTTGATCTATATCGCCCGATTGTATTTTTATGCAATATCATCTTTATAATTATGAATATTTATGAAAGGTTTTAGCAACTTGGTCAATCGAAATAAAAAGGTATTATTATTACAGACGTTTTTAATCCTGATTCAAATGAATTGGAGAAAGGGAAAGCATATAATTTCGTAAACTTTACCACCAGACATTTTAGAATGATAATAATGTTCATTCATGGAAACCACGACCATAATATTTTATACAGATAAATATTAATATACAATTGCCGGTCCCAATAAAGTTGATACATACAATTTACATAAATAATTATTAGAAAGGATATAATTAATGATTTTATACGAGTACACTGAATCCAAGATAAGGAAATAGTAATAGGTTGAATGGGAAAAAGATTATGTAGAAGTATAAGAAGAACCACTCAGATGAGAGTATGAAACAGAAATTTTGGGAAATGGTTTTTATTTTTTTCCGGCTTTATTTTTTCGAAGGATTCTAAAATAAATCGCACTTCTACATTGCCACTTTTCCCCTGCTACATAATGGTCTTTTCAGATTTGCTATCCGACGTTTCGTCTTCCAGCCACCATCATTAACTTAATTTTTTTCTTATGGGCGCTACATTGGATTCATTCTGTTTTGAATAGAACCAAATATTACCTTTTCAAGTGATATGTCATAAGTTACCTATGTTACACGACTTATCTTAATTCACTTGTTTACCAGCAAACGTGTGCGCCTTTAATATATCACCATTATCATTTGTTTTACACAATATTATTATGAAAGTGAAATTCTATTTCGGTGTTGAAAATTGTCACATTCAAAAACAATTTTCCAATAATCGAAGCAGGTTATGATCGTGTGTAACGAGCGCCACCGTAACACATTGTTTATAATAAAATTAATGAAATATAGACATGTGCCTGAGAAAGTAGCCGATTTACTTACACACATTACATAAGAACAAACGATTGATGGTTCAATAATAACATATAATGAAGCTGATTATGGAGCTCATATGAAGTATAATCTTTGATTATTATTGCATTCATGTTATATTCGGTAACCAGTGCAATTATTTACTACGTCGCAAACTTTTTATGGATACTAACAGATGTCTGACGTAAAACAACGTTGAGACTGTTGAGAGGCATGTGGATATCGATGAAAAAAAATTATTGGTTCTTCATTTCTTTTATTTCAACGGAAAATGACATAATGAACGAACCTTTCCACGGGCTATGTGAAAACACTGTCATTAGAAAGTATATATATGCTTATATCACTTGGGATTTTTTATTTATTTTTTCAGACCGCCAGTTTTTCTATAATTTGAAAAAAAAAGTTTCGTGACGTCACGTTCATCAAAATTAAACTTGGCAACGTCGTCTAAGTTGTACACCATGGAATCTCAAATTATCATTACATCTGGATTGTGTTCTATGATAGTTGACAGTTGATACCAGATGGGTTTGTTCGTCTGTTTCAGGGAGCAGATCAATAACAATTGTTTTTCTCTGTAGATCAAATATGTATGCTGGAAACTAACAGACTCTTGAATATTTCATTTTCTGAGGTTAGAGCGGTTTTCAAATTCAAAGTTTTGTTGTTTGTGTCAAGTAATTTCTGTATTCCTTATAACCTAACCTCTCAAGAGTCTTCGGTGAATTGTGGAGTACAACAGGGCTCTGTCTTGAATGCAATAGTGACATTCTCAAAGTTAAGAAGTGGTGCGACTCCAATCTTTCGTCCTTCAATGTAAATGAAACCCACATCCTCACCTTTAAATGTTGGCTAAACCCGATTACAATAGGTGATAAACGTCAACACGAATCCTCTTTGGCCAAATTTCTGGGGATAAATATTGATAATAAGTTGACGTTCAAGGAAAATATTTCGAGTTTATGTACTAAACTAGCTAAAGGCTGTTATGCTCTTAGAGTCATATCGAAAGAACTCGACCCTAACAACATATTTTGCAGTTATAGAGTCCCACCTGAGATATGGGATCTGCTACTGGGGAAACTCCGATAAAGCATCGCTTAAGACGGTATTTATGCTCCAAAAAAGAGCTGTTCGGTATGTCTGTAGAGCTGGTTTCAGAGACTCATGTCGGCCACTATTCAAATCACACAGATTAATGACCCTAACCTCCATATTTATACTAGAGACTGTGTGTTTGGTGTTTAAAAAACATAAGTCAAACAATAACTCCATTAGAAATTCTCATTTCCGAGTCTTCAATCATCTACCTCAGAAAATCAAAAATCAAAAAAAATCAGGAAAAGTGTCAAAGAGTTAATGTTGGATAAACTTTTGTTTTCACTTTTACTTCACTTGTATATTATTTGCACTTTTATATTGTTTTATGATTATTTATGACACTTTGTCAATAAGAATTTATTCTTGGACAATTAAGTATTAACTATTATTATGACTTGAGTCTGAAAAAAGGAGGACCCTGTGAATTATTTGGAAATTAAATATTTTGTAACGTGGCTACTATTGAATGGATTGTACTTGCCCAATTTGAACTGATTATCGTCGAAAATGTCGAAGTTAACTTCAAAAAATCTTGAAAAATTGTTTATTTTCATCAACCTGTACCTCGAAAACCAAGCCGTTTGGGACATGTCTATTTGAACTTTTAGTTTTGAAATCTTCCAAAGAATAACACCTCGAAGTTTGTCAACGTTCTTAATCAACACCCTGTATGTAAATTCATTGAAATCAGGATGAAATGACCTTATGTTTTTATCATCGTTATCTCATTCGGTTTCTAAATTAATTGACTACAGTTCCGTTTCATCACAGCGCCGTTCATATATCATAGCTTTTGCAACACAACGTATCATTCGTCGATATTATACCTTCCTCTATGAGGTAGGTATTCATAACTGCCACAGGAAGTGCGAGATACATAGAACGAGTGTAATCTAGTTCCTGTCCCAAATTGTCTGTTTTTTCAGCATGGGAATTCTGACTTTGAAGTAGAAAGCAAGCGGGTAAGAGTGAAAGTCGAAACAAGAAATAATACTCGAATAACACTTGATAATGTCAATGTTTTACCGAAGACATTTTTGTCTGAATATGGCAGCTATTCTCTTCCTCGATTATGTTGTCTCGCGTGCTATCAATTCCATATATAGGGTGGGCAGGAAAAATATTTGCAGAAACCAATAAAAAAAAATAGCATTAGGATATCTGTCCGATATAACATAATTGACATATCCTACAGATAGGTGTTTCGACGTTGTCGAAATTACTCGTCTGTCGTAATTGTTATACAGGGTGACAGTTTGAAAATGTACAATCGTATAACTATCAAGTAATTCTTTTCCGTAATTTCGATTGGTATAATAAACAGCTGACCTGAGGCAACCCCGCAGCATTAAAAAATTAATCAAGTGGCACCAAGTCTGCTGACCTTGTAGGCCAATCAGCAGAACCGATTCATCTGTATAATCTTAGGAACGCCGTATGAAGATTTTTGTTTTTGAATTAGTGAAGTTATGAGACTATGCAAGATTGAGTGTAATATTTTACCCACTTTCAATGTAATTTTATTCCAAAATCATTTACGACTGATTCACCAACCGATGGTATGGATTTCAATAATTTCATCAGCGTACAAAGTATCTCTCTTCTCTCTTTCTCTCTCAGTCTTCGAAGGTTATCCTCAAACGACAACTTCAGCCACTTCAAAATATGAAAGAAATCTCACCATTTGAAATTTTTCTGCTACAAATTTCCCTATCTTCAACCGTTCGCGAGCTGAGAAGTTCGGAATCAATTCGCCGAAATATATTTGAGGAGACATGGAAATTTTTAGAAAAATGAAAAACTAAAATGCGAAGTTACCTCGTATTTTTGATTTATACGCCATTTCACTTGGGTTACGTTGATTTTGTGGATAGACGTATTTTTTCAATAAAAAGTCATTCATAAGTTAAATTAATTTTTTTAATAGAATTCGGAATCAGCTAGTCGAGATACATTTGAGGAACGTTTGCAATTTTTTGAAAAATTGAAAATAAAAATTGTTGCAAATTAGATCGTGCGAGGAAATGTTTGACGATTTATTACATATTTATGACAATCCTTGTATATAACGTGTATTTCAAGTGACAATTTTGTATTTTTCATGATTGTGAGGGGCCTACCCCTTGGTTCTTTTTTCGATAATTCTTTTGCTTTTGGTGATCGACTTGAAATCCACAGAGTATACCCATTCCTTCATTCTGAATCGATTGGCGTTCGCAGAATTGCTCTTTCTCTAACTATTCTCGAGTTGAAAAGTTCATCTGGAGTTGAAAGGAGTTATCATGAAATTTTGAGTATTCAGAATTTCAATTGAGAAGGTCTTTGAGTTTGTCCAAATTCGTCTTATACTAAAGAAGTTGAATAAATGTTTCTTCTGATCTGATAGAACGAGGGTTACTTCAGGTGTGCCACAAGATAGCGTTTCGAGACCTCTCCTATTCATTCTGTAACTGAATGATGATGATTTTATTCAACGCGTGAATTATTCAATCTTCTTTATGATACAGTTTTGACTGCAGGTGGCTTTTATATGGATCATTTGAAAATCTCAAAGTTACCTCGAGGAACATATCCAAATTTCTTAACGTTAATTCAAATTGTAAATAATACAAAGGCCACGATCATACTAACTCAAAATTAATTATTTTCAATTTCTAATTCCATTTTTTTAGGTAATTTTGCTATGCATTGCTGCATACGAAGCAAAACAAGCCAAGAAAACAACGAAATCTCTCTCAGGAAAAAATGCTCAAACCCAAAAGTCAGCTATAATCGCCATACAGATCGTAGATCCAGAAGACGAGAAGAAAGGGGGCAAAAACTCCAAGAGAACCATAGAATCGTCCTTAGGCTATGGATTCGGGAATAGTTTCTCGGAGGGAAACCATCAGTTACCGAAATACCAGAAGTATAGGTATTCCCAGTACGACATTCCTCCATACAAAGGGCCCCCTATTAATCTCAAGTACCAGAGCAACGACATATATAAAAACTTCAGTAAGTTCCATCTTTAGAATCTATCTGTTTGTGCATTGATTTATTTATCAATTTATTCAACAATTAATTTACTTATGCTTGTTTGTTTATTGATTTCATTTATATACCTACTTATTTATTATTGTTATAACAATTGAATATATTTATGCAATGATTCATAATTCAAATTAATGAATTTTAATGAAGATTGTTCAACCCACTCTCTGTTACAGGACCACAGAACCACTACACACCTGGAACAACGCTTTTCTCGACCGTCAATCAAAATGGCCATGTGGGAAGTCTCTCTTCGAATGTACCAAACCCCATATACAACCAAGCGGATGGCCCAATCCCTGTAATAGTATTGAGACTACTTCCATCCCAGTTGGCTGATTTCAACCAACCACTCTATCCCAGCTTACCACAGTCGGATCACTTCGCGCCAATTGTCAACTCAATCGATCTGAGATCGCTCTTGAGCAAGTACTCGGGAGGTGAAAATGCCCAACAGCACATCGAAACCCAGAAATCTCTTCAACTTCAACAATCTTATCAACCAAAAACAACATACACACCACAACGAGCTTATCAGTCTCACCAAACTCATCACCTCCAACAAACTTACCAGCCAGAACAGATTTATCAATCGGGCGAAACTTACGAACCAGAACAAACTTATCAAACGATACAAACTTATCAACCAGGACGAAATTATCGCCTGGAACAAACTTATCAGACAAGAAAAACTTATCAACCAGCACAAACCTACCAACCGGAACAATATTATCACCCAGGACATAATTATCAAGTAGACCAAACATATCAACCAGAACAAACTTATCAAGCGGAACAAACTTATCAACAAGAACAAACTCACCGAGCGGAACAAAGTTATCAACCAGAACAACTCTCTAAGTCTCGACATAAGTACCAGCCAGGACATAGTTATCAACCAGAACCAACTTATCAACCGGAACAAACTTATCAGCAGGAACAAACTTACCAACCAGAACAACTCTCCAAGTATCGACCTAAGTATCAGCCAGAACATACTTATTTCACACAAAAAGCACATCAACGACAGCAACAAATTCATCAAGCTCCTCCACAGCAGCGTCATCAGAACAAATATCAAGATTACCAGAGGAACTATCAAAATTCATATAAAGACACGCGCCGGGAGCCTTCGTACGAAGTGGTGAAGTCTCGGGAGTATACAATCAAGCAGACAGAATATCAAACTCAGTCACCGCCTGAATATCAGTATTCCTCTGAGAAAAAAAATGACGGTCTGTTGACGTACGAAAATTTTCCGTCCGAGAAGCACACGAGGGTTATTTTCAAGACACCAGAAGGTGAGTTTATGTGACTATAATTATAATAATGATGGTGTGTTCGAAAATATCATCCGGAACTGTCTTGTTATTAAAAACATCCAGAACAAACTTATCAACCGGAACAAACTTATCAACCAGAACACTGTCACTATTCTTGAGTTTTTAATGATTTGTGGAACTTATAGTGAAGGCATTTAACCCTTTAAAGAACACCTAACTCGAGGCCATTTTCAGATTTGTTCTTCTTATGTTAAAGTCTATATGTACAAATATGTATGAAACATAGACAGACTGCCAACCTATCTGAGGTGTTCCAGAGAAGTGGGCGAGTTTGTGAGGTCCAAGTCTGATAGATGAATTTGAACCTTAAAGATATGGTTCATTTTCTCATTCAGGCAATGGAAATTTAAACAATTTCATTGAAACTACTGCAAGTCTCAATCACCTACTTTTATTTTTTGCAGGCCACATAAGAGAGTCGAAAGCGATCTACGAGGCTCCAAAACAACCAGAAGACGTTCAAGTTTCATCACACCCTGTGAATGATCCACACGAAGACACAAACCCGGATTACTCTGAACATTCAGTGGAAAGCTACCAGTATGTCTATGAAAATCCACAAGAAGAAGAAGAAGAAGACGGCGAAACAAAGAAAATTTTGTATCTTCCCACGGAACAGGAAAGTTGATAACCGTGGTTCTTTATGTACATACGATTCAATTTTAGATACAGAGTATCGTAGTATAATGAGTCGGGAAATATTGCAAGGAGAATGTTTTCTGACTGAATAATGACTGTTAGTGAGTACCTTACAAACAACCTCTAATATTTTTACTTGAAGGAAACGATATTTGAAATAATTTTGTTTATTAAATAGTCTTCCAATGAAGAGCAGTGTGGTTGTAGACAACTTTAAGATTTTTTCCAAGCTCAAAGCCTTATATATTTGTACAGACAAAGCCAGTATTATGATTATTTTTATATTTAATTTTATTATTATCGTTAGCTGTATTGTTTTTATTGTGAGATTTTATATTAAAAAAATATGCGTAAGATTGGTTTTTTATCTCCCTCAAAATTCCCTTGAAAAGGTATGTAGCTGTAACAATTTCTGGTCAGCTTGAAAATTTGTTGTTCTGAGACTCCTGCTTTGGCAAGGGTAGAAATAGTGTTAGCTCTATGGGAGTGATAAGTAATTTTATTTTTTAGATCTGGACCAATTTTTTCTGCAGAAATACTGGTACTGGTACAAATTTCGTCTGTACCAATAAACACATTTTCGCCTTTCCAACGTTTTAATTAGGAAAGACATTCGACTTATGGGACGATATGCCTTGGGTGTCTTGTCGTCCATTCTCCCTACTTTGGGAAAATAAATGACTCTCATCTCTTGCCACGTCGTAGCTGTCTGTCGTAATGCTAATATTACGACATCCGCGTGATTGTATTCGAGCTTTTTAAGGACTATTTGACCAACCGCACACAAAAAGTCAAAATGAAAGAATTTGAGTTCCTGCAGTTGAAATAGCAAATGCGCCATCCAATTTTCAAGTCGCCCCGGAGCGCATTTGTGGTGGTGTTCCTTCATCTGGGATGATATGCAGATAGTGGGAAGTATCACCATTATACTTTATCATTAATTAATTGAATTCAATTTTAATATTAATCCAAAACCAAAAAGCTTTGTCTATAAGTTTTTTATAACTTCCGATAATAAAGTATATTTTGACTTTGACTTTGACTTTGACATACGCCGATGATACTGTGCTACTCTTCACAAATCACACTTGGGAAACAACAAAAAAAAGGCAGAGAAGGGACTTTACAAAATCAAATTCTGGCTAGACAATAACCTGCTTAGTTTAAACTTCCAAAAAACCAAATTCATGACCTCAAATAGTATTCGGGTTCAACCTGATTTCACCACATTAAAATATCGCTCCAACTGCGGACTAAATCCATGTACTTACATGTCAAAGAACTATAGAAAAAAAAATTAAATATCTTGGCCTAATGATTAACAATACACTGAAGTGGGATAGTCACTCTGACTATCTAACAAAAAGACTGAGAAAACTGATATACACGTTTTATCAACTAACAAAGTTTATTTCAGTCCACATTCTCGTAATACCATAAAAATCGCTGGTTAAATCTATTTTGTCTTACGGTGGGTGGTACTTACCAAAATCACCTGAAAACACTTATACTGACACAAAAATGGATCTTGAAAGTTCTACTATCAAAACCAAAAAGATTCTCAACAACACAGCTCTTCTCTGACAAAAGATTCATGAACCTACACGAACTCTAATATAAAATTGAGAAAAATTCAAATAACCACGATTACAACACAAGAAAAAGAGGCAACATAAATATATCCCAAACAAAAACAACTTTATCCCAAGAAATCATTAGTACAACAGGTCCAAAAATTTACAATTACCTACCCCAAGAACTAAAAAGTATACGAAATTTCAAAGCATTTTGCAACAAAACGAAAAAATTCATACTTGATAACAGAGACAATATCAAGTCAATAATATGACCAAAAAAAAAATAATACACTTAGAACGGGGGTTGTTCTAATCCTCTAATCATCAACTGAATCAATTCAAAATGTATATTGTATATTGAGGTAGTTACTATATGTATAATATTATTTTACTTATATTATTTTATTGTTATTCTCTTTATATAATTTAAATCTGTCAATTAAGGATAAGTATCTTCGCGTGAAAAAAAATTCTATTTTTTGTGCTTACTGATATGAAACTGCCAATTTGGAATAAGTATTTGTCATCTATAAAGATATAGGTAATTCACTTGATTTAAAAAACCTTACTTGCTACTCAAATCTACCAATCAGGCACACTACAACTTCTCCAGAAGTTAGGTGCAATGTATTCACACTAAAATATAGCATTTACCCTGAAATGTAAAATTAGTTCAATAAAATAATCTATCTACGTATCTATGCTACGCAAGCCTTGAATATACGGCACAGGTATGGAAATTAGCTTCGTAAATTATGCAAATTCTAGGGTTAGTTTGATATTCCTCCAGAATATAGACAATTGTATTCCTAAAATATGAACAACAACTATGAAATGAAGCCTTGCTACTTGGATGCAGAGCCTCTGTGGTGGCCTTGAAGAGAAATGGAGAGAGCATTTCGTTCAGTCGGGAAAAATACTTCAGTTCAACGAAAAAAAATGTGATTCATAATGAAACAGGGTAACATCATCATTCCAAAGAATACAAACCAATAACCACCCCTTTCCGTATCCAGGAAACTGAACACCCTAACACTGCTCAATTATTCACAAAATCCACATGCTCCAGAAAGATATCATGAAAGCAAACTTGTAATTTGAATAGGCATAAATCACGCTGGGCGGAATTTTTTCAAATCAATGATTTGTTGACGAAGTTCGAGAAAATCGACTCTAAATATCCACCCATTAGGGCCGTCTTCGAGTCGGACATGCTTTGATAGGCTCATCTATTATTCGGGGTTTCGTGATGGAAGGCATTGTCAATTTCGTTATTAGTGGCTCGAAGCTTATTTGCAGTCTAGGAAAGTCGTCAGTTGAAGTTTTCTGTTAGAGCAATCGGAACTGATGCATACGATACAGTTGATGGTCGGGGTGCTCCTGATTGGTTCCTGGGTGAGCAGTCAAAATGTACAAAACGTCGGAATAAGTGAGTAACTTCGATAATTTTCTCTAATGATAATAGCAGTTATAGTTTTTATTGTCTCTAGGACAATTAACATTCTTTATAGAAATAGAGTAAAAATAGAGTAAATGGCGCAAATACTTGAATATGTTGAAGGTAGAAACATATGGAAGCAGACAATTGAATCTTGTAAAGAGGCTGACAATGCAGCGATAGGTCAAAGTCAAAGTCAAAATATACTTTATTTATTGTCGGAAGTTATAAAAAACTTATAGACGAAGCTTTTTTGTTTTGGATTAATATTATAATGAAATTCAATTAATTAATGATAAAGTATAATGGTGATACTCCCCACTATCTGCAGATGAAGGAATACCACCACTATATGCGCTTCGGGGCGAATTGAAAATTTGATGGCGCATTCGCTATTTCTGCAGGAAAAACCCGGAAAAACCTACAGTACCACCATTTAGTCCTTAGCGAATGAGGGAATGAAACAAAACATCCATCATTACACAAGGACTTCTTCATCTCTGCATCTCTCTGCGACACCAGCTCGTGATCTCTAGTTTATTAACAAATGGAGGAGTATGTACATGAAAGCAGAAAAAAAGTTAATCAAATTGTGGAAGACGTAAAAACGATCAATAGCAAAGGAACAAAAAAAAATGTATCGCTTACTTACTATGCTCGATTCATGATATAAAAATTATGATCATCATAAAACTCTTGTAGACTATAATAAGCTTTTTCTGATAATACATTTTTCACGTCTTTTCTGAAGCGATAAAGTGATGTGATACTTTTGATATTTATTGGAACATCTTACATCCATTATAAAATATCGAGTTTGTGACGAGTGTACTTTTAGGAAGTGGAAGTTTGAAATTATTACTCTGTCTGGTATTATGATCAGAACTGCCAATAGTGAACTTTGATTTATGTTTTTGTATCAAACAAACAGTTTCAAGTATGAAAATTGCAATAACTGTAAGAATTTTATGTTTAAGAAAGAGAGGTCGGCATGAATCCCGATATCTCGCTTTGCATAAATATCGCAGAGCACGTTTTTGTAAAATAAGGACTGTTTGTAAACGATGACTACAGCAAACTACCCAAAATGCAATAAATGAGATTCAATTAGAGAATAATATACTGGTTTAGAAACTGAAAATCCTAATTAAGTCGAGGAGACAACTCTCAATGCGTAGCAACCCGAAGAGAGTTTTTTATATAATATTTCAACATGCTCTTCAAATTTCAACGAATTATCCAGATAAACTCCAAGATATTTTAAAGTCGTTTTATTTTCAATAATGTTATTGTCTAACGGAATGTCTTCAAGATGACATCTGAAAGACATCATGTTAGTTTTTCTTATGTTGAATGATAGTAAATTTGAATCACACCATACCTTCACATTTTTAAGATCATAACATATCAATCCTGCTTGTTTTTGTGATGCCAAAGTATGGTACTGTCATCAGCAAAGACAGTAAAAGAACCTGAAATTTGGATATTTAATAGGTCATTTTTATATAATAAAAATAGAATTGGTCCAAGTATAGAGTGTTCTCATTTTGGTCTTTCACCAAAGCTCAGGGAAGAAACTCCTCATCCAGCTCCTCTTCCCTTCCATAACCAAGGAAAAGAGAAAGAAATACTAGCCACGAATCTTCTAAGTTTCCTCTTCATTTCGGACGATGTTCGTTTGCCGTCGGGAGCTGAAAACTCTGTGATAGAAATTATCCTACTTTGATGGTTGAGTAGGGCTACACCAGGCTTATTATCTTGTATTTGAGGGTGAGGAATGAGTAGTTCCGATAGATTCGGCAGTTTTCATTCTCCACAACGGACACAATATCCCCAGAGCATAAGGCAACACCGGTTTCTCGTCTATACCGTACGAGCGAGTATAATAGGTGGTAGTAAAACACTCGTAGCGCCACGTTATGCTTGTTATTATAGGCTGAGACCGCACAAACTTGAAGAGCTGTCGGCATATGCATTATGGTTTTCAGGATCCCCACGACACGCTGTGCATCTAGTGTCAGGGACCTCTATACCCATCACTCGACACGGCAGAACCGAACTCGCCACAACAAAGAAAATCCTGGAGAAAGTGCAAAGACTAGCATGCCTTTGTTTAACAGGAGCAATGAGGTCGACTTCAACAGCAGCAATAAAGGTAATTCTGGACCACACTCCTCTCCATATCATGGTGATGAGAACTGCTTGGGGAGCAAACTTCAGGTTGGCTAAAGTCGGATTCAAAGGAACAGCACACAACGTAAGGGGCTCAACCCCCACCGAAAGTGCACACCTTGCCGATCTACCAACTGATGAAATTCAATTTCGAGAAACCAAGAGTGGATGGAGCATAGAATCCATTCGAGCACTGGAAAAGAATACCATAACATGGTACGCGGACGGCAGGGTTGCCTGCGCTTCAGAGGTTGAAAAATAGTAGGATAGTGACTTCATTTTCACAGAAATAGTGACTACTTATTGGCTTTTTTGTCCAAATAGTGACATTTTCCCAACCAATTGAGGAACTTCTATGAAAGCTGGTCATATTTTCCTTCATCATTCCAGAGCTCATTTGCAGTATTTTAATGAGAAAATTTTAGGATATGGGAAGTAAATGAAGGCGAAGACAAATACTACAAAAAGAGGATAAGAATATTTATCAAGATTAAAGTAATTGAAGTAATCTGTACTTTGAAAATTGTACTTAAAAACTCACTGAAACTTCTACCTATCATTCAAAGTTAAGCTTTGGAAAGAAAAACTTTTTTTTGGGCCAACGTTTCGAACTATATTTAAATCATCAGGGTTCTGTAACAACAAATTTTTTTTTTGAAAATTTGTTTTACTTGCTACAATGTACTAAAATTTGACGAGAATAAAAGTTTGGATATTCGGGAGGACTGACGAAAATTTTGTTTTCCTCTACTTAAAATGCTTGAAATAATTTCAAAAACGGACATTTCAAGATTATTTGAACAATTAAAACATCAACACATACACGAATACTGAGAGCCAAGTACAAATGGTTTTTTTTCTGAAAATTTTATAAAACGGACTAAAAAAGAAGGGGAAATAAAAACATCAAAGACATGAATATATGATTAACTTCAAATTAAAAAATGTTGTGTTTTAACCTTTAATTCCTTCTGGTATTGACACTGTTATGTTTGAATATGTGAATAATTTCACATAGTAGTCTTTTAGATAAAAAGGGTTGCGTATCAAAAACGATGGGTGTCATAAAGTTAAAACTGTGATCTTTTTTTGTGATGTATTACAGGTAACATTTAGTTTGTCCTATATAGCCCTGGGGGCAATTCTCACACTTAATTTGGTTAACCATATTTGATGTTTTAGTTTTTTGGTGTGAAGAGAAATGTCTTTCAATGGTGTTTTATTTTCAAACGCTATTTTTGAATATTCATCTTTAATAACCGCTGCAAGTCTTTCTGAAAGATTTTTTACATATGGTATTTTGTTATATGTCGATTTTGTTGTTCTACTCGTTTTTTCAGTGTTTTGTTTTTCGCTTGGTATTATTTTTGACTAATGATGTTTGGTAAATATTTTGTACAGGGTATTTTTTTATCTTTTCTAAAATTTTTGGTGGTATTCTGGATTGGTAATTGCAAGTGCTCTTGGTTTTAGATTTTTAATGATGCAAGGTATTCTAACGAGCACCTTATTCTAACCAATTCTAAGCTCTGAAATAGTGACAATAGTGACCAAATTTCGAAAATAGTGAGAAAAGTGACACGATTTTAAAATAGTGACCAATAGTGACAATAGTGACTCACTGGCAACCCTGACGGACGGGTCCAAAACTCCCGACGGAACTGGAGCAGGAGTCTTTGGGCCCAGTATTTTTGAAGCGGAAATTCACGCCATAGAAAGGTGCATTCAATTCAACCTCGACAGGAAATACCGGAATAAGGAAATCGCAATCCTCTCCGATAATTAAGCAGCCATCAAAGCGTTGAGCTCATATAACATCAACTCAAAGATGGTCTGGGAATGCCTAGACAAACTTAATGATCTAGGCAGGAACAACAAGGTGATCCTCCTCTGGGTGCCGGGGCACGTCAGAGTGGAGGGCAATGAACAAGCAGATAGCCTGGCACGAAATGGGGCATCAACTTCACTGGCCGGCTCAGAATCATTCTGCGGTCAAGAATAACTCAATAAAACTGAAGAAGCAATGAGAGAAACATACTGGCAAAGACTTCCAGGGCTAAGGTAGGCCAAAGATCTCATCGGCAACTTCAACCGAGCAAGATCGAAGTCACTGATTAACCTCAGCAAAACTAGTCTAAAGAACACCTAAGGAAGCTAGGCTTAGACAGCACCTGCAGATTCTGTGGGGAACATCCAGAAACACGACACCATATATTGATGGAGTGTTATGCTGTACATCACAAAAGATTGAATATACTGGGATCACACCAGCTGACTGCGGGAGAAATACCACGAATAGACCCCCTCAAAATCCTTAAATTCCTCAAGGAATTGGGGCTTGAGGGGCTACTGTAAACGAGAACACCTTGAAATAGCAGAAGAAGATAGGGCACAATAGATCTAATTATACCTACCATTACCATCACTCGACTACGGCAGACTTAGTCTAGGAGATACCAATCTGGTGGGCCTTTATAAATCATAAAAAAAAAGAGAAAACAAAATTTCTATGTTTTTATACCACTTTAATTTTCAACACTTCGTTACTGCAGTTTCGTCCTATAAGAACATTCTTAAACAACTCTCCAAATAGGACGAAACTGAAGTAACGAAGTGTTACAAATTAAAGTGGTATAAAAACATAAAAATTGTCTTTTCTCATTTTTTATGATGATCTCCTACTACATCCATCAATTTACCTTTATAAATCCCTTGTTCTCTGATTCCAGCCCACTTGAACTGAGGAAAGTAAAGATCAAATTTTTTGATAAGCCAATGTTTTCGATGTTCTTGGCAAGATCCCATGCATTGGATTATCCTTATGTAGCTGCAGGATTACTTCTGTTTCTGCAGCTTTGACGTGAGATTTTTGCTGAACGGGTTCCAACGCAACAACATAACTCCATTCCGATAGCATGCATTTGTGAGAATTTTGGATAGGCACTGCGAAAGTTCAAGATAGCAATGAACTTTCGAAGTACAGAGCATAATTTTGTCTGGGATACATGTAATCTTCAGCAAAATAGACAATATGTCTCCTAGATTATTTTTTGAAAATGTGACTAGAAGTTGAATACTACCAAAAACGATTTCTTTCTTGATTTTTATCCTGTTAATGTCTCACATTTCATAACCAATTGATTTTTGTTTGTGTTTAAGATCGATCGATTACAAGTATTGTTACTATAGGATTTTCGACAGAGGTAACGACAGTTTCTGAATCTTCTTCACTATTTTATTTCACGTTTAGAGGAAGTCCCAGCTCAACATATTTGGTCCAGTACTGCACATCCCTGGGTTATTTAAAAAAGGAGGATTTTTTTCGAGATTCTTTTGAATTATTTCATCAATGTCGTCCAAATTTCCGTCGGCTGACATAGTCTCCAGGAATTGATGTCATAATGCGAGGATGCCTGGACGAAGTCTTCGCTGCCTGATTACTTTCCAATTTTTTTGGATTCGATAGGTAATCAAACTCCTCTAGCTTCAATCGCCAACTGGTGAAGCCTTGAATTGAGCTTCATGGGAGGAAATAACCACTGCAACGGTTTGTAGTCTGTAAAAATTTTAAACTTTCGACCATAGAGGTAGCGTCTGAAGTATTTGCAACTCCAGACGATCGCTAGGAATAAAATGTTGATCGTAGAGTTGGATTCATCAAGTTTCAGTGTCCTGAATGTATAGAAAACGGGATGGCTATGGCTATTTTGGGATAAAATGACCCCCACAGCATAATTTGAAGCATCTGTAGTTACTTCAACACTTTTCTTCTTCTGATCCTTCTTTAAACACAAGGCTATGGGCTTTGGGGTGTTCTCAGCTTCGTTTGAAGTTATCGTTGATATTCGTTATATGGCAATAGTTAATTGACCTTATGTATTTTTTCCTTTGCGTATATTACAATTTTAATGAATAATTAAAATTATAATATCTCATGCAACAATTCTACTATATATATATATTCACGTGCCAATTAAAATTGATGTCTTGAAAAGATAATTGAAGGAAAAAGTTGAAGTTCAAAAATAAATGCTAACATTCGATACGAAACTATTTATTATGATATGCAATTTATCAAAGAACTCGTTGAAAATTCATTGTTTATAATACCTAGTGGAATTACAGATAATTTTTCCTAGGCTTCCTATTGATTTTTGTATATAATAATAGTACGTCTTATGGCAAACCTAGGTCGCCCGTTATTTGGCATACTTCATACTTCTTTGTTGATTTTCACACTACTGTTTTAATAAATGGCAATCAAATTTCGAATTATGAAACAATATCAAATGTGAGAGTTGAATTAGACAGGCGAATACTTGATACATTCATTTATGGATCGAAAATACAGTGACAAATATTAATAATCACCTAAGCAAAACCTCCATCGACAAAAAATTAACAAGAACCGGACTGAAACCAGTACCAGTAAGACAGACAGGTCTACGCTTCGATAAAGTCGTGCTCGGTATCGTGACAGCATATGGGTATTCATTTTATTCGTTTATATATGTGACGGTGAAATATTTTTACATGAACACTTTAATCAATGATTACTGCAGTCTTCATCGAACTAATGGAACTGAACAATGATTTTGGCTTCACTTATAAAATGATCCATATGCTCTGCGATAGCGACCACGACTTTATCGAAGAGTACCGCTGACCGTCGTGCTAGATTTACTCCGATTCAATAAGGTCATATCTCGAACACGTGAAACGTGAAAAAATACAGCTGGCCAAGTACTAGAGGAACACACTGTTTTAGATGTTTCACATAAAACTCTGTACCATTGAAGACATATTCACTTTAAATTACACTCAATACGGTATTCAGAATTTGATTCTCTGCATTTAGAATGCTATTGCACCCTGTATGACCCAAGGAAGTCCACATCAATATCAAATGGACGATGACAAGCATTGTCCTATGGTTTTTGTCCATTGTCTCATCCGGTTCAATGGGGAAAACACAGTTCACTCAGCTTACAGTGCTTGAGAGACTGATCAGTCGAAACTATTCCATGATAAGCTCAAACTCATCCGCTCTATATTTTCGTCTTTTCAGATACACGTAGAATTTGAAACTCACCACTCCCGTAACAATCACCAGAAGTATTGTAATAAGAGACATCGATAGATTGAATAAAGGACTAGCACTTCCGACACTGCTGTCGTTCTTAAAAATTTCCTCCCTATGTTCATTTGTGCAGAATATACCGGCAACATTTTCCAGTATTGAGTCATTATTCTGTTGCATCGTATAGTTGATCGATTTGTTTTTGAGATATCCCACTATTTTAATAAGAAATTCGCAAGACAGTCGATTTTCTTTGATGTTCAGAACTGAAAGCGAGGGCAGATTGGCTATTATCGAATCGTACTGTATATAACTCAAATCGTTGTGAGCTATATCCAAAATATGCAAGTTCTTCAACGGTTTGAGTAAACTGTAGTCCAAACCTTGCAGAGAGTTGTGGGAAATATTCAGGACGTTCAAACTCTTCAGTTCTTCGAAACTATCGCTGGACAGTACTTTGAGGTTGTTCCTGGACAGATCTACTGTCTTCAATTTCCTCAAATCGTTGAAAACCAATTCCGGTAACACTTCCATCTTGTTACCAGCGAGAAGGAGAATTCTGAGCTCACATAAACCAGTAAACGAGAATTTGTTCAAGATGACATGGTTATTATTCAGATCCAGTAGTTCAAGACCTACGAACTCCTGGAAGAAATATGCTTTCACTTCTGCAATGTCGTTATCGCCTAGAAGCAGCTTCTGCAAAGACTTGGTGCTGTTGATTCCATCAAGAGACTCAGCGTTCAGTTTATTCGAGCCCAAATTGAGGAACCTCAACATGGGCGAGTCGTTAATACTGAACATCGAAAGGGCGTTGTGGGATAAATCTAGGCGTTCCAGGTTTTGTTTCTTGTTAAACACTTTGTCTTGTAAAAGAGTTATATTGTTGTTTTGGAGATACAGTTCCCTCAAGTCCTCGAGGGATTTGAAGTTTGAATTGTTCAACTGGCTCAACTGGTTTCCTTGCAACTTGACGACTTTGACGTACTTGAAGGTGTCGAACAAATCTCCCAGCTGCGTCAACCTGTTGTAGCTCATATCAAAGTCTTCCAAGTCTGATGCAAAGTCGTAAATGGTATAGTCTTCTTTCGGGACGTTCAACGCATATGGATGGCTATTCACGCTGAAGTCCATGGCGTTAGATGGGCTCTCACACAGAGTAAAAAAGGGCTCCACATTCGTTATCAAGTTGGTCGACAAATTCAGCGATTTTAAGTTCTTCATGTCGCACAACGCTATGTTTGACGTGTCCTCCAAACTGTTTTCCGTCAGCTGGAAATACGCCAGACCTTCTAGATTCTTCATCGCGCCTTCTTCGATTCTTTTGAGTCCATTCTTCGATAGCACCAGCTCCTTCAGTTGTGTCATGCCCAGGAAGGTATGTTTGTTCATGTGGAAGGTGGTATTCTTGATGACGAGATGCTCCAAGCTAGGGAGCATTTCGAATATGCGCTCCAAAGGGGAAAAGGTGAAGTTGGAGTCTTCTATGTGCAGAGAACGTATCTGTCGAACATTCTGGAAGAGCTTGGGACTGACGTTGTCCAGCGCGGAGTTTTCTATCTTCAGGCTTATTTCGTTGTTGACGGTGATGTTTTGGAGGATGTCGAGGTGATCTTTGGATAGGTGTTGGCAGGTGATGTAGTAGCCTCGCTCGTCGAAATTGTAGTCCTTGTCGCAATGTAGGGCGTTCAGGAGGCCTACTGTTGCCATCAGTATGACAGCCTTCATTTCGCCTGAAAAAGGAGTGATTGTAACAAAAACAATGATATGTTGACATTTTGAGAGCATTGCAAAGTGTTC
This sequence comes from Chrysolina americana, assembly GCA_958502065.1. Classification (NCBI taxonomy): domain Eukaryota; kingdom Metazoa; phylum Arthropoda; class Insecta; order Coleoptera; family Chrysomelidae; genus Chrysolina; species Chrysolina americana. The sequence goes on along the minus strand of OY293412.1, from coordinate 101,021,964 downwards.
TTGTGGAAAACTTCGTTGAAGATCTAACAGATGTAATTCAAAACTCGTGGGGGCAGTATTTGTTTTCTGGTGTAGACTTGCCGGCATATAAATCTATTGAATGAGTTCCAATCAATCATAATGATAAAATCAGTATGCTCTGTGAATTTCAATTCAAAGGAAAAAAATTCTCGAAAAAAGTTGAATTTTCCGATAATCAATAGAAAAATAAGGAAATCAGAATTTTCTAGCAAATCTGCAAACACAAATTGATTGAAACTGTGAATTTCGAGTCAATAGACGTATAGGTACCCCTGAAAATGATGAAAAATATAAAACCGTCAGATACACTTGAAACTACTCATATTTGTGCATATTAAAAAAAGGTTTAATTTTGCAAAAATCATTGGAAAAATGGGGAAAACAATATTTTGGAGGAATATGACTCCTCTCAACTCCAGATAACTTTTTCAACTCGAGAACGGTTGAAGATAGAGCAATTCTGCGATCACCAATCGATTCAGAATAGAGAAACTAGTATTCTCTGTCAGTTTCAAGTCGATCGACTGAAGCAGAAAATTCATCGAAAAAAGTCCAAAGGGGTAGACCCCTAAAAATCATGAAAAATATTAAAACGTCAGATCCATATTAAACTGCTTATGCGCATATTTGTGCATATTAAAAAATGTTTAGTTTTGCAAAAACCATCAGAAAATGGAAAAAAAACATTTTGGAGGTATACGCCCCCTCTCAACTCCAGATGACTTTTTCAACTCGAGAACGGTTGAAGATAGAGCAATTCTGCGATCACCAATCGATTCAGAATAGAGAAATTAGTATACTCTGTCAGTTTCAAGTCGATCGACTGAAGCAGAAAATTTATCGAAAAAAGTCCAAAGGGGTAGACCCCTAAAAATCATGAAAAATATTAAAACGTCAGATCCACATTAAACTGCTCATGCGCATATTTGTGCATATTAAAAAATGTTTAGTTTTGCAAAAACCATCAGAAAATGGAAAAAAAAACATTTTGGAGGTATACGCCCCCTCTCAACTCCAGATGACTTTTTCAACTCGAGAACGGTTGAAGATAGAGCAATTCTGCGATCACCAATCGATTCAGAATAGAGAAATTAGTATACTCTGTCAGTTTCAAGTCGATCGACTGAAGCAGAAAATTCATCGAAAAAAGTCCAAAGGGGTAGACCCCTAAAAATCATGAAAAATATTAAAACGTCAGATCCATATTAAACTGCTCATGCGCATATTTGTGCATATTAAAAAATGTTTAGTTTTGCAAAAACCATCAGAAAATGGAAAAAAAACATTTTGGAGGTATACGCCCCCTCTCAACTCCAGATGACTTTTTCAACTCGAGAACGGTTGAAGATAGAGCAATTCTGCGATCACCAATCGATTCAGAATAGAGAAATTAGTATACTCAGTCAGTTTCAAGTCGATCGACTGAAGCAGAAAATTTATCGAAAAAAGTCCAAAGGGGTAGACCCCTAAAAATCATGAAAAATATTAAAACGTCAGATCCACATTAAACTGCTCATGCGCATATTTGTGCATATTAAAAAATGTTTAGTTTTGCAAAAACCATCAGAAAATGGAAAAAAAAACATTTTGGAGGTATACGCCCCCTCTCAACTCCAGATGACTTTTTCAACTCGAGAACGGTTGAAGATAGAGCAATTCTGCGATCACCAATCGATTCAGAATAGAGAAATTAGTATACTCTGTCAGTTTCAAGTCGATCGACTGAAGCAGAAAATTCATCGAAAAAAGTCCAAAGGGGTAGACCCCTAAAAATCATGAAAAATATTAAAACGTCAGATCCATATTAAACTGCTCATGCGCATATTTGTGCATATTAAAAAATGTTTAGTTTTGCAAAAACCATCAGAAAATGGAAAAAAAACATTTTGGAGGTATACGCCCCCTCTCAACTCCAGATGACTTTTTCAACTCGAGAACGGTTGAAGATAGAGCAATTCTGCACACGCCAATCGATTCAGAATGGAGAAATTAGTATACTCTGTGTTTCAAGTCGATCGACTGAAGCAGAAAATTTCTCGAAAAAAGTCCTAAGGGGTAGACCCCTAAAAATCATGAAAAATATTGAAACGTCAGATACACATTAAACTGCTTATGCGTATATTGGTGCACATTAAAAAAGGTTAAATTTGCAAAAAATCAATAAAAAATTAGGGAAAGCTGAATTTTGGATAAATATGACCCCTCTTAACTCCAGATGACTTTTTCAACTCGAGAACGGTTGAAGATAGAGCAATTTTACGAACGCCAATCGATTCAGTTTGATGAAATTAGTTTACACAATGAATTTAAATTTGATCGAGGACCGTTTTCGATCTGGGAAAGTTCGTTGCTTAGCAACGGACTAAAATACTAGATAAGTCTATTTTGAGGGAGTTTAGTTCAGAAGAAAGTCATTTTAGTTTGTGAATTACTTTGTGGGTCAACAATAAACAACTCAGTTGGTTTCATACTAGATATTTTGCGAGAGATGTTTGTGAACTTTTGGATCATGCTGCATTACTTCATTTCATTTCCGACATTGATATTTCAAGGTTTCCCAACATTTGCATATACAAGCAAGTAATTCATCTCTTTCATAGCTGACAGTGAAGGAAGTATTCATATACTTGTTCTACTTACTTAGGATTCACTTCATCGGTTGATCAAAACCACTAATCTCATCGTAATCCATGCTCCCCGGATGCACAACTGAAAAAAGTTCATGAGATAACAGTAATCTACGTATTCCACTCTTACTCCGAACTAGAGCACATTTCTTTTCGACTATCTGTTCAGTAATAACGAAATGCAAAATCCAAGTCAAGCAGCAAGACAGTATTATAAAAAATCGAATATTTTACTACACTTTCATTTTCCTTGTAGGTATTCAACAAGAAACGATGTTGGTGTACTTTCTGATTGGAAGGCTGTGGCGGAAGCAGCAAAAGCGTGAAATATTTCCTATTTTTTGGCACCAAATTAAAACTGTTTACCGCAGAAACAATTGCCGAGTAATTGTCTGAAAGCAGCTATCAAATCAACTGAAGATAACTAGTGTCAGCAGTGCGGTATTGAATTACGTTGATGTGTGTGCAATAAAAAAAGGCGACTGATGTGTATTTTGTTTAATTTTGCATTATTAATACACGTTACAGCATCAATTATAGCCAGAGACGCATTCAGGTTAGTTAATTGGTCACGATGATATTAATTTCACGCTTCAACCCTATATTAGCGTGACATTGAGTCCACTTTTGTTACTTGTATTCTATTTCGAACGTGTTTTCATGAAAAAAGTTCTCGATACTACTGGGCGGAAGACCATTAATCCAATAATGAAAAACGGACGATTATACGAAGATAATAATAATAATAATAATAGCCCTCGTTTCTTATGCATCTCACTATTGCACCCCCAGCAACCGGAGGCATAAGATCGCCCATCTGTTCTACATGGATGACCTCAAACTTTATGCCTCCGGAGAAAAGGATCTTCATCAGTCCTTAAGGGTGGTGCAAAAGTACACGCATGCTATCGGAATGGAGTTTGGGATAGACAAATGTGCCACGGTTCATATCAAAAGAGGACGATGCGAGGACTACGAAGAGGACGTTCAGCTCGTAGACGGAAGCATCCTACATCATCTGGATGCCGGAGAGACGTATACCTACCTAGGGGTGGTACAAAGCCACACCCAAGTGGTAGCTACTGTTAAAAACTCTCTCCGCGGCAAGTTTCAGCAAAAACTCCGACAGATCTGGTCATCAGAACTGTCGGGGAAGAACAAAGTTGCTGCAACTAAATATGCTTGCTACATAAGGATAAGCCAATGCATGGGTCTTCTTCAAGAACATAGAAGACCTTGGCTCATCCAGAAACCTGACCTTCGCTTTCTTCAGGTCAAGTGGGCTAAAGTCGGAAACCGAGGGATTCATAATGGCCTTCCAAGATGGTGTCTTCAACACTCTTGTCTACCGCAGTCGCGTGATGGGTATAGAGATCCCTGACACTAGAGTGAAGAGCGTGTCGTGGGGCAGCTGAGACCATAATGCATTTTCTGTCAGCTTGTCCAGCTTATGCGGTCTCAGCCTATATCACAGGCATAACGCGGCCTTACGAGTGTTGTACTACCATCTACGACACTCGTACGGTGTAGACGAGACACCGGTGTTGCCTCATGCTCCGGGGATATTGAGTCCGTTGTGGAGAATGAGACGTGCCGAATCAATTGAAACTACTCATTCCCACTCTCAGGCAAATACAAGCCAATAAGCCTGATGTAGTCCTCCTCGACCATCAAAGTAGGACGATTTTTGTCATTGAGTTTTCAGCTCCTGGCGAAACGAACATCGTCCGAAAAGAGGAGGAAAAACGGACTAAATATCGAGACCTACTCTTTAAATTCCGCAGGCTTTGCTCAAACCATTCTGTCAAAATGGTCCTTGGTGGAATGATGAACACACTGCTCTCAAACTTGAAAATCATACCGGCTTGCCGTAATAAGGCAGAAATCTTAGCATATCTTCGTAAATCTGCTCACATCTTGACCCCCTATTACAGATACGTGATGATGTCTCCATACTCTAATTTTTATATTTTCATAATTTCCGTCGACATCCTTCTTTCAAATGTTATTGGGCAATAATCATTTTTCATGTTCAAAAATAAATAAAAAAAAAGTTTTATAATTCTAATTTTCAAAAATTCAATGTCAAGATTATATTGGAATGCGTCCATCAATAAAAAAATTATACGGAAATGAAATCTGGAAAAATTCGGCCGTTTATAAACCCAGAATTCAGGTAGTCTCAAAATATTAGTCATTGGAACTTCGTAAAATAAAGTGAGGCAGACATACAGTCCAAAAATTCCATTAAATAACATAAATTATTCAATAATTTTGATGGAATTCTGATCAGTGATATTATGAGACTTCCTGGAGCCAGTGGTGTAGTTAGAATTCTAATAAAAGTTCTGACATTACGGGGTGGGTTGAATGAACGTCACATTTTTCAAATACCGTTCTCTCATAACTTTTTTATTAATATATGCATTCCAAAAAAAATTTAATACTAGCTATATGAAAATGCCATCAATCCAGTGGAGTAGTCATAATTTTTCTGCCGTTATAAATTCTGGTGATTTACATTGACAAAGAACACTTGAATGTGTCTGTTTACAAGTTTGCAGAATGGAATTCCTTCCTGTTTTCATAATCAAACAGTCAGCTTTATTCACCCTGAATATTATATTCTGTACAGTTGAAGAAGGGTCAGAGAAACATCTTCTACGTCACCAAGAAGCACTCCCAAAATAAACCGTCCTATGAAGATATCTGGGAGAGACGCACCGGATTAAGAGATGCAATGCTAGACCAGATTCTTTTGGATTTGGCAATTCTTCAATGGTCCTGTGAGATTGATGGACTGGATTGGAGAATTATAAGAATTATGTTACATAGAAGACGATAATCAGATCCAGCGACGTCAAGATTTTGCTCTGATGTAACCATTTCTCAGTACCGAACTTGAAAAGTGTGGAGTGTAACTTCCATTGAACTTGGCGGTGCAGATATGGAGAGTCTTGCAGGTAACGACACACTCCAAAGATGACATTTCGTATTGAAATGTCTTTAAGAAGGGGGCAATGTAACAATTCAGGAGCCTGACTTGACCGCTTCTCATTCGTTCTCAAGGTGTTATCGACGTGACAGGAAAAATACCGAACCGACTAGAGTATACTGACTGGCGATCTACGGAAAGAGTTTGCCGATAGACAATACAGAGTCGGATCAGCGGTAGTGGTATTATTTACCATAGTTGGATGAAATGAATTAGGAGAGTTATATTTTAAAAGTCTAAATAAGTTATTGGCTTTTAGTTAAATGCATTTTCATAACAATACGTACTCGTATAATCCGCTTCAACCCATACAACAGGTATATTCGTTGTCAACTCTTTAATAGAAAACAACTACTGTCCCCTACGACTGTTGGATTATATCTTTGAGGTTTTTGTCAAAGTTATCTACAAGAATTACTTTGCAATGCTCTCTAAATGTAATAGCCGATATTATGTTTTGATTCAATTGATTGTCATTACTTGGAACGTAGAAAACCCTGATGATGGCATTTCCGTACGCGAAACGCTCGTCGAATAGAATCGACGTAGTTTTGGTGTTGCTACTTGTGCATATTTAGCACACTAGCTATACGATCAGTCTCTCTCCAGAAGCCAATGCGGTCCTGGAGAAAAACAAAAAACTCTATGCACTATCGCTTTCCTCAGTTCAATAAACTTAAAGCGAGAAACGGGTGGTGATATAAATATATAAATTCAAGTACTGTCAGATATCCCAAGAGTGTATGTTGTACTGAATAAATTATTAATTTTTTTGTGATATGTCAAACCAGCCAAACAAAAGTTTTACCAACGGAAGTAACGGTTACCTGACAGTAGATTATTTTCCAATAAGTATTTACGAATAGATCTTACAAGATTGGTTGTCTTTGGTTTTCATATGTATTAATTTCTACTGGTGTTTTTTAATAGGTACAAAACTTTGATCGAATTCATGAATGTGTACACAGATGAAAAAAATCATTTTTTCCAATAATATTTGGTTCGTACAAAGTGAAATAGAGTACTTTTTACCTATCTAAAACGAAAAATAAAATAGGAATACCTACTACAGACACAATTCGTAAATCAAATTAAAGAAAAAGTTATCCATGTGAATGAAATTCAAAATAGTTGGAAATGAAGTATCTATTGGCTTGTGAAAATATTAAATTATGGATATATGAAGTCATTTAAGAGAATAGTTTTTGATTCTGCTCTTGAAAACCAACGCTTTTTTCATATTTTTCATTTCATTCGGGATTGAACTGTAAACCACTGATGATATAATGATTTTTTTCCAAAGTTACTCCTAAAACTGCTCAGGCTCAAAAAGTTTTCTCGTCTTATTTTCTATTCATGCATGTTGCTACGACAAATAATAATAATAGCCGTCCTCTGCCCGTACAGTATACGCTTTTGAGTAGGTACACTCTATTGGGAGTATTATTATTATTATACTTACATCAATAAAATTTTTGGGTGAATTAAAATATAGTAAACTTTGGATGTATCGGATCTTCGGAGACAGGGCCTGACTGAAAGAAAACAAAACTTTTTTTCTTCATTAAAATCGTATTGGTGGGGAAGGAAAAAATTGATTTAGGAAGGATAAAATTATGCCCTGGTAATAAGGAATGGATTCAAATAAGGCAAGCTTTCTCCCCATTAACTTATGCAATAAGTATTTTCATTTTAACAACTATTGCCTTCTACAACAGTTCAATTATATCTGTAGGACATTCTTGGCAGTTCTTTATAATGAACACTTTGAGATGCTCTATAAGTTTCATAGCTGAACATTTCTTTCGATTACCAACACCTACTTACCGTTTCATAAACATCGCTAATCATCGGCACAGATGAATAGAAAATTACCGTCGACCTACGATATGGATTCCTAACAAAACATTCCTATATGATATTTCTAAATTGAAAACAATATTGCATGCACATTGATATAATATCCACTCAACATATTGCTACTTAGCAGATATTTTATTAGTTATGTGTTAGATACACGATTTGACTATCTCTAAGATGCAATCTATTTTATCATATTATCTCGATGCTCATACAATCTACTGAACTATATCAGTCGATTCATGAAGTAACCCTAACTTCTGAACGGAATAAAATTATCTCTGGATTTCTAGTACAAATGTCAGTTCATAACCTGCGTTTCGACAATAATATGCATTATTCATCATATCATATGTTGGGAAATTGCTTGGCCACCACGTTCACCTGACCTGACACCATCCGTTAATGTGCAGCAGAAATTTCTCCAAATTTTTTGTTGAACGTTGCGAAAAAATATATCATAGAGCGATTTTATATATAGAAAGAAAAGGAAGGCACACTGAGACATGCATTTTTGTTGTATAGAAGTAGTTATATAGTTGTGACTTTGTTGTTATTGTTAGTAGAATACTTTGATTCTTTGATGGAATAAAAAAAACGATTCAGCAGCAGCAGCAGCAGAATGACTTTTCACGACTACATATTATCAATTTTAAGTGGGTTATAAATGATTATCTAATACTTCCCAGGAAGGAATCAAATGGTAAAAGCTACAGAACTGTCTTAAAAAAGGAAATGGTATCTGGAGCACCACAAGAATCAGTTTTGGGGCCCGTTTTATTTTGATAACATGTAAATGAACTTGCCAATTTCAGGATTTCTGAAAAATTTACTCTATTTGCTGACGTCACAAAAGCAATTTACACAACACAATATCTACAGTTATAAACGAAATCAAGGAGTGGTGCTATGCGAATTCGTTAACTTTTGATGTTTCAAAAACAAATATTATTTCATTCAGATAATGATTAAGAACAAGTCTAAAACTAAATCAATATGTATACATACTATAGCCAATAGGCTCAAATTTGATGGCCAACTTAAGAATTAGATATCTTCTGGATGTTTTGCAGTGAGAGCAGTAATTTCGATAAAGTCGTTAATTAAAACTGCCAGAACGGTGTATTACGCCCTTTTAGAGTCCCTTCACGTTACGGAAGACTGTTTTGGGGAGTATGCAAATCATCAGTACTTCATACTATATTGGTACTGAAGAAATGGGCGATTAGGTATATGTGTGAAAAGGGTATTGACAGAGATTGCATTATTCATTTTAGAATCATTTTGCCTCATCTATAAGAATTTGTCCTTATATGAGACAACGTCCATCCATAACAACACTCGATCTAACACAGCACTTGAAAATCAACTGGATAGAGATAGAACACCGTTCTTGTCGAAAATGAGTCACAAGATGGAGCTCCCCCATTATGTGCTTCCGGTCCGTCAATGGTTACACAACGTATTTCCCGGTAAATGGAAAGGGCGAAGAGGACCTATAGAGTGGCCAGCCAGGTTCCCGGATTTGGCACCATGTGATTTCTTTTTATGAGGACATTTATAATCGGTTGTTTACACACCATCATCGCAAAATGTACAAGAGCTTTAACAAAGGATTACTGCAGAACGTCAAGCACTTCGAACAGAAGTGTGAACAGAATGTGCGCCACGCATTTGAACAACGGTTATACCATTATTTAGGCAATAGTGGACAACATTTTGAGTAATTATTGAAGTGACAGTAGTGTAGATTGTAATTTAGGTTTGAAGTAAAAGGAATGAGAATAAACAGTTAAGTACAGTTTTTATTTCAATGGTACGAAGCAGCAAACAGATTTACAACTCACTCACCTCGATTGTTCTATTTTGGTGTCAGATCTGTAGAGCAGCTGCCTAAACTTTTACTGATAATATACTGGCTAGAAAATTCTGCTGACTCAAGAAGCTGGAAAAGATTACTTCTTGATAATGGTTCGTAATCTGATACGTAATATAAATCATCAAACTTTGTGAGGCTGTATCGATTATTGAAGTTTCTCTACATGGGATTCAGCTGCATCTGAAACGGTTTCTGTGCATTGAATTTATTGGAGAATAAGAGTAATAATACCGGGAGGATTGTCGAGGTATACTGAATGTTGAAGAATCGGTGGTGTGGTGTATAATTTTGTTTATAAATAGTGGATTTTTAGACTCTCTTCTTGCTAGTCTACAGCTTGAAGGCCGGAAAGGGTGCTGACTGGTTGAACTCATACATTTTATTGTAAAAAGGCTATTAGGCTAGGCAAATTATGATACTCATAGAAAAGTTTTGCTATAGTTTTGATTTTCTCACCTTTTGTATTTTTTGGGTCGGTGAACATGAATTTGAAGTTTTCATGCATACATTCTGCTCGGAACTTTGTTTTTCTGGCACTTTTTGCCTAAATTTTGGCACAAATTTCAGTTTTTGGCCTATATCTCAGGAAAAAGCGTTTTTTCGAAAAATGTATTACAAACATAACTGAAGTGGACAAATTCCTTGCATTTTTTGTCCTTCACTTTTTTTTTGTAAGACTAACCATTCCACCGCTAGTGCGCGCAAAAAAAAACAATTCCATGACCTACTAACAATCAGCCGGCCATAAAAAGGGCATTATATTACTGTCAACGTTGATAATGTGTCGCAAATATATGGTTGAATATGCATTCAGTACATATATCACGAAAATTAGAATTGCCAACGATGGTAATTATTCGCCTTTACATGGTTCAGTTGTTTTTCAAAAACTTAATATTTTCTAGGTTTTCCGACTTATATTTTAGGTAAATTTTCATGCTTATCATCTGAACGTTTAAAAGGCTATCATTTCGGAAATGATGGGCGTATGTACATACTTTTAATATGCGTTAAAATATGTATCATAATCGTGAGACTTTGTTGGAAACATTATATTATGTTGGTATCACGACGTTTTTATGGCCACACTGTTTTAATCGAATTTCAATTTTCATTTGGTGTTATTTATTTTAAGTACTGGTTCTCAGCGAAAAGAAAATCCTGTAATATTTAGGAACTGGTGATCTTGAATTTCTGTTTTTGAGAAGTATTTCTTCTCATGAAAGGGTACTCATGGTAATACCAAACAGAAATAGTGCAGTGTATTTTTCAGTTCAAAATAAGACGTTTCTTTCCCATAAACATATGTCCTCAAACGTTTCTTTACCGATCTACAGAGCGTTCAAATTTTCAAGATTTTTAAATATATATTTTTTTCATATCTCTTTAATTTTTTGAAATTTGATTTAAGTTGAATTGATACCTATTGGATACAATGGTTTTGAGTTAGAATTATTTCGTTTTACATGAGTATGATTTTCATTGATAAACTGAACGAATTCCTAATAAAAAATTATGAAATTCATAACTATGACACAAGAATGAGGACTGAGAGGACAGATTCAGTTTGAACATGAGATCGCCATTTGAAGGTTTAAATGAATTCAACAAACTTCCTATGAATATAAATGACTCCCAAGTATTTTGACTTTTGTGCAGTTGGAAAAACACCGTTCAGAACTGCGCAGTTGTCATATTGTTTGGTAATTAATGCTTTATTTTGGAATGCATAATTATTTTATCAAATCTTATGTCATTAGCAAGTATAGCTAATTTGATATGACTGGCGATAATGAGCATTCTGTAAGGCCGTGTATTTCAATAACAAACAGTGGTCTTGAAACATTTTCAGGGCTCTTGTACTGATTTTTTATTGAGTCTAAGCTTTCATCTCTTGAAAGTAGAACATATCTCTAACAGCCTGTGTATTATACACCATTATAGCATTATTTATAAAAACTATATTTTGCTAATACGTCATTATTTTATTTCAGTTATATTGAAAAATGTTGACCAGAATGCTATTCTCGACTGGTACCAAACGATAACCCAGGCCTTGAAATCAACGATCAAGTTTAACTCAGTTGTAATAGACGGAAATGAAGACGACGACAAAGAGAAAAGTAAGTGTTTCGTCAATTATTATCTCATACTTCCATTCATTTCAACAATTCTGAAAAGCATTGAACAAAAATCAACTACTTCCCTTATTGATATCTCGACCGATATTGGTACATCTTCCAGGGTACCAACTTTGAGCAAGCAGCAATACAATAGTATTAAAATTGTTTGTGAAATTTGTCCAACTACCCTTGAGAGACCGTCTCACAACATCAACTTTCAAAGTGGTAGCCTTTTCATTTGACTTTTGAAGTGCCATGAATTCTAATTTCAACAACGCCAACAAAATAAAAAAGTTGAAAGTTCTGTATCCAATGTACAGAGAGACAAAATTTCAAAAAAATTCTCTCCACACAATTCCACATAGTGGAAATTAAGGCAAATATTTGACAGAAAACAACAACTTCCCCCTACGGACATTGACTTATATCTGTCGTCCATTTGTGCAACGTTCCTCACGGACACATAACCGCAAGTGCTAATTGTTATAAAGCCATTGAATATAATCCTCAATTTTTTTGGAAATGACCACCTGCATACATGCACGTTTCGAGATTGTTTCCTCTCTACAGTGCAAGGACAGGTCAGACAACAATATAGTCGACTTGTTCCACAATATGAATGATAATATTAAAAAAATTGTGATTAAGAATTTCTTTCAAACAAAAACTGGTATGAAAATGAAGAAACTACAGAACATTTTCAAAATGTGTACCCCTACTACTCTGCTAGCATGTTTCAAAACGCCTCGTCAGTTCGCTTGTGCAAGATTTTCTGGTAATTTCCTTTGTTCTGTGTAGCAAGGTTGTACAAACTGCTCTTCAGTAAGTCGTTTAAGTCTCCAGGTTTAGTTCCATAACCTACGTGTTTCAAATAAACAGCCAGGAAAAAGTCTAACGGTATTAGATCGGGCGAACGAAGAGGCCGCATCTGTTTCCTATCCATCGGCAGAAAATATTGATCCATATAATCTCCAATATTTTGTGACTTTGACATCTGTCAGAATATAAAGTATAAAATAAGTCAATTGAAAATGGTGCTACTTGAATAATTGAAGTTGGGAGTGGTCTCTCGGGGGTAGTTTGATGTAAGTTGAATTTGACAGAGCAGTTTCAAAGACGCTTTTGAAGTACGTTCGATTGTTGCAATAACGGAAATATTGGCTACTGGAAAAGATCTAGGGCACTCGGTTTTTTGTGCGTGTTTGTTTTCAGTTTGCGAAACTCTATCAGGCAGTGCAGCTATGATACTGGACATCACCTGGTCCGGAAGTGAAATGGCAAGAACATTGTCGATAGATAAGGGGGTGCCTTACTTGCGAATTGACATGTCGATAAGCCCATTTCTAGATATTCTTGTTGAATATCTGGAATTCAGGAATTCTACGGATGTTGCTCTCATTTTCGATGATTCGTCATGTAAGTATATCATGCGGCTTGATGATGGTGAAGTTTTTGAAGCATTACCCACATACGATATCTTTTCCCAAGAATAGTGCAGTGCAAGTAAATATATGAGGGGAGATATTGAAATGTTTGTTCATTACCTTCTATGCTCTTTTCATTAAAAATGTCATCAAATTCACTTTCCAACCTTTCCAGTTTTTCCACTCTTATTTATATTTTTGATGTATCGTTATTCCTGTTAAGACCAGTTGGCGATTTAATAAAATTGAGGACAGCATCAGTGAAAGTATTTTCGCTTATGGGTTTTTCGTCGATTGAAGCAGTAAAAATTATTATAATTGAAAACTGCATTTTTCGTGAACGAAGTTATCAGTAGCGAATGATAAAAATTTAGAATTAGCCAATTCCATAATCAGCTAGGAATAATTCCAATGGGCAATTAACTGCAAAGTTCCCATAATGTCATGCGAGCGTTATATACAGCGTTGACCAAAATGTTCGAAATACCGAAAATATGAAAATTCCAGGCATACCAAAACATCGCACTCCACGTGTTTTTATAAGTAATATTAAAGGAAAATCATCTGTTTTTTGTTCCTTCCCTAATTATTGCCTACATCTTCATTTTATCAATCATGGTTTCAAATTTCTTAGAGGCCTCTTCATGATTTTTTCCATCTACAATAACTATGGTATTATGCAAATTTTGCTATTTGAGCTTTAAAATATTGATACTACATAATAGATATAGCACTGGCCCATTAGATGACCTTGTGGAACTCGTTCAATTTTTAATTATTAATAAGTTTTGCCTATTTGATTCTTATCTCATGTGATTTCGAACCAACTGCAATATTTTTATGTTTTCTATTCTTCGGCAATTTGAACTAAATATTATCGAAAGTTACAGATTACACTTCGCATCAACCATTCAGTAGCTTTTCAATTCTAAACGTACTCAGGAATTCAATTTCCGTGAATCACTTCATTGCTTCGAACGAGTAGAAATAGACAAAATAATTTATATTTGTAGATTTATGGAGGTGCAATGGGAAGTAACTGACTGGCTTTCTTCCATCCAACATTATATGTTACATAAGTAATTATATTTTGTTAGTTAATCACCTGTAATGAAACAAATTGCCTTTTATGTAACTCACACAATAAAAGCACGAATACTATTGAAATCCCGCGATGTTCTAGATGCGATGGTTTCAATTATTGCTCCAAAACAAATTGCAAACAACCCCTATCATGTTCAAACTGTGGTGGGGGGCATGAGAAGAATCCGTGAAACTCTGGCTTCAATCAAGTAACCAACCCTAGATTAATATTTACACCCAGGTTCCTGTTCATTCTGGTCTTCCTCCAAATCTTTGTAAAACATGTCACTTTCTGTTCTTTCTTCTGGTGAAAGAAAATGTGCCTCTAGCTAGGAAATAAACCCTAACTCTAGCCATTTTATTTTCCATATTTTCAGACATTGATCAAACAGTTTATTACTGGATCGACAACGTGAATTTATTGATGTCAGTGACAGAAACCTTGGATGCTTCTGCGGCAAAAAGGTTAAGGGATTTTCGGCCCGCCCCCAATAATTTTGCTCTAATTGCCTCAACGAAGAACATGCAGAAACTGATCAAAGTAGTAAGTACAATATATTTTGTTTCTACCGTCAATATTTACTCAAAAGAAACCTTGTAACTTGAATTCTAACGAAAGAAATACTTGACAATACAGAATAAAAGAAATATTTCTTTTTTAAATAAGACAAAGAAATATAAGATTAACACATCTAGTTTTAATTTCTTATATCTCAGTATAATGGAACTCTAGTAGGAATTATATGAATATTCAAATACAATATCATGTCTTAATTAATATTTATTTACGTTCATTTTCTTGGTAAGTTTAAAGTTTTTCACAACGTTTTTATTTGATATTTCAGCAACATTGCTCTGGTATAGGGTTGTGTTCAAGGTTAAGTGAATCAAAATTTAAAAAAAACTGTTATGAAGGCGAAAAACATAAAAAAATGCTAATTCCAGCAATATCTACTGGTCCAATGCGAGGAACGATGAAGTAACATTTGCAATATTTGAACAGTTCCATAATTATTAATATATCCCAAGTTCAATCCTTGTGCATGGTATATCTGAAATCACCTCATATTCCTGTAAGACGTGTTTCCATCATACTTTACAATAAATCGTCAATTAATTTTCATCTAATATCACCAATTTACTGTATCGAAATCTTCCTATAGTCCATATAAACAGTTTTTATCCAACACATGACAGTTATGACTGCCATTATTAAATGTTATTTCAGACAATTAAACTATCAAATAACACACTAGTGTGTTATAATACATAAAACACTAGTGAGTTATGGATTATAACTCACGTTCATATTTGAAGTAGTATTTTATTTATTTATTACTATTACAAGCAGAATTCACAAATTGAAATTGAAGGAAAACGCTAACGGTTTACCTATTCGAATTTGAAGTCTTTGTGAAATTCATTGGTTCATTGGAACCAGACGCTCGAATATCGGAACAGCTATTGATAGTGCTGATAGTGATAGTGATAGTGATAGTGATAGTGATAGTGATAGTGATAGTGATAGTAATAGTGATAGTCCTTGTATTTTTTCTGCAATTTGTATTTTGTTATGCACCTATTCTTCTATAGTCTAGTTCCTAAATTGTAGATAGTGAGTCATCGTAAATTTTCTGGTTTTTACGGGATTTGAAAGTGCGGAGGGGATGTACGAAAGTGGCAAAGTAAAACTCAATTTGAAGCCAAAGTACCTAGCTTATTTCTGTTCTACTTTTTGACCTGCTTTATATGAATTATGAACCGTACAACCCATGAGTCACTGTCTACAGTTTAGGAACTAGACAATATATATCATTCTGCTACCGTCGAGGACTTCCATCATCCGTGACGCTTCAAAGTAGTCATGTTAGCCCCTGTATTGGCCAAATGAGTCGCCGAAGACCTTCTCATGCAGTGACCGGTGTAGAGCGCTGGTTCCTCCAATTCCAAAAACATTGCAATTCTTGAAAGTATCTTCGACAACGTATTTAACCCACACACTGGCTGGTACACCTCCCATTTTTGTAAAAAACAAAAAAGCTGCCAGAACAAGTATTCTTTGGTCTCAAAGACATGTATTTTTACACAAATTGATCGGGTTGACTGGAAATCCTTCAAGTATGGTGAAACTTCTCGATTTCTTGGTTTTAGTGAAAACTACGTGAAAATAGTTCCCTTTGTCTTGAGTATTTTCTATTTTCAAATTGACCAATTCATCACATCTACAAGCACCGCTTATCCCCATCATCAAAGCCACTTTCATCAACAAGTACTCGTAGTCGGGAGCTTCGTTCAAAATCTTCTCTATTTTAGGTCGTTCTAATGTCTTGGACTTCTTTGGTTTGTATTCCTGTCATTTGCTTTTCAAAAAGCTCGATAGTTTGCCATATTTTGAAATGTCGATTTTTTATAAAGGTGAATAATCGAGCGAAGCATCGAGTATTTGGTCCATAGCAACGATGGGGCTAATTTATTTGCAAATGTAAAAAATAAGCCAATAGAACATTTTTATCGATACCATTTATCTTCCATGAATTCATCCAAGACTCAAACATTGTAAACACCTTGTCGTAAGCAAGCCTTGAAAATTGGTAAAATTACACCCGTATATAAAAAAGGCGACTCTTCTTTAATAAGTAACTATAGACCAATTACGGTGCCTTCTATCTTTTCTAAAATATTGGAGTCATCATTCTTGGAAAGACTGTTATCTTTTCTCAATAAATTCAATATTATAACCGAAGACCAACACGGCTTCGTACAAAAAAAATCGACAACAACCGCAATCTACTCATATATTCTTAAAGTTATTAAGTGCATTGATGCGGGCGAGTGCCCTGTTGGGGTATTTTGTAACCTCAGCAGGGCATTCGATTGCATTAGTCACGATATTTTGTTGAGAAAACTGTCTCGGTACGGAATCCGTGGTGTCACTCATGAGTGGATAAAAAGTTTTTTGAGTAAACGTAGTAACCATGTCACGATTGGCAACCATCAGTCATCGTGTATTGAATATTCTGAAATAGGAGTTCCTCAGGGTTCAGTCCTAGGACCTACCTTATGTTTACTCTATATCAACGATATTGTGAAGATTTGTAACGGCTCAATTGTTTTTTACGCTGATGATACATCAGTCATTGTATCAGATAAGGATGACTCATGTTTACGTCAGAACTGTAATAAAATGTCCTCTGATATGAACCAGTGGTTCAGAGCAAACTCACTTTATCTGAATACAGATAAGACAAAATGTATTCGCTTTCATAATAGACAAAAAGAAGTTAGTGACATTGATTTCGGTGACTTACAGTCAGTAGATGAGACCGCTCGATTTCTTGGTTTATATATAGATGAACATATTTCCTGGGGAGAACACTGTCGACTCTTAATCAATAAATTGAATTATGTTTCCTACCAATTTCGTAATTTGAGAACAGTTCTGTCTAATGATCAGTTATTGATGCTCTACTATGCTCAAGTATACTCCAGACTTCGATATGGCATTTGCCTTTGGGGGAGGTCTTCAGGAGCAAACGATATATTTGTTGCGCAAAACTCCGAGTAATGTTTGGCTTACCGCCTCGGCAAAGTTGTCTTAATGTATTCAAAACTTGTAAAGTTCTGACGCTATCATCACTTTTCATTTTTGAAGTTTGTGTCTATGTATTCAGTCACTACAACAGCTTCTCGACCAGATCTAGCATTCATAATAATGACACAAGAATAAAAAATCAGCTAAATATACCTTTTTCTAGGGTACAAGTAACCAAAAACTGTCCTAACTCACTAGGTCCTTTATTATTTAATAAACTACCAGACCATATATGAAATAGTCGAACTTTATGTCATAAAGAATTTTTAATTGAAAAATGTTATTATAAAGTCGATCTGGCACTATAATAGTATTGGTAAATCTACTGTGTTTCTTTGTTGTTTTATAAATATTACAGTTATTGACTGTTGTTATTACATACTGTTTATGTTTATTTTTAACTTAGATTTAACGACTACTCCTATACAATACTTATATTGTCCGTCCAGAGAATAAATTATTATTATTATTATTATCTCGGGACTTTTCTGTAAATATCTGCATCTCTGCTTCTTCCGCTTCCGTAAGGAATCCTCAGGAACGTAATTTTCATCGGTTTCCTTCATTTCCTACACGTTTTTTCTTGAAAAAAGCTTCCCTTTTTTTGCAGGGAAAACTGACAAGTGTCAAAATTTATTTAAACATTTGCTAACAATGTATCATGCCCGTGGCAACCAAACAAACAACTTGCTTTGACCAAAATGTAAAAAAGTCACTGTCAAATCATTCTGACATTTATGGGGTACTGAGACGCAAGTAGCTTAGATTTGGTCACAAAACTTACTGATTATTCCCTCATAAAAAATCGATGGATACCAATTTATACCAATTTGTACCAATTTATACCAATATATACCAATTTATACCAATTTATTCCAATTTATACCAATTTATACCAATAAATCTTTCTCGTGTGAGTTATTTTCAACATAACACACTAGTACCATAAATTTCTATTAATTTATGTCTAATATTCAATTCGAAAACAAAAACGAATTGAGAATGAAAAAACACACGGACATACTCCTAACACAACTGATTCATATTTTTCTTGAATTATACAGGCACTACGAGAAAACCTAGTGAGTCTACCAGAGAGATGGAATCTAGTTTTTTTGGACTTCCAACACAAGAATTTCAATCGTTCCTTGATAAACAACAAGACAGTGAACTTACTCACCCTGGATGCTGAGATTTGCTGTCAGCTATTGAATCAAAACAGTTACTGTGAATGTCCCGAAAACTTCAATGCTCCCAAAGAACTGCTGAGGATATCGTTGAATGTTTTGGCTAACACTCTCGAAAAGCTATTTGAAGAAGGCGTTCAACTAGATAAGTATATCGAATGCGATTCCAACACTACTAAGTATAATGAAGACGGTTTGAAACGTTTCGAAGAAATTTTGAATAGCGTTGTCAGCAAACAGAATATTATTAGGCTGGATGATTTTTTGTTGCGTTTAAAAGCTGCAGGTGATGATATTTGCTATATACCTAACAATGAAATTGAAATTATGTCCACTGTGTAGAGATTACTGCAGGTTTTCTTGGTTCAGAGTATTATAACTTTTTCAATTCTTAGCCTGGGAGCTACATATATCAGAAAATTTTTGTTTGGAGCCGTGTTTTTTGGAACTCAGTCATTCTGTTCTTAATATAATTTTATTAATGACTAATTCTATTAAAATCTATAGAAGTGTATCCATTCACATTTTTATATGCCAAAGGAACTCAATTTGCAAATGTTCCAATCAGCAGATTCGAATAGATCTTTATAAAAACTCTTCATTTATACAGGGTGTTCCAAATTGAGTCGGCACCATTTTTCAACTCCGTCATTATTGATGCTACGAATTCGGTTAAATGAGCAAACTAGTAGCATTTTGAATTGCCTTCTCGATGCCGAAAACAAAAAAATTGACAGTCGCGTTTTCAGAATATTTCATAAAATGATATTTCTTTCAATGGAACACCCTATATTTTTTCATGCATTTCGATTCGTAATAACATTCTCAACAACAAATCTCATTTGACTTATTTTCGTAAAGGTGAAAATAAGACAGTTTTATCAATAGGAAACATTTATAACAAACGGATTTGATTAAGCGCTATAAAATATGGAGTAAATATTCAAAAACACCACCTTCTTGTTGAACACATATTTGGGCCCTTCTATTGACACTACGTGTGGCATTCAACACAGTTCGGCCATCAATTCTATTAATTATAGTTTCAATATAATTTTTCAGTTCATCTACATTATTATGTTTCATTTCGTTTACCTCATTTTTCAGAAATTCTCAAAAATAAAAATCTAGAGGTGTCATGTGTGATGAACGAGGGGGCCACTTAACAGTACCATTTGTAGCAATCCATCTGTTTCCAAAACAGCCTCGCAGCATTCTTTTTACTCCATTGACATTATGTGCTGGTGCTCCATCCTGCTGAAAATAGATCATCTGACGAACCTCCAGATCAAGATCATCGAAAAACTCTTCCAACACTCTTGTTAATAAATTAGTGTAACGGAGTCCGTTCAAAGAATCATGGTAGAAAAATTGACCGATAATTCTGCCTCTAAATAGACCACACCAAACATTAATACTAAATCGTCTTTGCGGATTGTGGGGATGGACTAGAAATGAATTATGTCTACTCCAATAATGAAAATTCTTTCTATTATACATCCCACGATTTGAAAAATTAGCCTCATCGCTCCATATAATCTTTCTATAGAAGTTTGGATCTTGTCTGCATACCACCGACAAAACCCCAATCGTCTCTCAGGATCACCAGCTTCTAGTGTTTGCACTGGTCTTAACTTATAAGGAGAAATCTTATGTTTCTTCAGAATTCGTTGATACCTGACAGTGGAACTGCTATTTCTCTAGATAAATCTCTGATGGAATTATTTGGATATACCTCAAAGTAGGATAAAACGTCAATTTCTGTATCGTCAGATATTACAAAACGATTTTTAGTTCTCCTCTTCTCAAAAACTTTTTCATTGTTCCTGAATCGACGATGAAGCACAGCAAAAAAACGCCGATTAGGTAATTCACGATCGGGGAACGAATTGCTGTAGTATTGGAGTGCTCTTTCGCTTTTTTTCTGGCACACCAAGTAGGATTCTAACATATCACATTTTTCTTGATGGGAAAACGGGATTTCGAAAAATATTCGAACAGTAGTTGACAGTTACAATAATTTATGACATTGTCATAGAATATTTGACAAATAGTATTTCAACAAAGTTTTAAGGCAACTTGATTGCTCATAATAATTATGTTTTATCGAATCAACACATTTTTTCCAACCACATTCATATGACCCCTCAGTATTTTATATTCTGTACAAAAACGGCTTCAACGTTATCATTACAGCAGACATATTTTGATTCACAAAATAAATGCGGCTAGCGGAATGGCTTTAAGATGGACATTATCGTTTTGTACATTAATACCAAATAGCTCAGTGATGTCAATTAAGTGGTGCAAGAGTGACAGATACATTCGACTGGATGCGCTGCGCGCCCTTGCTGGCGTCGACTCCATCCCGACACATGTCACCTCTCCAAGAGTCCGTTAACGCGAGACCTTACCCGACTCAGAATACATGATAATCAGCCCCGCAAACACGGCGGGCCGATATATCAATCTTTGGCCATCTTCCAGGAAAGATGGGAAGAACCGGTTCCTTAGGGAACCAAGACGCATCTATGTAATGCGCGAAGTACCATGACCCGGTTTTTTGCATCAGCCTTTTCCGGGGTAGCACGAAACAACCGTCTCTAATCAAACTAGACGACAATGCAGTATCTACATTGAATGCTACCGACCGACGACATGCATAAGCTTTGCAGGAGGCATGTATCATACGTACTGCAACCACTATCGTTTGGAATACTCGGCTATCCGCTAACACCAGCGGGGATGGACACTAGCGTCTCTGACCGGGACCCTATGTGCCGCCTGGCACAAGCGCTCCCTTGCTCTGCAGCCAGCAATGTCTGTGGAGGAAGGGAGGCGGCTCTCAGTGCGTCCTCCCGACCCTTCCTCTCCCCTGGTCCCTCTTGGGCGAAGAGTTGAGCTTAGGACGGAGTTTCTGTATATCAAATGATGTGTAGACGAATTGATAACATTGTAACAATAAACATTTATTTAATTAAGTGGTGCGACATGATGATCACGGGTTTCACGAGTTCACATCCCAGCGCAGTTTTTTTTTTACTTATTTTGCTATTAGTAACAAAATATTGTCATTCGTATAAGTACCAAAATTGGGTGTTTGGACAATCATGAGGTTTTATTCGCCAAAACAAAGAAATTTTTTGTACTAGTGAAAGAAAGAAATATTTCCACATAAGTCGCTCATTTTCCACTTTAGGAAGAAAGGTTAAATGAGCTTTGTTGTTGAGAATGTTATTACGAATCGAAATGCATAAAAAAATATAGAGTTTTCCATTGACTTAATTTGGAACAGAGATCAAGGAGGTGCTCTCGTTTAAAGTATACAGAATTCTCGAGTGATAATATGTTCAATGTTTGCAGGAACCATAGAAATTGGCACAAATACGAGTACAGAAGTTATTGCCAAATACGAAAATGAAACTGTGAGTACAATAGGAAATAAAACTGTGAAAACAATAAAATCATTCTACAGAGTGGGTATAACACATGTGAGTATCATTTGCAAGCAAAGCTGTTCTTGAAAAAGTACGTCATTTTATTCAAAGATATCTTTTTCATTGATTGATATAAATGATAGGTTTGGTACGACAATGGAGAAGGTAGGAAATGAAGATTATCACGTATTTATGGGGTCTAGAGAAATATGTTGAGGCGTATGCTTCTCTAATTCACTACCATTCCCCTTTTTTGTCTTATTTTTTCGCTCTCTCCCTCCCCCTTTTCTCTCTCTCTCTCTCTCTCTCTCCCCGATAGTGAATAAGGTAGAATTAAAATAATTTTTTGTGAAGAAGTTTCTCAACGGTTTCATAACTCTATGTTAGAACTGATTGTGTTGAACGAAATTGAAACCATCTAAAATCCTATACGTTTTCAAATTATGGCAACTTCTGGATGACTTCAAGGCCTTGCCTTGGTCCTACAAAACCAAAGATCCAGACACAGGGAAGTGGATTTGGACGGGGTATTGCGCTGATTTCACAGCGAAACTTGCCGAAAAAATGGACTTTGATTTCGAATTCGTTGAACCAGCCAAAGGAAGTTTTGGTAAAAAACGGAATGGTATTTGGGATGGCGTTATAGGCGATTTGGCATCAGGAGTAAGGCTATTTATTCATAATTTTCATGAATTTTCAATAACGATACTTGTTCTGATTCAGCTAACTGATTTGGCCATCACAGCGATTATCATGACTGCTGATAAAGAGGAAGTAGTTGATTTTGTGGCCCCTTATTTTGAACAAACCGGCATCACCATTGGTAAACAAATATACATACATACAGGGTGTCCCGAAACTATGGTGCCAAATTGAAACAGAAGATTCCTCTTGATAAATAAATAGGACTTTCCTAATATTTCTCTTCTCAAATGTCGCCCGTTGCAGAGATACAGGGTGTTGAATATGAAAAAATAAAAGTGATTTTTATTCATAACTTCCACAGTTCTAAAAGTTTCTGAAAAAAAATTTAACGAATATTTGTGTTCAATAGGTGCTTCATTTCGAAAAAGAAAACACATTTTCAGTTGTTACCAGTGGCGTACTAGAAGGGCATCATGGTCCCTTTTCTCCCCTATTTTTTACACCACTGGTGAAATCAGTAAAATCAATAAGTTTTTGCATTCCCCTTTCAATTTTGAGTGAAAAATGTATACCTGTTTCATTTCAGAAAAATCAACCGTTTTCAAGATAATTGCGCTTTTATGAATACAAACATAACTAGTAATGAAAAAAATGTTCGGCTGAAGTGAATTTTACAATCCTAATTACTGGTTAAACTTACAACTAGTTATTCTACCAAAAAAATCAATGACATTTCCACATGCATTTTTCTTGCAGAAGTAAAGGGCATTGAAACTGGAAAATAAAAAGGCAACTTTCATAGTTACAAAAAAAACAACTAAGTTTGAAGGTATGCCTTTCTTCAATGGGTGCTCTATTTTTCAGGATTGTAAAATTAATTTCTGCCGAACAAATTTTTCGTTACTAGTATGTTTTCATTCATAAAAGCGCAATTATCTTGAAAACGGTTAGTTTTTTCCGGATTCAAACAAGTATACATTTTTACTGAAAATTGAATGAGAAATGCGAAAAATATATAATTTTCCTGATTTTACCAGTGGCGTAAAAAGTAGGGGAGAAAAGGGACCATGATGCCCTTCTTGTACGCCACTGGTAACAACTGAAAATGTGATTTCTTTCTCGAAATAAAGCACCTATTGAACACAAACACTATTTGATTTTTTTTTTGAGAAATTTTCAGAACTGTGGAAGTTATGAATAAAAATAACTTTCAATTTTTCGTATTCAACACCCTGTATCTCTGCAACGAACGACATTTGGGGAAAGAAATATCAGGAAAGCCCTATTTATTTTTCAAGGGAAATCTTCTGTTTCAATTTGGCACCATAGTTTCGGGACACCCTGTCATTGAATGTCTTCTAGTGGTTGACAAAATACATACCTTCGACATAGTGGCCTAATTATTTCTGGGGATTAATTTGCATTTTAGTGATGCGAAAACCAGTGAGGAAGACTTCTCTCTTTAAATTCATGACCGTACTCAAACTAGAAGTATGGCTCAGTATCGTAGCTGCTTTAATCGTTACGGGATTTATGGTATGGTTTCTCGACAAATACTCTCCGTATAGTGCCAGAAACAACAAAAAGGCGTATCCTTATCCTTGCAGGTTAGTGGAAGATGTACCAGTGACGGGATGTATTAGATTTGGTCCTTTTTTTTCCAGGAAATTCACTTTGAAAGAGAGTTTTTGGTTTGCGTTAACATCGTTCACTCCACAAGGTGGGGGGGAAGCACCCAAAGCCCTCTCTGGGAGAACTCTTGTCGCAGCCTACTGGCTTTTTGTTGTTCTCATGTTGGCGACATTTACGGCAAATTTGGCCGCTTTTTTAACCGTGGAACGCATGCAGGTAAGTCACTATACCTATTTGTTTTAGATGTTTCAGCTTCCATTTTGGAACTAGTATCTGTAAGGATTTGAACAGAAGAAGTTATCTCAACAAGAAATTGTACTATTTCATTGATATAATACTGCATTTTTTTACTTTTTAGGCACCTGTTCAGTCTCTCGAACAATTGGCTAGACAATCAAGGATCAACTATACGGTCGTCAAAAACTCCGAAACTCACAAGTACTTCATCAACATGAAGTTTGCCGAGGATACACTTTACAGGAAAGTATATAAATGAGAAAGTTGTGAGTAAGAAAATGGCAACCCCTTAGACACGATACCTACATCATTGGAAAGTTCTCGATACGTGCTTTCGAATGCTAGTAGCAATAGATCAAGATATATTTTCATCATTCAAAAAATCGTGGAATGAAGTTGTCCAAAATTTCTCTAAAATAATTTTATTCCTAGGAAAGTCCTTCGAAATCGTTCCAAAGTCAACAATAATCTATGAATCTTTTCGCTAATGATAAACTAATGTTCGCGGTGTCAGTAATTTGGAATAAATCAACATAAAACTACATGTACTTATCTATAATTGATACAAACTATCAATCAATGCAAATGAAGGAAACGAAAATAATATGAAATTAAAACTCAAACAAGTACCTTAAATATTTTTGAGGCTTCCATCAAACCAACATCAAGGCACTGCTTTTATTATTCCAGAGCTAACCAAATTTTTCCGCAATGTTTTGTGACTTATGGATGGGTCACACTGTATAAGGGGACGAATATTTTTCTTCGAAAGATATAACTTGTAATGCATATGTTATAAATCTTCATGGTTTGAAGATAAATATATTTAGGATTCGATATTCCGTATAATTAGAATAATTTCTGTGTTTTTAGATTGCGCAACTTCATAATTTGAATAATCTCACTTAATAGAAAATTTAATTATGAGAAAATAGTGTTTCGTTTGAAACTGGCTTAGTAGGAGCAAGGTTGTACCCAAGTGTAAACTCGAGGCCACTTCATAATAATTTACGAGCCAAGGCTGAATAGGAAATTTCCGTTTTCGCAAGTTTTGAAAATTGTAAAAAATATGTAAATCATGCAGGAGGTTCCTTTTTATATGAAGGTTGTAGACTAGTTTCCAGTTTTTGAAAACAAAGAGAGTCAGGTCTGAATAACAACTTAAATGAATTCCATACTAATCTACCATGGTAGTCAATTGAGTTACATATACTTGGTTTTCAGTTGCACCCAAAATGAAAAAATCAAACGCTGATAAATCTGGTGAGCGAGGTGGCCAAAGAAATGTTCCATTCTTGACTATCCACTGATCATGGAACCATTTTCGTAAATGAGCACTTATCCTTCACTCATCTCAATATTTTTGTCAACCATTGTCTGGTTAATGCCCTGTTTAACTTCAATCTAATTGATATCAGTAATCCACTGAATTTGGCTCTCTTTTACGAATTCATCGATACACAATCAGAAATAAATAATTCTGTTGCGGAATTGAAAAAAAGTCGAATTAAAAACCAAGAAATAGGTACGAAGTTGTTCGTAGATTCTAAAAATGTGATAGTAGACAGGGGTCCCATTGAAAACAAGAAATTGTGTATGGTCATATCACCATATCAACTAAACAATGATATTTTCTGATCCAGGATGTGGAAAGAACTCACTCTGAACGCTTCTACGGACGACAGCAGATATCGCGTCTGGGATTACCCGATCAGAGAGCAGTACGGGCATATTTTGCTGGCCATAAACGATTCCAATCCGGTAGCGACCGCTGAGGAGGGTTTTCGAAACGTCGACGAGCATTTGGACGCCGATTACGCCTTCATACACGACTCAAGCGAGATAAAATACGAAATCAGCAAGAACTGCAATCTGACTGAGGTCGGCGAAGTGTTTGCGGAGAAGCCCTATGCAGTGGCGGTGCAACAGGGTAGCCATTTGCAGGACGCGATAAGTAAAATGTAAGAAAATTAAATAAAAATATACTTTATTGTCGAAGATACAATCTCATTGACAAAGTAAGAAAATTACACACTACACATAATAAAATATTACTTATACAACAAAAATTTGTGAATATAAAAATTGAAAAAAAAAAAAACGGTAAAACATAAAAATAAAATATACAGTTCCAGTCTTTAAAATAACAGATATTACATACAGCACTTCACAGTAATATAGTCAAGATACACAAAAAAAAGCATTTTGAATTAAAAATAAACGCTGATTTCAATCCTACAGTTAATACCGAAAACTACAACTGTTTTTTTATTATTCAAGTGCTGAAAATCAACTGCCGATATTTATATCTGAATAGAATTCTTCTAATGAACAATAGGCCTTCGGTTGAATTTTCTTGTCAAAATACTGAAAAACAAAAGATTTCTCGAAAAATTAAAAATAAATGTTTTTGAAAATTTGATAGTTTGAGAATTTTTTTGACGTTTTATTGATTTTTTATGGTACACCTTGCATCTGAGCATATCCAAATTATATATTTTCGGAATTAGCATGAAATTTTGGGTATGTAGTGCGAATTTCAAGTAAATCCGATAATTTTGTACTTTTCACGATTTTTTTGGATTTTTTCACGATTTTTTTTTTTCAGTCGATATTACTTAAAATTCACAGAATATTCTAATTTTGCCATCCTGAATCTATTGGCGTTTGCAGAATTGCTCTATCTCAAACCGTTCTCGAGTTGAAAAGTTCATCCTGAGTTAAGAGCTGTAATAAGCCACCGAAAAAAATTTTTCTATAATTTTTTTTCCAGAGTCTCAAAATACAATCTTTTTAGTTGATGCTCACAAAGTTTGAAACCGATATCGAGTCAAATAGAGATTTGGTAGGCTTTTTACGGAACCTCTGCAATTTCGAGTTAAACCCTTTTTGGAAAATGTTAATTTCTCATTTTTCGAAAAATCGCAAACTTTTCTCAAACAAATCTTAATGAGCTGATTTCGAATAATGTATCAAAAGTTGCATTTGACAAATGACTAACGAAATAACGAGAATTTTTGCGATTCCGATGAAAAAATTGCCTTTGTCGAATTAAATTTTTGAGACACTAGAATTTTCTAATAATCTCAACTAAATTTGCAGGATTTTACTACTGCAGAAAGACAGGTTTTTTGAGGAATTGCACACGAAATATTGGAACAGTTCTGCCAAAGGTGACTGCCCCAATACAGATGACAACGAGGGAATCACACTAGAGAGCTTGGGTGGGTATAGAGAAGGTTTTTTTTTTATAAAAGTGCAAAAATGTTCTTCCCAAATATAACAGAGCTGAAAGAGTGGCTTATCTTGTACCTATTAGGAAAGATTATGATTCCCTGTTGCCTTCAGAAGCATATTCCAACTTATCGGCTTTAGATTTTAATAATCATGATGTATTTGATTAAAAATAAAAAATAAATAAATATTCATTCATTTGAGACTGTCATAAAACTGTATAGAACAAAAGTAGTCATGTGTATTTTCATGAATATTAGATATACATTTATAACCCACTTCAAAATGAAATGTAGTCGCGAAAAGACATTCTGCTAAATCGATTTTTTATTAGATCAACTGATCAAAGAACCAAAGTATTCTACAAACAATATCAACAAATTCACAAGTAACTTTTTCTCCACCTGAACTTGTTCGTAGTAAATTACAAAATGAGTTCTGTTTCGTTTAGAAAAGATTTTTTCTATTGTAGTTTTTTTCGTATTCACTTGAAGAAATAAAATTTTTTGAGCTGGTCTAGAACTTCTAGTAGGCGCTGGCTTTATCAATCTCTTGTTTTCATTTTTTTGACAGTTGAAAAATTAAAGCTGTGATGACCTGGATTTTGTACTCAAGAGATTTGAGATGCACCTATAAGAAAAAATGTATGCTATTCTGTGGTGAAGGTTTCCCAAATGGTGAAGATTACATTTGAGTTCCTCTTTAGCGAAAACCTTCGAAATGCATGTGAAAACATTATCGTAATTGTATGATGAACTCAGATAACAAACCCAAACGTTGATAAAATTAAATAACTCGACAAAAAAGTATAGTCACGAGAGCGTGGACCAATCGTAAATATGATAGGGTCGAGATTATTGATAAAGAATCGACAAATATGACATTATTCAAAAGATTATAGATAAGGTATTTTTGGAGAACAATTGAAAGAAAATTTTACTTGTGCATTATACATATATAGTGTGTCCCAGTTTGTGAAATAGCTCTCTACATGGAAGAGTACTGCTGATGAAAATTCCGAGCATTTCATTTCAATTCGGACATAATTGAGCTGTCAGATGAGTTTTTCTGGAGAAAATATTTGCTTAGGTTTTGAAAGAACACCAGCATTTTCTAGGTAGCGTGTTGGATGAAACTAAATTGATTGCCTTTGAATTCACAGAATTTGCTAATTTGGTCAACCTGAATCGGTCTCAAACCTTCAAAGCTTGAAATAGAAAAAAAAATGGGATTCAATGAAGTATTTTTATCAATTGTACGTAATTTTTTAATGACTAAAAAAACCGATACAATAAAATCATGTGTGTTCCCTAAGTTCAATTCTCTTTAAACTTGAGTTCTGGCAAGACAGAAATTGATAGAAAAATATAGATATCTTGCATTATTTTTTATTTTGCAGGCGGGGTATTTATCGCTACCCTGTTCGGCCTGGCTTTGGCGATGATGACTCTAGCAGGAGAGGTGTTATACTACCGAAGGAAGCGTCAAAACAACCAACTCAAAGAAAAACAATCCAAGATCAAAGTTTTTCCTGAAAAAACGCTGGACGTTTTTCCTCACAAACGGTTTCCGCTGGACGGAAATTTGATAACAATAGGTAGCTCATTCAAGCCGGTGAATTTGAACGAGAAAATCAGAAGAGAACGAGAGGAATTGAAGATATCTCACATAACATTGTACCCGCGTGCAAGGACTCGAGCGTCTGCTGAAAAAAATTAAAGTATTACGGAATCTTTGCATCTGAAGAGAGGCTTGTTTGAATTATCTTAAATAAAAGTCAGTCACATAATTGTTTTTTATATTAATATCCTGTCCACGAAATTAAATTTTTGTCAGTGTCCGGTGGTATATACAAGAAAGGGTTATTTTGGAATACCAAATTGAATTAATATGAAACGTTAGCCTCCCCAAACGAGCTTGTTAAATATTCCTAAACGGAGGAAAAAGCCATATAGTGATAACAGATAAACTGTCCAAGGTCATTCAATCAAAAGTGCGGTCGGACGTGTTACTTCTGTAATATCTATTCTGTGATTGGGACATGGCTGATGATCTTGACTATGGCAGAAGGGTGACGTGACAGAGATTTGCGGCGGTTTCATGATGAAATACCAAGTGACATCTATTAATCAATAGCATATTTCAGATTTTAGTTTCAATAATTTATCAAGAGAGGGCGCATGGGTAGGAACTGTCAAGAAATAGTGAAAAATGTCTGAATTCGAGAAAATCGAAGAAATATCTGTTGGAGAAATGCGTAAAAAGTCCGAAAGCGAGTCCAAACCCATTTCGCAACAAGATGAGGACAGCGAGAGTGCCGAAGAACAACCGCTGGATGTTGGAGAACATTATTTAGTTCGAAGATCCGATGATTCTTGGCGTAAGTTGGCGTTTATTCCTGACATAACCTAGCTTTGGTTTGTTTACTAACAATTTGCTTTCAGATCCCGCAGAAATTATTCAATCTCGCTACAATGATTTGGAAAGGCAGTATGAATATTATGTGCACTATGAAGGGTACAATAGACGACTGGATGAATGGGTAAATGCTCGTTTTTCATAATCTAACAAACCATTTATTCTTTCATTGTATATTGTTATGTTCAATACTTTAATGAAGATGTTTATTGAAAATGCAACTACAGGTTCCAAGAGGAAGGATAATGTCTTCCAGATTCAATATGATGGAAAGTGGACAGAAGGCTTCTGCTGACATGAAAGTGTGGAAGGATCGTCCAGTGATTACGGATTTATTAGGAGACAATTCAGACAGAAAAATTACTCGTAATCAAAAAAGGAGACACGATGAAATTAATCACATTCAAAAAACGTAAGCATCTAGACAGTTTAATAAATATATAGTAATTTATAAATAGTGTGTTATATGAAGTTGTCTTGAGCATTTTTGCCATTAGGAGATGTTCAATATTGATAAATTCTACGTACATTACTATAGCAGTATGTCACTGACAGTGTCATAGTAATCAAAGTCGATATTTTTATTGATTTGATTGATAATGAGACTTATCTATGTCATTGTCTGAATATGAATCCCTGATCTGATAAATCTTCCTTTGTTGCAAACATATCCATAGAAATACAGAACCTAACCTACAGTGTCGAACTTTATTCTTGAATGTCATTTTAACAGACCTATAGAAACATGTCTCTTTGGTGCAGGTACGCAGAAATGGACCCAACAACAGCAGCCCTGGAAAAAGAACACGAACAAATCACAAAAGTCAAATATATCGATAAGATACAAATAGGCAGGTTTGAAATTGATACCTGGTATTTCAGCCCCTACCCCGAAGATTACGGTCGACAAAGCAAGCTCTGGATATGTGAGTACTGCCTGAAGTACATGAGGCTGGAGAAAAGTTATAGGTATCATGTGGTGAGTACAAAAAAACAACTGTATATCTTACTCATTTTTGATAAAGTTTGAAAATTGCTAAATTATTTTGTTATCTAAAGAACTAAATTCAAAAAACGTTTGCTAAATATTGATTATCAAAAACCCTTTAATGTATGATAAAAATGAATGAAGTTCATGCTGAGATCAAAAGAGTAAAAGTTCAACATGTTAATAAGAAATTTGAAGGTTTTGAAAGCAACCAAAAAAAATGTGGGACACTCAATTGTCTGAGAAATACATCCAAATTAAAAATTGACAAGGCAATTGAATCCGTTAAAATAATTGTAACATATTATGAACAATAATTTTTCATGTACTTGCAATAACATTCCAAATCCGAATTTCCATCTAAAACATTGATTCCAGAACTGAATGATAGTTGAGTAATATAAATAATCGTCACGGAAGTGAAGCTGGACACATTTCCAGTACACACTGAGAAAAATATATTGCAAAGAAATTGTGAAGGTTTTTATACGATTTTAAATGAAATTCTCACAACTCCCTTATTAAATTTGATCCCTATCACGATCTCCTGCCTTCAAAATACGTATACAACGCGTATTAACAGAGATAATGTTTCATTTTTTATATCCACCCCCCCCAGACGGTCTGATAAACTGTAATTTCACAACTCCCTTATCTAATTTGATCCGTAGAATGATTTCCTGTTGTTAAAAAACATGTACAACGCGTATTAACAAAGATAATGATTTATTTGCTATATCCACCCCTTTACCACCCTTAGATGGCCTAACACTATAATTTCACCACTCACTTATGAAATTTGATCCATAGAATGGTTTCCCATCTTTAAAACACATGTACAACGCTTATAACCAGAGATAATAATTCATTTTCTATATCGACCTCTTTACCACCCCCAGACGTCCTAACAAAGTATATTTTTACAACTCCCTCATCAAAGTTGATCCATGGAACGATTTCCCTTCTCCAAAATACATGTATAATGCGTGTTATCAGAGATGATGATTTATTTTCTATATCCACCCTTTTTCCATCCCTTCAGACGGTCTGACAAACTTTAATTTCATCACCGACATATCGAATATGATCTGTATTTTATTTTTCCGTTTGCAAATATTTTGAGGCAGATAAATCAATTTCAATTCCATTTTGTCATTTACCCTTTCATTTTCACCTCATCATAGCATCAGAAATTCCAGACTGAGCTGTTTTTTCCTTCAGTTGCTCTAAAATACGACACATTCGTCCAAGTTTCATCCGAAATCTAATGAAAACCTCCACAATTTCTTTCGCGATATATTTTTCTCAGTGTATTTTGTGCTTCACCTCCATATAATCCACAATGTTAACAACATCTCTTGTTTCTGAAGTTTTATTGACTGAAACATTTTTAAAATGAAAAATATTCTAGCTGAACTCGTAACAAAATTATTCAATATATATTTTAAGTCGGATATTTTCTCACTTAAAATAACATGCTTTAGTGAAATATGGCTTTTACCATTGTTTAAGATGGTTCTCTCTCTCTCTCTCTCTCTCTCTCTCTCTCTCTCTCTCTCTCTCTCTCTCTCTCTCTCTCTCTCTCTCTCTCTCTCTCTCTCTCTCTCTCTCTCTCTCTCTCTCTCTCTCTCTCTCTCTCTCTCTCTCTCTCTCTCGTTCTCTTTCTCTCTGTATTTATTGGACCTTGCTTCCTATTGGCGCACTAGTCCAGCACTCTCCCCACTACGTAGGGATCCGCCCTACCCCAGCCTGGTCACTGGCGTGAGTAGTGGGAACTTCGTCAGGGGGTGGAGGGGGAATCTTGCTCAAGGCAATGCCTCCACCCAAAAAAATGTAAAAAAATATTTTTTTGTTGATTGCACGTCACAAACACTTAAAAATTGGGTGATTGCACGTAAACATTCACACACATGTACTTGACTTGAGACACGAGATCGCCGTCAGTCCTCCACTATTGCCGGAAGTCGTATAAAAAAAGGTGGTTAGTCAGTACCTGTGGAAATCGTGTTTGATACAATCGCGCGAGACATCTAGCCCGATAACGACGAACTGATCAAATACATACGTTAAAATCAAGAAAAGACGTGACTGGAGACTCGTGGACTAGCGACCTCCATTTGAATCCAACTGAAAGTACGTAAGATTGGCCAACTATCTTTTTCTCTATACAAAATGCTTTTACTGAAGCAACTGGGGTGTGTATAAGATATTTTAGATACAGACATCCTGTGACATCACGTACAGTTCAAGTACCAGTTCCAAAAACCAAATTCCTTGAAACCTGGAAAGGATCAATTATTATTAATTTGGTTTTCAGTTAAATTTCAACATTAGTCTATAAGTTTTTTATAACTTCCAACAATTATATTTTGACTTTGACTATTGTTTTATGACGTATTATCTTGTGCTTATTTCTTTCAAGAGTGAATGCACCCAAAGGCAGCCAGTAGGAAAAGAAATTTATCGAAAAGGGACGTTATCAGTTTACGAAGTGGACGGTAAAGATCACAAAATCTACTGCCAGAATTTGTGTTTGCTGGCTAAGCTGTTTTTGGACCACAAGACATTATACTTTGACGTGGAACCGTTTCTCTTTTACATTCTTTGCGAGGTCGACAAACAAGGCGCCCACATAGTGGGCTATTTTTCAAAGGTAACGCCTCCCAGTTCCCGTTTCATTCCCGACAATTGTTAGTTAATCGTTTTGCAGGAGAAAGAATCGCCAGATGCGAATAATGTGGCGTGTATTTTGACTCTACCGCCATACCAGAGGCAGGGGTACGGTAAACTGCTGATAGCCTTTAGTTACGAGCTAACTAGATTGGAAGGTATGGTTGGGAGTCCAGAGCAGCCTCTCAGCGACCTGGGAAAGTTGAGCTATCGCAGTTATTGGAGTTGGGTCCTACTGGAAATCTTGAGAGACTTTAGGGGGACGTTGTCCATCAAAGATTTGAGGTAAGTACGAAATATCCAGTCACCGGTCGAGAAATCAGTCAAGTTGTCGCCACATCGCCTGTTATAATGTCTGCCGCAGCTATAGGCGCGTCGGGGGAAGGGGGGCACATGCCTCCAACTTTTTCTTGCAATGAAGGTGTACACTCAAACACTCAATGCCAGTCAAGACATTTTAATATACTCTTTGAGTATCCTTCCCCCCACTTTTCTGTCCGCACGCGCCTCTCCCTCTCCTGTTGGATAACTATCTTCATTCTGCTGTTGTTTTCCAGTCAAATGACGAGTATAACGCAAACCGACATAATCTCAACTTTGCAAAGTATGAACATGGTTAAGTATTGGAAGGGACAACATGTGATCTGCGTGACCCCGAAATTGGTGGAGGAGCATATAAAATCGAGTCAGTACAAAAGGCCGAGGCTGTGCGTCGACACCAGCGCCCTCAGGTGGACGCCGAGGAGACATATGAACAGCAAGTTGGGGAAGAAATAACATTCAATGAAGATCTTTGTTAGTTATTAGTTGTTTAATGAGAAATTAAGTTTTAATGATATATAAGTTCAAAAAAATAAAGTACTTTGGAATACAACGTTTTCTTTACTATACTTTTTTCAAGGTACCTCGGTTTTTATGGATTCGTGCTGAGTGGGAGTGTTTATTTTTGTATCTGTTGAGATGTAACATTGACCATTCTGAAATTATGGCTAAACAAGCTAATGAATGATTGCATTATTATTAAATGATTAAATATTTTGCTGATAAAGCGTGTTTGACCTAACGCCATCCGTACCTACTTTCACGTCTATAAATTTAGCAAAAATGGGGGAAAACGACAAAACAATGCGAACTTTCAAGAAAGTGTTGAATGAAACTATAAAAAAAATTCCCCTCAAAGTAAAAATTCATTATTATTTGAATCAGATGAAGTATAATATATCAATCTAGCCCATATGGAGCTTTCGTTAAATATTAGCCGTTTTCGCTATTTCCAATGCCACCACCAGCAGGAGAACTTTACTTTTTATCAAAAAAAGCTTACTGTTCACATTCACGATATCCGACGTTGAGATGATTCGAAAGTGTTACTATTGGTTGATTATTTAAAATTATTTGATATTAACCAATAGGAACACGGAGGTAACATTATCGGATCATCGTGAGTGTGAACGTAGCTTAAGTGACATGACATTACTGTTGAATCCGTGGAACCGTCGACTATGGGTATCTATGGTTTAGTGTAATTTGCAATCCCCGGAAATGAGCTGGCTGAATGCACCTTTATAGAAGCAAGAGCCAAGAACTAGAGAGAGACATTTCCATGGTAAACGGTCTTTCCTCTGAACTCAACTTCACCCGACTTTATAAAAAGAATTGATTGGAACATGATTTTTCTTGGTCGGGCGGATTCACTAAACGGAGTTACTTAGTACCTCTCCTTCTCTGGAACACCACAGATAGGTTGGCGATGTCTCTCTCTTTCATAGATATTTTTTTGGACTGTTAGCGGTCTCATCTAGACTGGCCTGTTAAGCTCAATCTTAATCATATTCCTTTGCCATTACTTTGGATATATGCTGAACATTTCTTCCTTGGGTTTGTACGTTATTCCAATGATCTGTAGAGTTTTGGAACTAATTGCCTCCGGAAGTATTCCCTGAGGAATAACAGTGCACAGATATTCAAGAACACCACAATTCCTACCCATTTTTTCCCCGTATCTGGATATTTCTGTATATTACTGGATTTTCCCCCGATACGTAACGAATTCGACATTTCTATGTGCAAACCCAATGGGCAAATTTTCAAATCTATCGATGAATCCATAGATGAGCATTGCATCCTTATTTAAGTAATGGAAAATGAGAATGACAGTACGAATGCGCATCATCGATGAATTTAAAAACTTGCCCAATGTATTAATATCAAAATTCGATGAGGATCGACTATTGAATGTTCGTAATCGTACCTCTGTTACCAATGCTGTCTATCGAACGGAGATAGATTAGTTTCGACTTATCTAGAGATAGAACGGGCCACAGACCCCAAACAGCTAGTATAAAACATAAAACGCGCTGGAGCAGTTCTTCATCTGTCACATCCATATGCATAACGCTGAGCAGCGATTGTAATCCGACCCTAAAAAACAAAACCATGGACCAATGTTGCATAACGTGGCATTTGGAACTCACTGGCATTGTCGATGATTGAGTGGGGGTGACATGTGTACGTAGGATAAGTTCCACGTAGAACCAGCGAAACGAGAAAGTAGACTCGAAAAGTCAGAATTGCGTTTGATTGAAGTGGATTTTGTTGCAGGTTGTGTTGTATGAGGAGGGTTGAGTGACGGAGATATTTAGGTTAATATAAAAAACAGTGAACTATTTCATCCCAATAAACTATAAACATGAAGAAACTACTTTTGTTCGCTCTACTGGTTTTGCCAGCCGTAATTTTGACTTTCGATAACGGTAAGAAGGAATTTTTTCATCCAGATTTTTTAGGGTACCGCTTTCCAAAATACGTGGCGTATGAAATGAATCATATTTTATAATTATGGAATCAATTTCTACTCTTATCTCATTTGGTGTCCCCTAATTTTCTATTTTCATTTAAAACTTTTTGGTTATTTATTTGGCATATGGAAAAAAATGCTATAACCTACTTCTCCACCACAGGTAAAAGGGTATTCACATATGCTGACGAAGACCCTCTGGAAGATGAAGCTGACGTTGAAGGAGAAGCCGAGGTTGAAGAAGTTGGTGGCATAGAAGAGGAGGAAGAAGACGACAGTAAAACGCTTGCTTCGTCAGATGCAGACACAACATTATTATTTGTTCGACCAATACCTACAGGAGCATCACAGTTTGGTAAGAGACGGTAAAATTAATAGCGATAAATCTTTGTTATTAATGTTTTTTTTCAGAAATTCCTGCTGGTCTGCCAGTAGAATTCCTAGTAGGATTCCGCAATAAAGGGGACCAAGAATTCATCATTGAATCATTGGAAGCCTCTTTCAGATACCCCATGGACTTCAATTTCTTCATCCAGAACTTCTCGGCTATTGCTTACAACAAAATCGTACTCCCAGAGCAGGAAGCTACATTGCATTACAGTTTCCTCCCTTCAGAAGCTTTTGCAGGCAGGCCATTCGGTTTGAATATCAATTTGGCATATCGAGACGGTGCTGGTAACTCTTTCCAAGAAGCAGTGTACAATGAGACTGTTCAGATTGTAGAGCTCGAGGAAGGTAAAGAAATTCATCCTAAGGTTATTTTCTCATATGTATAGTTTTGTTTAACTCAAGCTGTTTTTCTTTATTGTCAGGTTTGGATGGAGAAACTTTCTTCTTGTACGTTTTCCTGGCTGCTGGAGTGGTATTACTACTGGTCATTGGTCAACAAACGTTGCTGTCTGTCGGAAAGAAACGTACTGGTGGCGGAGGCGGAAGCAGCAGAAAGTCTGCCCCTGTAGAAACTGGTACCAACAATCCAAATAATGTGGATTATGATTGGTTGCCAAAACAAACACTTGCCAGTTTGAGTAAGTAGAAGTATTTATTTTTGTCAAAAACTGACCAAAAGATACATGGAAACTAGTGCATAATCTAACTTATATTGCTTGAAAAGTGCTCGGTTATAGCATGCAATGTTTTGAGGAATTTTCAATACTTTAATGTAGTCATCATAACTCAAAACACGTTGTACTTCAGGTTCAAATTTTATTCAAAATAAGTACAGAACTTTTTTGGTACACTCTTTACTCCCTCAAAACTTTTTTGATATACTCCTTACTCCTTGAAAATCTCCTCATCACAACTCATAACTCCTTGTATTTCAGGTTTAGGTTTCATTTAAATTACAGAACTTTTTTGGTACACTCCTTACTCCCTCAAAACTTTTTTAATACACTCCTTACCCCTTCTCAACTCAAAACTCCTTGTACTTTACACTCCGTACTCCTTCAAAATGTACTCATCACAACTCAAAACTCCTTGTAATCTACACTCCTTACTTCTTCAAAATGTACTCATCACAACTCAAAACTCCTTATACTTTACACTCTTCACTCCTTCAAAATGTCCTCATCACAACTCAAAACTCTTTGTACTTCAGGATTAAGTTTCATTTAAATTACAGAACTTTTTTGGTACACTCCTTACTCCCTCAAAACTTTTTTGATACACTCCTTACTTCTTCAAAATGTACTTACTCATCACAACTCAAAACTTCTTGTACTTTACACTCTCTACTCCTTCAAAATATACTCGTCGCAACTCAAAACTCCTTATACTTTACACTCTTCACTCCTTCAAAATGTCCTCATCACAACTCAAAACTCTTTGTACTTCAGGATTAAGTTTCATTTAAATTACAGAACTTTTTTGTTACACTCCTTACTCCCTCAAAACTTTTTTGATACACTCCTTACTTCTTCAAAATGTAGTTACTCATCACAACTCAAAACTTCTTGTACTTTACACTCTCTACTCCTTCAAAATATACTCATCGCAACTCAAAACTCCTTATACTTTACACTCTTCACTCCTTCAAAATGTACTCATCACAACTCAAAACTCCTTGTACTTCAGGATTAAGTTTCATTTAAATTACAGAACTTTTTTGGTACACTCCTTACTCCCTCAAAACTTTTTTGATACACTCCTTACTTCTTCAAAATGTACTTACTCATCACAACTCAAAACTTCTTGTACTTTACACTCTCTACTCCTTCAAAATATACTCATCGCAACTCAAAACTCCTTATACTTTACACTCTTTACTC
This sequence comes from Chrysolina americana, assembly GCA_958502065.1. Lineage (NCBI taxonomy): Eukaryota > Metazoa > Arthropoda > Insecta > Coleoptera > Chrysomelidae > Chrysolina > Chrysolina americana. The sequence continues at coordinate 100,982,845 of OY293412.1, read as the reverse complement.
CTTCAAAATGTACTCATCACAACTCAAAACTCCTTGTACTTCAGGATTAAGTTTCATTTAAATTACAGAACTTTTTTGGTACACTCCTTACTCCCTCAAAACTTTTTTGATACACTCCTTACTTCTTCAAAATGTACTTACTCATCACAACTCAAATCTTCTTGTACTTTACACTCTCTACTCCTTCAAAATATACTCATCGCAACTCAAAACTCCTTATACTTTACACTCTTTACTCCTTCAAAATGTACTCATCACAACTCAAAACTCCTTGTATTTCAGGTTTAAGTTTCATTTAAATTACAGAACTTTTTTGGTACACTCCTTACTCCCTCAAAACTTTTTTGATACACTCCTTACTCCTTCTCAACTCAAAACTCCTTGTACTTTACACTCTTTACTTCTTCAAAATGTACTCATCACAACTCAAAACTCCTTGTACTTTACAATCCTTACTACTTCAAAATGTACTCATCACAATTCAAAACTCCTTGTACTTTACACTCCTCACTCCTTCAAAATGTACTTGTCACAACTAAAAACTCCTTGTACTTTATTCAAACTCTTCACTCCTTCAAAATGTACTTATCACAACCCAAAACTCCTTGTACTCTACTCTACTTATTCCTTCAAAATGTACTCATCACAACTCAAAACTTCTTGTACTTCAGGTTTAAGTTTCATTCAAAATACAGATCTTTTTTGAAGGCGCTCTTGAACTAATTTAGTACTTAGCATCTATTAAATTGAAAGTATTTGTAATTTCCAGAGTATTTGTAACTTGAATTATAGTACTTATAGTTAAACATCAAGTAACTTACAGACAGTAAAATATTTGTTTAATGTGAAGATTGGTACCTTCCTTTTATATTTTAAAATATCTATGTCAGTCAAAGTTCCTCGAAAAAGTTTTAAGTAATTACTGTTGGATTTAGCAAGTGAAGTTTTTGTAATATTTGAAGTATTTTTTAGTTTTTCAAAGCCTTAAACTTTAATATTCTGTGAAACAATGGAAATGTTGCAGTACATTAAATACTAGTGAACTTGTCAAAGTACCTTTACTTTGTGAAGTATTAGTTGGCATATTATGTAATGTACTTGTGATTATACTGAGAACTTTGTAGGATAGCATGCCAAACTCTGAATTCAGTAGTTGATAACAAATTATCAATGAATTTTCGTTTATTGCAGACAAAGAAAAACTCCAAAAGTCGCCCAAGGCAAAACAGCAGAGTCCGAAACAGCGAAAAGTAAAACGTTCCACAGGTTCAGAATAGTGATGATGAACTGACTGATTCTCTAAGAGCATTTCACTTCATAAAATTGTTACATTTTCATTCGTAAATCGTACATCAAGGTGTGACTTTGATAAAAATCCATTGATATTTGATAGGGGAAAGATTGAGAACTGATTTTCTTGATTTGCCAAGATAATTTATTGTTGATCGTGTAATATATTTATAATTTTTTAGTTTTTTTTTGAGTTGTATTTCTGACTTTGTTATTCTTTGCAATAGTTAATTTATGGACTGTAAATAGTGGGATTTCACCATAGTGGTGTTACAGGCGCGAATAAAAGTCAACAACTTTTGTAAAACTGGTGTTTTATTACATTTCACATGATACCTACATAATTTTGGCACGGTTTGAAAATGAGGTGAAAAGGCCACCATTTAACACTATGAAAGGCAATAGTTGACACAGTGTACCACTAATTTCAGCTATGCGCACGGTGGTACCAAAAGTAAACCGTAATTTTATCATTGTCTAATTGTATATAAAGACAATGATTTTGTGATTCGTCTACCATTACTGCCATCTAGCGAATGTCTGAGCAACCTGCCTACTCGAAGATTTGGTTCGTCTCCTCTCAAACAGATGGCGACACGTGTCCTCGAAGAGAGCCAACGAAGCGGAGTGCCCTCAATTTGTGAGTGCTTTCAATGCACTTACTTCTACCCGCAATTTTACATTACACCTGAATCGTCAATAATAATAATTGCATCATTTGCGAAGATGGATGACACAAATTGTAGGAAAGATGAGGTTGGTTCGTCAACCAAAAGAAAAACTGCGCATAAAACAAATTGAACAATTTATTTACAAAATATACGAAGTGGTGACTTTCCCAATATTAGTAACGTTCCGTGATTTATATTCGAGTATTGCCCACGAATGTTTTTCATGTATCCTGTCACTATGACAGTAAGGGATCATTTGAGCAAGGGGTAACTATAAACTTCTTGTTGCCAGCACCACTCTGTATTTTGCTTGAGCTGTGCTCCGTCTCTAAACTCAGATCGGACCCCTGTTTCGTAGTCTGCTCTGGAACAGCTTGCAGTCTCAGCTCTTGCGGGGCGAAAATCTGCGACAAACGCCGATAGTGACGATCGTTCTTGGACGTGCTGCCGGTTTGCTTCACCGGAGACCCGGGCTCCTTCATCAGTTTCTTCCAAAGGTCCTTCAGCTTGTCCGAGGTGAGATCTGTGCACGGAGACCAAGTGTATTCCTGTCTCATGGGATTGCTCCGCATACACTCCTTCGTCAGATCGGTGGAGTGAAACAGTTGTTCGCCGTATTGGTATTTTTGGTAGTAGGCCAGCTCTTCGGACAGTTTTTGCAGCATGCATTCGCCGCTGCCGTCGTTTTGTACGGTTTTGTTGTAGTCCCTGGCGATTTTGATGTCGTGTTTCCAGAATCTCTTGCGAGCATTGTCTTTCGGGTGGATCGGAGCCACTTCTTTGATCTGCGAAATGTAAAAACAATGGAAGTAGAATATTGCGGCTTTTTTGGTTAAATTTGAAACGGTCCGATGCATGGATATTTCCAGAACCTCCAAGGAATAAGAGTCTCTTATTGAGAGAGATAGATCCCTCATTGTATAAAGAGGAACAAGATGAACAAGATACAGTTAAACCCTCATATCGGATACGACATATAGATGGCGTTAGTCGTGATTTGATGTAATGGAACTACCAATAGATGGCGATGAAATTTCAGTTTCAATACAGAAGATATAGCGATATCATTGTTTATAGAGAAAGAAGATAGTTAGTCAACCTTATGGACCTTTCGGTTGGATCCAAATGGAGACCGTCACTAGATGTCGCTAGTCCACGAGTCTCCAGTCACGTCGGTTCTTATTTTTATCCGTATGTGGATTATCAATTCGTGAATAAAAGTTAATGAATAATAGATAGATGGCTCTGAAACACAATTTTTAACACGTGCATCTTCTCAAATGCAGCATTGCCAACTGTGAGGGAAAATCCTAACTTCTGGGTATATGATATTACGACGATATTGTGATTATCACAATATATTATATGAGTGTTCTTTTATAACACAATAACACATGAAATGTGTGTAAATAGGTACGTCCATTAGTGGTTATAAAATGATAAAATATGTTTGTGATGGTTGTTAGATGAAAGTGAGGACTTGTTTGATCTAGTGGTGCGGAATTTGTAAATCTCCAGTTGGCAACGCTGCTCCAGTGCTCCAGTGTTGTATTCGAAAATTCTATCCGTAACGTACATTTCTGTGATTCTGTTTCAGTTTGTTTCTTGTTTCAGTTATTCAGTTTCTTGTATGCTTGTTATTGAGTGTTGAGTGAGTTGAGATCATTTGTGGAATTTTTTTGTGAAAGACTAATTATTCATTCGTGAACTTTAATCACGGCGATCATCTAAGGTAAAATTCTATAATTTTTTTTAAATTCTTTCAAAAAAAGATATATCTTCAAGGGCAATATTTGGTATAGAGTTGCATCTTTTGAAGATATAGGAAAGGAAAATTTATTTTTGAACACTGAAACTATTTCTACTAAAATGTAAAGATAAAAAAATAATCAAGTCTTCTATGTCTAGAAACCCCCTTCTACCATAACCACTTCTATATTGATGTTTCATTTTTTATTTTGTCATACATGTATCAGATGTTGCTGGGAATGTATTTAATAATGATTATTGCACAGACAATTTCGATTTAATTTTACTTGTCTTGACTTTTTTCCGAATGCCTACGTGTTCTCTATCTATATTTAGGTATATATATTTTCCACTATTTTTACGAATTTTTCCGATTTTATTTTGAAGAGTATTTGCTACTTTTTTCAAAAGGACAGGGAAATAATTTTTATCTGAAATAAATTAACCGACAATTAGATATTTTTCATTACTCTACGGATTTTTTCAATTCCGCAACTTTTTTCTAGCCCTCCGATGGCCATTTTTTTGTAGCCGTAATTTCCGACGTCGGAAATATTTCCGAATCCCTGTGTTTTATATTTAGTTTTTGAGGTGGCAGGGGGAGGAAATCTGATTACATTAATGTATTATTCATTCAGCTAAAAACTGTTATACACTTCTGTGACTCACCTATGTTTATCTGTAACATTTTGTTTATTTTTAGTCGAGTCAAATGAATCAATAATATCTGTTCTCCAAAATCATGAATAACATTATTACTATTATTGTCATCATTAAGATATTTTTGATGTAATTTACATATAAGTACTCTTCTATTCAAATAAACATTTTTATTATTATTGTCATCGAAACAGAAACAATCTATAAAAGAGTAAAAGTAATCCTGATTCGGCTCGTAAGATTTTACCCAAACTAACATATACCTATACCACATACACACACATTTTAAGTTCAATAAATGCTTTTAAAAATGGTATAACCTTCACGAAGTCTTTTGCATTACTGAAATAAAGATCGTAAAACTTGATACAATATTAGATTTGACCAATCAGGTACCAGAAGTAATTTCGTACAATTTCTGACCAAGAGTTTAAAATATATTTTGTTCCTAATACATAAGTCCGACCCTGTCCAAGTAAACTTGGTAATGCTCCCCAAATCATAATTATGGATATTGTGAATAAAAACTGCAAGAACTTTCAGAAATTCCTTATAAGTTTCACATTCCGTCTAGAGGGCGTACTAGTACAGTGCCATTTTCGGAGAGTTTCTACTGGAATAACATAGATGTCGCGCGCGATGGCATCAAACACTTTTTCCACAGGGACTGACTAACTATCTTCTTTCTCTATAAACAATGGTGATATAGATGCCATTGAAAAGGGGAAAGAAAACAGCTATTTGGATTCTTAACTTTGGACCGGTGATATTGATATAAGATCGTTTTCAAAAAGTCGTTAATGTGATGGAAAAATAATGTTGGTGTCAGAATGGATCCCTGATGGGGTGGCAGATGGCAGCACAAACTTAACTTTAGAGAAAAAATGTCCATGAGCGTGTACACTGGGTCAGAACTGTTGTATGTCCATTACCATGTACACACGGGGTTAAATGAAAAAAATATTGATTTATTTTTGGAAAAGAATCTTGAATACCATCCGAACGAGTATTTGATCATTCATATTGAGTTTACAATTGGTTCAACCAACTAGATCAAATATATTTACCTTGAAGACTATGATCCCGGCGACGTAGATACAAATGACGTTGGTTAAGGTTATGCAGATACTGACCGCTCCTAAGGCCAGCAATTCGCATATTGGATCATCGAAATAGTAATTGTGGAGCGTGAGGTGCTTGAATCTTGAGGCTTGATTTCCTTTGAGGTAGAAAATGGAAGCCAGCGACCAAAGTAACCCCTAGAAGAGGATTTTTTTAGTATAAGCCATATCTTCAGTACCTTTATTAGGAATTTAGTACGTTCCAATATTGAATGGTACTTCGCAAGGTGGTTTTATATGCTGAAAACATGCATTGACGTGTTTTCATCAGAAGTAAAAAGGTTTCAAACTGTTTGAACGTTACGAGATCGTTTCTAAAGATTGACCCTTCACAGTAAATTTTGTGGAATTCTGGATTCCAGCCATATACCAACACCCTGTATATTCCGTTGATGTTCAAAAGACTCACCGCATTAACAGCAGGTGGTGTAATGGACGTCGAAATAGCAACCCCAACAAGAGAAGCTATATTGTCGCTAAGCACCCCTAAAGCAACCACTGCACCTGATAGCAGTGCGATCAAACATCCAACCCAAAGAGATCGAAGTTCACCCCTGTTGAAAAAATGTGATTATTATTTTATTTCTCCGATTTTGTGTTTGACGTGCGCATCATAAAGTAGCAGGAAACGAATTGATCTGCTCAAAACAAAACGAAAATCTCTTGCATTATTCTCATCTTTGATATTTACGAAAAATCTGTGTTTCCCCATTTAACTTGGAAGACTAACCTTGAAGTCATCTCGTAAGTTGGCCATGTCTGATTGCCGTATTTGTCCGTAAAAGTGCAGATTACCGATCCATAACAGAATCCGACTACCGTTGCTATTCCCATTCCGATAATTTCATTTCGCACTCCAATCTTCAGCAGCCTCATGTGTTGAATGACGGAACCAAATGTACCAGCCATTACTGGTCCCTAGAAAAACGATCTCTCATCGTCAATTGAAAGAAAAACGAACTGAAGAAGTTCAACAAGAATATCTTCCACTCACCATCATTGGACATATAACCATGCTAGAAAGAAGATAGACGTTACTGTTTTCCACGAGGCCAATGGCACACATGGTCCTGAAAAAAAGGCAAATTCAAAATACAAAACGAGCAAAAACAACGACAAGAAACTATATATGAAAACACTAATTGAAATAATAGTTTGGAATAAAGTAACAATTTCGTAACGGTATCTCCTCTAGGTTCTTCCTGAACTAGTACTACCTAGTGGTATCAAAATATTATATAACACTTTGTGATTCGTTTTTATAGACTCCAAATAACAATGGCCCTAGTGCCCTACATTGTGGTATACCCTTAAAGCATCATTTTATTTTCTCAAGTATTGATAATGTGTTGAAGCAATGCTTCCGAACAGAATCTTTGATCGGTTTACTAGTAAATAAATATTTGAGATACTTACGTTGAAATGAGTACTAAGAAGACGAAATCAAAGGTCAAGGCGGCATGTAATTTGACGTTCTCTACAACTTGCGCTACGGTCAATCTAGCTCTGATCGATGAAATGAATCGATGCCATCCTGTGGTTTTGTCGGGGTTCTCCCTATAAAATCAAAATGTCATACAACCCAATTTACTTAGATACCGTCACTGATGGGGACACGTCAGTGACGTGGTGACAAAGATATTATATCATTGTATTCGGGGAATAGTACCAGATAGATCATTATTCATCCTTTTGTTGTTCATGTACTTCAGAAGTAGCGTATTGTTAATAATATATATCGTTTGATTACCAAAGAAGTGCCTCTTTATATATTTTTTTTTTCTCCGGAGCCCCGATACATCCGAAGGGCGCGCTGGTTCGCTCCATAAGCCAAAGAGCATGAGTTCAAATCTCAGCATTGCCACCGGTCTCGTGCATGGCATCACACGTATTGAAAGGTAAGGGCTACGTCTTCCCCTATCTCGCGCAAGTCTCTGACTTCTGAGGATTGCACATAGGGGTGCAACCGGTTGACGGATATAACAATTTTATCAATAATAATATTACAAATATTTATTATTGCAACCCCTCATAACATCTGAATAACATTGGTTTCGGAGTCAACAGCTTGAGACTAACGCAAAGTTAGCTATAAAATATACAACGAAACGTTAGTAATGGTGAAAAAAGCAGTTATTTCAAGAAAGTCAATTATGGAGTGCCTCAAGGTACCATAGTGGGACCCATATTGTTGGCTGTCTGTCAATGAGTAGATAAACATTTAACTTTGGATTCAATGGTTCGTCTCAAATTAAGATTCAACTTGTGACTGTAGATGACCCAGCTATTTAAAAAAGAAAATTGAAGGAGATTTGGGATGGGAATAACGAACCGGAACTGAAGTCCTGTAGACTACCAATATTGTCGCAATAATAGAGAGGGGACGCGTGAACACTGGCATTACAAAAATGAATACATTCTTGAAAAAAAAATAAGATTGTTCATAATCTAGTGGAAAGTGATACTCACTCATCAGAACTGGTATCCTCATTTTGCTGGATATCCTGATGTGCGTGATACTGAATAGAGCAAGGAAGGACACTGACGATTGAATTGAATCGGTGACCGATTTTATTTTCTTTGAGAATTTCCAGAATTTCGTCGCATCTGTCGCTGGAATCGATGGAGAATATCACCTGGAGATAGTTGTCTTGCTCTCTTTTACACCAGGTGGAATTGGTGATGTTCAGCTCTGTTAATATGGCCTGCAACACCTACGAAAACAAGACGAAACAAAGTGTGAGTCAGTACCAGTTAGTCCCAATTTAACCATCATAGTATCTCGTATAATTTTTGAGATAACAAAATGGTAATCATCAAGTTTAAAAGTTTGTTTGTAACTAATATAATACAATAAAACTAAACATTCTTCTTTTCTTTTTTAATCTTCTACAGTTTTGCTATGCCACGCGATTGTTATATAGTCCCCCTTTGCTGACATTATTCGAAACTGGGTCAATATTTTCCGTTGAACTTGAAGCAATATACTTTACTGAGTCGAAAGCTTTTGATTGATCACGGAACTCCAGCAGATGCGGCCAGTTCTCTATTATTTATTTCATAATAAATTTGCACTGACTATATTTTGAGAAATTTACTCGAAATATTAATATACTTTGCACTGGAGGTGACTTATTATCATTATTATTGTCAGAAATAATTCAGAAGTACTGCATCTCTTCACAGAAGTGTTACACTGGAATGTTGACCACAAAGAACTTCATAGTAGACGCTTTTACTCACCTTTTCCATCGACTGACTTTCTTTGCCTTTGATTTCATCCGAGGAAAATTTCGCCTTCCGAATTGCACCTTCTTTTTCACCTTTACGTTGTTGCGTGTGTACCAACTTGGGAAAATCAATTATGGTGACTTTCTTTTTGACATCCTTTTGCAAACACTTTTCGTACGCTTCCGTTGGGATACAGATTATAAAAACCACTCCCGACATACCGAAATTCAGCTCGTATGCCCGACCAACATGATAAAATGACTGATTCAAAATAACAGCGTGAATTTTTTTGGGTACCGTTTTTTTTTGTAGCTCTGGCAAGCGAATTTGGAAGAAATGGGTATAGTCCAGTCATATTGAACAGTTCTAACGTAAGACCAGACAACGATGCTTGAGATATTACCTATTTTGTTGTAAACTTTCAGGCTATCATTATGCATTACAAATTTTGAAATTCTGAAACAATTTTCAATGCATCGACAAATATGCAGAAGAGGATTGGGCCCAGATGAGATCCTTGAGGAACTCCACATAAACAAAACATTCTCTTGATTTAGTATTATTTAAGACCACAGACACGAATCATGCTAAACAAGAAGACAATTTTTTTTGGGCTACCTATCATATGTGACTCGAACTTCAGGTTATTGTCAATATGTACGACAAGAAATTTTGTTTTGGGCTTACTTCTCATCAGTTGAGAACCTTAAAGTACTTGTTCTAGGTCCATCGTGAAAGTGACGAGAATAGTTCTTGTAACATTCAATGTCAACATGATTTCCTCACACAACATTTTTATTTTTTTTCTTGAATCTCTAATTATTGACTTTAGCTCAGTCAAATCCGTCTCATATGTGAACAGAAAGTGCATGGGAGAGGCCAAACTTTGAAGATGATTGAAAGAATTAACTTTTGGACAAGTGTTCGGTGCTAATACCATACTTGCTTTAAAAATTACCAATAATTCGAAAAAAATGGGTTTTTTAAAAACTTCACTCGGTTATTTTTTTTTGTTGTTTCAAAGCATAAATTGCCCTACTCCGAAGGGGGAGGAAAGGAGATGTGTTCAGGGATTATACCATAAGTGCTTTAAAAATTACCGATTAATCTGAAAAGAGCACGTTTTTTTTTAAAATTGCACTCGGTTATTTCTTTTCGTTGTTTCAAAGCATAAATTGCCCGACTCAAGGAGGAGAGAAGGAGAAGTGTTCGGGGATAATACCATAAGTGCTTTAAAAATTACCGATAATTCTGAAAAAAGCACGTTTTTTTTAAAAACTGCACTCGGATATTTCTTTTCGTTGTTTCAAAGCATAAATTGCCAGACTCAAGGAGGAGGGAAGGAGAAGTGTTCGGGGATAATACCATAAGTGCTTTAAAAATTACCGATAATTCTGAAAAAAGCACGTTTTTTTTAAAAACTGCACTCGGATATTTCTTTTCGTTGTTTCAAAGCATAAATTGCCAGACTCAAGGAGGAGGGAAGGAGAAGTGTTCGGGGATAATACCATAAGTGCTTTAAAAATTACCGATAATTCTGAAAAAAAGCACGTTTTTATAAAAAACTGCACTCGGATATTTCTTTTCGTTGTTTCAAAGCATAAATTGCCCGACTCAAAGAGGAGGGAAGGAGAAGTGTTCGGGGATAATACCATAAGTGCTTTAAAAATTACCGATAATTCTGAAAAAAGCACGTTTTTTTTAAAAACTGCACTCGGATATTTCTTTTCGTTGTTTCAAAGCATAAATTGCCAGACTCAAGGAGGAGGGAAGGAGAAGTGTTCGGGGATAATACCATAAGTGCTTTAAAAATTACCGATAATTCTGAAAAAAGCACGTTTTTTTTAAAAACTGCACTCGGGTATTTCTTTTCGTTGTTTCAAAGCATACATTGCCAGACTCAAGGAGGAGGGAAGGAGAAGTGTTCGCGGATAATACCATAAGTGCTTTAAAAATTACCGATAATTCTGAAAAAAGCACGATTTTTTAAAAAACTGCACTCGGATATTTCTTTTCGTTGTTTCAAAGCATAAATTGCCAGACTCAAGGAGGAGGGAAGGAGAAGTGTTCGGGGATAATACCATAAGTGTTTTAAAAATTACCGATAATTCTGAAAAAAATGCGTTTTTCAAAAACTGCACTAAGTATTTGTTTTCTTTGTTTCGAAGCATAATTGTTTTCGGCAAATTAATTTTGGCAAATGAAACATAAAAACACTGGCGTACAAGAAGGGCATCATGGTTCCTTTTCTCCCCCCAATTTTTTACGTCACGGGTAAAATCAGAAAAATTATGCATTTTGTGCATTCCTCATTCAAATTTCAGTAAAAAATATATATTTGTTTGAATCCGGAAAACTTATGAATATAGTAAGTAATGAAAAATTTGTTCGGCAGACATTAATTTTACAATCCCAATTACTGGTCCAAATAACATCTGGATATTCAACAAAAAAAATGACAACTTCAAATTCAATTGTTTTTTTTTTGTAACTATGAAAGTGACGAGAAAATTGCCATTTTATTTTCCAGTTTCAACACCCTGTACCTCTGCAAAAAAAATGCATTTGGAAATGTCCTTGATTTTTTTGATAGAATATCCAGTTGAAAGTTTAACGAGTAATTAGGATTGTAAAATTCACTTCAGCACAACATTTTGTTTCATTACTAGTTGTGTTTGTAATCATAACAGTGCAATTATATTCAGATTATGAAAGCGACCTTATAATTGTTTTAAGTTATTGAATCATTGCTGATATAGCGATTTCCAAATTTTATTGTCCAAATTATAAAAAAAAATATGTGTGGAAATATTCTTCAATTGTATAAAAACAATGAGTTAAAATATGTCTTTTGATTGTGGATTTGAATTTACCAATATGATTCATTGATTTGATACTCCTGAGAGTTTTTTTTTTGATTTTGTGAGCCGGTGCTCAGGATTTTTTCATCGGAGTTACTGGATCGAAAATAATCAGCTTTATATTTATTGAATTAATCCATTGTTGACTGGACTATAACCAATTGAGCAACACCGCAATTATCAGGTATAAGCAATAAAGCGAGATATTTTTGTGGCAAAACAGTTTATTCCAAAACAAAACACGAAAATGAAACATAAACAACTACAAACTAAACACGAGATACGACGATGAAAAATACCCGTTTCCAAACTCACTCAGTCAAACTCCTCTCAGTACCCGCACAAGTCGCTATCCTTCCTCGGCAAATACTCCTCCACGAAACCGACGAACCGGTCGAAGGGACAGAACGTTTCGCACCCCGGCATCTTCAGCAGCCTGAGCCCCTCTCCCGTCCAGTTGTCGTAGAGGATCTTGACGCCGGCCACGCCGTTTACCCGGTGCACCTCGACCACGACGTAGGCGCCGTAGTTCGGAATGTGGTCCTCAAACACGTCCAGAGCGAGCAGAAGCTGCGCGATGTTGTTTTCGTGGGCGGAGTACAGGTACATCTTCCGGCCCCCGCTGGCGTTGGAGGCGAGTTTGGCCCTGGCGTCGTCGATGATTTTCTCCAGCAAGTACCCGGCCAGCAGTTTCCGCATTTCCGTGGTGGCCATGGAGACGAAGTACTCCCGGATGGACAGGTTGATGATTTTGGCGGGCCAGACGGCGGCGGTCCAGAGGGGCAGGTCCAGACCGTATTCCGATTCGGTGGACAGTCCGAAGTACATCTGGTAGACGTCGAGGAATCTGGTGACGTTCAAGCCGGTGTTTTGAGTGAGGTAGTCGAAGACTTTGTTGTATTTTTTGTATTCGTTTCTCATTTTTGGGGTGGTCGTGTAGCTTTCGTACATTTGGACGTATTTCGGGCACAAGTTGCCCAACAGGATCTGTAAAATAGAACGATATTTTCATTTTTTGGTGTAAACACGATTTCCGTGGTGAAATGCTTCATTGGGAATATTATTTTCAACTTTACATTCCTTTTTTTATCACTGGGACTAATTTGTTGCTGAAATTGATGCAATATGGCATACACACATTAAAGGATTTTTTCAATTCAAGAAAACATATTTATTTACTTTAGATTACTAAAAGTGAGTAAATATTCTTTCATTTCAAAGAAATATTTTCGGAATGAGAATATTTTATTTCCTGGATACACCATCTCATTCATTCAGGTAATTTTTTTCGTTCAAGAAAACATTATTTACGTGATGAAATTACTACATTCATGTGAAGAAATATTCATACTTGGATCAAGCATAATTAAAATCGTTGATTCGAGAAACGTTTTGTTAATCTGATAAAATTTGAATAGATCGAATATTCTTGAATCGAGTAAATTTCTACACGTTTTACTACAGAATCCTCACCACAGCCACAGTAATCTTGCTTCCCTTATTAGTACTTATTAATATTTCTGAAATACTTGGAGAAAATCTTTTAAACCAGATGAATTCGTTCTCAAAAAGGACCTTTTATACTAGGAAGAGGGAAGTTGTAGTCAAATCCTCTGAATCTGAAGGTTTGTTCCTTAGAATCAAAATTGACATCTTTTCCAAAAGTTTTTGCCAGAAAGTATTTCCGAAGATTTTTTGAGTATTCCTTTTACCTGATATACGGACATGGGATATTATCAGAAGAAAGAAACCAGTATTTTCAAAGTGAAAAAACCATATTCTTAAATTACAGTCATAAATTTCATAATATAACAAAATATTTTCTATGAATAAGAAAATATTGATTTCACAATAGAAAGAACAAAGTTTTTATTCAAACAACTATTCTCTTGGTTGTCAGAAAATATTAAATTCACATCGAGAAAGTCAATTTCTCAACCCTACATTATCATAATGTAGAAATGAGAAAATGCTGATTTCAAATTGACCACAGCAAAGTTTTTATTCAAGCTTAGTGTCCTCTTCTTTTGAGAGTATCATATAATTGGATCTACTTAATATTCTAATTTTTCACAATGGAGAACGGTACTTAAGCATTCCATACAAAGAAATCAATATTAATTCTGTTACAAGCTCTAATACTCTGAGTGTGAGTATCGCGGTGTGCCTTAAGGCTCTGTTTTAGGACCTGTCTTGTTGATAATATACGCAAATGAAATTAATTATGCAACAAAAGAAGAACTTTTTGTGGTTTTTGCAGATGACACAACCGTTACAGTCTCTGATGAAAATGAAAATCGTTTAATACAGAAATGCACTGAGGTTTTCACTGGTGTCAATTCGTGGTTCTACTAAAATTATTTTTACTTCAACTCAGCTAAAACGAAACTCTTACGATTTCATAATCAACAAAAATATTACCTACACTAAACCTGACATTTATTAAGAAAATGAATTGCATCTTTATGATAAACAAATAAAGTTTTTAGGACTTCATATAGATGAACGCCAGAGTTTAAAAAAACATTGCGAACAAATGGGTTCTAAGTTGAATTCAGCCAGTTATTTATTCAGAAACTTGAGAACTGTATTAGAAGAATGAGATTGAAGTTATTGTTTAGGGTGTAAATAAATTAGCAAATTATAGTTAAGTGTATTTTTACTACGATATAAAACCGTTGAGAAAAAACTGTTATTATTATGGAGGATTCCTAACAGGACGTATTTCGCTTCTAGGAACTTTTGTGTGCAAAAAAAGAAGCTATGCCTAGTTTAAATAAATCAATATTTCACGTACCATGTCCTCAGACCGTGGGACATAATTATAAGGCACCGGCTGCCAGGCGAACATCTCATCTGCAAAGATGTCATCTCTTCTTGGTGGAAATAGTCCTGCTAGAACTAGTTGCAGCGACATTTTCGTCCTGTTGTAGTCGGTACTGCGAGCCTCGACGATTTCGGGGTAGTAGTACTCGCCAAGAAAGTTATTATATCTGGTACGCAAGTTGATTCCCACTGAATATTCTCTGAGTTTACCAGCCTGAAAACATTGAAATCGTATGACAAATGGATCAAAACGTAAGCGAAACTAATAATAATAAAACTAGAAATAAATCATGGTGTGGCCCAGGGCTCTGTCTTGGGGCCACTTTTGTTATATTGATATATTTACAGATCCTTTAGCAGACTTAGATAATCTGATTTCAAACATTGAAATATTTCAAGACATTTAGAAATTCACGAATGTTAACCCCGTATACTAATGCCTATTGAAAAGGTTCGTACTATTTCCATCAATTATATTTTCTCAAAAATAATTGAAATCACACGCTGTGTGACTATCCAAAGGCCTTCGAACGTGTCGTTCAAGATATTCTGCTGCAAAAGTTGTAACTATGACATTAAAGGGGTTGCACCTTGGCTATTTCAATATCATCTGACAAATCAGTTTCAGGCTGACTGTTTTGATAATTGTTCATCAAATTCCTAAGAAATGAATCATGGTGTGCCCCAGTGCTCTGTCTTGGGGCCACTTTTGTTATATTGATATAATTACAGATCCTTTAGCAGACTTAGATAATCTGATTTTAAACATTGAAATATTTCAAGACATTTAGAAATTCACGAATGTTAACCCCGTATACTAATGCCTATTGAAAAGGTTCGTACTATTTCCATCAATTATATTTTCTCAAAAATAATTGAAATCACACGCTGTGTGACTATCCAAAGGCCTTCGAACGTGTCGTTCAAGATATTCTGCTGCAAAAGTTGTAACTATGACATTAAAGGGGTTGCACCTTGGCTATTTCAATATCATCTGACAAATCAGTTTCAGGCTGACTTCAAATTCCTAAGAAATGAATCATGGTGTGCCCCAGTGCTCTGTCTTGGGGCCACTTTTGTTTATTATATATGTGAATGAGCTGCGTAAATATTTCATGTTTGCCCATCAATCTATTCGAACGACTGAAGTCTCAATCTTCGAGATCGTCATTTTTGAATTCATATTGAATCTGACCGACAGAGTTTTGAAATTCAACTTACCGTCGTTAGTTGGCCGAGTCCGTAAGGGAAGTAGTCGAAATTCAGGTAAGGATCTTTGGGGTAGAGTTCAGCGATGCTATCAGCTGTCCTGTTGCCATGCCTGAATAACTGAAACAGAAGAAATTTGTCAAAAAAGTTATCCACAGTTCATCATGAGTGTTTACAATTTCGTCGATGAATTTCCGAAGTCATAACAACCCCAGACAAAAGACATGGGGGATGGAAAAGTTTTTCTGTTGCCGAATAATAAATAGAGAAAAAAAAAACGGATATCTTGCATGATTCTAGCTCTGGATTTTTTTTTAAGTGTAATAACAAACAAGTAAAATGTATCATCAACTATAAGTATTACCATAAATGAGTCCTAAAATTCCAGATATTAACGTTAATGGCAATGAAAAATTGCAGTATTTCTATCAGTATCAACTGATAATATATTTGTATTTTAATAATTATTGTATTACAAATAAATTGTTGACTATTTGAAGATATTAAATGGTTGTACAAACAAACCTGTCGTGTCCAGTAAAAAAATGTTAGTGGACTAGTCCGGTAAAATTCTTCATTTCGCTACTCAGAAAAAGTTATTTATCGGACTAAAATCAAGTATGCAAGAGTGTATTTCATGATACAGTATGGAATAAAAATATGAATGTCTTTGCCTTCTTATCACGGAAATTCAACATGTATCGAAATCGCAAATATTGGAACAAATGCAACTTACCACGTTAACCAGAACCAGGGTGTCTTCAGATTTTTGCTGTTCTACATGATGAGCGTGATGATTATGATGATGATTATGATTGTGCAAACTTTGTGAAGCTGCTACAGCGAACAACGCTAAACCCACTAGCACCAAACTATTCATTTTCTCGCTATTACTCGACTTCAACTGTCTGAAAAGAACTGTATACTGTGCTGATCTTGTCAAAGCAACCCGCATTTATATGAAGATATTGCGGTTTACGTAAAAAACCAATCAATCATCTTTGGATTTTTACTACTATATACACAATCGTAGCATAAACAAGGAAGATTCCTGATATGCTTGTGGTTTGTGAAAAATAGTGATTGTGGGATTTTGGTGACAATTTCTATCTTCCGTTCAGGGGCGTAATCGATGAGATTCTTGGTAATGAAAATAATTAAAATTTCGTTTGACGCAAGTGGGAACACAGTTTTACCATCAGAGGAGTAACCGACGAATTACCTAATGCAAAAATTAAACTCGCGTTGAATGTCAATGAAGAATTACGAAAAGAAATAATCGAATCAATGTACGTATACGCGAGTTAGTGTGAAATTTCATTACGAAACTACACACAGCTAACGACCTAACGAAAAAAATTGGAAAAACTGGAAAAAAGGGTCAAAGAATCACGGCTTCATTAATGATACGTGAGTGACATTCTTCACATGCATTAGAATATGCTGAGACTAGAAAAATACGTAGAAACAATCCAACAGTCAATGGGGTCCAAAAAGCCAAAACTTGAATGAATAATCGTTCATTTCATTTGTTTTTTCCCAGGATGAAACATTTTCTTTGACCAATTTTTAATACGGTGTCACTCAAGGGCTCGTTTTAGGGTCTCTGCTTTTTTGTTACTAAATGATTTACCCTATCAAAGTTCATTCTATTTGCTGACGACAGCACTTTTATACATTCTAGAAATAATCAAATACTTTTTTTTTCACTGTTCAAACTGAAAATAGACATAGTGGTTTCTATCAAATGGACTGAAGATTCACGACGGTTTTTCAGAAGGGTCTGACATTTGGCAAGTCAACTTTGTCTTGAGGGACCGGAAGGGGTATATTCGGACTAACATCAACCACCAAAGAGGAACTGCGTGAAAGATTGAGACAGGCTTGTTACCCTAAACCAATTGATGATTATGTCGGGAATTGGTTGAAAAGAACAAAAATTAATGTGTAGACAATCTCATCTCAATCCATTATTTTATTGCAGTTCATTTATGTTATCAGTATTGGTTGTTATTGATTATTAATTCCTGTTTGATGTTAAGATGTAACTTTCAGTTCTCTGACAAAAAAAATTGCAGTCTATTGATGGACATAACTATCTACCATACTATGGAGTTAGTTTGAAAAAAACATAATTTGACACTATGTTTGAATAACTGCACATAGAAATAACTCTATTATACTAAAAGTTATAGCGCCTTCTTTTAATTAATTTTTGGAATATCCCAATTTTTTTCGTTTTTTCTGTGTAATTTTTGTCACGACCAAGCTGGCGTGTCGTAGATTTCCATTTCATATGTGGAAAGACATAAGGAATCGACCTGCATAGATCCCATTTTGATATACCGCAAGAATGGGTCAGACTTTAAAATATGCGATTTCGGCGCTGGTCCCACCGGACTATAAACGTTTCTCCTCGATTCGGACAGTTCCCCATCACTCGATCGCTCACGCGCGGTCTTTCGTTTTCCCTCATGTTCTCACTAGTTTTGAACACACTTAAACGCGTTTTATCGAAAAATCAGAATAGAAGTTTTGTTACTGCTCACGTCTACTTTCCAAATCTATTTTTTAAATTTCAATCGGACGACCTCACACGCATCCAGCTCTCCGCGAAAATATTTCCAAAAAAAATTCAAATGAAGATTGTGCGAAAACTATTAATCCGACTGAATTCAGGTTTTGCACACATAAGGCTCACGTGCAAAGTTTCAGCTCTTAATATTGAAAATTGGCACAGTTATGAATTAAAGAAAAAAAAAACACAATTTTCCGGTTTTTCCCGCTTTTCTTCGGTTCTAATTATCCGATCGGATCGTTTTATCCGTCATTCTCTTCGGAATTCAATTCTCTACAGTTCTCCTTTTTGCACTGTTAACACTGCTTCAATGGTTTCCATTTTACAATAAAAAAACTTAAATAAACGCGATTTTTTGTTGTTTATATCAAATTAAAAAATGGCATTTTTGAGTTGAGAACATGGTGGGAATAAACTACGGACTGTCCTGCACGGGATGGCACAGGTGGCTTCCAGGTAGTATTTTTGTCCAAAAAGCAATTATTTGGGGCTCAGCTTGGCCTATTTTCGTAAATTCACGTTTTAATTAATACATAGGCGTCTGTGACAATAACTGTCATTTGATGTTGTCAAATTAATTATTTACGAAATCCGCTAGATTTTACGCCAAAGGTTTGTAGATGTCGACGAAAAAATTCAATATGCACTTCGGCTATCAATTTGCAGGCTCGACTGTATTAGACAGTTTTTCGTCCTTGGTAAATAAATAACTATTTCGTACTTGATATAATAAACTAATCCGAAGAAACAAACTTGAATCTCTTCATCCGGTGATTGCAAAATGGATGTTGGTTTTCACGACTTTACCCATAGTGTTTTCCTTCGGATAATTCACCTCAACCACAGATACTGAGTAACTTCTCTTCTGCGTTATCTCTCATCATTTCGCGGTGAATAGATATTATATTGAGATAGACATCAGTAGTTTTCAATGATCAAAAATGAGGCGTAGCTGATATTTTCACCCAACCGAGGTTTCCAGGAAATTATTCTCTTTATAGAATTCATTGTTTATAAATAATTTCATAGTAAATACTATGAAAATAGGGGATTTTACCACAAACGCGTTGAATAATTCAGGTAATTCGAGAATTATCAGGTTATTGACATCAATCGATGATATCTCGGGTATTTTTTTGTTTGGTGATCTCTTTATAACCAAGTCATACACCACTTCAAATTAAACTATTCGGAGTTAACTTTACAGCCAATTCAATTCCATAGCCTCGTGGAGTCCCACAGGGCTCCATACTGGGCCCTCTTTTATTTCTACTCTATACTATATGGATCTGAAAAATATGTCTGTAGATTGTTCTATGCGCTTATACTATACTAAAGGAAATGCAATTTTAGTCATTTCCCAAATCCACAGTATATATTCAGTAGACAAGACCTTTGAATAGACCTCTACAACTTATGGACTGAAACTAAACCTCATCAACGAATCACAAATGATCTGCCTTGGTGAGGTTCTAATTGACGAAGTGAATATCGACTTCTTCAAGATTATAAAGAACTAGGATTCCTCATAGATGCTAGATGAAATATATTGTTTCATTCCAGTTAAACATTTCATAGAAGTCATTTTTTATTTCGATTTTTGTAACCGCTTTTAGAGGAGGCTGTGACTGCCATGAAAAGTTTGTTTTCATCAGCCTGAGATACAATTTTTTTTTGTTTGGAAAAATCAAGTTTATTTAAGGGACAGTTTTGTATAGGCGAGAACTGAATTCGGGTAGGATTCCAGAAAATAAGTCCAGAAATGTTGGTGAAGAAAGTTGGCTATAATAGGTACGTAAAACCAACGAAAATTATGGAAATCTTGGAGTATTATTGTGTCCATGGAGACATTTTGGAGCAATCACAGCAATTTCTGTAAATTTAACAGTAAACAAGAAAATTATACAAGGCCACAGTTTATTAAATTTTTATAAAATTACAGAAAACTATATTATTCTATACAAAACAGTAATTTCTTTAAATAAAGGCTACATGACATTGAACCTGATAATTATCAACAAATATGATAGACTTTCGAACAATGGATAGTTATTTTTGTATCAAGGGCATAAAATTAGTGTTTTTAATGGCATATGAGAGTGCCATGAAAACACGAATTCTATAAAAGTAATACAACCAATATTTTTTGTGCAATTGTGAATATGAATTTGTATTGTCCAAAATACGAATAAAATATCTTTGTATTAGATTTCGAGTCAAAAATAAAATCAACTCTATTGAAAATAAAATTTTTAAAGAGTAATAATTTGTTTTTTTTGTGAATGATTTTGGCAGTGAAAAAAAAATGTTTACGCATCAATAAAGGTGCAAAAATGTCGAGTTTTTTCAACAGTGGTAAAAAAAATAAAATTTGAATATAAAATATAATATTTTTTATTATACCTGCATTGTAATCCTTGTTAAATACTTTAAATCAGATCAGCTGTCCATTTTACCTACTTCACTAGATGTAATAAATTACAAGGGGCATTATCCTGATCTAAAATTTATTTCCAGCATTGTTTCTGAAGACACAATGCAGGTATAGTAAAAAATAGCGTATGATACACATGTACAAGTGCTTTTAAATGCTCAATTTTACACTTGTACCATAATATACAATTGTTTCGGGACAGTATTAACAAAAATCAATAGAATTGATTTTCTGCAAGATTTATCCATTCAACATGAAATGACAACCTTGACCCAACTGCACTTCCGCTTTACTTCAATTATTGTTTCAAAGATGAAGTTGCATGATTACATTTGAACATGATAGAAGTTGAATGATTCAAATGTCATGTAATGTGAAAAAAAGTTAATGATTTTGTTTTGAAAACCAATCTCACTTCTCTGAAAAATGCGGGACATCACATTTTTCGGTTTCACCCTAACTTTTGCCTGAACATCGGTTATATCGACGGTAGTTTGATAAATATTGCATTCAATTCGCTAAAAAAAATAGTTACTTGAAAAAGTCCAACTACTAAAAATCGCGAAAATTACCAAATAATCAGATTTATTTGAAATTACTACTATATTCTCAAAATGTCATGCTGATTCCGGAAATATAAGATTTGGATATGCTTTTTTTAACCGATCGACTTGAAGTTAACATATAATACTATTTTCCTCATTCTGACTCGATTGGAGTTCGCAGAATTGCTCCATCTCCAACCGTTGTCGATTTGAAAAGGTCATATGAAGTTGAGAGCTTTTATTTCCCGCCAAATATTTTTTTAACATTTTTTGTTGCCATATTCGTAAAATTCAATCTTTTTTGTCTATGGTCATCAAATTTGAAATAGATTCCGAGTCAAACAGAGATTTAGTAGGAATTTTACGGAACTTCTGCAATTTCGAATTGATCCTTTTTTCGAATATTTTTGTTTTATTTTTCGAAAAATCGCAAACTGGCTTCTTACGTATTTCAACGAGCTGTTTTCGAATTGTGCATCAAAAATTTAATTTTTGATGACATATTCGGAATCAGCTCGACAAAATAAATTTGAGGGGACTTTGCGATTTTTTGAAAAATGGAGAATAAAAAATTTCGAAAATTCGATAGTGCGAGAGAATTTTTGACGTTTTATCGCTATTTTATGGTACATCTTGTATCTGAGCATATCCAAATCGTAGATTTTTGGAATCAGCATGAAATTTTGAGTATATGGTGGTAATTTGAAGCGAATCTGATGATTTCGTACTTTTCATGATTTTTAGGGGACTTTTTTCGCGAAATTGTGTACAACATTTATCAAACTACCTTCAATATAATTGATATTCAGCCAAAATATTGTTTTAGTACAAATAAAGTTTTTGAAAGTTTCAATACAAAATAATCTATTTTTAATTCGTGTGTTCTCATGAAAATGTGGAAATTATTCAATAATTTTTCAACTACTCCAAGTAAGAGTGTTGCTTTTTATTAGTTTCCTCATTAATTAAATAATTAATTCATACTACATCTCAAGTTTCACTGTGCCATATATAATATAAATCAAGTTGGTGCAGTACTCTGAATCCCCAGAAAAAATAAAAGGTGTCACAGCTTTGGAGCTCTTTGAAAACTTTCAGAAGGAAGTCCCCTGTAATTCATTTGGACAAAATCTGTTTCAGAGACAATTAGAATGCATTTCAACCGGATTATCACTCTACCATTCATTACAATATAACCTAAAATCCAACTTTCCCTATCCTAGTATCAGTCTTTGGATTCGCAGTAATTTCCTGTATAGCTACGATTAGTTCATTTGCCCTTGTCTGTAACTCCCTCAAGTCCTGAATGTACAGCATCCGCAGGATTTTTGCTGCCTGATTCAACACAGGATCCTTCAAATCGAATCCCAGGTCAGCATCCTTGATGGGAAAAGGCGTCCCCTAAAAAATTGCCTACATTAATCAATTTCATTTACTCTGCTGTTAACTTACTGTGAGGATATATTTTTGGGGATTAGCTACACAATCCGGAGTCATTCGTTTCGTAACAATCTTCCTCACAGCCTTCAGCGTTATCAGAGGTTTTGGATGTGGCACTACGTTCAGTATATTGGCTAATTTGTTGATGCCTTCTGCAAACTCCTTACTTCGAACTAAAAAACAAAACCACTACAAAGAAGAAACTTGTGGGTGCTGCATTATTACAGTCCAATTTATCCAAAGAGTTTTCGACTGTGACAGAGGGAACATTAGTGATCTGTAGATTTTCCACTGCATGCTTCAGGTATTTGTTTTCTGTAATTTGAGAAGATTTATTGAAAACCCACACACTTATACGGACTTATACCAACTATTATTCCTGGTTTCTATCTGTACTGCGTAACCTAAAAGCCAGTGGAGCTCCTCTAGTTTCGTTGCTAAAACTGGGCATCCTAACCCATCTTTATACCTCAGGTAAACGTTATCCCAGTCTTTTGAATTTATATTCTTCAGTGAATTAACTGAATTTGGCGGAGCCTTTTTGATCTTGTTATTTTCCAACCATACCACTATGTTTCTGAAAGTGTTTTCGTCTACAAGGAAAAGTAGGGTTATGAACGTTTCTCAAATGTAAATATTACCATACCGTTTAAATTTAGAGAATCCGCTTGAGGGTATTCTAAAGCGTTGAGCATTCTTTTGGTCATATTCAAAGCGACCACTTTTGCCAGCGTTTTAATTTTTGAGATCTATGTTTTTGTTATGCAAGTCAGATGGATTTTCCAAATATGAAAAATATGACGTGTGACGTGTTCTTTCACTAATAATGGTGTTGCTCCATAAAAGCAGTATCACCAGCTCTCCTACCTTTACGTAATCAAGAGTTCGTCGGTAGCGTATAAAGGTGGTCTTGCTCGAAGCGATACTTTATCCGTTGATTACTATAATTTACTCCATGCAAGGAACGTTTAACGGCCGGACAAACAAACATAATAATAAATTAATACAAACGTGTCAAATAAGCAAGCTCCATTGTTCCGAAGAATCCGTCTTCACCTGGCCTGGATACCAGCGTAGAAAACAAGTTTCTGTGATCTGTGCCGTTACCTTTCGTCTCCCTCCTTAGATACCAGAGCCAAAGTAGCAAAAATCGAAACACTGTTGTACATTCTGTCATAACATAATATATTCATATATATTTGTAGCAGAATTTCATCTCCTATCTTAAATCACTACAGATTCAACAAGATTCACATAAACAGGAAGAGAACCAGGTACTTTCTCTAATATTACTTTGGTGAATTAAATTGACAGACATTCGTTGGACAATCTTCCTTCGAAAGACAGCTCCATCTAGCTCTTACGAATTAAATTTTTTTTTATTTATTTGAGCGTGCTGCCTGTGGGGCTTTCAGAATTCACATGTTTCTTTATATTGTAAAGTGACTTCTATAATAAAAATTTTTGATGCTCCATCGGCAGAAAATTTTGAAAAATTTCCAAACAAAATAGCTCAAAAACTATAAAAACTCGCTGAACATACGTGGGATATTCTCGGATACTTCTGGGTATGAGGAATTCAGCTATTTATTACTAGCTAAATATTCATATCAGGTAATATTAGATATGTACAACAAATAGTTCCATATTATTCAAAAATGGTGAAATGACTCGTTCCATATTCTTCATCAAATTTGCTTATTGAATGGCGAATTCTTATCTATGGACCTTGGGTGGTTGATTGTTTTGTTAAACAGTTATCAGTTTTCAAATAAATTAATTCCTTAAAACAATGAAAAGCGGATTTAACCAGAACTTCGACATGAAATATATTTACTCATTAATCTTCAGTTTAACGCAAAAATTCTAATATCAATATTTGATAAGGAAAGACAATTATTTCAAAATTCCTTGTCTATGGAGACGTTAGTTGTCGAAATGATTTGATATTTTGAAACTTATATCATTGTCTAAGTCTCTCAGACAAAGCTTATATCATAAATGATACAGATATAAGTTGAAGCATTCGTTCGAACACACAATGGGCTTACATTTTGGGAACGATGTTATTCACCATGATTACATTTTTGTCGTAAAATTATTTTAACTTTTTGACGAAAAATTTTGCACTGCCACTTCTAAGTTATTGTTCAATGCAAAAAATTTTTAATCCGGTCGCGGTCGGTAAATGTGACATAAAATTAATGGAACACATTGATGAAAAATAGTAACATAAATACTCTATCACACTTATAAGATATTACAAAAACTCATATTTAAATGCCTTGTAAAGTTGTTACTTCAACTGGGAATTCAACATGAGGCGTACTCCCTCTGATGTCAAAATTCCCAAGATTTTGGCTATTATAAACATGCATTTTGTTGAATATATAGTAATTATCATCTATATAGCAGTAATGTAAAAGTTACATAACATATGGTGTATGTTATGTAACATTCATATCCGTTTTTTATATTCGTTACGTAATATTATTCAATCGAATGATAAATGAAAATAAATAATTCCGACTAAGGTCGCAAATACCGTTTTCTCCACAAAGTTGAAAAATGTGAGTATAGTGTAGTGAAGCGATTGTTTGTGCCATTTTCGATAGTTATCATCATCTTTATAGCAATAATGTAAAAGGTACATAACATAAAGCGTTTGTTATGAAACAATCATCTCAGTTCTTTACATTCATTACGTAATATTTAATTAATCGAATAATATTGTTTTTTTTCGTTAACCAGCTGTCAACCCCCTACGAACGACAGCCCTCAGAAGTCGAAACTTGTGCGAGCCAAGGATTAACGAGGTCTTACCTTTTACCGTGCGATTCCTAGCACGAAATATATAAGAAGTAGTTACATCATATAGTTATGTAAAAGTTACATACATCTAATTTATAGTATGTAATTTTAATGTCAGTTTGTTCCATTTTTGTTACGTAATATTGTCTCAATGAAATAATATAAAACATATATAAATTAGTTACATCAATGTTATATAAAAGAGAGGTTGTATTTGTGGCGGACATTTCGCCATAACAAGGACGTAAATTTCACATAACATAGTTACGTAACATGTTATATGAGTAATATAACAATTATGTCAATTTTGGATAACAGGAAGTAATTTTGCAATTATTTCCTCCTGAAGAAGGTTTTACCGGCATCTATCAAATATAGTCTAATGTACATCGTGGTAGTAGCCAGAAAAAAGTAGTTGTCTTTCAGATATTCTCTTCATATCCACTAATTTGGTGGGAATGTTTGGAGGGAAGGGTATTTTGACAATATCGAAATTATTCGTTTCATTTATTAGTATATCTTCGCTAAACTCCTTTGTACCGTATACAAAGAGTTATATTGAAATAGCCACCTCAGCGTCAACGTGACAAAGACTCGCGATGCGGTTCGGTAGCTTCAATCGATGCCACACTTGGAAAATTCGAAGGGAAATTCGATGCCATGTGAACTGTCTGCATGCGCGTTTGCAAAACAACTCTTTTACGTCAGCGGCAGTGGGAAGGGAGCAGTCGGGAAAAAAAGGACGATTCGTTCTCTATTGTTACCGTTGTTTCAGTATAAACGTGATATTTATCGATCACCACTTATAATGGATGACACGTCGTAACGGACTCGTTCCTAAATTTCGTTACAAACTTTCAACGTTCAAGGAACTGGATCTACAAGAGTTTCTCCGGAAAATGCATCGAACAATTTAATAATCATAATAATTTGTATTGGTCTCAAATATACTTTGGTGTCTGGATAAGTCAGAAGTATAAATAAAGAAATGGAACATTTTTATAATAACATATTCAAATATTTTTCTTGTGGACTTGTCTATACCGACGTCGAGTTCAAAACAAGAATACCGCCATGTCATTTACATATTTTTTGATGAAGGATATTCGAATATTTTGCATGATTTCGTAAATGGGTACCTGAGCAATTTATCAATTACTGAGCATAGAAGCTTCTTCTATCAACATGACAGGGTATCTCTATAAAATGATAGATACGTCAATACTCGTTTATAAGAGTTGTTTGATGACCATGGATAGCCAACAATGGATAATTTCTTTGACCACCTCGCTCTCCAGATTTATCAGTGCTCCATTTTTCATTCCATGTTATTTTGTAAATCATTCCACTACTCACTATAAACAATACATTTTCAACGAGTACCTGTATTTGATAAAATGCATATTATCAATACATATTTTCGTATTGATTGTTATCATTCAACTCGTTCCTGGAATTTTGCAAATCACCTATTTCAAAAACAAAACAGTTTTAATATGCAGGGAAATATAATTTGGTCATTAGCAATTGAAAAATAGATTACCAGAACTTTATCTTATAAAACTCTGCTTTGGTTTGCTAATTACTTGAATATTGTTTTTTTCTGTATAATATCGAATTTGTTAACAGTTTATAATGATGTCCCAATCTAGACAAAAATCTCTGTACTGAAAAAGTTGTTCTATTTTCCTATCCACCCACCAAATTTACTTTACTTTACTTTACTTTGAACTCTGATATTTTTTTCGTATTTACTCAACTTCACAATTTTTTTTGGCTGGAAGAAGTCTAAAATTACCTCGTACTTGATACAAAGTGGTTCCAGTTCTGATTAGCTTTTGTACTCTGATAAAAATAAATAAAGTAACTTTCGCTATGGAATAGATCCTTTTTGCATCAATTTTTCTAGCAAATTTGTATTTTTTTGGGAAAATATTCATTTAAAAAGATTGTTAAGTAAGAAAACACAAAAAGATAGTTTTTCAAACTTTTCTGGGAAGTAATTTAGGCAATGGCGAACACTTATCTGAAATTTAATTTGAATTGATTATTTCCAGTCGTGACAATCCCATTTCATTTCATCATGTAACCAAATCGGTCAAACAATTAATGCCCAATGACATTGCCTCCAACTATTTGACCTCCTAAATTAATACCCATTTCAGTCAGCTATTACTTAAAGTCAATCAACTCTGCGTGAGAAAATATCAATAAGTATCCTTGTATTGAGGAATTTAAAAATCAGCAAGTCAAATCCAAAGTGATTGAAAAGTCGCAAGATTTCAATAATAAAGTAGGTAAAAAATTAGTAGATTTCAAAACATTATAATTTTAATACATGGATAAAAAAGGTTATCTATCCGGCCCCTTTTTTTAATCAATTGATGAATAAATAATTCCCATTAAATTTCTCAAAAACTGTTCGGTTAATTTGGATCTGATTTTACTCATACCATTTCGAAAATTTCGACTATTATCCATGGAAGTTTTTTTCAACTTTGTATGTTGCGTTTCTCAGATATGCAATTCTGAAGTTTGCAGTATTACGATAAATGCGGTTGTTACTGTCGATTAAACAAATCTACAGGGAACCTTTCGATAACTTAAATTCTATTATACAGAGTGTTCCAAATTAAGACGGCACCATTGCCAACTCCATTATTATTGATGCTACGAATTCGGTGAAATGGGCAAACTAGTAGCATTTTGAATGACCTTCTCGATGCCGAAAACAAAAAAAAATTACAGTCGCGTTTTCAGAATATTTCATGAAATGATATTTCTTTCAATGGAACACCCTAATTTTTTAATGCATTTAGATTCGTAATAACATTCTCAACAACAAAGCTCATTTAACCTTTCTTCCTAAAGTGGAAAAATTTCTTTGTTTTGGCGAATAAAACCTCATGATTTTCCAAACACCCAATTTTGGTACTTATATGAATGACAATATTTTGTTACTAATAGCAAAATAAGACAGTAAAAAGAAAAAATTGCGCTGGGATGTGAACTCGTGAAACCCGTGATCATCATGTCGCACCACTCAATTGACACCACTGAGCTATTTGATATTAATGTACAAAACGATAATTTCCATCTTAAAGCCATTCCGCTAGCCGCATTTATTTTGTGAATCAAAATATGTCTGCTGTAATGATAACGTTGAAGCCGTTTTTGTACACAACAGAAAATACTGGAGGGTCATATGAATGTGGTTAGAAAAAATGTGTTTGATTCAATGAAACATATTTATTATGAGCAATGAAACTTTTTTGAAATACTATTGGTCAAATATTCTCAAGTATATCATGACAATGTCAAAAATTATCGTACGTAACTGTCAACTACTGTTGGAATATTTTTCGAAATGCCGATTTTCCATCAAGAAAAATGTGATATGTTAGAATCCTACTTGGTTTGCCAGAAAAATAGCGTAAGAGCACTACAACACTACAGCAATTCGTTCCCCGATCGTGAATTACCTAATCGGCGTTTTTTTGATGTGCTTCATCGTCGATTCAGTAACAATGAAAAAGTTTTTGAGAAGAGGAGAACTAAAAAAACGTTTTGTAATATCTGAAGATACAGAAATTGACGTTTTATCCAACTTTGAGGTATATCCAAATTATTCCATCAGAGATTTATGTAAAGGAAAGGCTGTTACACTGTCTGGTATTCAATGAATTCTGAAGAATCATAAGATTTCTCCTTATAGGTTAAGACCAGTGCAATCACTAGAAATAAAAGGGCCCAAATATGTGTTCAACAAGAAGGCGGTGATTTTGAACATTTACTCGATATTTTAGAGCGCTTTATCAAACCCAGTTATTATAAATGTTTCATATTGATAAAACTGTCTTATTTTCACCTTTACGAAAAAAAAGTGTTTAGACAATCATGAGGTTTTATTCGCCAAAACAACTAAATTTTTTGTACTAGTGAAAGAAATAAATATTTCCACATAAGTCGCTCCTTTTCCACTTCAGGAAGAAAGGTGATATGAGATTTGTTGTTGAGAATGATATTACGAATCGAAATGCATGAAAAAACATAGGGTATTCCGTTGAAAGAAACATCATTATATGAAATATTCTGAAAACACGACTGTCAATTTTTTTCAGTTTTCGACATCGAGAAGGCCATTAAAAATGCTACTAGTTTGCCCTTTTAACCGAATTCGTAGCATCAATAATATCGGAGTTGGCAATGGTGCCGACTTAATTTGGAACATATTGTCGAAAAGACAGCTGCTTCACTTGTTTCAATAAGCAACAAAACTATATTGAATAGGTAATTGCAATCCTTCCTTGATAAAGATATTAGAATGGTTTATGAAATCAGCCACAAGGACTGCGAGAAGTATGTAGGTCAAACAAGAAGGGCCATGAAAATACGGTTCAAATAGCACATCGAAACTAGAAAAATCGAATGTGGCTTAATTTTTTCATCAGTTTTCAAAAAGTTTTGCTAGGTTGGTAATATGGAAATGAGTCTTATATTTGCTAGTATAGGTACTCCTCAGCAATTTTGAGACTGACGTAAATGTGCCGTTCAATACTGATGCATTTATAACATCTGGCAGAATGTCTAACACAATATCGGGGTTTTCCAACAAAATTTTGTCTGAATTATCTTCACATCCAGAAGAGTTTCTGTCCACCTAGTGCCATCATCTGATCGCCAGCCGAAAATCCATTCCGAATTCCTCTAAACACACTCGATCCCCCCGAGGAAGCTCTAAACGATAAATCCATGCTTCCGCGCACCGTCGCGGAAACCCGGAATGCTCCGGCAGCGATCCGCGCATGCGCCACCAACGGCGTTGCGACGCTCCGCCGTCAGCTGGATCGGACGCCCAGTCTTGTCAGGTGCACGCTACCTGCAACAGACTGCCCATGGCAGTCCTCCGCCGGATCTAGACCATACGAGATGCTCTGATGTATTCCCTAGAACACGGCGTCAATCTTTCCAGGCGGGCATGCAGGCTAGTGTTGGTGATGTTGGTGTTGGGGAGCTGGGGAGGGTGCAGCGGCTCGGGCAAGCCGCCCGATCACGCTTCGGACGGCAGGCGATTGCCCCCCGTCAACCTGGACACGAACTCCTACGACCTCAACAGCCTGTACAAGGGGATCCCGACTCCGCTGGTGCCGAGGAGGAACCAGGTGCCCACCAAGGGCGCGGAGACGTCCACGGCGGCCATGGACGAGGTTTCTCCGGCCGGGGAGGGGGAGCACGAGAAGCACGTGACCAGGTATCCGGTGTTTTCGGTGTCTTTCGAGAGGGTCGAGACCCCCTTCATCATTGCCTTGTGGATATTCTGTGCGAGTCTGGCGAAAATTGGTAAGTTGTTCCCGATGCAGAAAATACTCGTAACAAGCGAGAGGGGCTGAGGTTTATATTCAGCGAGGGGAGAGAACCCCATACCCCATTTCGGCTCTCTGTCAAATTTGTGTTATACTGGGACTGGTCATGAGAAAAATGCGTTAGTTTGAATGATTTTATACGTATTGTCTCTGAGATATAAGCAGCCAAATTTCGTAAAACTTCGTACTTATTTGGGATGGGATTGACGAAGATAAAACAGTTTTGTTAGCTGATATAATACGAATCAAGAATGAAACGTATTTTTCGGAATTCATGCACATGTATAATTATAATCTCATTAATGATAATACGTTAGGAAATATATGAAGCATAGTCTAAACCAACGAGTCCTATTTCAATGAAATATCTTCGTTTTAGTATATTGTAGGACGTCAAAATATGTTTTGTTTCTAGATGACTCTCTCTCTCTGTGTTTGAACACAAATGACACATCGTTTTTGATTACAAGAAAAGGCATTTATTGCTACTTACCAAGGATTGAACAGAAGATGTAACTTTATTTAATATTACCTCCAACTTGGATAAAATTTTTTTTTAGTGTGAGTATTACATTTAAAAAGTTTTTATTAAACTTTTCAAAAACTGTTCCGTTGATTTGGACATAATTTCGCTCACGGATGACGGAAGTCTTGTCACCATTTACGAAAGTGCTAAAAGGCTATGGTGAACAAATATCATTTGCCAGTTTGAACTGACAATTATGTATGATTGTTAGTTCAAACCAGCAATTTTATATAATTGTCAGTTCAGTTTGAACTGAAAATAATGTAAAATTATCAGTTTGAACTGACAATTATGTGAAATTGCCAGTTTGAGAGAACAATTATGAAAATTGTCAATTCACACTGGTAATTTTACATCATTGTCAGTTCAAGCTAGCAATTTTACATCATTGTCAGTTCAATCTAGCAATTTTACATAATCGTCAGTTCAAACTGGTAATTTTACATAATTGTCAGTTCAAACAGGAAATTGTACATAATTGTCAGTTCAATAATTGCCAACTTAAACTGAAAATTATGAACAATTGCCGGTTTGAACTGATAATTATGTACAATTGCCAGTTTGAACTGACAATTATGTAAAATTTACAGTTCAAGTTGGCAATTATTGAACTGACAATTATATACAATTTCCGGTTTGAACTGAAAATTATGTAAAATTACCAGTTTGAACTGACAATTATGTAAAATTTACAGTTCAAGTTGGCAATTATTGAACTGACAATTATATACAATTTCCGGTTTGAACTGAAAATTATGTAAAATTACCAGTTTGAACTGACAATTATGTAAAATTGCTAGTTTGAACTGACAATTATGTAAAATTGACAGTTTGAACGAACAATTATGAAAATTGTCAATTCAAACTCGCAATTATGTATAATTGCGATTTTACTTGCAATTTTACATAAGTTTCAGTTAAATAATTGCAAATTTGAACTAACAATTATGTACAATTACCGGTTTGAACTGACAATTACGTAAAATTGAGTTCAAATTGGAAATTATTGAACTGACAATTATGTAAAATTGCCAGTTTGAACTGAAAATTATGTAAAATTGTCAGTTTGAACTGACAATCATGTACAATTATCGGTTTGAACTGAAAATTACGTATAATTTCCAGTTCAAATTGGCAATTATTGAAATGACAATTATGTAAAATTGCCAATTTGGACTGACAATTATAACAATTCATGATAATACATCATTATAGGCAAGAACTTGAATTTCACAGTAGAAATTGACAGTTCTTCCACGTGATTTATTTGTTAGTCAGCGGAGAACTTGTTTACATTTCGAGTTAACCATGATCAGGGCCGGACTCGAGGCCGGTCTCGAAATCGTTACAATATAAATGAAAATAACTTGTTTAAGAACAGCAATTTGCATGATTATGAAACTAAAAATGGGAGAAAACTACGTCTCACCAAATGCAACCTGAGTAAATTTAAGAAATCACCAAACTATACAGGTTCAAAAGTTTTCAATAAACTCTCAGAAGATATAAAGTGCTTGAAATCATGTCATTCATTCAAGAAAGCATTAAAAAAATGCTTTTATAATCTTGCAGAATTCATGCAATGAATGGAAAAATAAGGGGTAGTATCATTTTCAACACAGGATTGACTGACAAATGATTTTCAGTTGATTTTGTTTATGTAAAACCAAAACTATAGTTTGATATTTCAAAGTGTTTTTGTGCAATATATCTAAGACTACATAAACTATTTTTTTACGCACATTTGAACGTGAGTGAAAGTATAAACTGCCTTGGATGATATTCAGTTTTATTTTATTACTCCAAATATGCAAGGTGTCCCGTATCGTTATCTCAAATTTTGATAGTGCAAATTAAAATTAATTTCCACATTTCAACTTCTGCCGCATGATAAATATAGTCATCACTCTGTATAAAAACTGTAGAGTTTGGGAAATATATCGAAAAGACTAAATGATATTCTTTGTAATGAACACACTACCCTGTATATTTAACATCTGATTTGTTGTAAGCCGTGGTTCCCACCAACGTCCATAAGATTCGACTATATGATCACTCATCATAAAGGCGAGAAATTGTACCGTAATGCAGAGTTTGAGGTCACGAGATATCGATTTTGAGCATTAGAAATTCTTCGGGGGAATTTTCTTCGATCGCCCTCTAAAAATGAAAAATGGATTTGTTCAAGGTGGCAATTTGGGTCGACAATGACATACAGGCACAGAGGCGGTTCTAAGGTGTGAACAGAAAGAATACTCGTTAACTGAAAAAAAAACATCGCTTTTCTGTATTTGTCCGATAAGGCCCATTATGGCATCGTGCAAGCAAGGGTTGGACACTTCTCAACCAACATACTGCTTTGAATGAGTTGATGACGTCGCCAAAGAACTACTGAAATACTGATTCTTCGGTGCTTGTTGATCACAGAGCAATCAAAATTCCCTTCCAAAGATAATGTTGGTCGGGGTGATTTTGGGTGAATCCCGAACAGTTGCTTTATATGCCATCAGAAATAGTGAAAGGTATCTGTTATTAGCCCCCTAGATGTTTTTTCATCACTTTGGAGAGATGTTCTTCCATGATTCGATTGCTCTTTCGACCATGCCATCTGAAGCGTAGTCATTCTGGTCATGAACTGTCTTGAAAACTCTTACTCGAAAATTCTTTTTTGGTCAGAATGTAGCTCCTGAACTCTAAAAGTTGTTGCCAAGTTATTTTGGCAACTGTGGATGCTTCTTGCTCTGGAATGACATAGGCTTCCACCCATTTGCTGAAATAGTCTATGGCAACAAGGATATATTTGTTGCTTCGCCCAAAATATCATAAATCCCAGGATGTGTTCCAGATTTTCCCTTAGTGAACCTTTTTCTAGAATTCATAAGTCCTTTTCTTAGACAAAACCTATTAGGAAATGGATAAAGTCCCATTAGCTGACTCCCACTCGCTTGAGTAAACCATTTTCCATATTCAGGGATTCCCACTTTGTCGTTGTCCAAAATATATCTCCAGAAAAGGTTCTACTAGTTCAGTTTTCTCTCCAATTAAGAAAGTCCTTGAAGACTGGGTCAGTACCCTTGGTCTTATCACATGTATGTGGTAGTCCATTCGTCTTCAGATGAGTTGTTCGTCTGATATTGTTGAGTCCTTCATGGCATTTAGTCTTTTGACGGTGCTTGCGACATTCTGAACGAATCTAGGAAAAAAAACGGAAACAAAACCCAGAAAAAAAAAACGGAAAAAAACCCCCGGAATAAAAAAACCCGGAAAAAATACCCCCCGGAAAAAAAATCCCTTGGAAAAAAAATTCAAAAAAAAAAACCGGAAAAATACCCCTATATGCGATAACAATGGCCAGTACACAAAAAGTAATGAAGTTACAATTGTGTGTCATGTTAAAGAAACTAGACCATATTTGATTCATTTCACAATACCAATAAAAGTTTTAACCTATCCTATGGAATGTTCATCGTCGACGACCAAAGAAGACGATTTTTGATATATTTTTGTCTCGATTGTTCCTGAACGAACTAACCTGGTGACAGATTCGCCTTTTTGCAAGGCTGGAAAATCTGTTGTTCCACCCCTATGTATTCACTGAATGTCTGCATTGCCAACTAATCCTTAAATGCCACCAACATCTCTGGGTGGGGAAAATGGATCAGCTTCTGTACATCAGCTACAATCTTCTGCAAACTTTCACCTGGATTCTGAAATCGTGTTTTGAACTGGGACAGATACATACAATAACTATTAGTATGAAGAGCGTTTTTCATACTGAAAATCTATCTTTTTAAATCCATTCTTTCATGCCACCGTCTTGAAATTTCCTCTGATCCATCACCATGGCTTCCAAACTACTTTCATACCTGTTCTCTATACCTATCTTTCTGTAACTTGAAAATTCGGGAGTTCAATCACATTCAAGATTTTGAGTAAGTGCTGTCGCATGGAAATGATGGGGATAACATTCTGCTTTTACTGCCGCCATCTCCAGAGTTCCATATTTTCCATTTCGTGGGAGTGTATTGGATTAGTTTCTGCTCTTAATACGATTTCTAATAAACGTCGGATGAGATGAATTACAAAAGGACATGGCAATAATACTCCCTTGATGATTCGAACGTATATTCTCGAACGAAGTGAGATTCCATTATAGAAAAGAGAACCCGTGGGGGAGCGAGAATGTTTTATTAGACGCTGCGACTAGACCAGGGAGTAGAGAATGTTTGAACGGTGAAACGGTAGGTGTGTGAGGAAAGTTCGTTTGGTTTTTTATTTATCTATATTAATTTGATAAAGGAAAAGTGGAAATACAAAATAATTATTTATGATACAAGCGTTGAAAGTGGTTTCCCACTCATGAAATATAATTACTTTTAATAAATGTATCATACATATTTTTTGTACAACTGTTACTGCTAATAAGAAAAAAAATCATAAGATCCATAGGATTCGAACGCACGGCCTATGGATTACAAGGCAGAGGCGGCTAATGGATGGGGCGAAGAAGAAAAAGCTACGGCATTCATAGTAGCTTTAAGAGGGACTGCTTTGGGTGTGTTGCAGACGAAATACGTCGAACAGCAAACTTAATATCAACATCGAGAAGAGCTGTATCGAGCTAAAATAAAAACGCGCACTCAATAATCTGGTGAGAGTCTGCAAGAATTTGAAGCAAATGTGAGAGGCCTAATTCAGCTGGCTTACCCAGAAGCACCGGGAGATTTCAAGGAACCTAGCGGTGCAGATATTCATAGATGGACTGAGAGACACTGAAATACAAAGGACTCTGCGACTGACACATTTTGAGAGGAGTTCTCTAGAAGTGAAGGCGGCCTTCAACACCTCTGGCGCAGTTACTAGTTCATTCAACAAGGTTCTCGATGAGATTAAATCTTTGATAAGCAGAATATGCACTCGGAAGAACAGGGCATGCTATCGTTGTGGGAAATTGGGACACCTTAATAACGACTGCAGGTTAAAAATGCCACCACGTTCGCAATATCCTATGAGGACAAGGTCTTCCAGCGAGTCCTCAAATGGGCGGCAGGAAAAATAAGAATCAACCAACACATCGGGGCGCATGCAGGCTAGCAATAATAGAGGCCCAGGCCCCTGTTGAGAGACTAAGAACAACTGAATTGCATAACAATATACAATGGGATTCCCTGATTGTTGAGAATGGTCTATTGTAGAGAGCATGGGAATTAGCCGACGACAGAAAAGTAATTTCTCAGTTGGTTCTGCCTACGCCGATAATAAGTGCCTAATCAAGAAGCATCCACAGCTGCAAGAGCTCTGGTGGATAACTTGTTTTCAAGATTTAGAGTGCCAATGGAGCTACATTTCGAACAAAGAAGGAATTTAGAATCGAACTTAAAGGGAGTTTGTGAATTGATGGGAATTAGCAGGACCAGAACAACTGCCCTCCACCCACAGTCTGATGGCATGGTTGAAAGGTTCATCAGGACTATGGATGAACATCTTTCCAAAGTAGAAGAGAAGCATCAAAAGAACTGGGATCGACATCTTCCACTATTATTGATGGCCCTTAGGGCACCTGTGCTCGATTCCACAATGCTCACCCCAGCCAGCATTGTCTTCGGGAGAGAACTTCATTTGCCCTGTGACTTGGTGTTCGGGTCACCAAGTGCTTAAGAAAATGAGGTACAGGATTATGCAGACGAACTGCGAGATAGCTTGACTGAGATCCACGAATTTGCAAGAAGAAGATTGCAGATAACAAGTAGAATGAAGGCTCAATACGATCTTAAGGCCAATACTGGTGGACTTAAAGGAGATCGAGTGTGGCTGTACACCCTCGTCGTAAGAAAGTTGTTTCTCCCAAATTAACACCATCTTGGGAAAGACCCTATAGGATAGTGAAGAGAAAAATCGACGTGGTCTATAGGATTCAAGGCAGACTGAGAGCGAAAATGAAGGTCGTCCACCTAGAAAAACTTATAATGGAGACGACAAATTGTTTGATCGAGACGATAACAATATCTGATTAAAGTGTTTCTATTGGAGATATTTATATTATTGAGTATCCATCATCTCATCTGTCATTTTACTTTTAACACTAGTGTAAAAAGTATTTTTTACACCAGTGTTGAAAGTAATTTTGACACATAATGGTTCCAAATTTTTAAACAATCAGTTACAGCTCTACAGAATGGAGTAACTGATGAAAATTCGTTTAATTTGATTCACAATGTATATTTTTTGTTATTTTGTTCCAGGTTTCCACATGGCTCCGAAGTTGAGCAAGATATTTCCCGAATCGTGCCTACTAATTTTCGTGGGGGTGGTGATCGGCGTCATTCTGGTCCACGTCACGGACAGCGTCCACATGTCGCCGCTGACGCCGGACACCTTCTTCTTCTACATGCTCCCGCCCATCATCCTCGACGCGGGATACTTCATGCCTAACAGACTTTTTTTCGACCACTTCGGCACTATTCTCTTGTTCGCTGTTATTGGAACTATTTTTAATACGTTGACTATAGGTGAGTGGATATTACACGCCAGAATGAAATAATTTGCCTCTCATATACTCTGTGTGAGAACCTTCGCCAGAATTTTAATCCGCAGCGTGGATGTGTACTTAATGCGCCTGCTGCCTTCCTTGGATAGGGTCGCTATTTTCTTTTTCAGGCTCACTCTCCAGAGGAACAAACTTTTTTTCAGTGATAAATTGATAACTGAGAAGTAAAAATTAAAATATAGTTTTAAAAAACTCAAAAACACGCTTTAATAAAACACATTGAACTGAAAAGAAAAAAATTATTGTTTATATAGGCAGAAAATAATACTGAATGAAAAATAGTATCACTGTGAAAAAAGCGTGGGGCGCTTTGTTTCGTATTTTTGATATATCGAGCACCCCACGCTTTTTTCACAGTGATGCTAATATTTTTCATTTTTTATTATTTTCTGCCTATATAAACAATCGTTTTTTACTTTCCAGTTCAATGTATTATGAAAGCGTGTTTTTTAGGTTTTTTAAATTATATTTTATTTTACCTAGGATTCTCGCTAGGTATTTATAAAAAGTAATACCACAAATCCAAATATTGTATTCTTGTTTTGTTTGGCAGGTGCATATGTTACTATTTCAATTATTATTTGATATATCTGAAAATTTCGGCTTTTTAAATTATTTTGAGCATTTTAAACAGAGGAGAACTAATTTTTGCGGAATTCCTGCCACTTGCCATAAACTTGGGTTTTATGTTTTTTATGTTCCCTGAGCAGCATGAGCAAAAAATTATGAAAAGTACAAAATCATATGAATCACTTGATATTATCACTAATACTCAAAATTTCTGCTAATTCCGAAAATATATGATTTGGATATGCTCAAGTACCATAAAACGTTTATATTTAATTTTTTGAAAAATTGCAAACCGCTATAATGCGTATCATGTCGATCTGATTCCGAATATATCATCAAAAATGAAATTTAATGAAGGATTGAGCGAGAACTAAAATTGATTTGGTCGAAATCGCAAAAATTGTAGTAATTTCGTTAAAGCGCAATGGAATTCATGTTTTGTTACAAAATTCGAAATCAGCTCGTCAAAAAATGTAAAATAAAACTTATTGAAAAAAGATTCATTTCGAAATTGCAGAGGTTCCGTAAAAAGCCTACCAAATCTCTATTTGACTAGGAATCGATTGAAAATTTGGTCGATATTTACAAAAAATATTAGATTTTACGAACATGAGAAGGAAAATAATAGATTTTTTTTTATTGGAAATAACAGCTCTCAACTTCAGATGAACTTTTCAAATCGAAAACGGTTTGAGATAGAGCAATTCTGCGAACGCCAATCGATTCTGAATGACCATCTAGTATAGGCTGTAACTTTCAAACGGCTATATCAACTGACAATATTTTTCGTAAACCCTGAAAAAGCAAATTTTCACAAACTTTTTGTTCTTAATTTTTCGAGGAATTGCAGATATGTGCTTCGTTCTCGTGTTTATGTTCGAAAGCAGGCAGTCATTCTGATAATTTATAGAAAATATTATTTAATAGTCTTCACTCTAAATTATTGTACTAAAACTGCATTTAACTAATTTTTATAATTTATTTACACACTCCTTAAACACTAATTTATATCACAAGACACTATTTTCATTTATCTTTACTGACACATTCTATCCGCGAACTCTGGAACTATATTGGTTACTCTGTGTCTGTCTCTGACTAACCCGCCATATATTCCTATTTACAATTCTCGACCATTCGAGCCTGTCGGGCGACTTCTTAGATGTCCCCAGAATCTTCGTTAGAAGGTTCGCGATTCTTCCACGTTGGTCAGAACAACATTGTTGGCTGCCTGTCAATGAGTAGATAATCATCTAACTTCGGATTCCATGGCTTGTCTCAAATCTAGTTCCAACTAGGGACTGTAGTTGTCACAAGTTAATTTTCATTTATACTGTCTTTACCTTAGGGTAGATACTTATTCAGACGTCCTGACGAATGGAAAACCACGAAACTGCTGTCAGCGGATGATGGAACTGCCGGAATCGAATCGAAAATACTCTCTTCACTTTAAATTCATTTTATCATATTCTATATATTGCAGGTGCTTCCTTATGGGCAGTGGGACTGACAGGCCTGTTCTCCTGTGATACACCTCTGTTGGACATGTTCCTGTTCGGATCTCTGATCTCCGCCGTGGACCCAGTGGCTGTGCTAGCGGTATTCGAAGAAATCCAAGTGAACGAGATCCTGTACATAGTGGTGTTCGGCGAATCGTTGCTCAACGACGCCGTCACCGTTGTTCTCTACCACCTGTTCGAGTCCTACACCGAGATGGGCTTCGAGAACATTCTGTATATAGACGCAGTGTCGGGCTTTCTGAACTTCTGGGTGGTGGCCCTCGGCGGTACCGTTATCGGCGTGATTTGGGGCATCGGTACCGCGTTGGTGACCAAGTACACGAATGAAGTGCGCGTCATCGAACCCATTTCCATATTCGTGATGGCCTATCTGGCGTATCTGATGGCAGAGATTTTCCACATGTCCGGTATCTTGGCGTAAGTATCACCAGATTGTTCAGTTTTGTTATCGTAATCATGAATATGTTGCGGAGCAATTGAGCAGGTATTTGAATTCAACCAGGCCTACTGTTCCCTAAGAACAGACGATTGAGAATTTTTTGCCTGCAATCAAACCTAATACAGGTTTTCTGAGGAAACTGCAGTTCTTTAACTAACTTAAAGTCTCAATGAGCTGATTTTCAAAGGAACTCGAAACTCGTTACATTAGATTGCTTCATATTGTATGATATTTAATGGAACAACTATATTTTGTGCATCACACCCTTGTGATGGCTTACTTCATTTTAAAATCATTCTCTTAATTTACCCA
Source organism: Chrysolina americana (assembly GCA_958502065.1). Taxonomy (NCBI): domain Eukaryota; kingdom Metazoa; phylum Arthropoda; class Insecta; order Coleoptera; family Chrysomelidae; genus Chrysolina; species Chrysolina americana. The sequence goes on along the minus strand of OY293412.1, from coordinate 100,942,142 downwards.
CATCGATTATCGACTCTGAATACGACAAACGACACCATAATTGACTACATTATAGAAATATCATTGTGTAAATAAACTTTCCAAACATATCAAAGGAAACTTTGAGCGAGATATATATTTTTTTACCGTACATGACAATTCCTGAACACGAACGTGTTTCCTTAAAATGCAATGATATATCGACCCTTTTTTTTCAGCATAACTTTCTGTGGTATCACCATGAAAAACTACGTAGAGGCAAACATATCGAACAAATCCCATACGACCATCAAGTACGCGATGAAAATGCTGAGTAGTTCATCGGAAACTATCATCTTTATGTTCTTGGGTGTTGCCACCGTGAACAAAAACCACGACTGGAACACGTGGTTTGTTTTGCTCACAATACTGTTTTGCTCATTTTATAGAGTTATAGGTGAGTATCATAATTTTTTTAGGGGTGTAGGGACAGAGAGGGTTGGCTATCTTACAAAAATTAAATGTGAAACAATATCATGGTATTAACCTCTGCAAATGAAAAATTGTTCATTTAAGAAAGTGTAGAAAGGCAAATGAATGAATTTTCCCCGATAAGATTCAACTTTTATCTGGAATTTGGTGACTGAAACACGTGTCGAGGTGTTGAAAATAGCGGTTTGGTGACGGGATACAGTGAAATTCTTCTTCATACAATCATTTCTGCTTGGTTTCTGTTTTCCTCCATCTTTAGTTATGAGGTGACCGAGACATGCTACTACCTTCCTGGAAAGTTCGCATTTCTCTGGCTGTATTTTCAGATTTGCGTTTTGAAAACTTCTTCCACTCGTGACACAAAATGAATCGACAGACAAACCACAATGGTAATATGTTATTTATTACGTTGCTGGTTCCTTCTTCAGTCCAAATGGCATTCGAATAAATTCGTAATGTCTAATATCAACTGTGAAGGCAGTTCTTGAGATATCTTTGTCATCTGTCTCTATATCATAGAAGCCAGAGCAAGATCAAAGATGGTGAAAATTGACATTTGCCAAGTCGATCCACGGTAAGTTCATTAATCCTCCAGTAGTCGACAAATACTCGCCGTTTCTGTTCACCAGAAGCATCGATCTTCTTTGGGACTACTATCATAGGGGTGCCCATTGGGAAGTAGAAAGGTGTGTGATGCCTGTTTGAGGCATTTTGTTATTTTTTTTCTTCACTTTCTATTTATGAACCTGGGGTTAATATTACGAAAATGGGTTTTGCGTCTCTTATGTCAACAGAATTGATGCCACCCTTCATTGAATTGAATATTTGAGGTCAACATATGCAAGAAGTCCAGCGTCTTCTTCATTCAGATATGTTAGTTATTACTGTTCTTGTTGGTTGGTTACGCTAATATAACTTTCCTTCGGGGTAAAATCAAGCATTAGAACTTTGGAATTCCGCTATTGAATTCATAAATATATTTCAACGAGTTTTATGCTGATAACGTAGAAAAACCTCAACAATACCCATTATACTTCTATTGAAAATTGCGGTTTGGTGACGGGATTCAGTAGATTCATAAAAATATTCGATTTATTTCTGGTTTTTGTATTCTGAAAGTTTATTATACTGTCAACACTGCTTCGGTTTCATTCCATCTTTCCACCGAGACATGCTACTACCTTTTTGAGAGGTTCGCCCTTGTCTGGTTATATTTCCGGATTCGCGTTTCTGAGTCTTTTGAAAACTTCCCCCACTCAAAACACGAATTTATAAAATAAAAATATTCGATTTATTTCTGGTTTTTGTATTCTGAAAGTTTATTATACTGTCAACACTGCTTCGGTTTCATTCCATCTTTCCACCGAGACATGCTACTACCTTTTTGAGAGGTTCGCCCTTGTCTGGATATATTTCCGGATTCGCGTTTCTGAGTCTTTTGAAAACTTCCCCCACTCAAAACACGAATTTATGAATCGTCAGTAAGAAAATGATAATGTTGTTCATATAGACAGGGCATCTCTCATTCCGAATTCCAAGTTATATGATATTAATAACTCGTTGGAGCGTTGCTGGTGCGTTCTTCAGTCCGAATGGCATCCGAATGAATTTATAACGTTCATTATCAATTGTAAAGGCAATTTTTAAGATATCTCCGACACCTAGTCTCGATCAGAGATCAGTAATAGTAGGTATTTGTCTTTGGAACGTTGCTGGAGCGTTCTGCAGTCCGAATGGCATTCGAATGAATCCATAACGTCCATTATTAGATGTAAAGGTAGTTTTGGAGATATTTCTGTTATTCGTCTCTATTTGATGGAAGCCAGGGCTAGATCAAAGATGGTGAAATATTGGCATGTGCCCATTCGGGATATAATCAAGCATAGGGATTTTGTAATTTCGCTGTGGAATTCGTAAATAAGTATATTTCAACGAGATATATATGGATTACGCAGAAACATCCCGTCAATACCCATTATACCGACTATTCTCCTTCCAGGTGTTATAATATTCACAGCAATAGCGAACCGTTTCCGGCTCCACCAGCTGAGCACCGTCGAAAAGTTCGTCATGTCCTATGGCGGTCTTAGAGGAGCCGTGGCTTTTGCGTTAGTCCTTCTCATCGACCCCAAGATAGTGAAGCTCCAGCCTATGTTTATGACAACGACGATAGCCGTGGTGTACTTCACGGTCTTCTTCCAGGGCATCACGATCAAGCCCTTGGTGAAGATTCTCAACGTGAAGACGGCGGAGAAGAAGAAGCCGACGATGAATGAGAGGATACACGAGAGGGTGAGTAGTGATGGATGTACCTTTGGGGGAAAATTGCGTTGGGTTGGGTGCGAAGAAATGAGTGTCGAGTAGTTTATAAAACAAATTGAAAGTATATTGGTTATTGCTCAATGTGTTCAATTTTCAATAGCAAATATTGAGAAATCAACAGCGTACTTCTGAATAAACCTGAATATTGAAAATAATATAACAAAGTTCTACTACTATTCTGGCTAATACTATGATGGACATTGCTGACAAATATTTGTTCAATATTCTCCAACGAGGGTACTGTTGCTATTTTTGCATCGATGCTTTCAAACAAATCAACGCTTTACAAAAACGAATTTAAAACAGCGACGACTAAATTGAAACATATTGACACGTTTTTAAAAGGTGCAGCTTCACCCCGATACTGTTGTATATTCAGTTGGGTGAAACTCTCGTTCAGGCCTCGTCTACATCAATTGCTTTTTCAATAAACGATCACAAACCTCGCCAATGAGTAATAATTGCTCGATTTGTGTATTGATTTCAGTTGATGGACCATACAATGGCTGCTATCGAGGACATATTGGGTCAACATGGAAATTACCACATTCGAGACAGGTAAATGTCAATATTGAATTATCCTACTCGTGCTTTTGCTTCCATTTTCGTTGTGTGTAGGCAATTTCGATGATGAGATACTAATAACTGATTTTAGTAATCGCTGAATTGGAATTCCATTCTGTTCGTCATTTACAAACGAGCGTTTGATACATATGAACTTGTGTTCACAAAAAATTTTCTGATTGGATACACTTTCCTGGTGTGTAGGTTAAGTCAGCGATATGATCTTCGGCCTTGGATTTACATCAGGAAAGTAGTAGCTTCCGCAACAATTATGAACACATTTTGTTGAAGCTTGTTTTTTAATACCCTTCATAACTCTTCAAAAATAATGATCCTTCCCAACGTGCCAACACTCCAGAGCCACCACTGATTTATTTATTTTTCCAGATTCAAGCGCTTCGACAACGCTTTCATCCGCCCCTACCTCGTTAGGAACCACCAGGGAGCGGAACAAAAGATCCTCGAGACCTACTCGAAGTTAGCCATGCGAGACGCCATGGAGTACATGCGCAGGAATGCGTCGACGATAGGCAACATCTCCGGCACAGAGAGCATGTCCGCCATCTTCAAGAATTACACCGGAGGTAACCTCAACGGCAGGTGCGCCCCAAAATTAGACACGTGGTAACTGACACATTCGCATTAAGGGTCGATATTGTAGAGTGCATATTTACGAAGGATTTGGGATTGATTGAGTCTGTAAATGAATATAACTAGAATAGGTTCACAGCAGATCAGATGAAAAACATTCTGAGGCGCTTTATTTAGAATATGAAAAAAGCTAACGCATAATAAAAGATATTGAGAGGTCTTAGGTTCGAATCCCGTTTGGTCCAAATTTTGAGTCGAGCTCTATTTTTTGTCTGATTTGCCCCGAACATATTCTATGTATATATTTCTTATAACTGTGGCCGAGATATATACAGGATTCCTCACGTCGAGCTGCATTGATATTTATTTGAAAAAAGGGGTTGCCATTTGGAAAAAAATTGGTTGTAGAACTTTTAGGAGAGCGAAATACTGCCCCATTTTTTAAGCGCCCTGTATACATTTTTCAAGAGATTTTGAGAATATGGAGGCTATACGTGTTGGGAGTGCAAATTTTGGAAATATACGACATGTATTTCGATTTTTTTGTGTAGAGCTGCATTTGTCAAATATTTCGAATGAACTGAGATAATTCAAATATTAAGGTTACATAACAGTCGCAATGGCCAGCAAGATCACCCGATCTCAACAGTTTGGATTTTTTTTTCAAGGATTCGTCCTGAGACTCTGGTGTGAGTAGAAGATTTGTGCAAGTTCTAGCTCCCCTTCCCCACCATTTTGACCTCACCGGAGACTTTCCCGCGGTCTGTCAGATGCATGGGTACCACTGTGTAGCTATGACCTTGAAATGCCTTTGGAGGAAATCGAAAATTGTGATACTGTTTATTGTTAGTAAGGAGAGAAAAACAAGGAAAGTCTCTTTCATATAAACTATCAGATTTGTTTTAAATCCAGAGGGTTCAGTGTGATTGGCTTATTGCAAGTTATTGCTTTAATCTCCTAAAATTCCATAAAAAGCCAGAGCAATGTCTGGCATGGTCGAGAAGTGGAGGGCTGTCAAGTGTCTCCAACCTACCCTGTACCAACTAGCTTACAAATGGTAATCATGTTCCGCTAATTCCTGACAAGGCTATGCTTTTTGTTTAAATCAATGCACGTCCGTAAAAGTAGCCTTTCATACTTGATTTTATACGTAAATTCAAGGATATTTTTCCATTTCGTTCCAGTACCAGTTTCAGTCAACTGGATTCCAGTACCTGGAATATCGATATGCAGGAGTTGGAATACAACCCTTCTAAAAAAGACCTCACAGACGCGAAAATCCATCACTTGTTGGCAGAGGAGCTGGTGAAACCTTACAGGAGGGTGAGTTTTTTAAACCAAAAATATTACTGTTTCACAAAAGTAGCAGGGCATGCTGATGAAATGTTGGGTTCGTACTTTTTTATTAGATATCACTGTGATCTGCCATCGAATCGTCAATAAAGTTGATGATGGAATGTAATGAACAAAACGTCGCATTGAAAAATGGTTCATATCTGATTATAACAAATATGAAACATTATTGAAAGTTCTCTTGATATCATTCGAAGATAATGCGGTAGAGCGCAAATACGAAATTCGACTATTTCAGTTTTTGGCGATTATCTCAAAATCAACCATTGATATTTAGGATCTGAGAAAAGATTATTGTTGCTCCCCATAATAGGAAACTTTTGTCCAATTAAACCCACCTTGTAGGTCTCTCCGTTTCCGAAATTGGAAAAGTGGCCCTGCATAACTGATACTCTTCTAAAAACTACAAGAAGATTCAAGCTGACATTTTGAAATAAAGAATTTAAATAAAATAAATGAAAAATGTATTTCTTCAGTGGAATTCCTTGATGCATGTAAAGAAACCACCATCATCACAAACCTCTGCTCATCTGGCATGCTACAGGAAACACAAAATATTATCGTCACAATCAAACACAGAAATCGGGGACGAAATTGCAGCACAAAACGACCTAATCACCCCTCTCATTCTAATCGATTGCAATTTGTGTCTTTAGCATTCGAGGTAATTCAATTTCCAATCCGTTTCATGGCAGTATCTTTCAGGCCCTTACGTCCTTTGGAAAACGAAACGATTTCCGGAAAAATCGTTTGCAATTGCGACACCAAGAAAATGTCATTTGGCAGTCGAGTGCTATAAAATTTCCACTATAGCTAGGGAAGTTATTGATGCTCAACTGATGTTGAATGGGAAGTTACCTGGAGTTTACTCCACAGATAATGGCACTCGTGAAGTTGTTAAATAAATCATGGAGATCAAGTTCTCCAACTTACAAATAGAGGGTGTTAATTAGAAAACTTTCCACCCTTCATATCTTCCTTCCAGTAAACAATAAGAGAAATCTAAAATACATGTCAATTTTATTTTCAAGGGGGACACTTGCAAGGAATATTTGTAGCCCTCGTGGTTCAACCCCCTAGAAGGGGTAGATGTTACCCTTAGAATTTTAAATGGAAAGGGGGTCAGTGGCACATCATTTCGATTGGCATTCAATTGTTTTTCCAATGGTATCCTGACTTATTATTTTTTAATTAGCATTTTCCGAAACATAGCGATCTAAACTGACAGAAGTAATTATTAGAACTTGCCTATACTGAGATACATGGTTTGACCAGAACTGGTTAGAAAGTAGAAAGTAGTCTAATAGTAAAACGTAGATGGTAATTGTGTTTATTAAATGATGAATTTTTGATTCTCATCGCAGAAATTTTACAGACAGCCTTCCTTTTTTGCTACTTCTGCTGTAAACAGTTTCTGTTTTCAGGCAAAAAACTGTTTAGCAAATTAGAACGATGTGGTAGTATTGTGAATACAGTTTTACCTGTTGGTCTGTTTAGTGATAACTTTAATAAGTGTATAAAATTGTAAAAATGGTTTACTCTATTAAAAAAAGAATTGAAATAATTGTAATTCATGGAGAAGATGGAAAGTGCGCGCGAAGGGCGGCATGTCTTTTTAACGAAAGAAGAAATTGTGAAGTAAGTCACCGGTATATGCTTGATTTGGTGATTTGGTTTTACGAAACTGGTTCTGTTACAAATAAAAAGAGAAATAACCTCAGAGTATTAAATGAAGAAGCTCAAATTGAAGTTTTGACTGCAGAGCCCACGAGCTCCATACGATCAGTATCAGAATAGATGGGAATGTCAAGCGAGACTATAAGAAAAGCATTGAAAATGCATGAATCTCATCCATTTAAAATGCAGATTCTTCAAGAGCTCTATGAAGATGATTTTCATAGAAGAATAGAGTTTTGTGAAATGATGTCTCATCGAATCAATACCATCCTTAATCTGTTTATTTTGTCTGAATGGCAATGTTAACAGACAAAATTGTCGCTAGGAGTGACGAAAACCAACATATTTTTTGGGAAGGACATACACAACACCCACAAAAAGTTAATGTTTGGGCTGGTATTCTTGGAAATGCCATCATTGGTCCATTATTTCTGGAAGAAAACTTGACTGGCAATCAGTACCTTGAAATACTTGAAGAGACTCTCGATTCTCTTATAACTCACGAGCTAGAAACTCAAATTGACGCAGAAGGTGATGAACTTTAGCAGGAGGATCTGTTACATTTCCAGCAGGACGGTGCTCCACCTCATTATTGTCTTCCTGTCCGACAGTGGTTAAACGAGAGATTTTCAAGGTGGATTGGCAGCAGTTGAATGGCCTCTAAGATCAACGGATTTAACTCCCTTTGATTTCTTTCTTAGGGGGCCTCTTCAATCCGTTGTTTATAAAACACAACCTTCTGATATTGAAGAACTTAAAAGACGAATTACAGCAGCATGCCAGTCAATTCCTGGTGAAGTTTTCTGTACTGTTAGAGGGGAGTTCGAAAACAGCATTCATTTGACCAGTTTTTTCGATTCCTCATATTATTTACTGAAAGTAGGATAGTAAGGATGAGAAATTTTCAAATTGACACCTTGTGTGTTTCTATTGGTTAGCAGATGTGGAGTCTTGAAAATTTCAATAAAATTTTCCTTCGAATGGCTTTGATGACATTTTCATTATCAGCTCATCCACTTTTCATTTCGAAAATCTACAGAGTGTTTCCGAAATTGGGTAAAAAACTTCGAGTACTGATGGAACTATATAGCTTATTTTATTTAATTTATATAAAAACCATGACCATATTGATAGGATCATATGACAACGATACATATTTTTACATTAGTAGTACCTAGTTATATACAGGAATTAAAAAATGGCTAATGGACTGTGATCGGCGACTTCGCCATATCATGTGAAATTCACTAAAGTTTTGTTACTGGACTAAAAGATAAAAATCGACGTATAATGTACCAGTTAAGTTGCCCATGATAGCATATTTTAAATTTTGAGCTCCAGAAATTATCACTACTACTGTATGAACATAACTGAAGTTGAAGTTGCTCAGTAAAAATTATTTTAGGGATAAATATCAGCTGGATTTTTTCGCCAATTAATCGCAGATTTTTTTTTCAGCATCGCAAGCTGAGTTACAGCCGACACGCTGTCAATGACCGTGACCTATCGACCCAAGTCAATTATAGGATGCATTTTAATATGAGAAGGTTGGTGGCGGACAAGAAACATCACCACAAGAGACACAGCAAAAAGTTGAACAAGGTGAGCACGCAAAAAAAAACAATATGATTAGATGGTCGAGTTGATGAAATGGATCATTGATTCAGTCACCGATCTTGTTTGTATTCTATTTATGGAATTTTTTGGAAAACTAATGAAATATTTCTGAAAATTGTACGAATCTATTGAAATTTATTATTACTCTATACAACGTCAGGATTCCACCAAACTACAATTTTATTTTATTATATAGGGCGAGTCGTTGACGAGATGACCCATCAAGACTAATATTTAATTGTCGTATACAGGATGATGCGAAAATTTGGGGCGTATCATAATTGAATTATTTCCTTTACCTAAACTATATGGTTCTCGAAATATTTTGGATATTGGTAATTTGGAAAGTTCGCAAGAATATCTGAAAACTTCGAAATAATTTCGATTTATTCAAATCAAATGTAACACTGATGTGGATACAGAAAAAATTTAATAAAGTATAATGGTGATACTACTATCTGCAAATCATCCCAGAAGAGGGAACACCACTATATGCGCTCCGGGGCGACTTGATAATATGAGGGTGCATTTGCAATTTCAACAACAGGAAAAACCCGAAAAAACCTACAGTACCACCATTTAGTCCTTAGCAAAGGAGGGAATGAAACAATACAACTGAAACACAAATACATGTTCGTCCATCATTACAACAATATGATGCGTAGTAACGGAAAGAGAGTTTTTTTACCTAATATTTCAACATGGTGTTCAAATTTCGAATTATCCAGATAAAGTCCAAAATATTTCAATGTCATTTCATTTCCAATGATGTTATTGTCCAATGGATTGTTTTCACGGTGACATCTGAAAGATATCATGTTAGTTTTTCTTCAATTAATTTTTTCAGATCATAACGTATTAATTAATCAAGATCCTGCTTGTTATTGTGACGTCAAAGTATAGTACTGTCATCATTTAGACATAATAAAAAGAGAATTGGTCCTAGTATAGAACCTTGAGGTACTCCACTATTAATATTATTTGATTCTGAATTCCTTACAATCCGATTTTGTTCGGACAAGTAAGATTCAAACCATTTCCTGGTACCACAATGATTAGGTTTAATTAAAAGTCTCACAGGATTTACACAATCAAAAGCTTTGGAAAAATCACAAAAAACAGCAGCCGACACCTACCTATCATTAATTCGAGAATATACTTCTTGTAAAAGGGACAACATGGCATCATCTGCATTTTTGTTTTTCTGACATCTCAAAAATGCCGTAGTTCTCGAATGAATTAGTGATGCTTTATGCTTTTTGTTGTTTGTTGATGTGAGCCACTTCAATCAGAATTAAACATTTTTCAGGATGGAAAGCAAAATCACGTCAGTTTTCCAGAGTTCCAACAAAATGGCAGTGCTAAACAGTTTTGTACCGGTAAGTAAGAATAGGAAAATACTTTCAACATATTCTAGGAAGCAGCACTATTGCATTTGACAGAATATTTCAAACCGTCCAACGATCTCTAATATCGATTGATTTTGTCATGAGGCCTAATTGTCATATCCATCTTGAAAGTGTCAGAATTCGTGGATAAAAACTCGTTGCTAACCTCATACCGATCGAAATGTATCAGACTATGAGGTAATAAGAAATAAATACCAGACAAATCAACCCTAACAACCTATAATCAATTGAAAAATAATAACTATATTTACCACAAAACATAGTTTCTCCAAAATGCATCAGACTTTTCCTTTCACCATCGTAAGACACCACGTAACCTCAATCTGATAATTTCCATTTGAATTTCAACAGATTATATCAGCGAAGTTCTGAACGAAGACGATACCGATCCGAAATCCTTCAAAGAAGAATGGGATAGCCCTATCACGTTCACTGCCAAGTCATCTCGTAAGTAATCATTCAAATGTATCTAATTCTATCGTAAATCGATCTGTTTTATAACTCCAAAGTCTAAAAATTATTCGTTCGTGTCGTGGAAATGATTCGATGGAAACTTCTTTGATTGTATCGATTGATTTTGCAGTCGAGAAACGTGTCGTTTTGTCCTCAACCTTATAAGATGATGAATCCATCAAACTAGCACAGTATCTACAACCTTAACACGTTGACTGCCATGTCGGTCTATAAGACCGAGACAAAATATTCCGGTCTCTTAGACCGACATTGAGGCTCCTACACCAGGCCAACTCGGTCTATGAGACCGCTTCAATTGAACTGCTCGTGAAGCCGTCGGTCTACATTACTGTTGATAATATCGCGAAGTCAGACCGAGACGGCTTCTGTTTTTCCATAAATTGCATGAAAACCTTTTTTTTGATTTTGAAATTCATTTGACAAACCTCAATCGAAAAGAGTTTGGACCGAATCAAGTTCACGCCGTAAATGTTTTTCGATGTTGTATGCATTAGGGCTTTCATATATCTAGATACTTATTGGTACAAAGTTTGAATGTGTGGTATTGTATACAGTGTGCCCAAGATAAGAATGAACAGCATGGGGATATCGGAAACGGTAAGTGATACGGGGTCGATTAAATTAGAGAAAAGTAGCGCATTTATGTGCCTAATAATATGCCATTTAGAAAGTTTTAATATTCCGAGTAGTTTCGGAGATATCCGAGAAAAACCGAAATTTGAGAATTTCGTTTTTATTTTCTCCTAGCTTTATTTTCAAAGGAAATGTAAAACAAATAGCACTTTGCCATGGCCACTTTTTGAGGACTACACGATAACGTAAGCAGAATTTTTCTGCGACGTTTCGTCTTTTAGAAAACATCATCAACTTTGTATTTTTATATGGGCCGAAACTAAAGTATACCCTGTATACGACTCCATATTTCATTGTGAATACAGCAACGTATCAAACAATATGATTTCGGAACAATTTCTCGCGCAAAATGTAATTTAGTGATTACTTAATATGTTTTTCTTCAATTTTAGATAGTAGGCGCTGGAAAAAATGACATATTTTGGTACATGAAATAAATTGATTAGTCCTATTTATACTAAATTTAAACTTACCACTTTCCAGAATTTTTGCGTTGTTGAATACAAAGATGAGTCGCCAAATCAAAAGTTTACTTTATAAATGTAATTGTAATGTAATAACAAGGAGCTGATATGTATTACAGGAAACAAACAGAAACTTATAACAAGTGTTCAAATAACCCGCCGTTATTTTCTAAGCACAAGTACGCTCGTCTCACAGACGAATTTAAAACTTGAGTTAACATATTCGGACAAATATTGTTAAAGGAAGCAGTTACCAATCTTAGCAAATCTTCTTCATTTTGAAAATTATGATTAGAGTACACTTGATTCTTGATATGTCCCCAAAGGAAAAAGTCTAGTGGGGTTAGGTCGGGGGCCCTTGCAGGCCAGGGTGTATCACTATGAGTACCTATCCACTGTCCTGGGAAGCGACGGTTCAAATAATCACGAACAATTATAGCGTTATGTGCTGGAGCACCATCTTGTTGAAACCAGCAGCTGTGAGTAACCGCTAAAGGCAAATTATCTAGAGCATCTTCCAAATCATTTACTAACAAATTTATGTACCGCTCTTTTGTTAAATTGTTTCGGTAGATAAAAGGCCCAATTACATTCGTACCGAGAATCCCAACCCACATGTTAAAACCGAAACGATGTTGGTGTCTGGACACTTTGTGTACCCGCGGATTTTGTTGTGACCAATAATGAACATTCCGCCTGTTAAAAATGCCATTGTTGGTGATCATACTTTCATCAGACCAAATTATTTTGAAAGGGAAATTTTCATCGTCTTGGCATTTTCTAGTGTACCATTCACAAAAGGTTCTTCGCCTTGCATCATCACCTGGCCTGAGTCCATGACAAATCCTAAATTTATAAGGATGATATTTATTTTTTTTTAAAATGAAGTGAGCGGTGGATTTGGCAACTCCGGTATTATCTTCAATGGTGCGAGTAGATATCTCAGGATTTTCAACAACGGCCTGTAACACATCACGCTGACTTTCTTCATTAGATTGCTTTTGTCGGGAAACCACAGGTTTTTTAAATGATCCGTATTCTTTTAAATTAAAAACTAACCGTCTAAATATTGATTTACCAGGTTGTCGCCTCTCTGGATACTTATTAGAGTACGCACGTTCAGCATCAACACAATTTCTTTGGCACACAATGTAACATGACAACATATCAAATTTTTCAGTATTCGAAAAGCTGCCGTTTTCCATTTTTAACACAAATTAGGTAGGTAGCGAGATGTAAAAGTAGGAACGAAAATGTGTCAAAAATTCTACCAAACTACAGTATTATTATGACAACGGAACAATATGTGTCATTTTTTCCAGCGCCTACTATCTAAAATTGAAGAAAAACATATTAAGTAATCACTAAATTACATTTTGCGCGAGAAATTGTTCCGAAATCATATTGTTTGATACGTTGCTGTATTCACAATGAAATATGGAGTCGTATACAGGGTATACTTTAGTTTCGGCCCATATAAAAATACAAAGTTGATGATGTTTTCTAAAAGACGAAACGTCGCAGAAAAATTCTGCTTACGTTATCGTGTAGTCCTCAAAAAGTGGCCATGGCAAAGTGCTATTTGTTTTACATTTCCTTTGAAAATAAAGCTAGGAGAAAATAAAAACGAAATTCTCAAATTTCGGTTTTTCTCGGATATCTCCGAAACTACTCGGAATATTAAAACTTTCTAAATGGCATATTATTAGGCACATAAATGCGCTACTTTTCTCTAATTTAATCGACCCCGTATCACTTACCGTTTCCGATATCCCCATGCTGTTCATTCTTATCTTGGGCACACTGTATACTTATCAATTTCATCAATACAGTAGGTATTGTGAGAAACCCTCTTATCCAAATTGTCAGTGTTAGAGCTCACGCTAAATGGGAGCGTATAGTACCACAACTCGAAGTGACCATAGTAAAAACTCCGTTTCATACTCAGAGAAAAATAATTATGTGTTATATTATATAATTTTGTGTCAAATGAAGAAATTAGCCTCAATAATAATTATACAAAGAGGAAACAATTTGCTCATACGCAGGTTGCTGTGGAATCAGTATGCGATATTCTTTGGGAGAGCCAATCCGTCGATTTTTCAAAATAAACCATCTTGCACATTTACAGGAAGCACATATATTAGAATAACTTGCCGAAATCATGAGTCAGATTGTTAATGGAAATGTCAGCTAATTCTGAGATACCCACTGGGTTATAATATCTCTGAGCCAGCTAATTCTAATTATACTCAGTCAAAATTCTAACTCGGGGTCTCATAATAAGTGAAAATATTGGCAGATTCCAAGATACTGAGTTACAATTCTGAGAAAGTATCTTTGAGTCAGCTGGTTCCAAGATTTTAAGTCGGAGTTAGCGGAAATATTAGCTGAGTCAAAGATGATAAGTTATAATTCTGATAAAATATCTCTGATTAAGAGATTTTGAGTCAGGACTAATTCACTATTCAGCCGATTCTAAGATACTGAGTTATAGTATATATATATATATATAGTATATCTAAATCAGCTAAATCTAACTAACGATCGGAATTATGAGATATTGGGCTATAATTCTGACATAGTATTTCTGAATCAGCTAATACTCCATTAGCTATTCCTGAGAATTCAAATTATTATGTTGAAATCAGCTGTTTAGTTTATTCTCAAGATCCCAAGTCGAAATAAGCATTTTTCGATATACTTAAATAATTAAGACTCAGTTTCTCTGAGTTAACTGAGTTAGCTAATTCGGCAACACTTAGTCGAAATTAAAATGAACAAGACCACGGCCCTGCAGCGTAGAGTTTTTCTCAACAACTTTGCCTACATTTTAGCGAGTACTGAGACGGATGTGAGTGGGAGTTTTGCTAGTCAGACTGCCCCTCTGATGGGACCAAAAGTTAAAAAACCCACCGCTGCCGAGGGTAGTCTGCCCTGGCGCAGAGAACGTAACGGTACGATAAAGAGTAGTGCCGCTTGGTTCACCCCCATAGTCACAGTTGTTAGCACTAGCCTTAGTACAGAATAGAGCAGCAGTTCTGCAGATTTAGCTGTAATAGAGATCATCTTAGTTCATCGTTCACTGCTTTAATCAATTCGAAGCTGATAATCGAAACCACTATAAAATTAATATCGAGCAATATTATTATCATTTGTAGAATTCAACAGGTTTTATAAAAGCATAACATTACAGATGAGTGATGTAGAAATTCACAGGTATGTCTCCAAAACGAATATTGATAGAAAACAGTCCATTATGCCACAGCCGTCTTGATTCTCCAAGAAGGCTGTGATTATGGCGGATTTCTCGATGTGACGTCAAAAGCATCATGACACTAGAGTGCGTAAAGTTGAAAATGCTCCATTGAAGGATTTTTACGGTACCCTGCTTGACAGAATAGGGGAAGTTTTCACAAAACATCATCACTGAATTCAGATCTAATTGATACTACTTTTGAAGTTCCTACTTAGAAGATTATATGAATCGGAAACTAATATAGATGCATTTAACAGGGTGTGAAGTGAGAAGTGCTGAGAAAAAACTGTCAGTCCTACCTTCTAAAGGGTTTGAACGGAAAAAAGAAAATTTTCATGAGGAAGTACTTATATATAAAATAGTTATGGGACTGATAGCCTATGATTATTCTATGTGAAATGAGACACTAATTCTGAAACACCTTGTTATGGCTCTGTCGCAGTCGATCTAGGAAGCGAAGATATATGCAGGTTTTGAGGGGAATGAATACACTATATATACAATTTTGAAAACTGATTTCCATTTTTCATCAACGATTTGTATGAGGAAGGGAGTTTATATGCTAATTTCTCTGGGGTTCAAAAAATGATCTACACGTAATATTCAAATTTCAATCTGGCGATGGATTTCAGCAATGAAATGGAAGGAAAATATGTTCTCGTCAATCATTTATTCTTTAAAGCCTTTAGTCAAATTGAGCAGCAGCATTTTACATTTTTACGCTAAGAGGGGTTTGGAGAATTATGCCTTCCATGGTGTAATGCCCTAGGAGAATGAATTGAAAAATGCTCAGCGAACAAAACTTAAAATCCAAAATATTGCATTATTCAACGTTATATCCTTCATCAAAACGAACCTGCAACGTTTTAAACTTCTTAGAAAATTTTGCCAACTTTTCGTTAGAAGACAATTCGATCTGTTTCATGAATGTCTCAGTCTAAGAAATTACGGATATAGTAGAATATTCCTAATCCATAGAAACGTGGAATTTACAAACGTTTTTGTCAACTTTCTTCGTCTGCTCCCTTGATTTGTTGATTGTGGTCACAACGTCAAGTCATAATCGCTATTTATTTTTTCACTCTTATCTAGCAAATCTCATGAATACCTACTCCATGGCAATCTGAAAAATTAGCACCAGGAATTTTTTTATAAGGATTTGTTCATTTCTTAGGCTTTACAGAGCTGGGGTGTCTTCGTTCCATGGATTCCGCTGGTCCCATATATATGATACGAGCGATATGCTCTTTGCACGGTGTTCTCATGTCCTTTCTGGTATGACCAACATACCTTTATTTACTATCTTCACATCTGATATTGTCTTCTCATACTGTTTCGTTTTACTTTTGGGATTACTCCTTGCTGAGGTGTATACAAAGTTTTGTATATAATTTTCATATTGAGGGTTCTATAAATACTTTCGGAACCATGAGTAACTCGATGACTGCGGGAATATACTAATTTGTGTATGTTAAATCAAATAACGTTTACGGAATTGTTCTATCTTCAACCGTTCTCGAGTTGAAAAGTTCTTATTGAGAGCGGTAATTTTCCTTCAAAATTTCGTATCAATCGTTTTTCTATGAAGTTTCATAAAATTCTCCCTTTTTTCAATAGGCACACATATTCTCATATGCAATTTCAAGTGGATCTAATGATTTGGCATTTTTCATTATTTTTAGGGGACTATTTTGGAGACATTAGTAATTTTTAACAATCGGCTGTAATTCACAGAATATACTAATTTCATCATTCTGAATCGATTGGCGTTCACAGAGTTGCTCTATCTTGAACCGTTCCCAAGATGAAAAGTTCATCTGGAGTTGGGAGCGGTCAAATAGCTCCAAAATTTCGTTTCAATCGTATTTTCATAAATTTTCATTAAATTCACCCCTTTTTTGGTATGCACACATATTCGCATATGCAATATCAAGAGGACCTAAGGATTTTGCATTTTTCATGATTTTTAGGGGGTCTACCCCTTAGGACTATTTTGGAGAAATTAGTGATTTTCATAAATCGGCAGTAATTCACAGAATATACTAATTTCATCATTCTGAATCGATTGGCGTTCACAGAATTGCTCTATCTTGAACCGTTCCCAAATTGAAAAGTTCATTTGGAGTTGAGAGCGGTTATTTTCCTCCAAAATTTCGTCTCAATCGTTTATCTATGAATTTTCTCAAAATCCACCTGTCTTTCAATAGGTACAACTATTCGCATATGCAATTTCTAGTGGATCTAATGATTTTGCATTTTTCATGATTTTTAGGGGTCTACCCCTTAGGACTATTTTGGAGAAATTAGTAATTTTCATCAATCGGCTGTAATTCACAGAATATACTAATTCCATCATTCTGAATCGATTGGCGTTCACAGAGTTGCTCTATCTTGAACCGTTCCCAAGTTGAAAAGTTCATCTGGAGTTGGGAGCGGTCAAATAGCTCCAAAATTTCGTTACAATCGTGTTTCCATAAATTTTCGTAAAATTCAACCCTTTTTTAGTATTCACACATATTCCCATATGCAATATCAAGTGGACCTAATGATTTTTCATTTTTCATGATTTTTAGGGATCTACCCCTTAGGACTATTTTGGAGAAATTAGTAATTCTCATCAATCGGCTGTAATTCACAGAATATACTAATTCCATCATTCTGAATCGATTGGCGTTCACAGAGTTGCTCTATCTTGAACCGTTCCCAAGTTGAAAAGTTCATCTGGAGTTGGGAGCGGTCAAATAGCTCCAAAATTTCGTTACAATCGAGTTTCCATAAATTTTCGTAAAATTCAACCCTTTTTTAGTATTCACACATATTCCCATATGCAATATCAAGTGGACCTAATGATTTTTCATTTTTCATGATTTTTAGGGATCTACCCTTTAGGACTATTTTGGAGAAATTAGTAATTCTCATCAATCGGCTGTAATTCACAGAATATACTAATTCCATCATTCTGAATCGATTGGCGTTCACAGAGTTGCTCTATATTGAACCGTTCCTAAGTTGAAAAGTTCATCTGGAGTTGGGAGCGGTCAAATAGCTCCAAAATTTCATTTCAATCGTGTTTCCATAAATTTTCGTAAAATTCAACCCTTTTTTAGTATTCACACATATTCCCATATGCAATATCAAGTGGACCTAATGATTTTTCATTTTTCATGATTTTTAGGGATCTACCCCTTAGGACTATTTTGGAGAAATTAGTAATATTCATCAATCGGCTGTAATTCACAGAATATACTAATTTCATCATTCTGAATCGATTGGCGATCACATAATTGCTCTATCTTGAACCGTTCCCAAGTTGAAAAGTTCATCTGGAGTTGGGAGCGGTCAAATAGCTCCAAAATTTCGTTTCAATCGTAGTTCGATAAATGTGCATAAAATTCACCCCTTTTTTGGTATGCACACATATTCGCATATGCAATATCAAGTGGACCTAAGGATTTTGCATTTTTCATGATTTTTAGGGGTCTACCCCTTAGGACTATTTTGGAGAAATTAGTAATTCTCATCAATCGGCTGTAATTAACAGAATATACTAATTCCATCATTCTGAATCGATTGGCGTTCACAGAGTTGCTCTATCTTGAACCGTTCCCAAGTTGAAAAGTTCATCTGGAGTTGGGAGCGGTCAAATAGCTCCAAAATTTCGTTACAATCGTGCTTCCATAAATTTTCGTAAAATTCACCCCTTTTTTGGTATGCACACATATTCGCATATGCAATATCAAGTGGACCTAAGGATTTTGCATTTTTCATGATTTTTAGGGGTCTACCCCTTAGGACTATTTTGGAGAAATTAGTAATTTTCATCAATCGGCTGTAATTCACAGAATATACTAATTTCATCATTCTGAATCGATTGGCGATCACATAATTGCTCTATCTTGAACCGTTCCCAAGTTGAAAAGTTCATCTGGAGTTGGGAGCGGTCAAATAGCTCCAAAATTTCGTTTCAATCGTAGTTCGATAAATGTGCATAAAATTCACCCCTTTTTTGGTATGCACACATATTCGCATATGCAATATCAAGTGGACCTAATGATTTTTCATTTTTCATGATTTTTAGGGATCTACCCCTTAGGACTATTTTGGAGAAATTAGTAATTCTCATCAATCGGCTGTAATTCACAGAATATACTAATTCCATCATTCTGAATCGATTGGCGTTCACAGAGTTGCTCTATCTTGAACCGTTCCCAAGTTGAAAAGTTCATC
Source organism: Chrysolina americana (assembly GCA_958502065.1). NCBI lineage: Eukaryota > Metazoa > Arthropoda > Insecta > Coleoptera > Chrysomelidae > Chrysolina > Chrysolina americana. The sequence continues at coordinate 100,923,102 of OY293412.1, read as the reverse complement.
TGGAGTTGGGAGCGGTCAAATAGCTCCAAAATTTCGTTACAATCGAGTTTCCATAAATTTTCGTAAAATTCAACCCTTTTTTAGTATTCACACATATTCCCATATGCAATATCAAGTGGACCTAATGATTTTTCATTTTTCATGATTTTTAGGGATCTACCCCTTAGGACTATTTTGGAGAAATTAGTAATTCTCATCAATCGGCTGTAATTCACAGAATATACTAATTCCATCATTCTGAATCGATTGGCGTTCACAGAGTTGCTCTATCTTGAACCGTTCCCAAGTTGAAAAGTTCATCTGGAGTTGGGAGCGGTCAAATAGCTCCAAAATTTCGTTACAATCGAGTTTCCATAAATTTTCGTAAAATTCAACCCTTTTTTAGTATTCACACATTTTCCCATATGCAATATCAAGTGGACCTAATGATTTTTCATTTTTCATGATTTTTAGGGATCTACCCCTTAGGACTATTTTGGAGAAATTAGTAATTCTCATCAATCGGCTGTAATTCACAGAATATACTAATTCCATCATTCTGAATCGATTGGCGTTCACAGAGTTGCTCTATCTTGAACCGTTCCCAAGTTGAAAAGTTCATCTGGAGTTGGGAGCGGTCAAATAGCTCCAAAATTTCATTTCAATCGTGTTTCCATAAATTTTCGTAAAATTCAACCCTTTTTTAGTATTCACACATTTTCCCATATGCAATATCAAGTGGACCTAATGATTTTTCATTTTTCATGATTTTTAGGGATCTACCCCTTAGGACTATTTTGGAGAAATTAGTAATTCTCATCAATCGGCTGTAATTCACAGAATATACTAATTCCATCATTCTGAATCGATTGGCGTTCACAGAGTTGCTCTATCTTGAACCGTTCCCAAGTTGAAAAGTTCATCTGTAGTTGGGAGCGGTCAAATAGCTCCAAAATTTCGTTACAATCGTGCTTCCATAAATTTTCGTAAAATTCACCCCTTTTTTGGTATGCACACATATTCGCATATGCAATATCAAGTGGACCTAAGGATTTTGCATTTTTCATGGTTTTTAGGGATCAACCCCTTAGGACTATTTTGGAGAAATTAGTAATTTTCATCAATCGGCTGTAATTCACAGAATATACTAATTTCATCATTCTGAATCGATTGGCGATCACATAATTGCTCTATCTTGAACCGTTCCCAAGTTGAAAAGTTCATCTGGAGTTGGGAGCGGTCAAATAGCTCCAAAATTTCGTTTCAATCGTAGTTCGATAAATGTGCATAAAATTCACCCCTTTTTTGGTATGCACACATATTCGCATATGCAATATCAAGTGGACCTAATGATTTTTCATTTTTCATGATTTTTAGGGATCTACCCTTTAGGACTATTTTGGAGAAATTAGTAATTCTCATCAATCGGCTGTAATTCACAGAATATACTAATTCCATCATTCTGAATCGATTGGCGTTCACAGAGTTGCTCTATCTTGAACCGTTCCTAAGTTGAAAAGTTCATCTGGAGTTGGGAGCGGTCAAATAGCTCCAAAATTTCATTTCAATCGTGTTTCCATAAATTTTCGTAAAATTCAACCCTTTTTTAGTATTCACACATTTTCCCATATGCAATATCAAGTGGACCTAATGATTTTTCATTTTTCATGATTTTTAGGGATCTACCCCTTAGGACTATTTTGGAGAAATTAGTAATTCTCATCAATCGGCTGTAATTCACAGAATATACTAATTCCATCATTCTGAATCGATTGGCGTTCACAGAGTTGCTCTATCTTGAACCGTTCCCAAGTTGAAAAGTTCATCTGTAGTTGGGAGCGGTCAAATAGCTCCAAAATTTCGTTTCAATCGTAGTTCGATAAATGTGCATAAAATTCACCCCTTTTTTGGTATGCACACATATTCGCATATGCATTATCAAGTGGACCTAATGATTTTTCATTTTTCATGATTTTTAGGGATCTACCCCTTAGGACTATTTTGGAGAAATTAGTAATTCTCATCAATCGGCTGTAGTTCACAGAATATACTAATTCCATCATTCTGAATCGATTGGCGTTCACAGAGTTGCTCTATCTTGAACCGTTCCCAAGTTGAAAAGTTCATCTGGAGTTGGGAGCGGTCAAATAGCTCCAAAATTTCGTTACAATCGAGTTTCCATAAATTTTCGTAAAATTCAACCCTTTTTTAGTATTCACACATATTCCCATATGCAATATCAAGTGGACCTAATGATTTTTCATTTTTCATGATTTTTAGGGATCTACCCCTTAGGACTATTTTGGAGAAATTAGTAATTCTCATCAATCGGCTGTAATTCACAGAATATACTAATTCCATCATTCTGAATCGATTGGCGTTCACAGAGTTGCTCTATCTTGAACCGTTCCCAAGTTGAAAAGTTCATCTGTAGTTGGGAGCGGTCAAATAGCTCCAAAATTTCGTTTCAATCGTAGTTCGATAAATGTGCATAAAATTCACCCCTTTTTTGGTATGCACACATATTCGCATATGCAATATCAAGTGGACCTAATGATTTTTCATTTTTCATGATTTTTAGGGATCTACCCCTTAGGACTATTTTGGAGAAATTAGTAATTCTCATCAATCGGCTGTAGTTCACAGAATATACTAATTCCATCATTCTGAATCGATTGGCGTTCACAGAGTTGCTCTATCTTGAACCGTTCCCAAGTTGAAAAGTTCATCTGGAGTTGGGAGCGGTCAAATAGCTCCAAAATTTCGTTACAATCGAGTTTCCATAAATTTTCGTAAAATTCAACCCTTTTTTAGTATTCACACATATTCCCATATGCAATATCAAGTGGACCTAATGATTTTTCATTTTTCATGATTTTTAGGGATCTACCCTTTAGGACTATTTTGGAGAAATTAGTAATTCTCATCAATCGGCTGTAATTCACAGAATATACTAATTCCATCATTCTGAATCGATTGGCGTTCACAGAGTTGCTCTATCTTGAACCGTTCCTAAGTTGAAAAGTTCATCTGGAGTTGGGAGCGGTCAAATAGCTCCAAAATTTCATTTCAATCGTGTTTCCATAAATTTTCGTAAAATTCAACCCTTTTTTAGTATTCACACATTTTCCCATATGCAATATCAAGTGGACCTAATGATTTTTCATTTTTCATGATTTTTAGGGATCTACCCCTTAGGACTATTTTGGAGAAATTAGTAATTCTCATCAATCGGCTGTAATTCACAGAATATACTAATTCCATCATTCTGAATCGATTGGCGTTCACAGAGTTGCTCTATCTTGAACCGTTCCCAAGTTGAAAAGTTCATCTGTAGTTGGGAGCGGTCAAATAGCTCCAAAATTTCGTTACAATCGTGCTTCCATAAATTTTCGTAAAATTCACCCCTTTTTTGGTATGCACACATATTCGCATATGCAATATCAAGTGGACCTAAGGATTTTGCATTTTTCATGGTTTTTAGGGATCAACCCCTTAGGACTATTTTGGAGAAATTAGTAATTTTCATCAATCGGCTGTAATTCACAGAATATACTAATTTCATCATTCTGAATCGATTGGCGATCACATAATTGCTCTATCTTGAACCGTTCCCAAGTTGAAAAGTTCATCTGGAGTTGGGAGCGGTCAAATAGCTCCAAAATTTCGTTTCAATCGTAGTTCGATAAATGTGCATAAAATTCACCCCTTTTTTGGTATGCACACATATTCGCATATGCAATATCAAGTGGACCTAATGATTTTTCATTTTTCATGATTTTTAGGGATCTACCCTTTAGGACTATTTTGGAGAAATTAGTAATTCTCATCAATCGGCTGTAATTCACAGAATATACTAATTCCATCATTCTGAATCGATTGGCGTTCACAGAGTTGCTCTATCTTGAACCGTTCCTAAGTTGAAAAGTTCATCTGGAGTTGGGAGCGGTCAAATAGCTCCAAAATTTCATTTCAATCGTGTTTCCATAAATTTTCGTAAAATTCAACCCTGTTTTAGTATTCACACATATTCCCATATGCAATATCAAGTGGACCTAATGATTTTTCATTTTTCATGATTTTTAGGGATCTACCCCTTAGGACTATTTTGGAGAAATTAGTTATTCTCATCAATCGGCTGTAATTCACAGAATATACTAATTCCATCATTCTGAATCGATTGGCGTTCACAGAGTTGCTCTATCTTGAACCGTTCCCAAGTTGAAAAGTTCATCTGTAGTTGGGAGCGGTCAAATAGCTCCAAAATTTCATTTCAATCGTGTTTCCATAAATTTTCGTAAAATTCAACCCTTTTTTGGTATGCACACATATTCGCATATGCAATATCAAGTGGACCTAAGGATTTTGCATTTTTCATGATTTTTAGGGGTCTACCCCTTAGGACTATTTTGGAGAAATTAGTAATTTTCATCAATCGGCTGTAATTCACAGAATATACTAATTTCATCATTCTGAATCGATTGGCGATCACATAATTGCTCTATCTTGAACCGTTCCCAAGTTGAAAAGTTCATCTGGAGTTGGGAGCGGTCAAATAGCTCCAAAATTTCGTTTCAATCGTAGTTCGATAAATGTGCATAAAATTCACCCCTTTTTTGGTATGCACACATATTCGCATATGCAATATCAAGTGGACCTAATGATTTTTCATTTTTCATGATTTTTAGGGATCTACCCCTTAGGACTATTTTGGAGAAATTAGTAATTCTCATCAATCGGCTGTAATTCACAGAATATACTAATTCCATCATTCTGAATCGATTGGCGTTCACAGAGTTGCTCTATCTTGAACCGTTCCCAAGTTGAAAAGTTCATCTGGAGTTGGGAGCGGTCAAATAGCTCCAAAATTTCGTTACAATCGAGTTTCCATAAATTTTCGTAAAATTCAACCCTTTTTTAGTATTCACACATATTCCCATATGCAATATCAAGTGGACCTAATGATTTTTCATTTTTCATGATTTTTAGGGATCTACCCCTTAGGACTATTTTGGAGAAATTAGTAATTCTCATCAATCGGCTGTAATTCACAGAATATACTAATTCCATCATTCTGAATCGATTGGCGTTCACAGAGTTGCTCTATCTTGAACCGTTCCCAAGTTGAAAAGTTCATCTGGAGTTGGGAGCGGTCAAATAGCTCCAAAATTTCGTTACAATCGAGTTTCCATAAATTTTCGTAAAATTCAACCCTTTTTTAGTATTCACACATTTTCCCATATGCAATATCAAGTGGACCTAATGATTTTTCATTTTTCATGATTTTTAGGGATCTACCCCTTAGGACTATTTTGGAGAAATTAGTAATTCTCATCAATCGGCTGTAATTCACAGAATATACTAATTCCATCATTCTGAATCGATTGGCGTTCACAGAGTTGCTCTATCTTGAACCGTTCCCAAGTTGAAAAGTTCATCTGGAGTTGGGAGCGGTCAAATAGCTCCAAAATTTCATTTCAATCGTGTTTCCATAAATTTTCGTAAAATTCAACCCTTTTTTAGTATTCACACATTTTCCCATATGCAATATCAAGTGGACCTAATGATTTTTCATTTTTCATGATTTTTAGGGATCTACCCCTTAGGACTATTTTGGAGAAATTAGTAATTCTCATCAATCGGCTGTAATTCACAGAATATACTAATTCCATCATTCTGAATCGATTGGCGTTCACAGAGTTGCTCTATCTTGAACCGTTCCCAAGTTGAAAAGTTCATCTGTAGTTGGGAGCGGTCAAATAGCTCCAAAATTTCGTTACAATCGTGCTTCCATAAATTTTCGTAAAATTCACCCCTTTTTTGGTATGCACACATATTCGCATATGCAATATCAAGTGGACCTAAGGATTTTGCATTTTTCATGGTTTTTAGGGATCAACCCCTTAGGACTATTTTGGAGAAATTAGTAATTTTCATCAATCGGCTGTAATTCACAGAATATACTAATTTCATCATTCTGAATCGATTGGCGATCACATAATTGCTCTATCTTGAACCGTTCCCAAGTTGAAAAGTTCATCTGGAGTTGGGAGCGGTCAAATAGCTCCAAAATTTCGTTTCAATCGTAGTTCGATAAATGTGCATAAAATTCACCCCTTTTTTGGTATGCACACATATTCGCATATGCAATATCAAGTGGACCTAATGATTTTTCATTTTTCATGATTTTTAGGGATCTACCCTTTAGGACTATTTTGGAGAAATTAGTAATTCTCATCAATCGGCTGTAATTCACAGAATATACTAATTCCATCATTCTGAATCGATTGGCGTTCACAGAGTTGCTCTATCTTGAACCGTTCCCAAGTTGAAAAGTTCATCTGGAGTTGGGAGCGGTCAAATAGCTCCAAAATTTCGTTACAATCGAGTTTCCATAAATTTTCGTAAAATTCAACCCTTTTTTAGTATTCACACATATTCCCATATGCAATATCAAGTGGACCTAATGATTTTTCATTTTTCATGATTTTTAGGGATCTACCCCTTAGGACTATTTTGGAGAAATTAGTAATTCTCATCAATCGGCTGTAATTCACAGAATATACTAATTCCATCATTCTGAATCGATTGGCGTTCACAGAGTTGCTCTATCTTGAACCGTTCCCAAGTTGAAAAGTTCATCTGGAGTTGGGAGCGGTCAAATAGCTCCAAAATTTCGTTTCAATCGTAGTTCGATAAATGTGCATAAAATTCACCCCTTTTTTGGTATGCACACATATTCGCATATGCAATATCAAGTGGACCTAATGATTTTTCATTTTTCATGATTTTTAGGGATCTACCCCTTAGGACTATTTTGGAGAAATTAGTAATTCTCATCAATCGGCTGTAATTCACAGAATATACTAATTCCATCATTCTGAATCGATTGGCGTTCACAGAGTTGCTCTATCTTGAACCGTTCCCAAGTTGAAAAGTTCATCTGGAGTTGGGAGCGGTCAAATAGCTCCAAAATTTCGTTACAATCGAGTTTCCATAAATTTTCGTAAAATTCAACCCTTTTTTAGTATTCACACATATTCCCATATGCAATATCAAGTGGACCTAATGATTTTTCATTTTTCATGATTTTTAGGGATCTACCCCTTAGGACTATTTTGGAGAAATTAGTAATTCTCATCAATCGGCTGTAATTCACAGAATATACTAATTCCATCATTCTGAATCGATTGGCGTTCACAGAGTTGCTCTATCTTGAACCGTTCCCAAGTTGAAAAGTTCATCTGGAGTTGGGAGCGGTCAAATAGCTCCAAAATTTCGTTACAATCGAGTTTCCATAAATTTTCGTAAAATTCAACCCTTTTTTAGTATTCACACATTTTCCCATATGCAATATCAAGTGGACCTAATGATTTTTCATTTTTCATGATTTTTAGGGATCTACCCCTTAGGACTATTTTGGAGAAATTAGTAATTCTCATCAATCGGCTGTAATTCACAGAATATACTAATTCCATCATTCTGAATCGATTGGCGTTCACAGAGTTGCTCTATCTTGAACCGTTCCCAAGTTGAAAAGTTCATCTGGAGTTGGGAGCGGTCAAATAGCTCCAAAATTTCATGTCAATCGTGTTTCCATAAATTTTCGTAAAATTCAACCCTTTTTTAGTATTCACACATTTTCCCATATGCAATATCAAGTGGACCTAATGATTTTTCATTTTTCATGATTTTTAGGGATCTACCCCTTAGGACTATTTTGGAGAAATTAGTAATTCTCATCAATCGGCTGTAATTCACAGAATATACTAATTCCATCATTCTGAATCGATTGGCGTTCACAGAGTTGCTCTATCTTGAACCGTTCCCAAGTTGAAAAGTTCATCTGTAGTTGGGAGCGGTCAAATAGCTCCAAAATTTCGTTACAATCGTGCTTCCATAAATTTTCGTAAAATTCACCCCTTTTTTGGTATGCACACATATTCGCATATGCAATATCAAGTGGACCTAAGGATTTTGCATTTTTCATGGTTTTTAGGGATCAACCCCTTAGGACTATTTTGGAGAAATTAGTAATTTTCATCAATCGGCTGTAATTCACAGAATATACTAATTTCATCATTCTGAATCGATTGGCGATCACATAATTGCTCTATCTTGAACCGTTCCCAAGTTGAAAAGTTCATCTGGAGTTGGGAGCGGTCAAATAGCTCCAAAATTTCGTTTCAATCGTAGTTCGATAAATGTGCATAAAATTCACCCCTTTTTTGGTATGCACACATATTCGCATATGCAATATCAAGTGGACCTAATGATTTTTCATTTTTCATGATTTTTAGGGATCTACCCTTTAGGACTATTTTGGAGAAATTAGTAATTCTCATCAATCGGCTGTAATTCACAGAATATACTAATTCCATCATTCTGAATCGATTGGCGTTCACAGAGTTGCTCTATCTTGAACCGTTCCCAAGTTGAAAAGTTCATCTGTAGTTGGGAGCGGTCAAATAGCTCCAAAATTTCGTTTCAATCGTAGTTCGATAAATGTGCATAAAATTCACCCCTTTTTTGGTATGCACACATATTCGCATATGCAATATCAAGTGGACCTAATGATTTTTCATTTTTCATGATTTTTAGGGATCTACCCCTTAGGACTATTTTGGAGAAATTAGTAATTCTCATCAATCGGCTGTAGTTCACAGAATATACTAATTCCATCATTCTGAATCGATTGGCGTTCACAGAGTTGCTCTATCTTGAACCGTTCCCAAGTTGAAAAGTTCATCTGGAGTTGGGAGCGGTCAAATAGCTCCAAAATTTCGTTACAATCGAGTTTCCATAAATTTTCGTAAAATTCAACCCTTTTTTAGTATTCACACATATTCCCATATGCAATATCAAGTGGACCTAATGATTTTTCATTTTTCATGATTTTTAGGGATCTACCCTTTAGGACTATTTTGGAGAAATTAGTAATTCTCATCAATCGGCTGTAATTCACAGAATATACTAATTCCATCATTCTGAATCGATTGGCGTTCACAGAGTTGCTCTATCTTGAACCGTTCCTAAGTTGAAAAGTTCATCTGGAGTTGGGAGCGGTCAAATAACTCCAAAATTTCATTTCAATCGTGTTTCCATAAATTTTCGTAAAATTCAACCCTTTTTTAGTATTCACACATTTTCCCATATGCAATATCAAGTGGACCTAATGATTTTTCATTTTTCATGATTTTTAGGGATCTACCCCTTAGGACTATTTTGGAGAAATTAGTAATTCTCATCAATCGGCTGTAATTCACAGAATATACTAATTCCATCATTCTGAATCGATTGGCGTTCACAGAGTTGCTCTATCTTGAACCGTTCCCAAGTTGAAAAGTTCATCTGTAGTTGGGAGCGGTCAAATAGCTCCAAAATTTCGTTTCAATCGTAGTTCGATAAATGTGCATAAAATTCACCCCTTTTTTGGTATGCACACATATTCGCATATGCAATATCAAGTGGACCTAATGATTTTTCATTTTTCATGATTTTTAGGGATCTACCCCTTAGGACTATTTTGGAGAAATTAGTAATTCTCATCAATCGGCTGTAGTTCACAGAATATACTAATTCCATCATTCTGAATCGATTGGCGTTCACAGAGTTGCTCTATCTTGAACCGTTCCCAAGTTGAAAAGTTCATCTGGAGTTGGGAGCGGTCAAATAGCTCCAAAATTTCGTTACAATCGAGTTTCCATAAATTTTCGTAAAATTCAACCCTTTTTTAGTATTCACACATATTCCCATATGCAATATCAAGTGGACCTAATGATTTTTCATTTTTCATGATTTTTAGGGATCTACCCCTTAGGACTATTTTGGAGAAATTAGTAATTCTCATCAATCGGCTGTAATTCACAGAATATACTAATTCCATCATTCTGAATCGATTGGCGTTCACAGAGTTGCTCTATCTTGAACCGTTCCCAAGTTGAAAAGTTCATCTGTAGTTGGGAGCTGTCAAATAGCTCCAAAATTTCGTTACAATCGTGCTTCCATAAATTTTCGTAAAATTCACCCCTTTTTTGGTATGCACACATATTCGCATATGCAATATCAAGTGGACCTAAGGATTTTGCATTTTTCATGGTTTTTAGGGATCAACCCCTTAGGACTATTTTGGAGAAATTAGTAATTTTCATCAATCGGCTGTAATTCACAGAATATACTAATTTCATCATTCTGAATCGATTGGCGATCACATAATTGCTCTATCTTGAACCGTTCCCAAGTTGAAAAGTTCATCTGGAGTTGGGAGCGGTCAAATAGCTCCAAAATTTCGTTTCAATCGTAGTTCGATAAATGTGCATAAAATTCACCCCTTTTTTGGTATGCACACATATTCGCATATGCAATATCAAGTGGACCTAATGATTTTTCATTTTTCATGATTTTTAGGGATCTACCCTTTAGGACTATTTTGGAGAAATTAGTAATTCTCATCAATCGGCTGTAATTCACAGAATATACTAATTCCATCATTCTGAATCGATTGGCGTTCACAGAGTTGCTCTATCTTGAACCGTTCCTAAGTTGAAAAGTTCATCTGGAGTTGGGAGCGGTCAAATAGCTCCAAAATTTCATTTCAATCGTGTTTCCATAAATTTTCGTAAAATTCAACCCTTTTTTAGTATTCACACATATTCCCATATGCAATATCAAGTGGACCTAATGATTTTTCATTTTTCATGATTTTTAGGGATCTACCCCTTAGGACTATTTTGGAGAAATTAGTAATTCTCATCAATCGGCTGTAATTCACAGAATATACTAATTCCATCATTCTGAATCGATTGGCGTTCACAGAGTTGCTCTATCTTGAACCGTTCCCAAGTTGAAAAGTTCATCTGTAGTTGGGAGCGGTCAAATAGCTCCAAAATTTCGTTTCAATCGTAGTTCGATAAATGTGCATAAAATTCACCCCTTTTTTGGTATGCACACATATTCGCATATGCAATATCAAGTGGACCTAATGATTTTTCATTTTTCATGATTTCTAGGGATCTACCCCTTAGGACTATTTTGGAGAAATTAGTAATTCTCATCAATCGGCTGTAGTTCACAGAATATACTAATTCCATCATTCTGAATCGATTGGCGTTCACAGAGTTGCTCTATCTTGAACCGTTCCCAAGTTGAAAAGTTCATCTGGAGTTGGGAGCGGTCAAATAGCTCCAAAATTTCGTTACAATCGAGTTTCCATAAATTTTCGTAAAATTCAACCCTTTTTTAGTATTCACACATATTCCCATATGCAATATCAAGTGGACCTAATGATTTTTCATTTTTCATGATTTTTAGGGATCTACCCTTTAGGACTATTTTGGAGAAATTAGTAATTCTCATCAATCGGCTGTAATTCACAGAATATACTAATTCCATCATTCTGAATCGATTGGCGTTCACAGAGTTGCTCTATCTTGAACCGTTCCTAAGTTGAAAAGTTCATCTGGAGTTGGGAGCGGTCAAATAGCTCCAAAATTTCATTTCAATCGTGTTTCCATAAATTTTCGTAAAATTCAACCCTTTTTTAGTATTCACACATTTTCCCATATGCAATATCAAGTGGACCTAATGATTTTTCATTTTTCATGATTTTTAGGGATCTACCCCTTAGGACTATTTTGGAGAAATTAGTAATTCTCATCAATCGGCTGTAATTCACAGAATATACTAATTCCATCATTCTGAATCGATTGGCGTTCACAGAGTTGCTCTATCTTGAACCGTTCCCAAGTTGAAAAGTTCATCTGGAGTTGGGAGCGGTCAAATAGCTCCAAAATTTCGTTACAATCGTGCTTCCATAAATTTTCGTAAAATTCACCCCTTTTTTGGTATGCACACATATTCGCATATGCAATATCAAGTGGACCTAAGGATTTTGCATTTTTCATGGTTTTTAGGGATCAACCCCTTAGGACTATTTTGGAGAAATTAGTAATTTTCATCAATCGGCTGTAATTCACAGAATATACTAATTTCATCATTCTGAATCGATTGGCGATCACATAATTGCTCTATCTTGAACCGTTCCCAAGTTGAAAAGTTCATCTGGAGTTGGGAGCGGTCAAATAGCTCCAAAATTTCGTTTCAATCGTAGTTCGATAAATGTGCATAAAATTCACCCCTTTTTTGGTATGCACACATATTCGCATATGCAATATCAAGTGGACCTAATGATTTTTCATTTTTCATGATTTTTAGGGATCTACCCTTTAGGACTATTTTGGAGAAATTAGTAATTCTCATCAATCGGCTGTAATTCACAGAATATACTAATTCCATCATTCTGAATCGATTGGCGTTCACAGAGTTGCTCTATCTTGAACCGTTCCTAAGTTGAAAAGTTCATCTGGAGTTGGGAGCGGTCAAATAGCTCCAAAATTTCATTTCAATCGTGTTTCCATAAATTTTCGTAAAATTCAACCCTTTTTTAGTATTCACACATATTCCCATATGCAATATCAAGTGGACCTAATGATTTTTCATTTTTCATGATTTTTAGGGATCTACCCCTTAGGACTATTTTGGAGAAATTAGTAATTCTCATCAATCGGCTGTAATTCACAGAATATACTAATTCCATCATTCTGAATCGATTGGCGTTCACAGAGTTGCTCTATCTTGAACCGTTCCCAAGTTGAAAAGTTCATCTGTAGTTGGGAGCGGTCAAATAGCTCCAAAATTTCGTTACAATCGTGCTTCCATAAATTTTCGTAAAATTCACCCCTTTTTTGGTATGCACACATATTCGCATATGCAATATCAAGTGGACCTAAGGATTTTGCATTTTTCATGATTTTTAGGGATCAACCCCTTAGGACTATTTTGGAGAAATTAGTAATATTCATCAATCGGCTGTAATTCACAGAATATACTAATTTCATCATTCTGAATCGATTGGCGATCACATAATTGCTCTATCTTGAACCGTTCCCAAGTTGAAAAGTTCATCTGGAGTTGGGAGCGGTCAAATAGCTCCAAAATTTCGTTTCAATCGTAGTTCGATAAATGTGCATAAAATTCACCCCTTTTTTGGTATGCACACATATTCGCATATGCAATATCAAGTGGACCTAAGGATTTTGCATTTTTCATGATTTTTAGGGGTCTACCCCTTAGGACTATTTTGGAGAAATTAGTAATTCTCATCAATCGGCTGTAATTAACAGAATATACTAATTCCATCATTCTGAATCGATTGGCGTTCACAGAGTTGCTCTATCTTGAACCGTTCCCAAGTTGAAAAGTTCATCTGGAGTTGGGAGCGGTCAAATAGCTCCAAAATTTCGTTACAATCGTGCTTCCATAAATTTTCGTAAAATTCACCCCTTTTTTGGTATGCACACATATTCGCATATGCAATATCAAGTGGACCTAAGGATTTTGCATTTTTCATGATTTTTAGGAGTCTACCCCTTAGGACTATTTTGGAGAAATTAGTAATTTTCATCAATCGGCTGTAATTCACAGAATATACTAATTTCATCATTCTGAATCGATTGGCGATCACAGAATTGCTCAATCTTGAACCGTTCCAAAGTTGAAAAATTCATTTGGAGTTGAGAGCGGTTATTCTTCTCCAAAATTTCGTCTCAGTTGTTTTTCTATGAAATTTTCCAAAATTCACCCTTCTTTCAATAGGTACAACTATTCGCATATGCAATTTCAAATGGATCTAATGATTTTGCATTTTTTATTATTTTTAGGGGTCTACCCCTTAGAATTATTTTGGAGGAATTATTTGTTTTATCGATCGACGTTAAATTTTCAGAATTTACTAATTTTATCATTCTGAATCGATTTACGTTCGCAGAATTGCTCTATAGAGGGGATATTTCCGTCCAAAATTCACTTTTCCTTATTTTTTATTAATTTTGATGAAATTGATTTTATTTTATATGAACACGAGCACACGTATTCATATATGCAATTTAAATTGCAATTGACTTTTTCACTTCTTGATATGTATTCACAGATATAAAAAACCCTTTTCCATTTCTATCACAATTCGATCAACTTGATAGTTTTATTTCTCTTACGCTTCACTCATCGACATTATTTTTCTGAATGGATTCAACGCAAACTCATCCTCTCACGAGTCAAAGAAGTTTCAATTCCATCGATCAGGTTTTTCCATGACCTATAAGTTTGCGAGTTTTGTATAACTATGTCAAGAGTATGGATTCTTCGCGCTCGACATAGATTTAATGAAAAATTCTAGATAAGCTGGTAATTTGTCAACCGACTATCTCACGTATAGTCTCCGGTGAAAGAAAATTACAATTTTGTAATCACAAAATGGGGTGTACATTGAAGATAAGAATTAGAGACGTGGATCAACTTGGGGATAAAGTAAACAAAACCACTCATAAAATTGATCTGGGAATGTTGTAAGCTGTATGTGATGCTGTGTTTGCAAATGCGTTCATTGTCTCAACAAAGTTTATTATACTGAGTATTGAAGAATAAATTAATGTAGAGAGAGCAGATACGAATCGTCAAAATACGGATTACCAAATCAAAAACGGTTTATGGCAAAAATTATTTGATATATTTCACATATTTGTGACATTTTTCTGATTTCTTCCGATTGGGGAGTGTCTTCTGGCTTCGATAGTTTAGCCAAAAATATCAGGATCGGGAACGTGCAAACAAGTTAACGTTCAAAGGATTGCTACATGCATATTATAGGACTGGAAGTGTAGCTAATGAAAATGCAAACAGACCAAAACTCATCAATGGGCATGAAGGGAATGAGTTTCTTATTGTAATAAAAACTTTGTTCCACTAATTTATTTATACTTGCAAAATATAACTTATAATTTATTTTAACCAAATACAGTAATTTGTCACTATCGCCAGGCCAAGACTTCATTATACATTGGCTAACTGTTGATTCAGACTGCAACTAAAAGTGCTCTAAAGTCTCTAGGCAAGGATACTTCGTACCCGCAATAAACCTCTTTCGAAACTTTCCAGTTACCTCGAGGAACAACGAGAGAGGTTGCTTTAACGATGTCTCACAACCTCACAAGAGAATTATGTCACAAAATATTTTCTCAAGCTTTCAGCTGCATGAGTCTGGCTTTTATTTTTGCCTGTATCGCACATTCCAAACGTCCTCTCTATGCGACACTGATATTTTTTTTCAGTTACAGATGAGAGCATTTTCTCCGATCCTGGAAAACGCATGTCGAGAGGTTCTATCGATGGTAAGTGAACATTTGTATGAAAAGGTATTTTCGATATCGTCTCAATTATGGTATAGTTCTTTTCCGTGAGGATCCACTTAGGGCCCATTAACTTTGAAGAAGACAAAAATAAAAAAAATATTCTTCAAGTATTAAATGAATGAGCAGTATATTTCCCCTCATTTTCAGGCATTTTTGTTCATTGTCACCATCAAAACGAACGAACATTTTTATGTGGTTTTATCTCCCTTTTTTTTAAGCTTCAATTTTTGTGTAAATAATATGTTATCTTCGCCTAATTTCGTTAATCCTTTGTTGAATCCCATTTTTGAGAGGTTATTCGGAATCAGCTCATCGAGATACGTTTGAGAGAAGTTTGCGACATTTCTAAAACCTCTAAAACCTCTCGTTGATTTTTTTTGTTTGCTCGACTCGCATTTGTATGTAAATATCCGGCAAAACTCATATATTATTATCAATTTTCAGCTGGAGAGTTCATGAGGGTATCAACTCCAACAGCCACCGAAATGATGCTCCCATGGAAACGCGAAGAGGAAGGCTCTGCTCCAATTCAGCAGAATGAATTCCCAGCTTGGGCATCAAACAAGGAATATCTTGCTTATAATTCTCCATCAGCCACCTTCTTGGGTAAGATATTGCTCTCCGCTCTTTGCTCCCGTCCATATTAACATTAATGTTGAAAGTGATTTTAACAAGCAATGTTTCCAATCCAATGAATCGAAAACATGATTTTAAGCGACAGTAGTTGCAAGCTAATAAAATGAACAATTTTTTTTTGCAGGTGGATTGGAAAACCCGCGATCGTCCGTGATCGGCCTGTTCCGGCGAGAAAGCGTCAGCTCCGAGCCGTCCTGCAGCGCCGAGTCGACGCCGCAGAAGGAGCGAAGAGGCTCGGCGGGTCGAAACGCCGTCATCTTCATCGAGGACAGCAAACCCGACAGCGACCCGCTGGGCGCGCTGCACAAACAAATGTCGGTGCCGCCGCTGCCCCAGCCGCCCCAGACCCCAGCGCAGCGGCGGCAAGCGAGACGCGGTTCGATGCTCGAGCTGAGTACTGGGTGTGTTAACGAATCGTACATTAATCATATGTGACAATTTTGCGCCGATGAAAATGTAAGAAATGACAGAATCTTTATCTATCTCTGGATGTTGGGTTTGTCATCCTGCACGCTTTCTAAAACTGTTTTTCTCGACTTTGGGCGTCTTATGTGGCAGAGTTGTGAGTTGTGGGGGGTCTTTTTCGTCATAACCACTTTGCGCAGCGGACCTTCCGTCTCCCCGGACCAAACAGAATATATGGATGTCAATGATTTAGATGGCGCTCTCTAACTGGTCGAGCCTTTCAGCAAAGATCGAAGTGGGAGGGGGTGGCCAAAGTAACCTCATACCTACTTATTACTTTATGGTTTTATACAGTACTGCGATCCTCAGGTTCTATTCGATTTGTACCAGATGTGTCGGGGATTGATTTATTTTTGTCATTTCATGATCTGGGTAACTTTACCATATTTAGGCAATTTTTAACTGTAACTATCGATATCAGCGAAAAAAATTCCAATATGATTAAAAGCTGAGCATAAATATCGCAGCCAGGTCCGGCCTCAGGGTTGTTACATTGCCCCCTCCTTAAAGACGTTTAGTTCTGAAATGTCGTTCTTGGAGTGTGTCGATAACTGCAAGATCATCCATGCCTTCACCTTGAAGTTCGATGGAAGTTACATCCACAGTCTTCAAGTTGGGTCGAGGAAGATGGTTGCAGCACACCAGAATGTTGATGCCGCTGGATCTGAATATTGTCACCAACATGCTTCTCATAACTCTCCAGTCCAGCCCATCAAGCCCACAGGCTAATTTTGGGATTGCCAGGTCCACAAGATTCTTGTCCAGCATCGTGTCTCTTAATCTGGTGAGACTCTTCCAGACATGTTCATAGGACGGATTATGTCGAGAATGCTTCTTGGTAACCAGATAGTAAATGTTTCTCCACTTGCAGCACACCTCCGACTTCTGAGTTCTGTTCACGTAGTTCCTGGAGTCGACCGAACTTCTTGCAATTTCGGCATCTTATCAGTCTTCTCTCAGACAGCACTCTTTTTATTACTTTGCTCATGACGGCTTCACTCTATTCTGGCTGTTGCAGTATTATTTCGCAGCCTCAAATTCCAAAGCGCGTGCCAGTGCATCTACGAGATGTGTGGGGCGAGCTAGTGCATTGTCTGCTTCGGATTTTTGGCTTGATTTCTGGATTCGATCGGTTCTTCAGCTGTGAATGATATACGTGTTCAAGGTGGGCTTGGCCATAGCGACATTGAAGATGTTTTATTAGCTGATTATAGTCCTGTTCTTGGGCAGTGAGGGTTTGTAAGATACCATCACTACAGAATCCTGAGACTGAATTGCTTACCCATTCCATAGCTCAATATGTAGGTGACAGAGACCAAGAATATGGCTCCACACATACGAAACGAAAAAGTGGAAAAAGAAAACAGTTCCAACTCTGTCATAAAGGATGTTCATGCTTTGATATTATGCCTTACTAACTAACGAATACTATCATAAATGTTTCAACAATGAACATGGCGAAATAACAAGAACTAATCTCATTTATTGATATAATGATGGCGAATATTTTCATTTTTCCATACCTGCGTTCAAATTCAATTTAATTCCAATCCAAAATAGAAATAGACAATTATTTTGGTAAAACAGGGTTTGACAACAAAAACTGATATTATGGGATGCAATTGTCTTAAAAATCTAACTGTTGACTAATCATGATTTATTTCCTGACCATGCTGTGTCATTCATCGATAATGAAAGGGTGAAAATATTCCGCAGCATGATTTTCTACCTGTGTGTATGTCAGCATGTCTAAAAATATTCGTTTAATCTTACATTTTCATAGACCACTAATCTGCTAACGATTCTCGAATAGTTGTGAACTGTATTGATATTCGATATGGTCTGCATCCAGTTATCTGAGGGAAATTGACTTATATACCAAGTCTTTTCCATATCTATCGAATATCAGTACATCGAATGAATGAAAAGATGTGCCTTGATTGCCAATTCTAGTAAAATTCACCTGGTTCTGGTATGAAACTCCCAAGTGAGCAAAATGTATGGATAGGCATGGCTCAAATTGAACTTTTCGAATGTCATAAAGATTCATTGACGTGAAGGGTTCTCGCTTGTGAAAATATTGATATTTTTTCAAAAGTATTGCCCCGTATATGATTTTATGAACCAGTTCCTTCCCTCACCAAACAGGGGCCATACAATATCTCTACTTTGGTCACTTTGATTACGGATTGCTAGATTATTAATGATGTGAGTAGATGGGCTAAACGGGTATCTTGACCGAGAACCATACCTTGGGGCACACCATTGGCGCCTCGATGGCGCGCGCCATCTATTGCACAGTAGCTCAACTAAAATGTTATTCGCAGTGAAACTGTTAGGTTCAAGTTGACTTTTGAAAAGACTAATTGCCCTCATGGCACATCTTCATCAACCAAACTACCCCCTCCACTCATTGTTACTACTCCGAGCTTTCTCCGCGCAGATCCATCACCAGAGACATCATACCAGAAGAAGCCTTCGCCTCGTCCTCCTTAAGAAGACCGTCCTGGTTCTCCCACGCCACCACCACCAGGCGGCCCAGTCTCTCGCGACAGCAAACTCTGGGCGTGTCCTTGATGGACAACGTTTCGTCGCCATCCCCGACGCCGTCGGACTGTTCCGCGGAAGACGAAGACGTGGAGTGTCTGATGAAAGCCGGTTTCTGATACGCAGAGCAGCCTTGCGAAAAGGTTTCGCCCATTCCGTTCCACAAGAACAGCGTCGGCAGTTATTTGCAAGTGAGATACTCCAGCCTGCTGAAGAAACTGAAGCACAAACCAGAGGGATGAAGGAAAGTGTCCCGGACGGGAGTTGAGTTCCGAGAGAAGAAGGCGGCGAGGATTTGGCAGGGTATTGGATACATTGCTGTATCAATATTTGGGAATGTATTAGTTAAAGTCGGGTAGAAGAGATGGTTGATGTGAATCAGGTGAAAGATTTAAAAAGAAAGAAGCGTTGAATTGCGTATTGAATAGCTCACAATCGGGCTGTACTTGTTTATTCATTTGCAAAAGAGATAGGGGAAATAAGCTGTCAGTTTTATAAAAGTCTCATAGTTTTTTAATTTTTAGTTCAATTTTCAAAACTTTTTCATCAAACTGTAGATAAAATTGTTAATTTCAACTTCACATTCAGTCTTTCGTTAAATGCTGGCTTATTGGTCATTATACAGGGTTAATTAAAAGTTTGTTGTCAAACCCTAATTTTAAAACATCCTGTAGAGTAATTTCGTGATCAAATTCTTTCAAAATACCAATTTTTGTTAAGAACCATTCCTTTTCAACATTTTGTTATTTGGTTTATGTCTTCAAGTGCACTAGTTCATTTTAAAGAGAGAAATGAACTCCAAACCACGTTGACCCAATTTTAAAAATGTTATTTTTTGACGAGGTGGCTTCGCTCATTGTGCCATGATGCCAGTTTGATAACTCAGTTTATGAGTCTACCAATGGGGAGGCAACAATATATTGTTCAGTTACAATAATAAGCAATTATTGCAAAATGTGTTTATGCAAACCTACTCAATTCAAATTCAAAATCCAACTTCAAAACATACCAATTTAATTTTAACATGTAACTTAAATAACCTGAAGAAACGTAATATTTACAACAAATTCAGCTTAATATTTTGTATTATCACCTCTAGCTCCTATTACTGTCAATTAGGTTACGAATAGAATCTTGAGAAATATTTTGCCATTTCACCGTATCGCTTCGACATTTGGTGAAACTATACAAAAAATATTGAATTCTACGAATATGATATGGAAAAAAACTAGAATTTTTTTTAGCGGGCGCAGGTTAGCTCCGAACGGCCAATCCGGGATCCTAACCCATATAATCGGCCAACAAAAATACTTTCGACGATTTTTACGAATATGATATGGAAAAAAATTTGAAAAATTTCTGGCAGGTGCAGGTCACCTCCGAACAGCCAATCCGGTATCCTAACCCATATAATCGCCAAAAAAATACTTATGACCATTTTGGAATTTTTTCATAATTTTTCCCGTATTTTACTTCATCGATTCCATACGACACACTTTTGAACAATTGCAAAAAATCAAATTTCAAATTCGACCCGTTTGAAAATGCAGACGTTCATTGAAACGCCTACAGAAACTATGTTCAACCAGCGATCGCTTTGAAATTTGGTGAAACTATACAAAAAACATCGAATTTTACGATATGATACGAAAAAAAAAAATTGAAAAATTTCTGGCAGGTGCAGGTCACCTCCGAACGGCCAATCCGATATCCTAACCCATATAATCACCAAAAAAAAACTTCAGACGATTGTGAAATTTCTTCATTATTTTTTCCGTATTCTACGCTATCGATTTCACACGACATACTTCATGATCAACCAGCGATCGCTTTGAAATTCTGTGAAACTATACAAAAAAATTGCATTTTACGAATATTGCCACAAAAAATACTTCTGACGATTGTGGAATTTTTTCATTATTTTTCACGTATTCAACGCCATAGATTGCACACGATACGTATGAAAAATTAAACAAAAAAAATTATTCGAATTCGACCAGTTTGAAACGAAGCTCATTTATCGTAGCATGAGCTACTTCGCGATCGCTGACTCGCCTACCCAGTATGTCTCAAACATGCTCTATGGGGTTGAGATCAGGCGAACATGCTGGCCAGTTCATTCTGGTAATACCTACATCAGGATAAAGTCATCGCCGATAAATCCTTCAATCTTCAATATATCGGTGGGCCGTCAAGAATCCATCAATGACTACCAACTCAGTGCAGGCCTCCTGGGATATATCCGCATAAACCATGCTCTGTTTCGCCAATCTGGAGAATGTAAGCAAAATCTGGATTCGTCAGTAGACAACACATTGTTCCATTGCCCTAAGTTTCAATGTGAATGTTTAGTAGCAAATTGAGGCCGAAGTAATTTGGATGCAGTTGTTGGTCAGCAAGCCTTCAAACCACAGTCCTTCAATCTTCGGCGAACTCTTCACACGCTAACATTTGAACTTGATGTCTAGACTGCACTGATGTTAAATAACGATCCCACAGAGTATTCACGTGTACAAATATGTCATCAATAGTAGTCGTTTTTCATTTTCTGTCACTACCTGCCCTACGCTTACTTCTGCCAGTTTGTCTAAAACATTCGACTTCTCTTTTGATGGTAGAGCGATGCACATGAATATTCTTGCAACATATTCATAATTACGTCCATCTTCAACAAGAGTAACAGCTTTTGCGCAATTTTCCGCACTTGAAGTTCTTTTAGGTCTGTCACTGTCAAACTGACACAAGGGCAACATCGAGCATAGGCAACTTTTCAAAAAAATATATTTACTGAAGTAAAAACCAAAAAACAAAATGTTGAAAAGGAATGGTTCTTAACAAAAACTGGTATTTTGAAAGAATTTGACCACGAAATTATTATTCCACAGGATTGTTTAATAATATAAGGTTCAACAACAAACTTTTAATTGACCCTATATAATGGCTAATAAGCCAGCATTTAATGAAAGCCTGAATGTGCAAGTTAAAATTAATAATCTTATCTACGGTTCAGTGGAAAAAAAATTAAAATTGAACCAAAAATAAAAAACTATGACACATCAAATTTTACCACATATTACCTTGTTGCGTTTTTCTGCATGTGACTGTATTTTCGATTAGTTCACCTAGTGAGTGTGGGAGTTATGCCATCCATCATATTCATCGGAAAATGTGAGGAAGGGATATTTTTTTAAGAATTCTTCAGAAGTTGGGCTTGTTCAATAAATTTTTCTGTACCTACTTTAAAGAGGATGGTTAATCTTCCCTATTTCTTTTCTGTAAATTCACTGGTACTGCTCCGATTCTCTATTGTCTCATAGGTCCATTCACACCGATCATTAGTATAGAGCAACAATTAGTCAATAAAACTTTTAGTGTTATAACAAATCTTGTTATGATTAATATTTCAACAGTTGATGAAACAATCCTCAATGCTTACGTGTTTTTTTGAACTCACCAGTGATGTACAACATATCTTGACATCCAATTATCTCGTGTTGTTTTTTTCTCAGAACCCGCAAGCGGTAAGTACGAAAGAGGTTGGTTGAAAATGTAAAAAAATATCTTTATCAACTTTTTTCCCTCTAAAGCACTTCACAGTTCATGCACGAATTTGGAGACCAATAATTTCATCCAATCTTTGGCAAGATTCAAAAGTATTACTATGGATAGCGGTTTTTGATCTTTCTTCGAATGTTTGCCTCACAGTTAATCTGCTATTCCGTTTAAATTCACATTCCTCCTTGATTTCCATCCAAATTTTTTCAAAGTCCTTCGTACATTATCATTCATTTTAATTGTGAAGTGTCTATTTGGACAGCTGCCAATACATATCAAATTCAAAAGATCTTTACGAATCAGTCTGTGGATGAAATTAATGAGCGACACGTATTTATAGACCAAAGTGGAAAGTTGCACTCCAGTTCTTGTGGGATTCCGATGATTGAATCAAACATGATTATGAATTGAGGAATGTTTTTTCGAATGTTACGTTATTGATAATTGATAGGCTTTTTGTAGATCTAGATCCATATTAGCGAGTTATCAGGAAGATCTGTCGATTGTCTGATATCCAATCATTGTAATATGGAATGTTCGATATCTTCGAAAAATTACTGTGAATGAAAATGAGTATGAGCACCGAAAAGACTGAAAAAGGAACAGACAAAAGAAAATCTCAGTAAGATAAAATTATGAAGTAGAAAGGTGGTATTCCATTACGGTGTTACCATATCGATTCAGACTGATTATTATTATAACAGAGGCGTGATTACTGCAGAATAATTTCGATTTGAGTATAGCTTTTCGAAAACTCCTTCCATTCAGTGAAATCTTGAATATTTATGTTTTTTGTACAGAGTTGACAGATCTTTCATGGTGCCTGAGTCAGAAAATTGTCTTGAAGCTTTTTAGCCTAACTTTTATCGGAAATACCTTTGTTTTTGATAGGATTTTGAGTAACTTCTGACTCGAGCACTTTTTGTAGGAATAAACAAGAATGTGGTACTTGATTTGCAGAATGTCCGTGGATCTATCCTACAAGCTCTCGCTGACAATTACCCAAAAACTGTATTAGGCGTATTCCAGTTAAACTCTTGCACACATATCGTCAGTACATAGAACAATATCCAAAGAGGAAACAGCATTGTCTGATAAAAGGATGAAGGAGAGATGGATATTATATGATTCTATGATAATAGGAATCGCAGTAGGAGATAGTTGACAATGAACAACAAAATGTCTTGTCTTGAGTCCCACTAAGGCCATACAAAGTCCCCTATGCACCAAGCAGACTCCTGAAGGTAATCCAGAGGGCGCTGATAACCTCAGCGCGGTGGGGGAAGGTCCAGAACTGGCTTCAATCTCCTACTAAGTATTTTTTAATCATCCGTTGTTCTGATATAATATTTGTATTACTGAACAGCATCAAAAAATGCATTTGAGTGCCCTAATAAAATAATTTGGCTTCAAATGAATTAGTCCAAATGGGCGTTGAATGAAATAATATTTGAAGACTACTGATAAATAACAAAGACACCCTGGGAAAATATAAATGGCAATTGATTCAATTAATCTTTCAGTCAAGTGGTGGCATTTGTAGGAAAGATTCCTGGACATGGTTACTATAGTAGAATGTGCCTCATTTGTACGAAGACATGATAGAACATTAGAAAATAATGCTGATAGATAAATCTATTCAATTGAGCACTATTCTGATAGCACCTGAGGTCGCTTTGACGTCCTCGTCGGACCTTAAAGGGGCCTCAGGGGTGTGTACCATGCATGCCCTTCGAACACCTGTTTTTATTTTGAACAAGTAAGCAAACAGATGTTCAACAGTCGTGCATAGGTTTTCATTGTGCTATTAGGGTGTTTGTGGAAACACAAGAAGTCATGCGAGTTACTTCCGGAATTTTTCTGAAGACTCGTTTGCTTCATGAACTTCTTCGTTGTTACTCATTGTATGCTTGTACATATTGTAAGTCATGTAGAAAATATTTTTACATTCCGACAATATTAATTTAAGTTGAGATTGTCAAGTTATTGAATCAACAAAGTTGCAAGTTTTGTTAAAGATTAATAAAGTCATCACTTCGATAACTTGTTTTATTTCACCCCGAAATACATGCATTCAAAGTCTTCGTTCAATACTAAGAAATGAGAAATAATCCAAATAATTGTGTTCCAAAGTGTTGAAAAAATGTTTTTGAGAATTTGAGTCGGTGTTTTGATATATTAATCATCGGCATTAATTACGATAAAAATTGAAATATTCAATTAAAGCTTCTCTTACCATTTTCCTTTCCTCCTTCCTCCATTTTTCCTTTTATTCAATGATAGCTAAGTAAAGCTGTTTCTTGGCGTACCACTTTTTAAAAATTATTTGGTCCGTTTTAAAAACTTTGCGTTTTAGCATTGAAATAATGACGTCATAGACGGAATGTTTTAAAACCTAATGCAATATTTCGACAGTCAAATTTATGACGTAATTGAATAAGTTTTTAAAACATTAATGCGGTTCAACGCCAAAAAACAGCTTAAATGTCTAGAATAAAAACTTTGGGTTGGTATTCCTTGTACCATAGAACATATAATTCTATAGTCGACTGATAAGTTTCTGTCTCTTCTATCATTCCATTCATAATGTCATCTCAGTTGATGAAAAGTAGAATTCTATGGTACACGGAATCCCAGCCCTAATCTATCGACCTGTATCGAACTGTAGAATCGAACCAGAGGCCCCAGAGGGTCAGGCAGAAAACAAATACTAAACCGTATTTCTCATATACAAGTTTTGATATTCAATGCATAAAAATTCACCACTAGAACTTACCAGTTACTAAAACCGTGTCATATCACTCCATCTGGAATCGAAGGTTCTAAATATTAATTTATTAGTTTGTAATGAATTGCGACTGAAATACCCTGAACAATAAATACCTCCTAATTCGAATTTAGTGACGGAAGGTACTCGATACTCGATGGGGCACACTATCGAATAATCTGAAGAGCCACTTTTGCAACATCCGCGTACACAACAAGAACATAAACGGCAGTAAAATGCACGAAATGAGCTATATGGGCAGCTGCAAACTGAGATGGTTGAAAAGCATAAATTATCAGCCAATTTAGCCCGACTCGACATTTCTAACGTAGAAAGAATAACCATACAAAATTATAAACGATATAATGTTTATATATTCAAAATTGTTAATAATATGGTCAGAGCGACTATTGCGTGCATTTTACTGTAGTGTGTAGTACGCTTTTTACACTTCTGAGGATGCCAAGTTTGTTGGCGAAATGCGCGTCGAGTGATATTGACGTTGTTTTAGTGTTTTCGGGTTATTTCCATTTCTTGGATATTTTATTTAGAAACTTTGTCTGAGGTAGGTATACCTGCTATTGATAATGCATTCAATATTGGAGCACTGAGCAAATACGCCTAGAAATGGAACTTTTGACTTCTGCCGCCATTTCAAGTTAACTTAGTCTGAAACTTTGGACACTAAAGAATATCACTAAACTCAATTTGTATTCAAAAAATCGACTAATAATGTAAAAATCATTAAAATAGATATATTACTGCATACGGCAAGAACAACCTGATATTAGTTCAACTAAATAATTATAGATGTCGCACCCTTGGAGCAGAATGCGATTAGTCAACTCAACCTGATTTCAACGTGAATGTTATCATTCTAGAAGGATGAGTGGCATATACCCACAATTTTTGTAAAAATGCATAACCAAATGCAATTTTTTGCATCACGTGTTAGGCTTTGTCAACAGTCGATTTATTAAAAGATTTAACGATTTATAAGAATCTATGAAGCCTATTGGTTGAATCATGCTGTATTATTCAAAAGGGCCAATCAGCATTCATAGATTCCTAAATCTTAAGTGTTAAACAGTGTTGCCAATCTCCGGGAATATTTCGGGAAATTTCCGGGAAATTAGTGGTGTTCAAGAATGTTGCTTGATTTCTGGGCTACAAATTCAGTGAAACGGCTGCGAATCGTCGATGTGGTAAATAAAATAATGCATACTTATGAACAGTTTCTATGGCTGTAGTGTTGTTCACGTTCTATGGTTCATGACTCAATATTTAAATAACAAATGTGAAATTTTATGTTCCTGGGCACAGAACTCATAATATCTTACGATAAGATTTATGAGTTCTGTGGTATTCCCTTATCTTCATTACACGCCAGCGCTAAAGTGGCGAGAGGTCGAACCACGTTAATATACATTTTTGTGTCAAAATGAAAGCAGAATATTCAGCATATATGTGTCTAATATTAAGAACTATTGAAGTGCTTTTGGCAAAACAGTGAACAAATAAATACATGAAATATTGTATTTGTGGTATATTTTCGATGGAATTATTCAAAATCGTGATGACCGGGAAAAACCGGGATTTTTTGGTTGGCTGTATGGGAAATTTGAATCGGAGCCTCCGGCAACACTGGTGTTAAATCTTTTTATAAATTGACTCTTCTTTTTGAGACTTTGTTACTTCGCTACGCAAAGTTCAAAATTTTACCGCTAGGGTTCTCAAATGGCTGTGAATAAAATTTGGAAAACAAACGCTGATACTTCGAAATTTGGTGGAAGTTTGTAAGTTATCCGAAAATCAAGGTTGAGGTATTTTTAAATCGAAGAGATATTTCAATAGTTGGAATAAAAAAATACCCAAATGGGATTCAAGGACTTGTTTTCATGACTAATTTTTGAAATACAAAATAGATTCCTAGACAAAAGATATTATTTTCACAGTCGGCACAGTGTTCAACTTTGACTCAGTTTCCCTGCTTTGTTTTTGAATTTTGCTGTACCTTCCAATGAAACTGCGAAGCAAAAAACGTGATACTGCTGCGTAAACCATTCTCAATGTGAACGGTCCTTCAACGTTTGTAATCAATCAAGTTATCAGCTGATGCCACCTGCAACTCCGTCAACGCTAATTTGATAAGAATCAAGTTGTCAAACGTACTTAGTTCAAACAAATCATAAACGGCCAATACGTGCGGCAAACAAATTAAGCCGACATAATATCCCCATATAATTTAACAAATATCTTCGCGCATGTTCTGATAACTAAATTCTTGTTTACAAGTTTGAAATTATATATTCAAGAACTCCCGCTTCGATGGCAGTCAGCGGTAGTGCGTGGGTTTGATTCGACTTGTGCTTGTGGCACGATAATAGCTTCGTAGAGGACTCGAAATTAAACAACATGATCGAGGGCTACTCCCCAGTAATGCAAGCCTTCCTGGGCACCCTGATGACTTGGGGGCTCACGGCGGCAGGTGCGGCGCTCGTCATCTTCGTCAAAGGATCGCAGGTTAGAACATAACCTCAACAAATTGTAAACAAAAGTTTAGGCGGCGTTTCGATTTGAAATTATCGAGTGTTGTCAATTGTTTTTAGGCTCAAATGCCTGCTAGATGATGTATGAACATCGTACGTAAATCGCTTGTCAAACTCCCTATTAATTCGAGAAAAATCTAACGACGCTTCAATTTGAATTTCTATGGTTTTTTGTCCATCAGAATTGTTCCATTACTGTGAAATATGCAGAAATGCAGCTACAAAATAATGGTTTTAGGTAACGTTTTGAATTTATTTTTCGATAAATTATACAGTTATGTGAAGCTGAGTACAACACTATGCCAAGTAGGAAAAATATATTGAATACAACTGTGGACTATGCCAGTGACTAATATTTCAAGGAGCAAATAGAAAATTTCAACTGCCAAGAAAATCTGAGAACATTGTCTACTGATAAAACTGTTGGTAAAGTCGAAATGAATGGTTTATGGATACAGATACAGATTGTAGGTTGCTAGGTATTTATTGTTCGAAAAAGTGCTGTATGCTGTTCAAGTCATAGTGATTACTATTTTTTTTAAGATAATGCTGTACCACCACACACCAATGACTTTATTTTGATGTGAAAAATAATCTTAGGTATGGTTATTGAGTTAAAAAGTTTCTCAAGAATTTAAACTCGTCCATAGCCAAAATAGTTCAAAACATGCTGTATTCTCATCGATTATCCCAAGGCAAGATGAATTATATCAAAAAGTTAACCTAGGCTTGAAAAAACATTCCTTTTAATCTTGTTCTCATTCTGAAAAGAAGTGCAGGGGTATTTTAACAAAAAACAACTTACATAACGTTGCGGGCATGAGTTTTTGAATCAATATCATTCATGAAAAAGGCATTTGGCTTATTCTTGAAATATCAATAATCACCATACCTAATACACACGTAAAATAAATAAATAATTGATGATTTATTTTTCATATAAAATTATATGGAATACATAGATCAATTTTGTGAAAAACAAAGGCAAATAGCCAAATCCTAATATACATCTACACTTCTTTGTTCAAAATTGCAATTTAAGTATTCGTTCAAACAATAGAAAGCTTTTTCCAAAAGTAGGTACTTTTAAAAATTTATTATTTATTTATTTATTGAACAGTTTGATGCCTATATATTTTGGGCTCATTTCAGTTTTGATAGCCTATGCTCTGGTAGGTACTTCCAATTTTGTCGTGTTTCTAGTATTCTAGTTGTTATCATTCAGACTTTTTTTCAATGTTGTGGTGTAAGCTCAGTATCCTGAGTTTAATGAAAATTTCTATACAACCGTTCATCGATTAACTCCTAATTCTTGGTGAAATGAAAATAAACAAGTAATACAGAACTGGGGTGTTACTGTCAAACATTTTTCTTAGCTGGAAAATACTATTGCATAGGGACGCATTTTTTTACATGAAATATAAACGTGGCTGTCCCACTTATAGTTTTCAGCAGTTTGCAGCTTAGAAATTTTACATTTGTAACCTGCTTTCATCGCTACAGAAGATAGCTTGATTAAGAGACTTGAATCTGAACTATATGATTAAATTTTTTTTGTTTACCAATTTTGTGTTTTGGAAAGAGAAGTCGTTAACATAGATTATGTACAGTAGTGGTCCCAAAATCGGGCCTTGAGGAAGCCCTGTCACTTCCAGTTGTTTAGATTTACTTCCATTTATGCCTTTAAGTAAGGTTTTTTGTATGTTTCATACTATTCTTTCATGAATTCATCACAATTATCTTTACCGTGTTTCAGACAATAATTTCTTCAGTTTTACTTTGTTTCGTTTTGGATTATTTGCTATTCTTAGTCCAACCAAAAAAAGACGAGGTGATTCTTACCTTGCATAAAACTAGCTTAACACTTTTGTTATCTTATTGATATCAGGTTATGTATATGTTTATTTTCCGATATAATACCATTCTTGTTGACAAACATGCTCACACTACATTTATAGCGTTGAAACACATATGTGTATCTTGAATATTTAATAAAACTAAACTTTGATAAAGAACGTTTCTGGTTTTATATATTGCAAGCGATGATGTCTCTTCCTGTTACAGTCATGCTTGTCAGCTTGTCATTTGGATATTTGATAAACGATGATTTATATTGGTCTGGATTTTTGGTTTATGGTTATAGGTACTTCATTTTTATTTTCTGTAAAAAAGTCCAGTTCTAAGTTTTCGGTAAACATGTTCTTGGCATCGAGATAATATCCTGTTTTACTTTGGTAACTATGTAAAAATCGTTCTGGTCTATAAAGGGCAAATGTGCATTCTAAAACTCACACCTACCCATCTGTTAATAAAAAACAAACAAAGGGCTCGGCACACTTCATACGGGAAAATGGCTCTCCGTCAAATTTCTTTAATTTTTAATATGGTGTAGAATTCATCACTCTGTGAAATGTATCAATAAGCGCAACACGATCCTTTACAGGATGTTGAATATGAGAAATATTCAGTTTTCATCACTTTGCATCTCCCAAATTATAATTTTACTTTGATTTAATCTGTTTGGTATTATCATCACATCATATTGTGTTAAAATTTTATGAGAAATTTTTTTCCAAATCTTTTCGAACATTTCCTATTTGATAATAATGATATTTTGAGACTTTCACAATTTTGTTGTTTTAAATCGAGTCAAAATGCGAAAATTTCATGTATCATTTCAGCTGATACGTTTTATGCAAGGTGATTTACAAATATGGAAAAATAAGGATTTTTTTTGCATTTTCATGTTTATCTGACGATTTTATATACTTATTTCATGCGTTTTTTGGGTATCTATGAGTAGGTGCTTGGGAACTTTTTAGAATTGAAATTCATTTTTCTGAATTGGGCGTTCGCAGAGTTGAAAATATTATCTGGAGCTGAGAGGGGTCATATCTTCCCAAAATTAAATTTTTGCTATATTTTGATTAATTTTTGTGAAATTTACCCTTTTTTAATATGCTAACATATGCGCATACGCTGTTTCAAGTGCATCTGACGATTTTATATTTTTCATGATTTTTAGGTCCCCCTTTGGTCATTTTTCGAGATTTTTTTTATTTTGGTGATTGACTTGAAATTCACAGATTATACCAATTTCGTAATTCTCAATCGATTGGCTTTCGCAGAGTTGCTCTATCATCAACCGTTCTCGAGTTCAAAAAAATATCTGGAATTGAGAGGGGTCATATTTCCCCAAAATTAAATTTTTGTTATATTTCTATACATTTTTGTGAAATTTAATATTTTTTCAATATGCACTCCTATGCGCATATGCAGTTCAAGTGTATCTGACGATTTTATATTTTTCATGATTTTTAGAGGTCTATCCCTTTGGACATTTTTCGATTTTTTTTTTCTGGTAATCGACTTGAAATTCCGTGATCATATCAATTTCGTCATTCTGAATCGATTGGCGTTCGCAGAATTGCTCTATTTTCAACCGTTCTCGAGTTAAAAAAATTATCTGGAACTGAGAGGAGTCATATTCCACCAAAATTTAATTTTTGTTATATTTCTATCAATTTTTGTGAAATTTAATATTTGTTCAATATGCACACCCATGCGCATATGCAGTTCAAGTGTATCTGACGATTTTATATTTTTCATGATTTTTAGGGGGTACCCCTTTGGACATTTTTCGATTTTTTTTTATTGGTAATCGACTTGAAATTCACTGATCATATCAATTTCGCCATTCTGAATCGATTGGCGTTCGCAGAATTGCTCTATTTTCAACCGTTCTCGAGTTCAAAAAATTATCTGGAACTGAGAGGGGTCATATTCCCCCAAAATTTAAGTTTTGTTATATTTCTATCAATTTTTGTGAAATTTAATATTTTTTCAATATGCACACCCATGCGCATATGCAGTTCAAGTGTATCTGACGATTTTATATTTTTCATGATTTTTAGAGGTCTATCCCTTTGGACATTTTTCGATTTTTTTTTCTGGTAATCGACTTGAAATTCACTGATCATATCAATTTCGCCATTCTGAATCGATTGGCGTTCGCAGAATTGCTCTATTTTCAACCGTTCTCGAGTTCAAAAAATTATCTGGAACTGAGAGGGGTCATATTCCCCCAAAATTTAAGTTTTGTTATATTTCTATCAATTTTTGTGAAATTTAATATTTTTTCAATATGCACACCCATGCGCATATGCAGTTCAAGTGTATCTGACGATTTTATATTTTTCATGATTTTTAGAGGTCTATCCCTTTGGACATTTTTCGATTTTTTTTTCTGGTAATCGACTTGAAATTCACTGATCATATCAATTTCGCCATTCTGAATCGATTGGCGTTCGCAGAATTGCTCTATTTTCAACCGTTCTCGAGTTCAAAAAATTATCTGGAACTGAGAGGGGTCATATTCCCCCAAAATTTAAGTTTTGTTATATTTCTATCAATTTTTGTGAAATTTAATATTTTTTCAATATGCACACCCATGCGCATATGCAGTTCAAGTGTATCTGACGATTTTATATTTTTCATGATTTTTAGGGGTCTACCCCTTTGGACATTTTTCGAAATTTTTTTTTGGTAATCGACTTGAAATTCACTGATCATACCAATTTCGTCATTCTGAATCGATTGGCGTTAGCAGAATTGCTCTATCTTCAACTGTTCTCGAGTTGAAAAGTTCATCTGAAGTTGAAAAAAGTTATTTCCTTATAAAATTTTGTGTTTGTATTTTTTTGCTCATTTTCTAAGTGATCAACGTTTTTTTAATGTGCACCCACATGCGCAGTTGCAATTTCAAGTAAATCTGATCATACAATATTTTTCATGATTTTTAGGGGTCTACCCCTTTGGTAATTTTTCGAAATTTTTTTCTTTTGGTGATTGACTTGAAATTCACAGATTATACCAATTTCGTAATTCTCAATCGATTGGCTTCTGCAGAATTGCTCTATCTTCAACCGTTCTCGAGTTCAAAAAATTATCTAGAACTGAGAGGGGTCATATCTTCCCAAAATTAAATTTTTGCTATATTTTGATTAATCTTTGTGAAATTTACCCTTTTTTAATATGCTCACATATGCGCATATGCAGTTCAAGTGTATCTGACGATTTTATATTTTTCATGATTTTTAGGGGTCTACCCCTTTGGACATTTTTCGATTTTTTTTTCTGGTAATCGACTTGAAATTCACTGATCATATCAATTTCGCCATTCTGAATCGATTGGCGTTCGCAGAATTGCTCTATTTTCAACCGTTCTCGAGTTCAAAAAATTATCTGGAACTGAGAGGGGTCATATTCCCCCAAAATTTAATTTTTGTTATATTTCTATCAATTTTTGTGAAATTTAATATTTTTTCAATATGCACACCCATGCGCATATGCAGTTCAAGTGTATCTGACGATTTTATATTTTTCATGATTTTTAGGGGTCTACCCCTTTGGACATTTTTCGATTTTTTTTTATTGGTAATCGATTTGAAATTCACTGATCATATCAATTTCGCCATTCTGAATCGATTGGCGTTCGCAGAATTGCTCTATTTTCAACCGTTCTCGAGTTCAAAAAATTATCTGGAACTGAGAGGGGTCATATTCCCCCAAAATTTAATTTTTGTTATATTTCTATCAATTTTTGTGAAATTTAATATTTTTTCAATATGCACACCCATGCGCATATGCAGTTCAAGTGTATCTGACGATTTTATATTTTTCATGATTTTTAGGGGTCTACCCCTTTGGACATTTTTTGTTTTTTTTTTTCTGGTAATCGACTTGAAATTCACTGATCATATCAATTTCGTCATTCTGAATCGATTGGCGTTCGCAGAATTGCTCTATTTTCAACCGTTCTCGAGTTCAAAAAATTATCTGGAACTGAGAGGGGTCATATTCCCCCAAAATTTAATTTTTGTTATATTTCTATCAATTTTTGTGAAATTTAATATTTTTTCAATATGCACACCCATGCGCATATGCAGTTCAAGTGTATCTGACGATTTTATATTTTTCATGATTTTTAGGGGTCTACCCCTTTGGACATTTTTCGATTTTTTTTTATTGGTAATCGATTTGAAATTCACTGATCATATCAATTTCGTCATTCTGAATCGATTGGCGTTCGCAGAATTGCTCTATTTTCAACCGTTCTCGAGTTCAAAAAATTTTCTGGAACTGAGAGGGGTCATATTCCCCCAAAATTTAAGTTTTGTTATATTTCTATCAATTTTTGTGAAATTTAATATTTTTTCAATATGCACACCCATGCGCATATGCAGTTCAAGTGTATCTGACGATTTTATATTTTTCATGATTTTTAGGGGTCTACCCCTTTGGACATTTTTCGATTTTTTTTTATTGGTAATCGATTTGAAATTCACTGATCATATCAATTTCGTCATTCTGAATCGATTGGCGTTCGCAGAATTGCTCTATTTTCAACCGTTCTCGAGTTCAAAAAATTTTCTGGAACTGAGAGGGGTCATATTCCCCCAAAATTTAAGTTTTGTTATATTTCTATCAATATTTGTGAAATTTAATATTTTTTCAATATGCACACCCATGCGCATATGCAGTTCAAGTGTATCTGACGATTTTATATTTTTCATGATTTTTAGAGGTCTATCCCTTTGGACATTTTTCGATTTTTTTTTCTGGTAATCGACTTGAAATTCACTGATCATATCAATTTCGCCATTCTGAATCGATTGGCGTTCGCAGAATTGCTCTATTTTCAACCGTTCTCGAGTTCAAAAAATTATCTGGAACTGAGAGGGGTCATATTCCCCCAAAATTTAAGTTTTGTTATATTTCTGTCAATTTTTGTGAAATTTAATATTTTTCAATATGCACACCCATGCGCATATGCAGTTCAAGTGTATCTGACGATTTTATATTTTTCATGATTTTTAGGGGTCTACCCCTTTGGACATTTTTCGATTTTTTTTTATTGGTAATCGACTTGAAATTCACTGATCATATCAATTTCGCCATTCTGAATCGATTGGCGTTCGCAGAATTGCTCTATTTTCAACCGTTCTCGAGTTCAAAAAATTATCTGGAACTGAGAGGGGTCATATTCCCCCAAAATTTAAGTTTTGTTATATTTCTATCAATTTTTGTGAAATTTAATATTTTTTCAATATGCACACCCATGCGCATATGCAGTTCAAGTGTATCTGACGATTTTATATTTTTCATGATTTTTAGGGGTCTACCCCTTTGGACATTTTTCGATTTTTTTTTATTGGTAATCGACTTGAAATTCACTGATCATATCAATTTCGTCATTCTGAATCGATTGGCGTTCGCAGAATTGCTCTATTTTCAACCGTTCTCGAGTACAAAAAATTATCTGGAACTGAGAGGGGTCATATTCCCCCAAAATTTAAGTTTTGTTATATTTCTATCAATTTTTGTGAAATTTAATATTTTTTCAATATGCACACCCATGCGCATATGCAGTTCAAGTGTATCTGACGATTTTATATTTTTCATGATTTTTAGAGGGTATCCCTTTGGACATTTTTCGATTTTTTTTTTCTGGTAATCGACTTGAAATTCCCTGATCATATCAATTTCGTCATTCTGAATCGATTGGCGTTCGCAGAATTGCTCTATTTTCAACCGTTCTCGAGTTCAAAAAATTATCTGGAACTGAGAGGGGTCATATTCCCCCAAAATTTAAGTTTTGTTATATTTCTATCAATTTTTGTGAAATTTAATATTTGTTCAATATGCACACCCATGCGCATATGCAGTTCAAGTGTATCTGACGATTTTATATTTTTCATGATTTTTAGGGGGTACCCCTTTGGACATTTTTCGATTTTTTTTTTCTGGTAATCGACTTGAAATTCACTGATCATATCAATTTCGTCATTCTGAATCGATTGGCGTTCGCAGAATTGCTCTATTTTCTCGATTCATAAATGCTTTGGGTTGTTTCGACTAATAGAGTTGACAAAAATCCGATGGCTATTTCCATTTTTCCATTTAAAGTGTACGGGGTACTGGTCAGTAGCAAAAATTTTGAGCGTTTGCATTTTTTTTCCGCCTTACTTAATTGATTGAAAAATTCATCAGGTCAACAAATAAAAAAAAAGACGATATAATTGTAGTTCAATCGAGTCGTTGAAAAATTGAGGTGTTAGCTAGAAAAGCTAGATTTACATTTTTTTTGACAAGGGAATTCAGGAGTAAACATTTTGAAGAGGCAACAAAAAAACATCCCATTCTCATATAAAAAATTTTTAGATTTTGTGCAAGTGATCATTATATTTTGACGTATGTGTGATTTGATATACTTCATTAAAAGTACTAGATTTCTAATCATGAAAAATGGTGGATTACGTAATCCAATCTTCCGCAAACAATACTACACAGTAGGTATGGTCTTCGGCAAGTATTCAACAGAAAACAACTATTGCCCCCTACGACTGTTGAATTATATCTGTTCAATACCTGGCAAAGTTTTCTACTGTGCAATGCATTTTGAATATCAAAGCTGACATAATTTTTCGATTCAATTGAGGCAATACCTCTGTACCGGTTTCGTAGTCCTTGCCAATCATCAGCGAAGGCTAGTTTTTGGCTTGATATTGAAGTCGACACGCAGTCGGAGTGCATTTAAATTCTGGAACCCAGAGATGGCGCTGAATTCATACTTTGGTGATTGTCTCAGAAATTTCCAATTAGACTGAAAGGATTTCTCGATTCAATTGGGTCGAACTAGCCTTCCTGATGACTGGCAAGGACCATGGAACCAGTACGTAGGTATTCCCCCAAAAAATCTAAAAATAATTTCAGTTTTGATATTTAAAATGCATTGCAAAGTAGTTCTTGTAGAAAACTTTGCCAGGAATTAAACAGATATAATTTTACGGTCGTAGGGGGCAGTAGTTGCTTTCTGTTGTCCGTACCTATTGTTTTGGATTTTTTGCGGACTACGTAATTCTCCATTTTTCATTATTAGTCTAATGGTCTACCGTCAAGTAGCGTCGCCCCTCTTCATGATCCTAGATTTCTCATACGAGCGTGTATTGATATCTAGTTAGCCTAGACCAGTTCCCTGTTGACGTCAAAAAAGTAAACCACAGTTACGCAATAAATCAAAAGAAAAAATATGTCCACCGAAATTGTAAAAATCGAAAAATTGGAGTATCGAGCCATCATCAAGCACCTGTATTTAAAATGTTTAAGAGGTAAGCAGTTTACGAAGATATGCTTAATACCCTTGGTGATCAATGTCCTTCGTATGCTACCGTGAAAAATTGGACTGCAAGCTTCAAAAGAGGTAAATTTTCCATTGAAGATGATGACGGATCGGGAAGGCCAGTTTCTGTGTCAGTCCCCGAAAATATCGATGCAGTTCATGACGTGATTTTAACAGACCGTCGAATTGGGCTAAATCGGATATCTGAAGCACTGAATATTTCATACGAACGCGTTCATAATATAGTTCACGTCAATTTGGACATGAGAAAAATTGCTGCAAAATGGATCCCCAGATGTTTAAATGTTGACCAAAAGCGTGCGAGGGTAGTAGCATCGCATTCGATCTGTGCTCGATTTGAAAACGATGTAGACTTCTTAAACCGAATTGTTACTATGGATAAGACTTGGGTTCATTTCTACGATCCAGAAACAAAGCAACAATCGATGGAATGGCGACACTCCGGTTCTCCAAGACCTAAGAAGTTTAGTATCAAAAAATCTGCTGGAAAAGTTCTTATTCAGTTTTTTGGGATTGCCATGGAGTAATCATGATTGATTTTTTGGATAAGGGTAGAACAATAACTGGAGATTACTATTCGACATTACTGACCACTCTACGGAAAAAAATTAAAGAGAAAAGACGCGGAAAGCTATCCAAAGGTGTTTTGTTTTTGCAGGACAACGCCCCTGCACACGAATCTGTTGTTGCCATGCAAAAAATTCGTGATTTAGGGTTTGAATTACTAGAGCACCCCCCTTATTTACCAGATTTGGCTCCGTCCGACTATCATCTCTTTCCTCAACTGAAAAAAAATTTAAATGTCGTAAGTTTTCTTCCATCGAGGAGGTAATAAAAGCTGTGGAGGTCTGGTTTGCAGAGCAAGAAGAAACATTATTTTTGAAAGGTCTAGAGACGTTGCAGTTTCGCTGTAATAAATGTATCCGATTAAGAGGAGAATATGTTGAGTAATGAAATATTTTGACATTGAAATTTTGTTTGGTTCTATAGTAGGCTAAGAATTTTTCAATATATCCTCGTAATTGATTTGTTTATAATATTTAACATAACTGTTGTTTTTCCTTGCAGAGAAAACTGCTAGATGCCAGCTTGGGATTTGCAGCCGGTGTCATGACAGCAGCTTCCTTTTGGTCTTTGCTGGAACCTGCCATAGAGCAAGCCACTGAGTCCAAGCTGTATGGAGAAAACGGGGAATTCGCTTTTGTTCCAGTGGCCTTCGGGTTCCTGATGGGCGCATTCTTCGTGTATGGTGCCGACAGGCTGATATCAGTGCTGGGGATACACTCACCAAATATCATGTTAGGTAGGAACCTGCTCGAGTATAAATTGATTACAAAACTGGACTGCCTTCGGTAGCTCGGAGTCAACTTAATTGTGCTTCATCATCGAATTATTCAATATCTTAATTATAGCGAAGTGCATTTTTATTACATTTGGTGTCAGAAGTGGGATAGGTGTTACAGCTGAGGAAGGGCCAGAGATACATCTACTTTCTGGTCACCAAGAAACATTTTCGAGGTAAACCGTCCTGTGAAGATGTCTGGACGAGCCTAATCAGATTAAGAGACACGATGCTGGAGCAGAATCTTGTGCACCTGGCTATACCAAAATTGTCCTGCGGGATTGATGGGCTCGACTGGAGATGGATAGTTATAAGAAGCATGTTGGAGACGATATTCAGATCCAGCAGAATCGAAATTTTGGTGTGCTGTAACCACCTTCCTCGACCCAACGTGAAGACTGTGGTGTGTTAGTTCCATCGAGGTGCAGATATGGAGAATCTTGTAGACAGACTTCTTTTAAGGACGACATTTCGGCAAAATGCTATCAATTTGTTTCAATGAAGACTGCATTAAGTACTAAACTCTTGAATCCCTTTGAACAAGTTGAAACTTTTGCTTTGCTAAACTCCTATTCTCACAAGAATATCGCAAAAATAATAATTAACGAACAATTTTCCATCAGTTGTAATTTTCAAAAGGTATTCTCACAAATGATTTACAATATATCAGCGATGAAGGACACCTAAATAATTCAGGATATATGGAACATTCAATTGAGAAAGTTGTCTTGAGATGTTGGCCAGACCTTGAGCTCGGTGTTAGGTAGTGACATTCGATTTTGAACTTGACCAAATGATAAGCCATTGTGAAATTTCATTGTTATTCCATATCCCTGACATTTACTTTGACAAAAATTGCAAATATTGTCATATGTTTTATAGGTGAAGGTGAGTTTATCAGGATCCGTCTCGAAATAAAAAAAAAAATTGTTCAACTTACGTAGTTTTGTCTCTTAAACACGAATCTGATGAGTTATACCCTTCTGAATCTTCAAAATCGACTATTTTCAAACACGAATTTTTCGATAAAACTCTTACGAAATGCTCCTTTTTTTTTGTAGACGCTTCTTTCAGGCGCTAATCTACCAATTTTCACAATTACTTGCCACAAAAACATCCGTTTTACACACCAAAAAATATACTTTCTCATAACCACAAACTTAACCTTTTTTTTTAGGAACTTTCATTCTCGTGGTAAGTTGATCACCTGGAATCTGATTAAATAACGTGCCCTTTATTTATATGTTTAGTTGTTCAATTTTCTTCATTTGTTACTAAAAAAGAGGTTATGTTTGGGTTGGGTTGGGTTTGTATACAGGCTGATTCACTGTGGATGGCACATTAGACGTTTCTGGTGAACCAGACAACGGATCACTTTGAAAATTTAATGAAGGGCATACTCGGACATTCTCTAGCCAACTAAAATATTTTCGACAATGCGGTGTTGCCGCTTCTATTAGAAAGCAGTAGCAACTTTGATTTTTCAAATGGAACACCTGTATATAATATTATTTTTGAATCTCCAACAATTGCCCGACAACTTTTCTTGATATTTCCCTATACCTATCTGTTACCGTTTTCGAAATAAAAATTAATTTCAATTTTTTTCTTCGAAAATCATGACTTCTAAAAATGCCGATATCTTTTAGTAAAGAAGTACTATGATATCGAAATTTGGTTTGGAGTTAGGTGATACTTGGACACTTCCCACACGTCAGCCTAATCTCCGTTACTTCAATACAGGGTGGTAAAAAAATACAGTTTTTTCGTTTGCTTGAAAAAGTTGCTGAAATTTGATTATTTTAAATGGAACACCCTGTATATTATTGAAAATTCGGAAAGCTGCTGAAATTTGCTTTCTTTCTATGTATATCATACCTATACCTAACTAGTCAAGTTTCGGACTTATGAGCATTTATTTGTGAAAATGTCCCTTCAGAATGGTATTTCCATTCGGTATTTGGTAAGCAGGCCATGATTACTATTTGACAGTAACGTTGTGACATTCTCCTAATAATATCGACATTTTCGTCACTTCAGAAGTTGCAAATACCTTCATAACGATGGAACAAAACTATTCAAACAAAGTTCTTATGAATTTGTTTATTATTTTTGGACAGTGTGACAGAATTATCAGCAGAACATGTAGAAACTTCAATGAAATGTATCCGAATCTACCGCCAATGGACCTCAAGAAATTTATACGAATTCAGAACAATTTCAATATGTTTGGATAAACTTTAAAAAAGCACCAAGAAACTTGAAATTGGAAATATTGATATGAATAATTATAAAAAAGTAAAACAATCATGTGGAATATTTCAAAATATGTTCGAATCGCTGGCCGTTCACTTCCAAGCACTTTAAAATGCGGGTGTTGACTGCTTTCGTGGTGGCAGATCTGATTTCATTGGGATCCAAATCTTCAAATGTTTGGGCAATCCTTTCTAACAATTCATCTCTCGAACGCACGGGTATTTTGTAAACTTTTTCTTCAAACATTCCCCACAAATAAAAATCTAATGGATTTAGATCGGGTGATCTCGCTGGCCAATTCCATGGTCCCAAGCGCCTTATCCACCGATCGTCAAAAAGTCTTTCCAGTTTTGCGCTCACTTCTCTTGTGCAATGTGCAGGAGCTCCGTCTAGTTGGTACCAACAGTTTCGATATTCTTCGAGTGGCAGATTATCCACGAAACTCTCTACAGTATTCTCCAAAATATACAGGTAGCTTCTGGATGTTAATGACTCCTCGTATATCACGTACCTCAATTTGTTGTCCATCAACATGCAGAAGACATTAAAACTAAATTTTTCTTGAAATCCGGCTTCTTTTGTGACGTGATGATTTTCACTGGACCAATAATGACGATTTTTTCTATTGAAAATCCCTTCTCTCGAAAATTTCGATTCATCAGTCCAAATAATTTTATTTAAAAAATGTGGATCTTCTTGAATGCGTGTCAACAACATTTCACAAAATTCTAATCTCTGTTGAGGGTCTTGAGGCTTCATTGCTTGAATTTTGGTGAATTTATAATCATGCATTTTATGTCTTCGCAAGATTCTTTGAACCGATGAATATTTTATACCCAATTATTCTTCAGCACTTCTTATCGATGACTCGGGAAATGCGTGAAAATATGCTAAAACATTAATCTGGTTGTCTTCAGAAGTTACGGGTCGAGGCAAGTTTCTTGGTGCTTTTAAAGTTGATCCAAATGCATTGAAATTGTTCTGAATTCGTATAAATTTCTTGAGGTTCATTGGCGGTAGATTCGGATACATTTCATTGAACTTTCTACATGTTCTGCTGATAATTTTATCACACTGTCCAAAAATAATAAACAAATTCATAAGAACTTCGTTTGAATCGTTTTGTTCCATCGTTTTGAAGGTATTTGCAACTCCTGAAGTGACGAAAATGTCGATATTATTAGGAGAATGTCACAACGCTACTGTCAAATAGTAATGATGGCCTGCTTACCAAATACCGAATGGAAATACTATTCTGAAGGGACATTTTCACAAATAAATGCTCATAAGTCCGAAACTTGACTAGTTAGGTATAGGTATGATATACATAGAAAGAAAGCAAATTTCAGCAGCTTTCCGAATTTTCAATAATATACAGGGTGTTCCATTTAAAATAATCAAATTTCAGCAACTTTTTCAAGCAAACGAAAAAACTGTATTTTTTTACCACCCTGTATTGAAGTAACGGAGATTAGGCTGACGTGTGGGAAGTGTCCAAGTATCACCTAACTCCAAACCAAATTTCGATATCATAGTACTTCTTTACTAAAAGATATCGGCATTTTTAGAAGTCATGATTTTCGAAGAAAAAAATTGAAATTAATTTTTATTTCGAAAACGGTAACAGGTATAGGGAAATATCAAGAAAAGTTGTCGGGCAATTGTTGGAGATTCCAAAAATAATATTATATACAGAGTGTTCCATTTGAAAAATCAAAGTTGCTACTGCTTTCTAATAGAAGCGGCAACACCGCATTGTCGAAAATATTTTAGTTGGCTAGAGAATGTCCGAATATGCCCTCCATTAAATTTTCAAAGTGATCCGTTGTCTGGTTCACCAGAAACGTCTAATGTGCCATCCACCGTGAATCAGCCTGTATATAGATTTGCGAATCTTTATCACCGATGTCGATGTTGTTCCAAATTTAATAGGAAAGACTCTTCTGAAGAATGATTAATCTATAGTTACACTTTGAAGTCGATGAAATCCGATTAATTTTCCTGTTTCTATATGAAATATGAATTGATTCAATAGATTAGTCGTAACGTTGGTCCTTCGAGCCGGATTATCAGTTTCATAGACCATTATTTGGATTAGGTTAGGCCGTGGTGGTCGTGTGGAAGAGCGCTCGCCTTACACGCATAAGGTCGTGCGTTCAAAGCCCAGCACGGCCATCGGTCCCGGATCTTTTCCTTGCTCGTACAAGCTCCTAGGAGCTTCTGAGGGGTTTTCTCTTTCTGGAAACCTGGAAGATACGTTAAAAAAAAATTATCGTTGTTCTGGAAGTTAAGTATATTATGGTGAGTTGAAACGCTGAAAGATAGTTGGAATTGTGATAAAAATACACTTAACTATAATTCGCTAATTTATTTCGATTCTAAACATTTTAATTCCTTTCAAACATTTATATCACTGTCGATACCTGCAATAGTTTCCATATCTGCACAGTCTTCATGTTGGGTCGAGGAAGATATTTACAGCACACCAAAATCTTGAATTTTAATATCATCTCCAACATGCTTCTTGGGATTGCCAGGTCGAGCATCGTGTCTGTTAATGTGGTAATGCTCTCCAGACATCAGACATCTTTCAATCAATCATCTTCATTTCTTTAGGTTAATACAAATAAACATAGAAATGCGGCATCTTGTATGGATTGAGTCACTTATAAAAATGTAGCTCTGAAGAGAGCCAAATGCATCTTATTCATCCCACTTCTGACACCAATGTAATAAAAATACATCTAACTACAATTTGCTAATTTATTTTAACTCCAAATATTGAGTTTTAATTTATTTCAAACATTTATATCACTGTCGCTGTCCTTTTTGCGAACTCTGGAACTACCTATATCTGCGACTGACCATCTCACTCGAGATTCCTTTATATCGGAAAAGCTTCTCTTTGTACATTCTCAAAGGTATCGCTGTCATTTAGCGACATCTCTAGATCTTTCTAACCTGGTTCTCGTTTCTACATGTAATGAGTCATAGATGTATCGTGCAGTCAGGTCCGGCTTCAGGATCGTTACAAAATATTTGAATTCAAATTATTTTGTTACGGTGAAACTTGATGAGTTTTTGTTCCGAGTATTTGGAAATTTTTTCCTTGATGCTATTTTCTGTTACAGCCATAAATGCCACAAGTTCGCGCAAAGATAGTAGACGTAGTAGTGCTAGACGTGAATCGCATTATTCGCTGCCTGACTCGACTGCCATCGATGGGTTTACGGAAGCGGGAGGAACGCTCCACCAGCGTAGAAGGGGTAAGTGTACGATATGATACAGGAGTAG
Source organism: Chrysolina americana (assembly GCA_958502065.1). NCBI lineage: Eukaryota > Metazoa > Arthropoda > Insecta > Coleoptera > Chrysomelidae > Chrysolina > Chrysolina americana. The sequence continues at coordinate 100,879,265 of OY293412.1, read as the reverse complement.
TGGTGTAGAATGTTGAGGATATATTAGGGCGTTCTGCAGGTGCATTTTAACTATAACGATGATGAAAGTTTTCTATTTTCACTGTCTGAAAAATAACAACAAAATTGGCAATGAAATAGACCGGAATCCGGAATGCGGCATAATTCATTGGAGAAATGAATATACAGTTCGATTATTTTTTCTTTACCCATGCGTCATCAATTTATGATCGAAGAAATCACACACGCTCTATCGAACATCTCTTTCTAGCAACCGCTATGAGCGAATCAAAATTCGTTAACATTTGTCTTCTAAGCTAAGAATTATTGTATTTTGATCGATTAAAACTCAAAACAGTGAAAAGAGATAGCCATAAAACCGACAGTGTTTTACATTTCAACTGAACTTGCCAACCATCAATTGCGTCATTGTCTTCTGTCATTGGGGTATTGTTTGTCGCCAGTTTTACTTTGTTTTGCAGTCGAATATATTATAAAAACTGTTTTTTTCAAAGCTAAACGTCTCTTGAAATCATAACTTTCAAAGTAAGTATAATACAATGTGTTTTATTCACAAATACTCTTTGAAATTTCTAACCTCACAATTGACATTTGTGACTATAATCCCGTACTGCCGGGATATTCACACAAGAGTTATTCATAGTGTGAAAATCCTAATGAGAGACAAACCATAACCTAAATCTATAAATACAGGTGAAAACACTCACAATATATTTGAACTCTTTTTGAGATTATGCCTGTGACTAATTCACAAGCACAACAATTTGTATTGAAAGGGAAAGAGCGAATGGTGGACCTTTTTTACCACTTTCATTTGTTCAAAAGGTAACGATTTAAACCACAAAAGAAGTGTCATAACTTTTCTTTACTGTATTTTAGAGATTTGCAGATGCCCTTAAAATATCTCAGAACCTATAATTGGATGCTGAGTGGTGGTATGTACTTTGGGCTGAAAGAGTGATTAAGGAAAGAGATCAATCTAAAAAAGGTGAAATTTCAGTTTATTTCGATGTTGTTTCCTTCTCTGTACCAATACCACAGACCTTGTAGTACCTCAGGAGGATACTACTGAAGAAGAAAAATTCGAATTAGGTGTATCAAAATTGAATGAGTTGTCATTAATTGAATGTTGTTTCCTCTCTCGCTGTTTCAATTTGCGAGTTTTTTTCATTGCTGTGCTTGGGAAGCATTCAATTCACTGGCATTCCCATGATGAGGTAGTTTTCCATCTCTTTATATAGTTTGGTGTAGCTATTCTCGTGCATTCTACTTAGGGGTGCTTCCCCTCTTGACAGTCTGGTGGTAAGTGACCTGGTTTCGCCGTGGACATAGACATCTACGGATGGCTCTGGTGGCTTGTAGGTGAGCATGCCTTTGGTTGCCACTGAGTCGTCAGATCTGATTTCTGTATACCATTTCGTGGCATTCTTACTCAACTTTGAAATACGGTTTTGACAAGGATTAGCCAAGTATGAGTGAAAGAAAGTTGACTGATTGGTTTGAGGCTGACAGTTGTTCAGAGCACCGCCTTCAAAAATACTGTGAGAGGCCGTTCTTTCTCCCCATCTCGTATTTTGCCATTTATGGTTTTCTATTGTGTTTCCTTAGGTTTTCCATGGTGTTTTCTTAGGATTTCCATTGCTTTGCCTTGGGTTTTCCATTGTTTTTCTTCAGGTATCTGGTAAGTGAGCTGGTGAATGTGATTGCTTTTGGTACTATCCAGATTGGGGATGTCAGTGTGGCTTAAGTGCCTCACCACGGCTGTTGTGTGTTAGTGTTTCTTGATTTTGTCCCAATGTTTGGTAATATTTTGATTTTTCCACTCGATTTCCGCATCCGGTCTTGCTAACTCCAAACACCTGCTCTAGGCTAGTGAATGATGTCAGATTCTTGTCTTGCAAGTTGCCCTGTTTCTCTTTTGCGTTCTCTTCCTATGTGTCCACACCCACACAAGTGTGATTTTCTTGCGTTTTGCCATTTCGTTGAGGCTCTGAAGGCATTCCCAAACCCTACTTTAACTGGATTGTCTATACAGAGCTTGTAGTAAATGCAGGGTGTGCTAACTTGATATCCATCGGAAAGTATGAAAGATTCTTTTTATTTCAACAAGTAAAATAAAAAAAATAACATGTTACAAGTGTCATCGATGGTTTCTTTGACCTTGGTCACCTGCCCCGAAACAATATTCAAATATTTGTCCGCGCTAGGGTGATCAACGTTTGCGATTGTTTGATCTTCGTCGAATTTTCGTAAGGGACAACATACGTGCGCTGATAACGGTAGCAGATTCCGTATTAAGTATTTGTTAGTCTTTGTATTGACACACGTCGTTCGCGGTTAACACTTTTATTGACGGATCTCGATTAGGCGGGGCCATAAAACTATTTTGAAACTTGTTTGAGGGAGAATACTATTGTTTTTCGCGTTCGTGCCTTGTATGGAACGTAGTCTTGCGGCAAGGCCGAATGTTTTCGGCTCTTGTTTATTCAATGCATATTCAAACATTCATTTTCCCAGTGTCGATTTGGTTTTAAGAACAGTCGTGGTGAGGTAATATTGTCGCATCGTTTTGATATCACTTTATGAAAAAGACGTACAGGGCAGCTTTGTCTTTCACCATTTGAAACCAACCATTTACTACTTGTACAGCTTTTGGAACCTCCTTGGCACGTGTTACTGAATACCGGATAGTATTCAATGCGATTTGTTCGAGAGTCATCGATATTTTTCTCGATTTGAAAAAAATTCACCATGCAAGCAACTGCTGCTCCTCCTCGCCACGCTAATTTCTAGCAGAAATATGATGCAATTCACGCATAAGACCTTCAGGAGTATTTTTATCCCACAGCAATATTATTTAGTTAACTTCAGACAAATATAACGAAACTGAACTGGATTTACGTTTACATAGATCTGCTTTTAGTTTATTCCTGATTGCATCGCGGGCATCTCGGGCTGGTTCCGTTTTTTTTTATATTGACCGCCCAATCTTTTAGTATCAACGCAAACTCTTCTGATCTTTTATGTCCATTCAATTCATATTCTCGTTCGCAGCAAAATTCTATGAATATTCCTCAAATTTTGTGACTAGGTTGTATTTCTGGGAATTTTTTCTTTAATTAGCATATTTATACTTCGAACATTCGCATTGTCAAAACGTGACAAAATGCAGAATTTTCGAAAAATACTTTCGCTTTGCTGGCACGAAAACTTGCTTAGAAGGGATATTCGATCAGAACACTTCATATAAGAATTATTTCAAACATTTTTTTTCCGTGTTATGAAATCTGACGGTCAACACTTGACTTTCGTAGTATGTTCTTTGATACCAGTTTCTAAAGCCTGTCGAGTTTGTCCAACGCGTTCTTGCGATGGTAGAATGGCGGTGTTTCGTTCTAAAATTGAACCGAAAACAATTGTGTGCTATATTTTTGCATCGCCTAACACTAGTTTTTCTTGTCGACCAACAGTAGGTAAAACAACTGGTAATGTACCGAGAAATACTGAAGGAACGGTTTCTACACAGAGCTACGACGAGGCGTGCGATCTGGAAGAAATCCAACACGGTCAGTGGAAGAGGATCATCTTGCTAGTGGTCGCCATCACGGTCCACAACATCCCGGAGGGCCTCGCCGTCGGCGTGGGATTCGGTGCCATAGGGACGTCGCCATCTGCCACGTTGGAGAAAGCAAGGTAAGTGATTTTCAAGAAAAACGAAGATTTCGCGGAGTTTGATGAATATTTTTGGATGCAGTTGTTTCCTGTTTGACGACCGTGATCGGTATGTTTCAGTTATGAAACGCAAAGAATAATAAATATCATGCGCCAATGTTTATTTGCACGTTTCAAGAAAATTGTAGGTGGTGGTCGGACAAAAATCCAAATTTTCAATTATAAAAACCAGTATCACTAAAAAACAAACACGTGGCGCGGTATCATTAGCGACAAATCGATACGGCCATTTTTTTTTTCGCCAAAACCCGTTGATACCTATTTGCAGTTGTTGGGAAACGATCTGCCTGTTTTTTTGAATAATTTGAGTTCACAGGAACATAATGGATGTCCCGCTCGTTCTACTTCAATCGTTTCTGATTGGTTGAATGGAAAATCTGTTGATGATGGTTAGAACGAAATACCGATCCACGGTGGCTTCCTCGTTCGCCAGATCTCAGCCCATTAGATTTTTTTAATAGGGATATTCAAAATATCGAACAACGTTCGAAAAGGACTCTGTAATTTTATTTAGTTGTAGTAGCACGAGTCGTAAGAAAAATGTGTTGGTTCAAATTATTTTGTATGTGTCGTTTTTGAGATTTAAGCGGTCAAAGTTCGTAGAAACATCGTAGTTCGGTGGGACTGACATGGAAAAAAACTGTTTTCGAAATAAGGAAAATTCAAGATGAAAATGTATTTATCGAAACACGTTGATGACAGTACATTAGGGTTTATACGGGGTATAGTCAAAAAGGTCGTTTTTTGGATTTTTTTTCTATCACTTTTCCATAAAGATGAGTTATATTTTGGTAAGACAGCATAGTTTCAGTTTATTCTAGTTGATTGAAACGTATTTTGTTTCTTGATAACTGTCTCTGTTTGAGATATGAATTTTAAAAATTTTGGAAAATACCTCTAGAATGAAATCAATTAAAAGATCGTTGTTGACTACAAACAAAAAAATATTCCATTAGTACCTAATATTGATTAAACAAAACTCTGTGATGAATTCAGTTGTTCAATATTACCTTTCATTTAGATTCAGGGTGCGTTACATTTTTTTTTAGGTCATTCCCTGAATATGTCAAAAACTGTTCGGTTAATTTGGAACTAATTTTGCTCATACCATTTTGAAAATGTCGACTATTATCTATGGAAGTTTTTTCAACTTTGTGTGTTGCGTTTTTAAGATACGAAATTTTAAAGTTTACGATATATGGGGTCGTTACTATCGATTGAAGAAAACTTATTGTTGTGTTAATATTGTAGTAAAACTGCGCTAACTAATTTTCCTAATTTATTTAAAACACTATTTACAACAATTATTCACTAAAACATTTACTTCAATAACTATTTCAATTTATTTCTACTGTGGCTATCTATCAGCGAACTCTGGAACTGTAACTCACTCCATTCTGACTGTTCCGCTTATATACTCCCAAGCAGTTTCCATTCACGACTCTTGATTATTCAGGAGTATAGAACATTTCATCTAGATGGCTCTTCGAACAGTATCGAATTGATCGATTTTATTCCAGCTTGTTCTCGGCGATCCGTACGCCAGCAGATATGCAGTTGTAGTTGAACGAGGGTGCATAATTAATTAGATCAGGGCCGGTCTCGAAATCGTTACAATATTATTTCGTAATAAAAATAATGATGTTCACTTTTAACCCTCATTTGTTTTGTTCCATGGGTTTCCGCGATTATTTTTGTAGGATTTCGTGTTGGCCGATTAATTTGTAGTTTTTAATAAAACTTTCAAATGAAAAAAAATACTCAAATAAGAATTTTTAATGTGCCTATTATCATAATAATTAACGTTTTACTTTGTCTAAAATAATATTTGCGAATTTTTAAACTAAATTCCAAGTTGATTTCAAAAATATGCTTCAAATTGAACATGGTTGTGTGCAATTGATTTATGAAAGTGTTTGGAGTAAATATAGAGAATATTTTTTTTATTATTTGTTAAAAAAATCATTTCTTAGGAGGCCACGTTTTGGTAGTTAGGCTTAACTTTCAATTGCAAACAACTTTTTTCAATAACATTTTGCCAAATTTTCTGAAATGTACAATTTTATATTTTTTGACCTACCCTGTATGCTTGCAACCATTCTAAGTGTACCTAATACGATTATAGGATCATGAACCAACTTTCGGCAATACTTATTTATATTTTGGTTGTGCAATTAATAAAAAAAAATCCCGTGTGTTGCACACTTAAATGACCACACACTGTATACTATATCGCCTAATCGCCTAATTGAATTACACCAAGTGGTATATCTGTGCAATGTGGATATATTTCATGTGTAAAAATTAAAAAAAAAAAAAAAAATGTCGTACCCCTGGTGGGACTCGAACCCACAGTCCCCGGCTTAGGAGGCCGATGCCTTATCCATTAGGCCACAGGGGCGATGGTATAATTCGCGCTACTAACGTATATAACTTGGGGTGCTTCAGTGTCGTATGTGATTTAAAATATTCTTGCACTTGGGTTTTTCATATAATTCAAAATATCTAAAATTACCATTAACACTAGAAAGATAAAAGTTGGCCAACTATTAATTTAAATTTAGTTTTAATTTCCCTGCATAAAATGAACAGTTACAAATGCGAGGTTCATCTTCTTAGTTGAAGTGTTAATGTTAATTGAAGTTTAGTGTAAATTTGTGCTGCATAAATCCACTCTTACTAGAAAACTTTATTTTCGACCTCTTAGGAACGTCCCGCTGGGGGAAAAACATTTTTCCTTCCTGTGAACTAAAATTTTCCTCCATATGAGTTTTATTAATACTTTCACATAAGCAAGAGTTTTTTTACTTCGTCTGTTTGATTTGGTAAGAAAATAAAGTAAAAAATACATTCAGTTTTGGTATGTAATTTTAAAAATTTTCACTTATAATCTCCCTAGAGCATGAATTATTTCCGGAAATTTTCTCGAAGTGCGAATTTTCTTAATAAACAAAGAAAAATGCTAGTACCTACGAACACGTCGAATGTTGCTATACCTACATTACTGTGAATTTCTGTCAAGTTTGGTTCTTTATTTTTTTTATTAAAAATCCCTGACGATCCTATGACAAAATTCAATTTCACAAACAAATAAATCAGTTTGACATATGAGTATATAAATAAAATTTATAATCATCCATTCTAATCTCTCCTATTACTTAGTATTCATCATTTGAGTATTTTTTTTTGTTTAAATTTCCAATAATCATCTTCTTGATTGAAATTCACCTCAAACTGACATTTCTTGTTCATGACCGCCATCTGTTTGCAAATGGTTGAAAGTCATCTCTGTTTCTTTTGAAGGAATCTTAACTCCAGAACTAGAGTTTTATGAAATTTGCTAGATTAATGAATAATGATCTGAATCTACGTATTCTTAATTTCAAGATGAATAGTACTAATTGTCTTTATAGAATCAGATTTTGGAAAGTTTGTATCACTTTGAAGATTTGCGCAACAGTTCTTTCACGAAGAAAAAGTTCTTGATATTCTGGAAATTCGTGATGAAAAACGGTAAAATGATGTTGCAATAGTTCCACTTCGATTTTACAATAGAGGATGGGATAAATAATTTTTTAAAATACCTAAAATACCTGAGACGCTGACCAGCGTCAGTATTTCTAGATTTTTCACTTCACAATATTTCTTTAAAGGTAGGAAATTCACATGAACTGGTTAGCTTAGGTCCTAATAATAATAATAGTAATTTTTTATTGCCCATGGATCACAAATAAAATGAATACAAAATAAACATGAAAGAAAATATTCATTAAAAAAACATATCTTTGATATTTCACGCTGTTTTCAAACACCTTGTATTAAAATAATTTTTTTTAAATATCGGTAGATCGGCATACATATACTTTACTTAAAAAATATACCACTTGGCCAAGAAAGTCAGAGGCCTTCGAACCAATATGAAAAAGCAGTTCACGAAATAATCACTAATCATTTCTCATGTTAGTCGGTTTAGCTTCTGCTCTCCGCAATTCCTAATTCCTGCAGTCATTTGAAAAATCTGGTTCATCGTTTATATTCGCTGGCGTCGCGGGAGGCTCTAATTGAATTCGTCTAATAAATTATGCAGATAATTAACTCTCTTCCCTAAAAGAGGCCCAAGGTACCCCAGTAAGCCGCCAAATTCATCAAACAGTTTGTGATGTAAACCCGGGGATTATTAGTGTAAAGTTAAGGAAAGTGTCTGTAATTAAGTGGATTAAAAGCTCATACTGACGTGTTTTTGATACAGAGCTACGTCGTTAAATAGAATTTCGGTCATCCATCATGAATTTCCACTTGATGTCCTACAATTTTTTTTCATTTCAATAACAACAGTAGGTATGATTTATCTGTATTACAACAACAACAAAAAAAAACTATCAGTTGTCATTAACAACTTTGAACATCTTCAGGTCATCAGCAAACAGAAGAAATTCGCTATGGAGAATCGCATAACTCAAGTCAATAACAAAAGTAGGGGTCCTAGATGAGATCTCTGCGGTACACCAGATGTAACTAAGATTAGGAAAGATATCAAGTATCTGAATCTCACAGAATGAATCCAAGTGTCAAGATATGCAACAACATATAATGCGTTTATCAAATACTTTGGAAAAATCTGTGTGGATAGAAACAACCTGGTGTATTTTTACAAAACCATTTATTATTGAGTAGATGAGCAGATAAATGAGCACCTTATTATGTGATTTGATTATCATTCTTTTCATTCACAGAATTCTCATCAAATATTCGATTTTTCCTCACCATTGATATAATTCCATAAACTTCGAGGATTATTGTTGATGTTATTTTTTATTTCATTTATATAAGTTTTGGATTGATCTCAGTGGCAAAATTCTTCATGTTTTCAAAAATTCACATTTTTGTATTTGCTGTGATGAGATTTTTTTTTTCATTGAACTCTTCAATTGAACCATACTCGCTACTGAGGAAATTTTCTGGAATATTAATTCATGCTCGCGGGAGATTCGGTAAGAAAATTTTATACCGAAACTTTTTTGAAATAGAAATTAAATTGGTGACATATTATTATCCATGTAACGGACATCATAGTAGGCCGTTGTTAAGGCTCTGTCTCACAACAGCAAATTGCGAATTATTTTTTTTGCGGATTTGATATCAAATATTTTAATTTCCATATGCTCTAGTGGAATGTGGTTTGAATAATTGAATAGAGAAGCAAATATTCTACCAAAATCACATAATTTTATAGTACTAGAGGAAAGGGAAAAAAGTTAAGGTCTACTTCTATCGGCCGCTAATTACATCGGATTTGTTGTCAAATATTGTTATTTCCCTATGGTCTATTAAAATTTGGTTTAAATAATTAAATAAAAGATAATCACATGTACCTATAATTAAGTTATAAATAAATAGGTACCTATTTATCAAAAATATTTTACGCCACTGTCTTTATGACAGCTGTCAAGCCAGAGGGAAATGTCCACTTATTAATTTCCCTCTACGCCGGGAAATTTCCGAAGAAATTATGTTATTGTCATAGCAACATGTCAAAATGCAGCCATCCGATTGGCTAAAATTAACTGGTATAAAATTTTCAGAATAATTTTTTATTTTCGATATAAGTGTAATAATTTCGGTTTTTATTATATCAGGAAAGATAAATTCACTTGATATTTTATAGGTTTTACTTGTGTCTGGCTAAAGGTTTAGATAGATATGGCTTTAGAGATACAGTCCTAAAATGGTTTGAGGCGTATTTATTAGGTCGGACTCAACGCGTCTCTCTTCATAACAAATTATCTAAAAAATTAGAGATAAAATCGGGAGTACCACAAGGATCAGTGCTCGGCCCATTGCTCTTTTTGATCTATATTAATGATCTAGCCTCGATAAATATTAGGGGAAGTTTACCCAGTTTGCAGATGATACTACCCTATTATGGAAAAATGGAAATGAAATGGATTTGCATCAACGAATCAAAATGGATGTTGTCAAGATAAAAACGTGGTGTGATGCAAATGAACATAGCAAAAACTAATATCATCACTTTCAAAGGTCATCTGCCAGAACTTTATCTGGGTAATCAGGAAATTAGCAGTAAGAAATCAACCAAATTCCTCGGCGTATACATTGATGATAAGCTAAAGTTTTGAGGATCACATAAAGACGTTGGGAAAAACAATTGCCTCTGGGTGTTTTGCAGTAAAAACAACCTCATGGGAACTGGGTAGGGACATGGCCAGAAAAGTTTACTTTGCTTTTATTGATTCACATCTTAGATACGGAATTTGCTTTTGGGGATCTTGTAGTGGTTTTTTACTTGAAATGATATTCGTTTTGCAGAAAAGGGCAATAAGGTACATCAACAAAGCCAAGCCCAGGGACTCTTGTAAGCCTTCATTCATAGAACATAAAATCTTAACGCTACCTTGTATTTACATATTGGAAACAGTATGTCTCATCCACAGTAAATACAGTGTGTCCCAGCTAAAACTTGTCACCCCCCTAATATCCGAACTCATGAAAAAAATGGAAAATCGCTCAGACCCGTCGATTTTTATTTCAAGGGGGAACACTTTCACCAAATACACCATCATTGTGTTGTCAACCCCCTCAACCCCAGCACCCCCTACTTCAGAATTTTCAATGGGACTACTATACTTGTGATACATCATTTTGAAGGGAATTCAATCCCAAATACATCGGTGTACTGAAATTGAGGATCGATCAAGTGTTGTTGAAGTTTTCATGAAAACTAAGTTTTATCCAGACATTTTAATTTTTCATCACCTCAAATGTTAGCGTCGTAAGAAAGGTTCACTGTGGGTACGCCACTGTATTGAAAAATAGTATGCTGTCAGAAATAATAGTTTCGAAGGTGAGACAGATGTTTTTATGAAAAAAAAATTGCCCTCATGTGTTTTTGTATACGCATATCTTTGTTTACGCCTTGGTAATTGATGTATTCGAGTCACTGCATTCAACAATTTGAAAACATTCGAAAATGGTTTATACGGTACAAGAGAGAATATCCATTGTAGCAGCGTATTTTGAAAATGGACGATGTGCTAGAGCTACGGCTCGAAGTTTCAATGAAAGTCCAGAAAACACCACATCATATCAGTACGTGCTTCAATTGATGAATAAGTTCTTGGAGTCGGGATCAGTGCTGAATAAAAAACATGAACGAGAGAAGCCTATGAGAAATGAAGGGGTCGCTGTTGCAGTTGTAGGACATGCAGTGATGGACAACATTCAATCGTTAAGACAACTTGAGACTATTTCTGGAGTTTCGAAAAGCAGCGTACATCGAATTCTGAAAGACGCAAAATTCCATCCTCATAAAATGCAGAATGTACAAGAATTAAATGAAGATGATCCTGACAGACGTACAGAGTTTTGTGAAATCATGAGTCAATTATTGATTGGTGATAATAATTACCTCTACAATGTGTGCTTTTCTGACGAATCTTCTTTTTATTTAAATGGACATGTGAACAGGCACAACTGCAGATACTGGAGTGACGTAAATCCCCATTGGTACAGGGAAACTCATTCACAAACTCTTGTAGGTCCATATTTTATTGATGGTAACCTCAACGGACAAACGTATCTTGAACTTCTTGATACAACTGTGAACCCCAGAATCACTCAGTTACTTGAAGACGATGATAGGTTACTTGACGGTCAGCTCACCTTTCAACAAGATGGAGCTCCTCCACATTTTGTTGCACCTGTACGTCAATTTTTAGATGACAATTTCACAGGGCGATGGATTGGAAGGCGAGGACCAATAGAATGGCCGGCTAGATCTCCTGATTTATCACCATTAGACTTGTTTTTATGGGGTCATTTGAAATCCAAAGTTTATATTACCCAGCCAATTTCTCTTGATGATCTACGCAGGAGAATTGTTGTGGAGTGTCGTGCAGTGACTCCAGAAATGTTGAGCAATGTGCGAAGAAATTTCGAAGATCGCTTATACTTCTGTATGGAACTGAATGGTTCACATTCTGAACCTTTCATACGATGATAACATGTTAGGTGATGAAAAATAAAAATATCTGGAAAAAATTAGTTTTCATGAAAACTTCAACAACACTTGATCGATCCTCAATTTCAGTACACCGATGTATTTGGGATTGAATTCCCTTCAAAATGATGGATCACAAGTATAGTAGTCCCATTGAAAATTCTGAAGTAGGGGGTGCTGGGGTTGAGGGGGTTGACAACACAATGATGGTGTATTTGGTGAAAGTGTTCCCCCTTGAAATACAAATCGACGGGTCTGAGCGATTTTCCATTTTTTTCATGAGTTCGGATATTAGCTGGGACACACTGTATAGAGATAGAGTACATTCTACATCGCAATACACTACTAGACAAGCCCTTAGTTTAATCTTACCACTTCCAAGGTCTTCACTAGTGAAAAATTCCTTTATATTTAACGGAAAGAAAATGTTCAACCACCTACCTAATGCAACAAAAATGATTATTGATAAAAGAAAATTCAAAACTTCCGTGAGAAATATTTTACTAGAAAGATTCTAAATATATTTAGATTTCACTTAGTCTTACATCACCCCTCTCTTCATATCAAATAAAAAAAAATAATGTTGGTTATTGAATCAGAATTACATCCTCTTAATTATACGAGGTCTGTTTTCCTTTGTTATAATACTAATATTTTGATTTCTAAACGATTGACTGTTGGATTGATGTTGCTTGTTGTGAATTTTGTGACTGTAATTACTTTTAGGTATATGTTATTATATGAATTTTATATTGTAAATTGTGACAATTTCATTGTATTTACAATGGTTATGAGTATGGAATTTTTTATATTTTATATTTCATATTTTTTTATTTATACAAATGGACCTATTTTTTTATCCTTGCTTTGTCAATAAGAACTTTTGTTCTTCAAATAATAAAGCGTATTTTGATTTGATTTGATTTGAAAGCAAAAAAATTGGTTTTATCGTAGGTAAAGAACCCTTTTTATGAAGAACAATTAAATTGGAATATTTTTTTTTCTGCACCAGACCGTGTATAATTTGTTTGAACTAGTGTAATCGTTGTGATCGAATATTTTTAAATACAATTATGATAGTGGCTTATAATTGAAGGTTGTTTGTTTTACTGGATTGATATTATTAGTACTAATAAGTATGATACCGAGTTCGATAAATACTTGGTAAAGACTACAAAAATAGTACTTTCCGTACATCCAATTAATGCAATTTGAACTGGAAAATTATCCTTCTTGCTGTATGTAACTGAAATATTGACGGTTTTTGAAAGAACCAAAACAGTTCAGAGACATTACAAATTAATTTTTGACATTATCTTGATCTTCGTTTTTCGACTGGATTTTTCACTGCACTTCATTACACAAACTTCATTTGTATGGCGTTAGGGGCGTGGCGCACACGTTCGAAATCTCACTCTCGAAGTTCGGTGTACCCCAAGGACCGTATTTGGGGCCGCCAATATTTATTATTTACTTTCATGTCACTTTTGTTCACACAAGTCTGCTGGTGGCATAATATCTGCAGATAATGGAACTATGTGGTTCTTATAGGAAAGTGTCCCTAAGTGTATGAAGGAATGTTGGCAATAATTGTTGAATTTTGAGGTTATGATCTCATAATTATCGTCAACTGAGAGAAAATAAGTGCTTGTATGAAATATTTCAAATTACGCTGATGTGAATCCAGTTTGATACTTTCAATGATTAAATACGAATAAAAGGTTTTTTAAAGTATTCAATAATTTCAAATATTATCTTTTTTTGAAGTTTGAGGAAGTTTTGAAAAATGAGAAATGAAAATTTTCGAAAAAAGGTTCAACTCGAAATTGTAGAGGGTTCGTAAAAAGCCTACCCAATCTCTCTTTGAATCGGAATCGATTTCAAATTTCAGTGAGCACATACGAACAAGACTGAATTTTACGAATACGAAAAGAAAAAATTTTAAATTTTTTTTTGGCGAGAAATAACAGCTCTCAACTTTGGATGAAGTTTTTAAATCAAGAACGGTTTGAGATAGAGCAATTCTGCGAACGTCAATCGATTCAGAATGATGAAATTAGTATAGTGTGTGAATTTCAAATTGGTCAGCGGCAAAAAAATTATTACTCGAAAAAAGTCTAAGTGGTATACCCCTAAAAATCATGGAAATTACAAAATTATCAGAATCACTGAATGTTACCACCATAGACTCAAAATGTCATGCTTATTCCGAAATTCTCTGGCACCATCAAGTTTTCAAAAAAAAATCGAAAAATCGCAAATTCCACATAGAAAACTTGTCCATGGTAAAAAAAGCACTGCTCATAGATATAATCGTTTTGCAGCTCTTTTATTTTTTTACATTCACAAGAAATTAAAATCGTATCACTATATTTGTTGGGAATGAAGATAAGTGAGGTTGCCATATTTATCAACCATTTCACCACTGGTAACAATTTTTGAAATTTTATTGCCTAAACTAATGAAAAAAAATCAATAATTTCAGTTATGCCTTTTATATTTGTTAATAGATTAGTAGTATGTTCATTTTATAATATTCAATTATACGTTTCGCGTTTCCAAAAAACATAATCTCTTGTTATAAAATATTTTCAATTTGTGAGTTAATTTTTTTTGTTTTATCAACGTGTATTTTTTTAAATAATCACCCATTCGGTTGCTAACTCTGTATACGAATTTTAGGCAGACCGATTCGTAAAATCGTAAAATTAATTCAAAAAGCACGTCCGAGTCCTGCGAATTCTTTCAGTTCCTTTGGTTTTCTGTCTACGTGGAGTTGATTATTCAAATATATGCTAACCAGGAAACGATACACGTGTTATTTAGCGAAAACTTTATCATATATAATATAACAGCTCGTAATTTATAGACGAGAACTCGTATTAAGTCATGTATGAAAAAGTTCAGACCGTGAGGGCGAAGGCCGATTGTGATAATTTTCTGTGAGACTTAAGTATGTGTAATAAAGTATTTTTTGATGATAAGAATTTTCTGAAAACATGTCATGTCATTTCTGCATATAATCAAGTGTACGATTGCCTGTCCAGGCTGTATCGATAACATTAAGGATAACATGTATGCGAAAGATAAGTAACATTTAGTTTTTTGTGTATGAATTATTTTCAGGCAGTAAAAAGGACCTCGCACATTTCTTATGGGAAATGTCTTTCCGTGAATTTGGCTGAATTTTTGGTATATCGTAGTTCTTGATGAGCTGATCAATAGTGTTCACAGCGACAAAGCTCAAAAATGGACAGTTTTCGAGATATGGGGCTTTGAAAATGGATTTTTTCCATTTTTTGTTGGGCTAGAACACGACTGAAAAATGCTCTTTCTCGGTTATATTAAAGGTTCGTTTTGGTTCTGAAAATTATCAGTCCTGGGACGTCAGGATCATGCGCAGTTGACGAGAAGTGTGCTCTTAAGGTTCATAGTCGCTCACTTTTTCTCAACTGCGCATAATCCTGACGTCCCAGGACTAATAATTTTCAGAACCAGAACAAAGCTTTAAAAGTCTTAATCCTTCGAAATAAATATAAACTCCGCCCTATTTAAATCATGACGAGGTGCGGTACAGTACCGGCCGTATTTAATGATTCCGTGCTCGTTCTTCAAAATTACAAACAGAGGTTCAAACTTGTCCATTTTCGATTTTCGTGGTAATCTGAAAGTTTGCACGTACATTTCAGATCATTATTATATATTGGATTCCAGTTATAGAATGTATCGAGAATTGAAAAAATATTCCAGAAATATGCAAAATCTGAGAATGTCTAGAAGATGAACCGTTCAAAATAATATAACTAGTTTGAAGAGCCGCCGGTCGAAACTATTTCGGATTTGACAGATAAACATTGTTTAGGAAAATAAATTGCGGAAGAGATGTGTGGTTATGGTCCGATTCGATTCAAAATTGGTATGTGGGGCTTTTCGGGGTCTGAGATAATGAATCTTTTGACAAAATTGATGAATTCAAGGTGGCGGAAAAGTTTTGCGATTGTGTCCGATTCGATGCAAATTCAGTGTTGAGAGTTGTTGGTGGACGAGTTCAAAATCACTGATTAGCAGTTTGTGGAGTCGAAGATAATAATTTTTCTTAAAAAATTTCGGAATTCAAGACGACGGGCAAACGGTTGCCAGATCGTCACTATCGTCACTATTGGTCACTATTTTGAAATCGTGTCACTTTTCTCACTATTTTCAAAATTTGGTCACTATTGTCACTATTTCAGAGCTTAGAATTGGTTAGAATAAGGTGCTCGTTAGAATACCTTGCACCATTAAAAATCTAAAACCAAGAGCACTTGCAATTACCAATCCAGAATACCATCAAAAGATTTAGACATTATAAAAAAATACTTTATACAAAATAATTACCAAACATCATTAGACAAAAATAATACTAAGCGAAAAACAAAACACTGAAAAAACAAGTAGAACAACAAAATCGACATATAACAAAATACCATATGTGAAAAATCTTTCGGAAAGACTTGCAGTGGTTATTAAAGATGAACATTCAAAAATAGCGTTTGAAAATAAAACACCATTGGAAGACATTTCTCTTCACACCAAAAAACAAAAACATCAAATATGGTTAACCAAATTGAGTGTGAGAATTGCCCTCAGGGCTATATAGGACATACTAAACCCTGTAACACATCACAAAAAAAGATTACAGTTTTAACTTTATGACACCCATCGTTTTTGATAAGCAACCCTTTTTATCTAAAAGACTACTATGTGAAATTATTCACATATTCAAACATAACAGTGTCAAAACCAGAAGGAATTGAAGGCTCAAACACAATATTTTTCAGTTTGAAGTTAATCATATATTCACGTCTTTGATGTTTTTATTTCCCCTTCTTTTTTGGTCCGTTTTATAAAATTTTCAGAAAAAAAACCATTTGTACTAGGCTCTCAGTATTCGTGTATGTGTTGATGTTTTAATTGTTCAAATAATCTTGAAAAGTCCGTTTTTGAAATTATTTCAAGCATTTTAAGTAGAGGAAAACAAAATTTTTGTCATTCCTCCCGAATATCCAAAATTTTATTCTCGTCGAATTTTAGTACATGGTGGCAAGTAAAACGAATTTTCAAAAAAAAAAATTTAATGGTTTGTCTCCCTTTTTTGTCGGACAAATGTTAATTATTGTGTTATTTTGAAACCAAAGATTTTAAATTTATTACTGTTATTATCAGAAACCTAACCTGCCATGAGCGACATGTTTCGGTTGTCGGACTGGAAAAAAGCCCCCTGAAAATTTGTCGGACAAGATATGGACTACGATTCTTAGGCCAATTTTAGTATGTTAAAATGAAAATTGAGACTGTTATTATCAGAAAACCATACCGTGCTAGAGCGACATGTTGGACATGTCGGACTCGACAATAGCCCCCGCCATTTTGTCGGACAAGTATATTTATCTCTTATTTATCACATTTTCTTGCAAATCGAATAAAAATTTAGAATATTATAATACAAAAAGGTAACCGCCGAGAACGACATGTTTACGTACCCGCAGTGCGGAAAAGCCCCCGTTCCGTATTCTGAAAATTTCACAGCGTGGTAGACTCGATATAAACAAGTGATCCTAACTACTTTTAAGACTGATATTATCAATTTGAGAAATGGTCGCTGGACTGGGAACTAATATTTATTTACGTAAAATTGTCAAGTTGTGTGCGAGTATCGATATAATTGAGATGCATTTTCCATTTTTCCTCCCTTTTTCGTAACTCTAATCATCGAGTGTAACCTTGAATAAAAAATCAAAATTAATTAGAACTTCATTTAATACATTCTTCCAGTATTATTGTTCTTCAATTCGATGAAGAGACAAAACCCATATTGTTCATAATAACAAAATACTAATACGTTTTTTCAATCTCTATTATTACCCATGACACAGTTATGGAGGACTGCCTCCTTTTTTTTTTTCGCCACTGAATTTGCATCGATTAACCTTTCTCAGCATTTTTGCATATCATTGTGCTTTCGGTTTTTTTTTGCTTCTTTCAGTTTACTGGAACATTATGTTGTGATTAATTTGTTTATATTGAGTGTGTCTACAGGGTGTACAGTTTGATAGTTGTTATTTAGAATATTTTGAAGTCGAGAAATGCATTTTTCGGAAACTAATATAGCATATGGACAAACTTTCCCCCTCTGCCCTGTAAACGTCCTGTTTGAAAAAATAAATGGCAACTCGCTATTTTGATACGTCCTTAGAAATCTCTTTTATAGCAATGGTTCTTATATGCTTTTCCCCCCAAGAAGGATAGAGCAGATAGTATGATTTTTTTCATGATACAATGTAAACTTAGGAATCGAAAACTAGTTCGTGAAATTGACTTCTCTGTCTAGCAATAATTTTACATTTAGTAAATTCCTCTCGAAATATATTCATAGACTAATGCAAGAATGTCCATTCATCCAAGCTAGGAATTCATAAAACAACTTTCATCGATGATCAAGGTCTATGTCGATGTCGTGGTCTTTCTCAACGTGCAATCTCTCTTTGTTTTCTTTTCAGCCTTTGGTCATTCTAGCTCACTTGATAAATGAATGCTTCTCTCAAAAGGGCACTTTTCTGCCATATCAAAGACAAAACCAATATCAAAAAAGGGGATAAATCATTGATATCTAACTATCAACTAATTACTCCATCAAGTAGTGCGAAGTTGATGAAGAAAATTATGAAGAAAAGGATGGTTAACTCTATTGATGAATTTTAACTAATTTCTGATGGTCAATTTGGCTTTGAATAATTGAAAATAGCAATTTTTTCTGAATATTGTTTGTTTTTTAATAAAACTGGTTTTCACTGTTCCTTTTGCTGTTGCAATGGTCCATATCTCACAACTTCGTTGAATTTTCTTATAACTTTTCAAATTTTATTATGACCAGATACAAGTTTTATGGAAAAATAGAGGAGGCAATATGAATAACACAGTATATTATGTAAATTCCTAATTTTGAAAAGACAAAATTTGCAAACAATTATTTACGCTACATAATATTTTTTGGTCATTATTATGATATGAAATATTATATTTGCTCATTATTATTCCTTTGGCTTCCACTTACAGTTTTATCAGTTTGTTTTTCATTCACCAAGAAGGATTATAATAATAACTTTATTTCTTTTCTAGCCAGACAGTAAACGCTCATCGAAATATCTTCACTAGTTTATTGAATTTTCTCATCATTTCCAATCCTTTCGATTGTCAATAACTTGTCAATCGATTTTATATTATAGTAAGTGAAGTGACTGACCAAGAAGAACTCTCTCAGAGAAGTTTTCAATTAACATCCACCTATCAAGTCTCGACATCTAACAGTAGTTTGTGTAACTACAACGATAAGCGCGTAACTGAAGATTTCTGTACCGAGTACGTCGCTTCTTCGTATTGAAGAGTAGGCTAGTTCAGCTATTTGTCACTAGAGGACGATAAATTGTTCCTTTATTTTATACACCTATTATCGTGTTATATTTAATTTTGGCTGAGAAAATACAAAAGTAGATGGTATAACATGAATATAAAAATACATTACGTTACAATGCATACAAAAAAAATATTCAGAAGTGAATGGCAAAAAACGTTACACATTTTAAAATTATTGACTGTACAAATAAAATTCAAAAGTAGCAACACCTAAGTTGAATCAGAAATAGAAGAGCGTCTATCTACCTCACAAGTTGATTCATTTAGGGTTTATCAAAAAGTCTGCACCCTGTATAATCACTAGGATCTTGATCTCTCATGAAAAGATTCAATGAAATTGAGCCGATTCATCTCGTAACTATGCTGCAAGTTGGAAAGTCGTGATTTCTGTATTGGTGTCTAATTATTATATAAATATCGATCTTTTTTCAAACCATTGTCTACAGTGACTAACTGTATTCGTTAGGTTACGTTCGCTATGAATTACTACAATCATAGTAGCCCAAACATTTTTCAAATTGAGACTGAAGGAACTAGTCGATGGAGACGAAATCTGGTGAATATGGTAGATGTGGAAGCAATGCGCATTTCAATCTATGAAATTGTGTTATAGCGATGCCAAAAGTGTGAATCGTTGAATTGATCCAATAAATACATAAAGATTGTCGACACTACTTGACCATTGAATTAATAATAATCTGAAATGGATCACATGACCCAATCTTCCAATGATAGGTATTCGTGTGGCAAGTATCTGACAGAAAACAATTACTGCCCCCTACGCTTATTGAATTATATCTGTTCGATACCGAGCAAATTTTTTACAAGAACTCCTTTTCAACGCTCCTTAAATATAATAGCAGAAATTATTTTTCGATTTAAATGTGGAAACATCGTTGCACCTGTTTCGTGGTCATTGACAATCATCGACAAATTTGAATTGTCGTCAAATTTTGTCAATTTATCATCGATTTATATTTGTGGTATGATTCAGAATCAGCAAGATAGAAAAGCAAATGAAAACTTTCGAAAATTCAATAGTGCGAGAGAATTT
The DNA here is from genome assembly GCA_958502065.1 of Chrysolina americana. NCBI lineage: Eukaryota > Metazoa > Arthropoda > Insecta > Coleoptera > Chrysomelidae > Chrysolina > Chrysolina americana. The sequence continues at coordinate 100,859,011 of OY293412.1, read as the reverse complement.
TTGACGTCTTATTCCTTTTTTACGGTTAACCTTGAATCTCATATATTTTCAGAAAGAATCAGCATATTGATAATTTTTCGTAAATTCAATTGGATCTGATCATTTTGCATTTTTCATAATTTTGGATTTTTTGTGTAATTTTTTTTGTCGATCTACTTGAAATACACAGAATTCACCGATTTCTTCAATTCGAATCGATTGGCGTTAGCAGAAATTCTCTACAATTGCAGCGAGACTGCAAGAAGTATGTGGGTCAAACTTTACGGGCTTTAAAAGTACGGTTCAAGGAGCACATTGCTCATATCCGTTTCTGGAGACCAACGATTTGATGACACAAGCTTGAAATTAATTAGATAGGTTCAATAGACTTTTCGATGCATTCGAGAATCTAGAAATTGAAACATGTAAAAATGGTATGAACGTGGATGAGGGCCCAATTCCATACAGTCCCTTGTTCGAGTTCATGGTACAGTAAAGAAATGATTCATTAAAATTTTTCAAGATTATTTTCATTCATTAGTCATTGATATTCAAGAATGTTGTCATTGAATCCAAAACAAAAGGTAGATGCCCTTAGATGCATGGTATAAATAAGATTACGATAGTATTAGTAGTTAGCACGATTTTTTGAGCTCCTGAGGATGCTAACTTCGTTGGCGAAACGCGCGTCGAGTGGTATTATCTATCGTTGTTTTGGTGTTTGGGGTTTTAAAAGCACATTTTGTATATTTGGTGAATTAATATCATTATTATATTACGCCCTCATAAATACCCCCTCGCTGCTATGCAGCTACGAATTTAACCCAATTTTTTTTTTTTTTCTATTCACACCTGTTTTTAATTACCATTCAAACTGCGTTTTTGCCATGAAGATCGACAATAGAAGCGACTTCGTCCAGGAAACAACGGAAACTCGGCAACGCCGCCTTACTATCACGTAGGTATCCTGGTAGGAGGTCCGCGAGCTCTCGTGAATGAATGAACTGGCCTGCTGGCGGGGCTCCGACAAGGGGGTCAGGAATTCGAGTGTGCGCCCCGGGCGCCGAACATTCCTCCGCGCAAGACGTCTGACCTCACACCCCGCCGCCCCCTTTCGCCGTCTCTCTCTCTCTCGCACTCTCCGCGAGCCGCACCACCGCGATATTCCTTTGGCGGTGTTGCCAAAGCTACCGCATTCGAAGTAGATCTAGTTGCGATACGTCTTCGTACTCCAGGTGGGGTTTTCTGTGCATTTTCCATCTGTACAGCTCAATTAGTGTGAATATTTTTTGACAGTTCTAACAGCCGTTCGAATTGTGTCATTTTGTGTCATATGAAACAATTTATTGACCTCCATCAGATATTCCAAAGAACACGTCAATTTGTGTTTCTAAGGGGTCCAATTTTGATATGAAATTCATACCCGAAACTTCATCCCCTTGCGGTCAGCAGCCACCCCCATATTTTCTTCAATGGCATGTGGGGTCGATTGATTAATCATTTGAAAGGTCTCCTGTCCCTCTATCACCTCTGTATTTTTTTAAAAATTGATTCATTCGTAATCGAAAAATTCGATGTTGAACGTTTTATTTAATCAACAACAACCATATTTTATGGGAACAAAATCAACAGATAAATTGCTCAAAATAACTTCCATTCCACCTAATTCCATACAATAATGTAGCCGACTCTCGAAACCTTCCTTACATCATTGAAGATGACCGGGGTCAGCAATTAGCATTCCTGAACAATTCTCTGTCGCAGTTCTTCTGTGAGATCAGGTGATCTAGCTGGCCACTCCACTGGACCCCTTCTGCCGATCCAACGCGATGGAACGCCCTGTATGATCCCGTAGTTCCTGAACCGCGGTTCCAGTCCTCGGGGCTCTCCATGATCCGCAGCAACTGCTCAATCAGGTTGCTCCTGATGGCTTCGCTCTCTTATGACAAAACGGTACCGTCTTCCCTGTCACTTTGAATGACTGATGCATATCCCCCTTTACGCGCTGGCTGTCAGAGATCATTCGAGGAGGGTTTTGGGTCCCCGCGCCCTGACCCGCAGCTGCTGACTCTTTTCTCACGAGAGGTGAGACTTTCGTCATCTGGCTTTTGGGTCGAGACCTCTTTTGGCATGTCGATGTGGAGAAGTCTCTTTCTCCCTCTTTTTCGGATCCTCGTGACAATTTCAAGAACTTGGAGTTTCAATTAGGGGATCCTCATTAGGTTCTAAGACCCTCAACGCTCTAGGCTTCACAATTAGGGCCTTGCAAGAACCTCTTTCTGCCTCTGGTATTGTCTCACTCCAGGTCTCTTCTTTTTTTTTTTTGACCAAGTTTCCGGTCTGCGACGCTGGACTTCCTGGCCTCACCAGCGTCTATAAGGGGTGGGGTACTGGGGGACAGTACCACTCCCTTCAAGTGTATTTCCTTACGTAAAGAAAGCCGTTGTACTAGCCAACACCAATTCATAAAGAATTCCGGTACTGACTACTCCCCTAGGAGGTAATGTCGGACTTTGTTTTTGAAGTGGCCTCAGATGGTCTGGTAAGATTTCATTGACATTTTCTCCCATTTCCATTAATAAGCTAGGAGAGTTTATTTTTATGTTTGGCAAATGGAAAGAAGAACATAGATTTTCCAGTAATTTGTGGAGTAAATAATTGAAGCAGTTGCACAGCCAGGGGCGGCTTTGGGGCTGATCTACGTTGAGGCTGATTCAGTTACATGCGTGCCTACCCTGCATTCCTCTTTTATTACATTGTTCAGCCATAGCAAACTGAAATTCTGGCTATGTCACTAGATTGAAAGATTGAAGCGTCGCCGTCGTTAATTTCTTAGTTCTGCTAAATGTCTTTGAACATTGATATAGATTTGATCGAGTACATCTAAGCTTCATAGTGACAGTTCTACTCCAATAATACTCTCTGACTATTTTTCAAGTGATCGTGGCAACACCATCTTCCGTCGCTTTCTCTCTTTATATCGCTGTCTCTTTCGAGCGCTAGGCATTCGGTTGTGTTTGTCGTTGTCCGTTTACAGCTGTTTTGCTTGCTGTTTTCTTGCGAGGAATCTTCGGTTCAATGAAGGGTGCATGCCCTTTTCGCTAGCGGTAGGCCAAGGGAAGACGAGAGGTGGAATAGGAACTCGTGTTATTTGAAAAATTTGATGATGATAATGCTAATGATGATGATAATGCTTCTGGAACTAACGAGAATTATTCAGTAGCCTATCGACCGATTCATCAGTGTATTTTGTGGCTTCACAGTCATTTGCTATTTGGTCTTCGGCTGTAGATTTTTTTATGATTGGTTTTTTCCTCTTGAAGATAAATTACCATCTGTGGTTGATTAAATTACACAATGTGTAATTTGGTTTGCTATCCTCATCTACGTATTTCGTCATTGATGGTTGGTTTTTTCTGATGAATCGTAATGATCATCTATGTACAAAAATCATCAGATTTACGTAAAATTAGCACTACATACCCAAAATATCATGCTGATCTCGAAAATACTTGATTTTCATTCATAATTTTTCGAAAAAGAGCAAATTCCCTCCAAACGTATTTTGACGAGCTGATTTCGAGTAACATCCCGAAAATTAGGATTGATTGACAAAGGATCACGAAATGAGCGCAATATTTTCGTCTAAATCGCAAAAATTGTCGTTATTGGATTAATCGTTTGTCAAATTCAATTTTTCTCGTCGAGGTACGCATGAGAGAAATTTGCGATTTTTGGATAGATCAAAAATATTGATTGTCGAGAAAAAGTTCCTTTTAAAATTGCCGAGGTTTCGTTACAAGCCTACCAAATATTTATTTGACTCGGAATCGATTTCAAATTCGATGAGCTTATTCAAAAAAGATTGAATTTTACGAATACGAAAAGAAGAAAATTAAAAAAATTCTGGCGGGAAATAACAACTCTCAACTTCAGATGAACTTTTCAAATCCAGAACGGTTTGAGATAGAGCAATTCTGCGAACGCCAATCGATTCAGAATGGCAGAATTAGTATAGTCTGTGAATTTCAAGTCGATCGGTGGCAAAAAAATTATTACTCAAAAAAAGTCTAAGGGGTGTACCCCTAAAAATCATGAAAAGTACAAAATCACTAGAATCACTTGAAATTACCACCATATACTCAAAATTCCATGCTGATTCTGAAAATGTATGATTTGGATATGCTTAGATACAAGGTGTGGCATAAAATAGCGATAAAACGTCAAAAATTCCCTCACACCCTCAATTTCTTGAAAATGTTTATTTTTCATTTTTCGAAAAATTCAAGAGTAATCCCAAACAAATCTTGTCGAGCTGATTTCGAATATATCATCGAAAATTAAATCGAACGCCAATCGATTCAGAATGGCAAAATTAGTATAGTGTGTGAATTTATAATAATAATAATAATAATAAATAATTTTTATTGTGCACGTTAAATTACACAATAGGAATCCGATATTGATATTGATATTGAAAAAAGTCCAAGGGGAATAAATACCCCCAAAAATCATGAAAAGTACAGAATCCTCAGAATCACTTGAAGTTACCAACAAATACTCAAAATTTCATGCTGATTCTGGAAATGTATGAGTTGGATATGCCACAAACAAGCGATGAAACATCAAAAATTCCCTCTCACCATTTATTTTTCAAAAATGTTTATTTTTGATTTTTCAAAAAAAAAAAGCCATCTATATATCATCAAAAATGAAATTAGATGAAGGATTGAGCGAGAACTAAATATTATTTGGATGAAATCGCAAAAATTATAGTCATTTCGTTAATTCTCTGTGGAATTCAAGTTTTGATACCAAATTCGAAATCAGCTTGTCGAGATACGGTAAGCGATTTTTCAAAAAATGTGAAATAAAAATTTAATGAAAAAAGGTTCACTTTGAAAAAATTACACGGCGTGTGCTGAAAATAAACAGGACATAAACCAACAAGAGCTACTAAAAAACACTGCATTCTGCAGCTAAAAAAATTGGTGGTGTTCAGTATGTATAGTGGCACTGAGCAAAAATAAAAATTGCTTCGAACTTTTCCACACTGCCTATCTTGTTCCTAGTGGGCGATGGTACACTACAGTGTGTCCCAGCTAAAACTTGTCACCCCCCTAATATCCGAACTCATGAAAAAAATGGAAAATCGCTCAGACCCGTCGATTTTTATTTCAAGGGGGAACACTTTCACCAAATACACCATCATTGTGTTGTCAACCCCCTCAACCCCAGCACCCCCTACTTCAGAATTTTCAATGGGACTACTATACTTGTGATCCATCATTTTGAAGGGAATTCAATCCCAAATATATCGGTGTACTGAAATTGAGGATCGATCAAGTGTTGTTGAAGTTTTAATGAAAACTAAGTTTTATCCGGATATTTTAATTTTTCATCACCTCAAATGTTAGCGTCGGTTCACTGTGGGTACGCCACTGTATTGAAAAATAATATGCTGTCAGAAATAATAGTTTCGAAGGTGAGACGGACGTTTTTATGAAAAAAAAATTGCCCTCATGTGTTTTTGTATAGGCATATCTTTGTTTACGCCTTGGTAATTGATGTATTCGAGTCACTGCATTCAACAATTTGAAAACATTCGAAAATGGTTTATACTGTACAAGAGAGAATATCCATTGTAGCTGCGTATTTTGAAAATGGACGATGTGCTAGAGCTACGGCTCGAAGTTTCAATGAAAGTCATCCAGAAAACACCACATCATATCAGTACGTTCTTCAATTGATGAATAAGTTCTTGGAGTCGGGATCAGTGCTGAATAAAAAACATGAACGAGAGAAGCCTATGAGAAATGAAGGGGTCGCTGTTGCAGTTGTAGGACATGCAGTGATGGACAACATTCAATCGTTAAGACAACTTGAGACTATTTCTGGAGTTTCGAAAAGCATCGTACATCGAATTCTGAAAGACGCAAAATTCCATCCTTATAAAATGCAGAATGTACAAGAATTAAATGAAGATGATCCTGACAGACGTACAGAGTTTTGTGAAATCATGAGTCAATTATTGATTGGTGATAATAATTACCTCTACAATGTGTGCTTTTCTGACGAATCTTCTTTTTATTTAAATGGACATGTGAACAGGCACAACTGCAAATACTGGAGTGACGTAAATCCCCATTGGTACAGGGAAACTCATTCACAAACTCCCCAGAAACTGAATGTTTGGGCTGGTATTCTGGGAGACCATATTGTAAGTCCATATTTTATTGATGGTAACCTCAACGGACAAACGTATCTTGAACTTCTTGATACAACTGTGAACCCCAGAATCACTCAGTTACTTGAAGACGATGATAGGTTACTTGACGGTCAGCTCACCTTTCAACAAGATGGAGCTCCTCCACATTTTGTTGCACCTGTACGTCAATTTATGACAATTTCACAGGGCGATGGATTGGAAGGCGAGGACCAATAGAATGGCCGGCTAGATCTCCTGATTTATCACCATTAGACTTGTTTTTATGGGGTCATTTGAAATCCAAAGTTTATATTACCCAGCCAACTTCTCTTGATGATCTACGCAGGAGAATTGTTGTGGAGTGTCGTGCAGTGACTCCAGAAATGTTGAGCAATGTGCGAAGAAATTTCGAAGATCGCTTATACTTCTGTATGGAACTGAATGGTTCACATTTTGAACCTTTCATACGATGATAACATGTTAGGTGATGAAAAATAAAAATATCTGGAAAAAATTAGTTTTCATGAAAACTTCAACAACACTTGATCGATCCTCAATTTCAGTACACCGATGTATTTGGGATTGAATTCCCTTCAAAATGATGTATCACAAGTATAGTAGTCCCATTGAAAATTCTGAAGTAGGGGGTGCTGGGGTTGAGGGGGTTGACAACACAATGATGGTGTATTTGGTGAAAGTGTTCCCCCTTGAAATACAAATCGACGGGTCTGAGCGATTTTCCATTTTTTTCATGAGTTCGGATATTAGGGGGGTGACAAGTTTTAGCTGGGACACACTGTATATGCACCACCTGTTTTTTTTATCATGAAGAGGGGCGACACTACTTGACCGTTAAACTTATAGGGAAAATTTTGTGGAAGATTTGGATTACGTAATCCATCATGTTTCCCAATCCCGGCCATTTTCTTTGAAATACAAATGAATGGGCTAGAACCGATCACAAACGATTGTTTGCTTTTGTGTCTGGAGGTGATATTTGAAAAGGTCTGATCCTTGAATGTTTGAATTATATTTTGAGTTTGATTGTTCATCGAATGTCTACGTAAAATGTTTCGATATACCGGAATGCGAGTATGTGTGTACACAATCTCGCAGGAAAGAAAATGTGTATATTCGTCCATCGCATCGGTTCGATCTGGGCAGCGCAGCAGCGTCTCACTCTCTCTTCGGCCAACCAGTTTTTTCTCGGTTGGTAGCAATGTTGGAGGTCCTTTCTCGCTCCCACGAATACGACTGGTATGCATATATCTATATTTATTACGTGATTTTTTAATTGCCCTCCTCTTTGTCTGTGTCGAAGGATGAATGTTGTCGCCGTCTTCGTCAGGAGCCCCGCAGTCTAGTGAGATATCCTGACATGTCGGACGACCTGAATACCGACCAGAGACGGCGGGGCCACGAGGGGGGGCGTGGCATTCGATTTTTTTGTGTGAAATTAGCGCTACAGTTGAGCAGCACGGCAGTGCAGTTGCAATCGGCAGTTGCAGATCACGTGATGTGTCACAGGGACCACTAGATACTTCTCATATAAGTTTATTGAAAATTATCGACCTGTAACAGTTCCCAAAGTATTACGTAAAATAATCGAAAGCTCCGATTGTGTGAAAATGCGTTTCTAGATCAATAAGTTTTTTTGTTCTTTTTTTCGGTGTGTCTATGACTCACTTGATGAAGAAAGTATGTCGGTGCACTTTTCTTCAACTTATCGAAAAAATTCGACAATACTGACCCTTATATTATACAGGGTGTTCCAAGTTAAGTCGGCACCATTACCAACTCCGTTATTATTGGTACTACGAATTCAGTTAAATAGGCAAACTAGTAGCATTTTTAATGGCCTTCTCGATGCCGAAAACAAACAAAAAATTGACAGTCGCATTTTCAGAATATTTCATAAAATGATATTTCTTTCAATGGAACACCCTATATTTTTTCATGCATTTCGATTCGTAATAACATTCTCAACAACAAAGCTCATATCACCTTTCTTCCTAAAGTGGAAGATGAGCGACTTATGTGGAAATATTTTTTTCTTTCACTACAAAAAATGTCTTTGTTTTCGCGAATGAAACCTCATGATTGTCCAAACACCCAATTTTGGTACTTATACGAATGGCAATATTTTGTTACTAATAGCAAAATAAGACAGTAAAAAAATTGCGCTGGGATGTGAACTCGTGAAACCCGTGATCATCATGTTGCACCACTCAATTGACACCACTGAGCTATTTGGTATTAATGTACAAAACGATAATGTCCATCTTAAAGCCATTCCGCTAGCCGCATTTATTTTGTGAATCAAAATATGTCTGCTGTAATGATAACGTTGAAGCCGTTTTTGTACAGAACAGAAAATAATGAATGTGGTTGGAAAAAATGTGTTTGATTCGATAAAACATAATTTTTATGAGCAATCAAGTTGCCTTGAAACTTTGTTGAAATACTATTTGTCAAACATTCTCAAGTATATCATGACAATGTCATATATTATTGTAACTGTTTTCCCATCAAGAAAAATGTGATATGTTAGAATCCTACTTGGTTTGCCAGAAAAATTGCGTAAGAGCACTCCAACGTTACAGCAATTCGTTCCCCGATCGTGAATTACCTAATCGGCGTTTTTTTGCTGTGCTTCATCGTCGATTCAGGAACAATGAAAAAGTTTTTGAGAAGAGGAGAACTAAAAAACGTTTTGTAATATCTGAAGATACAGAAATTGACGTTTTATCCTAATTTGAAGTAAGTAATTCCATCAGAGATTTATCTAGAGAAATAGCTGTTCCACTGTCTGGTATTCAACGAATTCTGAAGAAACATAAGATTTCTCCTTATAAGTTAAGACCAGTGCAAACACTAGAACCTGGTGATCCTGAGAGACGATTGGGGTTTTGTCGGCGGTTTATGAATAAATGCAGACAAGATCCAAACTTCTGTAGAAATATTTTTCATCGTCATCATCAAAAGATTTTATAGGTCGAAGTGCTTGTAAGGATGCACATCCTGTATGACCTCCTTACAATCTACAATCTACATAGTTTTGTATGCAGATGCTACAACCATCGCAACGAATGCCGATAATCTAGAGTCTTGTATTAACAAATTGGTGTTATAGAAATTCAATGGTGGTGAATGTGAAGAAAATTGTTCTGTTGCAGAATTTGCTGACAATGCTTCAGTTAGAATGAACATGTTTGGACTGAAAAATAAAGAAAGAAAACCAGGCTGTAACTTGAAACGATGATAGATATCGATATGCGGGTTTCATCATTAAATTTGTAATACAATTTGACCCTCAGACAAAGCCATCAGTTTTCATCTATCTAGTTTGTGTCCAATTTGGCCCACTCTATACGTCACGTTTTTCACGAAATGTCTTTCATTTGTAGTTTCTCTTTTGCTGTTTTGTTTTGTCACGTCTTCGAATTCGCAATTAATTTGTTAACTATTGAAATACTATTTATTTTTTGATAATTCCTCTCTCCTCCACTGTCCTTGTTTGCAGAACGACGACTACTCACACACACACACGTGTGTAAAAAGTAGCTTTCCAAATAACATTTCGATAACGTCTGTTTATTTTCTAACATAAATATGTTAAAGTTTCCGTTATGTTTTCGACCGTCCCTTTCGAATTATGAATGAACTCTCTCGCCACATTATCGTTCGAATTTATAAGTCAACGGTATTATAAATTACGTCGTCTTTATTGATGATGTTCGTTGTTGTTTTTTTCCTCTTCGGTTTCGACAACGACGACGACGGGAGAAATTGTTTCGGAATTTCGGCTAAAGAATTCCGAAGGCTGCCATGTTTTCGGGCAAGGTTGATGCGCGAGAATTTGGGTTAATTTCTCCGGTGTTTGGGAGTTTGTTTGGCAGTTTCTCATTACTAGAGAGAACAAGATGATTCGCCGATTATTTTATTCTTGAACCCATAGATGGCGCTGGATATCTACTTCGGTATTTATCTGAAAGATTCCCAATCCCAACAAGAGCTGAAGGGATTTTTTTCGATTTAGTTGGGTTGAACTAGCCTTCGCTTATGATTGGCCAGAACCATGAAACGTTATCGATAATAATAATTAAGGGCCCTATAAATCCCTTGATGCATAAATAATTATAATTAGTTTGCAGTTGCTTTTGTATCAAAGCTTGTAAGGGTATTTTACGAGTCCGGATTCAGGTCCAGTTCAGACCTAGAAATAAACGATAAACGCCAAGGTGCATGCACAGTTTTTTGTACTACTAGGAAAAAATAAAGTTTTTAATAAAATCAATGTAAGTATACTTAAAAATCAGTCGATTGAATTCATTAATTGGTATGAGTTTCATTTAAGACAGTTGTAATTTTTGTTAGTCAAGATTCAAAGACTTATGCTCCCCTACAGATACACAGCGAAACAGCCATTCTGGCCTACTTTTTTTACCGATCCGAGAGCTAAAAGAGTTCTGCGAGTTTATAGGTAATCCATGCTTTAAACGATCGTGTAAGTCAACCAAGTTTTCTTTTGCTTTACAAGTAATTACTGAACACACTCCTTTTGTTCCAAAGACTCACAAAAAGCTACTTTTTTCTCCTAGGCCATTCATAGCTTATACAGTTACAGTATTACTTAGGTTTATCTTGTATTGGGTCATCACATTCAGTTTGATAATTTTTCTTCCTTTCTTGTCCCTCCACTGATGAAAATCTATGCGGTTCAGGTCAGGTGATCGGTCTGGCCGTTATATTTTTCCTCCTCCATTTTCCGAGATGACTTTTTTTTTCAAATTTTCACTCACTGAGCTGTTGAAATGTGCTGGGCAACTAGTATGTTGCAGCCTCATCTACGTTCCTACATACAAAGGGAAGTTTTTCATATGCATGGGGAAGAAATCCGAGAGGAATTGTGATCCAGGAGAATGATAACTTTGGAGAATGAAAATGAAGATGATAAGTTGTTTTTCTTGCTCATTATTCATAAGAAATTATCGTTTTCTTATTTAAAAGTCAACCTTTTTCATGACGATGCCGAGTTGAAGGAATTTATGGAATATATATTATAATGCCGTTCTATATTACCGATCAGCACGCAAGGTCGCCAGAAATGGCTGGGGGATATCGTTTACCCCACTGTAATCATTTTAAAATTCGATGTTTTATATTTTCTGGAATGTTCTCCTCGGAGCAAAAATCTCTCGCAATATAATCACAGCGAGGATAGATGGTTATTACCTTGAATATTTTCACTTATCTTGGAGCGGAATGAAAGTCGTCAATTTAAGATTGGATGATCAGAGAGATCATATCAAGCAATGTTGTTTTGAGAATTGTCTGATTATTTATATTATTATCGCTTGGATTTAACTGATGAACATTCTCAAGGTCCAATAATATTTTTGATAGATATACAGTGTGTGCGATTCGAAACCGTATTATACTGTTTTTTTTGGAACCCATGAACCCATGGATTTTGAAAATATAGTAGGTCCAGTGTTATTTGAACAAACACTAGATTGTGAAGGATTTTATAATTTTTTGACTACAAATTTCTCGGATTTCATGGAAGTACCAAGCATTGAAGATCGCAGAAATGTTATATTCCAGCTAGACGGTGCTTCCATTCATAATGGAATTGCTGTATGGAAATGGCTTGATGAAACATTTAATGGAAGATGAATTGGGAGAAACAGTTCTTGTATTTGTTGGCCCCCTCGATCCCCAGACCTGACTCCATTAGAGTTTTTTAAGTGGAGATATTTGAAAGAAAGTGTTTATGAAAACAGACCACTAAACTTGACCGAATTAAAGGAGAAGATGAGGCAAAAAAGTGTGGTGAAATAACACCAGACCAATTGAAGAAGATCAACCACAGTTTGAGACGGTGTTATTAAAAATAAGTCTTCAGAATAAGAATAATTCATATCGTTCAACGTCATTGAATAGAGCTCGTCAAAAACTATAATTTGAAATTTTCATTTTTCAAAATCTGCCATGGGTTTCAAAATAACAAGGCGTTGTGGTTTCAAATCGCAACCACTGTATATTATTCTATTTATTTATTCAAATACAACAAGAGCAGAGGCAGAGCCTATTGTGCCCAGCAAAATATAATTCTATGAGTTCACAAATGTAATAATTTTCATAATATGAAATTAAGAAAGAAAAATGATAATAATCAAATTACATCACATGTAATGGTAGGAAAGAGTCATAACGGCTCTTGAAACTGTTTGTACTAGGGGCTGTCAATTTTCAATTTTCCTTGTGAAATTTCTCTGCAGTGCCACAATTTATCATGGCAATTCTTCTCCAGTAAATGGTCTAGTTTCATAATCATTCTGTTTGATATTTCAACAAAAGTAGAAGTCCAGAGTGTTGAGATCAGGCGAACGCGGCGGCCAGTGAATTATCGGCCCATTTTTCTTTGCTGAAACGGTTCTGAATCTTTTGAATAACCTATTATGGGACCTTCTCGAAGAAATCCCCAAAAATGTTCGTACAGCTATCATTTTTCAATTGAATGGTGCTTCCATCCATAATGCGGGTAATGTACGAAGATGGTTTGCCGCCGCGTTCGCCTGATCTCACCCCTCTGGATTTTTACTTTCGGGAAAATATCAAACAGAAGGTTTATAAAAGTAGGCCAAGGACTAAAGAAGAGTTGAGACGAAGAATTGTGGCAGTTTACAGAGAAATACCACCAGGAAAACTGCGAAGAGTTGGACAGAACTTGCGCAGAAGGTACGAAAAATGTATAGAAAAAGAAGGGGGATATATAGAACATACAAAGATTCAGAATTGTTGGTGTCTTAGTTTTTCATCTGTTAGATACATATTCCATTTCTTCATGTATGTTTTTAAAATTTGTTGGTATTTAAAAATTAATAATTTGTGTGGAAATAATGTGTTTTTATTAACAATCAGTAAACAGATCATCTGAGTCCGGCCCCTTGCCTCAATTCATCCCAATTTGTATAAAAAATTTTATACAGAGTGACTTGAAAGATTTCCTTTTTCGAATATTGTAACAGGTATAGAAAACACCCCGTAAAAGATAACATGTTGAAATTTTGCATGGAGCTATTCGAGATTGGTCCAAATCGAATGCCCCAACAAAAATCTTGCCAAAAAAATGTCTAATACTTTTTCTCGATTTCTGACGTGCATTCTGTGAGCGTAGTAGGTCGTGAAAAGGTGATTTATGAAACTTTTTTACCTGAGAAGATAAAGCATATCAAGAAGTTCACATTGGAATGAAAAAAAAATCTGAAATCCACAGAAATACAGGGGTGGGGCTTAGTGAAATGCAACACACTGTATATGGCAGTGAGAGGCTAACCGCCATTGAGACGTAATGAAAATCTTTTCATTTATAAACTATCGAAAAGCAATACTCGTCCTCGGCATCGTAATGTAAATAAATCTCCGCGTCGGTTATTTTTCTGGGCGATCCGAACAAAATAAACACAAGACCGCGATGCCGACGACCTTAACCAACCTCCCGATGACGCCGCGTTCATTGATAAAGAGACCGGAAACGAGAGCGAGTTTCAATCGACGTTTTTATTATTTGTTTATTGATTAACCGCCAGCGGAAGTGATAATCGACTCGCTTGCTTGGTATGTGTCCACGCGATATTTTGACTGCCGATCAGGAAGTGCGAGTGGAAAAGGAGCGTAGTGTGCGAATTTTCACGGCCACGTTTGATGTCTGATGCCTCGTGTCATCCGAGAGTCGTAGTCGCAGAAGAAAAACAGCGATATGGAGAACAACAAATTGGATATGAGACACAACGAAGAGGAAGAGAGAAGAGGAAGGGCCCATGAGCACTTGGATCCAAGCAATCCCTTGGGCTGTAATAAAACATGCAGCTCCACTGTGGTGATTCTGATGAGGCGATTAGTCCGGTGGAAAAGATGGATTAAATAAATTGTTAAAATTGATATATCCGTCAACCGGCTGTTCCCCTACTAGACCAGGAGCTAGTGACAGATGATGTTCTCCCTTTTTACACTGCATGCCTTTTTAAGGCTTGATAATCAACCCTAAATTCTAAAAAATAGACGGGTTCCTGTCCGCCGCACGTGTGCACTTCATAAGGAAACGCGCTATTCTTTTTGTGGAGATTATTAGTGTTTTTTCGCGATATTACGCTGCCTGCCGTTGTAATATTCGGAAGTTCAAACAAAGTGAAACGCTACTAATTGATGGCATGCAATTCTCAGCGGCCGAAAGTGCTCAAAGGGTTACGATGACTGAAAAATATTAAAGGAAACTTCCGTGTTCCCAAATTGCATGCCGATGTGAATGATTGAAGTTTTAGTAACGAAAACACATTGGAAAAATTGGCACGCGCTTCTCGTCTAACCAATGGTGGAAAAAATGGAAATGGAAAATTGCGGGAAAACTTTGTAAAAATTTAATACAGGTTTTACGTGATTCAAAACTGCATGCCATTAGAAAGATACGTCATTTGTATAATTAATCAATAGTAGGTAATTTGGCATGCACAGCAGGATTTCGCAAAATAGAAGCATGCATGACGAAATTTGCAAAAAACACTGAAACTTTATGTGACTTTGTTTTGCGAAATCCTGGTGTGCATGCCAAATTACCTACTATTAATTTATTATACCATTGACATTTTCCACCGACGAGGGGCGCATGCCAAATTTTCCAGAGTGTTTTCATTACTGAAACTTCAACTCTTCACATCGGCATGCAATTTGAAAACACGGAAGTTCCCTTTATTTTTTTTTCAGTTTTTCGTTACCCTTTGAGCCCTTTCAGCCGCTGCGGATTGCATGCCATTAATTATAAGCGTTTCAATTTGTTTCAACTTCCGTATATTCCAACGGCAGGCAGTGTAATATCGCGGAAAAACACCAATATTCTCCACAAAAAAAAAAAACGCTTTTTCTTATGAAGTCAGGAACCCGTCTATTTTTCATATTTTAGGCATGCAGTGTAAAATGGGAGAACGTCACCTTTCACTAGCTCCTGGTCTATATACGAAAAATCAAATTGAAGGCGCTATAACCCCTAGTATAACGAATATAATCAATGGACAATATTTTCCATATACCGTAAAAAAGTACATGTTCTATTTTTTTTATTTTTCATTTTTCAAAAAATCCCAAAGTGACCTCAAAAGAATCTTTTCGAGCTGATTCCGAATAGGTATATGATCAAAAATGAAGGACCGAGAACCGAAAATGATTTTGTCGAAATCGCAAAAATTCCAGTCATTTCGTTAATCCTTCCTGGAATTCAAGTTTTGATACATAATTCGAAATCAGCTCGTTGAAATACGTGAGAGGTCGGTGAGCGATTTTTCGAAAAAAAATGTAAAATAAAAATTTTGGAAAAAAGGTTTAATTCGAAGGTGCAGAGGTTCCGTAAAACACCTACCAAATCTCTGTTTGACTCGGAATCGATTTAAAATTCGGTGAGCATATACAAAAAAGATCTATGATTTTTTTTTTAAATGTTTGCATCAAAACATTATCCCACTCTCTTTGCCATTTATATAGTTTCCTGGCATCAGCTGGCATTGATGGCTATCCAAACCCATACTTGATGATGGCACCTAAAAAAAAAATAAACCCCATGTTATAAATAACTATGAATTGTTACCTAAGAGTGAAGAAATTGGTGGAGGTGCCAGTCATATTAACTTCGCGGTGATCCTAGGAGATTTCATGAAATTAAAGTTCTGTAAAGAAAGAATCGTCAATGTGCAAACATAACTTCATTCGTCCAAGGGTCATGAGATATTTCGAACTTATTTTCGACACTTGCTGTAATTCTTGGGTGAAATCGACTGAGAGAGGGATGAAAAAATTAGTACCTATTCTATCTTTATTACTGTTTATTATTATGAAGTTTTTGGACAGTTCTAACAACCATCCAAATTTTGTCATTTTCTGTCATATGACACCATTTCATCCGATCATGTCACCATTACGCTGATGATTATTGCATTCAGTTCAATTAACAATTACTATGACAACACGATTGGGTTTGACAACTTCATTCCAAATAAATTTCAAATTGTTACGTTTTGGCAATGCAAATGTTCAAAGTATAAATGCGCTGATCAAAGAAAAAATTCTCAAAGTACAAACCAGTCACAAATGTATTTGGGGAATATTTATGGAATTTTGCTGCGAACGAGAATATGAAAAAAATTAACATAGAAGCTTAGAAGAATTGGCGTTGATACTAAAAGATTGGGCGGTCAATATGAGAAAGAAAAGACGGTACCGAATTCAAAGAAGCAACGGTGAAGACAATGTGGAACGTTTCGTGCAAACTTTTGCAAGAAAAGTACCATAATGACAATAATATTATGATTGACCAGTTTAACAATACAGTAATCAAACCGTCCCGGAATTCAATCAGGAAGAAACTACAAGCAGATCCATGTAAACGTAAGTCCAGTTCAGTTTCGTTAAATTTGTCTGAAGTTAACAAAATAATATTGCTATGGGATGAAATTATTCCTGAAGGTCCTATGCGTGAATTTTACCATATTGCTGTTGTAGAATTAGCGTGGCGAGGAGGAGAGGCAGCTGCTTGTCTGGTGGATATTTTCAAATCGTGAAAAATAACGATGACTCTGCAACAAATGGCATTGAATACAATCCGGTGTTCAGTAAAACGTGCCAAGGCGGTTCAAAAAGCTGCACAAGTAGTAAATTGTTGGTTTCCAATGGTGAAAGACAAAGCTGCCCTGTACGTTTTTTTCATAAAGTGATATCAAATCGAGGGGACAATATTACCTCACCACGACTGTTCCTAAACGAAATTGACACTGGAAAACTGAAACTGACAAATGGTATGATAATGTATCTGTTGGAAGAAATACTTTACGCTCGACCGAGTTTTCATTGTTACAGCTCCAGATATACGGCAAGGCCCTTTATTAGGTCAATCTATTCGCAGCTGTATGGAAGAAGGGCTACCTTAACTGGATCACATTAAAAAAACCAACCCCTGTCGTTCTAAAGCGAATTCGGTGTAACAGGAAATGGGGCGATTGTTCGAAACTTGTTTCTTTGCGGACACCCTTCGTCGAAACAAAAGACGCTGGCCGGGTCTCTCGCGGTCCTAAGGAGATATAGTGCGTAGTGGTGCTTCCGGTTTAGAGCTGCGCTAACTGGTATTCGCGGGATGAAAGGTCTTGTTTCTCGGAAAAAAAGTATTTTGTTGCGAGCAGGGTGTTTCTACGAACGAACATTTTTTTGCTCAACTTCTCCATTTATATAATTGAGTCTCAAAAAGTTTGCACCATATGGTAACCAATTTTATTATCCATTCGTCGGCAAATTTCGTTCAGAGGAGAACCAAAAATAAGTTTGTGCTCCACTTAGTAACTTCGACACCCTCAACTCCACTACTTTTTTTTCATACTAGCTAACACCACAATACCGTCCCTTCTTTTTTGTTATTACAATTTAGCTAGCTGACAGGGTCTTTGCTTGTTGTTCTCCGCGTTACTTATGCAAAGAGTATTTTTCTTCTGGAGATTAAACGCTGGGACAATTTCTGAGGTAGTCATGATTCTTACTGCGAGTTTCTTTTATACTCCCTTCTTCATGAAATTCCTGGTGGAGCTAGAATATTATTACTCTAAAAATTATGAGAAGTACAAAATCATCAGAATCACTTGATAACACTTAAAACACTTGATATACTCGAAATTTCATGCTAATGTCATTCAGACACTAATTTTTGATTGAACTCCTCTGCAGATTTTTGAAAGTTTTCAACTAGAACCTGCAGAGGTTCCGTAAAAACCCTGTGAAATATTCAGTTGACCAGCAATCAACCTCACATTCGGTGTGCATGTTGAGAAATGATCAATTTTAACGATTATGAACAGAAAAATATTTTTTTAAATTCTTTCGATGTGTACGAACCCTTTCATCTCCAGACAAACTTGAACGCCAATCGATTCAGAATGATGAAATTAGTATACTCTGTGAATTTGAATTGAAAATATTCACACACTGATTTTTTATTGAACTCCTCTGCAGATTTTTGAAAGTTTTCAACTAGAAACTGCAGATGTTTCGTAAAAACCCTGTTAAATATTCAGTTGACCAGCAATCAACCTCAAATTCGGTGTGCACGTTGAGAAAAGATCAATTTTAACGATTATGAACAGAAATTTTTTTTTTAAATCTTTCGATGTGTACGAACCCTTTCATCTCCAGGAAAACTTTCCAACTCGAGAACGGTGAATAATAGAGCAATTCTGTGAACGCCAATCGATTCAGAATGATGAAATTAGTCTACTCTGTGAATTTGAATTGAAAATATTCACACACTGATTTTTTATTGAACTCCTCTGCAGATTTTTGAAAGTTTTCAACTAGAAACTGCAGAGGTTCCGTAAAAACTATGTGAAATATTCAGTTGACCAGCAATCAACTTTAAATTCGGTGTGAATGTTGAGAAAAGATCAATTTCAATGATTATGAACAGAAAAATAATTTTTTCAAATTCTTTCGATGTGTACGAACCTTTTCAACTCCAGGAAAACTTTTCAACTCGAGAACGGTGAATAATAGAGCAATTCTGTGAACGCCAATCGATTCAGAATGATGAAATTAGTCTACTCTGTGAATTTGAATTGAAAATATTCACACACTGATTTTTTATTGAACTCCTCTGCAGATTTTTGAAAGATTTCAACTAGAAACTGCAGAGGTTCCGTAAAAACCTTGTGAAATATTCACTTGACCAGCAATCAACCTCAAATTCGGTGTGCATGTTGAGAAAAGATCAATTTTAACGATTATATTCACAAAAATAATTTTGAAAATTCTTTCGATGTGTACGAACCCTTTTAACGCCTGACAAACTTTTTTACTCGAGAACGGTGAATAATAGAGCAATTCTGTGAACGCCAATCGATTCAGAATGATGAAATTAGTATACTCTGATTGAAAATATTGACACACTAATTTTTGATTGAACTCCTCTGCAGATTTTTGAAAGTTTTCAGAGGTTCCGTAAAAACTCTGTGAAATATTCAGTTGACCAGCAATCTACTTCAAATTCGGTGTGAATGTTGAGAAAAGATCAATTTTAACGATTATGAACAGAAAAATAATTTTTAAAATTCTTTCGATGTGTACGAACCCTTTCAACTCCAGACAAACTTTTCAACTCGAGAACGGTGAATAATAGAGCAATTCTGTGAACGCCAATCGATTCAGAATGATGAAATTAGTATACTCTGTGAATTTGAATTGAAAATATTCACACACTGATTTTTTATTGAACTCTTCTGCAGATTTTTGAAAGTTTTCAACTAGAAACTGCAGAGGTTCCGTAAAAACCCTGTGAAATATCCAGTTGACCAGCAATCAACCTCAAATTTGGTGTGCATGTTGAGAAAAGATCAATTTTAACGATTATGAACAGAAAAATAATTTTTAAAATTCTTTCGATGTGTACGAACCCTTTCAACTCCAGACAAACTTTTCAACTCGAGAACGGTGAATAATAGAGCAATTCTGTGAACGCCAATCGATTCAGAATGATGAAATTAGTATACTCTGTGAATTTGAATTGAAAATATTCACACACTGATTTTTTATTGAATTCCTGCAGATTTTTGAAAGTTTTCAACTAGAAACTGCAGATGTTTCGTAAAAACCCTGTTAAATATTCAGTTGACCAGCAATCAACCTCAAATTCGGTGTGCACGTTGAGAAAAGATCAATTTTAACGATTATGAACAGAAATTTTTTTTTTAAATCTTTCGATGTGTACGAACCCTTTCATCTCCAGGAAAACTTTCCAACTCGAGAACGGTGAATAATAGAGCAATTCTGTGAACGCCAATCGATTCAGAATGATGAAATTAGTCTACTCTGTGAATTTGAATTGAAAATATTCACACACTGATTTTTTATTGAACTCCTCTGCAGATTTTTGAAAGTTTTCAACTAGAAACTGCAGAGGTTCCGTAAAAACTATGTGAAATATTCAGTTGACCAGCAATCAACTTTAAATTCGGTGTGAATGTTGAGAAAAGATCAATTTCAATGATTATGAACAGAAAAATAATTTTTTCAAATTCTTTCGATGTGTACGAACCTTTTCAACTCCAGGAAAACTTTTCAACTCGAGAACGGTGAATAATAGAGCAATTCTGTGAACGCCAATCGATTCAGAATGATGAAATTAGTCTACTCTGTGAATTTGAATTGAAAATATTCACACACTGATTTTTTATTGAACTCCTCTGCAGATTTTTGAAAGATTTCAACTAGAAACTGCAGAGGTTCCGTAAAAACTCTGTGAAATATTCAGTTGACCAGCAATCAACTTCAAATTCGGTGTGCCTGTTAAGAGATCAATTTCAACAATCATGAACAGAAAATTTATTTTTTCAAATCTTTTCGATGTGTACGAACCCTTTCAACTTCAGAAAAGCTTTTCAACTCGAGAACTGTGAATAATAGAGCAATTCTGCCATCGTCAATCGATTCAGAATGGCAAAATTAGTATAGTCTGTGAATAAACGTCAGGGCATGGCGCAAGTTGTCTGGCCTCCGGCCTCGGGGCTAAAGGTCCCGGGTTCGAACCGCAGTCGGAGATGGTTTTTTTTTTCAATTTAATTTCACTGATTGAATTAAAATTTCGTGGCTTGATTGGGGTGAGTCCTGCACTATTCACTGTTGCGTTCAAATTATCAGTGGAGTAGGGAGTTAGTAACACAGCCTACTCAGAACACATATTGGCTAATGATTTTGCATTCGATGTCACTTTAAACACCTATAGAAAAAAACATGAAACAGATATAACAGTGGTGTGAATTATTGGTGGTTATTCGGAGACAATTCGACAGAGCTATCCAGAGTGTAAAGTGCCTACTCGGGTCGAATTACATACAGGTACCATCAGTACATAAAATATGGTGTACTGCGTGGCAGAGTGATACTGGTACTTCAGTGTAAACTCCAAGCTTGTATCACACAAATACAAGATACTACAGTTGATATCCACGGGTTGATATTAGGTATACCATGGTATAATAATAATAATAATAATGATATTATTATTATTTGCCGTGGTATACACAGGTAGATAGTTAAACAGTTTTCCAGATGCTGCTGTGATGCCAGTGTGATTTTGTACCTGTTGTTCTGGTGATCACTGAGGCCTCGGAAGTTTGTTGGCCACCCTGCCTGTCTCTTTAAATTATTATTTTCGAATGAATTTTCACGATGAGCGTTTTGTTGGTACGATAATTCGTTTTGCACCTCGTCGACCGTTATGTCGAGGCATTACATCATTCCTTAGATATAATCGCGTTCCAAGGAATGTATTTTGTAGTAAAAAGCTGACATTCCGACGGCTGTAAAAAGCCGTTAACTGAGAATGATAATAGTCAGTCGCTGCGACATTCCGCAATTATTGCACGAACTCCGGAATAGGGACGGAGGCGAAAATGAGCGCGTCTTTCTGTTGTTCATTGATGAAAATAGCCGACGACCGACGGCCAGGTACGTAGATGTGGTCAGCTGATGAAGGAACATTATCCGGTTTTTCGTTCGTTGTTTGGGTTTGTTTATGATCTGAAGGTGGTTCGGATAGATTAGGGAGGAAAAGTACGATTTTTTCGTTACAAACATTGTCAAATTTCGGATTAACTCAACTCACCAGACAAAAATATCTGAAAACGGAATGATTCAACTAAATGACTACGTGCCGCAATAATTGAATACAGTGTGTTTCAAATAATGTCGACACCATTGCCAACTCTGTTATTGTTGGTGCTACGAATGCTGTTGGATTGTCAAAGTAATGGATTTTTTAATGGCTTTCCCGACTTTGAAGACAAAAAAATTAACAAAATCATCTATAAAATTTTGTTTTTCTAAACGGAACCACTTAAATTTTATCATGTATTTCGATTCGTAATTTTATTTTCAACAACAAAGCCCATCGACTTTTTTTCGTAAAGGTGAAAATTAGACAGTTTTATCAATAGGAAACATTTTTAACAAACGGATTTGATAAAGCGCTATAAAATATCGAGTAAATGTTCCAAAACACCGCCTTCTTGTTGAACACATATTTGGGCCCATCTATTGACACTACGTGTGGCATTCAACACAGTTCGGCCATCAATTATATTAATTATAGTTTCAATATAATTTTTCAGTTCATCTACATTATTATGTTTCATTTTGTAAACCTCAATTTTCAGAAATCCCCAAAAACAAAAATCCAGAGATGTCATGTCTGGTGAACGGGGGGGGCCACTTAACAGGACCATTTGTAGCAATCCATCTGTTTGCAAAACAGCCTCGCAGCATTTTTTTACGCCACTGACATTATATGCTGATGCTCCATCCTGCTGAAAATAGATCATCTGACGAACCTCCAGATCAAGATCATCGAAAAACTCTTCCAACACTCTTGTTAATAAATTAACGTAACAGGGTCCGTTCAAAGAACCATGGAAGAAAAATAGACCGATAATTCTGCCTCTAAATAGACCACACCAAACATTAATACTAAATGGTCTTTGCGGATTGTGGAGATGGTCTAGAAATGGATTATGTCTACTCCAATAATGAAAATTCTTTCTATTATACATCCCACGATTTGAAAAATTAGCCTCATCGCTCCATATAATCTTTCTATAGAAGTTTGGATCTTGTCTGCATACCACCGACAAAACCCCAATCGTCTCTCAGGATCACCAGCTTCTAGTGTTTGCACTGGTCTTAACTTATAAGGAGAAATCTTATGTTTCTTCAGAATTCGTTGAATACCAGGTAGTGGAACAGCTATTTCTCTAGATAAATCTCTGATGGAATTATTTGGATATACCTCAAAGTAGGATATAACGTCAATTTCTGTATCTTCAGATATTACAAAACGTTTTTTAGTTCTTCTCTTCTCAAAAACTTTTTCATTGTTCCTGAATCGACGATGAAGCACAGCAAAAAAACGCCGATTAGGTAAATCACGATCGGGGAACGAATTGCTGTAGTGTTGGAGTGCTCTTACGCTATTTTTCTGGCAAACCAAGTAGGATTCTAACATATCACATTTTTCTTGATGGGAAAACGGCATTTCGAAAAATATTCGAACAGTAGTTGACAGTTACAATAATTTATGACATTGTCATGATATACTTGAGAATATTTGACCAATAGTATTTCAAAAAAGTTTCATTGCTCATAATAAATATGTTTCATTGAATCAAACACATTTTTTCCAACCACATTCAAATGACCCTCCAATATTTTCTGTTCTGTACAAAAACGGCTTCAAAGTTATCATTGCAGCAGACATATTTTGATTCACAAAATAAATGCGGCTAGCGGAATGGCTTTAAGATGGAAATTATCGAGAAAGTCATTAAAAATGCTACTAGTTTTCCCATTCAACCGAATTCGTAGCATCAATAATAACGGAGTTGGCAATGGTGCTGACTTAATTTGGACCACCCTGTATATTTTGAGAGAACCTCGATTTGATTTTGTTGGTTTGCTATTGTACCCTTCATCTTTTCAACATTGACTGAAGTAGAGCAAAGATATCTCATCTCTATTAGAGGGTTCTCCCATTTTATCCGCAAAGACGATTAAGTATCAATGTTTTGTGTGGACAGACTCGACAAAACTTTAGGTTTGTGAACTATTTTTTTTTACCGAGTCTCCTTTATTTTTCAGCACTTACAGCAAGGATCGTCCTGTATCACTGAGCTTGCTCTGAGAGGACTTCATAAAAGTTGAAACCTCGACGATTTTTATTCATGTTTCACTTGAGTAACTCCACTATATTATTGAACGGGCCTAAAGAATATGCATTCGAAATTGGAAGTTGCCTCGCCTCGTCGTATTCACAGCCGACTTGACGCACGCACTGTACAACGCACGTCGTCGTATTCGAGGAATGCGAGAAATGCAGTCACTTGTCCTACTTTAATCCGTCTCGTTAATTTATGCTTTTATCATCTGAATTGTGCTATTTCCAGAAGTTCACGACTTAATTTAAGAACATCAATTCAATTTTCAGCATTAGCTGCTAATTGCACATTTCAATTGGCTATATATAGAAGGGACCCGGTCTATTATTATCTCTGATGATGGAAATATGAGATGCTGTCACTAATAGGTGATTAGGAAAAAATTCAGCGGAATTCAGCTATGATTACGAGTCCAAGGAAGGCAGGCGGTTCATTTCGTTTTATATTGGCGTATATAGGATATGCGTGTGAATGTCTTGAACATTATTCAAGCATGTTTTTGGTCTGTAATGCTTTGGATCCGACAAATCTTTGTTTTTGGAACGGTCGGCCCCTCGAAAAAACAATACGGAATCATTTCACGCTTTTATATAGGTCACTCTGTATACCGGGTGGCTACGGAAGTATTGCCTACGGAATATCTCAGTTATTGTATGAAGTAGGTTTGTGAAATTTGGAGCGTCGATAAAATGACATAAGAGCTAGAATTTGAGCATATTGACATGTCGAAGTTAACTTCCGGTCTGACCGGAAGTAACATCAACTTTCTTATTTTAAATGGAAACCCTATTTTTTTTTCTTTTCGCTTTATTCAGCATTCAATTCCCTTTCTAATGACATATCACAAGTTGGTATCTAACCAGAAACTAGATCAGAAAAAAATTATTATTGAAATTCACCGAGTAGTCCGTGGAAGCAAAATGAAAGCCAAAAATTGAAAAGTTGGCTATGGAAACCATACGTCACTTGATAACAGTTGCTACTACTGTGATATTTTATTTTCATTCGTCGGCGTTATAAAAAGCCGCCAAAAAAAATATTGGAAAAATTGGGAAAAAAACAATATTCTGTAGGTCCATAACTTAAATAGGAACATACAACTTTTTCTTGCCTGTACTATTCAGCATAACCATTCCTTTCTAATGATATAATAGAAAGTAATTTTTTGAAATGAAATACCAAAAAATCCAATTATTATTCTTCAAATAACAAAAAAACAGATTTATCGAAAAAAAAATTCAAATTGATAGGATTAAAGATAAAATAAATTCAAAACAAATGTTCGAAATGCATTCCCTCAGCGTCAATACCTACATTTATTGACTCTGGTGATATTCTCATGTAAAACGTTTCTCAACATTTGGCGCGTGATATCTTGGAAAGCTCTACGAATTTTTATTTCTAGCTCATGTAGAGTTGTAGGCTGTGTGGAATACACCCTATTTTCAAGATGCCCCCATAGAAAAAAGTCACACGGAGTAAGATCAGGTGACCTTGGTGGCCACCTGACTGGACCATGGGTTGTTATAAGTCTCTCTTGAAAGCGATTTTGAAGATAATTTCTCGCTATTCTTGAATGCCCAATGTTCAGAACTATTATTTGTCTTTACCTAATTAAATAATTGAAGTTTATGACACTTGCGAAGATGCACGCAGGCAATGCCAAATGTCTATGTTTATTTGATGAAAAGTTCTCGTTTTTGGCAAAAATACGATGGAATTTGAGAAACGATATCTTCGAAATAGTTTGATAGACTTTTCTCGTTCGATGATGGTGAAAATAAAGTTTTCAGTTATCAGGTATCTTCGTAATTTTCACTTCAGAACTCTGTTGCAGGAAGTAAATTTTATATCACTTTTGAAGTTATGTTGGGATATCTATTTTCTCCAAAATTAAATTATTTGTTCTTGTAATTATCTTTAATTTATAACTTATTTTTATTAACTATTGAAAAACACCCCAACGATTGTGCTTTTATTTTTGTCATTGTAATTCAATTGTTGAAATAACTGACAAATTTTCGTATTATTGTTTTTTCCGTTAACGAACGACAGCCCTCAGAAGTCGAAACTTGTGCGAGCTAAGGATTAACGAGGTCTTACTTTTTAACGTGCGATTCCTATCAAGAGACCAGTGACCATGCTGGGAATCGAACCCACGTCCCTCTTATTGATAGGCTAGCGCTCTACCATCATGACCACTTGTTGACAGTGGATTTTGCTTTCGAATAGTTGTTGTTTTCTGAATTATAATTGCGAGTGTTTTGTCAATAAGATATTTTACCAGTTTTCCAAGCTCTGCTGTCTCAGGTAGGTACTTATTTTCATTACGTTTCTACTGAGAGTTCTTGAAATTTATTTTTTACAAACTTTAAAAATTGTTACAATATTCACGCTTTGCCAACAAGAATTCTGTTCTATAGACAGTAGAGTAAATTTTTATTTGATTAGAATGAAATATTGTAATTTTCCTTCCCGAGTCGAATTGTCCCGGGCTGTATAATTTTTTCTCCCGACGCCCTTTCGACAATTAGAGTCATTCGGACACTGGGTAATTATACAAATGTCGGTTCGCCGATAATGAGCGAATAATTGCGTTGCCTCGGTAATTTATTGTCTTGGGCGCGATACCGCGATAGATAAAGAAATTGTTTTACCGTGTTTTCTTTGGAAGATCGGTTTCTGCTTGTCGGACGGAACTTTCGAAATATCTGCCAGAGAGGTAGCCGAGCGTAGTAATCGGCTTTTTAACACTAGGAACGACATCCTTTTTACGTGAGGGTTTATCTTTAATTAAAAATAAAATAGTTTTTTCTGATGTAATTCGTACATTCACAATTGGCAGACTAAAAGCCTTTTTGTATCTCTTGTAGAACTGTTTTCACGTGCGCGAGGACATTTGAAAATCATGCACAATACTTTGCGTGATTCAATTATATGATTCGTAATAATTTTATAATCCAATAGCACTGGTGCAGTTGTTTATATGCGGTGCCATTTATGTTTAAAAAACTGTTCGATAGAGTTAAGGTTTATCGTTTTAATATTGTTATTGTTATTGTTGTTATTGTTATTTCCGTCAACCAGCTGCACACTCTTAAGAGTACAACCCTCAAAAGTCTTCGAAAGACTTGTCCGAGCTAGGGAAGACGCAGCCCTTAATTTTCAACGTGTGATGCCATGCACGAGACCAATGACCATGCTGGGAATCGAACCCATGACCCCTAGGTTAAGAGACAAGCGCTCTACCATCACGGCCCGATATTGTTGCTATATTCCGGAAGAAAGATTTGAATACAACGGCATGATGGAATATGGACGGAGATTACTAATTTCGTCAATATGAAACGATTGACAATCGCAGAATTATTGCTCTATCTCAAACCGTTCACAGTTGAACAGTTCATCTGAAGTTGAGAGCTGTTATTTCTCGCCAAAAATTTGTTTAATTTTTTTTCTTCCGTATTCGTTGAATTCAATACTTTTTGTATTTATTCACCGAATTTGAAATCGATTTCGAGTCAAAAACAGGTTTGGTTGGCTTTTTACGGAACCTCTGCAATTTCGAAATGAATGTTTTTTCGAGAATTTTTATTTTCCATTTTTTGAAAAATTCTTACGAGCTGATTTCGAATTAAGTTTCAACACTTGCGATTTCGACCAAATCATTTTTAGTTCTTGGTCAGTTCTTCTAATTTCATTTTTGATGATATATTCGGAATCAGCTCGAAAAGCTACGTAAAGTGGCGGTTTACGATTTTTGTTGAGAGCTGTTATTTCCCGCCAATTTTTTTTTAATTTTCTTCTTCTTATTTTCGAAAAACTCAATCATTTTTGTATATGCTCATCGAATTTGAAATCGATTCAGAGTCAAATAGAGATTTGGTAGGCTTTTTACGGAACCTCTACACTTTCGAAATAAACCTTTTTCCAAAAATTTGTATTTTACATTTTTAGAAAAATCGATTACCGTCTTGTTTCGTATTTCGACGAGCTGTTTTCGAATTATTTATTAAAACTTGAATTCCACCATGGATTAACGAAATTACTGAAATGTTTGCGATTTCGACAAAATCATTTTCAGTTCTCGCTCAATCCTTCATCAATTTTAATTTTTGATAATATATTCGGAATCAGCTCGACAAGATACGTAAGATGGTGGTTTGCAATTTTTAAAAAAATTGAAAATAAATATTTTTGAAAAATCGATGGTGCGAGGGAATTTTTGACGTTTTATGGTACACCTTGTATCTGAGCATATCCAAATCATACATTTTCGGAATCAGCATGAAATTTTGAGTATATGGTGGTAATTTCAAGTGATTCCAATGATTTTGTACTTTTCATGATTTTTAGGGGTACACCCCTTGGACTTTTTTTGAGTAATAATTTTTTTGCCACCGATCGACTTGAAATTCACAGACCATACTAATTCTGCCATTCTGAATCGATTGGCGTTCGCGGAATTGCTCTATCTCAAACCGTTCGCCATTTGAAAAATTCATCTGGAATTGAGAGCTGTTTTTTCCACAAATTTTTTTTATTTTTTTTTCCTCCAGTATTCGTTAAATTCAGTCTTTTATGTATATGCTTACCGGATTTGAAATTGATTCCGAGAGGAAAATTTGAACATTGCAAATCTATTTTAGAGCAGTAACACATAATCCAGTTGAATCATTTCAAAAGGAACCAGTTTGAGCGGTTGGGGAAGCAGTTTTAGCGATCAAGGAACCAGTTTTAGCGACAGGAACCACTTTTAGCGACCAAAGAACCAGTTTCAGCCACAGAGGAACTAGTTTTGGTGGCTAAGGAACCAGTTATAGTGTCTGAAGAACCAGTTATAGGCTGAGGAACCAATTCTTGTGGTTTCAGTGGAAAGTTCGGACATTGCGAATTCATTATAGAGCAGAAATAATTATTTGATCTACAGTAACACATAATCCAGTTAAATCATTTTATAAAAGCATGAAAAACAGCCTTTTAGCGAGTGAGGAACCAGTTTTAGCGGTTGAGAAACCAGTCTCGACGACCGAAGAACCAGTTTTAGCGACAGGAACCATTAGCGGTCGAGGAACCAGTTTCAGCGACCAAAGAAATAATTTTAGTGGCTGAGGAAACAATTTTTGTGGTTTCAGTGAAATAAATGAACATTGCGGATTCATTATAGAGTCGGTGGATCAGCGGTCTAAGGCACAGGCCGTTCGAAACTCCAGCATAGCGATAGTCGGTTCGAGTCCGATGTAGGTTCGAGAATTTCTCTCAACTACTCGGATCGATAGGCGACCGCATGCCTTGTTAAAAAGCAAGTGTATGGTGTGTTGTCTAGATGCCAATCTCGTCTAGTGCTAGCTTGGAGTGCACACCGACCACCCGAGGTGGTGCTGTAGGTTTTCCGGGTTTTCCTACAGCTGAAAAGTGAATACATCACCTGAAACATCAGCTCCGAAGCGCCACGGCAAATAATGATAATAACCGTCTTCTACCCGCACAGGCTATGCCTTTGGGTACACTCAACGAGTGTTTATGAGGGAGTATTATTATTATTATTATTATTATTATTATTATTATTATTATAGAGCAGTAACACATAAATTGAATCTCAACAATTCATTAAAAACAGCGCTTTAGCCAGATAGGAATCAGTTTCAGCGTTTGAGGAACCAGTTTTAGCGGCTGAGAAACCAGTTCTAGCGACAGGAACCATTTTTTGCGGTCGAAGAATCAGTTTTAGCGACCAATAAACCAGTTTTAGCGATCGAGGAACCAGTTTTAGCGGCTGAGAAACCAGTTCTAGCGACAGGAACCATTTTTTGCGGTCGAAGAATCAGTTTTAGCGACCAATAAACCAGTTTTAGCGATCGAGGAACTAGTTTTAGTGGCTGAGGAACCAGTTACAGTGTCTGAGGAACCAGTTATAGTGCCTGGGAAACCAATGCTTGTGGTTTCAGTGTGAAATTTGAACATTGCAAGTTCATTATACTTACACACTTTTCATAAGTGAATATTTTTTCGAATATTTTTATTTTTCATTTTTCGAAAAATCACAAAACGAATTTTGACGAGCTGATTCCGAATTAAATTCGACGAAGGATTAACGAAATAATTACAGTTTTTACGATTATGTCCAAATTACCTACCCATCCTCATATTATTACTGCTTTGTTGAATTAAATTTTTAACTTTTGATTCGAAATCAGCTCGTCGAGATACGTTGTAGGGCAGTATGCGATTTTTTTAATAATGAAAAATATGATATTTCGAAAATTTGTTTTTTCAGAGCAGGAGAGTATATTTAACGGATACACTTATTTCGTCATTTATCTCAAACCGTTCTCGAGTTGAAAAGTTCATCCTGAGTTCAGAGATGTAATTTGCCGCCAATTTTAAAAAAAAAATCCTCGTATATTTCATCAAATTTTAAAAAGTAAGGGCTACGTCTTCCCTAGCTTGCACAAGTCTTTCGAAGAATTCTGAAGTGTGCTAGTATGAGTGCAGACGGGTGATGAAAATAATAATAATAATAATTTCGAAAATCTGTTGTTTGTATAATTGTGTTGATACTCGTAACTATTTTCAATATTCTTTGTTCTTCTTTTTTTGATTCTTGCGGGTCCTCCTACAGCTGAAAAGTTTATACACCACCAAACATCAGGAGGTCGCCCGGAGCGCCAAGGCAAATAATAATAATAATAATAGCCGTCCTCTACTAGCACAGGCTATGCCTTTATACTCTATGAAGGAGTATTATTATCATTATTCTCTTATTTTTATAGTTTTTTTTTCTTAGCGACGTGCAAGAATACGAATGGTCAATACCAATCTTGTATCCTATTGAAAGGCTTTCATTTTTTATCTAGGTTTTATTTTCTGTCAATAAAATGTTTATTATTATCATTATAATACCGAACATTGATAAGGAGAACTTCATTGGTATCAATACTGTGGACATCAATAGTGACTCTGGCCACTGTATGATCCTTCTTTCTAGAGAAAAGACAAGCCAAACATTCTTATCGTTATGTAATTTTTTCTCGACTCTTCGCATCGTCGGATTCGCGAAGATGTTATTCTCTTCTGTTGTGACGGCGCCAAAGAGCCTATTAAAGGGGCCAAATGCTGGACCGTGGAATACATTAAGTTCGGCACTTTGTTCGAAATTGATTATGCAGAAATGCAAGCGGACTTCTCCGACCACATTCTTACCCTGCTTATGCGGCATACCGCGCAGTACGTGCGCTCATCCGAAATCGGCCCTTTTTTCCGTTTCTTTCGAGGCGTTAATACACGGGGTGTCAAGCCAGAAGTCCAGAAATATTGCGCTGAATCTATGTTTTGAAATTCAAGTCGGGCTAGAACCATTCTGGGGACTTGGAAAATCTTGCTTTCAAAAAGAACTCAATAAAACTGAAGAAGCAATGAGAGCAACATACTGGCAAAGACTTCCAGGGCTAAGGCCGGCCAAAGATCTCCTTGGCAACTTCAACCGAGCAAGATCGAAGACACTAATTCACTAAGAAATGTAATCCCTTTTTTTATTGTGTGAAATGTTTGGAGCTCTCAGGGATGTATCTGAGTGTACTCGTGCCTCTCCTGTAGACATCGAAGTCAAGCTGATTTTGCTCGTTTCTAATAACTGAAACATCTAAAACTAGCAGCTGTTCTTTATTATCAGTTTCATATGTGAACGAAATGGTTTGAAACTGGCTATTCAATTCTGAACCACATCATTCTGTTTTGTATCAAAGATAGCGAACACGTCATCTACACACCTTATCCAAACCCTAGGAAAATAATATGTGATCGATGCAATCGAATCTGTGATTTTACGAGAATATCACAAGTGTCCATTCTTGGACCTCTACTACTTTCCAATTAATTTTTCCCGCACATTCTCCTGTACAGGTTGAGGGGTATCGTGCTTTTCTGGATTATTGTCTGTAGGTGTCGATTCCATGTCAACTTGTAGTCAAAGATGACTCTCAAATACTTTGCCTCTTGTACTAATGGAGTTTCTACCCTGTTAAGAACTGGTGACTTCAGACTTTTTTGCTTCGTAAAAACTACTAACGTAGTTTCAAGAGAATTTACAGTTAGTTCCTCCTCTTGGTACCACTTCGTAGTTATGTTTGGAGTGATGACTCCCCTGTTTGTGGATAGCCCCTGTCTGCTCTAGCTGCAACTGTGTTTTTGTCATAACCATTTTCTCTAAGCTGGCGTTTATCGACCAAAACAGGAGGGGTGGTACCCCTTTTTTTCTAGAGCTGTTGTGTTAAACGTTGTATATGCTCCCAGTGTCTACAAATTTTGCCATGGCTATCTCTTTATCTTTGTCCTCAGGGATTTTTCAGTGGCCTGTTGAGATCACCCAGTGCAAAGTCTGTTGATTTGGCTGGCTTATACGAGTATTAACACTCGTTTGTTAATGAAACCCCAACTCTAATGTATCTGTCGGAATTTTTTTGCCACAACTGTATAATAAAAAATCCCACATGATGCGGACTTTCAACGGTTCCTACACTATGTATATTTTATTTATATTCACTGTTTGTACTCTGCTCTTCACAGTTTGTACGTGTCGTGGAAAAATTAATTTGATCATCGCCTATTATTATGGAATAAGTAATTTTTTTAAAGAAATGCAATCGAGCACTTTTCTTATGGCTTCCGTCTCCCATAAACAACCACCTTGCTCGAATACGAACGGACTATTTCGGCTTTCACTGGAGCTCGATAAAAGGTGGTAGTACCCATACATAGTACCGTGTTGGATTGTTGTGACCGTCTCCGACCCGTCGGAGTTCCTGGAACTGCAAACTTGCACGAGGCGCAGGTATGCGCCACAGCCATCGTATCGTGTGGAACGCACTACCTGTGTTGCCGCCTCGAACACATTTCTCATCCGACTGAAGGAATTATTATACGGTGATCGCGTAAAGTCGGAAGAAATGCGCCAAAGTCTTGGCAGTACCAGGAAAAGAAAATCCTACAGATTTATGTATACTCAGATGATGGCATATAATTGTTTTGAGTTACTTACTTTAAACGTCTTCTGAAACAGAGTATTTTTCTACACTACAATACTACTCGGAGCACTGCTAAGACAAGCATGTCTGAGGGCCATCGGGGTCATGAGAATCACCCCTACAGCCTCACTAGAGCTCTTGCTCAACCTGCCTCCACAACACATATGCATTCAAACCATTATTTTTGAGTAAAGAAATTCTGACACTGACTTGCTTGTTCATATTGGAAACGGCATGCTTGATACACAAAAAATATATGACAGACTTACAATGCAAACTTTCCATGCGAGCCGACAAACAGCAGAAAGGAAAATAGCTCTATCCATTCCAAAGTCCACTCTAACTAAATACTCTCTGTTTTATGAAAGTAAAAAAAATATACAACCACATACCCACCGAGCTAAGGTCAATCCAAGATCATAAAATATTTAGAAAACTCTTGAAAGGGGCTCTTTAAAAAAAAAACATATTACAATATTGAGGAATTCTTTCATGAAACCCTGACATGACCTTATTATACACGTTTATTTAGTTTTATTAGTATAATATATGCTATGACAATTGTTCACCTCTATATTTAAGCTGAACTGTTAAAGATGTACCGTATCTTTTCTTTTAAGTCCTACCACATTTTTAATAGACTCATTCTGTACCTGTCAATTATTTATATAAGTATTGTTACACACTTTACTCTGATTCTATACACCATGCTTTGTCAATAAAAAATTTTGTATTCTTCGACAATAAAGTATATTTCTCTCTCTCTCTCTCTCTCTCTCTCTCTCTCTCTCTCTCTCTATGCAGGTTCTGTCAGAAAAACATTTTTCTGTTTTTTCGGTTTCCTACCCACTTACGAAATTTATACCAGTTTGAACAACTTTGTTTTTTTGCGTTTTCTTAGCATTACGTTTCGGCTAATTAAGATTTGGTTGAATCTGGGTTTCAAATCTCTGAATCGTATTTCAATCTTGAGCGTCCAAATGCAAAGTGTCATTAATATAATGAAGAAACAGTAGAGGTCCAAGATTGGACCCCTGTGGTACACCCGTATGTTTCGAAACTGATTTTATGAGAACTGCGACATTTCCAATACTTATTATTATCAGACATATTTTATATATCTTCTGTTAAATAAGTTCGGAATCCATAATGGAGGAATGTGTGCAAGGGGATTTCATGCCCTCACATTCAAATGCTTTAGAAAGGTCCAGAAATACTGCCGCAGCGACCTTCCTTCTCTCATTAAGAGTGCTTAATATTTCATCATATCAGTCATGTTAGTGAAAACACATTGAAAACCAAACTGTTCGAGAAAAAAAAATGTTGTGTCTTTCAATAACACCTGTGATTCGACGTTTGACTAATTTTTCGATGATTCATCACTGTGTTCGCTGATGCTAAGGCTTGTAGACTTCATTAGGCAATTGTTGGAATTATATCATTTGTCAGTTTTGAGGCTATTAAACAGTAATATTCATTCAACTAGTGTAGATTTGATTCTATTCCTTGGTTGTTTTGTTTCTCATTACCTCTCAATTCATTCATTAGGGCCAACATTTCTTTTTGTTTATTCAATCTATTGTCTCTTATAATAAGACCATCGGCTTACAGTTAGTGACGGATAGTGAGAGTATCAACAATATCATTAATTGAAGAGTAAAACTGCTATGAGGTCCAAGTACCCCTTTCTGCGAATTCATGGTTTTCACATTAAAGGGTCCATGTACCATCCCCGATGTTTCTATAAACGCGCCAAGGCCAAGGCGAGATTTCTGCGATCTCTTTCACCTATGCTATGGTGCAATCGACTTTGTTTTTATACCAGGAGAGTAGGTTTACATTAAATATTCTGTTATTTACACTTAGACCTTATAAAAGTTATACTCTTCAATTATTGAAAATAAGGGCCCGAAGTTGGACCCTTGGGGCACACCTGAAGTAGGAAGGATTTCAATAGATCTGTTACCATGGAAGCTGACATACTGCTTTCTATTGGAGCCTGTTCAGCTGTGCTTGAAACTGGGCAACGAGGATGCTCTTCTTTTAGTTTCTGTTCTCTTCTTCTTCTTTATTTTTTTGGCATCAGCTGCCGGGGCAATCGGACAATGTTTTCCTTCGACTTTTCAAAGCGTCGTATCGTATATTCCTGATGGGTATCCCGTGTAGATTTCCTTCCACTTGAGCAAACAAATGCTCGTATTGGCTTCGTACGTGTTACACGTACTGGCGCCGAAGATGTGGGTGTAGCGAAATAAAATAATAATATCGAGACACATCCAGACGGAATTCTTGCTGAATAATAGGTTATTTTCGAATGGCGTTGTTCGGTGACATAATGTCCGATAACGGGCGTAAGCGAGCGGTCGACGGTGACTAATCCTGCTCGCGCGTGTTCCTCTTCTACGCCGGCTAACGCTCGCCGAACATTCCTGCTGAATAATGGGTTATTTTCAGCGGCGCGGTGCAATTGTGACATTGGCTGGCGTAAACAAATCTTTCCAGGAATAACGGTGTGTTTTGAAAATAAATCATAGATTAACGAGTCGCCGAGGAAGTAAGGAATATTCTAATGGGTATTGTGTCTGCGGCATGAAGGTTATGATGTCAGCGTTTTTGCATGATGGTAATTTTTGAAGATGATAATAATAATAATACTCCTAGTGGTATTTATCCATGATCCATGATCTTTCTGTCTGTATTGACATTATAGAGCTCCCTTTCCGTGTTATTGATGCCGAGGACTCCATAGGTCTCCAGCCCTTGTTTTTCGAGGTCCTGTTCGATCTCCTCTGGGGTAGGGCATTGGTCTAGGCCCTCTAAAATGAAAGTGTGTCGGTTTGAAACTCCTCTTCGTCCGCCTCAAAAAAATTAACGAATTTTAATTGTATTTCGATCCGTATATAAATTTTAAACTGAATTTTGAGCAACTTATTGCCACTTCAAACCTGTATTCACGTGACATGTATCAAAATCAAAATGTGCTCACCCTGTTTCTCACATAACAGATTAGACAGAACTTGATCTCAATTATCGGTGAAATGAGCTCGGAATCCAACATTGAATCAAGAAAAATTCACTCGTAGACAGCGTTTTCCATTATTTTCCACTACTGGCGTTAGACAATCAATCCGATTTGGAAGCTCACCCTGTAGTCACAAAAAAATGTTGTGAAGGAAGTGGCTTTCTTTGATCTCCAGAATGATATATAGTATTTTAAATTAAAGAGTATTAAAAATACATTTTGTGATTGAAATACTTTATTTCAAATACTTTCGCATTTTGATATTTCGTATTTGCCATTTTAAATACTTTTGAAGATATTTGGATTTAGTAACTGCTTTTATCAATGAAAAAATGTTTGAAATACTTTTTGGCTAGATTTCAAAAATAGACAATTTGGAATACTTCACAGTATTTAAAATACAATCAGGTATTCAAAACACATCTGGGAGTATTTTAAATACTGTTAAATGTATTTCAAATAATTGAAGTCCTCAAAAAGTTATTCAAATACTTATTAGTATTAGAATATTTAAAATACTGAATAGTCCAAAGTATTGGAAATACTCAAAAAGTAATGCAAATGCTCAATAGTATTCGAAATTCTTTGAAGTACTTGAAATCCTCGAAAAGTATTTGAAGTACTCTATATTTCTCGAATATTTCGAATACTTTTTCGAATTATTTGGAATAGCAAATACTTTTAAAATATCAAAATATTTGGTAGTTGAAACAACACATGCTTTGGTAAAGTATTTGGTGTACTTTGGTAAGAAATGTGGTAACTGAAATACTTCTCTTTCTGAATTCGCAATATGGTTATTTGATGTTCTTGATAATTTTATGAAAACCTAGTCAACCATAAGCAACATGCACGGGAGAGACTACAACAAGCTATTCGAAGAGTTGGAAAACAACCCTGTTATGAGAATGCCATCAGATGGCATACTTCTTAGATACAGCTTTGACAAAACTTTCCAGATTAGTATAACGGACAGGGATGCGTGGAAGGAG
Source organism: Chrysolina americana (assembly GCA_958502065.1). NCBI lineage: Eukaryota > Metazoa > Arthropoda > Insecta > Coleoptera > Chrysomelidae > Chrysolina > Chrysolina americana. The sequence continues at coordinate 100,821,995 of OY293412.1, read as the reverse complement.
GAAACTCCCATTAACGCGGAAATTGATGTCTACAAGGATGGCTCAAAAACTGATGTAGGTTCAGAAGCCGACATTTATGGAACCAAGCCGAAGATAAAAATCTCATTGAGCTTAGGTATGAACGCGACGATATTTCAAGTGGAAATCGTCGTAATACATCATTGCGCCCAAGAGCTAATAAGGCATGAGTTATCAGAAAAAAGCAGTCAACTCAATGCAGTCAAAACAGACTGACCCTAGCCTAAGCAGGTTATAGAGGCAATGAAGAGGTCGATTCACTAGCCCGTGAAGAGGCAAGTAAGACCCTGAATGGCCCAGAACCGTTCTGCGGCATGGCAAAAGCTGTACTAAGAACAAACACCAAATCATGGATCCAACAGAAATCTCAAGAATGGGGAATAATTCACCAAGAGGTCAAAGAGTTTATCAAACAACCGCAGCCAACATTCACAGGATATCTACTAAGCTAGAATATTAGTAGGACTTCTCACAGGGCATTGTAGGCTCAACAAACATATGTGTACAATCGGTCTGGAAGAAGAAATGGCAAGTTCTATCAGGAAGAAGAGAAAACATCAGTACACATATTATGCTACTGCGAAAGCTGAGGTTTCTAACGCTTGGAGGAGGAAAACCAAGAGCTCCCAGATATATGGCAGTTCTAAGAACAAACCTATGCATCTCGTAATGAAGACAAGGCTACATAGAGAACTCTAAACGATTTCGAGGGCACACACAATATATCTGAAAAGGTCGCAGTGTAGAAGCTTGGAACTAACCTAAGGATTTTGCCGCATATAGAGGAGGCTGTTTGTTACGGCGTAAATTATTCTTGGATACGGAGAAGACATCCAATTTTTTGTGACGCCGCCCCCGCGAAGATCCTGACGCGATCGATAACGGAGCGTTCCATTCTCGTATGAGCAATCGGCTGGAAATCGAATTAACACCTACTCGCGTGAGATTAAGAATGGGATGCGCGCACCGTGTAATTTGAACGTTTTGAATGAAAACCAGTGGTTTATGAGAGATCGTATCGCCGATGCCGTGGCGGCGGCAGCGCGTCAATGACGGGCGGTTATCGGGCGGATTGGATGATAGGAACTTTCGATAAGGTTAATTGACAGGCATGTCTCGCTGGCGCCACTCTGGTTGCTAACAAAAAAAAATTGAAATATCCCGAGACGCAAAGAGTTGTTCTATTTTAGCGGCCATGAATAGTTGGAGGAAATATAAGAAACGTGCGAGCTCTGTAGGAGTATCCACTTAATTGTAGGTACTCATTATTGTTATTATGGCAAAACTAGTCTTGAAAGTTCGTATTGCATTTAGATTGAAATAGAAAATTTATGGAGAGAGACAGAATGAATTGAAGTCCCCTTTCCTTTCCATATTGTCGTATGTAGGTGTAGGTGTATGAGAAAATGACTACCTCCCTGGCTGATACAGGTCAGACATTGAATAATTACCTTTGACGCATATAAAAATATAATTTTCATTATTGTCAGTATTTAGGATAACTAGTTGATACACTCACAGAAATCAAGTATGTAAGAGAATAGAATTTATATTAGAAAAAAACAACATACCCCCTGAATAACAAAATCATTGATAAACCACATCAACCAAAAAAACATAATTTTCTCTTGTGGAAAAAACCCAAATGAAGAACTTTTAAAAAATCAGTATTCAACGAATTTAAAAGAAAAAGAAAAAATAAAGACTGCCAAAACAACTATTATTAAAAACTATAGAATGCAACTAAAAACTCTAGAACACTGTTAATGAAATTTTGAATATCAAAACAGGAAGAAAAATATTTAATATTATAATGAAAAAATTTAAACTGTCACGGATGCACAGAATTCTGCTGACATATAACTTTTTGGCGAAAGTGGGGTAAAATTTAGCTAAGAACATAACACAAAAAATCAGTATAATCTACTGTCCACATTCCGAAATGGTTTTATAGAAAATAAATCAACCAATGATGCATTCCACTCCTTGACAAGAAACACGTATGAATCCTTAGAGTCAAGTACTCCTTTTATCAGTGTTTTTGTAGATATCAAAAAGACTTCCTATACTATAGATCACTCCATATCTTTAGTCTCAGACATACTAGATGATATGGGTGTGAGAGAGGTTTCGCAGACAATCTATTCGAAAGTTACCTAACAAGTCCATGAGAGTTGCTCCGGCCATGAAATAGTAGATATCCGTCAAAGAAACGTTGCTCTAGCCCTGAAACAGTGGACATCTACCAAAGAAATATTGCTCTAACCCTAAACTAAATATCTGCCAAAGAAACGTTACTCGATCCCTTAAACAGTGAATATATGCCAAAGAAACGTTACTCCATCCCTGAACCAATGGATATCTACCAAAGAAACGGTAATCCAGCCCAGAACCAGTAGAAATCCTCCAAAGAAACTTTGTTGCAGCCTTGAACCACCAGATATTTGCCAAAGAAACGTAGCTCCAGCCCTGAAACACTGGATATCTGCCGTAGAAATGTTAAATCAGTGAATGGTAGCCAAGAAACGTTGCTCCAGTCCTGAACCAGTGGATAATTGCCCGAAAGAGGCTGCTTCAGTCCATACCTGTACATATCTGCCAAAAGAGTTGCTTTAACCCTAAATCAGTGAATAATTGCCAAGAAACGTTACTCCTGAACCAGTGGATATCTGCCATAAAACGTTGCTTCAGTCCAGAGCCAGTTGATATCTGCCAAACCGTTGTTTCAGGCCCATACCAGTAAATATCTGCAAAAGAAACAGTATTCCAGCCCAGAACCTGTGGATATCCACCTTTGCAGCCCTGAACCACCAGATATTTGCCAAAGAAATATAGGACCAGCCCTGAAACACTGAATATCTACCAAAGAAACGTTACTCTAACCCTAAATCAGTGAATAATTGCCAAAAAAACGTTGCTCCAGCCCTGAACTAGTGCATATCTGCCAAAAAACGTTGCTCTAGTCCAGAACCAATGGATATCTGCCCAAAATGTTGCTCCAACTTATTCCTGTGGATATCTGCCAAAAACATTGCTCCAACCGTAAATTAGTGAATAGTTGCCAAGAAACGTTGCTCCAGCCCTGAACCAGTGGATATCTACCAAAAAACGTTGTTCTAGTCCAGAACTAATGGATATCTGCCAAAAACGTCGAAAATTTCAATTCTTTCATAATAATCTGAAAATCCAAAATATGTGTATTCAACCAAAACTGTTTCTTTTACCGTTTCAGATATCCCCGTGCTGGACAACCTTATCTTGAACTCACTGTATATTGGATTAGGGTGAAACAGATACGATGATTAGTCAACTCTAGCTCATGAGGTGCTAATTTCATTGCCGAAACGCTCGTCAAGTGAATTTGACTTAGTTTTGGTGTTTGGATAGTTCATATTTTTTCTTGAAGTTTCCCACCAAGGGTTTGTTTTATTTTAAAAGTGTAATTTTTTATGACATTTCACTTACCAAAATTCTTTGGAACTTTCATATTTTATTGAATACTCGTATTGGATGTTGCAACTCAGAGCCTGTCGTTCAGTGCTATCCAAACATCCCGAATTTATCTCTTGTAATGAACCATTTTATGCCCCAGTGGGTAATATGCCATCATTTAAAAACGGCCATTATACTGCCAAAAGTCCGTTTCGCCTAGTTGCGTTCCGTAAAACATTCTCGTAAGATATCGATCGATGCATTTCTCAAACCCCCAACAAAGAAATTAGTATTTTAATTGGCGGTTGCGAAAGTCTTGGCAAAAAAATAACATCCACCGATAATTAACTGGAGGAAATGAAAATTTAAATTGACGTCGAAATATTCGAAACGGATCCATTCAGATGTGCTGATGGTGCATTTTTCTTGTTTCGCTCATCTAAAAATGTATTAATAACGATGTTTTGTTGATAAATGCATAATTACGGGCTATGCACGTTATCCGGTCGTCTTTCGAATAACACGCTCTTTCCTATACGAAATTTTGTGGGCGTTGCAGAGTATATGTAAATCAGCGCCTATAGTCCGGTGGCACTATGCCACAATGAATTTATAAAACTGACAAACTGGGTACATCCAAACAGCCCATTTCAATTCAATTCATTTAGTTGACTGTTTCCGAAATAGTATATTTAAAGCAGGTCACAAGCATCAAAAATATGTAGTACATATAGTGTGGACAATCAAACGCGCACCAGAAGCAATAACTGCCAAAAAAAGATCTTGTAAGAAATCTTCGTCAAGTGAATTTTTGCCAAAAAACGTTAGTCCAGCCCTAACTCAGTGGATATCTGCCAAAGAAACGTTGCTTCACCCTTAAACCAGTTGATATTGTCAAAAAACGTTGCTCTAGTCCAGAATCAGTGAATATCCGCTGAAAGAAACGTTGTTCCAGCCCGAAACTACCAAACATCTGACAAAGAAACGTTGCTCCAGCCCTAAAACAGTAGATATCTGCCGAAGAAACGTTACTCTAACCCTTTACCAGTGATAAGCTGCTAAAGAAGCGTTGCTGCAGCCTCGAACCAGTGAATATCTGCCAAAGAAACGTTGCTCCACCCCTAAACCAGTGGATATTGTCAAAAAAACGTTGCCCTGGTCCTGAAAAAGTAGATGTCTGTCAGAGAAACGTTGCTCTAACCCTTAACCAGTGAATAGCTGCTAACGAAACATTGTTCCTGCCCGGAACCAAAAAAAAAACGTTTCAGCCCCGAACTACCAGATATGTGCCAAAGAATCGTTCCAGCCCTGAAGCAGTAGATATCTGCCAAAAAAACGTTGCTACAGTCCCAAAATAGTCGATGTCTGCTAAAGAAACGTTGCTGTTACCCTTAACTGGTGAATAGCTGCTAAAAAATATTGCTTTAGCTCTGAACCAGTGTATATCTGCCTGAGTACCTTTGTTCCTACCCTGAACCATTGGATATCCACCAAATGAACATTGCTCTAGCCCAGAATCAGTGAATATATACCAAAAACGTTGTTCCAGCTCTAAACCAGTAGATATGTGCCAAAAAACGTTGCTCTGGTCCTGGACCATTGGATATTCACTAAAGAAATGTTGTTCCAGCCCTGAACTAGTTTATATCTGCCAAAAAACACGTTGCTCCATCCCAGAAAAAGTGAATATCTGCCAAAAAACGTTGCTCCAGCCCTGAACCAGCGGATATCTGCAAAAAAACGTTGCTCCAGCCCAGAATCAGTTAATATATACCAAAAAACATTATTCCAGCTTTAAACCAGTGGATATGTGCCAAAAAAAACGTTGCTCTGGTCCTGGACCCTTGGATATTCACTAAAAAATGTTGTTCCAGCCCTAAACTAGTTTATATCTGCCAAAAAACACGTTGCTCCATCAAAGAAAAAGTGAATATCAGCCAAAAAACGTTGCTCCAGTCCTGAACAAGCGGATATCTGCAAAAAACGTTACTCCAGCTCAGAATCAGTTGATATATACCAAAAAACGTTGTTCCAGCTCTAAACCAGTAGATATGTGCCAAAAAAACGTTGCTCTAGTCCTAAAATAGTCGATGTCTGCTAAAGAAACGTTGCTGTTACCCTTAACTAGTGAATAGCTGCTAAAAAATATTGCTTTAGCTCTGAACCAGTGTATATCTGCCTGAGTACCTTTGTTCCTACCCTGAACCATTGGATATCCACCAAATGAACATTGCTCTAGCCCAGAATCAGTGAATATATACCAAAAACGTTGTTCCAGCTCTAAACCAGTAGATATGTGCCAAAAAAACGTTGCTCTGGTCCTGGACCATTGGATATTCACTAAAGAAATGTTGTTCCAGCCCTGAACTAGTTTATATCTGCCAAAAAAACACGTTGCTCCATCCCAGAAAAAGTGAATATCTGCCAAAAAACGTTGCTCCAGCCCTGAACCAGCGGATATCTGCAAAAAAACGTTGCTCCAGCCCAGAATCAGTTAATATATACCAAAAAACATTATTCCAGCTTTAAACCAGTGGATATGTGCCAAAAAAACGTTGCTCTGGTCCTGGACCATTGGATATTCACTAAAAAATGTTGTCCCAGCCCTAAACTAGTTTATATCTGCCAAAAAACCCGTTGCTCCATCAAAGAAAAGGTGAATATCAGCCAAAAAACGTTGCTCCAGTCCTGAACAAGCGGATATCTGCAAAAAACGTTGCTCCAGCTCAGAATCAGTTGATATATACCAAAAAACGTTGTTCCAGCTCTAAACCAGTAGATATGTGCCAAAAAAACGTTGCTCTAGTCCTAAAATAGTCGATGTCTGCTAAAGAAACGTTGCTGTTACCCTTAACTAGTGAATAGCTGCTAAAAAAATATTGCTTCGGCTCTGAACCAGTGTATATCTGCCTAAGTACCTTTGTTCCTACCCTGAACCATTGGATATCCACCAAATGAACATTGCTCTAGCCTAGAATCAGTGAATATATACCAAAAACGTTGTTCCAGCTCTAAACCAGTAGATATGTGCCAAAAAAACGTTGCTCTGGTCCTGAACCATTGGATATTCACTAAGAAAATGTTGTTCCAGCCCTGAACTAGTTTATATCTGCCAAAAAACACGTTGCTCCATCCCAGAAAAAGTGAATATCTGCCAAAAAACGTTGCTCCCGCCCTGAACCAGCAGATATCTGTAAAAAACGTTGTTACAGCTCTTAACCAGTAGATATGTGCCAAAGAATCGTGCTCTGGTCCTGAACCATTGAATATTCACTAAAGAAACGCTGTTCCAGCCCTGAACCACGAGATATGTGCCAAAGAAACGTTGCTCCAGCCTTGAAACTGTAGATGTCTGCAAAAAAAACGTTGATGTCACCTTAAGCCAGTAAATAGCTGATGAAGAAACGTTGCTCTAGCCCTGAACTAGTGGATGTCTGTCAAAAAAACGTTGCTTCGGCCCTGAACCATTAAATATCCATCAAAGAAACGTTATTCCAGCCCGGAACCAGTATATATCTGCCAAAAAACACGTTGCTCCAGCCCTGAACCAGGTCCTGAGTATATCATATTCGCCGATGGCCAGGTCCTCCAAACCATAATAATAATAATAATCATAAATATTATTGTAGAATCATTTTATAACTAGAAATTCGAATAATAATGTTTGTTAAATTAAAGCGACAGTAATGTATTACACGACACAAAACACAAATAAAACTTTTGGTGTACCTTTATTGCTTGTTTTCAGTTGTTCGTACCATTTCTTTTAACGAAATTTCTCTCAAGAATTTGTCTTTCTCCTATATGACACTTTGCTGCCGGACTAAATACAAATCTCGGATTTCCGAAAAATGATTCTGCAAAGAGTGATACCGGTGGAGTGTTAAATTAATATTTTTATTGATGGGTTATCTGTTTCGAAGGATGCGGTAGAATAATTCGCAGTATGCCCCGCTGCTAGGGCCACCTGATTATCGTGTAATTACCAGAGTCGTAGTAATAGGCGTGAATTTCTTGTTTCGGAATAGGTACCTTTGCAAACATATCGAATCGCAGAAAAGTAGATGTTCATCGGTCGTGAAGAACAGTAGCAAACAATGGGTTAGGGAGATGACGATGATTTATAATTACAGTATTTCGTATACGTGGATGATAGTGATGTTCATTCCAGATTTGATAGAATTATGGTATACAGGCTCTGGTCTGCTTCGGCTTCGCACAAATAGACAAATCTAAGTTAGATGTTGATTAAGAAAAAAAAAAAGAATTAAATATCATTAGCATATCCAAATCATATATTTTCGGAATCAGCATAAAATTTTGAGGATTTGGTGGTTATTTCAAGTGAATCTGATGATTTTGTACTTTTCATGATTTTTAGTGGTATGCCCCTTGGACTTTTTTCGAGTAGTAATGTTTTTCCGCCGATTGACTTGAAATTTCGTCATTCTGAATCGATTGGCGCTCGCAGAAATACTCTATCTCCAACCGTTCTCGATTTGGAAAGTTCATCTAGAGTTGAGGGCTGTTATTTCTCGACAAAAATTTTTCATTCTCAACTTCGCATAATTTATTCTTATAATTCATGCTTACCAAATAGAGGTTTGGTAAGCATTTTACGAAACCTCTGCAATTTTGAAATGAACCTGTTTTAGAAAATTTTATGTGTTTATTTTCAAAAAATCACAAACGGCTTTCTTACGTATTTTGACTAGCTGATTTCGAATTATGCATGAAAAGTTGGGTTTGGCCAAGGATTAACGAAATAACCACAATTTTTGCGATTTCGACAAAATTATTGCTTTTTTTCGGTGAATCCTTCATCCAATTTCATTTTTGATGACATATTCGGAATCAGCTCGACAAAATACTTTTGAGGGAACTTTGCGATTTTCTCAAAATTGAAAAATAAAAAATATCGGAGCATATCTGAATTATATATTTTCGGAATCAGCATGAAATTTTGAGTATATAGTGGTACTTTCGAGTGAATCTGATGATTTTGTACTTTTCATGATTTTTTTTGAGTTTTTTCGAATAATTTTTTTTTTCGCCAATCGACTTGAATTTAACTGATTATGCTAATTCCGTCATTCTGAATCGATTGGCGTTCACAGAATTGCTCTATCTCCAACCGTTCTCGATTTGGAAAGTTCATCTAGAGTTAAGGGCTGTCATTTCTCGCCAAAAATTTTTCATTCTCAACTTCGCATAATTTATTCTTATAATTCATGCTTACCAAATAGAGATTTGGTAAGCATTTTACGAAACCTCTGCAATTTTGAAATGAACCTGTTTTCGAAAATGTTTGTGTTTATTTTCAAAAAATCACAAACGGCTTTCTTACGTATTTTGACTAGCTGATTTCGAATTATGCATGAAAAGTTGATTTTGGCCAAGGATTAACGAAATAACCACAATTTTTGCGATTTCGACAATTTTTTTTTTTTTTTTTTCGGTGAATCCATCATCCAATTTCATTTTTGATGACATATTCGGAATCAGCTCGACAAAATACATTTGAGGGAACTTTGCGATTTTCTCAAAATTGAAAAATAAAAAATTTCGAAATTTCGGTGGTGCGGAAGGATTTTTGACGTTTAATCCCAATTTTATGGTACTCCTTGTATCGGAGCATATCTGAATTATATATTTTCGGAATCAGCATGAAATTTTGAGTATATAGTGGTACTTTCGAGTGAATCTGATGATTTTGTACTTTTCATGATTTTTAGGGGTATACCCCTTGGAGTTTTTTCGAGTAAATTTTTTTTTTCGCCAATCGACTTGAAATTCACTGATTATACTAATTCCGCCATTCTGAATCGATTGGCGTCCATAGAATTGCTCTATCTCCAACCGTTCTCGATTTGGAAAGTTCATCTAGAGTTAACAGCTGTTATTCCTCGCCAAATATATTTCATTCTCAACTTCGCATATTCTTATAATTCATGCTTACCAAATAGAGATTTGGTAAGCATTTTACGAAACCTCTGCAATTTTGAAATGAACCTGTTTTCGAAAATTTTATGTGTTTATTTTAAAAAAATCACAAACGGCTTTCTCACGTATTTTGACTAGCTGATTTCGAATTATGCATGAAAAGTTGATTTTGGCCAAGGATTAACGAAATAACCACAATTTTTGCGATTTCGACAAAATTATTGCTTTTTTTCGGTGAATCCTTCATCCAATTTCATTTTTGATGACATATTCGGAATCAGCTCGACAAAATACATTTGAGGGAACTTTGCGATTTTCTCAAAATTGAAAAATAAAAAATTTCGAAAATTCGGTGGTGCGGGAGGATTTTTGACGTTTAATCCCAATTTTATGGTACTCCTTGAATCGGAGCATATCTGAATTATATATTTTCGGAATCAGAATGTAATTTTGAGTATATAGTGGTACTTTCGAGTGAATCTGATGATTTTGTACTTTTCATGATTTTTAGGGGTATACCCCTTGGAGTTTTTTCGAGAAAATTTTTTTTTTCGCCGATCGACTTGAAATTCACTGATTATACTAATTCCGTCATTCTGAATCGATTGGCGTCCACAGAATTGCTCTATCTCCAGCCGTTCTCGATTTGAAAAGTTCATCTGGAGTTGAGGGCTGTTATTTCTCGCCAACATTTTTTTGCAATTTTTTCATTCTCAAATTCGTAAAATTCAATCTTTTTCGTATGTTCACCAAATTTGGAATCGATTCCGAGTCAAATAGAGATTTGGTAAGCTTTTTAAGAAACATCTGCAATTTAAATTTAATTTGTTTATTTTCGAAAAATCGCAAACTGCATTCTTACGTATTTTGACGAGCTGATTTCGAAATATGCATTATGCATATTATTTTTTATCATATTCGTAAAATTCGCTTTGCTTGGAAGCACCCCTGTTACTTTCGTAATTCGAGGTAGAATGACTTTCTACCGGGGAAAACATTAAATATTAGATTAGATTCAGTATTTTCAGATACAAACAAATTCCACTTTTTTTATATAATAAGTATGAATGGATCCGAAAGTCAGAAGTTGTTTTTTTTTGCAAAGAATTCGTGCCTTGATCGTCGTTAACAACACAACTTGGACCACGTCATCGATATGGAATAAAATTAAATCGAAAAAAATCCTTATATTTTTGCTAAAAGTTTGACAGATTTCAAAAAATTCGACGTATTAAATACTTTACGCTCGCACTGTACATTAAAAGTCAGGAAATACTATTTATAAGGCCGATTCAGACGCATGCGTGCCCACCCTGCATTTTTGATCCTGTATGAGAAATGCATGCCAGTCGACACCTGTGCTGTCGGTACCAGTATTGACAGTTTTCAGGCACAAGCGTCAAACATGCATATCGCACATGCTTCGAAAACCCTGCATGGGCACGCATGTATCTGAATCGGCGTTTATAAATCATTTTTGAGCAATGCATGTTTCGTACACGCCCGGTATAGAACTAAACTTACTAATGTGTCTTGTATCATAATGGTATAAGAGAAAGAAGAAGAAGAAGAACTCGTTTAACTGTAGTCGTATGTGTAAATGTAGCGGGCGGTCACTTTGACGCCTTCCTAGAATCGACCGGCACCCGAAAATCTACATTGAATGTGGCCGAAAGGCCTCCGAGGCGCACAATAAGTGACCGAACTGGCAGCTCTTTCTTCGTTCTTTCGATTCGGGCATTCTGTAGGGCGCCGGCATACTGAATCGTGAGAATATTTCTCGTCCAAGGGATACTAACGTAAATATAATCATTTGCGAACGTATCGTGAACGAAAATACTCGAATAGTTTTTGTAAGGCAACTAATAATTTCAGGAATAGTCGACGAACGTTTCGCCAGCACAATTAGAATCATCAGGAATTCAGAACAAATTGTATTCAAGTGCCACTTATTCAATTTTATCTACTGATACCATCGTAGAATATTCATCTTCCAATACCAGAAATCTGCTTCAATCTTTCTTCAGTACTGTTTATCCCACTGCTGCCACCAAATTTTACCTTTCAAGGTTCTTAACCGTTTACTACCCCAATTAAATTTTTACTCTTTTATGTTTTTTCTTGTTGAAATTTGGACAGAATTTGTTCAGGAGCCCATTTAGGAAAAAACAATTCAAAAAAAAATAGTTTACATAATATGCTAAGCCAGGCCAAAAACTTAATACAGACTTTTGAATTTTTTTTCAAATAAAAATCATGAAAAATATTAAATCATCAGATTCACTTGAAATTGCATATTCGCGTATGTGTGAATATCGATAAAACGTTGATTTTTACTATAATGATCAAAAAATTCACGAAAAATTAACAATCCCAAGTCAGATAAAAATCGATGAAACGTCAAAAGTTCCATTGCACTATCTTTGGAAAAATTTTATTTTCAATTTTTGGAAAAATTGCAAAGTTTCCTCAAACCTAAAAATCATCGTCATCATCAGATTCACTTGAAATTAGGACTATGTTGTCAAAATTTCATGCTGTTTCTGAAAATTTATCATTTGTATATGGTTTACCATAAAAAAGCGATAACACGTCAAAAATTCACCCACACCATCGAATTTTCGAAAAATTTCATTATGAATTTTTGGAAAAATCGCAAAAGTGTCCTCAAATGTATCTCAACGAGCTGATTCCGAATATCTCATAAAAAATTGAATTGGACATAGGATTAACCAAACGAGTGCAATTTTTTGGCCGAAATCGCAAACATTGTCGTTATTTCGGTAATTCCCTGTCAAATTCAATTTTTTATGTGATATTCAAAATCAGGTCGTCTAGAAATGTTTGAGAAAGGTTAAAAAAATTTCAAAAAAATGTTCTCGAAATGGCAGAGGTTTTGAAAAAAGACTACAGAATCTCTAGTTGTTTCGGAATCGATTTCAAATTTGGTGAGCATATACAAAAATGTTTGAATTTTACAATTTTGAATAGAAAAAGTCGAAAAAAAATGTTTTGTCGGGAATTTACAGCTCTAAACTTAGGAAATTTCAATTCGAGAACGGTTAGAGATGGGGCATTTCTGCAAACGCCAATCGATTCAGAATGATTAAATTAGTATATTCAGTTAATTTTATATTCACGTTGAATTTTCCTAAAATTAGCAGAAAAATTACAAAAACAAAACAGGTAAAAATATTGAATTATCAGATTTACTTGACATTGCATATGCGCTTATGTGTGAATATTTTAAAACACATTGAAAAAATACTTGGCAACAATCTCCACTAAATATTGTATATTCTTGTGGGTAGTTCAAAATTCCTATTGTGACAGCAGACTTCGTGAAGTTGATATCGACTACCATCACTAGAGAATTTCGTATCGAAATGCATACTTGTATGGTGTGTATTCCGTGGGAATCCATTTGTAGATACATCTTTAATTTATACAAGTATATAATCCCAGGCTGCTTCAATAATCCATTTGCCTTAATTACTCATTTAATATCCAAGTCTCGAACATTCATAATTGTTGAAACTTGTTTAATTTTCACTCAACGAGGATAATTACAGTATTCCAATTAGAAGACGTCATGCCATACAGTTCGATGTCTAGACTGGCATCGATTTTACGTTTGATAGACCTCATTTCTTCAGATGTCGAGCTGAAGTTTTGACTTCACGGTAACTGGCTACATTTTAGGCATCATTGCATCAATTTCTTTTATCTCTATTTATAGTTAACTCCCCAGTTTTCAGGTATTTTGGAAACGATTGTTCCAAATGATAGATTCATTCAGATGAAAATGTCCGAGAGATAGTGAAATCGTGCAAATTCGAGATCCAACACAACGCCAACTGATAAAAATCGCACAATCAATTTGGATAGTAGTCAGACTTTCGTAGTTTATAGCTCCCTGTCAAAGAAAATTATTGTGGTTCAACTTCGTTTTCTTTCCATGTCACACCCCTCACTTTCCTACTATCCGGGCACCTTTTCCCACTTTCCCGAAGTTTTCCTCCAAATCCGCGAAGCTTTTTCCCCTATACCTTCCTCTCATTGCTGTTATCCTGGGTGAATTTTCAAGAAAACCAAGCTTTTACTAGAATTTTCCAGAAATTTCCCAGCTTTTCCTATCATTCATAGTACTATGGAATCAGTTCTTGTTGTCATCACTACAACTTCCGAGTTTTCTGGACTTTCTAATTTATTGAAATGCCGGAAATTGTCATCAATCATTTTCCTCATTGTTACCTTTACCTAGAGGAAAACCGGAAATGGCGTAGCAGGAAATCATGAAACGCAGCAGGAGTTTATCACCTTGCTGTACTCGCCCAACAGGTCGATAGAGATAATGGAGAGGCTGATTTAGTAGGGGGTATTGTGAATCGTTCTCTTTGTACTAGATTATCTTCGCAAATGATATCAACGGAAATTTCCATTGGTTTTTGAATATTTTCAGATTGATATGTCCCAATGGTAATGGAATTATGACTGTAAGAAGCCCACATTACTGGAAATTAGTCAACAAGTGTTATGAGGAGAATATGTTGACATATATCAGTGGAATCCTTAAGATAAGCTTCATCGGATGGGAAAATAGTATTTGAGAAATCTCTATTACATAAAGACCCATTGAGAAATCATTGATTCTTGGCCGTTGAATTGCAAGCAAAAAGTACGAAGATAAAAGTGTACCAAGCTTTTTTGTCAATCTTCTTCATTACCCTTTTTTTCTTATGTGCGCAAAAACCGAATGCTGAATAAAATAAAATAAAATTATTATTGTGATTGTGACAAATTGCATTAGTACGGGAGCTTTGCTAAAAATTTCTTAATCTAAATGGAGTGCTCCAAGTGTTCAATCCTTATACAGGATGATGATAAATATATACAATGTGACAGCTGCCGGACCCCATTCCATCTTAGTGAAAAATGCTCAGGATTGTGCCCAAGTGAGATAAAGGCTATAGTAGTGCAGAGGCGAGTAATATTCTTTTTTTGCGATGAATGTAAATCATCTTTTAGAAAAGTACCCCATCTCCTATCGAAATTATCAGTTTTGGAAAATGAGATTAGTCTTCTGAAACAAGAAGTCAAAGATACAAAGAGGAAACATTGTGAGGAACTTAGTTTGTTGAAACGGGAATTGAATGATTTGAAATCCATTAGTAGTGCTGGCATGGAAGATATACTCACTGAGGTTCATGAACGTGCAATACGTTCAAATAATCTGATGCTGTTCAATGTTGATGAATCGAAGTCAGAACGTCTGGATGCCAAAATAGCCGATGACAAAAAAATTGCCATTCAAGTACTCGAATCTGTTGGGATTGAAAGCAACGATCTAACTAAAGTGATCCGCATAGGTCGACAAGGTAATAAACCCAGGCCTATCAAGATGATTTTATCAAACTCAAATGCAGTTGGGCAAGCTCTTAAACTAAAAAATAGATTGCTCAATACAAAATTCAGAATTGCCTCAGACAAAACGAAATTACAGCAGGAACAAATGAAAAAAGTTCAGGTTGAGCTAAAGCAACGTCGAGATCGAGGTGAGCAAAATCTCACTATCAAATATAGAAAAGGCATTCCTGTAATTGAAGAATTAAAAAACTAAGACATAACTCTTACCAAACGTTAAAAATATATTATCAAAATGTTGGTGGTTTAAGAACTAGACTTGATGAATTCAGAAACTCTGTCCTGGGCTGCAACTATGACGTTATAATATTAACTGAAACATGGTTAACAAGTTCCTACTATGATGCAGAAATTGGTCTAATCAACTATAATATCTTCAGAACTGATCGCAATGTGAACACAAGTAACAAGTCTCGAGGTGGTGGAGTGATGATGTGCTTCAAGAAAGAGCTGAATGTGAAGATACTTGATGGAGTCAGTCCAAATGTCGAACATTTATTCATTCTTTTGAAGAGCTCAAGTGCAAATGTGATTTTTGGAGCTACCTACATACCACCAGGTTCAAATTTTGATATTTATATAGATCATTGTACTTCTGTCGAACATATATCTGAAAAATTCAGGGCATCTCAATGTTATCTGTTTGGTGATTATAACTTACCATTGGCTACGTGGGAATCTTCGGAAGAGCATGGACTTAGCGTTCGTTGCCCTCAAGGATATCCAGCCCATGATATGTGTGATCATTTTTCTTTTCTCAATTTTAAACAACTCAATGTCATTCCTAATAATCATAATGTATATTTAGATCTAATTTTTTCACAAAATGCTCTTGTTCAGATTCAAGAAGCCATTGATCTACTGTTACCTAATAATTTCCATCATAAGGCCATTATTGCCGAATTGGAAATATCAGTTGAATTTAAACCACTTCTGTTTGAAGAGTTTTACTATGACTTTAAGAATGCAGATTATGTAGGTTTAAATAATTATTTTGCAGCAATAAACTGGGAACTTTTATTCAATAACCTAGAGATTCATACTATGGTTGAGAAATTTTATCAAATTATTGGAAACTCTTTTGCAAACTTCGTTCCTAGGAAGAGAAGTAAACCAACAACTTATCCAAAATGGTATACCAGTGAGCTGAAAGTACTCATAACTGAAAAAAAGAAAGCTCACGCAAATTATAAATCATCTCGTTCGGATCAAGATTATCTAATATTTTCCAATCTGAGGTCTCAATGCAAAGATCTTATAAAATTTTGTCATGATACATATGTAGCAAATATTGATGACCAAATAATCAGTAATTCAAAATATTTTTGGAATTATATGAACTCGTTGAGAAAAAATTATGGATTTCCGAATAATATGCATCTTGATAATCAAATAGCCGACACAGGGAAAAATATTGTTGATCTTTTTGCCAAAAATTTTTCAAAGGTTTATGTTAGAGAAGGATTAAATTTAGATGTTATTGCAAACGCATCAGTAGCATCAGCAGTTGATATCCCATTTATAATATTCAGTATTGAGGAAGTATTCGAAGGGCTGAATTCATTAAAGGATAACTTGAGTTGTGGACCGGACGGGATCCCTGCCTATTTCCTTAAAAGGTGTGTTTATTCACTAACTATGCCATTGTGTACAATATTCAACTTATCATTGAAGCTTGGAATATTTCCCTGTCAATGGAAGAATAGTTATGTCACCCCCATTTTCAAAAGTGGAAAAAAGGATGATATAAAAAACTATCGGCCAATTAGTAAACTTTCAGCCATTCCAAAGCTTTTTGAATTTTTACTTGTGCACTACATTTCGTGGCATTGCAAGAATTTGCTAAATGATAATCAACATGGATTTGCCACAGGTAAATCAACAACATCAAATCTATTAGTATATCAACAGGATATTGTCAGGGCCCTTGAAAAAGGTCTTCAAATTGATACAATATATACTGATTTCAGTAAGGCCTTTGATAGGGTAAACCACAACTTGTTAATCAATAAATTACAAGAAACCGGTTTTCCAGCATGGTTAACAAGTTGGTTTAATAGTTATTTATCTGATAGAAAACAGTTGGTAAAAATTCAAAACCACATTTCCAGTGATATTCATGTTACATCTGGTGTTCCGCAGGGGTCACACTTGGGCCCACTTCTCTTCAATATATTCATTGATGACATAGCTCTTATCTTTCGTTTCTGTAAGTACCTTCTCTTTGCTGATGACCTTAAAATCTATTTGCCAATAAACTCCGACAAAGACTGTGAAAACCTTCAATCTGATTTGAACATATTGATCAATTGGTCTCAAAATAATGGAATGTCATTAAATGTTGACAAGTGCTATTGTATTTCTTTTTCTAGGTCCAATAATCCTATCCAATTCGATTATCAAATTGAGAACAACCTTAAACGGGTTTGTGAAATTCGTGATTTAGGAGTCATATTTGATCATCAATTAAATTTTACAAATCATATTAACTCCGTAGTCAGTAAGTCTTTTCAATTATTAGGTTTCATTTCTAGAAATACTAAAAAATTATCTGTTATGGCTTTTAGAACGTTATATCTATCATTAGTATATTCAGTTATTCAATACGCCTCACCAGTATGGTCACCATACTATCAAACTCACATCGATCAACTAGAAAAAGTGCATAGAAAATTTTTGAGGTGTATAGCATTTAAAATGAATCTGCAACATGGTGATTACGATTATAGGCAAGTTATGCAAAATTTGAATATTACCAGCTTGGAAGGTAGTAGAACAAGATCTGACTTGATTACTCTCTATAAAATAATATCAGGGAAGATAGATTGTCCTCCATTGCTCCATTCGATTAACTTTAAAGTTCCAAACAGACCTACTCGTAACTCCGATTTATTCCAAGTTCCCTTCCATCGCACAAACTATGGTTATCATAGTACCCTGTCACGTTTTGTCAGATTAGGTAACGAATATTGCAATAGAGGATTAGAATTTACTGGAGTAACATCAACTGCATTCAAAACCAGTGTAAGAAGATTAGTGGAATAAGTTTCCTTTTATCACTGTAGTACTACTAAAATTGTTCATTGTTCATTTTTGTGTATATTTAATATAAGTATGTATTGTATTATATTTCATATCTAAAAAGGGGATAACCCGTGTATAAATAAATAAATAAATAAGAAGAAAATCTAACTGTCCATCCACGGTATCTGAATAAAACATTTCCTGGCAGAGGACTTGGTCAAAGAGAAGCAGTGAAATGGCCTGCAGTATCGCCAGATTTGAGTCCGTTAGATTTTATTATGGAGAATTTTGAGTGGACTAGGTTTTCGGATCCCCTTCTAAAGATCGTTGTTTATACTCTGATTGTGCGAATCATTTCTAGTCGAATATGCTCTTCCTCGTATCCACCATTTACTCTATAATTATTATGAGAGTGTCGTTTTTTTATTGTGCACTAAAATAAAAATTTCAACTGTTTCACGGAACTAATTTGGATGCAATCTGGAAAGTAGTTAATCTGACAATAAATTTTACTCGCGGAAATATAAAGTGAGTTTTATTGCCCAATTATTTTCTGTTTTCTAAATACGTTTGTATTTATTTAGGGAAACTGACTGATTGCATTCCAATCGTGTTGCAATTGTTTATATCTTCACGTATCACATTAGCTTCTGAATTGATACTTTGAAGAGATTTTATAATGAAACACGATCACTGTTATTATTATATCAGTAACTCCAGTAATATTGTGCAATGATTCAACAGTTATTGAAGAATTCAAAGATCAAATCATCAAATTTTGATTTTTTTGTAATTTCCTCCAATTTTTTGGGGTGAAATTGATTTTGAGTAAGTTGGAAATACTCCAATAAATCCATCACTTTTCATATGGGTCGATTGGATATCTCTTTGAGCATAAGTTTATCTTAAAATATCAGCTGTGAGATGCCTAATTTTATGACTTCATAATTTTGTACTGATTTAATTGATTTTTAGTTCTTTGAAATTAGTTTTATGACGTTTTTTCAATTGAAGTCTTACTTTGTTTTCTGCTGATTTCTACGAAAAGTTGAATTCTCAAATGTTCAAATCACCTAACTGAGAGGGAAATGACACCTATTGAACTCTGATGACAGAAACCATATTGTGGATCGATCACAATTTTCAAGCGTTCCAAACTAGTTGACGCCAAAGTTTCGTAATAAAAACGTTTCCAATGAACGTTGCCTTGCAAACTTTTCATCCTGTGGCTCCCCTACTACGTTTCCCTCGTCTTCTTCCTGAAAAGCGAGAGTGGAAAACAAAATAATACAAGAATTGTAGTGTACGTCGGGGAACTAACCTTTTTGGAGTTGCTTCAAACGGTAAAAAGTGTAGTTTGGCGGAATCTCCCCAGATTAGAATCCGGTCGACATGAAAATGCAAGAGGTAGCCCGATGTTTTCCAGAATGCCGGAAAAGCGGAAAGCGAAAGGCTCGGCGGGAAATCGGGGCGTGCCGGAACAACCCCCAAATGGAAAATTCTTTCATGAGGGTGTTAGGAGTTGTAGGGTGTAGGATAAATTCCTGAACCTGAAGAATGATGTTTGCATTACCATTCCACGTCTTATATTGATTAATGACTGGCTGAAAATGCATCTCAAAAAAGATTTCCTTGGGGTATGTTCTGTTCATAAACTCATATTATCGCTATCTCTCTCCTAGTCATTGGAGAAACTATTACCAATATATCAAAATCATCAGATTGATGTCAGAAATCGTCCACATACTACCAAATGATCCATCTCTTACCAAGATGCAACCATGTATGACTCATGTGTGAACATTCGTCACAAACCGTTAACAGCGCTCGCAAATACAGAAATTCTGTCTCTTTCCCCTCAGATTATTAAGTTCATCTCATTACATTTTTTTTCCTGACAAAACTATTGTTTATCCTTCATGCCTTTTATGCCTTGATAATTCAGTCACATAAGTTGTAGGATTTTTTTATTCACATGTTACTTTCACAATCTGTACTTATACTTGTTTGAGCAAAACCACACGAAATGGCCACTATATTACTCGAGAAGTTTCAAAGTGAAACAGGCCCCACCTTTTTATGCTTAAGGGTAGTTGCTGCTGAAGAAAAGGTCATTTAACTCAAGTTAAGATACTGCGTGCCCTTCCTGTCACTTATGACATTCTAAGACAGATGTTAGTACTGATGCTCTGTGCTCTGTTTTGATCGTCTTCCTCAGCTCACACAGGTCTCTCGAGACTTCTGAGGGTTGCTCGTAAAGGTGCAGCCGGATGACGAAAATAACAGAGATTCAGATTCAGTGACAGATCTTCCATTTTTGTGAGCCCAAAACATATAATTGAACTTATCACAGTTGCATAAAGTGCTCACGATGTTCTACATAGTAGAAATGAATTCATTCGGGTATTTAATTTTTGGCATCATCCACATGGGATTTCACGAGTGTGCTCCACTCGAATCTACCCTCCTGATAGCAGAACTTTCCAGAAATCAACCGCAATCGCCAATCATGACCCTTTGCGAAGTTAAGGACCTTTTGATAGACTGGCCACCAAGTTTTCGTTAACAATCGCTTTGAGTTTTTCTTGAAATAGTATGTTGTCACAGCAAATACAATTCGAATCAATTGATATTTTTATAAAGCATTGTTCTACCTATAGCCCCTTACTACCCTTGCCGAGGAGTAAATGTATCTTAATGTTTTTTTTTCTTTATGAATTGTATAAAAATTCCCATTCGCATGTTTCCATTTCACCTTTGAAATGTTCACTCTTTGTTCGACCAATTCATTCAAACTTTTTTCGTGAAAGAGAAATCTTCCCTGGAATGTTCCATGCCTTCCATCTTGGTCTGTTGTCCTGATAACGGCATTTCCCTAAAATTTTCCTCGACATCCCTTCGACCTTTTTGTACGTTATCACCTTTCTGAATGGCTTTGTATGATATGTGAGAAAGTTCGATGGCTAGTATTGTGTTTTTTAAGTTCGGTAGGTATTTTATTGCGTTATTTTAGTCTTTCCATATTCTAGAGTCTATTCTATAGATGAAAATGACACTAATGGTTTTTTTCCTGGCAAATTTTTCGTCATTTGTGAACAGATTGTCCAAAGCTCGATTTTTCTAGATTGTATCCCACCGCTGACACCAAATTGAGCATTTGAGCTATAATAATTGTAATTATTCTTCTAGGCTGGTTCATGAATGATTGATTGACGTTCTTTTTTCTTTCAGTGCTTTTATATTCGGAGAACATCTTGAAACCAAAACCAAGTTGGTAGAAATTGATGTTTTTGTTGAATTTCCAAATACTCATTGCCTTTGGGATAACCTTCCTAGGAAGTGAATCTCGAAACTACGTTCCTAAAAAAATCACAAACTTTCCTCCGTATCTCTGGAGGAAGTTTTCCAGGAATGTCCTTCGCATACCACCTCATTCTGTTGTCCTGATGACGACATTTTCTGGAAGTTTTCCATGGCAACCTTTCTGCCGACCCTTGTTGAGGCTACTTGGATAATCCTGAAATACCGGGTGGATACGGAAGTATTGCCTACGGAATATCTCAGTTATTGTATGAAGTAGGTTTGTGAAATTTGGAGCGTCGATATAATGACATAAGAGCTAGAATTTGAGCATATTGACATGTCAAAGTTAACTTCCGGTCTGACCGGAAGTAACATCAACTTTCTTATTTTAAATGGAAACCCTATTTTTTTTCTTTTCGCTTTATTCAGCATTCAATTCCCTTTCTAATGACATATCACAAGTTGGTATCTAACCAGAAACTAGATCAGAAAAAAATTATTATTGAAATTCACTGAGTAGGCCGTGGAAGCAAAATGAAAGCCAAAAATTGAAAAGTTGGCTATGGAAACCATACGTCACTTGATAACAGTTGCTACTACTGTGATATTTTATTTTCATTCGTCGGCGTTATAAAAAGCCGACAAAAAAAATATTGGAAAAATTGGGAAAAAAACAATATTCTGTAGGTCCATAACTTAAATAGGAACATACAACTTTTTCTTGCCTGTACTATTCAGCATAACCATATAATAGAAAGTAATTTTTTGAAGTGAAATACCAAAAAATCCAATTATTTTTAATGATATTTTTGCGTATGGCGATAATCTGTTTTGTTATTTGAAGAAAAATAATTGGATTTTTTGGTATTTCATTTCAAAAAATTACTTTCTATTATATCATTAGAAAGGAATGGTTATGCTGAATAGTACAGGCAAGAAAAAGTTGTATGTTCCTATTTAAGTTATGGACCTACAGAGTATTGTTTTTTTCCCAATTTTTCCAATATTTTTTTTGGCGGCTTTTTATAACGCCGACGAATGAAAATAAAATATCACAGTAGTAGCAACTGTTATCAAGTGACGTATGGTTTCCATAGCCAACTTTTCAATTTTTGGCTTTCATTTTGCTTCCACGGCCTACTCGGTGAATTTCAATAATAATTTTTTTCTGATCTAGTTTCTGGTTAGATACCAACTTGTGATATGTCATTAGAAAGGGAATTGAATGCTGAATAAAACGAAAAGAAAAAAAATAGGGTTTCCATTTAAAATAAGAAAGTTGATGTTACTTCCGGTCAGACCGGAAGTTAACTTCGACATGTCAATATGCTCAAATTCTAGCACTTATGTCATTATATCGACGCTCCAAATTTCACAAACCTACTTTATACAATAACTGAGATATTCCGTAGGCAATACTTCCGTAGCCACCCGGTATAGATGAAATAAAATCCCTTCAATGTGTACAAATAAAACTTGTCCGGACACATTAACTTTCAAATACATTCCTTTATTTGGTTACGTATAATTTTCTTTCCCAACTGTTTCAGTTATATGACGTCATCAATATTTTTCAATGTTCTATTCAGGAAAGCATACTTTTTACTGCTTTCTGTTATATTTCAGTGGTTTGCGTGGGAAAAACAGTTTTCCTGGAATTTCCCCAGTATTCTATATCATTCTGATGTCCTGATAACGACATTTCCCCAAAATTTTCCGCGGCAACCGACTTTTCGACCTTTTGTTGAGGCTACTTGGAGTATCCTAGGTCTTTCATTAGTTTGCTATGTCCCCAATATGGGTATTACGTCAACCACAACAATTTTTATGCTAATGTCGAATCATTTACTGTTCCATTATCGTTATTTTTCTTGAAGATCAATTGAATCGAAAATGTATCTTCTGACTACGCTGTTTTTCTCCGGTGATAAATTATTTTATATAGTTAGTGAAAAAATGACCAATGTTATGTTTTGGTTTTCATCTGTTCAGTCTGTTCTCATCTCTTGATTATAAACCAAAAAGTAATTTTGTCAAGTTTTATTTTCCTTGTGAACCTGATGAGTCCTTGTCCCACTGCTGCCACCATATTGGACTGTTGAGCAATTTATCCCACCGCTGCCACCAAATTGAACGGAACGTGAGGGTACTCTAAAATGTATATTTGAGATCAACGAATCTTCTCCACAAAATATATCTTTCAATCAATACTCTCTGTCTGCCTCTACTTCTGTTGCTGCCAGCCTGCTACTAAAATTTTCCGGAAGTTAACCGTGACCGCCAATCCCAACCCTCTGTAGGGGTGATGTTGATATTATGATGATAATGCTTTTATCTTGAAAATCACCAAATATTTGTTTTAGCATAAACCATGATTATATAAATCAACAGTTACCCATTAGTACTCATCAACCATTGCTCCCATTGCAATACTTCTAACTCTACTGATATAACTGTTGCTTTCCATAGAACTAATACATATTTTGCTCTGGGAGGAAGTTTCCTGGAATGTCCCTTGAATTCCATCACATTCTGATGTCCAGATATCGGCATTTTCCCAAACTTTTCCGCGGCAACTCTCCCTTCGACCCTTGTTGAACTACTTGGATGATCATTGAATATTTATGAGGTTTCACTATCCTTAGTATGGATACCTCGTCAGTAACAAATGATTTTGATAGTGGTAATAGTAGTATCGTATTTATCGACATGTATCGAAAGGTCATCGATCTAGGGCCTTCAACCGATAGTGTTCTTGTAGGCTTTGTTACTAAATAGTTACGCCACTTTAGGAGCAGCAATGTTAACTTGATCCTAACTACTAGAATTGATCCATGGACCTTAGGCCCATGCACAAACCACTGCTCCACGCCGCTACATAACGATTTTACTATGTTTTGTAATTGTGTAGTTTTTTCGACGTGTTCCAGGTTTTTATTACTGATCATTTGTTACTTCTATCTGAGTGTACCTACCGAAATGAGAAGTTTTTGTTAAAAGGTAAGGGATACGTCTTCCTTACATCGCACAAGTCTCTCGAAACCTTCTGAGGGTCCGGTAGGGTGATGCCGTTTGACGGAAATAACAACAAAATAATTCAGTTCAAGAATCCGACCTCATCACAGCTAGTGAGATACTTTTATTAATTATGTTCTGTATTTCACCGGTCAAGTCTATTTCTATCTTTTGTTGAGTAATCAGTAATATAAAAGAACTTGGTAATTCGGTGAAGTTTTGCTTTTTTGTGATTTTCTATTACTTAGTGACATGTTATCCCACTGCTGCCACCATATAGGACTGTAACATTTCTCCTGTCCTTTTCATAATGATTTATTGTGTTTCGCCTTCACCATTTTCAAAACCGTATTGAAGAAATTTTCATTTGGTGGCTGTGGTTTTCAATTTTGAGTCTAGTTTTCGCGGTCAATTACAGAGGACAAGCTGATTTCGAATTGTAAAAAAAAGTACAAGCAGTTACACCTCTCAACTCCAGAAAAACTGTTGAATTCGAGAACGGTTTAAAATAGACCAATTCTGCGGAATCCAATCGATTCAGAATGGTAAAATTAGTATACTCTGTGAATTTTGATTCAATTGACGTAAAAAAATTACTAGAAAAATCGAGAAAAGTACAAAATCATCAGATTCACTTGAGATCAGCACTATATACCCAAAATGTCATGCTGTCATATGAATTGTTTTTAATTTTTGGAAAAATTGCAAATTCCTCTCAATCGTATTTTGATAAGCTTATTCCAAATATCACATAAAAAGTTGAATTGGAAAAAGAATTACCAAAATGAGCAAAATTTTTTCGTCGAAATTGCAAAAATTGTCGTCAGTTCGTTAATCCTTAGTCAGATTCAATTTTTGATGCATAATTCGAAATTAGCTCATTATGCAAGATATGCAATGAAACTCCGATTCACATTTTTTCATTTCCTCTGGTAGTGAATTGAAGATTTTCAATCCCACATTCTTAGTATAATCAAAACAAGTCCTAGTTTTTTAAAGTGGATGGTATCGACATTATGTACCTGATCTTACAATGAAATATTTGGTTGATCTGTTGTTGAAAATTAATGTGCTGTTTATTGAAAAGTTTTGTTTTCTTTTAAGTGACTGCTATTTATGAAACTGTCACATTTGGGTGCTTTTTATGGAAAAAATAAAGTGTTTTCTGGAATTTTCCTTGCATACCATCTCATTCTGCTGTCCTCATAGCATAACTTTCCTAAAGTTTTCCGCCACAACCTTCCTTTCGACCCTTGTTGAGGCTACTTGGATGATTCCGGAATTCCTATGGATTTAAATATTTTCTGGTTGTTTAGAGCTGAATAATTTTTTTCATTATGTATAAGTTTTTCTCAGCTTCCAACTGTTCGTAATTTCTATTGGAAGTAATTAGATATTCTTATAAAAGTCTCATTTTACTACCAATGGTAACATCACACTACTTCCTCTTTCATCTACCCTCCTGATAACAGAACTTTCCGGAAGTTAACCGTGACCACCAAGCTCAACCCATTGCGGGGTTGCAAATTTCTTAATAGACTTCATTATTTCACTGTGATGTTTTTTTGCCTTTCTAAAAATGATGACTATCAAACCAGAAGGCACAAAAAAGTGTGTTTTGACAGAAACCACGATAACCTGATTCAGAAAATATTTTTTTCATTCTGTCGATGTCTGTTGTCATACTTTTCATAGAGAAACAACATTTTTCTGGATTCATCACCATTGTGTCGTCCTGATAACGATTAGTTCCCAAAAGTTTTCCAGGGCAACCTTCTTTCCAAATCTTTTAATGGTGGCTTGAACGATGACAAGCATTTTTTGAGTTTGCATTGATTTTATTTCAGAGGGTAATTTATTTCGTCTTCAGCTCAAGGTAATCAGCAACTGAGCAATACATACAAAACATAGTTCATGTTTCAATTTTCGGCGTTCTTATCCCACCGCTGACACCATATCCCACCGCTGACACCATTTCGAGCGGTTGTGCTATGAGGTTTATGAATGGAAATCGACTGCTTCAACTCGTATTATCTGATAGTCATCTGTTATTGATATAGTTATTGTAATTTTTTATAGTTTTTCTGTGGTTTTTCTTCGGAAGTTTATATATTACAATAGGTGTTTTCAATAGGTTGGGTGCTTTCCAAATAATCTTTTCCTTTCTGCACTCCTGGTTGAACAATTTTCCAGGAGTTTTCCGCAACCACCATTTCGTAATCCTTTTTGGTCCATTGGGGCGTTTCAGTAAAGGAGTCTGTGATAATAACTTTGGTGGGTCTAGTTATTATGTAATAATTCTGCTTAACAACAAAATACATCCCTGGATGAGATTGTTGCATAATAATCAGTTCCTCTCTCATGATGTCTTAATTGCCACTCGGCAAAGGAAAATGAAATATATTACAAGATTATTATTTTTGAGACCGGCATAATTGAATATTTATTAGAATAGTGATACATGAATTATTTATACGATTTGCGAATCAAACACTAAGTAACTTGCCTAATGTTTTGCGAAGATAAAATTGCAGTTACAAATTCATAAAATAACAATCATATCAAACTCTTTTGCCAACCTCTTGGTCACGGTTATTCAAAAATGAACTTCAATAGTCAATTTAAGGTGATTCATTTTCGGCTCTACAACGAGAGTAAATCTTGTGTTCGCTAATAACTGATGATTTATGCATGGCAAATTTAGTCAACATCACAGCATATAATAACATGGGACGTAATATCACGAATGCCTCTACTTCCATTTCAATCTTGTCTCCTGATACCGGAACTTTCCGAAAGTTAACCGTGTCCGCGAATCTCGACCCTTTCTGGAGTTGAAAATTTCAAAGTATTTATTATTATAGTCCCACCGCTGACACCGTATTGAGAAGTTGAGCTGTTCCACTAATTCTTCTAGGCTTTGTTGTTTCAGGACTTTCAGTTTTCTCTCAAGTAAATCTCGTTAACAAACATTTCAAGGTGCTTTGGTTTCGGAGTTGTGAAGCGATCTAATCATAGATTACTATTATAACTGAATTATTTTTCATTTGAACTTCCTACTGACATTCCTACACTTTTTTCTATCCTGCACTCCTCATAAAACAAATTCGCGACAACCAACTCTGACCCTTCATGTGGTGTAATGAAAACCCACCGCTGACACCATATTGAGCGATTGTGCTGTAGCGGTTCCACTCATACATCTAGCTCGTTCATCATCATTGAGGATTAATTATGAGTCAAACTGAAGCCTTTCGCTGTAAAAATGTTGGAGGTACCGTAAAAGAAAAAAAAATGTCACAAGATTATTATATTTTAGACGGTACTAGCTTTTCAAAAATGAACTTCAGTAGTCAAGAGTTTAACATGTGATTCATATTCGACCCAACAACAAGAACATGTCTGAGAATTTTAATTATCGACAAGTTCTGTTGACATAGACACTCATTAAATACTTGGTAGATACCTACTTATGCTAACTGTTCATGATATATGCTATGCTTATTTCTACTTGAAGGTCATTAATTAATGCTATGTACATCATGAGAAGTCCCAGTCTGACTACTTGCACTTCAGTCTATCCTCCTGATACCAGAACATCCCAGAAGTTAACCGTGTTCACCAATATCAACCCTTTCTATTTAGTTGAAGACTTACGATGTATCATTTTGCTACTGAATAGCTATTTTCATATTCAAAATTGCTGCTTTATACTCAACTGTTACATCCATTCGGACGCTCTTCAGAAGGGAAAAGAGTTTTATAGGGATGTTCCTCGCATTCCATTCCATTCTGCTGTCCTGATGAGGACATTTTCTAAAAAAATTCCTCCGAAACCTTTCTTTCGGCCCTTGTTATGACACAAGCGGCAGGAGTTTTTAGGAGTTTATATAACTTCTTAATCACAGTGTGTTTCTCTTTCTTCAGGTATTATAGAAGTGTGAATTTGAAGTGGTCTAATTATATGAATCAATTATAACTGATTTTTTTCCCAATGATAAGATTTTCTGCCGATTTTCCAGAACTCTTTTTCATCCTCCACTCCTAATTGAACAGTTTTTCGAAAGTTTTCCGAAATCACCCACTTAGACCCATTTTGGTAGCAGTGATCAATCTCAGAAAGATCCAATTGCTTCGATTATTGAATCCAATGATTTTTTCGTTATTTTCTCACTTGTGGTGACTGTTTAATTGTAAGTATTTTCCATACAGCTGTGCTGGTTTACCAATTGGCAATATATTCGGTGATTATCAATAAATTTCAGGAATCCTATATTATAACATTGGAAAAAATTCACCTCCATCCAAAACCAACGGAAACAAGGTCGAAATATCCTTTTTTCATGTACAAAGTGTCATTTGTTAGAATATTTGAGTTTTATCCCACCGCTGACACCATATTGGACGTAGAAGTAGGAGTACAGCGCCATAGACATCATCACTGTCGATCAAACCACATTCCCATATTTTAACATCCTCTGACAAGAGAAAGTCGTTCATCTGTAAGGAAACTTGATTGATTGCCCTCAGCTATAGTACATCTCGCTTTTTGCCAACCTACAATTGACAGATTGTAGAGAGGTCAGATCATTGTTCACTGACGCTGAGAATACATGGCGTCTAGTTGCGTATCGTAGTCATTATAATTAATATCGCAGTGTCTGATTATAAATATGAGAGTAGCGGCCCCAGAATGGATCTTTGCTTTTCACGAAACTTGCTTTTAATCGCATTCTGTTGGTCTGATAATAACATTGTCTGGCAGTCTAGGTGTATAACAGGTGATCCAACAGCAAACATATATCCCAAGTATGTTGACTTCGACATTTATTTAATCTTTAGTACATCCAGACCATTTCTTGATATGGAGCCATATTTTGGATTCGCGTGATTAGAAACTGATAAGGGCATGGACAGTTCTTTCTGAGTTTTTTTCACGGTTCAACTTGTGAGTTTTTATCCCACCGCTGACACCATAATGAGCGGTTAAACTCCAGTAGTTCCATTCATTCTATATTCTAGGGATTCATATACAACGCTGTTATCACTCAAATTTCATGAAGTTAGAAAAGTAACGATGCTTCAGGAGTTTCAGTAAGTGAACCCTATGAGAGTTTTTGTGGAGCCGTTGTTGGTGGTACTCAAGTGATCTTACCATGAAAAGTTATAATATCTGAATATTTTTTTACTGAATTCCTAACACTCTTTTTCGTCCTGCATTCCTAATTGAACATTTTTCTGGAAGTTTTCCGCCATCACCAAATTCGATTCAGTTTAGTACGGCATAGACAATCTCGGCAAAATGATATTTTTTTTCTTTGTATAATATAGTTGCGCTGGTTATCAAATGGGTGACACATTATTTTATTATCCATACATGTTTTAATATGATTATATTATATTCAGGAAAACAATTCACTACTATCTAGCTTAGGCTTTTAGTAACAAAAACTGACGATAGTATTGATGGTTCTGTCATAGTTCTGCTATTTTTTTAACGGAATGTCCTTGGTTCTAGTTCGTGAGTTTTATCCCACCGCTGACACCAGTACTGTTCCCTGACCACCTGAATTATTTCCATTGTGCAATTATACCAAATCGCTCATCATGGGGGCTAGATTAGTTTGATATTCCATTTGAATATTGATTCAGAGATATAGCTTTCTTTTGGAGAAGTTTCAACATGTTATCTGATACGATGTTTTTGTTGAGTTATTTTAATGTTGGTTGTGAATGGATCATAACTGAATCCCTTTTGCATCAAGGAGTTTTTCTGTGGATTTCCCAGTACGATTTTTTCTCCTACACTCCTGATGACGAAATTTCCCAGAAGTTTTCCGCGACAACCAAAACTGACCCTTCATGTGGTGTTACATGAGAAGTCACAACGAGATCATACCTCCACCACTTCCACTCCAATATACCTGCCTGATACCAGAACTTTGCAGAAGATAACCTCGACCGCCAATCTCGACCTTTCGTGGGATTGACGATCTTCAAAAAGATTTATGGTAATACTTTTCCTCTCAGGAAATTATTATAAAGTTATTATTAAACAGTAAACACGACAAATTCAATCAATAATTATTTTTAGGTCTATCTACCTCTGTTATGGTCAAGTGTATTAATAATATGTGGTATTCTACGTGATTTACTGAATCATACAAATATTTAGAATAAAATGCTATTTAGATTTTCTTACTCCTTTTTTACCTTTACATGAGCAGAAGAATGTTTCCTACTTCTATCTCTTTCTGTTGTCCTTTTATCAACATTTTCTCGAAGTTTACCGCTACGATTTCCCTTCTACCATAGTTGAGGCGACTTGTTGATACTGGAACCTACGCCATCACCATGTTCTGGTTTCCATCTATTGAACTTTTTGCTATACTCCTGCTATGAATAGTCAGTAACTGATGAAATTTTGATGTAGTTTTTTTTATCAGATTGTTCAGGATTCGACATATGAGTTTTTATCCCACTGCTGCCACCATATTGCGACATGAAGCAGCAAGAGTTGAACGCATATTTCTACGTTAGTATATCGTTGAAAATATGGCTTGATGAATTCGATATTACTATGGCTGTGGACCCCATGATAATTTGAAAGATTTTACGTCTACTCCACTTCAATCTGCCTGCCTGATCCCAAAAATTTCCTAAAGTTAACCACGACCGCCAATTTCGACCTTTTGTGGGGTTAGAATTGGTTATTTCTTGCCCCTCGGTTAGTTAATTTCGACTAACAAACACATCAACTACATAGCTTTTTTATCGAACGTTATCCAGAAACCATGATGAACTCAGTAATTTTTTGTCAGTTGTGTAAAGTTGATCAATTTTTTTATATTCTTATTTTTCACTGTTTACAGAGGGTTCTACTGTGAGGATTTTCTTTCTGATATGCTACTTTTTAATTCGGTTTATCTTTTGTGAATAATTTGTCCATAATTTGATATTGTCAGATCTATTCCACTGCTGCCACCATATTGACCAGTTGAGAAGTAGAAGTTCTACTTCATCCATAGGTCGGTACACCCTATAGACCGGTTGAACAGTAAAATTGGATGTATATGGGCACCCGAATCAACACCACTTATTTATTAAATATATATAGATTTAGAAAATGGCGAAACATCGATAAATATTGCATTGCTGTATTTTATGTCGAAGGCATGTGATTTTTCAACAGCTTGCTCATTCACTCCTATTTGGCAGCTATGTTATATAGAAAAAAATTACGCATCTTGTAGTATTTAACCCTCATTAAAAAAGTATTTGAGCTATTACTAATATTGTGACGTCCAAAATGTAAGCTATCACGAAAAATTCCTCAGTGAATTCGAATAGAGATCAAATGTTTCGAAATATAGAACTTCTTCACTCTTCTGTTTCCCGGACATGATTTCCCATTTTCCGGAAGTTTTTCTTCAAGTTTTCACACCCCTTTTTCGCCAGAATGCTTGCCGAGTTGTTTTCTCTGGGTCTACGAATGGCAAAGCCCTAAAACTCTTTGCCCAAAAATTTGTTCCCTGTGGCTTATGAGCAAACACCATTTCCTAACCAAGGATCAGTACAAGAACGTCAATGGTTTTGTCAAAGTTTTCCTCATTTGTAAACTGATTTTTCCTGGGTTCGATTTTGTGAAATTTATCCCACCGCTGCCACCATATTCGACACTCTGCCGCAATTAACTGTTCAGGTCTAAAGTGGAAACTATTTCTCACAATGCTGGTATAAAACATTCGTCTATCTATCAATTGTTATCATTATTATCAATTATTATTCGTTGTAGTTATTCGGTGGCTCACGTCATTTCTATTTTGTCACCACTTTCGGCACCTTTCATCCAAGCCACATTACCGACTTCTGTGGTATCGTTCAGACCTCTCTGACGGCGAAAAGGAAGTTCTACTGGAATGTTTCTGCATTCTGTCTGCTCCTGTTGCCCTGATACAGAAATTTCCCCGAAGTTTTCCGCGGCAACTTTCCCTTCAACCCTTTGAGGGCCTTGAAGTTTCTGCATTCGCTGTGTGTTTGTGCTGTGGAATATTGTTCATGGCATTACCTTAACGTTTGCAAATCTGTAATTCTTTGTCTGTATTTGTTAACTTTTTCTTAAGCGTTTTTTCCTTCGAATTGCTATTTTTACACTTTTATCTTACTAATATTCGATATCATGAAAATTCATATTTTTCCAACATCCCAGATGCAAGAATAACGAATAGCAAACTATTTAATAACATCGTAAAATATGTGTTTTGAGATATTAGCTCTTGAAGATGCCAAATTTTTTGATAAAACGCACATCGAGTGAAATTAGCGTAGTTTTGGTGGTTTGACGAATATAATTTCTTGTATATAACATGAACAACAGATGTAAGAATCCTGCCGATTCCAGATCAATTTCAGTGCTACCTAACCTCTCAAAATTATTTGCGAAGCTCGTAAAAAATCAGATTGATGACTCTTTTAGGAAACACAATGTTATACATTCTTTTCAATTCCGGTTTCAAAGATCAAAAGAAATTATGCTATTTTTAACTAACTGCCGGATGTATATCTCAAACTCGATGATGGAGATGTTCCGTTCGCGCTTTTTTTATGATCTGACCAAAGCTTTTGACTGCGTCAATCAGACAATTCTGTTAAATAAATGAAAAAAGTATGGCTTCAGAGGTATAGCTATTTGAATCGTACTAATCAGGTCGTATTCAATGCTTGTCTTTTAAGTACAAGTCATCGCAACAATTGATATCAAATAGGAAGGGAATGCCTCAAGGATCAGTGCTTGGCCCATTACTTTTTTTCATCTACATCATTGAACCATCCTCAATAAATATTATGAGAAAGTTCACTCTACGTTACTCATCTATTGATGGTATCAAAGTAAATGATTGTTGTGGTGTCAACAACATTTTTAATCTTCGTCTGTCACAATTTTTTCTGGGTAATCATGCAATCAGCAATAAGAGAGCAATGAAGTCCCTTAGTTTATAGATTGGTGACAAGTTTGAAAATCAGATAATATAACTGGGGACAAATATAGCCCAAGGATGTTTTACAAAACTACCTCAGGAAAACATGATGGTGATTTGGCCAAAAAATGGTTCACTTTGCTGTCATTCATTAACATCTGAGAGAAAATGGCAATTAGATAAATGTGCAAAGCCAAATTGAGTTAGTCTTGTAAGACGAAACCTATCACGTAACCTAGTGCAACGTGAGGTCCTGTCGATAATAACGAGTTGACAGGTAATTTTGTATCAGATTCACTAAACCTCCTGAAAGAAGTGCAGTTTTCTGTATTGAATTTCAAAGTTCACGGTATCGAAAAGTTTTTGTTGAAGCTATGGAAAATATTTCCTGCGTATTTTCCAGCACTCTTTTATGTCCTGCCTTCCTGATGAAAATATTTTTCGGAAGTTTTCCGCGACTGCCCACTTTATTTCCCCAAATTCATTTATTTTTTGTGTCAAAGCATTTTAATTTCGAAAGGAGAAAAGTTGTTGTTCATGTAAATTCCAGCCACGTTGTTAAATGATTGAGCAGGAAGATGATAACCATTCATATTCAACCTATGACCAAACTGCAATTGGATTCGTTGAATAACGATCTCGTTTGAAAATATCCGACAAGTTGCAGATGTATAACATCAGAGGCGAGAATAATTCATCCTACCAAATCGACAAGAAAAAAATGCGAGTATGAAACAAAAAAGCGCAACCTATACTTACGGTTGAATACCGTTTAACTCCTTAAATTGGCTATCACCATAGGAGCTACGCTCCGAAATTTGCATTCGTAAAACAAAGATGCTGAACATAATTTTCGAGGAGCTGGTGGTCTATCATCCGCAGAGGCGTGGGTGTTCCTCTGTTGAAGGAAAATATTCAAAAAATTCGAATACTCAATAATAAATGAATTGTAAGCAATCTGGACTTCAATACCAAGGCTATACATGTCTCCAACAGGGAACAACTAATGCCCCATACGACTATTGAATCATATTGTGATTTTTTCAATATTTGAGAGAAATTTACTCATAAAAAATTCAAATAATTGTCCCTGGAGATGAAATATATATAATTTATTGGATGGTGGTGAAATATGATAGGTATCAGCTGATAAACATCTGATACGTGACAGATGACCAGTGATAGCTGATAGATGGTTAGTAGATGACGGATGATAGGTGCATGGTGACAAGTGACGGATGACACTTGACAGATTATCAGTGATGGCTGCTAGGTGATAGATAGTAATCAACGAATGATAGACGAGGAAATAACAAGTAACGAATGACATGTGCCAACCACTTGCCTGGCTACTACCACGACGGACATTGAATTTCATCTGACGCATATTTTCTATACGAGGTTTTATATACCACCTTCATATCATCAAGGGACTTGAAAATACTGTCGAAACCTCGAGTTACTATGAGCTATGAAAGATCCTGGGTACTCCCAAGAATAGGACAAGGAAAAGAAAAGTCGGGGATTTATGAAATTAGCTGCAATGACCTCTCGCTACCCGCCGCTGTAAAGCCGCAGGGAGCTTGGCCGATCACCCTATTTTATAACCTCTCACGTCGAAATTATTTACTCCACACTTTCGGGACTCTTTGTGTCTCGGCCGGTGCGATCGCTGGCGCCTGTGAGCCCCCTCGGGCCCCTCTTGGACCGGGGTGTTGTCGGTCCTCCCTCTCCTCGCCCCCAACGACGCATTCGTCAGGCCAGTTTTCGGTTCTTTCGTCTTTCTCCACTTCGGTTCGTTACGATTTTAATAGATCTATTAGGATTACGATAAATCAATTTTTGAGATGACCATTAATTATTTTTCTGTTTGGTGGAAGCGAGTGTGATCGCGGTTTTGAAATCCTCGGTGTTGCATACGACACGTGTTTCAATAATCGTGAGCTGAAATACCCCAATTTGTACCAAGTTTATTGCCGATTGAGCAAAGTGTTAAAATAAAAAGAAATCCTAAAAAAACTTCCATTTGAATGCTCTAAAACAAAATATTGACTTCAAAGTGGATCAAACCTATTATTTTGATACATTGTAGAAAAATTATATGTTGAAAGTGCCTATGTATATCCTATGAATTAAATTGTCATGGTCAAGATTCATTCTCATCTCTTATATCATACAAAATTTTATAACGCAATAAAATTATAGATATGATTCACTTCAAAGTTCATTTTGTTCTCTTTAGCGTTTTTTGCGTTTTTTTGTAATTTTTGTAGTTATAATTTGTTCAATTATGTGTCCTTATAGGCGAACCAGGTGTCCAGCTTCTTGTCACATCCCCACCTTAATGGATGCAAGTCAAGCTACTAAAATTATTCGACAATTCGATGTTTTTCACCATTTTTACAAATTTTTACGATTTTGTTTTCGTAATTTAACGCATTTTTTTCAAGTAGAGGGGTCTTAGCCCCCCTACACATTTTTTTCGTAATTGTTTTCCTAAATAGTCCCATTTTACGAATTTTTCCGATTTTGTTTTCCTAAATTTTCGCATTTTTTTAAGTCCAAGCCCCCTTCACATTTGTTTTCGTAGTTATTTTCCACTTCCGAAACAGTCCAAAATTTATCCAAATTCCTAGGGGGTCTGTATCTAAACTTCAGGGGTGGCAATGTGGTAAAATTTATTGAAATCGAATTATTCGACTATACGATGTTTTTCGCCAATTTTTTCTTGATTTTTCGCAACTTTTTTCTAAAAGTAGAGGATCCGAGCCCCCCGACCCATGTTTTGTCATAATTTTCGACGTCCAAATCAAACGGAATTTTTCACGAATTTTTACAGCGTGGTAACATTTTTTCTAATTAAATTATTCATTTGTGCTATGTCTTTTTACTATTTTTACGGATTCTTTCTGCTTTTATTTTCGCGAGTTTTCCTCGAAGTTTTCGCAATATTTTTCGAGAAAGAGAGGGGCACGAAACAAGAAACTAAGAGCGCGCCTTTTTTTCGTTTTTATGACAATAATATTGGAATAGGTTTCATCGATTTTCGGTTAGGTGGATTTCATACATGAACTTTCAACATGTCTTTTTATATGGTGTCGTAACTTACTTATTTTCTGAGGTTTCCATCAAATTTGGTATTTTGTTTTTTATCTTGATGATGCGTGTTATCATACATTTGATCGTACAGGATTCAATAACTTCTATAATTATGATTGCAATATTATGAACTGTTAATTATTTTCCGCGTAGATGAATCGTCTTATAAGTAATATATCATTTATCAATTACTAATGAAAATTATTCCATTAGTCTCTCATACAATTTGTTCACACGCTCTCTTCCTTATTGAATGAAAGTTCTTTCTACACATGCAGATGTGAAATGCTTTTGCTCCAAAGCAACAATGCCTCATATCATAGATTAATATAGTTTTTTTGAATTGATGTAGCCGATACTTGATGAAAATCCTTGTTAATATCCATAATAAAACTATAGTTTAAAAGCTTTTCACTAATGAGGTTTACAAAACCCACGACAATTGTTTCGCTGTGCAACAGCTTCTTCAAGTGGAAAAGATTTAATTTATCTTGGATATAGATTTCTATAGACTTTTTTCCTCGATCACAACTTCTCTTTTCATTGTATTATGGATGTGTCTATCTTCTAATAATTGATAGTGTGAATTGTTTTAATTTCTTTACACAAATTCACCCATCCTTTTATTATTCTTTGGTCCTATATTCTGCCTCTGCTGAAAGATGATGTATGAATAAAATAAATGAATGATATGATGAGTTTTTATGAGAATGAGCAATATTTGTTGAACGCTAAAGTTGGATTTTATTTTTATTTTTTTTTAAATCGCATGTCTCATGCCCTAGTTGAGTTGCGGAAAAATCCTAACCTAGAGGTCATGTGAGATGAGGGTCCGCGGACAACTTACGGAAAAATTCACCAGCCGGACAGCAGGAGACGAAAGAGTAGAAGGAACTTCGGAAGGACACTCGGTTTGTAGCGCTCGGTCGCAGGAATAGAGAATCCTTCGATCGATCAGAGAAGGGTTTGCGGAAAACTTTCGGTAAAATCTACAAACAGGATCGCAGGAAATGTAAAAGGACTGTTTTAGAAAAACAAACTAGTAAACAGGAAATGTGTCTGATTGGGGGAGCTATTCATTCCTTTCTTGCAGACATTTGCTCGGATGACAGTTTCCTCGATGCTAGTAATTTGGTCAGAGGAGTTCCTCAAGGACCTCTGTTAGGTCCAGTTTGATTACTCTATACGCTAGTAACGTCTACCGAGTCGTATACAGGTGTTACCATACTTTTTTATGCCAAATGACGATTGTTTCAGGTTGGAATGGATGTGATAGAGCTAGTTATATGATTATCAAGGATTTGAAACGTTTTTTTCAATATTTTGACTGGTGAGAAAATAAACCTGAAGCAAATACTCGAAAAATATTTTAATTATCATTCAACCAGTCGAAGCTTCCAATCCATCTTTGCCACGATTACGAGTCACTTCCGAATGCTTGAATTCGTTACTTTAACGACATTGGGCCTTGTTGGCAACAATGCCTCGAAACTACTAGGCGGCATCAATCAACAACTAAGTTCACAACTCTTGCCCATTCTCACCGTCATTTGTAATGGTCAAGTTATGAAATATCAGCGTTACACCTCTCCGTACGTGATCGTGTTTCACTGGGAAGTTATCTTTTTCTTTTATTTCATTGTGCTCAAGTATGACGTTGTTCGGCAATTATGCAACTAGGCATGTACAGGATGGATCATTTAGAGATTTCCGCACCTCTTTCCCGTTGTGTTAACGTTCGCAAGAAATGCTGACAGGTTTTTTTTTGCATCAAAGTTTATGATTTCGTCTTGTACGTGGGAATAGCAACGTTTGAGTTTTCGTGTGTCATCTAGCAAGCCTTGAATAATTAACCAGTCGAACATTCTAATCCACCCTCTTCCCACGTTTACGATGAATCACCTCCGAATGAATCAATTCGTTAGTTTGACGAAATGTTACCATGTTGGCAACAGTGTATCAAAACTTCTAAATTTACAATTCCTGCCATTCCCCAAGGAGTACCTCAAGGTACTGTATTAGGGCCCCTGATTTTCACTCTATATGTTTAAAAAGCTATTCAGTCTTGAAACTTGTCCAGATTCAAAGTTTTTCCGATGACACAGCCTTATTTTATGAACTAACACTTGTCAAGAACTGAAGCAGATTTGTTGGAACAGACTTTGAAATTTGATTACTTGATTGAATGTGTTGAAAGATGTTTAACAAGGCATGCAAAATAATAATATGTTGAATATATTTAAAACTATTTATTCGTATTATTTTTGTTTCAGGTATGTGGAAAAGTTGAAGACCAAGTAGATTTCGTTGTGACGCCGTAAGTTTTTTTCAATTCATATATATATTCACGCGGGTTTGGAGAAAAGAAATATTTATTTACAATATTTTGAATCCCATCAAATGATAATAATATAATTATGTTAATATATACAGTGAGGACCAAAAGTCCGTCGCCCCCCCTGTAACTTCTTTATTCTACATATTACAAAAAAATGTTGAATACATAAGTTGTAGGGTTTCATTCGATCTCTTTAATGGTTTAAGTTTCATTCATACAGAGTGTCTCAAAAAAGCACGGTGACTTAGAAGTTAATTTTTGTAAATGGGACACCCTGTATTTCATTGCATTATTACATTCTACGTTGAATTCTGAACAAGTTTGATAAATGGTTTTCTATCAAAAAAGTTAATAGTTTTGGACTTATGAACACTTGTAAATAATTATTTCGACTACTTTTGCACTAGTTCACGAATAAATTAATGAGGTAGGCTATGCACGCTAGGCGCGTTTATTTTATCCATGAAAACGAAAAAAAACTCTTATCTGTTTTTGCCAAATGTCATTAACATTTTGTAGGTTTTCAAAACTTTGTTTCAAACGGTTTTAAATTTCTCTTGTTGATTAATAAGGCTCGTTTAGTAGCAGACAAAGTTGAAGCCGTTATCATATTTGGTGAAGCTAACCGAAATTACCACGCTACTATTCGCATTTTCAATGAACGGTTTCCAGAACGTCCGATGTGTCGAAAATATCTGCAGAAATTGGTGGCAAAATTTAACCAAACGGCACCGTAAAAGATGCTCCGAGATCTGGGAGGCCGAAAATAATTTCGGAAGATGTTGAAATTCAATTACTAGCCGAAATGGTAAATAACCCACAACAATCAACTAAGCAAGTAGCTGAGACATGTGATGTTTCTAAAACATCAGTAAAGAGGGTTTTTAAACAAAATAAATTCCATCCTTACAAAATAAAAATTTTGCACCAATTGGTTGAAGATGATCCAGACCGGCGACTTGAATTTTGCGAGACCATGGCAGAAAGAATTGTTGCAAATCGACTTTATTTGCAACACATCTGATTTAGTGATTTTTACCTAAATGTAAATGTGAATACCCAGAATTGTAGATATTGGAGTGATGAGAATCCCCATGAATTCCGCGAGGGGCATACTCAATTTCCCCAGAAAATTAATGTTTGGGCTGATATTTTAGGTAACCACATTGTAGGTCCCATATTCTTGGAAGAAAATTTAAATGGTCCCAGATACCTCCAAATGCTTGGATGTAACATTTCAGCAAGATGGAGCGCCACCACACTATTTTCGGGAGGTGAGAAATTACTTAGATGAAAGGTATCCAGGTAGGTGGATTGGACGTCGAGGTACAACAGAGTGGCCAGCTCGCTCACCGGACCTCTCACCGCTTGATTTCTTTCTCTGGGGCTATGTGAAATCCGTAGTTTTTAAGACAGTTTGTGGGTCGTTAGATGAACTGCGCCGTCGAATTATTGAAGTGTGTTCAGAAATAACACCTCAAACCTTGATTAATGTTAGGGAAGAGTTTACAACCCGACTATTTATGTGTCAAGAAATGCATGGTGGATATGTCGAACATCTTTTGAAATAGATAAAAACTCACCGTTTTTATTTATAAATTAAAATATCTCTTCAGTTTTTAATGATTCTTGATCTGTATTTATGGACTACCTTATTTGTTAATAAAATGTTTTAACTTCATTTGTACTAGTTTTTCGTGAGATTCAACAACTCTAACAATTGTAAAATGGTACGACGAGGTAAGTTACACATGGTGCCATCAGCAGTTTGCAACATTGGATAGCTTTCAAAAAGTTAGGATAGGAAAGTGGAATACATTGTGATCCATTTGTTAGGATTTTCTCATTGAACTGGCGCAAAAGTAGTCGAAATAATTATTTACAAGTGTTCATAAGTCCAAAACTATTAACTTTTTTGATAGAAAACCATTTATCAAACTTTTTCAGAATTCAACGTAGAATGTAATAATGCAATGAAATACAGGGTGTCCCATTTAAAAAAATTAACTTCTAAGTCACCGTGCTTTTTTGAGACACTCTGTATGAATGAAACTTAAACCATTAAAGAGATCGAATGAAACCCTACAACTTATGTATTTAACATTTTTTGGTAATATGGAAAATGAAGAAGTTACGATGGGGGCGACGGACTTTTGGTCCTCACTGTATATAATATAACACTTGGATCTTTTTAAACTACTCCACTGACTTCAACTAGCTGAATCTTTCAAAAACTTTCTTCGATTGAATTGTTTCGCATATACAGGGTGTTTCAAATTAAGTCGGCACCATTGCCAACTCCGTTATCATTGATGCTACGAATTCGGTTAAATGGGCAAACTAGTAGCATTTTCAATGACCTTCTCGATGCCGAAAACAAAAAAAAAATTATCAATCGCGTTTCCAGAATATTTCATAAAATGATATTTCTTTGAATAGAACACCCTATATTTTTTCATGCATTTCGATTCGTAATAACAGTCCCAACAACAAAGCTCAT
The DNA here is from genome assembly GCA_958502065.1 of Chrysolina americana. NCBI lineage: Eukaryota > Metazoa > Arthropoda > Insecta > Coleoptera > Chrysomelidae > Chrysolina > Chrysolina americana. Next base: position 100,780,921 of record OY293412.1, on the reverse strand, counting down.
ATCACCTTTCTTTCTAAAGTGGCAAATGAACGACTAATGTGGAATATGTGGAAATATTTATTTCTTTCACTAGTACGATCAATTTCTTTGTCTCATGATTGTCCAAACACCCAATTTTGGTACTTAAACGAATGACAATATTCTGTTACTAATAGCAAAATAAGACAGTAAAAAGAAAAAAATGCGCTGGGATGTGAACTCGTGAAACCCGTGATCATCATGTCGCACCACTTCAATTGACACCACTGAGCTATTTGATATTAATGTACAAAACGATAATTTCCATCTTGAAGCCATTTCGCTAGCCGCATTAATTTTGTGAATCAAAATATGTCTGCTGTAATGATAACTTTGAAGCCGTTTTTGTACAGAACAGAAAATATTGGAGGGTCATTTGAATGTGGTTGGAAAAAATGTGTTTGATTCAATGAAACATATTTATTATGAGCAATGAAACTTTTTTGAAATACTATTGGTCAAATATTCTCAAGTATATCATGACAATGTCATAAATTGTCATAAATGTCAACTACTGTTCGAATATTTTTCTAAATGCCGTTTTCCCATCAAGAAAAATGTGATATGTTAGAATCCTACTTGGTTTGCCAGAAAAATTGCGTAAGAGCACTCCAACACTACAGCAATTCGTTCCCCGATCGTGAATTACCTTATCGGCGTTTTTTTGCTGTGTTTCATCGTCGATTCAGGAACAATGAAAAAGTTTTTGAGAAGAGGAGAACTAAAAATCGTTTTGTAATATCTGACGATACAGAAATTGACGTTTTATCCTACTTTGAGGTATATCCAAATAATTCCATCAGAGATTTATCTAGAGAAATAGCAGTTCCACTGTCAGGTATCAACGAATTCTGAAGAAACATAAGATTTCTCCTTATAAGTTAAGACCAGTGCACACACTAAAACCTGGTGATCCTGAGAGACGATTGGGGTTTTGTCGGTGGTTTATGCATTATAAATGCAGACAAGATCCAAACTTCTATAGAAATATTATATGGAGCGATGAGGCTAATTTTTCAAATCGTGGGATTACATAATAAAAAGAATTTTCATTATTGGAGTAGACATAATCCATTTCTAGTCCATCCCCACAATCCGCAAAGACGATTTAGTATTAATGTTTGGTGTGGTCTATTTAGAGGCAGAATTATCGGTCCATTTTTCTACCATGGTTCTTTGAACGGACCCCGTTACATTAATTTCTTAACAAGAGTGTTGGAAGAGTTTTTCGATGATCTTGATCTGGAGGCTCGTTAGATGATCCAATTTCAGCAGGATAGAGCACCAGCACATAATGTCAGTGGCGTAAAAAGAATGCTGCGAGGCTGTTTTGGAAACAGATGGTCCTGTTAAGTGGCCCCATCGTTCACCAGACATGACACCTCTAGATTTTTTATTTTGGGGATTTCTGAAAAAATATATTGACACTATAATTGATAGAATTGATGGCTGAACTGTGTTGAAAGCCACACGTAGTGTCAAGAGAAGGGCCCAAATATGTGTTCAACAAGAAGGCGGTGTTTTTGAACATTTACTCGATATTTTATAGCGCTTTATCAAATCCGTTTGTTATAAATGTTTCCTATTGATAAAACTGTCTTATTTTAACCTTTACGAAAAAAATTATTTTTGTTGGGATTACGAATCGAAATGCATGAAAACATATAGGGTGTTCCATTGAAAGAAATATCGTTTTATGAAATATTCTGAAAACGCGACTGTAATTCTTTTTAGTTTTCGTCATCGAGAAGGCCATTAAAAAGCTACTAGTTTGCCCATTCAACCGAATTCGTAGCATCAATAATAACGGAGTTGGCAATGGTGCCGACTTAATTTGGAACACCCTGTATATACTCAATTCGAGCAAAGTAGATTATTCGGGATCCTTCCGTACTCCAGAATGGTCAGTATAGAAAAACACCGCAAGATGCCCCAAGAGGAGGAATTGTCTACAAAATCTTAAAAAAGTTGAATGAAGCTTGACTGAATTCCTTCATCCAAAAACATGATATACTAAATAAATCGTCAATAGACGTTTTCAATGTATCGAAGGCATTTGAGTCAGTTAACTACTTCATCCTGTAGGCACAGCTTTCGAATTGTGTGAATTCAAAATACAGAGAGTACTGAACGAAAAATTGAATGTGGAGTACCACAAGAAACGGTTCTAGGTCCAATACTGGTTTGTATTTATGTATATCAACTATTTTCCCTAGAATCGTCCGGTTTAATAACTAGTCATGCAGATGACACTGCGGTTTTCTATTCTAAGGAATCATGGCTCGAGCTCAAAGATTACTTTGGTTTAAAACAACTTTCTTTGAACTTAACAAAACCTTTTTCTTACACTTCTGTTATTATAAACCTTCTTGGCCAAAGTATTAATTCATAATGATTGAAAATACTTTTAAACTATCCTCCACAACGAATATAAAATATTTAGGAGCCATAATAGATTCCTGTCAGGATGGGACTTCCATATTAACTATTTAGTTGAAAAATTAAGAATTATTCTTCATTATTATCATATCATTCATAAGTTCCATCAGCTCAAGAATACACTGGACCTGAGTATTTATTTATACAATCCATATTTGTGATGATAATTATTCTGTTGATGCAATCCACGTGTGAATCAATTTCTCCGTCAATAATATTTGCCTTTCCATCGACACGTTTCGTTCATCACTCTCAATTAAAATTCCCAATTGTTGTTTTCTCATCTATTGATAACGTTCGAATAAAAAATCGCGATGACAAATTAATAATGTAGTCGAATAATTGTGGAAAAAAAGGTAATCGAGGAACTAGGCGATGTCGGCATATTTGTTTCCGATCGGCTTCTTCTTACTATTATCGTGTACAGCGGGGAGGAATTCCCTCTCGTTTGTGTAAAAAATTCGCAGTTTTCCTGTTGGGATCGTCAGTGGGCGGTTTCGGCAGTCAGATTTTCGTTTTCTCCCGGATAGTCCGGAGGCCTGCCGTCGTCAACTTTCTCGCTGAGACTCATTTCGTCGTCGGGTTTCTTCAGAAGACCCAATTCTTTCAGGCTTCTGTGATAGACTATGCCGGCTCCGAAAGCGTCACCCATGACGTTGATGGCTGTACGGAATCGATCCCTGAAATAAAAGATGAATTAAGTTACGTCAAATCTACAGTATCAGCTCGGACAATGTGTGACAAATTTCTTGGAAATATTATTCTTCTCCTTATTGAAGTTATCACTATTATAAACCTATATTGTCCTGTCCCTGCCAAATGAATGATAATCAACTGTTTAACTAATATTTCTCGACGGATGACACTACGATCCACAACAAAGTTGATCGCAGCGCCATCCGCACGGGAAATCAAGAAACAAGACAAACCTATATGTTTTTTGAAACGTTCGGTCTTATTTTCAAGCAACTTTTCTTGAATTAGTAATGGAAATCGTGTTTTACAGTTTTATTTAACTCGAATCGATCAGGTAATTTTTATAAAATATCGGATTCCAATTGTTTTTCCGTTAGATGAACAACAGTTCATTCGGCCTGTCCCAAAAACCATTCATTTAACTCATGCTATAATATTAAACAATTATATTTTATCATCTTCAATTACATCCATTAAAATTACCAGATTTTACGGCATTTTATGTTCTTTTATCTTTATTACGTTTCCTATAAAATCAAAAATGTTTACCAAGAAAATCGGCTTCGATCGTATTTAATTAGGGAAAGTGTGCAGGGATGGGACATTCGTTTATACAGGGTCCTGTTACAAGGGTGAAACAGATAAATGAGATGAACTTCGTGTAATGTCAGAGCATATTCAATATTCCGAGCTGTGGTGAGAAAATCGAGGACGCCGCACAATGCTGTCAACAGAACGACAGTTTCACATCAAATGCCTCATTTCCTTATGTCATTAAAATGGTGCAGGATCTTACGAATGTAAGAAAGAATACATATATTTGAAGCTTTGAAAAAATTCACAGAGAGATAAAAATGTCAATAAAGAAAACTTCCCCATTCGACTTTCATCGTGTTATATATTAACGTTTTACTAAAATTTTATATATAATTTCACGTTAGTCGTTCTTCAATTCAACGTTCGAAACACAAATAATTCACCTTGGAATCGTAACCTACAACGTGAACTATTATCAAGATAACCGGTCGTCCTTACAGTGTTGCCAAATTGCTTCACTATGGCTCGGAGTATTGGAAGGCTGTTGCAATGGGTGTGACCTCGGTACAACTCCTGGCAAAAAGTGCCGTCTTGGATAACAGTCACTACCAGGGATGGCGCTGTAAAAATTGGCCGGTTTTCCTACTATTGAAAAGTTGAAGCGTCACTAAAAATCAGTTCCGGAGCGCTACGACAACTAATGATAGTAGCAATCCTCTACAAACTCAGAAATGTCCTCAAGTATGGTTTAAGTAAACGAAACAGTGCAGAATTGAAGTTGACGGCACTCTCAAAGGCTAAAAAATCCTGGAAAGGAAAACCTAGTACTATTTTTTGAGAATTGATGGAAGATAAGTTGTACTATATCGTTTACTTCATTTACATACCCATGTTTTATAGTCACGGAGGAGATCATTATCATCATCGTACGTATTCATACTTACAATAACCAATCAACCGCCAAGATAAGACTGACATCTTCGGCCGGCAATCCGAGAGTATCGAGAACCATAACCATGGTCACCAAACCCGCCTGAGGAATTCCGGCAGCTCCGATACTCGCAGCCGTTGCGGTAACGCTGATGGCCACCAGGCTGCCCAGATCCAAGTCTCTGCCTCTGACTTGGGCGATGAAGATGGCCGCGACGGCCTCGTACAGCGCCGTACCGTCCATGTTGATGGTGGATCCGATGGGCAGAGCGAAACGGGCTACGCGACGGTCGACACCGTTGTTTTCTTCCAAGCAGCGGATTGTTATCGGCAACGTCGCGGAACTGTAACATATATTAACATTAAGCAGCGACCATAGTAACGTTTTTGAAGCAAATAGTGGTAAATTATTGCAACAAGCAGTAGCGGATATAATAACGTTTACTGAAGCACATAATAACGATCGCCGTTACATTAGTAACGTTTATTGTAACATAGTAACGATCGTTGTGTCATAAGTAACGTTTATTGTACCATAACGATAATCGTAACGTTATTGTAGCATATAGTGACCAGTATTTGAACATGCGGTTGCGCCCGTAGTAACGTTTATTGTAACATAGTTACAATCGTATCATTAGTAATGTTCATTGTAACAAATAATGACAATTATAAAATGCAGTTACGCATATGGTAACGGTAATTGTACCATATAATAACGATCATCGTTACAATAGTAACGTTTATTGTAACATAGTACCGCTCGCTGTGTCATTAGTAACGTTCATTGTAGCAAATAATAACAATTATTGCAAGATGTAGTGCGGATATGGTAACGATTATTGTACCATATAATAACGATCATCGTAACGTTTATTCTACCATTTACTTGCCTTTATTTGAACGTGCAGTAGCGACCGTAGCTAGTACCATATAGTAATGATAATCGTAACGTTTATTGTAGCATATAGTTTCCATTATTTGAATGTGCAGTGACGACCGTAGTAACGTTTATTGTTACAAAGTAATAATCACAAGCATTGTGTCATTAATAATGTTCATTGTAGCAAATAATAACAATTATTGCAAGACACACAGATATGGTAACGTTTATTGTACCATATAATAACGATAATCGTTAACATTAGTAACGTTCATTATGGCATTAAGTAATCATTATTGGATTAGCGATTATAATAACGTTTATTGTAAAAGGATTTTATAACGTAGGCTGTGCATTACAAGCTTTTCAACTCGAATTTTGATTGGAAACTAAAAATTTGCTATGCTGTCCGTTCTACTTCAAATATAAAAATAACTCTAGCAATCGGGCTCTGACGCATTATTGTCCCCAGTTGAAAAACGAACACTTACCTCGAAGCAGTTCCAAAGGCCGTCACAATCGCCACTCCCATGTTCTTGATGAATTTCACTGGATTCTTTCTGGTGAGCAGTAAATAAAGCAGTGGCAGTACCACGAAACCTTGGATCCCAAGACCCAAGCACACTGTGAAGAAGTACCATCCTAGAGATGTCATCACTTTGGCGATGTCGTCCATCTTCAAGACTTCGGAGGCGACCAAGAAGAGAATGCCGACGGGCGATAAGAAGATCACCCACGAGGTGATCTTCATGCTGACTGCCATCAGATTGTGGAAGAAGTTCGCCATTGTGCGCGCTTCATCTCCTAGCTGGGCGATGGCTATGCCAAGGGCTGCCGCTATAACGACCAGTCCCAAAATGTTCGTGTTTTGGACGGTTTCCTTTTCGATTGTGAATTTGGTGATATCTGAGAATCGAATTGTCTTATTAGGGGAGCGTATTCAGGAGATCAGAAGTGGGATTGAGGTGTGCATATCGATCAGGAGTGGGATTGCTGATTGGTAAGATCAGAAATGAAATCAAGATGTATATTTCGATGGATTACTATCGTTTCGGACATCCAAATTCTTGATTGGTCAAAGGTCTCTTACAAATACGTCCCGACACGACCTTCAAATTTTGAGATGATTAATGTTCGAAACGAGAGTAATCTTGGGATTATTATAATGAGTAGTGATAAAAAATGAAGATGATCTGCCGACGTCTGATGATATTTATTACTATTCAGTGATTAGATAAGAAATGTTGCGTTGCTGATAAGTTTTGATTTGAATAATGAGTGAAGTGGGGTTCAATTTCAGTTGGGTATTTACCTGTTTCGTTTGCAACTGGCACTAAGACAGTCCGGGACTGTAACAAGAAAAGTCTGTGATTTATTTAGCATATTTAATATCATCTATGAAATAATGTCTGATGTTAAGATAAAGGAATATGTCGGAAGTTCGGCTTCAATAAAGCATCAAAATTCAAATATATAACGTCTTAACAACAAAAAAAAGAATGTGGAATACATACCTGGAAAACACAAGCTTCCACGATATTTGGTGGGAACATATTCCTGAAATTTGTGAATAAAATAATATTATTCATTTGCTACTATAGCAAGCAGAGTAAGAAGGACAATTTCAAAGGAAATTCTCCATAATACTGAATATACGGGTTCTAAAAAAGATTTATTGAAAACTATCCCCAAAAAAATAAACTTTCCATAATTACACCTAAGTGTTTCTCAGTACGTTCTAGAACCTTTCAGGATCTTGTTTTGGTTTATTCCACGTTTTCTCGAATATTCCAGCACTTTCCAGAAGCTTCGAGAACATTCCTATAGTCACATTTTAGTGTCTTTTCAGTGCTTTCTAAAACCAATAACTTGGTGAGCGACAAATTGAGCTGTGTAATTTTTATTTGAAAAATGTTTTAGTATTCCTCATGACTGGCGAGATATTGTGCTCTCTTGAAGTAATGGGTTACCCTGTATGAAACTTTTATTCATAGAAGTACACCCTAAGAAAAATACCGACAATGACAATGAATGTAAGTATCGCGAGACATCTGATAAACAGAATGTTATTTGTTTTATCGTTTTATCAAGTTGGCGAAGAATGTCTTGTTTTCTATTCTAGAGTGTTTCAGGTGTAAGTCCTAGGTAAAGACAATATCCGAAAGGTTGATTATTCTTTAAGGTAGAAAACATACTGATCGACCAGGAGCGACCATCTGCGACCGTCCAGCAACGACCAAAAATTGAAAGGGACCAATAAAAACTTTCAAGCTCGCACTGATCGACCAAAATTTTCAACAGAATGGAATTTCAAACAAGGTCTTTGAAAACCGGTCGAGGACGATCTTTATTTAGTGTAATATCCGATAAGAATACACAGTTTGGAAGCTTTGGTCGTAGTTGTACGGTCGCGAACGGTCGGTCATGGTTGCTCAGTGTGCTGGCTGCCTAATATAATTTGGTAGGTTTTGTATGATTCACTCTCAGGTAGCATATTCAAAACTCAAAAATGATTGGTGGTTGTCCATTTCAAGTTTTGCACTCGCACAATTTCTATTTCATTAAAGAACTACACTCACCTCACCAAATCCAGAAGAGTGTCGGAAGTGAGGACGTCTCGTGACTCGATTTCTGTTTTCTCGCTCACGTCTTCGTGTCCCACTCCGGGCTTGACAACGACCACCACTATCATCCCCAAGACGACGGCAGCGAACGTCGTCGTCAGATAGTAGGCTATGGCTCTGGCGGCTATCTTGCCCGACAGCGACAGGTCCAGGCTGGCTATGGCGGACACCAGCGAGGATATAATCAGAGGTAGGATCAGGGATTTGAGCATGCGCAAGAAGACGTCTCCCACGTAGCCGATGTACATGATCTCTCGCGCCGTCCAGTCGTCCTTCGCCGATCTGAGGATGATTCCGATGACGCCTCCCAGCAGGACTCCGCTCACCGTGGCTATGGTGAGCGTGTTTTGTTTGAGGCAGGCGAAGCATTTGTTCGTGTTGGGTCTATCGTCGTCGTCGACTTCGACCACGTCGAAGTTGTGGTGGCGATGGGCCATTGCGGTATCTGAAAAAAGCAAATAAATTAAATATTTTGTTTTATCATTTTTATTATTGTTTGGCAGGCCTGACCATCGGCAGAAATGCAGATAGTTATGCGTAGAACCTCTACAGACAGGTCCATCTCACGAGTGAACTCCGGATCGTCTGATAAACTCCTGGAGATCTCTGGCAAAGTTTTTCTATGGGACGATATCTTCGGCACCGTAGTGTCCCAATTTTGAAGGAAACGTGTATGATCGCAGGGTCCTTATTACCGATCGACTGCCGAAGAAAATGACTAGGACCCTAGAACCTCCTCTTTTCTCTCATTTAGACAAAACTCGCCATTGACTCTGTTGGAATATACAGGCTTTAGTGACCATTGTCCTGTAAGGGTATCTCCCCTTATATCCCAACACCTACCCCATTGTTTGCCTTGAGACATTCGTGGACCAGATTGCACTCTTGGCAGCTTTGGTAGGGATATTGATGATTATATCTCTTGTATGATGATAGTGTTCCATTAGAGAACTGCATCTCAAATGTGTCGATTTTTATCACCTCGTAATTGTTCCTCCATTTGTCCAGGAGTTGCAGGTTTCAGTCAATGGCTCCGCTACAATATGCAGATGCAGGGAAGAAAGGTTCATTTATCACCTGCAGGCTTGTCGTCGATGTGGTGACTATGAGCCTTAGTATCTACTTTTGACTATCAGAGCGGGACGTGATACGTTATCGAGGACATAAATATCAATATAACCAAAGAGATGGGTCCAAGTGTCCATGTTTTTCCAAAGGAATGCCTGGCCATCATTGGTGATGTCCTTGCCATTGTTAGCATTTTGTCCAGATGTATCTTCCAGGTGTGCTTTGAGTCCTAATGTAACCTAAGCAGTGGGACTCCAATGATTAGAAATTGAAACATACCTTCTTTGAATGAATGAACATCAAGTGTTGATATGTATCTTCCAGTATATCATATCCGTGACATATTGTTATGTACATAGGTAGGACGAGTTGTCTAAAACAAGTTCATCAATAGTTCAAGGGAACTTGCTGAGGAACCAGCCATTTCATTAAACTATTGGTGAACTGTTTCAGACAACTCGCCCTTAATTTTTTAAACATTAAATCTATTGAAAAGAGATTTTGTTTTAAAAACAAAGTTTCTAATAATATAAACAAATAATGAAATAATAACCACCTCTTTTCCTTTATCTCTCGTTACTGCAGTTGCTTAAATTATACCAGTCTCATATATAAGGAGATATGTAATTGCCATTGGAATATCGAATATTCTAGAGTCATGCAACTGTATTTTCACCAAAAATGCGCTAAAGTGGGTTACAAAAGTTGTGGAGATGGATCAGGAAATCTTATGTTAAAAATGTTTCGTACCTATTAGTAAAAACGGGTGTTTTTACATTCTGACATGAACAAATTATTGAACCTCGTTTTCTGAAATCTTTTCTGGTGCCTCTAGTCAACAAGGATGTTTTTATGATCAAATCAAAGGTAGAATAAAGTCATTTCAAAATCCAATGATAACAGATATTTGTACAGATTTACTCATTGCCTGTAAGATTACTGTAAGATTATGATATCATAAACCTGATTTGTATAATGCTCATATCGTATGAAATGTCAATAATTTGTAAAGAATAATTATAATTCATTGTGAAAGATGTATTGCAAAACATCTCAGCCAATTAATAATGCATAGTAATGAAGGTTTAATGACGACAAAATTTGAAGTGGATTCTATGAACACTCTGCATTTTATTACTTTGTTTCTTGATCATGGTCTCTCTCTATAATTTTTACTAACAGTTATTGGCAATTTTACCAAGCGTTTTGGTTTTTTACCTGTGATGTAGGAAAGATGTTTTGTTTTTACACATTTTTTTTATACTAGGTACTGGTATTTTACTGAGCAATTAAGAAACATGCTGTGTAACGTTTGTAGCGTTAACTATCAACATTTGCCTTCTTTTTGAGAACAAGTCATTCCAAAATCTACTTGCTGAATAAAAATATTGCCTGCTAAACCAGTCACTCATTCGTTCCAGAGACCTCGGATATCAAACTTGATGGTGAAGATCTCCCGCTCGTATTCCCGCAGTAAATTTGCCTCTATTAGTCAATTTGTTTTATTCCCACATCGATATCTAATGACAAAATCGAAACCTTGTCAGTTAATTGGCGTCTCAACCGCATTTTTTTTTCGACGGTAACTAAACGAAAGTTATCAAGCTCTTAACTTACTTCTTATAACCAGTTGCTGGCTTAAGCTACACTGATACCACGATTAATCCGTATGCACCGGCACTGTCAATTATTCGTTCATGAAATTATTATACAGGTGAAAGTACGAAGTATGCGATCCAATTTAAATTAATCGCTCCAATCTCGGGACAAGGCTTAGTGAAGGCGTATAAGTATAAACATTCTTACACAATATAGATAAGGTTGAAGTTCCCTCTAAGAGAACGAGATACCAGATAAAGGCTGAGAAGTTTTCCGCTACTCGATATTGAGTTTATGTAATTATTCACTCGAAATTCGAGTTTTTCAATGTGTTTTATTTGGAGATATTGGGAAACCTCGAGGTTTTGGCATCCAGTTGAAATTATGCTCGGGTCATCTCATTACAAATGATATCGGAGCTCAATTTGAAGAAGCTCTAAGCGATACACCTCTTATCGTATCTAATATGGCGGATAAGGCGTTGTTCCAAAGATCTGTTTTTCATTCTCATGGTAACATAAAAAAATTGATTCTCACGCCCAAGGAAATCTCTGGACAATAATGTCGAAGACCTGTTGTAGTCTGGTGGGACAGTAAAGCAGCAATACTGGCAATGGGATCAAACAAGATCACATCGAAGAAAAGCCCGTTACATATGAGTCCCAGGACATTCAGGTGTCTTCTAATACGAGGATACAGAGGAAGACAGACAGACTATCCAAGGTGGGATCAGGAAAATTAATAACTAGACCAGAACCCAGCTTACGAATCCCCAACAGCCTGGGTGTTGCTGCTGTGAAATAACTACCAGAAAAACAGTTGATGAAAACATGGCAGACGCAGCTGGCATGAGACAATCGAAGCTTCATATAATTGGATGATTCTGCAATGGCTGAATCATTTTTAAATATTTTTCCTGATGAAATAGGTTTCTGGGGCTTCAAACGAAGTCTGTGTTCCAATCAGAGTGCCTTTTGGTCCCTATAGATGACTCTGATGTTCACTTTCATATTGTTGTTGTTAAAATTGTTTTTTCCGTTACCAGCTGTCGTCCACTTACGAACAACAACCCTCAGAAGTCGAAACTTGTGTGAGCCAAGGGTTAACGAAGTCTTACCTTTTTTAACGTGCGATTCCTAGCACTTATTGGGTGCTGTAGTTATCCAAAAGCCAAAACCAGTTGGAAATAATGATGACATAATTAATATATTCAATATTTACCGTACCCCGTAAAAGAAGATTTGAATTTATGTTATGACTGAAAGTGTATGAAATATATCTTTCATTCAATTGGGATTCAGCTGTTTTCTTTCTTCTCTGTCTCAAAAAGTAACCATGATATTGGATTCTATAAGAGTACAATTTCAGAAAATTAGAGAGAACATCATTTCCGCCATACAGAAACATATTTTTGAAGCCTGTTGATTGTTTTCATGTGATTCCAGTATGTATTTTGAAAGGTGATTTTATGGATTGTATTTTTATACTTTCTGTCCATCAATGAGACCGTTTCTGTTGTAACTTGACTTGTTTGTCCGATGTACGTTGATGTTTGATCAATAACTATTTATTTTATCTGTTTACTCTGAAGTGATAAGCAGTCCGAGGGATATCTTGAAAAATCTGGTTGGAATTGGGTCGTATGATGAACCTGTAGGTACTTTTCTCGAGGATACTCACACTCGCCTTGGTGACCCAGTGTTCTAGTTGTAGTGACGGCGCTAACTTCAGACCGTTCAATCGAAGCCGAGGAGAATACGAATCGAAGGAGAAAAACAAAAGATACCTACAGATTGATAGAAACCGAACACCTGTACGAATCTAGTGGTCTGATTGATAAGATCGAGATCCCACGCACTCACACACCGTACGAGAATCTATCGTGTGCTTGATGGATCGCACTGGATTATTGTTTGTATCGAATCTCGGACTGCGTTTTTTCTTATCGACGATTATCCCGCCAATAAATATTTCGTATCGCGTCAACTACTTACAACTTTCGAGTAAACGTTCTCGCAGGTGATCTGAGGTTATCTCTGTTTCTGTCTTTCTCTCTGCGTCGATTCGAGTCGCGGATTGCGATATCTTTTAGCCCAGTACGAATGGTCCGAAGTCGAAATTTTCGTTCGGTACGACGAGCGGTCACGTCGACTTGGCAGGAACCGCTTTTGGTCCTGATCTGAGGAGGGTAGGAGAACGCGACCGAAACGTCATGAAGCTAGGGCATAATGAGTGTAAGGGCCGCTTAGTGCTTTGAGCGACGCCGACGCTTAAATTCATGAATCAGTTAGAATATGATGGTATTGATATATTTGACATGCCGTTTAACATATTCTGTCGGATTCTTAACTGTAAGTGACACTTAAAGCGTTAAGTGTAACGTTTTCGAAAATGGTATCAAAAATGAAATTTGATGAAGATTTGAGCGACAACTGAAAATGATTTTGTCGAAGTCGCAAAAATTTCAGTCATTTCGTTAATCCTTGCTGGAATTCAAGTTTTGATACATGATTCGATATCAGCTCATCGAAATACGTAACCGGTGCAGAGGTTCCGTAAAAAGCCTACCAAATCTTTATTTGAGTGAGAAATCATTTCAAAGTCGGTGAGCTTATACAGAAGAGATTGAATTTTTCGAAAATTTGACGGAAAAAATTCCAAAAAATTTTTGGCGGGAAATAACAGCTCTCAACTTTAGACGAATATTTCAAATCGAGAACGGTTTGAGATAGAGCAATTCTGCGAACGCCAATCGATTCAGAATGACAAAATTAGTATAGTCTGTGAATTTCAAGTCGATCGCCAGCAAAAAATGTATCACTCGAAAAAAGTCCAAGGGGTACACCCCTAAAAATCATGAAAAGTACAAAATCATCAGAATCACTCGAAATTACCAGCATATACTCAAAATTTCATGCTGATTCCGAAAATGTATGATTTGGATATGACCAGATACAGGGTGTACCATAAAACAGCGATAAAACGTCAAAACTTCCCTCGCACCATCGATTTTTCGAAAATGTTTATTTTTAATTTTTTTTGATACATAATTCGAAATCAGCTCATCGAAATAGGTAACCGGTGAGCGATTTTTCGAAAAATGTACAATAAAAATTTTTGGAAAAAGGTTTATTTTGAAAGTGCAGAGGTTCCGTAAAAAGCCTACCAAATCTTCATTTGAATCAGAAATTATTTCAAAATCGGTGAGCTTATACAGAAGAGATTGAATTTTAAGAAAATGTGTCGGAAAAAATTCAAAAAAATTTTTGGCGGGAAATAACAGCTCTCAACTTTAGACGAATCTTTCAAATCGAGAACGAGAAATGAAAATTTTTGGAAAAAGGTTTACTTCGAAAGTCTAGAAGTTCCGTAAAAATCCTACCAAATCTCTATTTGACTCGGAAATGATTCCAATTCGGTGAGCATATACAAAAAAGATTGTGTTTTTCAAAAATGTGACGGGAAATAACAGCTCTGAACTTTAGATGAATTTTTCAAATCGAGAACGGTTTGAGATAGAGTAATTCTGCGAACGCCAATCGATTCAGAATGACAAAATTTGTATTTTCTGTGAATTTCAAAATGATTTTGTCGAAATCGCAAAAATTTCAGTCATTTCGTTTATCCTTAGTGGAATTCAAGTTTTGATACATGATTCGAAATCAGCTCGTCAAAATACGTTATAGGTCGGTGAGCGATTTTTCTAAATATGTCAAATGGAAATTTTTGGAATAATAGACACAATATTCACTATAAATAATCCACCCATCATATTCATTATTGCCTATAGAAAAAAAATTAAGGGTAATAAATGTTCATTGGAGACCACACTATTGCAAGTGCTCTCTGTGAACAACTCGTAAAATTTTGTGCAATTTGATCATTCAACAACCATTCAGCGAGGATTCTCAAGGTTCAGTACTTGGCCCATTATCGATTCTTTGATATGCCAATGAGTTGATGTTGAACATTGATAGCCTTTCAGCAATTCATATGATGGGTTGTGCAGATGATATCAACTAGTTCGTCAAGGATCAGAACGTGTGAGTTTTCACAGAAAAATCACAGAATGAGCCAAAAGTTATGGTTATGGTTATGGTACATTAATGAAATTCTCATTCAGTAGTGTCGCTGATATTTTGTGAGAAAACTGCTCAACAAGAAGGCTGCTTGGTCTGAAGCTGGAGAAAACAGGTCTGGGGAGTTCTTCATCATTTACTGTACTGTATTTGAAATGTATAAAATGAAAAGAGCTGGTCCCAATCCCGAGACCTGTGAATCGCCGTCCGATATCATAGCATCATATATAACACTGCCTGTTTGCCTTCTGACAACTGTCGTTTAAATAACTCTTGATAAGCTGTACTGCATTATTTATGAAAACTGCAAAACTAATATATGCCCAAATGATACAACACATAATCTCAAAACTCTAAATGTACTGACTATTATTGAATATAATATATAATACATATATAAAACGATCAACTAATTATCTCCGGACGCTCTGCATTTGACCTATTTTCATCGTGTGACACCATTTTCGGCCTAGTTTGTTTATCACATTGAACTAGATTGTAAAGAGTATGGAATGTGATATTTCAAATCAGTCATGGTCATTGGAGGTTGGACGAACAAACCAGTATGAAATGTTTGTCGAGTTATGAACCCGAATGATTATCTCATGGATCTCTATGCTCGTCATTTTTTGACAGTAAAAATTGAGTACGAATATCATTTGCAATTTTGACACTGTACAATCAATGTTTATAGGAATCAAATTATCCTATCTTAGTAAAATACAACCAGGTATTTGAAAAAAATCATCGTGCGATATTTATCTCTGGGTATTAGATAACAATGTTTACATATCATTCGGTAAATATCAAAAAGTTCATTGTCAAGAGCTTATTCCTTATCAGAAAAAGAAATATCGATGAAAAAGCCATTGAATTGATATTGGCTTCATAGAAAACATTGCATGTAACTTTTATTTTCATATACTCATGTCTTTGATATATATATTTCATAACTTACCTACGAATTGTAACTTTCGTTGATCCGAAATGAAAAATTTCCAGCTATCCTTTCATGAAATGGCACAAAGTCACAACTGATTCGAGGAAATATTTCCGTGGTTATGCCTAAAAAACTAATCACCTAATTGATATATGATGAATTAATGCAATGTTGCATGCGGAAGCCTACATGGAACTTTAATTAAATTCATTCATTCATTATCATCAACCTCAATCATCCTCGCTGACAACATGTTTACAGTTCGGCCGGCCAGTTGTGTAGCATTGCTCATACGATGTGTCAAACTCTTCACAAGACAATCAAACACATACGAAGAAAAACAAGCATATTCATCCGCCACAATTTTGGAAGGAAAACTATTCGAAAACCAACAACTTGCCGATAAAACATTCCGAAACCAAAGTTTGAGGCATATTCGATATGAATTAGCTTTCTAAGGTTCATCAACGAAGAAAACGACTGATTTCTTAACGTGAATACTCTGCGGGATCGTCATTTAACATCAGTGCAGTCAGAAATCAACTTCAAGAGGTCCAAGGTACAAATGTTAGCGTGTGGACAGTCCACCAAATATTGAAGGACTTTGGTTTGAAAGCTTGCAGACCAGCAACTGGACCCAAATTACTTCGGCGTCACCAAGTAGCTAGACTGCAATTTGCTACTGAACTCAGGGCAATGGAACAATTTTATTTTCACTGACGAATCCAGATTTTGCTTACACTCTCCAGATGGACGAACCGAAAAAGAGTATGGAGAAGAAAAAGAGAAAGATTTGAAGAGTGCACATTCAGTCTCAGTCATGGGGGAGGTTCAGTAATGGTTTGGGCAGGAATATCCCGGGAGGCCTGTACTGAGTTGGTAGTCGTCGATAGATCCTTGACGGCTCAACGATATATTGAGCAATTACGTTGTGCCTTTTAGTGGATTTATCGGCGATGACTTCATCCTGATGCAGGATAATGCACGGCCACATGCAGCAAGGTTTATTACACAATACCTCGCGGAAGTAGCTATTAACAAAATGAACTGGCCAGCATAATCGCCTGATCTCAATCACATAGAGCAAGTTTGGCAGGCGAGTCAGAGATCGCGCAAAGTTGCTCCGGCTACGATAAATGAGCTTCGTTTAGCAATTCAGTAGGAATGGCAAAATATTCCTCAAGATGCTATTCTTAACCTAATTGACAGTATGAACCGACGTATGCATTAGAAAATAGTGAGCTGAATTTGTTTTAAATGGTACGTTTCTTCAAGTTATTCAAATTACAGCTGAATTGGTTTGTTTTGAAGTTTGATTTTTTATTTGAATTGATTAGATTTGCATAAATACATTTTACAATAATTGCTTACTATTATAACTGAACAATAATTTGTTGCCTTCTCATTGCTAGACTCATCAACTGAGCTGTCAAACTGGCATTATGGCACAATGAGCAAAGCCATCTCTTCACAAAATAACATTTCTTAAAATTGGGTAAACTGTTGTTTGGAGTTCATTTCTTTCTTAAAAATGAACTAGTGCACTTGAAGGCTTGAACCAAATAACAAAATGTTGAAAAGGAATGGATCTTAACAAAAATTGTTATTTTGAAAGAATTTGACGACGAAATTATTCCATAGGGTGTTTTAAAATTAGGGTTTAACGACAAAATTCTAATTCACCCTGTATAATGACTGACTAATAAGCCAGCATTTAACGAAAGACTGATTTTGCAAGTTAAAAATTAATAATTTTATATACAGTTTGATGAAAAAATGTTTGGGAATTGAACTAAAATTAAAAAACTCTCAGACCCAAAATTTTACCACATATTAACTTGTTGCGTTTTTTTGCATGTGAGTGTATATTATGAGGAATGTGTCGATATTACCGGATTTGTTTTAACCACTTTTCATATGTACTCATTTTCCTTCAACTGTTCGTACTAGAGAGCTGGAACTGAATGGAATGACGAATTTCCTTCCTTTTTTTATCTTTTGTCGCTGTGCAGTTATAAAAAATACGAGTTATGCAGGAAAGAAATGATCAAAAGTAGTTTTTCCTGTAGACTTTGACAATTGCTGTCAAACATGCACAAAATTTGAAATATTTCAATTCGAATTCCCTTTTTTTAGTCAGCCTAAGAATGAAGTACAAGAAATGTACTCGTTTCTATAATTAGAGATGAATCCATTCGCCTCGTGGATAGTTTATCGAAACCATTTTTTCACATAATATATTTTCTCATCGGCCGGTAGAACCGTGGAATGGGACTGGTTAGTTAGTTAGTCACCGAGATGCGTAAACTATCGCTACATTCCTTACTTACATTGTATGTAATAGTACTTTCCAAGTCGAAACGACAGAAATCCAGTATAGAATTTACGACGGACTGCTATAAAACGGCGGAGCACTCATAACCGAGCGAAAGTCAACAGTAAAATAATTCATTCTAATTCATAATCGCTGGGAATGTAATTATTCGGAGATAATCAGGCCACATGTGCGATAACCCCTATTGACAGATTCTATTTTGCACTCATTTTTCCAGTTATCTTGCACGGTCCACTTAGACCAACCATGCGTCAGTCTCTTTCTTCGGAATTGTTTATAAAGATGATGTGATTGAACTTGCCGATTGATTCTTCAAGTTGACCATAACATCTACCATACTGCTCGTGAGGCATTGCAGTTCTGCCTACCGGGTATGTTCTCGAAGTTTTTTTGGAATAGAGATAATTTCTGAGATTATCCTGCTGGCCGTTGAACCATACAAATCAAAAAACATCTCGGAGTCCATCAAAAAATTTGGTCCAGGCATTGTTATGTACATTAAAATCTCTCGTGCTGGTCAATTTCGCGCCTGAAAGGTTTTGCTGGATGATGCTTTGAGTTATAGAAAGAAGCAATAGGTGAAAAGCCAGCAGAAGGATTTGACCTGTTTGGTACTAACCCAGCTTGAACCATTCACATCAAAATCCTTTGGTTCCGAACCTTCTTCACGTTAGCACGAATGAGTATTCGTAGAGAAAGGCATTCACCACCTTTGGACCTGAAAGGCCAATGGTGTTCGTAATCATAATTGTTTCATGTTCATGTTGAGTCCGCGTGGTGAGTAAGAAAGATATGGATTTAATTAAATCACAATTGCGAATAACAACCATATTCGCTATGAAAAAGAGAAACGCGATACAGTATCGAAATAACTTGTCCATTCGTGAAGGTGTAAAGTTAATAGAATGGGCTCAAGTTGGTGTGATGCACCAAAACAGATTTAATTCTGTTGGCAGGAGTTTTATCATTACAGGACCTCACTAGGTACTTGTCGAGCTAATGAATCAACTTCTTCATCGCACTCATCACCTGTAATACAACACTTACCTGTACCTTGGCCTCCTCGTGCACCATGTTTATCACCATTGGAATATTTTTCACGAGAATACTGAATACGTCTAATTTATCGTGTACTCAAGTTCAATGAAATAATTGAAGGTGAAAGTTGAATGTTTTAAATATTATCACACCGAATATTATGGAAAAGACAGCGATGAACATGAAAGCACCAAAGTGTACGCTTTGCGCTCCTGAGGATGCGAACTTTGTTGGCGAAACGCGCGTCGAGTAAAATTGATGTTGTTTTGGGTAGTTTCTTTTTCTTGAATGAAATTCACACTGAAGGTTCCAAATATTGATATATTTGATGAACTTATTAACGACAACAATTATATTATAGATATAAAGTCAGCGACATCGTGTATTAAAAAACGAGCAACATTTTCTTCTCCGCAGCTAATAAGCGACAGAAAAGGCTGCAAATTATAGATACTTCAAAAATAATTAGAGATTGCGAAAATTGTTTCATATAACGTCAGCGCAAAATCGTAGAGTTTAAAAGAAGAGCGAATTTTTTTTTCATCTCAAGTAATCAGCGACAAAATTGCTACATAATATTATATAAAACTGCAAAAAAAAAAACTTTCATCAGACAAGCATCGGAAATTTGTGAGAGAGAAGAAAATAATTACTCTGAAATAAAACTGAAAATTGGTAACGATGTGTATTTTGAAATTGCGGAAATTGTTTCGCTAACTTCCATAGATTTTTTTTTTAAGAAAAGTGCGACAATTTTTTTCTTCGCTTCACATGAACATATATGATGCTTGATTTAACCGGGCTACGTGAAACATTACAAAATATTCAGGAGCAAATCAAACATGAAATACCTGTTGAGGGGGCAGTCCTATGGAGTTATTCTCTTTATCACGGTTTCGTCACCTCTTCGTCGATTTTGATTATGTACCAAGTAACATTTAAAAGTCGGTTGCAACACGATACACCGTCATGGACAGACACTTGAATATACACACAAATCCACTGTATTCGAGTATTTGTTATGTTGCAAAATTTGAACATGAAAGATTTGCTTGATGAGAGCGTATAATGGGTAATGGACAGGTTTTCTCACCATCTGTGGGTAATCCCTCAATGTTGATGCTAATCGCGTAATAATAAAATTAAATCAGATAACACGTTTATTGTCATTTAATACTTTGTTAGAGAGTGAAATCTTAATTTTTATTATTTTTCATACACATATCATTCCAGTCAGAAATACGCAGTACTATATGAATTATCAGAAAAACACCTTCGAAGCATCCAAAATTTCAATTCAGAGTTTTAGCATCACTGTTTTCCTTGCCGATGACTGATTAGTCGTCCGTATCGATGCAAAAAGAAGTTAACCTTCTTTAATACTTCAACTAATTATCGATGTCGTAAAATACGAAATTGAGATTTTCCGTTCCATCTATGACTTTTTTAATGAGATGCCTAACCTGTTCAGAAATCATTATTCAATATAGTAATTATTATAGTTGGTTCGAGTCTCCGCTGCGTATTGAAAATTTCATAGTGTATCAGTTTGATTGGCGCATACTGGATTCATTCAAAGACTGTAACGTGGATTGCCTGAATGCCAATCCTGGTAAGTAGTGTTTGTTCGGATTATTCCGCCTTCTTGAAGTTTCTCAAGATTTTTCTGCAGCCGAAATGTAAATGCGCCACCAAAAACCAGTCAGTTTTTCTGGAGCGCTACGGAAAATTAGAAAGATATCCTTCTTCTCCTCGTGCAGACCCTTTTGGTACGTTCATGAGAGGTTGTATACTGGAGATTGTTATTATTGTTTCTCAACAATATAGCAGTCGATACCATCGAACTGTGTTACAACGTGAGACCTAGGTTTTTTATGTTCTACCTTAAAGTCCAAGATTGAACATATTGGAAATAATAGAGATAATATTGGAAACGAAAAATTCGGAGTCCCACATGGATGCAATCTAGGGCCTCGGTTATTTCACTTATATTTGACTGAGTTACTCATTCTCGGATCGACCAAATGATTATTATCCACCCATCATATCACACCAACGCTGGGTTGAAGTGAAATGACATTGTTCCCGCAATATAAAATAGTACAACTTTAAGTTATTTTTGATAATAAAAATTACGAGTGTATTAATTGTTCATCCGTCAACCAGCTGTGCCCTTAAAAGCAACCCTCAGAAGTCTGCGAGAGTCTTGTGCGAGCCGGCACTTGTTTTTGTTTCCATCTAACTTTTTGTTAGATACATACACTATTTACTTACTTGTCAAGACTTTTCTATAATTTTCACATGGCAGGTTTCGATATGATGTTTTTCTGTTCATATATTTTGCTCGTCCTTTTGTCAATTTACGAGGTGTCCGCCCCTTTTTCAGTATGGTATTTTATAATAAACTCTATAGAAAATACCGCACACACATGAATTGAATTCAAAATCGTTATTAAAGGTCAACTCATTACTTCTGCATCAAAACATGGACTAACTGAATTATATTATTTTTTAACGTCGTCAACGTTGTATTCCATACATGTACATGCATATTTATAAAGTTAGAGTTAATTTGTTTTGGTAATACCTCTATTTCTTGATAACAACGAAAATGTTACACGATTTATTAATGTGTACTGGCGACATTGTTCTATAATTTGTCTTGCTGATATTTCCAATACAGAAATAGAAATCTTGTGGCGATTAGTTTAGCAGTTCATTCATTAACTTCGGGAGATGGTTGTATAACAATATATTTCATTACTACTATAAATTTATATGAGTCTATAACTGTGTCTCAAACATGGCTCGTTTCAATACTGTTGGAGTTACTTCAGTGATTCAGCTTTCCCGCTATTTTGGATTAT
The DNA here is from genome assembly GCA_958502065.1 of Chrysolina americana. Taxonomy (NCBI): domain Eukaryota; kingdom Metazoa; phylum Arthropoda; class Insecta; order Coleoptera; family Chrysomelidae; genus Chrysolina; species Chrysolina americana. Next base: position 100,758,868 of record OY293412.1, on the reverse strand, counting down.
TCAACATTATATCGATATAGCTGAAAAGAATTTGTCCATGTGACTTTCGACGTTATCAATTTCAGGAACGAGATATTGGTTATTGCATGACTCTCGATTTTTGTTTTCATCATTTGATAATTCTGGAACTATTCATCATTGATTGTTTCCTAATATCTTCACGATCAGTGACGGGGTATTTTTTGTTGGGGGGAAATAATCTCTGCCTCACGTTGGGCGCCAATTCCCTATGGGCAAGTTGAAGGAAAATTATCATTACCACTTGCTATGCTAGAAAACTCAGCTGAACGTGAATACGACAATGAAACAAATTTTGTTTTTGATTGAATAAACGAAATTGTAGTTGATGTGTCGCGAGTGTTTCTTAAATTCGGTTTTGTCGACCTACAGAGCCGCTGTTTCGATTTATCTGTGTAAAATTTTGGATTCTGATTGGAATGATCAGATTGCATGGGAACTTGTCAAGAACATCGAAAACTTTGAGGTGATAAAGGCCAAAACTGACCTACGAGTTCGGAACTTGGGAATGAAGCTAATAACAATTCAGCAAACACGATGCACATATTATGTTGATTATATTTGATACGGATCTCTGCCAGTTGAAAGTCATCCTTTTATTTCATTCATCTTCTGAGGTATTACGTTATACTTTGTCTAACGCCTTTTGTTTCGCATTGTTTTGTTTAAACAATGTACAGGAACTGAGGGATTATTCCGGCAAAGACTTTAATGCATTCAAGCTGCGCTATTGTGTTTTGCACTGACGCCTTGCTTTTAATTATGTCTGCGGGAAAATAATACATTTCAAGATTGCGAATTATTGCTTGTGGGTAATTGCAACGGTATATGGAAAAAGGAGATAGCTAAAACTTTACGTATTCCACAAGGAGGTATCGTGGAATCCTAGAAACAATTTTCCGATGACATACTATAGGCCAAATTCTATGAACGAATACGGCGAAAAATTATCAGCAGTAATACCATGACTAGTTCATAAATTATAGTGTTTTACGACATCGATAACTTTTACAATTACAAAGAGTGTCAGTTTGACAGTATATGATTACGACGTACAGCCAACAATTTACTCAAATAATATTCGACAAAGCAAAATTTTACAATTCACAAGAAGACAATTGAGTAAAACGATTATTTATGGAGTAACTCAGGACACTGTGTTGGGGCCGATGCTTTCACGATATACCTTATAACAACTCTTTCTTGAAAGAAGATGAACACTGAATGAAAACTGAAAATTACCTGAATCATTTGAAAGATTGTTTTGATAATAAATGTCCCCCAATTAATTTCAGTAAACACTCACTACCTATCATTCAATATTGCCCCATCCAAAAAAAAGTATATGTACCTGTGTGTCAAATAAGAAACCAAAAAAAACAATATTACTATTGCCAATAATTCAACTGGTACAGAAATACCCTGAGTATCCTAACAGAAAGGTCAAAAACTGATATTGTTAAAACGACGATGACAGATTCACCTACTTGTTATTGAAAAATAGTGGATTTAGTGCATACTGTTAGGTAGTAATTTGAAATGAATGGAAGGCAAAGAACAGTGCATTAAAATTAACATTATGCCTACACAAACTAGAAGTCTCCGTGTTAGAGTTCCTCAAGGAACAATATTAGGGCTAAGAAAGGGAAATGAGCAGTTTCACCAAAGATTTTGTTACATGTTCCAAAGATTTTCTTTAGTCAACGTTGGCAATACTACAGGTTGATGCTCAAGAGCCAGTCAGATTGGATTGTGTTATCACATGTTTCTCATACTGCATTATTATTTATTGTTGTTATGGTTAACAAGTTAATGATGTGGTACAGGTATAAATAATTGATATATCTGCCTACCGGCAACATATTCACTAATATCTGCATTTGTGGTGGTTGTTCTGTGAAGTCTCACTCAAGTGATTCAAAATTTTGGTGCTTCTGTATTTAATTTGAGATCACAGTTCAGTATTCGTCAATACCATATTATATATTCGTAGAGGTTTAAAAAAATGATGGTTCCTGTTCGATGCCCCACCTGCGCCAGGGTGGTAATAGTTATAAGCCCTAATTGGCAAAAGTACTTAGATCTTCTACAAGCTGAATATACAGAAGGAGGCCCTTTAGACAAACTCGGACTCAAGAGGTGCTGCTGCAGAAGAATGTTGTTGGAGCGTGTGAATGTCGTCGAAAATCTTCTCAAATACGCTCTTCGGGCAAATTATTAGAAAGGAGTTGTGTTAGTGATGAGGAGTATATTTCGTGTAAGCAATGAAGACATAAATTATTTGAAGTTGGTCCTTGTTGATTTATTGATCGAAAGATATTTATTACGATCTAGTAATGTTTTGACATCTGAACATTTGCTACTATTCGGTTGTTGTGTGCGATGGTGTAGAATTATAATACTTATAACAATATAATAATTTCCTTGTAAACCTTGGCCTGATTCTCGATATGACTTAAGTAACCATACACCACGATCAAAAAGTCAAGACAACTTTTTTAATTGGCGCCCAACGTGTTTTACGAAGAGAACAGCAGGAAAATTCGGGAAGTAGCAGGAAATCACTGTGTCGAGCAGGAGGAGCAGCTCTGGTGACACGCGTAGATCGCATTCCTGAACGGTGTGCACCGTGATCACGACCGTCTGGTCAAGGTAGGCCCGGCCACATTCCGCGGCCGACTTGACCCTTCTACTTCTTGGCGAGATGCAGCTCGGCGATCCTGCTGAAGATGCGCGAACGTACCTACTGCGTGCGGCGGAGCTCCCGATGTCCGCGGCTGTCGCAGCTGCTTCTGACACTACGCGACTTGACGTTTTGTTTGTTCGGTTGGCCCCTCTTCGGGAACCGGAGTCGAGCTGGAATTGGGTTGACCGTTTATGGAATATGTTGACGGATGAGTAGTACTCGACGTGTGCGATGGAAGGTCGAATGGATATGACACTTGCAATAATAATAATTATATCCCCATTTTTTCATGGTCTGCGACCGTGAGAAGGCAGGGATCGGAGCATTTCTTTTTAGGGCAGCAGAAGGCAACGTCTTCGTATAATATTTGCATTTAATTGAAAGTATCGTCACCTGTCAGCTTGATTTTGATATCTGTAGCTATCATGACTTGGTTATCTCTGAGGAGACAATAAAAATCTTCTGAAATTTTGGTAAATTCGTCGTCCGAATATTTTTTTTGTTATGATTCGGAATCAACTCGTCGAGATACATGTGAATGACGTTTGAGAATTTTTCGAAAATTGAATATAAAATTTTTCGATAATATGATCGTACGATGGAATTTTGGACGTTTTATTTCTTTTCATACTGAATCTTGTATCTGAACATATACAAATCATGAATTTTCGAAATCAGCATGAAATTTTGCGTATACAGTGCAAATTTCAAGCAAATTTGATGTTTTTGTATAAATTTTTTTGTTACGTCTTACGTCACCATTCTGAATCGAATGGCATTCGCAAAATTGAGCTATCTTTAACCGTTCTCGAGTTGAAAAGTTTATCTGGACATGAGAGCCATTTCTTTAATTTTCGCTATCTCGATAATTTGCCATCAACCAGTAGAACTAACCCCAAAACTTGATTAAGAGCATCTCCAATCACTATTATATTTCTCTCATTACTCAGCAAAGATTCAATGTAGCTTTGAAGAGGTCATCGTAGGAATCAAGTGATATATTTGGAGGTAATTAGATATTATTAAAATGTACAAAAAAAATCTTGTACCAACGATATCACTTTTGGAAAGATTAGGTTTTGGAATATCGTGACTTTTTGCCGATTATTAATACTACACTTCAAGATCAAGGTATTTTTCTTCTTTATAAACAGTATAATGGTCGTTAACAATTTTTGTAGCAGTTATAACAGTTCAGTAATAGTCTTTAGCAACAACGTAGCTGAGATGAAGTTCAGGTACAAATTTGAAATTTTATCACAGGGTAATTCTCTTGTGTAGCACCGTACATCCGTAGGTCCACAAGGGTTAGTTGCCACGGATAGCTTTGTGAAATTTTCTCCATCAGGATATCAGAATAAGGGCGGTAGCTTGAAACATTCCAAAGCGTGTACGCTCCACATTCTCCAAGACCCTTTTCCATTTTTGTACATTTCTGATTAGCAATCAACTCTACTAGGTTTTTATTTTGGTTTGCTGTGTCAACGAAATAATATTGCTACAGTGGACATTACAGGAGTTAGGTATCATCTACCAATGAATGGTGTGTGTTGTATTTAGAAACTTATGACTAGCGCCTTCGCCATTTATTCAATGTTAATCGAATATTATCGCAATCTGCGACACTTTCATAAAATTGGGTCCACTGAAACGTATAATTTATAGAATAGTCAATGGCAGTTTTTTGTGATGGAATAATTTTTCATTTATAATGTTTTACTACTCAAATTATTGCCAGAACTTGGTCGAATACCTACTTACACATTTTTTTTTCACACAATAAGTACAGCCTAACAAGGCATAAGGTTAGCAGGTCAATGCTTTTTGTTGACCAAATAATAGATAGATAGGTATGGTACTATTAGCGTTTTGTTGAAATGTAAAAGTATAAGTTGTTGATACATTTTTGTAGTTTTCAAGATCAAATATATAACGATGCCAAAAAAAAACATCAATTTTGATTCAAAAACTTCGTCAAATCGTAGACTATTGTGCGTTCAATAGTTAAGGATAAATCTCGAAAGATTATAAAGAAAGCTGTTATACTTTTTCTAGAATAGCACCGCAAAGCCATTGTAGGAAGCAGTGGCTTAGCCAGAAATTTTCTTGGGGGGTATAGTGTGAGAAATCTAATAATAATTTTTTTATCTTTCTGATAACTGAAATTTAAAAATTGAATCAAGAAAACTGTTGATAATTTTCTATATTCTTTCGAAGAACTAAAATGACTCAATCCTCCTCGAATGTTTAGCAAAACTGCTACAGCATCAATGTTTATTTTTATGCCTGTGTATAGACATGATTGCCAAACTGTTTCATTCAAAATGTATAAGGTATTATGAAATAGAATGACGTCAAATATATGTGTATTTTCAAGAATATTTTTGTCACGATTCTGTCCGATATGTTAGTGATTTGACGTGTATGTAACAACCACTCTCAAATAAAGGTAATCTGATAATGAAGCAATCGAATTGCCAAATAATCAAACTTTCGTGGGGAGGGGGGAATGGGCCCCTTTCAAAAATAATATTTGCAGATATCTGAAATGAGGTTTCTACCTTTTCGTATCTTTATTGTTTCATACTAGTTTGGTTTTAGTTCAATATAGTTGTTAATACAATGTTTCTTTTTTCAAAAGCCCTCAAGTTGATTTATTTTAAATATTCTAAGTAAAAGTCAGTAGTTTCGGTTTCCTGAAAGCAGTTATCACATCTCTAATGCTTTGTAAATCTTCTGCTCATAAAGTCTATCAGAATTATTGAGATAGTGAACTTCAAGAGCTTGAACTGGAAATAAAAGTGGACCAAATCGATGGAAACGTGAAACAGAGAAAACAGTGCTCTATTAATATGTTCTTGTTTCTAAAAATATATGGTTTGGTGCGTTCCATTCTCTTAAGGACTCAGGGACCTCTAGAACCCATTCGAGGGGAACCAAGTCAACCATCTCGGAACTGGGGCACCAATTTGAGGTGACAACCCTTTGTACAGGGGCAGTCACCCAGGAAGGTACCTCCAAGACACAAGTTAGCGGGCAACCTTCTAGAGACCAACGACCAAAAGATTACACCTACATAGGGTCGAGACTGATGAGATTTTGATATAGATAGATAGATCATCCACAATTCCTGAGCATTTCATAAGCTCGAAGTCTACGGAATTTTTCGTGACCTAAAATGCAGTAGGTCCGTAGTGGCTCGGTATGGTCTTTTTCTCTTTTTACTCGCAATTTTCCAGTTGGGGGTCAATCCTCAATTGAAGTATCATCTGAAAACAATTTGGAAGAAATTGCGATTCAATAATGGCCATTACTGACGGGCGAACTGAGTATTTTCTTCTCAGGTTATGGAGAAAAACCACGTCAATTTATATATATATATATCAGACTTGTGAGAAGCTTTGAAAGTGTTCCGGCGGTTTTGAAGACTACAGCTTCCGCAGTGATCTGCCGATGTATCCACAACAGTTGTCTTTTTGGCTTGTGATGTATCTAAATATAATTATTTTCTGATTGAGGTCACAGTCTGAGCACCGTTCGTCATCCCCCAAGTACCTATCATAGCTGAAGTAGGAGTTGAAAGAACCCTGCTCTTTCATATCTTTCTTCGCGTTCGAAACATGACCAGTTTGGAATTTCATCGATCGCATAATCGTCATCGTGCGAAATTCCTCCTCGTCCACCCGGTACAAGCCTGCTTCGCTAGTTGAAGTCGTGCCAAGAGAACGAGCAACGGAGCAACTAACAGGCAACGGCCAGAACGACAAAAGAATATTGACCCGAACGAAATTTTAATTGTTCGTCCAACGTTCGTTGTCTATAAATACCGATCGTCTCTCTATCGGTAACACAATACCCAGAAGGAAATACTTGAACCATTTCATTGACAATAACACAGAAACTAGTTGCAGCGAGAAACACCGACGGGCATACGCGGAACATCGACCACGAGATTCGTTCGGCGTTCAGGAGGTGGTTCGCGGAAATTGCGACAGGTGACGCTGACTGGCAAAAGCGTGATTTTTTCGCATTGCGACAATAGATTTCTGAAAAATATCAGATAGATGGATCTCTAATGACATTTTTCGAACAACAAAATGTGATTTGTAAAATCCGCATGGAAAATCAAGAAACACACTTCACGAAAAGCACAGACTCCAAGAAGAGTTAACTGTATTAATTCCAACTGAGTTCGAAAATATTTGCTGGAGATTATCATGAATGAAACAAATAAAATGCTGAGGGCGCTGCGATCAACTAAGTTGTGGGTCGTAGCATCCGTGGGTAAATGTTAGTCAAACAGTTGATTATCATTAATTTGGTAGGGACAGGATAATCATAACGTTATCCAACCTACTCTGGCAAAACCTCGAAACATGCAAGTCAGCAGGTGGTCATTCCCAGCCAAATAAAGGATAATCTACTGTTTAATTACAAATTTGCAATTGGGTCTTCTTGGAAGAACGTTGCACAAATATCTGTAATAAGTAGTTCAATGTCATGGTTTTAGCCAGGGAAGTAGTTGTTTTCTGAGAGATGTTGGCCTTATTTTTCCACTTGGTGGAAACGTGTGGAGAGAAAGGGTACTTCGGCCTTGTCGAGATTTTACTCGTTTCCTTCGTGAAAATCTCCAGCACATATTTTTGAACTTAGTTTAAATTACTAAAGTACTACAAAGAACATTTACAACGGAAATTTAGGATTGATTACAAATTTTCCCACTTTAATGGCTTCATTAAATAATTTTTTCGTTCTGAGACCATAATTTCATGAGTCCTCCCCATTGAATGTAGTTTCTTCAGATTATTCCTTTTTTGTGTTCAAGGCAGTTGATTGTTTTTTCATTGCATGCGAAACAGGATAATTGTCTTAAAATTAATTCGCCTAAACTTGTTGTTATTTAGGACGTTTTTGAGTATTTTTGGTAATAAAACCACTTGAAAGCATTCTTAAGGAATTTTTCAATTATGTACCACACATGGTGCATTGATTGTTATTTGGACTTTTGAAGTGATGGTTGATGGGATGGAAACGGTGAAAATATCGAGGTTCGCTCATGTGGTATATTTGATCCCCTGATCTTGCCACAAAATGGGTTTGGGCCCACCTTAATATGTTTTTTTATTACTGGGATATTCCCACTGACAATGTTCTAATCCAACACACTTTTAGTTTACTCTGACTTCGTTGGGAATTGTCATATTCACTTCTATTTTGAAATGCTTTCACGAAACGCAACATAATATTTATAGAGAATGGCAGTTTAGTCCGATAGCGAAGTAGGTGGATAGAGGAAACCTGATTGGAATTTCCCTTACGCTCTCCCATGTTCTGTTCTCCTAATGCTGAAATTTTCCCGGTGCTTTCCATCACCCCTTTCTCTTTGCTCTCCAAACATTCGATTTCGGTAAGTTATACTTTTGGTATTGGGGAAAGGGGACAGGGCCTCCGGGCCCCTTTCTGGCTGTGCTCTTGAAAGTAACCACAGAAATAATTACAACTTGGCCCGACTTCAATCTGAAGCTAAAGAATATTTCACCATGTGGAATTGTTAAATATTGCAACATGTAGAATGGGTCATACTTTCGCAAATCAGCAATGAAAATGGATTAATAATAATCCTGCCTTTTGTTTATTGCACATGCTAATATGTTTCTTCGCATCACTTCAAAGTCGGATCCATTCGAATTTCTTTCTGTGGTTCCTGCTTTCCTATTTTGACTAGTTTCTTAATACGAATAGAAGTTATCATTAACAATATTCGACAAAAGCAGGTGGAAATCAATTGCAGAATGACGGCTATGGCTATTTGCTCTTCTCCTTGACCTAGTAGTTCAGTATATTCATATATTACAGCATATTTATCAGATTATGGCATACCAAATTGCAAGTTTGTAACCCAACTGCAAGTTTGGACAACTTCTAATGCACAGCTTACGTATATCATCCTGTAGGATGTTTTGTACTAGGGACAGTTTTTATTATTTCGAAACCTCCACTATCAAACTTCAAAATTTAATGACTATTCAATTCTCGAAGAAAGGATGCAAGGGAAAAATAAAAATTTTCGTAAATAAAAAATAACAAATATTTGTGGGGAGTATTTTTCTCTGTAAGTGTGAAATATCCATTAATTTATGATATGTTGGGTCCTTGGAGGGAAAACAGTCGCTCCCGGTCCCCCCTATCGTCTGCGTCCCGTCGTTCCAGTGGCGGAACATCGCGGAGGATTAGAGACCAGAAGAAGAATCGGTGGCAGCACGTGCTCGCGCGAGCGTGGCCATTTAAAAGTTTAAAGAGCTCAGTCCGCCGAGCGAGCAGCCAGCCAGCCGTCCAGTCCCGGCACGTCGAGGGTGCTAATTGGACGGATAGACGAGCAGCTCTCTTCTGTCAATGACCAAGGCACACCTGATTATTACTTGATCAAACAACGGAGCCGTGCTGGTGCACCACTGTGCGCCCGTCGCTCTCTCTCGCTCTCTTGCAGGCGATAATTAGGTCCTGTGTGCTCGCTCGGCGTATTTTTACGATTGCGTTTCGGTGTTTTGATTGCGTGTATGTCGAGGTGGACTCGTAGCGCCGAAGTGGCAGTTTCCTCACTTGGGTGATTGTGTCCGACATGGTCTACCTCATGTCTCTGATTTTCGTGATTGCAATAATTTCCTCTCTATGAACGAACGTTCGCGGAGAAATAAAAAAAATGAGTAGCTGAAAAAATCTAATGATGCGTTTGCGTTATAATCTACATCTGGAATATAACAGATAGATAAGTGTGTGATTTTCGACTAAGTTACACTGTTATCTGTTTACATATTAGCATTCATAAAGTGTCAACTTAGGAGAAAATGTTCTCATATAGATAACAACATTTACCTATCAAAAGTTTTCAAAAGGCTATGTTTCCATCTACAACCCAAAAGAAACTTTCGTCGAAAATCAAATCCTAACGTTAAAAGACATCTTCTAACGGCGATAGAACCACTCAAAAGCCTTCGATTTCTTACCAGAACAAGTAATGAAATTGAGTGTTATTATCGTATTTTTTCCCTATTTATTTCAGCACAAATGAACCAAAACAAAATTTGCTTTGATTATGTTACAGAACAAGGAATGACTACGCAGGCTAACTAGTATGGTACAGAACGTTTAGTCATCACCTGTTCTATTTTTTGCCATTACATTATTGAATGTCATTAGGAAGACGACTTGAAATCAAACTGTAATTCCCCATAGAACTTGCGCCTGCTTCCTGAAATATGTCCTATATTCGCCTCTGGTCAGTTGTCCCATCATCATCATTTGTCTGTGAGTATTGTCTGAGGAATTCTTCCAGGAAAATTGATGATGATCCTTAGTCTTTCTCTTCATGCCCTGCTCCATATCCCCAAATGGATTTCTACTGGCTGGTTCTATTCCTTAAAGAATTGTTGCTGCCCCAGCTCGTGCTAGAGCATCTGCGCTCTCATCTGTTTGTTTCTTTTGCCAATTTTAGTACGTTCTGTGCACCTAGGCCATTGAGGTTTTTGTGTGTCTTTCAAACCAGTTTGGGAGAAAATCCACGAGATTAGAGGACCTTTGTTGTCGCCTGACTGAGAGAATGACTATGGAGCAGTCTTTAGCATTTCTCCCTAGACTTTTTTTTTAATGCAAACGGTCATGATTGCTCGGTATGCTGGCTGCCTTAATGTCCTGCCTCAATGTCCTGCCTCGATCTCTTTTCATATATTCCAGCTTATACCCCATCTCTTGAAGTCTTGAAGTCATCGATATAGGTACCGGATTTGCTCTCTTGGCAGCATGGTATGGCCCTTGATGTGACCTCATCTTGTATGATGTTTATGGATCAGGGGAGTAAGTGAGTCCATTATTTTGGAGTGGCCTAGGTTATTGGCTAATACATTCTTGCCTCCGCTGCAATGTACAAATGGTTTGACCTCAGTTATTTAGACTCCCCTAACATCTGTACGCTTCCATCAGAGATTTGAATAGCTTTGTGGGTCTCTAGTTTTTTTATGGTGGACTCGTTGTTGTTTAATACTATTTTTTCATTTTGCAATTTCCATACTTTCATATGTATGTCTATTACCATGACCGTGTCTGATTATTTTCAAAGTGTCATATCATTTGACACTAAGGCAAACTTGATTAGATTTTCACAAACTCATTACAATCGCTTCACGGTAGTTTTATCAAGCGATAGTACACTCACTCTACCGTGTAGCGAAACATGTCTCGATTATAATAAATTTGTGGAAATATTTTATCTATACCATGGATTCCCATGAAGTATCGGCCAATTCAATCCAAGAAAAAAAAAGTGTCAATTCGCTGGTCATGATCCAAATCATGTTAGACCACACTTTTATGGCCGTTCTAGTTTGACCCCTATTTTTTTACCGCAGTCCTTACATCTAATCTCGTAATTCATCGACTTCTGTCTCATCTATTTTGTAGTTCATAAAAAGTTTGATACACTATCCTTCATATTGAGGGTTTGAGATCAAAAAAATCGAGTGTGGCCCAACAAATCTACAGGTAGACAACCCTCATATCTCGGTTCATCGAGCTCGAAAGTCGTATCGTAGGCATGCAGGGATATCTTGACGTGCGCTGTTCTAGGTATGTCGCTGGTGAACACTGAGAACAAGGTGGGCGATTGGACGCTCCCTCGGTGGTACACCAGCGTGGATCTCTTTCGTATCCGAGAGAGATCCTCCAACTCGTACTTGGAAAGTTCTTTTCCCTTAGAGAAGAATCTATCCACCTCACCAGACCTCTGGGAAATGATATTCGTACCAGACGCGGTCGAAGGCCTTAGATTCGTCTGACAGAAGCAAATATGCGCTTCTGCCTCCGTTTAGGTCTGTGGTGGCTTCCTCCACCAGCCTAAGAGCTTGCATCGGAATCAAAATTTTTCGTCGTGTGTGACATAGGTAGTTTCTGTCTTCTATCTCTTTTGACAGCCTCTCCAGGACGATTTTATTAGCAAGCTTTCCAACGAAACTGAGCAGTTTTGTTGAGTTGTGGCTCTGCTTGTGAATCATGCTTGCTTCCACGTCTTCGGGCAATGTCTTGGTCAAATTAGTTATACCACGCGAAGATATTCAAAAGAATAGAATGATTAGTTCCGTGAGCTTTTATCTTCTGAAGATGCTTCGCTGATTTTGCTGGCAAAACCTGAGTCTAGTGAAATTGGCCTAGGTTTGGTATTTGGTTGGTTTCTGTTTCTTGTGATGATGATGTGTATACGGTTTCCTATTTTTTCTTTCTTTTCCTCTTCTCTTCGTCGACAGTTTCAGAAAACGAACCCTTCCATGCCTTTGGTTTGTTTGTAAGGGCGATTATTAGCGAAACGAATAGAATGTTCGTCCGCGGCCGAGTCGATCGAGGTCGTCGACCGCTCACATGTCATTCTAACTGTCCGCAAATCTACACCGCCGCGCCGCGCCGTTTCTGGGAACCGAAGACGAAGAACCGCAGCGCTGTGCACACCTCCTCCCGCCGCCTCGCCGCGCCGCGCCGCAATTGCCGCCGCATTCCTAACATTCATACGCCGCGAGACCGAGACGGAGACGATGACGGTGCCGTTTCTCAGCTGGACTCTCTCGAGGCTCTTCTTCTTCTCTTCTCTTCCCGGCTCGCGGCTTTGCTTCCACCTTCTACCACGATTAGTTCTAGAAAACTCACTTTTGTAATTATGCACTAAATAGTACACAGTTTATAAAGAGCTCAAAAAATCATTTTGTATCAAATTGGTTCAACTTTGACGTAAATGAATAACCATAACCCACGAAGGCTAAGGATATTGTCCGTATATATACTTGGTTACTTTGACTAGTAACTCGGTGGTCTTATAGATCATATTCCTGAAAAACCGGTTACTATTTCTTGAAACTTCGGTGACATCTGTCAGCAGAGTTGGGGCTGAAACACAATGGAAGTTTTATGTTTTAAGTTTCAATTTTCATAATTTTGGATATTTTTTTAACGCGAAACTATCATTGCCATTATTGTTCTGATCACGCCTCATAAACAATCTTGTTGGTAAAATTCAAGCTTCATTTTTCAGTTCTGTTTTGCATCTTGTTTTATTTGTAAAATTGATATGCAAAATCCCAAAACTTAAAACTTATTACATAAAACTTCTATTGTATCTACGGCTTAACCGTACTTTTTATCATTTTGTCAATTCGACTCATTTTATTCTTTGTTTTAAAATTTTTAATAGAAAAAGTTGAAGTTAATAAAAAAAAATGTTTATGGATTTGATAGCATTATAGAGATAATTGTTTTCTGACAGAAGAAAAATATGTTGAACGAATGTATTTCAAAAGACTGAAAATGTTGACTGAAGAAACGCGACAATGAGTCCGAATATGTGTAAATGAAATCTAATAAACCGCTAGAAACCGATCTGAAAATTTCGGTGAAATACGGACCATACCCTAAGTCTGTTTATTTCTCAAGATGAGTATAAAAAAATTTCAATAGAAATAATTACAGACAATGACAATATTTATCTAGAACATACATTTCAAGCTGGGACAATATGATTTAGTTTTTCCATAATGACTTTTTACATATTTTTCAAAATCATATTCGCGGAAATATTAATAAGTGTTCAGAGAGTTTTTTATGGATACTACTTTCCCCAATCACCACTCCTAACTGAATTGTAAAACTAGACTACGAACGAGTAAGGCTTTTGGACAACGTAGTCAAATTTTGTTTTAATTCGCTTCCTCAAAGTTTTTTTCAGAAGGCAATTCAGTCTTCCCAAATGTGATCCAAGTTGAATTGGACATCCCAAGTTATTGTTTTGTTGTTAAAATTGTTATTTCCGTCAACCAGCTGCACACCCTTAAGAGTACAATCCTCAAAAGTCTTCGAACGACTTGTCCGAGCTAGGGAAGACGCAGCCCTTACCTTTCAACGTGTGATGCCATGCACGAGACCGATGACCATGCTGGGAACCCATGACCCTTAGGTTAACAGACAAGCGCTCTACCATCATGACCATCACGGTCCATAAAAAGTAAGAATTAAAGCCTAATATACAGTAAATCCTTTCAGGTAAATCTGTCACTGTCAAGTAGAACTACTTGGTTTTTTTACTGACCACAAATTCAACAAAAACTTTCTCGACCTCAAGGTTCCAATTCAAATCAAAAAAACAATTGCACAAATTCGTCTTGGTGCAAATTTGTGTTGAAATTCATTTGCAACAGTTCTACCTATAGAATAGTTCCAAGAAAGGTTTGGAAGTTCTTCAATATGAATACTTTGGAAACAGTTGAACAATTTTCAAGTGTCTAATATACGTTTTAACTCTTTTTAGAACAGTAGTTGACATAATGTGCCACCAACAATTTTGGCTATGTGCACGGTGATACCAAAAATTAACCATCATTTTATGATTTGTCTTGTTCACATTTTTTGGAGGCAAATGACCACTCTCAACTCCAAATGAACTTGCCAACTCGAGAACGGTTGGAGATAGAACAATTCTGCGAACGCCAATAGATTCAGAATGATGGAATTAGTAAACTCTGTGAATCGCGAGTCAATTGACGTGAACAAAAATTACTCGAAAAGTCGAGAAATGTCCAAAGGGGTAGACCCCTAAAAATCATAAAAAATACAAAATCATCAGATCCACTTGAACTTCGCAGTATATGCGCAAAATTTTATGCTGATTCTGAAAATATATGATTTGTGGATGCTCAGATACAAAATTTGGCGTATAAAAGGGAAATGACTCCTTTTAACTCCAGATGGACTTTTCAACTTGAGAACGGTTGAAGAGCAATTCTGCGAACGCCAATCGACTTTGCATGTTGAAATTAGTATAATCTGTGAATCGCGAGTCAATTGACGTGAACAAAAATTACTCGAAAAGTCGAGAAATGTCCAAAGGGGTAGACCCCTAAATATCATAAAAAATACAAAATCATCAGATCCACTTGAACTTCGCAGTATATACGCAAAATTTTATGCTGATTCTGAAAATATATGATTTGTGGATGCTCAGATACAAAATTTGGCATATAAAAGGGTAATGACTCCTTTTAACTCCAGATGGACTTTTCAACTCGAGAACGGTTGAAGATAGAGCAATTCTGCGAACGCCAATAGATTGAGAATGATGAAATTAGTAAACTCTGTGAATCGCGAGTCAATTGACCTGAACAAAAATTACTCGAAAAATCGAGAAATGTCAAAAGGGGTTGGCCCCTAAAAATCATAAAAAATACATAATCATCAAATTCACTTGAAATTTGCACTATATACGCAAAATTTCATGCTGATTCCGAATCAAATTTTCAGAGATTTTTATTTTCCCATTTATTTTTTTGAAAATATATGATCTTATTCATAATAACTTATTTCAAATTATATGGGCTAGAAAGAATTTATTAATGAAACACCAAAATTGTGATTGTCTACCCAGTCTCAGTAACATGATCTTTTTTTAGAAAATATCACTCTGAACATTTCCAAATTCATAGCCAATTGCATCTGGAACATCTTTAGACTTCGATCATTTGCTATCAATAAATAATTTAATAATTGTCCGATTGTTCAATCTTTAGGATTTACTTGTTGGTTTTTTGTGTACGAGTTTGGGTTCCACTACTTCAGTTTTTCGCTTATTATCTGAAATATTATATTTATATTTGATTTCATCAAGTATTTTTTCAATTTTTTTCCACTTTTCAGATCATTACTTATGTATTGTCGAATTCTTCCTATGAAATGGAATGTTTTTTGAAACAGTATCATTAACACTCCAAATTTCAAAATTCTGTAAACAACTCAAAAGTTTCGTGACACCCGTTGTGTCCAAAGAAAAATAAAAATAACCATTATTATTATCAGTAAAATATAGAAGTGCCTTGATGTAACTTGCCCTTAGTTCACACTGAATGACAAGAAATTATTTTGAAATAATCGGGACGTATCCCCGCAAAGCTAAGTTTTCAACAAAGTGATTTTAGGAGTTGAGAACATTCACAGAAATTTGCCGGACCTTGTATTTCCTGTCAACGCGGTGGTTCGTACGTGATAGAACGGCCCCGTAACCCAATCCACTATCGAGAACTTTTTTGCTATCGTGTGTAAACTAAATGCATGAGTTCGTTTCCTCCGCTTCTTCCCAGCCAGCAGCCGCACAATAAAATAAATACCTACCTTGTTCTCAAATAACTAAAACGCTCTGTTATGGGAACGGTTTCTATTATTCGGCTTAGTTGAATTAACGAATGTGCCACTTTGCATGTCACTCTATTGTTGAATGTCGTAACATTCTTAACAGCCCAGTGGCGCGGCTTCTGCACCAGTCACAGCCAGTCGGGGGCCATTTTCTGACGGTGTGAACGTTTCCTAAGATTTCGAACCATGCAAATGCATGGCAGTTTGAAAAAAACACCCCACACCCCGAGTATATTGTCAGAGCAAAATTTTAAGTAAATCGTTATTATTGGTCTGGTAGTTCCTCAAGGATCCGCACTAGGTCCACTATTATTTCTCATGTTTATCAATAACTCAGCGAAGCACATGATTTACTGGTACTATGCATATTCATATACTTCAAAACGGAACATAGGGAATTCGGTATGAGTTTAAGAAACAGAAAACGATGAGATGAACAAAGACAGTAAATTTAGCCACGCCCACTCATCACCAAGCACGCGCCTATATTCAGTTTCGATGATATTACAATTGACCGATGGCAATACTCTATAAATGATTTTAAATGCGACGAAAAGTATTGATCCTTCGAGCCGGATCGTGTTGTCTCAACCAGAAAAAGTTTCATCTATTCTTCCCACATTCAATTTGCATGGTGGAAGAATTGTGTTCCCGATGATTATGAGAGTCTCTTCTGAAATCAGAGAGTAGAGATGCTTTTTGTTGGCTGTAGTGAATGGGAATGATTGACAAGTGTTGGTCAGGAATATAGCCAACGCCACAACAATTGAAAGAATGGGATGGTGTTTTGACAATGAATGAAAACTATTGAAGTTACAGGATGGTTCTTTGGAATAATGATAAATTATACATTGCCGTTTTTTAATAAAAATTGGTGTAATCCGGCTCGAAGGACCAAAACTTTATGTTAAATTTCCATTGGTGGTTGAAACTGGTTGTGGACTGTATATTTTCAAGTTTTATACAATACTGCACACTTGAAATAAGTGCCTTATTTCAACATTCGACAAAAAAAATTACCATATTTTTTACGGTTAATTATTTCATTTAATAAAGAGTTATTTCAGTCAATCAGATGGAAATTTTTTTCAATCGCCAATTAATTTTAATTCGAAAAACATAATTTGATAGTTATAGATTACACCATTCACTCAAGAATTTCTATTTCTGGTTCTACCGACGAATTTTACCACTATAATATTGGTCACCCGCCCATGGATCTCATGTATATTTATGTGCGTTTTGGAATATAATATACACACCGTTGTCGTATATTTTCTTTTCTCTAGCGTTAATGCAGTTTCGTGTTAACAAATATTGGTAATTGCATCTAATGTATAATTAAGTGTTTATTTCGAGTGATCTTACGAAATGATCTTACAACATACATATGTCTACAGCACATAAGGCGCAGAGAAATGAGGAAATTTTCCGAGGCAGTAATTAATACCTTGGGTGTTATGGCGGAGAAAAAAGTGTGGGTAAAAGTTAATTTGAAAATACTTTCTGCCTTAGATTAATTAAGAAATGAATGTAGATTGATGGCAATTGCAAAAATATCTAGTATGGGTTGTGAGTTGACAATTTATTTTTGGTAGAGATGAAAAATAATATCATCAGGGCGTATGTTTTCAGAATTTTCCTTATCGCAATTTCTATTTTTCTAGAACAGTTCACACAGCAGGAACATTTTTGTTTTTGATCTCTCGTTCCCGAGAAGTAACTATCATCCTTTGCAAGCACTTTAATTATGTTAATCAGTTTTTAGCGTTTTTCCGTTTTGTGAAAAATGTCCTCGTGATATTCACTTCCTCTAGTTTTCTAAGAACAAAATTGCCCCATTGTTTTTACTATGCCTTACTATTGTGGTATCATCCACAGTGTGAATCACTGAGCCCTGTGGGATACCACAAGTCATGGATAACTAGATATTTTGCCAACAATTTGACCAGTATGAGCGAAACCACCCAAATGGACCTCTCAAGCCATACATTTCTAGCTTCTGCGGGAGTATTCCATGATTCACGCATTCAAACGCTGTTGTTAAATTACAGAACACAGCTGCAACTGGAACCACCTCTCCTTCGTATAAATATTTAATTTTGTCAATAATGTATCGTATTCTGAAAACACCAGCAATAAATGCCCAGGAAAAAACTAATATTTTTGCCAATGGAGGTGTTTCTGTCCAACTGAAAAAATTGCAAGTATGAAAAAGCAAAAAAATGCCATATCTAGGAACTGAGAACTATTGCACTTTTATATACGTTTTCTTGAAGATCATGGGAACAGATGCTGATTTCATGAAATATTCACAACCCACAGGAGCTGAACATGATCGACAATGCTAGTGTTCCACAAATACTGTTTCTATTAAACATCAATGATTCGTTAAGAATCATTCATAGTACACTATCAAATGATAGTACCCTGCTTACTATTTCCCCTTCCAAAGTTTTGATACCACCCCGCAAAACTAGAAATGAACGGGGGAGGAAAAAGAAACGTGAACTACTCAAATATGGATTTGGCCAAAATTGGGAATCTGACAACTTGGTAGAATTCAATGCGAACAAAATACTCTAGGAGCCATGTACATTCTACCTGGACTCAATTCCGAAGTTGACGAAAATTCGTAGGATTGTTGAGGGATGATAGAGGGTGTGTTTGCTGAGTTTTCGAACACGAGGACCTTGTGTTCTTTACGGGGGGAGCCTATCTTCAAGTTTGAACTTGGAGATAGGTTCTGTACGAGTGGAACTTGGCAGAATCGCGTGTAGGAGGCAGTCTTGCCAATTGAAATTTCGGCTTTGCCACCACAGTTGGAACATGCGATATCTCATGTCGTCCAAGTTGTCCACTCCAACTGTCTCTCCATACAGCGTAACCAGGAACTTTTCCCCGGCATCAGAAATTTGATGTGGCGTCGCATCAGGGTCCCGAAAAATGCTGATTTTATGGGAAAGCCACGAGTGTTCTTTTTCCAAGTCCAAATAGAGCTGAGGTGGTATCGCATGCAGGAAAAGGATGTCCTTGCAATTGACTTTGAAGGAATGCGATGAATATAGGACGCTTTGGATGTAGCCTCTTCCACTCTTCTGGAAAAATGTGTTCTTTTTGGAAACGCAACGCCGTCAGCAAAACCAGCAGCTCGACATCTTCATAGGTGATGGTGACGCTGTCGTAACTCATAGCTTGGGTGATGGCAGTCCCCACTATCAAGACGCCAGCGTCTTCTTCGGCCTGCTTTACGTGAATGCTATTGGCTTCCATTTCCGACATCAGCAAGGCGATAGAATGTTTCTTATTAGTATTATTTGCCGGAAATTTTGCCTGTGGAAATGTACTACTGGTTGTAGAATTATTGAAGGCGATTTTGGTAGATGAATAGAGCAAAGAGCGTCTACGCCTTTCAGCTGCTTTGGTGCTCTGGTACTTTAGGTATAATATGTCTAATAATACATAGGTATGTGTAGAAATATAATTTTATCAGCCCAAATTTTGTATTTTTTTGTATTTTCTTTTTGAGAAATTTTACCTTCTTTTGAACTCCTGTATCTTGGTTATCATTTCGACCGATTTATTTTGAAGGAAATTTAATACTCTTTCACATGGTTTTTCCCGATTTTTGATAAACCACAAAGTTTAGAAGATATGGACAAAAAAACGAAAAAAGTCCGGAAAAATCACGCTTCTCCCTTACCCCTGTGAAGAGCACAGGGTCCTCGTACTCGAAAACTCAGCAAACACATCCTCTACCATCCCTTAACAATCCCTCAAGTTTTCGATAACTTCGGAATTGAGTCCAGCACACCCCGAATTATTTTACAAGGCTCCTGGATTAAAAGCTAAGCATGCTAAGCGTAATTATGTCAGGAGCATCCATATCGATGAAGTCCTACATTTAGGTAATCGGTATCACCATCAGCAGCACTTGCCCTTTCATGAGAAAGCAATGTGAGGTCCATTGCCGAAAAAAGATTAAATAAATCTAACTGCAGATGAATTACGAAGGTCGCTTTCCTTTGGAAACCATTAATTAGGGTCTGATTGGAACATTCTCGAAGGAAAAATTAATGATAGTGTGATGGATATTACTAGTATACAGAGTCTGTATGCGGTAATTGATATTTCTGCTCGAGTTTCTTGTCGGAAAACGTTCTGTTCGATTTTCCTTATTCCAGCTATCGCCTACACCCACCCACGCAGCTCTCGGCTTGTCGAAGAAATTCGTGACGTCGACGACGAATCGGCGATTGACTGAGCGAGTGCGTGTGTGAAAATATGCAACAGGATATTGTTGTTTGTCGCTGCGAAGTGCCATTTGCATGAGGGTATTGTTCCATGCCGCCTCGACTGTGACATAACTCTTCTGAGTGAAGAATGCTCGCTTACTGTACGTTGTTGTTGTGTCTCGAACATTGTCGGAGTCGAGGATTTTTGCAATGGGTTGGTTCGTTCTTAGGTTTTGGGAAAAAATATCAGTCCATAATATCAATGATTTGGTTAGCTTTTTCAAGAACTTCGGAGCTCCTTCAATTTTAAACATATAATCGATAAACTGACCAGAATCACATACCGTTATCAAGTTTCTATCGATTTTATCTTAATATCCGATAATAAGAGGTATCATCAGTTGGGGTTGATAATATTGTTACGAGCTGGAGCCGGTTCTGTCTACTCCTGGCCTAGGCGGCGCTTGAGGAAATATATTACGTCATCACAAAAGGTTCTAGTAGATTCGAGATTGGTCCCCTCTAGCCATGATTTTCGCTGACTAACAAACAAACTAGACTGCCTAGGCTGAAAAATGATATGTCGGGTAACTATAAATACAAGCGTCTTCTCTTGTCGATTTTAGATGACCTACGACCCATTGGAAAGAACTCTGGTTGGTATAAAGGCAGTGCGTATAGCAAAAGATACAGTTGATATCACAGTAAACTACGTAGCTGAATATATGATTGCATACCAAGCATTATCAGAACGAGATAAATTAGTTGAAAGGAGTTAATTGCATTTTCATTAGTATAACAATGGAATAAAAGATAAAATAGCTGTATCTTGCCTGATCAAAACATACGCCTTGGAGAATACAGTTTTTATAGTAACTCTTGAGAATAATTTTGAATCAGTCGAATTCAACTCAGATTGAAGACTCATAGAATGGAATCTCGTATTGGCTATTATATCGCTGTCATGTTCAAATTTCTTAACAATAATTCCATCACAATATTGAGCAAATTATCATTTCAAGTAGTGGTTCGCACGAGACCAACGAGACGAGACTTCCATAAAGTCTTGTCTCGTCTCGCCGATAAATGATAAATCTCGCATCGAGTCTCGTCTCGCAGCCTCCCCTCTCGTCTCGTCTCGCTTCTCGTACGAGAGTCTCGTAAAAGAATCGAAATATCGTCATGCATAATCTTATTTTTTCAGTGCAATAAGGAATGCTTGAATACTTGCCCTAATGTAAGAGTCGGAAAAGAAGATTGCAATTGTTGAAACATAACATCATGTATTTGAGAGTAATACATCTAAACAAAATAAAAACTTAGCATTATTTAATCATTTTGGCAATGAAATAAGTTGGAAAATCAAAGTTGAAAAAAAACAACACACAGGCAGCCCTCATTTGTCACCCAGTTGTTTAGACATAACAAACATCGTGCAGATTCATTATTGAGATGATTTCGATGGTTTCTTATAGTTGACGCAGCACGTGAGACTTATCTTTCCGTCGGGACAGCCGGTATGTTTAAGAGATCTCGTGCCATTAAACATATCTATAATAGAAAATTCAGAAGAGTGAATTCTCCACTATTGAAATATATATGTTTCTTTATTACTCCGATGCTCCTGCATCCATTCTCCGTCGGAAAGCGTAGGATTTACTGAATAGAAAATATCGTAATCAATTACAAAATCCGATTTTTATCACCTGCGAGACTCTCATACGAGACGCGAAACTTCATGCACGATACTCGAGACGAGACCAATAAAAGTCTCGTCTTGTCTTGTCCGAGTATCGTCTCGAGTATCGTCTCGAAAACGAGACGAGACCTTGCGAGACTCTCGAAAACGAGACTCTCGTACGCATCACTAAATTCAAGACATCAAGCCGAAAATAATAAAAGTTGTAAATCGATATTAGATTGAGAGAGGTGGTAATTCTTATAAGAGAATAATATAGATCCATCAGAAAATTTTAAATAGACTTTAATTACTCCTGAATCTCTAGAAAAATTTGAGCCGTGGAATTCTTCCTGACAGACTCATTTATTATACAGGGTGAACTTTCACGAATTACGGAAAATTATACAGTGTGCTCTGCCCACCAAAAGAAGCGGATAACTCAGTAGAATTTCAAAAAAAAAAAAGTTTTAAATCATCACGGATTTCGCTAAAATTTCACAGATCTATTTCCACATGGTAGACTAGCAAGTCACTTTATTTTCGGTAATTGGTCATATAAGATGTTCTTTTTCTCCTTTCAGCTTGCGATAACAATATCCAAACTACTGAAATTACAGTCTTGGCGACAGACCCACGTTCTTGTCATTCATTTCATTGGTATCAACTTGGTTTGATCCCTTATGACACATTTATTATTAAAATATACAGGGCAATTTTAGAACAACAATTTTAAAACAATTTCGTTGAAAAATGTGAAATTATGCGCCTCGAACTCAATCATGATCCTCCAGAAATATTTTTTTCAGCTTTTAGATATAAGGGAGGTATTAAATCTTGCCACGCTGATTGGATTTTCCGTATACATTTATTTTAGCTGACTATTCCTTCAAACATCTGTCTTTTTAACTGTGATATTCTGAACAAAAATTTTATTGTAGTAATGAATTTATTCTGATAGATAAAATCAATGTATTCAAAACATTTTTGTTATCCTATAGATGGTGTATTTTTCAACGTGATTTTTTCAAATTGGTTGGGATCGCGGACAGAAGAAATACATTTATCGGTTGTCCATTTTCCCACGCATGAATATTTTGTTCAATGACCGTAGAATGCGCCCGGTGTCGGAATGAAATTCGCGGTTCCGGTTGCGGTAACTGTTTTTCCCACGTCCGACCATATCTGTTAGCGATTAAAAGTCGCTTTTTCGTAGGTGTCAACCAGCCAGTCGGCCGACCAGCTCATAAAATAGGCGAAACACGATGAAGGATGTAGTGGTTAAAAGTTACTTCCTCGGGAAGTGTCCTTCCTCATTGAACGGTCCCCACGCGCTTACGTATACGATCTATTCCTCGTACGGCAGTGTTGCCATAACAGGTCACTTCAGTTAAAACTGGCTTTGGGAAATACTGCATGTCAGAAGCCTGCACGTTTTTTTTAATACCTGGGCATTGATTTCCAAAAAGGATCCAAAAGTATATTTTTTTTTTTTATTTTTTGCCCAATTTAGGCTGCGTTCTTCTATTAATATAACTTTATACGCCTACATCGACACAAAACAGGCAGTCAATGGATGTTCTAGAGATAATTTTGCTGTTTTGTTGTAGAAAAGGATGTAGAATATCTTATAATCACGCCTATTCAGGATCGACGCTACATATCCTGACTAGAAAGAAAGTTGTAAAAGGTACTCTAATTATCACCTGATCCAGAAAGTATCCCATATGCTGTAGAAAATGAAGAATAAACCTCAATTTTGCTCCCTTTGAAACGTCAGAACTCTGATGGTCAACAGAAAGAATAAGGATCGTTCGATATACATGCGAAACTCTCACGAGCAAGCGAAAACTGCACAGGTATCGTAATTGTGGAGCTGATTAAAAACCGAAAACAGTCGAACAATGCGAGACTGCACAAGACGGCTTGAAAAATATGTAAATCAGCTTTACATTCACGATTCCTGTGCAGTTTTCATCTTACTAAGGTTCGTCCAAAGAATACGTTGATACTCGGTATTCATGTCCATTATCCTATACTTTTTATATTTGATAGCCTTTCATTTTCTATCTTTCAAGTTATTGTATGTCGTTTAAGAAACACGAAACATCTTGGTATGTATCTACACTCAAAGCTTGTTACATAATAATGACAAATTTGGCAACACTGTAGATACGGTATCGGCAGGACGATAGGCAGCCCGATCCTTTACTCGAATCCATTTTCGCTCTAATTGGTTAGTCATGCTTTCGGGTCGCGTCGTTTATTTATTATTATTGTCGTTCGTCAACTTTGGGATAGGTTATGTGGGTCAACGTAATTGTCGCTCTGCGGGTTGCGGGTAACGTTAATGTCGATTTAATTGCGAATGGAAGCACCCCTGATACGCATCATGGGGTGAGCGCGATTGGTTTTTGTTTGGGTAGTATCGTTGAGCATAGCGCCTGTTATGAGGCCAACTGAATACAGTGTGTATGAACTCCGAATACGTATTTGCTGTATAGATTTATATGGAGATTGGATCATTTTTATTTTTCATTATCGGTTGTTCTTTCTGAAAATTAAAAAAATTATGAAGCAAGGAAAGCTAATGATTCAATAGGGTGGTTTTAAGGGTTAAAATATAGGTTTACTTTATACCGCATATTATTATGTTATATTATTTTCTCAAATAATAATAGTAACCGAGTAAATGCAAGGCGAACATGATATATGAAGGAATGGAATAATACAACATTTTATCGAGATAATGAAACCAAGAAAGAAGAATAAAGGAAGAGAATGGGAAAGTTGAAAGAAAATGTCCGCATTCTTTCATGTTCTTTCAACAAACTCGGTTGAAATTGACCGCAGTTGGTTACCAATTTCTGACAAACTATATTTTGACTTTGACTACCTACCTTTCAGAAAAAACCTCAAAGTCTACTATCCATGGAGTTGGATGCAAATCAAATCATGGTAATGAAAGTCAATTATGAATTGATATTCAATCAGTTTATTTTCTCGCACTTCTTGATTTCCTTTCCAGCTGACCACAAATATTCCATACAATAAAACAAACCATCAAGAAAATCTCGTTTCATTCTCAGTACTCGCTCAATTGAAATAATTGGAACTAACGAGTGAAGCAAATCAAAAGATTGTCGAGATTCTAAGTTTTTGATCGGAGCTATGTCGCGGAAGAATGTCCATTCGTTTCTTTCCGCTTGATTATTGAATGTCACAATTATAGCCAACGGTCTTTTAATTGATTAATCAATTAATAGAATCAGAGCAATGCATGGGGTCTTTATATTCCTCTCTACGTCTTCGTTTGCAGATTATAGAGGCGTTTGCGGAACTTTTAAGCTTTTTCTTGTCAGTTTTTGTTTAAAATATAGTAAACTCGGGTAAGTGTGACCGTGATTTTCATTGGTTCGCATTAAATTTAGTCCATCTGATGAACCTAAACTAATATAACAATGAACTTTTGCAGGTATTTACTTCGAAGGTCAGTCTTTGTAATACGCCACAGAAAACTGTTGAAAAACGTATTCTCTGAATTTTATTTATATATTCAGATATACATCTCCATAGGTCACACTTCCCCAGAAATTTGGGGCAAGTGTGATTCTGGCCAAATTTAAAGATATTAATGCACGTAAATCTCTCTTTGGGGCAGGTGTGAGTAAACAGTAAAGGACCTTTCACCACAATTTATTTGTTTCGAGATATCTTTATTCAAAACATAGTTAGGAACTTTTTAATATTGAATTTGAAATACCCCATTGGAAAATAAACAAATAATAATCGTGAAAGTGAACATTTGTTGAAAAGAAAAATTTACAGGTAGAAATCTGAAAAATCGAATGACAATTTGATTGATCCCTATCTTCTGACGAGTGGTGATGGAAGCACAGTTGTTATTTCATCCTCAGAAAGTGTATCAATGTCTTCCACATCTGGCCAGGTATATTGTTTGGCTCTCTGAGATTTCCGTATATAATTTCGTACTATAGCTGAGAAAATATTACTGTTTAGATTGGCCAAATGAACCAGGTTCCCACTTACCCCGACAGATAGGTCACACTATCCCCAATAACATTTAATCTTGGGGTAAGTGTGACATGCAATGGAAAAACGTTAAAAAAACAACTTCATGAAAAAACGGCAATCTATAGTCAGATTCATTGTTTAGGCAGAAGAAAAGTGTATAAAATGGATTCTCACCTTAGATTTTAACAATACACTCAAAGCTTGAAATAAACTCGTTATACTCGTTCGGGTTGATGAATTGTAGGTTAGGAAATTGGGGAAAATATATGGATTTCACAAGATCTCTTTTGTATTTTATATGATGGTTATGGATTGATTATTCGTCAATAGATGGCATTGGGTTGTCGCCCGGTTTAGCGAAGATAGCGAGCAAACTCACACTTGCCCCAAATCCATACTTATCAGAGCTTACCTTACTAGTTGTTTATAGGAATCAAATTATAATGTATGTTATCAAGGACTACTGAAGTATTGAGTCTTAGATTCTATTTTTCTGATTGTATTCAGATTATCGTTGTTTCCCATATTTCCTTGACATTGAGTTACAGTTTATTTTTCAGCGCATTTTGTAATTTGCCGAAACCTTAATGTATAATTATGAATATTTCACTCAAGACATTTTCCAAATCTTCACAAAAATCTATTCGTAACCCTTGTTCGAAATAGTTATTATCCTAACAAGTACGGAAAGAGTACCATTCCCGCATGAGACTGCCGTTACCCGAACGAGGCAAAGCGGAGTTCGGGTAAGCAGTCGAGTGCGGGAGAGTACCTTTCCGTATGAGTTAGGATCAATATTTTTTCTACAAGCGAATAAAAAAAAATTATGTAGCACTCTTGAACAAACTTTCGCGTGCGGGAAAAACTATTCCCGCACTAGTGCGGGAAAAACTCACTTAAAGTGACAGTAGCGTAGGGAAAATTTTTCCCGCACTAGTGCGGGAAAATGACAGCTCTCAAACTAAATTGCGTGCGGGAATAGGGCGGAACACGCACGCTTGTAGGAAAACGTTTTTAACATCTCTGTGGAAAATATTGGATGGGTTTATATTAAGTAATAAGAGACTATCATGTCAAATAGTATCGTACAAAATTTTCATATCGTTTCATAGACATCTTGACACTGTTATTGAAGTGAGAAAATAAAAAACAAAAACATTGAATTAGAAAAAATATATTAGAAAATCCAGCCTTTCTCTTCAATCTGATAGATATATGTGTCTGCATATTCTGCTCTTATCTTATTGAAACTTGTATATTTCAATTAAAGACAGTGAAAATGGACTATATCAGCCAAAAATTAAATTTGGCGCAGTCGGTAGGATACTCTGACTTGATCATACTCGTTTCAATCAATCATCAATCAGATATTGAATTCGTTGCTGAATACGTACGCTATATGTGTACGCTAAAAATTCCATGTTCATCAAATACATCACGAATAAGATCAATGCATACTTTCGAAATCCAATACAATACAATACAATGAAATAGATACAAAAATTTGTTCAGCAACCAAGAATTAATAACCATTCCAGATAAGTTTCGAAAATACTTTGCTGTTTGAATACATGAAGTTTCGAAAACTATGTACAGCGTGTCTCACTTCTCATGGAAACATCCCTGTAAATTCCATAATTTTGACCATGGAATTGTGAAATTTGCAGAACAGATGAAACAGAATTACCTAGAAAGATTATCATATACACTGCACGCCAGAAACAATGGACCATTTACCTTTTCGAAAATCTATAGTGGCAGGGAGAATTAATCAAAAATATATTCGTATTCATGAAAAAAATTCAGTTCTGAAAATTCCAACTTTGTATCACTCAGAAACACATTGTTAATCTTCCCACGTTCATAGCCTCTGCCTCGACTTCCTTCAACATTTTTCCCAATTCAGAGCAAAAATAGATTATTTCATTCTATTGTTAGGCTGGCCGAGCCCGCCTCTGTTGTTTTGTCATTATTTATACTGGTCGGTTACGTCACGCACTTGATGTTTTCGAAATTAACGATTTGTGTTGGGTGAGTGTGACACATAAATCAAGCGGGCTGCATAAATAGGTCCCCTAGCACGTCTTTCAAGATGGCGCTATAAATCTTGATGATAACTAATAAAATAACTGCGGATATAGTTTGGTTAACCGAAAGGAAACGTTGAATTGTGGACTTATTTTAATTGAAACGGTAATGTCCTCACGACACAGACGAACCGATTTAAATGACATGAAATTTGTAATGAACATATCCCTAGAATTGTAAAATAATTTAGGAATCAGGGAGGAATATACAAAATACTTACAATCAAATGTGATTAAAGTGTCGGACTTTTTTGGAACTAAAAAAGCAACAATAATTATAATCTGCTACATCATACACAATAGTTCAAACTTAACGAGGCTTTACGCCTAACTAGTCTAAATTCTCTGGTATTGCTAGACTCCAGATATGCTCATTATTTCTGTTGAACATACCACAATCTGTGAAAGTATTTATTCTCTTTATTCGCCGATCACAGTACATTCGTTCCTTTTGAAATCTAAAAATCCTAAAATAATTGTGTTTTATTTCAGGAATCTTGCTATTGGTATTGGTATCCAAAACTTTCCAGAAGGATTAGCTGTTAGTCTGCCTCTTCAAGCTGCAGGATTTTCAACATGGAAGAGCTTATGGTGAGTCTGAGTAGCAAACGATACAACTATCAATATTATTGACATTTTTTTTTTCGAAGATCGTACTTTAGATTTTTTTTATGACTCTCTATAGCCTCAGTTCCTTCAAAATATCGACGGAAATTTAATTTTATCAGTTATACCGATTTCAGAATGATTTTTCAGTATCAAAAATTCGTCTGAGAGTTCATTCAACATACGATACATACCAATTTGCAAGAAAGTGAAATCTGAGTTCCTTATTTTTTAGTATCCCAATCCCACAGACCTTGCAATACCTCAGAAGAACAATCAATAATAACCGGGTTGAACATTTAATTTTTTTTTAACTATTTACTGACAAAACTGTTTCAAAATTGCAATAAAAAGGAGGCTTGTGATTACTGAACAATGTTTGTATAATCAAAATATTTGTTTACTATACCTTCAGTTTTTATGATAGATAGGTAGAATAGGGGTTTGTTATGCACTCACAGCTGCTAGGAATTTGTTCAATCTTGAAGGACGTCAATTATGTGAGCGAAAGAGGCCAGCCTTCTAACAGATATCTTTCTCACACTCTCTGGGTTCACAACGATGTCCCCAAGTGCGCTCCACGTATTGCTTCCAAAGCTGAACAACCAGTGAAGATGTAGATGGCTTCTTCATCCTCCAAGCACATGCTTGATACCTATAATATCTCAGTTCTCCTAGTAAAAGGGCCTTTGATGTGTAGTTTCAATTGTGTCATGCCCGGAGCCAGTTTCCATAGTTTAGAAATTCCTAGGATGGTTCTGGTACAATCGTTGAGCATTTAGTTTCCTGTCGTTCAGGTATGACTAGGGATCCAAAGTAACTCTACCTCATTGACGATAAATGAGCCTTTGGAGATAGTCGATGCATTTATACCCTAATAGCAGCGGATTAACTCTGTATGATGTGAGGGCTTTGATCGCCGCTTGGCTGTTGGTTCCTATAGTGATTTGCTGACCGTAGTAGCCTCTGGTGATATTTTCTCTATACAGGCGAATATGGGAAACATTTTGGACTTCCGCTTCTGGAGATTGCCCGTATATCCTGGCGCTGACAAATTCACACATCTTGAAGCTATATGTGTACCAGATAATCACAATACTAGGGATCAGACGTTGTTCGATCTGCTTCCAGTCCTCCCTATTGGAAATGACTGACTGCGACCAGTTGATGAATCATATGAGAGGTAACAAACTATCACCAGGCATCTCAAGCAGGGGACAATTCTTTACCGTTTAATTTATTTCACACTAGAGAATTTCTATACATTTCTTAGCTCCGCTTTTGGTTGGAGCTTCCTAATCGAGCATTGGGTTTGCGTGCCCCATGTTAAATGAAGAGGTAGGTGCAGGGGAGGCAGTTCCACGAGTGTCTTCAGTGTACTATTATGGGTGCCGTCCTCAATGCACTTGTCGCAAGTCTTTGTTCCCTACCTAATTGGGTGTATGTGAATCAAGTAGGAGTCCAGAATATAATCCTGGGGCAGAGCCCATGTACTGCCAGATGCCCTTCTGCTTGCCCAAATAAAAGCTGTGGCTTTCCGAACTTTATGTTTGCTTTGCTTGTACCAGTTAAGCTTGAAGTCAAGGATGATCCCAAATTATGTATTGCACGAACCTCTCTCCTAGTAAGTTGGACATCTGAAACTATCTGAAGCTGTCTGGAAGGTCCTCTGATGAAAAGAACCAGTTGTGCCTCATCAGGGTTCATACTTAGCTCTGCATTTATTCTCTGTGCCTCAGGTCTTTTATTTTTACTGGATGGCCATCAACCACGAGGCGCCAAAGCAGAGGGGACAAGACTTCTCTCTGCGGTTAGCTGAGGTTTTTGGCGTAGCATGTCGTGAAATCATGTCATTATGGTTGGGTTGACGCTCCTTTCCCTTGTTGCTTGACAGAATCAAATGACGTGTGGTCAAATGTTCCTTCTACGTCAATGAATATACTTGGGGTGACGACGTAACAGTCTAACCCATCCTTAACCCAAGGGACAAATCGATGGCCAGAAATCTCTGTGACCTTGTCACTCTATAGTACGCCTGCTAACAGTTTTTTAGTATGTCATATGTAGAGCACACACACACTGTTCCTCTATTTCTGGTAGATAGTTGATTGTTCCTCTTTCTTATGTTCAATCCTTTCTGAATTTTCCAAATTTTTGCTTGTGTCTATCTGTTTATGTAGCATAATAAAGAGGAAAGAGTCTGTTGCTGTTCAAGAAATAGCAGTTGGTGGCGTTTTTCGTGGGTTACCTTTCCGTTTTAAGGCAATTAATGATGATTGCTGGAAAATAAAATAGTTGATGCCATTTCGTGAAGATAATTTGACTAGTATCTTTGGCAGTTTTTAAGGAACTCTCAATTCTGAAAAGTAGTCAACTCACAAATTCGAATCTTTTTCGGATAATGAAAAAAATATTCAGGGCCTCATAAGAAGTTGTGATCTATTCCGGAAATGGATCATTCTTAGTTGCAGTGTCAAAATCATTGAACACGAGAACAATACCTACAAACCAAATTTGAAACCGAATATTTTGACCAAAAAATTAATGTCTCAACTCACTATCGGGACATTCGTTCTGTCCACATCCACTGTAATTTTCGCGTCGTAGGTAGCGATCGTCGAATTCGCGGTATACCCCACGGAGGTCGGCCGAGCGGTGGATTTGTTAGCGGCGACCCTGACAAGGTCGTTCTCAGCCTCATTAGTCGCCTCTCCTGCTATCTAGTCGCCGGTGCATACTCGCATACCGTTCACTTCAACTTCATTTTCCTGATACGGGCAATGCTGCTTTCATATCTCGACAGATGTATACCGGGTGTCCGACGCAGGAATGCACCGCAATGGATCGGATTGGACGACTCGTAACGGGTCAGCTCGGAACGATGCAATGGCCGAATTTTTAGATCCTTCACGATTCCTAAGCACTGTTGAAGAACTCACAAACCACTGTTGAAGTGTTTGCTCTGCTGATCGATAGAAATACTTCATTTATTTTTTCAACATTTTTCACGATGAGCATGCATTGAAAAATTCTGGCGAACCAGGCAACTGACATTCCAATAATAAGAAATAAATAATATAATGAAAATTAACCAAATAATTTTGAAAAACACGTGTTTTCTTGAAAAAATTTCCTTTTTCCTTCGGAGTCGGGACTTTGTGCTTTGAAACAACAAGGAAAATAAACTCGTAATTTAAAAAAAATAATACGCCGGCGGAAAATGAAGTTAGTTTCTCCGAGTAAAAAATAGTATATACATTGCAGAACCTCAAATCGCACCTTGGGAAAAATCTTGTATTTCTGTCCCTTGATGTATAATGTATTATTTGTTTCAAAATTATCGGTAATTTTTAAAGCCGTTATGGTATTATCCCTGATAAAACCACAGTGATTTATTCATATCTATAACCGATTATTTCTAAAAGAGTTCGATATCGGAATGGGAGTTATCGAACAAAGTCAACTCAAAATCGATCAGAATTCAATAATATGAAATGAAGGTATGTTGAAAAATAGGTAACGGTAAAGAGGTCAAGATTGCTATTTCGAAAATGAGAACAATATTAACCAAATGGTTCAGGGCGAGGCAAGGCTTGGTGCCTCCAGACTGCAGATCGTACCCAACATGAACGTTGGAACGGGGCACATGAGAATCATTGGAATTGTGATCAGGGACGCGGAACGAGAACGGACCACATTCCGAAACGGTACTCCTTCAACAACCAATTAAGAGTACTGGTGCCAAACAGAACTGAATGGAACGGCTCACAGCTCAACGACATTCTACAGTGGAAAATCCAAGACTGAGAATGGAGCGGGCTCAAGACTGTTCTCCAGGAATCCAAGTATCGGCATCAGCTACTCACTGGGCACCCACACGTCTGTCTTTCAAGCAGAAGTGTACGCCATCCTTCAATGCGTGGAGGAAAATAATAGGAGAAACGTTAAAAACGCGCATATCAACATCCTATCAGACAGTCAAGCGGCACTGAAGGCATTGTCTAGCAAGGAAGTAACGTCCAAACTGGTATGGGACTGCAAAGAAGAACTGAAAACTCTGTCAGACCGGAATCAAGTCAAACTGATATGGGTCCCAGGTCATCAGGGAATCGCAGGCAATGAGAAAGCAGACGAACTCGCACGAAGAGGATCGGAAATGCTCCCAAACCAAGGGCAGATGCTAGGGGTACCGAAGTGTACAATAAGAGCGTCTATAAAAGACTGGATTAGGGACAAGCACAAAAACTACTGGGACAATGTCCCAGGAAACAAACACGGGAAAGAATATATCAAAGGACCGTGTAACAAAAGAAAGGCAGACGAGTTAGCAATGAACAGGAGCCAGTTGAGAACCGTTACGGGACTCCTGACTGGACATGCACCAGTTAAGGAGCACCTCAAAAAAATGGTGCAATACGATGGAGACCTGACCTGCAGACTTTGCGGTAAGGATCCAGAAACCGTGAAACACATACTGTGCCATTGCGAAGCTCTAGACCGCAAAAGACATGCAAGTTTCGGGCAGCCATCTGGCGACCCAGAACTATACAGTTCCCACCCAATACGGAACTTGTACAAACTCGTACAAGGAACAAAAATATTGGATTGGGTACTGTGACAATGAAATATAGCGGTGCCTTGGTTCGCGGACCTGCGGCTCCATTGTTAAAACGTGGAGCTGGCGGGTTTGCGAATTAGGGCATCGATAGGTACGATACAATGGGCTTATAAGCCTCCTAAGTGTCACCGGAGGCAATAGCCGACCGGACAGAGGTGGAGATTTTAGTGAGTATGCCTACTAAGGAGAGTCTGGTAGTATTTATTGAGTCAGGAGACTCAATATTTCTCCATAAAGGTTTCCTCCACTTCCCAACAAAAAAAACTGGAGTTCAAGAATATTAGCAATTTTTGGAGGTCAAGTTTGCTATTTCTAAAATGAGAACTAGACTAACCAAATAGTCAGAGTGATGTGATTGATTACTCGTACGGAGACAGATGGCCAAAAAGCTATCTGTATTGAACTACAATTGCACTGATGAGAGGCAAAACCTCAATACAAGTCTGCAGGTTGTTCCCCTGTCCAAATCAAAACAAGATTCTGCTGTTACAGGGAACACTAGCAATTATCTCTTATATAGTGAGGATCATTGCACAAATGTATGCTTGTTATAATTCAATACCCGTGGTGGCATCAGTGTGTGATGGCACGATGGTCATAAACGCCTACTTTACGCCCTCTCCTTTCTTTCGTTTTACCGTCGTTTTGCTTCAGTTCATTATAAAAATGATGTTATAGTTAGAATAGGAATTCTTGGTTTGTCTCGAATTCGTCCGGATTTGACCCAGTTGTTTCACCTTTTTTGTTAATCAACACTGTTCTCATGAAGTGAAACACCGACGTTCGTCCGTTGCCATATTAATTTTCTCAATCGACCACGAATCAATTCTCGATCGCCGCATTCCTCGTCGAACATCCACAAATTGACTCAAGATTTCGTTATACGTTCCAACAGCACTTTTAATTGTACGTATAGTGTACGAGTCGGCGTTCGGAGTGCATACATTAGATGAAAAAGACAGGAATGCGGTCAGCGGCATCTGTTAAGTCCGCTCATCTGAACCCGGTCCATGCCAGCCAGCGCCCAGCAAGGAGACTGCATACCGTGACGTGAGAAATGAACATTTCGAGGTTCGCCTCGCTTCAATCGACTCATTTTCGGGAAAGTTCACCGTGCTGAATCCGTATCAGCACGAGAAGCTTCTCGGCAGAAGTGTCTCCGGAGTCGCAATAAGAGTGGAATCATGCAAAGGATTCATTTTTTGATCGAAGAGGAATGCAAAGTATCGGAATCGATAGTTATTGTCTCTCTTAACAGCTGAGTGAACAAACTCTGAGAGGAATGAACAAACGAAGTATGGAAGTTAGAAAGGAAAAGTTAATGGACGATATTTGGAATGAACAAGTGACTGGAGAATAAATAACGTAAAACAGAAATAACTCATGAGCGATTGAACAAATGGTCAAAGTCTATAATAAGATATTAAAAGAATGACTGACATAAATTCGTTAGAATTTGGAAGGCGTACCCCTCCCTATACGAAGGCGTAGAAGGGCCAATAACAACATATTTTTTAAAATAGTTGGAATTGCCACTTTGAAGTGACAATTGCCACTTCGATCTGACAATTGTCACTTTGATCTGACGATTGTCACTTTGATCTGACAATTGTCACTTTGATCTGACAACTTTGATCTGGTAATTGTCACTTCGATCTGACAATTGTCACTTTGATCTGACGATTGTCACTTTGATCTGACAATTGTCACTTTGATCTGACAACTTTCATCTGGCAATTGTCACTTTGATCTGACAATTGTCACTTTGTTCGGACAATTGTCACTTCGAACTGGCAATTGTCACTTTGAATTTTACTGAAAAACAATATTTTTGCACGAAGTCGGCCAAAAAAGTGTAATTTCAAAGTGGCAATTCCCAGATCAAAGTAACAATTGTCAGATAAAAGTGACAATTGTCAGTTCAAAGTGGCAACTTCAACTATTTTGAAAAATATTTTGGTGTTGGTCCTTCTACGCCTTCGTAAACACACTTTTGGAAAGATACCAAGCATAGTCAATCTACGCAGATCTTCTGCGACTTTACTCGCAGACTCGGGATCTGACATCACCATCGTAAAACGACACAACGGCTGGAAATATACGGCTGTAGCCGAGGGATAACAACATTCAGTTCAAAATACTTTTCCTGATTTGAGTTCTTTTTGACGTTTATGACAGTTGCCGATGGTGTTATGATATAGAAAAGTAGTGACAAAGAAAGGTCAATTAATTATCGACATGTCTTCGATGAGTTTGATAATAAAACACTATTATTTATTGTATAAGTGTTTTGTAACTCCTTCAATCCTTCATAATCATAACATGCACCCGTACACGATTACAAAAGTTCAAGCTCTGAAACTAGAAGATCATCAAAGTAGGGTACGATTTTGCGAAACAATCCTTATTTGCATTACAGTAGACCCAACTACTGGAGAAGAGTGAAGGCTCACTCATATACTAGTATTATAACAAACAATATTTTTCCACACAAAATCCCATTTTGAGAGCAAACACTACCTTGGTTAAAGGAGAATCGGTTTTACGCTTACATTTTTTGTTTCTGATTTTTGTTTTTCTTCAGCAAATGATTCAATGTCGGGAACTTCAGTGATTTTTGGTTATGATAATTTTCGAGGCAAAAAAAAAGTTCCCGAATTCTTATGGGACCACCGAGCCCATACAAAAAATATATCTTTTACGAAATCAACGGTTTTTGCAAAAACCGATCCTACGATCCTGATCAGCGCTGCCCACTACATATTATTAGCATTAGGAATTGACGAGTTTGATATCTTCACTAACATTCTTCATAAATATATGCCAATAAATCTTTGCTGTGCGGGGTGAGGAATAAATTCGACTGTTCGGTGGGACGCGCTGATGGGCTCTTGATTGTAACTTCTATTTTTCCAGGTATGGGCAGTTGAGCGGTATGGTGGAACCCATATTCGGAGTGTTAGGGGCTGTCGCTGTGGGCCTGGCCCGGCCTGCTCTTCCCTATGCCCTCGCCTTCGCCGCGGGAGCCATGATCTACGTCGTGGTTGACGACATCATCCCTGAGGCAAACACCAAGTGAGTATGGAAAGTAACAGAGTTGCATCAAAGAAAGTTAAATTGGTGTTCATAAAGTCAGATGTGGGATCATCTGCGACTGAAAGATAAACTCTAGTCGCCGTTTTTCACTATTCAAGATGACCTTTCGGAAGGTATTCAAGTTGAAAAAAGGAAAATTGTGAATGATTGGCTTTATCATTTTCGAAAAAAAAAATTTCTTTGTTCAATTAAAAGTTTTATGTTATTATATGAAACCGTTAGTTCACTATTGATTGGACAACAGTTATTTTTCAAAGATTTGAGAATTTAAAGTATTTAGGTGCCCTTAAAATTGCAACAATGATAAAAAAAACAAATAATTTCAAAACCTATCGCATTCGCCATATATTAGAATTACCATATATTTTACCTTCTTATGAAATCGATTCAAAGGGAACTTCGACTCGATGGAATTATTGATTTCTATGAATAAATAATATGGTCGAATGGAAGTGTTACAGACTAAAGGTACTTGAGATGAATTGAAGAAAGTACTCTTTTTTGTCATGATCGAGCGCTATTCGTGGGTAATAAATACCACAAGAGATTTTGTTTGTGGGATAAACTTTCATTTTAAATTAAAATTTGGTTGATTTGATATTTAACGGGAGCAAATAACATGATAAAATCACGACGCAGAAGGTGGAGTGATTTTTTTATCTAATGTTATTTGTTCGCGTCTTAATTACAAGCTACCAAGTTTGAGTGGAATAAAATTGAAGTTTATCCGATAAAAACAAAACCTCGAGTAGTATTCAGTGAGAAAATTTAACGAATCAAATGAATAATGAATAACTTACTAAGCAAGAGTACATTTAACAGAAAATATTGTTTAAATGTACAATAAAAGTGCAGTTTTGGTGTATAATCCTACCCACAGTCCGTGAGTCATCATTTATAACTCACGGAGCGTGGCTTCTTGAGTGAAATTAATCATGTTACTCAACGAAAAATTTCACACAAAATATTTTTTTTGTCCTTACTTGTTCAGCCCCCAGACTCCGATGATTAGAAATGTTTAATAGAATCGAAATGTGACGTCATATTCGAAATATCGGTACTATGCTTCCCATTTCTAACGTTCGAATATGACGTCACATTCTCGACACATTTCGATGCTATGAAACATTTCTAATCATCGGAGTCCCAGTGCTCAACGACTTATGCTTGTAACAAACATTTTCCCTTAATATACCTTGTATATAAACAAAAATGATAACATTTTATACACAAATTCCACACTGCAGCACCTTCAACCGGAATGAGTAAGTTATAATACGAATTGATGCGGGACAGGGAAAGAAAAGTTAAATTTTCGGCGTCGCCTTTCCAAATTTGGCTCTCCTCTTCGACAATGTAGCCTTGTTCGGCGTGCGGAAGGAAAAAGAAAGGCGCATTCCTGCGTGTTTGTATTCGTTTGGAGCGACCGTAGCCGGGCCGGCAAGAAAAACTCTTGTCGTAAATTGCTACCAGCGCTTTGGTCGAGCTTCTCGTTCGAATTTCAGAGCTCGCCGCCAACTTCGATGACAATTGGCCATCGCGCCATCCTTTTACCGCAGCCCACCCAAAGTTTTTGATGCCGCCCGCCTGCCTGAGAGACCCGCCAGAGGAGCAGCTCAGGACCTGCAGTTTGTTTACGGAACAAGGCGTTACCAGTCATTTCAAGAAATGAATGCCTTCCTCGTTAGATAAATCACAGGAATTATACAGTCTCTTCTATATATCTCAAACAAAATTATTTCAGATTCAAAAGATTTTTCACTTCCTCTTTTCGCATTTTTCAAATCATTCAGTCATCGTATTTAAGAAGAGTTCTATGATATTTACATCCGATTGTTTTGTGTGCTGCCACATTCAGACAACGATATTTATATTTGCCAACCACTGTAGAGATGTCACTATTGAGGTTATCAAAGAGCATTATCTAAATCTCATGGGACATATTGTGTGACGTAACTGATGAGTATCATTCGCGTAGTAATTTACTATAACTGAGTGCATTCTCGAAATCGAATCCATGAAAAGCGGTAAAGGGCCCAATATTGATCCCTGAGGAGCACCTGTAATGGTCAGAATATTCAGATTGAACAGAAATACTAGCTTTGGATCAATCCCATCTGATCCTTGTTTGTGCCTTTGAGTTTGAAAGTTGTGAATGCAAGTCAAAGGCACGTTAGTTAGCGCCGAAATCCCTAGGAAGCTCGTCGAAATAAAATTCACTAATTACACTCACAACGTCGCCGAATGTGTGTAAGCATTCTTTCCGCATCTCACAGGAAACCGTAAGGAAAGTTGTAGATGAATTTTCATTGAAAATTTCATGTTTGTTTCACGTGACTTGATAACAAATATGAAAGTTTTTATGCATGAAACTTGTACAAACCCATCCAAACATGGTAGATAATTCGACATCATACAAGGTGATCTATTAGGAAATGATTTAGGTGCTACATCTTAGAAAAATGTACTTGCCAAAACCGAAATTAAGTCCGTAGTTTTAAATTCTACATGAAAAATTTCATTGATTTGAGTTAGGTCATTTCATACTTACTATCTGTATCCTACGATTCTCACAGAACACTTCAACATCATTTCTTGAGACTTCCCAGTTTATGACTTTGATTTTGTTCAGTCCACCAACTGCAAATTCGTCTGTTCTAAGGTACATTACATCATCCTGACGACGTTGCATACCTATGTAAGAAAGAGAAATATCATCAGAACTAGATCCAAAAACAATAAAACCATTTAAAATTGTTCGGTGACTCATCGTCATATTTTTTTTTTCCTAACAGTTTTTTCGCGACATTTTTCACTTTTCTAGAGAAAATGACGATCGCTTCGCTGTTGAATTCCTTATCGTTTACATCATGAACTTGTTCGTCATTCTGGACTTTGAACTATAACACTGGTACTTAAAAGGCAAGAAAATGATATTTTTTATGGTCTTGATTCACATCGTTTTCCGAGAACGCATTCGTACGAATCTGAATATCATACTAAAATCATAATTTCTCGGGAAAACATTAAAATGCAAGGCCGCCTTGTTTATGAACGAAACTCTGACATTCCTATGGTAGTTAGTATTCTCTTCGCAGGAATCGGTTTGTTTGGTAAGCAAACTTTACCTACAGAATATTTGTTATTTCGTTGCAGTACTCCGTGTGCATTTGTTTTAACGATGATGACAAACAAATGAACCGTGCGATCCTTCGAAGAAACTATTAGTGAAACAATATTTTGTAATTTTTTTGTTCGTCTCTCCATATGAAAATTCCGGAATTTTTGATTTCTCTATAACTATGTTACGTAAAAGACTCTCTAACGACTCATTTTGAGTATCAACCTCATACCTAGTTCTTTGAAAATATGTCTTGGTGTTGTAGTGAAAAAAACCAAGATGTTTTTTTTAATTTCGTCAATGCAATACAAATTTCAATTTAATGCCATTGTTTTCAACGTGAAGTATTTCAAAACCATGTTCGAAAGTATGATTTTCTGTAAATAGATGGGTAGCAAAAGATGACAAGGTTCAAATGTAACAATCAATTTTGGGCTGTGTGACCATGTTTGTGTCAGTATAACAATAATTTCAACATTGATCGAGGAGCTTCTTTTGTCGTTCCAAAGTGTCCTAAATTTTTCAATTATTTCTGGTCTAGTGTTTTGTGGGGATCAGAATTTACAGGGTGAGCTCGGAATCAGGTATCTGGCGCACGCACTTTCAACATCTCAATGAATTTTTTATAACCCATTCCTGTCTGCACAGGAATCTTATAGCGAGCTCATCTACAATATCATTCTATCCACTGTAATACCATCTCCAAAAAAAGCTAGGGCATTAGTTACACATCAATTTGGTAGAATCGTATTGATAT
Source organism: Chrysolina americana (assembly GCA_958502065.1). Taxonomy (NCBI): domain Eukaryota; kingdom Metazoa; phylum Arthropoda; class Insecta; order Coleoptera; family Chrysomelidae; genus Chrysolina; species Chrysolina americana. The sequence goes on along the minus strand of OY293412.1, from coordinate 100,718,719 downwards.
TCTTATCATCTATGAGTTCGCCAGTGAAGTCAATTGAACTCTTCAGACTGCAGATCAGCCATAATGACGATTGATAATATCGTGCAAAAGTGGGGCGTAATAACATGCTTGTATCGCGTTTCTGCTTCGCCCTGTAATCTCTGAGTGGTCTCGTTCGTGCTTTTCCAGCATTCCAGCATCATAAACAAAGTCCGAATTATGAATGGAGAGCGTAGTAACGTCGCATTTCACAAGATTTATGTTGTTCGGATATCGGTCTTTTCTCTGAACTCCGCGCTCATTCACGATAATATACTAGAATTTGGGTTAATAGTTTCCACAAATATTGATTTACATTATAGAAAAGCAGTTTGTGCACGAAGCACTATTTCTGACAAACGGTTGAGGAGAAAACGAACCGTTTTATCACGTGATATGTAGAGAATTTTTCCTTAAGTGGAGGGTATATACAAGGTGTCAAATTGAGAAGTCACCAATGTACATATTTCGGAAATGAATTAAGATATCAAGAAATGCCCAAATCGGTTTCCAGACAAGGTCGGGAAAACCAAAATAGCGTATGAGGGAACATCGATACTCTTACCCTTCCAAATAATCTGATCAAATATAACTCTAACATCGTTTATCAAATCGATTAAATTTTGAAATTTCCACTCAAACATTTCTGTTATAGAAAATACATCTAGTTAAATTCGAAGATTTTTTTTTCAAAGAATAAAACCCTTGAGCTTTAAAGCTCTCGGGTTTTATTCAGAACAAATCTCCAAATTCAACTCGATAAATTTTCAAACAAAATCGTTTTCGTTGAAATTGAAAAATTTATTTGCTGAGAAACGAGGTCTTGTTATATTACCCCTGATATATTTTTTTAATTTTTGTGAATGTCTTTGGTGGTTTCTTTATGACTCATGAAAGGGGGTCCAGACAATACCATATAGCATATTTGATTCAGTTTTAATGCATTGGTGGTGATAACATTCTCGGAATTTTTCGTTATGAAACCGTATGTTTTCAGAGTTTGCGAGACAAGGGTAGTGTTGTTTATGAAATTCAGCTCTTTGTCAAAAATATAATATAAATCCTTGATTTTGGTACAAACTTCCAGTTCAGTATTCTCAACTTAATGAGAATATAATACTTTAGTAATTTTTTCGGCATAACTCAGGACTCTTCCATTGCATTCAGTTCTTCATTCATATCATTCAAAATATAGAAAACTGTCCAAATCATCAGCAAGACACAATTCCTCACATATCAGACTATCACATAGGTCATTCATAAATGTTAAAAATAGAAGTGGTTCAAAATTTAAACCTTGCGGAATGCCAGATAACACCGGGTAAGTATCAGAATTAAAACATTTACATGTTTTCTGTTGGATAAGTGAGATGCGATAAATCTCGCGCTTTTTGCAAAATCCGTGTCAAAAATATTTTGACGGCATAGGATGATTTTTTCCGTTGTTTTGAGAATAGTTTCAACTTTCTAAATTTTCAATTGACGTATCTTTGTTTGTTGGTGGTTAGTAAGACGTATGGCTAGATCATTTTCAATATTTTTCAATATAAATTTTTGGTTTTTCAGATGATAAATTTTCTGGCTATTATTGCAAATCAGATTTTCAACAACTTTTGATAGTGTGAAGGATTTATAAATTCCACCAACTCGGTATGTTAATAATACGCCTCAAGGCAACAAAGTTGAAATAAGCACACTGCAGTACAAAGGTGAGAAGAAGTAGACCGATCTATGAGTATTCAAGGTTTCGGAAAGATAAACAATTGAAAAGTTAAAGCGGCCTTGTCGAGAAATTCTTTCCATGTAAACAAAACAACAACTACCTAATGTGTTGCATTCGTTCGTTCAAATCGAATGTTTGTAACAAGACCATGCGACTGAACAAAGTATATTTGGTCATGGTCGATAAAAATTATACATTTTCATTTCGAAATTTTAATGAATGCAAGAAACTAAATAATGAATAATCATCGTTTTATCGGGCTGCGCCGACTTGATGAATGTATCCTGGATAAATGTCGGCTTTCCAATGCGATGGGTCTGGCTCTGATAAAACTCTAACGCTAGATAATCGAAAAAGCGTTCTTTAGCAAATATGGTCGATGATGATCGAGACGAGAGTTTGTTTATTTCTCGTCTCGATGATCGAGACGAGACGAGAAAGTGCCTTCGATGAAACCCTGGCTGAAACTAATGTTGATTCTACAATTTCTGAAAATTAACACTAAAAATAGAAAGAAGGCTATGAAAGCCACATAACCTTCACGATTTGATGGCATTGGTATAAGTGATGACTCGCAGAACAGGAGTTACGTGTAAGGCTTTAGAAAACAATCATAACGCCTTTTATAAAATGATGACCAACGTTGGTATGCTTTTATTCATTTTTCACGTGTAAGTTTAGTTGTAAGATATCATTTAGAAAAAAATCGTTTTCATCTTTGAAGTAAGTCTGCAGAAAATCCTACTATATTCACCTTGTATTCAACCGCATGGAAAATATTTTCTGAATTTTTTCCAAAACATCGACAAAAAAATAAATTTATAATGAGCTGGGCCACGGAAGTTGCAGTTTTTGCATATTTTGAACTGCGAGATTTCCATACCGAACTACTATTTGTTTCATACATAATATGATTGTGAATAAAAAACTATAATTGTTCCCAAGTACCAACCATTTTAAGTTTTTTTGGCAGAGGATCCACAGAGGAAATGGTTTTCACTATTGATATCTTAAATTCTGTCGCCAAAATCATTACTGGTCGAGCAAAAATCATTTGTGGGTAGCGACAGAAGGATAAATACCTACTGTATGTTCTCAGAGTTATAGATCGGACTGGCTGTATTTTATGAAATCGCGAGATTCAAACTGTTTAAAAACTTTTGGAAAAAATTGATATCATTTGAGATCAGCGAAGGACAAACGAGACGTGCTAATGTTTTCTCAGCTATACTGCATTCTTTGTTTCTGTAGCAACGTTTATATCGGAAAAACAAAAGGTTTCGTGAATACAAGATTCAGAAAGCACAGAAGACCAGTTGTCGGTTAGTACATACAGATGAATCTCCTGAAATTGTAAGAAACCCAGGTAGCTCATCTCTATAATATGAATGCTTTTTGAGACAACGAATTTCAAACAGTCAATAGAGAACTGAGCAGATACAACTCTCTTAAGAATGCTAACCACTCGTGCTGACGAAACGTCGAGAATATCTCGTAACAAATGTCGGAAAATTATGTTGAAATCTTTACGAAAGTATCTGTCAATTATGGAGGAAGAATGTCTCTTTTGAGTTATCACGAAAATGCCAAGTGAAGGAATATGTGCTTATTTATCAGTTTTTTTTTTCAATATTCGATGTGTCAACAGTAAGATATAAAAAAGATATGTTCAAAGCAGGAGGGAAGAAATCCACTCTGAATGGTGTATTTATTTTAGAACCAATGAAATTTAAAGGTCTTCCATGTAAATAAAAGCTTTTAGACCTGTCCTTGAAAAGTTACACGTTCCAAAAGCAGAAAAAAATTATTTTCTTTTTGAAATTGCTGATGAGTTGAAAAATGGCATTTTGTGTGCGTGTTCTACGAACATGTTTTCAATTTTGTCGTATTTTAGCGGTTATTCGCAGCCAGTTCGAACACTTTCCTCCTTGCGGCCACTGGTAACAATTCCCAACCATTCCCAACTAAAACGATGGTTATCATAGTGAGACAATTATTTTTATTAATGATTATCATCTCGGACTAGATTGATATCGATCTAGAGCACCTACTCCATCCAGTCCAGTCTGTATCGAACTCTCGCCAACCAGTTCGAAGAGCTTGTTTGCATATTAAGGAATCAACTTTCAATGTCCAATTCCCGAGGAATGTACGAGTTTGAATAAATACCTTAGAAGTTATAATAAGTCCGCCGTATTAATATTAAAATATGCGATCGCGTACGAAAAACATTCTCGGGATATTTATATGAAATTGTTGTAACATGGTAATTGGTGTTTTGTAGACAGGAATGCTGGGTTCTTTTAATTTAATCGAAATAATTATATTCTAGTCGTCTGTTTTACGTTACAATGGCACAAAATCCGTGTTACGAAACGGACAATGGCTCGAAGTGTCATTATTCAAATGTCGATGTGTTTGTGCGTCGACCTGATGAAAAGTTGGGACGGAGAATGAATGATTGTCGATTGTTCTTCGTTTATTGCCTAATTTCGGGTTGATTGAATCGAAGAAAGGAAAGTTCGTCCGTCGGTGGCAGGTGGGAATTTTTTGTTAATAAGTTCCTGCTATCAATTTACTGCGGCTGAAATTACAAGAAGCTGAACGCTAATTTGACCCATTCTATTCGATTCCAAACAGAATCACATGTTCACGCCTTCATTATTTTCGTTGTAAAATAACTAATTATGTGAATGCTGATGTACATATGAATATAATTTTCTAGTGCCTTACTGGATAAGTTCTTTATCGGCCTCTAAAGAAGTGGTTCTTTTTCTCCCAGGCAAAAAAAAACACTTTTTTTCCTTCCAAAAGACAAACATTTACCTCTCTCTGAGTTTTTTGATATTTTTCTTAAGCAGAAGCTCTTTCACCTTGTCTGCTTTCTTCTGTGACGAGATTTATAAACATTTTTACAAATCAGTGTCGATTTCCATTTTCTGCATTACAGATGAAATGAAAAATTCAACGGAAGAAATTAATTGTAGGGTTCGTCGAATTATTAGATGATATTCTTCAATTTCCGCTGAAATATGAACCACTCCTTTTTGGCCCAATGAAGAAAAAGCTATCGACATAAAAGTTGTAAGAGGAAACATTACTGATACTACCAATTATTCAATAATCCAGTCGTCCGTTTTAATTCTGACTTAACATCTCGGAATTAACAAATTCTGAGATACTAAGACGGAATTCTGACTTATTATCTCGGAATTAGCTCATTCTGAGATACTAGGTCGGAATTCTGACTTAACTGCCTCCTGCAATCGTTGAATTATATATATTTTTGGCAGTTTTCTACAGGAACTACATGCTCTGTTATAGCATAACAGGGATAATTTTGAGCATTTATTGTAAATCGAAAAACATCGTTTTTGGAGAACTCTAGAAGAAACTCATTATCAGATTCGATTAGTTAGTACTACATACATATACACTATTCGATGGTTTTCTTTTAGTTTAAAAGCCTTCTTTCTAGAGCATTTCAATTATGTGTTACGCATAAAAGGTTGTCATTCAAACTTTTGATGTGAAGTGCTATTTTGATTCAGCTTCGACACGGCTTTGGATATTTCTTGATATCCTTTTCCATTTCCGTCATATCCCCATTGGCAAATTTTCAATACACCCGAGATTTTCGAAGCTCTACATTAAAGAAGAAATTTCTTTCATCGAAAATGAAAAAAATTTAGACGAAAACTGTTTTCATCCAATCGTAAATGTACTATGGCTGTTCAAACTCCTTTTTTTTTCCATTAACGAAAACTTGTTTTTTTTTTCTCGTCCGTTTTCTCGATAATTTTTGCGTGACGAATAACGGAGTTTTCTTTGTTACAGTGACAATGGAAAACTGGCAACCTGGGGAGCTATTCTGGGATTTCTGGTGATGATGACTTTGGACGTAGGTCTTGGATAACCAGCACATGACTTCCTAGTGTGTTTAGATCAAATTAGCATTCTTAAGCCTATATTTTATTAATCTAATTTGAAGTGAATTTGACTCCTAATCATAGTTGACTAGACGGTTTATGTTTTTACTTTTTAATATCGGTTTGGTAATTTTCGACAATAAGAGCAATCAGAACATTTTAAAGGAAATGTGCTCTCATGGGTATTATTTGCCGACGTTGGATTACTTTTACTCGTTGTTAAGAGTGGATTGTATTCACGCAAAACTGTTTTGCTCCTATTTTCGAAATTACTTACTATGTAGTTTTAGTGGTTTTCGTGAAGTGACACACTGAAAGGTTACTAATATTTTTTGGGCAGTATTTACATAACTTCAACTAATAGACTGCCAATAAGCGAGTATATATGTATATAAATATATCAATTGAGTGGTAGATTTTTGACTAACGGTTTTCGTTACTTGTTAATTTTCCTTCCTCGGCTGCGGTGCCTGTGGAATCACAATGACGGATCCTCCCTAAAGAGTACAAGAACGTTCTGGAGAAAATAGTTGACCTCCTCCATTTATTTCCCGCATGCCTTTGAGTTTAGAAAAGTTTACCAATTTTTTGAGGAAAGTAGTGACTCATTTATTTGCCAATTTCGTAATGCTAGTGACAGTATGACTGAACATCACCATCTGAACTCTTTTTTTCGAGCCTTTTATCAGTAGTGTCCTCATTTACTGAAATTATTTGCAGTTAAGTAGTTAGTTGTACACGAAATGTTCCTATAGATCCTCAGATATATTGTTCCGAGTTTCTTTCCTCTGCGTCTTTCACCAATTCACGAATTTTTTTTCTTTCTAAAATAACTCTGAACTATTTCGCAGAAGAACGAAACTTTCTGCTTATTCAATCCGGTACTTATTCTGGTAATTTATTTCGTTGACCGAATGCCAATTGTATAACAACTACTGCTGTGATAGTAGACCTAAATGTAATTTTATAAACCAATAAATTTTAACTTATTGCAATTATACCGTTGTTTTTCTTAGACCACCCTCATCTAACCGCACTCCACTTCATGGTGCCTCTTCGTTTTATTGAAGAAGTAGTTCACATGATATCCTGTAGATGGCGCCACCAAAAAAGCTCTATTATAACAACAGTGAACAGTTGTGTGTGAATGGCTATTGCAAATATTTTTCCGCTCATACTCCCAACTTGAATGGTACAAGCGTAGAGCTACAATGATAGAATGTGGCTAATTCTACCCATTGTTGAATTTATGAGGGAGATTATTATGAGTAAAATCCAGATTAGGCAATGAGACAAACTGAGAATCATATCAATCAATAGATGTCGCTACTTACGAGTTGCGATCAGAAGCTTTGTTCAAGACGATATATATTGGTACGTAATGGAAAGTATTGACGTGAAATCAAGATAGAAGGGGGATGGATTATTCTCAAATGTTTGTTTATTCTGTTAATCTGTGTACTGAGTAATTCCAATTCATACTGCAATGATAGATGATTGTAATCGACCATGGCAAATCGAAGCACTTATTTCGCGAGGTTGAGGGTCCAGTTGACTTTCTGGGATTTTCGTGGGTCCCTCCCGCCATCCCATCTCTTCTTACTTTGTTTTATTCTTTCATGATCTACATTGAGCAGCGAGCTATAAGTAGCGCCATCTATTGTTCGCTTAAAGAACAAACTAAAAAACACTGCTCTAGTAGTAATTATATTTCTAACAAACATCTGACAAAATATGCCCCTACTCAGCGGTTTCTACTAACACCTTTACTCAAGAGCACGTACACAATTATATGGTAGTATATAGTTATTATGACATTTTTGTTGTGATATGTGCTTAAAGAAGAAAGAGTGCTTATGATGTTTCTGTGTTGTCACTGAATCGCCATCCCATCTCTTCTTACTTTGTTTTATTCTTTCATGATCTACATTGAGCAGCGAGCTATAAGTAGCGCCATCTATTGTTCGCTCAAAGAACAAACTGAAAAACATTTTGCTCTAGTAGTAATTATATTTCTAACAAACATCTGACAAAATATGCCCCCACTCAACGGTTTCTACTAACACCTTTACTCAAGAGCACGTACACAATTATATGGTAGTATATAGTTATTATGACATTTTTGTTGTGATATGTGCTTAAAGAAGAAAGAGTGCTTATGATGTTTCTGTGTTGTCACTGAATCGTGGATCCCTCCCGCCATCCCATCTCTTCTTTCTTTGTTTTATTCTTTCATGATCTACATTGAGCAGCGAGCTATAAGTAGCGCCATCTATTGTTCGCTCAAAGAACAAACTGAAAAACATTTTGCTCAAATAGTAATTATTTATCCAACAAACATCTGACGAAATATGTCCCCACTCAACGGTATCTATTAACACCTTTACTCAAGAGCCCGTACACAATTATATGGTAGTATATAGTTATTATGACATTTTTGTTGTGATATGTGCTTAAAGAAGAAAGAGTACTTATGATGTTTCTGTGTTGTCACTGAATCGTGGATCCCTCCGACCATCCCATCTCTTCTTACTTTTTATTCTTTCATGATCTACATTGAGCAGCGAGCTATAAGTAGCGCCATCTATTGTTCGCTCAAAGAACAAACTGAAAAACATTTTGCTCTAGTAGTAATTATATTTCTAACAAACATCTGACAAAATATGCCCCCACTCAACGGTTTCTACTAACACCTTTACTCAAGAGCACGTACACAATTATATGGTAGTATATAGTTATTATGACATTTTTGTTGTGATATGTGCTTAAAGAAGAAAGAGTGCTTATGATGTTTCTGTGTTGTCACTGAATCGTGGATCCCTCCCGCCATCCCATCTCTTCTTTCTTTGTTTTATTCTTTCATGATCTACATTGAGCAGCGAGCTATAAGTAGCGCCATCTATTGTTCGCTCAAAGAACAAACTGAAAAACATTTTGCTCAAATAGTAATTATTTATCCAACAAACATCTGACGAAATATGTCCCCACTCAACGGTATCTATTAACACCTTTACTCAAGAGCACGTACACAATTATATGGTAGTATATAGTTATTATGACATTTTTGTTGTGATATGTGCTTAAAGAAGAAAGAGTACTTATGATGTTTCTGTGTTGTCACTGAATCGTGGATCCCTCCGACCATCCCATCTCTTCTTACTTTTTATTCTTTCATGATCTACATTGAGCAGCGAGCTATAAGTAGCGCCATCTATTGTTCGCTCAAAGAACAAACTGAAAAACATTTTGCTCTAGTAGTAATTATATTTCTAACAAACATCTGACAAAATATGCCCCCACTCAACGGTATCTATTAACACCTTTACTCAAGAGCACGTACACAATTATATGGTAGTATATAGTTATTATGACATTTTTGTTGTGACATGTGCTTAGAGAAGAAAGAGTGCTTAGGATGTTTCTGTGTTGTCACTGAATCGTGGATCCCTCCCACCATCCCATCTCTTCTTACTTTGTTTTATTCTTTCATGATCTACATTGAGCAGCGAGCTATAAGTAGCGCCATCTATTGTTCGCTCAAAGAACAAACTGAAAAACATTTTGCTCTAGTAGTAATTATATTTCTAACAAACATCTGACAAAATATGCCCCCACTCAACGGTTTCTACTAACACCTTTACTCAAGAGCACGTACACAATTATATGGTAGTATATAGTTATTATGACATTTTTGTTGTGATATGTGCTTAAAGAAGAAAGAGAGCTTATGATGTTTCTGTGTTGTCACTGAATCGTGGATCCCTCCCGCCATCCCATCTCTTCTTACTTTGTTTTATTCTTTCATGATCTACATTGAGCAGCGAGCTATAAGTAGCGCCATCTATTGTTCGCTCAAAGAACAAACTGAAAAACATTTTGCTCAAATAGTAATTATTTATCCAACAAACATCTGACGAAATATGTCCCCACTCAACGGTATCTATTAACACCTTTACTCAAGAGCACGTACACAATTATATGGTAGTATATAGTTATTATGACATTTTTGTTGTGATATGTGCTTAAAGAAGAAAGAGTACTTATGATGTTTCTGTGTTGTCACTGAATCGTGGATCCCTCCGACCATCCCATCTCTTCTTACTTTTTATTCTTTCATGATCTACATTGAGCAGCGAGCTATAAGTAGCGCCATCTATTGTTCGCTCAAAGAACAAACTGAAAAACATTTTGCTCTAGTAGTAATTATATTTCTAACAAACATCTGACAAAATATGCCCCCACTCAACGGTATCTATTAACACCTTTACTCAAGAGCACGTACACAATTATATGGTAGTATATAGTTATTATGACATTTTTGTTGTGATATGTGCTTAAAGAAGAAAGAGTACTTATGATGTTTCTGTGTTGTCACTGAATCGTGGATCCCTCCGACCATCCCATCTCTTCTTACTTTTTATTCTTTCATGATCTACATTGAGCAGCGAGCTATAAGTAGCGCCATCTATTGTTCGCTCAAAGAACAAACTGAAAAACATTTTGCTCTAGTAGTAATTATATTTCTAACAAACATCTGACAAAATATGCCCCCACTCAACGGTATCTATTAACACCTTTACTCAAGAGCACGTACACAATTATATGGTAGTATATAGTTATTATGACATTTTTGTTGTGACATGTGCTTAGAGAAGAAAGAGTGCTTAGGATGTTTCTGTGTTGTCACTGAATCGTGGATCCCTCCCACCATCCCATCTCTTCTTACTTTGTTTTATTCTTTCATGATCTACATTGAGCAGCGAGCTATAAGTAGCGCCATCTATTGTTCGCTCAAAGAACAAACTGAAAAACATTTTGCTCTAGTAGTAATTATATTTCTAACAAACATCTGACAAAATATGCCCCCACTCAACGGTTTCTACTAACACCTTTACTCAAGAGCACGTACACAATTATATGGTAGTATATAGTTATTATGACATTTTTGTTGTGATATGTGCTTAAAGAAGAAAGAGTGCTTATGATGTTTCTGTGTTGTCACTGAATCGTGGATCCCTCCCGCCATTCCATCTCTTCTTTCTTTGTTTTATTCTTTCATGATCTACATTGAGCAGCGAGCTATAAGTAGCGCCATCTATTGTTCGCTCAAAGAACAAACTGAAAAACATTTTGCTCAAATAGTAATTATTTATCCAACAAACATCTGACGAAATATGTCCCCACTCAACGGTATCTATTAACACCTTTACTCAAGAGCACGTACACAATTATATGGTAGTATATAGTTATTATGACATTTTTGTTGTGATATGTGCTTAAAGAAGAAAGAGTACTTATGATGTTTCTGTGTTGTCACTGAATCGTGGATCCCTCCGACCATCCCATCTCTTCTTACTTTTTATTCTTTCATGATCTACATTGAGCAGCGAGCTATAAGTAGCGCCATCTATTGTTCGCTCAAAGAACAAACTGAAAAACATTTTGCTCTAGTAGTAATTATATTTCTAACAAACATCTGACAAAATATGCCCCCACTCAACGGTATCTATTAACACCTTTACTCAAGAGCACGTACACAATTATATGGTAGTATATAGTTATTATGACATTTTTGTTGTGACATGTGCTTAGAGAAGAAAGAGTGCTTAGGATGTTTCTGTGTTGTCACTGAATCGTGGATCCCTCCCACCATCCCATCTCTTCTTACTTTGTTTTATTCTTTCATGATCTACATTGAGCAGCGAGCTATAAGTAGCGCCATCTATTGTTCGCTCAAAGAACAAACTGAAAAACATTTTGCTCTAGTAGTAATTATATTTCTAACAAACATCTGACAAAATATGCCCCCACTCAACGGTTTCTACTAACACCTTTACTCAAGAGCACGTACACAATTATATGGTAGTATATAGTTATTATGACATTTTTGTTGTGATATGTGCTTAAAGAAGAAAGAGTGCTTATGATGTTTCTGTGTTGTCACTGAATCGTGGATCCCTCCCGCCATTCCATCTCTTCTTTCTTTGTTTTATTCTTTCATGATCTACATTGAGCAGCGAGCTATAAGTAGCGCCATCTATTGTTCGCTCAAAGAACAAACTGAAAAACATTTTGCTCAAATAGTAATTATTTATCCAACAAACATCTGACGAAATATGTCCCCACTCAACGGTATCTATTAACACCTTTACTCAAGAGCACGTACACAATTATATGGTAGTATATAGTTATTATGACATTTTTGTTGTGATATGTGCTTAAAGAAGAAAGAGTACTTATGATGTTTCTGTGTTGTCACTGAATCGTGGATCCCTCCGACCATCCCATCTCTTCTTACTTTTTATTCTTTCATGATCTACATTGAGCAGCGAGCTATAAGTAGCGCCATCTATTGTTCGCTCAAAGAACAAACTGAAAAACATTTTGCTCTAGTAGTAATTATATTTCTAACAAACATCTGACAAAATATGCCCCCACTCAACGGTATCTATTAACACCTTTACTCAAGAGCACGTACACAATTATATGGTAGTATATAGTTATTATGACATTTTTGTTGTGACATGTGCTTAGAGAAGAAAGAGTGCTTAGGATGTTTCTGTGTTGTCACTGAATCGTGGATCCCTCCCACCATCCCATCTCTTCTTACTTTGTTTTATTCTTTCATGATCTACATTGAGCAGCGAGCTATAAGTAGCGCCATCTATTGTTCGCTCAAAGAACAAACTGAAAAACATTTTGCTCTAGTAGTAATTATATTTCTAACAAACATCTGACAAAATATGCCCCCACTCAACGGTTTCTACTAACACCTTTACTCAAGAGCACGTACACAATTATATGGTAGTATATAGTTATTATGACATTTTTGTTGTGATATGTGCTTAAAGAAGAAAGAGAGCTTATGATGTTTCTGTGTTGTCACTGAATCGTGGATCCCTCCCGCCATCCCATCTCTTCTTACTTTGTTTTATTCTTTCATGATCTACATTGAGCAGCGAGCTATAAGTAGCGCCATCTATTGTTCGCTCAAAGAACAAACTGAAAAACATTTTGCTCAAATAGTAATTATTTATCCAACAAACATCTGACGAAATATGTCCCCACTCAACGGTATCTATTAACACCTTTACTCAAGAGCACGTACACAATTATATGGTAGTATATAGTTATTATGACATTTTTGTTGTGATATGTGCTTAAAGAAGAAAGAGTACTTATGATGTTTCTGTGTTGTCACTGAATCGTGGATCCCTCCGACCATCCCATCTCTTCTTACTTTTTATTCTTTCATGATCTACATTGAGCAGCGAGCTATAAGTAGCGCCATCTATTGTTCGCTCAAAGAACAAACTGAAAAACATTTTGCTCTAGTAGTAATTATATTTCTAACAAACATCTGACAAAATATGCCCCCACTCAACGGTATCTATTAACACCTTTACTCAAGAGCACGTACACAATTATATGGTAGTATATAGTTATTATGACATTTTTGTTGTGATATGTGCTTAAAGAAGAAAGAGTACTTATGATGTTTCTGTGTTGTCACTGAATCGTGGATCCCTCCGACCATCCCATCTCTTCTTACTTTTTATTCTTTCATGATCTACATTGAGCAGCGAGCTATAAGTAGCGCCATCTATTGTTCGCTCAAAGAACAAACTGAAAAACATTTTGCTCTAGTAGTAATTATATTTCTAACAAACATCTGACAAAATATGCCCCCACTCAACGGTATCTATTAACACCTTTACTCAAGAGCACGTACACAATTATATGGTAGTATATAGTTATTATGACATTTTTGTTGTGACATGTGCTTAGAGAAGAAAGAGTGCTTAGGATGTTTCTGTGTTGTCACTGAATCGTGGATCCCTCCCACCATCCCATCTCTTCTTACTTTGTTTTATTCTTTCATGATCTACATTGAGCAGCGAGCTATAAGTAGCGCCATCTATTGTTCGCTCAAAGAACAAACTGAAAAACATTTTGCTCTAGTAGTAATTATATTTCTAACAAACATCTGACAAAATATGCCCCCACTCAACGGTTTCTACTAACACCTTTACTCAAGAGCACGTACACAATTATATGGTAGTATATAGTTATTATGACATTTTTGTTGTGATATGTGCTTAAAGAAGAAAGAGTGCTTATGATGTTTCTGTGTTGTCACTGAATCGTGGATCCCTCCCGCCATTCCATCTCTTCTTACTTTGTTTTATTCTTTCATGATCTACATTGAGCAGCGAGCTATAAGTAGCGCCATCTATTGTTCGCTCAAAGAACAAACTGAAAAACATTTTGCTCTAGTAGTAATTATATTTCTAACAAACATCTGACAAAATATGCCCCCACTCAGCGGTTTCTACTAACAACTTTACTCAAGAGCACATACACAATTATATAGTAGTATATAGTTATTATGACATTTTTGTTGTGACATGTGCTTAGAGAAGAAAGAGTGCTTATGATGTTTCTGTGTTGTCACTGAATCGTGGATCCCTCCCACCATCCCATCTCTTCTTACTTTGTTTTATTCTTTCATGATCTACATTGAGCAGCGAGCTATAAGTAGCGCCATCTATTGTTGGCTCAAAGAACAAACTGAAAAACATTTTGCTCAAATAGTAATTATTCATCCAACAAACATCTGACAAAATATGTCCCCACTCAACGGTATCTATTAACAACTTTACTCAAGAGCACGTACACAATTATATAGTAGTATATAGTTATTATGACATTTTTGTTGTGACATGTGCTTAGAGAAGAAAGAGTGCTTATGATGTTTCTGTGTTGTCACTGAATCGTGGATCCCTCCCACCATCCCATCTCTTCTTACTTTGTTTTATTCTTTCATGATCTACATTGAGCAGCGAGCTATAAGTAGCGCCATCTATTGTTCGCTCAAAGAACAAACTGAAAAACATTTTGCTCTAGTAGTAATTATATTTCTAACAAACATCTGACAAAATATGCCCCCACTCAGCGGTTTCTACTAACACCTTTACTCAAGAGCACGTATATATTTATTATGACATTTTTGTTGTGATATGTGCTTAGGGAAGGATGTTTTTGTATTGTCACTGGATCGTGGATCCTTCCCACCATCCCATCTCTTCTTACTTTGTTTTATTCTTTCATGATCTACATTAAGCAGCGAGCTATTAGTAACGCCATCTATTGTTCGCTCAAAGAACAAACTGAAAAACGTTTTGCTCTAGTAGTAATTCTATTTCTAACAAACATCTGACAAAATATGTCCCTACCTAGGGGTTCCCATTAACACCTTTGCTCAAGTCCATATAGTAGTACTACGAGATTTTTTGTTGTGGTAGGTGTTTAGTGAGGAAAGGGTTCATATATCGTTTTTGTGTTGTCGAGGCCCTCTCATCTCACTGCATTGTGGATCCCTCCCACCATCCCATCTATTTTTTCTTTGTTTTATTCTTTCGTGATCTACACTAAGCAACGAACTATAAGTAACGCCATCTATTGTTCGCTCATAGAACAAACTGAAAAACATTTTGCTCTAGTAGTAACGATATTTCCAACAAACAGCTGACAAGATCACATAAAGTTATTATGAGATTCTTGTGTGGTGTGTGCTTAGGGAGGAGAGGTTGCATAGGATGTTTTTGAGTGGTCATTTCATCTCACTGGATCATGGACCCCTCCCATTCTCCCAGCTCTTCTTACTCTGTCTTATTCTTTCAGGATCTACACTAAGCAGTAAACTGTAAGTAATGACATCTATTGTTTCCTCAAAGAACAAATTCAATTTCTAGCGACCCCATTCCTCACCAAATAGTTGCGATCAGGATATACATTGGATTGAAGGAAGCTTAGTTTGGAACGTGAAATTTTAATTAAACAGCTCTCTTTGACTCACCAAAAATACTTGTTTTATCTATTAGAATCTACAGAAAGCTAGAAACTGATACTGGGGTAGTATCCTATGTGGTTCGCTCAAAAAAAGAGCCAGTTATACTTTTAAACATGTACAGTACAAACATATCACAATTGTTCACAAAACCAAAAATGTACGGTAGTCATCGCATACATTTAGATCCAGAGATGTATTAGTTCCAAGTTGAAACAGTCCCAGGAGTGGTATTCCGTGTACCATAGAATTCTATAGTCGACAGTTATGTCTCTTTCTCTCCCATGAATTCAACCATAATGTCATATCACTATTCTGTCTACTATAGAATTCTATGGTACACGGAATACCACCACAGAACCGTACAAAGTAGTAGAAAGTTGACGGTTGACATAAGTTTTGAACAAGTCGACATGACCATAGACGTACAACTGAAATATGGGACTATTCGGAACAAAACTAGTATTTGAATGAACTTTCGCTTACCTTGTTTAATTCTACTGCCTTGTAGACTGTACCGATTTATCTCCTCGGGGCAGTCAAAGATATTCATTCATGCATTCTCCTGCTGACAAAGTGAATTTAGTAGGTATCCTACAAATTTGAAACAAAAGTTGATTGAGATCAATTGGGCTCCAGCTTGTTCAGAACGTTAATTAAAGACGAATTTGATGAATTCCGAATGCTTGAATGTTTGGGAGGAGGAAAATCTGGTGCTCGACAGTTCTGAAAAGAAAACAAGTGGGTAATTCTCCTGTAATATATCATTGATGATGGTAATACAACATCTTATCCAAGCAGTTAGATGGAGAAAAGGCCATCGAACACCGATTTTCAATTAATTGTCCCTCGTTGGTACAGTCTGGGTCATCGCGAAATCCAAACGAGAAGTGTTTATTTTATATACAATAGGATTCGTACTCACTACCTGTGTATCACGATTAAACGCACGTGAAGTACGATCCTTTTTCATTTTCCCGTTCCTGCCAAAAGGAAAACCCTGTAATATTCAGAAAACGTCGTGAGTGCCGAGGGAAAAGTAGACAAGAGTTAGTGCCTACGCTAGTAGGTGTTTATAGTGTCTGTAGTACAAACATTGCTCGAAGGTACTCCTTGAAATTTTTTTAGAAAGAATTACAAACCTTGCGTACCTATTTCGACCTAGCTGGCCCTCGTCAGTACAGTTGTAAGACATTCCACAAATGTCAGCAACTTCTTAGTTTCAGTTGTGATTCCGAAACATCAACTAACGAGGTTAAAAAAGGCCCATTACGACCCAATGACAAGCCGCTCCTGCATCGGACAGAATGCCGTGGCCACCCGTGGCTATCAATACCAGTCGGAGTTATCATGTGAATTAGTGTGAGAACCAGCTAGCCGGCTGATTGGGCTATCGCAACACTTCTGATAGCAACTTGAGGTACACGCAAACAGAATGGAATATATCGCCAAGGTTCCGGTTCCGGACTTATTTCCGGTGCCAATAACGCATTCGATCATGTCGACGACACCACAGTGGCGTACGCGAAATGAGGTCGTATTAACCAAGACTGCTTCTTCTTGCACGATATTCAGATTCGTGCGAAGAGCAAAAGCAATTTATATGAAACTTTTAAAAGTTGATTTTGAAGAACATGCCACTGTTCCACCAAAACACGTTTCGGTAACGAAGGTAGCATCAAGGAGAGTGATGATTGTCTGGGTTTATAATTATCACGTGAATCAAACATAGGCCTAACAATCACTTTATGTTGCTACAGGTCTTCATCTACAGATCCAACTGTAATTTGAAAAAAGAGAGGTAATGTGTCTTATTTAGTTCAAAATGTAATTTAAACAATGATTTCAGAAAGCTGTATGGTCTCTTGATAATCATGAATCAATCAGTGTTATTCCAATGAAAAAAAAATTCAATCATTTAAGGGCAATTCACCAGTATTTTCAGCGTATTTCTCAACGGAAAGATAGAGCTACCTTGGAGTAGTCAAGGTCCTTCATTTGAACGCTAATTGCGTCTAGAAACTGAAAAAACCTTCCCATTCTAACAGCGGTAAAGATTGCAGCAATGGCAGCCTTTCGATTCTGCGGTTCTTCGGTTGTTTCATTCATGTTGAATAAAGCAGGTGACATTGATTGTTGCATGAATGAAGTGAATTCCATGCAAATGCAATTATTACGCAACCAGCTTCTATTTTTAGAACACAATATTATTGCAGAAGTATGCAGAAAAGGGAGAGCGTAAACATTGTGTTTCAGGAAAGTTAGACCGGCAGTCTTAGGAATTTCGATAAATGTTATTGGAGTGATAGAACACGGACTGTGCAATTGAGATAGTTAATGATTTAGTGAAAGGTATAGGAAGTGCCCCAAGGGTCCGAACTGGGTCCATTATCAGTTCAAAGAAGAGTAAAATATCTGACGATATTTTCCAACGAATGTACTCAGGAATCATGGAATCTTTTGAAATGTCTCTATGACGAGCTGGGCATTTGAGATAATAAATGATTGAGTGAAAGATATAGGAAGTGCCACAAGGGGCGGAATTGGGTCCATTATGATTTTTTGAGGAAGAGTAGAATATCTGACGATATACAAAAAAATAGCACTTGTCGCTTCTATATTCAAAAAAGGCTATTTAAAAGTTCTAGCTAATACGTGTAAATTCATCAAGACTCAGATGATGACACTGTGTGTTGAAACAATTGTAAGCGTTACTTTACAAGTATATATAATTTTTGTGTAAATTGGAAGCTTTTATTTCCTTTTATCTATCAGCTATTTGAAAGTTTTGGAGGAATCAATTAAATTTTAAGAATTTCCGACCTTTTTGGCCTAAAAAAGGATATAAGATTCAATTTTTTACTGCTGACAGCAAACTACTCTCAACAAATCAACATGTGTATGAAACCCCTTTTTTTTTCAATTATAGATAAACTGGCGGCCAGAAAAAATAAATAAAAAATTTCAGTTAATATTAGCATACAGTGTGTTTCACTTCTCATGGAAACACCTCCGTATCTTCCGTAGTTTTCAACGTAGAACCATGAAATGTTCAGGATTGATAGATTCATTGTAAATGAACTCGCTGCACAGAAGGCGTCATCCAACGTGATATACACTGCACGAAAATTGCGATGGAACCACCCATTTTTCCAGAAACTTAAATTAGGGGTCAAAATTGGCCAAACATTCCTTCGGATTCGTGTTTAGGATCCCCGAATTACTACTAATACAACTGTTTCTTGAAAAATTTTCAGTCCTGAAAAATTCAAATTTGTTTCACTTCTCATGGAAACGCCCCCGTATCTTCCGTAATTTATGACGTAGAACCATGAAATTTTTCAGGATCGATAGATACTCTAGAGATGAACTCTCTACACGAAAGGGGTCATCATACGTGAAGTAAGTGAAAAAAAATTGAATTTTTCAGAACTGAAATTTTTTCAGGAGACAAGTGTATTAGGAGTAATTTTGGGATCCTAAACACGAATCCGAAAGAATTTTTGACCAATTTTGCTCCCTAATATTACTTACCGGAAAAATGGGTGGTTTCATCGCTGCTGGCGAGCAGTGTATATCGCGTAGGATGACCCCTTTCGTGCAGAGAGTTCATCTCTGATGTATCTATCGATCCTGAGAATTTCATGATATTTCGTCAAAAATTATAGAAGATACGAGGGTGTTACTATGAGAAGTGAAACACACTGTATATACTTTCTAATTACAGTGTTTTCTCATAGTCCGTGCAAGTTCACATTTAGGGATGTTTATTGATTTGTAGAGATTTTAACAGTGTCAACCAATTCTACTAGTGCAATTAGAGAGACACGGGGTGAGAGAGATTGCTCTGAAGTTGATAGAGTCATATTTGAGAGACGGATTATAGAAAGTACTTATGAAGAATACTCGGAGCCAAAAAGCGCTAGTGGAGTGAGGTATTCCTCAGGGAACCATACTTGTACCGTAATTTTTCATAGAAGCAAATGACTTGATGAATTAGGTACGTTAGCTCCATAGGACGGGACAGAAAAGTATAAGAAAAAGTCATCACAGACAAATAAAAAACAACATTATCCTTGAATAATTAAGAAGAAATAATTATCATCTTCGGAAATAATATTTTCAAGAAGGAGGGAAGAAACCAATTCTAAATCAGCGATCTAGTGCTTCAAGATGCATTTTTATTCTTCTTGATGACTTTCAATCAGTTTACTTATGTTGGTGTCATTTCTACCAGAATACCCATTTTCCCACGGCTATCGCATCAATGATTTCATATCTTTCGTTCGAATTGTTTCGATAGCTGCACCTTCGCGTTAGAGCGGGTGAATCACGAGCTCGGCCGGTTCAGGGTCGTTTGAAGGTACTCCTCTAAATATAATTGTCATTTTTTTCTCTCACAATCGACGCCTACATCCTGCCCAGCTTCCATGTGACTAGAAGTGAATGGAATGCTAATTTGGCGATGGGGCCGATGATTATTGCCGACAGCCGAGTTTCTCAATGGCGCTATTTCTGACGCGAAACGCATGATTCACGGCTCGAATGCGGTTCAGATGATTCGGTGGTGCGCCAAAACAACAGAAAAATGCATTATACCCAACAGTTCTAAATTCAATAAGAGGGCCAGAATGAAGTAGAGAAAAATGTACAACGCGGATCTTGCTCATCAGCGTCGATAAAGGGACTTACTACATCCAGGGAAAAAAACGATCGATGCGCCTGGTCTAGTGGAATTTGATGCCTATACGTAGAGAAAGTGTACAGCCTTTATGATGAAACTATTTTACTAGTATGTTCTAACTAGAACGAACTCACTTCTTGTAGAAACTAGCAAGAGAAGATTAAAAACACAATTTTGTTAGAAGTTATTTTTTAGTATGTTCTAATCAGAAGGACTCACCTTACGTAGAAATTTGAAAACGAGAAAATCAAACTCATAATTTTGCAATTGTGTAAGTTTTAACTAGAACGAACTTACTTCGTGAAGGAAATTTGGCGCGAGAAAATTAAACACAATTTCGCGAAGAGTAACTTTTCAGTATCTTCAAACCAGAACGAACTAACCTTACGAAAAAATTTGGGCGCGAAGAAATCAAACACATAATTTCTCAAGGAGTAAGTTTTTGGTATGATCTAACCAGAAAGAACTTACCTCATGTAGAAGCTAGCGCGAGAAAATCAAACTCAATTTTGCGAAGAGAAACTTTTGAGCACCTTCAAACCAGAACGAAGTAACCTTGCGTAAAAATTTTGGCGTGAGGAAATGAAACTCATAATTTTTTAAGGAGTGAAGTTTTGGTATGTTCTAACTAGAACGAACTTACCGCGACAAAAAATCAATATTGCGGAGAATAACTTTTCGGTATCTTCTAACCAGATCGAAATAACATTACTTAGAAATTTGGGCGCGGCGAAATCAAAGTCATAATTTTTTCAAAGAGACAGTTTTTGGTATGTTCTAACTAGAACGAACTTACCTTATGCAGAAACTGGAGCGAGAAAATTAAACACAATTCTACGAGGAATAACTTTTCTTCTAACCAGAACAAACAAAACTTACGTAGAAATTTGGGCGCGACGAAATCAAACACATAATTTCTCAAGGAGTAAGTTTTTGGTATGATCTAACCAGAAAGAACTTACCTCATGTAGAAGCTAGCGCGAGAAAATCAAACTCAATTTTGCGAAGAGAAACTTTTCAGCATCTTCAAACCAGAACGAAGTAACCTTGCGTAAAAATTTTGGCGCGAGGAAATAAAACTCATAATTTTTCAAGGAGTGAATTTTTGGTATGTTCTAACTAGAACGAACTTACCGCGACAAAAAATCAATATTGCGGAGAATAACTTTTCGGTATCTTCTAACCAGATCAAAATAACATTACGTAGAAATTTGGTCGCGAGGAAATCAAACACATAATTTCTCAAGGAGTAAGTTTTTGGTATGATCTAACCAGAAAGAACTTACCTCATGTTGAAGCTAGCGCGAGAAAATCAAACTCAATTTTGCGAAGAGAAACTTTTCAGCATCTTCAAACCAGAACGAAGTAACCTTGCATAAAAATTTTGGCGTGAGGAAATGAAACTCATAATTTTTCAAGGAGTGAATTTTTGGTATGTTCTAACTAGAACGAACTTACCGCGACAAAAAATCAATATTGCGGAGAATAACTTTTCGGTATCTTCTAACCAGATCGAAATAACATTACGTAGAAATTTGGGCGCGGCGAAATCAAAGTCATAATTTTTCAAAGAGACAGTTTTTGGTATGTTCTAACTAGAACGAACTTACCTCATGCAGAAACTGGCGCGAGAAAATTAAACACAATTCTACGAGGAATAACTTTTCTTCTAACCAGAACAAACTAAACTTACGTAGAAATTTGGGCGCGACGAAATCAAGCTTATAATTTTTCAATGAGTGAGAAAATTTAACACAATATATTTTGCGAGGAGTAAGATTTCAGTATTTTCTAACTTCATCAAAGTTACCTAACTTAGGCGTCAGGAAATTAATCACGTAATTTTTTGAGAGGTGAATTTTTAGACCGTTATAACCTTACATAAAATTTTGCGCGCTAGAAAATTCTTCTATTCTATCCGAAACGAACTAACCCCATATAGGATTTCGAAAACATAATTTTACAAGGAGTCATTTTGTACTCTTTTCTTGCCAGAAAAAACTAACCTCATGTAGAAAAACTAGCGCAACAATATTTTGAACACTATTTTGCGAAAAGTAACATTGAGTTCTAACCGGAACGAACTAACCTTAGGTAGGAACTTGGGAGCAAGGAAATTAAATACAAAGAGTTTGTGAAGAGTACAGGGGTAAAACCTTGTCAACAGTAAGATACCTGGCTCATTCATGGCTGTTTTTGTCTATGGATCATGAAACAAGTAATTTTGTTGATGTTTTTGTAGACCCCGCCAGGAATATAGTACTCTGATATAATGATCTTAGCTGAGATCGACTTATACGGGACCTAGGAAGGAATAAGCGGTTTGGAAAAAAAAACATACGAATGGGTCTCATCTCAGCGTAATTGCCCGATTGCGATTCACCGTAGAAATCAACAAGTGGCACAGTTTCCGCGAAACCAGGAAGGGCAGGAATACCGGTGGAATATGCAGCTGGGTCTCAATGAACGAAAAAAGAACGAACAAGGCGATATGAAATAAACATCATCGCGCAAAAACGATAAAACGTGAAGGAATTCGCCTGTAGTCGCCGGTCTCTTGAAGATATCTAGTGCAAACTGCAACGAGCGCATTTTTCGTGTGGCTCGCATTTCAGGCGTTGCCCTCTCTATCGCGATGTGAATCCTCATTGCTCCGCTCCGTGCGTTCTCTGTAGCGTTCGGACTTGGGGCCAGTGTTGCCAACGCTTTGCCTAGCTTCGACGCCATAAACCAATTTGAAGTAATGTCATTAACGTGAAAATCTTGCGGGTTGAAGCAGAACACTTTTTATCATCAACTCCTGTCGTCGGAAAACAGTTTTTCTAAACACTACAACAAACCTAACCTTACTCTTTGGTTTACAAGCCGTAACTTCCCATACCCACTAAACATGATACATAACAAAAATATTTTCCAGATATAACTTTTGTGCAATTTTGTGATATTGGCAAACTAACATTATATTAATGTCATCTCGACGTTTCCAACACAGTGTTTTCAACTATATGTTTAGGTAACATCAAAATAATGTAACCAATAATATTCATTAGATAATACATATAATGTTGATTATATGTTGCCCAGATATGTCTTAGACAGAGTAGTTATGTTATTTGTTGAAATTAATATTATCTTAAAGGTTTCTTCAATGTAATTTTTGGGTAATGACCACGTCATGATGTCATTCATATGACATTTCAACATAACTCAAAACCTAACCTCCTAGCCATATAGCAACAACATATATCATAAATGTCGACAAACACTGACGCCATCGTTCATTTTATCCTAATAATCATGGCGGTCATGGTAGGAGTTTTGAGTTCATATAGAATTAAAATATAATTCAAACTACTCAAAAGTGATTGAAATCAATAGGATTGCAAAACTCATAATTTTCATGGTAAGATTATAATTTTCCACTACTCCATCCACTAATTGTTATTTTATCATTTAGGTTATGTAGTGAATGTAGTGATATCTACTGTTGATTAGAGAGTATCTACATATGATGCTATGAATAGTAGAAAAGCTATCAGTTGTGGTTCCTGCTAATCAGATATTGGACAGCATGGAAATGGTTACTGACATCTGGAGCTGTGTCAAATCATTTTGAACCGATCGATCAAGTAATTTTTGGAACTGAAACCAATGAATTTAGCTTGCTAAAACAACAATATTGGAGCTGCTTAATTTGTAAGTGAACTCAAAATTATATATTTTATACAGGGTGTTCTGATCTTTCTTAATTTCATTAATCTATGATAATATTAACGTTTCTTGAGATTGTAGAGAAATCACTTGAATTGTTTGATACAAATTATCAATAAACTAACTGCATTTTCTCTTTCTTTTCAGTTAGGTAGTGTCCTTTCACATTCCTCTATCAGTTTTGATGTACAAAGTGGTACTTAATGAATGATCAGATTACAAAAACTTAAATAGCAGTTGTTGTTTCCGAACTAATCAAAGATGAGCCCTTCTGGACTGGGCAAAGAAAAAATCCAAAAGTTTTGAATTGATAATTATGAACATACTGAAACGTAAGTAATTATTTTTCTTTTACCTCTAGGGGCAACATAGAATTATTAATAATTATTGGATGGTCGTTTTCTTATATCATAAAGATTAATATGAGTTTTCAGTGACTGTAATGACTATATTTTCAGAATATGTAAAAGATGTTTGCAGTTCAATCACAGATGACGAGTTTGACTTATAGTGATGACATTATTAGCAGAGCAAAAACTGAAAAGAAAGGAGAAGTGACCGAGACAACAACCATATAATTATTGATTCAGTGATATCTGTTTTTATTATTCAAAAGAAATAGGTTTTCATTCCATATTATTCTTCTAATAACACTTAACTTTGGTAGATCTATCAATACATTTTTCATCTGATTCAGGTAGTAAGTCGTATTATTAGGTACTTTGTTCTGTTCATACTGATTCAAGATTATATTTTTTATACTGCTAATTTTAATTTAATTGTTAATGATGTAACTGTCTTGTTTTATAACGTTTTATCCAAGAGATTTTGATCATTGACAATAAAGTTTTTTGATTGGTATGTTTTACCATTACCCTCTTATATACATATTTTATTTCTTAGTATACAGGGTGGAGCTTATACTCATTGTTCACCAACACTTATTTTTCTACACTTAAAGTTGTATTTCTGGAATTTCAATCGCCACTCTTTGGTAGATGAATAACTTTGTTAATTGCTATTGTTGTTATTCATCTACTGAAAAGTGACTACTGAAATTCCAGAAATATACCTATAAATATAGAAAAAAGTGTTGATAAACCATGAGTATATGCTCCACCCTGATGTTACAATGTTACATTTTACAAATGTTGCATGGATGTTTTGAGTAACATTATATGTATGTAATAAAGACACATTAAAGTTACGCAAAAAATATTATGCATTTATGTAATGTTAAATAATTAACATTACATTGTAATATTTAAAAGAGGCACAAAGGCATATGGACGCAACGTATCTGTAACATCAAGCATATCTCTGAATAAGATCGCCAAGTCACAATGTGATATAACAGTTATGTTTAAGTTATGTTTTTATGTTTACTGGGTAGCGAGCAATTGGCCCAATACCTACCCTTTTCATAAACAATCGAAAAGCGCATACCTATATTTCACTGAATTCCATTATTTGTGGTGTGTTCTACTACTAACATTGACTTATGCGCCTAGTAGTGACATAGAACAGAGAATCAATAGGTGTTTTGTTGTTCTGTGATACAGTCTACGAGTCTACAACATACGAGAAAGTCGCGGAGGTAAATAACATTAGGAAATAATTTCAAAAAAACGATTGCTTTAAATCCGGAAAAAATTGTTAAAGGGAATATTTTTTGAACTCTATAAATAATTTGATACCCGATGGATACCTGATATAAAATATGATCCAAGGAATGTTCATGAACAAAGTCACGATTTAAGATAATTTCGCCTGTTACGTACACAATAGTGCTTCCGTGACATAATTATGTCACGGTTGGCAACATTGTCGGGCCTCTTCACATGTCGGATAATTGCTGTTGCCATCCCGTGGGCCGTTTACCTTTCTCCGCCGCGTTCATTTTGTCCCACTTAGCGAAAGGCCGACGGTTTGAAAATTGCTGGATGTTCTAGAAGGGTTGATGAGTAACTGAGTTGGCGATGGTACCGAGTCCGTCGTGTGATCATTCCTAGATCGTAATAGAGGACTTCGGATAAGTATTCAGTCATGCCACCACACAACTTTTGGCTTTAAAACTGCTGACACGTTTTTCGATAATTTTTCTTTATGTCTAGGTTCGGGGCAGCCTCAGGAACCTCGTACTATGATGATTGTCCATAACAGTGTAAATATTAAGATTTAGTTTTTTTTATGGGTTTTTGTATAATGGCGCTAATTTCAAAATATGGGATTTTTCTGAATTCAAAGAAAATCTTTTATTTCACAGTTAATGAATAATAAATCGATCTGAAAAATATTCTGAGCTTGAAAAATTTCACGAACAAACAAACTTTTATTACCTTTTTGACAAAATCTCTGAACATTTCATTTAATAACAATAACATAACCTAACTTCGAGAGGTGTTTGTGGTGGCGGTTAAAGTTAGTTCTTTAATAGTTATCTAGTTATGAATAATTGAAGTGTTGTAAAGGGAAATAATCTCAACTACCCTTTTCCAAAGAAGATCTCCATGTTGAATTCAGACGCCCACTAATTTGGTACATAGCGATTAGCGATTATTACACCTGAAACTCAGGATGGAAACAAATACTTCGTTACTTTCATCATACCCATTTTTCTATGGTGACCTACTGCAAAGTAAAAATGAAGTTTATAAGTACAATATCATGCAAGGGCCATTGTCCATTTTGGAGCCAGAATTTCAAAATTGAGAAGTGATAACGGTGAAGAGTGCAAATCTTCAGAATTCCATGACTATTTTCAAGCAAAAAAGTATAGAGGCGATACAAACTGTTCACTATATCCCGCAGCAAAACAGAGTTAGTGAACACATGAACAGAACTCTGACGGAAAAAGCAAGATCCATGATTCATTATGCTAGTATGTCTAAGTTCTTTTGGGGAGAAGCTGTTCTTGAAGTAACCTAAATATTACTGTATATCACAAATTGTCCTTACAGAGTACAATTTCTTCGTCATCAATCCAAGCTGAATATATTTCCCTTAGTACTGCTGTTTGAGAAGGAATATGAATTCAAAATATTTCAACCGTTGGTCGGTGGATCAGCAGTCTAAGGCACAGGACGTTCGAAACTCCAGCATAGCGATAGTCGGTTCGAATCCGATGTAGGTACGAGAATTTTTCTCAACTACTTTATATCGGATCGATAATATAAGTAATTTTGTTGGGTGTGTACTCTTACAGATGCAGTAAACTTTCTCAAGAAATGAACCCACGCACTAAAAACAGTTCTATGTAAATTATTTCCAGTTATTCTATAATCATTTAGGGGTATTTTCAGCAATCTATAAAACTGAGCATATCACTTACATCAGGTTGGTACGAAATTTCCACAGTGTTCTTCTGTTCTTGCCAGGTGTTTGTAAAATATAGCTGTCGTCAGCGAATCCTAAGATTTTTCCCTTACTCTCTAGGGAAAATAAGCCGTTGATATAAATGTTGAATTATAACGGCCCCAAAACAGTTCCTTGCGGTAGGTAGGTTTCAAGGGAAAGAAAATTGCTCAATTATTATCTACTCTCTTTTGAATAAATTTTGAGAATTATCTCTAAGCACGATCTCTTCCATGGATTGTAAGAGCAATTCATGATCGACCGTGTTAAATGCTTTCGACAGGTCGATAAAAATCCTTAACTCGGCTTGTTCTCATTTAGAGCTGATGAAACTTCATTTGTGAGAGCTAGTATTGCATCTTGAGTTTAGTTTTCTCTGAACCCGAACTGTCTATCCGAAATCATGTTATATTTTGTTAAATATGCTTCTTCAGAATTTTCTCAAAAACCTTTGTTAAATGTGTTATAAGTGATATGGGTCTATAATTAGCAATCTTCCTAGCATCACCATTTTTAAAAAGAGGTACCACAATAGTTTATTTGAAAACTTCGGGCCAGGTTTCTGATTCTAGGCATAAGTTGAATAAATGTGCCAAGGATTTTTGGATGTATACGGAGATAGATTTAAGCATTTCAGCGTTGATAATACCATCGATACCAGTGGATTTTTTCAGTTTCAGGTTCCTGATTGCTTCTTTAATTTCGGATTGGGAAAAGAACAAACGAGTTGAGTACTGCTTTTTTATGGGGTATAAAATTAGGACTTCTTGTTTTTTTACTAGCCATTTGTTTTCCTATTTTGATATATGTGGAATTGAATTCATTTGCAATATTGTATTTATTTATTTATATTTATTCACCCAAGAAACATTAAGTGTTTTTACAGGGAAGTCAAGGATTATTTGGCTATATATGATATGTAAATAGGATAAATGAATACAAATTGAATCAAATTGTCAAATCTGATAAAATTTTGAATAATCAAGAAACTAAGAAATACTCTTTTAGTCGTAATTTAAACTTCGATAGATGTTTTATATGTTTTAAACGGTTAGGTAATTGATTATAAATTATGACACCATCATGCAAAATGCACCTCTTTCCAATTTCAGATGTTGCCTTACTGGGATGTAGTTCATTGAAATTTCTTGGTAAGTGTTTATGAATGATTTTATTTTCTGTAAAATGCAAACCAGTATATTTTTTTTGAATCGAACCAAATGAATAAATAAACATACTGATAATTTCAAGTTTAATATTGTTTTTGGTTTGTACACATTTTTTTGTTGGTTCAAGATGAGGAAGTTTGTGAATACATTTTATTGATTTATTTTGGAGTTTTTTCAAAGGTTTCAAAACAGATTTTTTCGCGGATCCCCTTATAGATATCAAATATACATTCATCAATTATTTACGACATATATAGTTTCTAATCTTGTAAAGTATGCCGATAATTGGAGATATTTTTTTTCAAATTTTTTCAGTATGTTTTTTCCAACTGAGGCATTCATCAATATAGAGTCCTAAAAATGTTATACAGCTTTTGTATTCAATTTGATTTTTATCAAAGATTAATGGTGTGAATTGGTCATTAATTTTTCGTTTTGCAATAAACATATAAGAGGATTTTGAAAAGTTTAAGGTTAATTTATGATTTTGTAACCATGAGGGAATATTTTTAATGTCACATTGGATACTTTTTTTGAGAATGTCTGTATTGGATCCTGAATAAATTATAGTTATATCATCTGCAAATAATTTTAGAGATTCTTTTAAATCCACAAGCCTTCTTTGGGTCGAGATTATCAATTATACTTATGATTTCTTTAGTATTTGGGGGATCCAGAAACATTGATGAAATGGCCGTTTTTTCTATACAGTTCTGCGATGTTTTAGGAATTTTGGAAGCAAGTTTGGGTCCCATATTGGTGAAATGTTCATTGAATTTATCACATATTTTGTGGCAGTCCTCAATTACTATATTATCGATTTTTAATGATTCAATATTGCGCTTCTATCCATAGTTGGAATTCAGTAGTTTGTTTATCCGTTATCAGATTTCCGGTTTCATCTTTTATTGATGTTATCGCTCGCTTGACGTTTTTTGTCTGCAAAAACGTACGCCTTAATACCGAACCCCGTACAAGCGGACACAACTCTCATTAATGTCTAGAAATTACACCCATGACAATAACTCTTATTTGTCTTGATGTGGTGTTCAGTTATAATCCTGCGTGATTTGAATTACCCTAGCCCATAGTTACGTAGCTGATTTCAATATAAATGGCATTTTTCACGTCATCGGTTGACAGCGTTTCAGCCTTAGGCTTATCACTTACAGTTTTTCACATGCATATTCCATTTGCATGTAATAATAATAGTTCGGGGCATATATTATACATTCGCTGCACTAGATATCTGTAAAAACCGACATCGTGTGGATTCCTTCACGTTTTATCATTTTATTGGTATTGCGCGATGGACTTCATTAATTATCGCATTTGTTATTCCAACGTACGGCCTGCTACATGTTTTAATAGCCTTTATATCGCCGTAGCTGTAACTATGTAAAGTTGAGAAACACGGATTCATGATCTGGAGATTACCTTCCCTTCGGGCGCTCTTGTCAAAACAAAACTAGACATAGTGGATTTTATCTCGACTTACACAAATTGCAGCTGCATGTCTAACTGTAACTCAAACGACACTCACACTGACACTTTATCTGGTGCTTCGAGCTGGACTTCAATCAGAACATCAACTGTAACACTAACTCTTCTACAACACTTCATTGATACTTTTAGAACTTCAAACGAAACTTCAACTAAATAGTGGGGAAGTTTAGACCATCTTCTCTGGCAACGATATATTCTAGACATTATCAAGAATAAAAAAAAAAAAGTCCAGTGAATAAGCTGCGAAAGTTCTTATGCTATCAATAAAGACAGTCGTAACTCCCTTGGGACATTATAGATTCTATAATTCTCTCTACCTTTCACAAGTAAAAATGAAATAGGAAATGCTAATATACAGGGAGCATGTTCCAAATTAAGTCAGCACCATTGCTAACTCCGTTATTATTGATGCTACGAATAGCAGTAGCATTGTTAATAGCCTTCTCGATGCCGAAAACAAAAAAAAACTGACAGTCGTGTTTTCAGAATATTTCATAAAATGATATTTCTTTCAATGGAACACTCTATATTTTTTCATGCATTTCGATTCGTTATAATATTCTCAACAACATATCTCATTTGAATTTTTTTCGCAAAGGTGAAAATAAGCCAGTTTTATCAACAGGAAACATTTATAACAAACGGATTTGATGAAGCGCTACGAAATATCGAGTAAATGTTCAAAAACACCGCCTTCTTGTTGAACACATATTTGGGCCCTTCTATTGACACTACGTGTGGCATTCAACACAGTTCGGCCATTAATTCTATTGCTTATAGTTTCAATATAATTTTTCAGTTCATCTACATTAATATGTTTCATTTTGTAAAAAATAAAAATCTAGAGGTGTCATGTCTGGTGAACGAGGGGGCTACTTAACAGGACCATTTGTAGCAATCCATCTGTTTCCAAAACATCCTCGCAGCATTTTTACGCCACTGACATTATATGTTGGTGCTCCATCCTGCTGAAAATAGATCATCTGACCAGACTCCAGATCAAGATCATCAAAAAACTCTTTCAACACTCTTGTTAATAAATTAATGTAACGGGGTCTGTTCAAAGAACCATGGTAGAAAAATGGACCGATTATTCTGCCTCTAAATAGACCACACCAAATATTAATACTAAATCGTCTTTGCGGATTATGGGGATGGACTAGAAATAGATTATGTCTACCTCAATAATGAAAATTCTTTCTATTATACATCCCATGATTTGAAAAATTATCCTCATCGCTCCATATAATATTTCTATAGAAGTTTGGATCTTGTCTGCATTTATTCATAAACCACCGACAAAACCCCAATCGTCTCTCAGGATCACTTGGTTCTAGTATTTGCACTGGTCTTAACTTATAAGGAAAAATCTTATGTTTCTTCAGAATTTGTTGAATACCAGACAGTGGAACAGCTATTTCTCTAGATAAATCTCTGATGGAATTATTTGGATATACCTCAAAGTAGGATAAAACGTCAATTTCTGTATCTTCAGATATTACAAAACTATTTTTAGTTCTCCTCTTCTTAAAAACATTTTCATTGTTCCTGAATCGACGATGAAGCACAAAAAAACGCCGATTAGCTAACTCACGATCGGGGAACGAATTGCTGTAGTGTTGAAGTGCTCTTACGCTATTTTTCTGGCAAACCAAGCAGGATTCTAACATGTCACATTTTTCTTGATGGAAACACGGCATTTCGAAAAATATTCGAACAGTAATTGACAGTTACAATAATTTATGACATTGTCATGATATACTGGAGAATATTTGACAAATAGTATTTCAACAAAGTTTTAAGGCAACTTGATTGCTCATAATAATTATGTTTTATCGAATCAAACACATTTTTTCCAACCACATTCATATGAACCTCTAGTATTTTCTGTTCTGCACAAAATCGGCTTCAAAGTTATCATTACAGCAGATATATTTTGATTCACAAAGTAATTGCGGCTAGAGGAATGGCTTTAAGATGGAAATTATCGTTTTGTACATTAATACCAAATAGCTCAGTGGTGTCAATTGAGTGGTGCGACATGATGATCACGGGTTTCACGAGTTCACATCCCAGCGCAATTTTTTCTTCTTACTGTCTTATTTTGCAATTAGTAACAAAATATTGTCATTCGTATAAGTACCAAAATTGGGTGTTTGGACAATCATGAGGTTTTATTCGCCAAAACAAAGAAATTTTTTTGTACTAGTGAAAGAAATAAATATTTCCACATAAGTTGCTCCTTTTCCACTTCAGGAAGAAAGGTGATATGAGCTTTGTTGTTGAGAATGTTATTACGAATCGAAATGCATGGAAAAATATCATTTTATGAAATATTCTGAAAACGCGACTGTCAATTTTTTGTTTTCGGCATCGAGAAGGCCATTTAAAATGCTACCAGTTTGCCCATTCAACTGAATTCGTAGCATCAATAATAACGGAGTTGGCAATGGTGCCGACTTAATTTGGAACACCCTGTATATGTGTATATATTTATGAAATGGAAACTGAAGCATATTTTACTTAGTAACGTCATTACAAAATGCCAGTGGCATCTTTTAGCATAACATTTTTCCGTGTTAGCCACTCCAGATATATCTTGTATTCTTTTTGGTATACGGCTTCACTTTTCGATGGAATTAATGATTCTCTTGCATTTTCAGCTTTTTTCAAAGTATCCTCCATTATATTTGGTGTAGAAAACACGTTTTAAATATAGCGGGATGGTAATGAATTGGTACATTTTTGATTCTGCTTTAAAAATTAACAAAATTCTATTGAAGTCTTTCACAAATAAAATTATCTGTGTACCACGGAAATTAATGAGCCTTAATAACCTCAAGCAATTGCTGTCCCTCAGGCCAGAACCCCTCGGGACGCAAACTTTGCTATCAGTAATTAAGGCCCTTATAATACCCTTGATACATAAATAACTATTATCCAATCAACGAAAACTTGATCTGAAGATGCAACTTAGTATAATTATCATTGTTCAAACTTTCTACCATACAACGAAACAAGTTCTATTCATAATGTAACCTCACAATTTGTACCATTTTTGGCATCATACAAAGTCATTCTTCAATAATTTGATGTAGCAAATCCTGCAGAAATTCAGGTTTCGTGGCATAGATCTTATTGTTTAAGTAATTCCACAGGAAAATATCGAGTGGGATTGAATCTGGAGATCTGGTTGGCCACTCTACAGGACCTCTTCCCCCAATCCAATTTCCTGGAAACATCATATCCAAAATCACTCTATCTTTTGAATGGAGGTCGGGTTGAAAAATCGAGTGGTCTTCTTGATAACGATCGTCATTCTGAATAATGTTTACCAACTGTGGATAAAGAAACTCATCTAGTAATTCCACATGAGTTTCTCCTGCGAGATTATCACGAGAAAAATTGGTCCGATCGACAGTCTCAAAAAATACCGGTCCAAACATTCAGTTTTGGGGAGTGTGACCACTTTTTGGAAGACGTGAACATTGGCATCCGACCAACCGACAGTTATAACGATTAACAATTGAAATCAAAAAGAATATACGCTCATCAGAATAGCAGATGTCAAAAACGAAACTCCTATCAGCCTCTCTTCTTGAAGTCATAATTTGACAAACTGTTGTTTTCCATCCAAATCATCTCCATTCATTCACCTGGTGTACCCACACAAAGTATGCAAAAACACTTTATATCGCTGCGAACGAACGAACAACCGCGTCAAAAATGTAAACCTCGTATGAAGGAAGCACGTAAAATCCTGGAAATTCCCCGACGGTCAGTGGAAACTATCTCTTCATACTAAGTAGCTACAAGCAGTAGTTGGCCAGTGACTCCTATCCAGTGATTTCACGAAGAAACACTTCAGGAGCCTCTCCCTGTGCCAGCACGTGCCCATTTTGCATGATTTCATGTATAAATTCTGTCATGACACCTGTCTGCGACTCACGATGACTATGATATCATTGGAAACAGTACCTTCCCACTTGGAATTACATTATTCATTGTCGAGTTAGATACTCGAAACGTCCAGTAGCGATTTATCGAGTACTTGCTAACACGTCGACGATCTTTTTTTCTACGAAGAACCGTTCGTCCGAAAGTAAATGTTTTCGTATACAGGGTGTTTTGTTCGAGAGGCGCGTGCCTTTGATACAATGGAGTAGATTGCGAAAAATGTACCAAGCAATATCTCAGAAATAACGATGACGATAATGAGACGAAAAAGAACGAGGAGAGGCTATAAATTTGAGAAATTTGGTATCAAAACAGTACTCATACACGGAACATAGTCTCTTAAGTTGGGTACAACAAATTTTTCGATTAAAATGCACGAAATCAATTTTAGACAAGCAAATTTATCAAAAATTGCA
The DNA here is from genome assembly GCA_958502065.1 of Chrysolina americana. Classification (NCBI taxonomy): domain Eukaryota; kingdom Metazoa; phylum Arthropoda; class Insecta; order Coleoptera; family Chrysomelidae; genus Chrysolina; species Chrysolina americana. The sequence continues at coordinate 100,684,402 of OY293412.1, read as the reverse complement.
CTTTAGACATATGCGTTCATTGGTACATTTTTCATAAAATAAAGAAAATCACTGGCATTACTTATGGAATACCCTGTACATAAGTCTATTCGATTCGAATATAAATAATTTCTGTATCCTAACAAAAAGCGAAATGCTATTCCAGTCGTTGAAATTCAGTATTTCGTTCGCACCAAAATATACTTCCATGGCCATCCTGTAAGGTGTTTGTGTGTATATGTGTTTTAAATGTATGATACCCGATAATTTGATTAGCGCCGTGATTTATGTGATTTTTATAACCGATAATTATATCAACTAACCCATTTCGTAGTGAATTAATTATTGCATCGGGGAAATCAGAATTAATCTATGAGTGTTCTAGTATAATTGATCACCTGCCGAGCTGAGTAGTTCCTATGGACATTTTTATTATTTCAAATGAGAGGGAAGGTGTCAACTGAATAATAAATTGACATTCATAGGCGACAATTATTGAAAATATGAATAAAACCGATGCTTACCATTATGAGCCGAACATTTTTTCAATAAAGAGGATTAAAAGTAGTATCATTTCACTCCTGTTGAGGTCGTCGGAGAATTCTAGAGATGTGCACACCTAGGCACCGTTTTTGCGATTTTCAATCTGCATTCAACTGTTTGTCACATAAAATACTACTTCAAAAATTGCTCAGGTTAAAATTTGATGAAAACTTGGTGAGGTCATATTTATCGAAAAACAAGCAGTACGTTTTTTTCATTCATAAAGCCTGTGGCTCACGGTCAAATAATTTGGCCAAACTGTCCTGAAGTGATGTAGTTTTTTTATTTTTAAAAACAAGCCAATGAAAAAAACCACATTTCAGTGCAGTTTGATCAAACTATTCGATCGTGATCCACGGGTTTAAGCATCTGAGATCATACCTAATTCACGTGATTGATTGTGATTTATTATAAACTCAGTCAACAATTCGATTTCCGCCGTATGTTGTCTCATATCAAACTTAAAGTGGATGCAAAAATAACTTAACGTTATCCCACACCTGCCACCAGTTGTTATCATCTCGTCGTTGAGAACCATATTGGCGGTGATCAGGCTGTGATTGGTTAATTCAGAGTCAGTCAATTGAAATATATCTTATAAAGGGTTTATATAACATTGAAATAATCATTTTAGGAGCAATAGATTCCAAAATAATCCTCAATGGCATTCAAATCGAAACGAAAAATGGAAAATTTTAAATTCTATAACTGTCGACTGAATCCTATTTGGAAGAAGTCCGGTGTAAAATCGATCGTTCAAGTTTAATGTAAATTTTATAACACCTTTTCAAACCTAGTGTCATTGCTTACTCATTTTCTGCCACTGGAAAAACTTATTTAAATATTCATTATACAAGACTCGACAGCAAAATAAATCCAATCAAACCACAAGGTACCTCACTAAACTATTAAAATAGAAAGATCATATTATGGGTATTACCTTTTTTCCTTATTCAGTTTATTTGGGAAAATACAATTTCAATGAATTATGCAGAAAGAATATTATGTGACAAACAGTTGAACTAAATAATAATAATAATAATAATCCCTCATAAACACTCGTTGAGTGTACCCAAAGGCATAGCCTGTGCGGGTAGAGGACGGCTATTATTATTATTTGCCGTGGCGCTCCGGGGCGACTTACTGATGTTTTAGGTGATGTATTCACATTTCAGCTGTAGGAAAACCCGGAAAAACCTACAGCACCACCTCGGGTGGTCGGTGTGCACTCCAAGCTAGCACTAGTCGAGATTGGCATCTAGACAACTCACAATACACTTGCTTTTCAACAAGGCATGCGGCCGCCTATCGAATCCGATATAAAGTAGTTGAGAAAAATTCTCGTACCTACATCGGATTCGAACCGACTATCGCTATGCTGGAGTTTCGAACGGCCTGTGCATGATGTAGTATTTTGGGGAGATTATTCCCAGTTTATCAATTTCAGGTTTTCATTTACCGCTTTATCACTTCTGCTCTGCCTAGGTCTTCTTCAACTTCCTGCATCTATTTTGATCTCAGTGTTCTTAATCTTCTTTTTCCGTCAGGGTTCCATTATGACACAGAATGAGTTCTGAATTTCCCAGCCATCAAATTCTGTGTTTTTTCATTCAGCTGCCTATATCCTCTTCTAGTTCTAGTCAAATTTCTCGGTTTGTCCACATTCTGCAATCTTTATTGGCCTAGTTATGTCTCTCATACTTTATCTTTTGAATTTTCCCCTATCTTTCTTCCCTTCAACATCAAATACGCTCTCAAATTAGGAAAAGTTATAACTATCGACTGTGGATGAAATTTGGTGTGGCATTTCATGTCTTATCAACATAAAATAATTACAAAACACTCTTCATGCAGTAAATAACTGAGAACAAATTATTCTTACTACAATAATGCAAAGAGGCAGAATTAACCTGGTTACCAATAACTTAACATCTGTCAAAACCTCTCAAAGCAGTGTTGGGAGCAAATTATCGAATGATTATGATGCATTCTTTAGTCACTTAACGTTGTTACAATAAGAATAGCACACTGAAACAATTTATGGAATTTTACAGGGCACGTGACCAAAAACTCCCCAATGTATATTTTTCTCCAACAAGTTCAGAAATATTTTCAATTTTTAACTAATTATTTTTTTATCTGACCATATCATCATGCTTGGTATCCTCATCACGAATTAAAAGTATTATTTGATTTTGGAGTAAAAAATTCCAGGACACGTGGATGTTAAATTTGCAGTCGAACTTCCGGAAGAAAATTTACATCGAAATACAATACATGCAAACATTTTGTCTACAAAGAACATTAACATAATAGAGAAAAAGTGAAATTCTTGTGTGGCGACTTGGTCTATAATTTCAAATTATTTCTTCCTTTGTTGGTACGAAATGATATTTTAACTTTTTTTTGGTTAATGAGAATTAGAAAATTGTTTTACTAATATTTTTTACATAATTGAATAGAAAAATAAAAATATTAAAATTGTGAGTACGTTATTTTATTTCTTAAAACAAATGGGGTAATTTCTTACCTTTATTCGTTAAAAAAATGATCATCGTAAGGGTAAGTAAGTAGGTAAGTGAGTAAGTAAGTCAGTTTGTGAGTGAATAAGTAAGTAAGTAAGTAAGTAAGTAAGTAAGTAAGTAAGTAAGTAAGTAAGTAAGTAAGTAAGTAAGTAAGTAAGTAAGTAAGTAAGTAAGTAAGTAAGTAAGTAAGTAAGTAAGTAAGTAAGTAAGTAAGTAAGTAAGTAAGTAAGTAAGTAAGTAAGTAAGTAAGTAAGTAAGTAAGTAAGTAAGTAAGTAAGTAAGTAAGTAAGTAAGTAAGTAAGTAAGTAAGTAAGTAAGTAAGTAAGTAAGTAAGTAAGTGAGTAAGTAAGTCAGTTTGTGAGTGAATAAGTAAGTGAGTAAATAAGTAAGTAAGTGAGTGATTAAGTAAGTACGTAAGTGAGTTGGTATGTAAGTAAGTAGTGAGTAAGTAAGTATGTAAGTAAGTGAGTATGTAAGTAGGTACGTATGTATGTAAGTATTGAGTGAGTATGTGAGTATGTGAGTAAGTACGTAAGCAAGGAAGTATGTAAGTAAGTGAATGATTTAGTTGGAGTATTTTTCTCTCCATCCTGATCGGGTCTGCAGAACCAATAAACTAGTATGCAGATAGTCACCTGTTTTTATTTACATTTGCAGGAAGCATTGCTGAGTGTGTTCTAGCAGAAACGTTGCCAGGTGCTGTGCAGAACTGATTCGACAGTCGTGAGAGGCTGCTGGATTATTTTATGTCATCTTGCATATTTTAATTCATTTGAATAAACGTATAGCGATCTCCAACTATCCAAAAATACGCCATGATAAGTAAGCCCTGTGCAACAACGAAATCGTTTCACATTTGTTTTCGTTCTTCATGAAACAAAACAACACGCAAGCGAGACGAGCAAGCTTGCTGCAAGACGATCAAGAGAGAGACAGCCGCCGGAAGTCGGCGGAGAGTTCACAGGGGATCGTCGCGGCGCCCAGTGACGCTGGATACGCGCGCAGACAGGGACGGACTGACATACTGTCGCGTATTTGGGTTCTGAACTACTTCATTAGTTCTGGCCATAAATTCAGCTTGACGCAATGATTTCGAATACAAACTCCTGAGAATTTCGTGTTTCCTTGTGTAGTAGGTATGTCCCAATAGTATTATTTATTTATTTTTATCTTGACGTTTCCTATGTCATGCCCACGATCTATAAAGATTAATGTATGTCTGTCTATATGTCTATTTGTTCGTTGGAGTTATGAGAAGGCTTGAAAACATTCTACTATGTTTCTGGAAGAATTCGCGATGGTTATATCCAATACCAGCTTAGGAATAATACAGTGTGCCAAATTTAAAAGTTGCAAGTACGATTATATTGTTTATTACAAAATTATACACCCACCCCTTCTGGCCGTCATGAAGACCCCACACCTGACACCATTATAACAGAAGCTACTTTTTAATTGAATAGCGTTTTGTCACTTTTAATACGACCGAGCGGAAGCGGTAATTTTATCAAATATATGGGAACGTTGGTCTCTAATGTCAAAAATTAGAATTATAACTCACAGAATTAAAGATTTTCATCTCACCTCAATTTCTTTATGGCGCTGACTCCCTTGGATGCTGAGCTATTTTCCTTTTCTTCTTCATAGACTGGAATTGAAACTCGTTGCAAAGTTTACTAGCTTCACAAAATCAACACTTGCTTTGTTTTCAATTCTTGACATTCTTATTATCAATTTGACAAGGCTATAAGAGCCAGTATGGGAACTTTTATAAATGAAAAACAGGATTCAACTACACTTTAATATTTGTATTAAATTAAATAACAAAATAATCACAATTACCAAAGATTCAATTAGGGAGATTCTGCAATTAACTATTAATGAAACTGATATTACATTATAACAGGAACTGAACATGATTTAATATAAATGAGGCAAGGAATAGATTTTAGCAATGATTCAATTTAAATTGGAATAATCAACTTTACAGAGGAATCAGAAAGATTGTTTATGAATCTAAATAATTTATAATGAAAATTAAGTAATTCCTCGTATTGTGCATCATTTTCATTCTCCTATAACTACCATATCTAGAAGTGTTATAACGTTCCTAGTGTAGATATATTTTTTCTAGCGTTCAAATAATTCAAAAAAGAAAAGTTACCAGAATCAACGCAAACAATACATAAACTGAAAGATCACATGAAAGATGATGAAGTGTATCGAAACGATGACCATTTTTATAAGGGCATGCTGAAAAAGAGAACCAGGGCAATTGAAGGTACCCCCAAAATATCCAGAAATCACCACCACCAAAATCACGGCTGGAGGAACCTCCACAGATGTGGGTGCACAAAGGGCTGAAGCTGAGAGGATGTTTTCTCAGGTAACATTGCATTATCCCGCCACCTTCCTGATGAGTCTGATGATCGTTTTTCACTTTTTTTTGCCCTGTCTTGCTCAATGTCCCCAAACTGTATTGGCAACCCCGCTCTTGCTAGCACATCTTGTTAGGACTTCTTGCTGTGCTTTTTGAATCGTAGTTTATGGTCCTTTTAGTTTGACCCACATACTTCTTCTCGCAGCTCTCTCTTGCTTTCATCTCAAACCTACTCATGAAAATATTGGCTAGGAAGGGAGACAGAGGGCTACCCATGGCTGTACCTCAGAGTTGGTCGTCAAAGTAGTTGTTGAACTGAAAGGAATTTTGCCTCGTGCAAAGTCTGGCGAGGCTTGAATACTCCGTTACTGAAACCGTTGATCAGCAGTAACTGTCTCAAATATTCCAAGGTTTTCGGTATTGGTACACTTGGAAATAAAGAACTTACATCAAAAGATATCAAGATTTTTACACTCAAGCCTGGTTGTGCCAGTGGAAGATTGTCAAACATTTTCGTAAGCATCTTTGCTATTTTGTGGCTAATTTGTAGTCTTAAGTTGTAATAAAATCTTCAGAAATTTCACCTTAATAGTAATATGAGAATATAAGAAAAGAACTTTTTTCGAGCAAGTTCTGAACTTCTTTGAAAAAACCCAAGTTTCTATGTATCTGTACTAAGTTTATCACTACTAGAAACTGTTGAAGAGTTTCAGCTTTCAGCTTCTAATCACGATTTCATTATTGTTTGGAGATCAGTGCGAGACTTTTTCCCTCAGTCCGGTCCTGTTCGGGCACAGTCATTGAGGACTCGGCATTGCGTCTAAAATTAGTCCGCGAGAAATAGAAGCGACCTTTTACTGTCTGCATAACTGGCTGGCGCTTCACGTTTTTTTGGCTATTTTGAGGGCTTTTGTATGGGCCAGGTGTGGGTGGCGGCACAGTTTTCGACAAACTAGAGAACGTAATGTCATGATTCTCTCGCAAATTTATTGTTAGATATTCGCAGTAGTGAAATACCTACCTAGGTGAGTGTTATCAGAAATTACTGAAGGGATGGAAGAGGGTATAATCGCTGGTTTTGCTTTAGAACTTGCCTAATAAAATGTTCTCTTATAATGTTACAATTTATAAATACCTTCTATGTTCAAACGAGAATAAGTATTTACCTGAACTACGACGAGCATTGACAAAAAGTGCTCGCAAACACTAAGCACTCAAAACGTATTTTCTAGCAATAATCACAACACTTCCAGTAGCATTGAGCACTTCTAGAAAGTACCTTCTAATCACGAGAACCAAGCATAGAGCACTTTCTGAAATTTGAATGAATATTATGGGAATATAATTTCAATCTGTCATTTTGTCGAAGAGTTGACAGCAGAGCTAGGCCAATCAATGACAAAAAGTGTTCGCGAACACCAAGCACTCAAAGAAGTGTTTTCAAGCACCAATCATGACACTTCCGATACTTGTGTTCGCAAGCACTAAGCACTTTTGGATAATGAATTGTATGGGAATATAATTTATTCTGTCATTTTATCAAAAAGTTGACAGCTGGGCTATGCCGAGCATTGACAAAAAGTGTTCGCGAACACTAAGTAATCAAAGAAGTGTTTTCAAACACTTCTGATAGTTAAGTGTTCAGGGGCAATACACACTACCAGAAAGCTCTTTCTGATCGCAAAAAATAAACATTGAAAACTTTTTGAAAAGCGAATGGTATGGAAATATAGTTCATTCTCTCATTTTGTCAGAGAGTTGACAACTCAGCTATGTCGAGCTCTACCAAAAGTGCTTAATGAATTTTTTTCAAGCACTTCCAATAGTTGAGTGTTCACGAGCACTATGTACTTCCAGGATGTGATTTTGATCACGAAAACTAAGCACCAAGCACTTTTTGAAAATTGAACGGTATGGAAATATAATGCAATCTGTAATTTTGTCAAAGAGTTGAGGCTGAGCTATGCAAAGCATCAACAAAAGTGCTCGCGAAAAATAAGCACTCAAAGAAGTGTTTTTATAAACACTAAATCATAACACTTCCAACAGTCAATTGTATGCAAACACTAAGCAATTCCAGAAAGTGCTTTCTATTACGAGAACTGAGCATTGAACAATTTCTTAAAATTGAACAGTATGGGAATATAATTCAATTTGTCATTTTGTCAAAACTTGACAGCAGAGCTATGCAGATCACTGACAAGAAGTGCTTGCGAACACTAAGCACTCAAACAAGAATTTTCAATCACTTGAAAGTGCTTCCTAATCAAAAAGACAAAGCACTGAACACTTTGCTTACTAAAATAAACATTTCCTCAGTGTGGCTTTCTAACAAATTCCGGATCTTTCCGGCCGCTGTAAGGGTCGAAGGAAAAGTTGCCGCGGAAAACTCCGGCAAAATTCCTTCATCAGGACAGCAGAATTGAATAGGATGCTGGAACAAATTCCAGAAAATCGTTCTATTTTTCTCGGTAAAATTCCAGATAGCCATATAATGTTTTATAGTACGAAGAAGATGATACTTTGAAGACAATTGACAAATATGTTCCATATTTCTATGCCATGATGAAACCCATACTCCAATTCATTACCCTATAAAGGGTTGAAGTTGACAACAGCGGAAAACTCCTGGGAAATTTTGTCATCAGGAGTTTAGATACGAGTGGAGAAGAGTGAAAATGGAGAAAATAAACTTCTCGATATCAATGTTGATTTACATGCAACATTACATTTTTACTTATATTTTTCTACTTCAAATGCATTTTCTGAATTCATTTAATCGATTTCTTCAAGGACCAAAGAAAGGGGTGGATATTTGGGTAGTTTTACTCCTTTGCTATCTTGAAAATGATGAAAATCGCAGATTTGCTCGTAATGAGATGAAGAACCAGATTATCTTTTTGAAATATGTTATGGACGTAATCAAGATGACCAGAATTTTTCGATTCTATAATTATATGGTCGTATTCCCTGAAATTACAACTTGGTGCCTATTTTTTTTATACAACGCTGTATACGTATCACCCTTTCGATGAAAATGCAGTAAAGTTTCATCATAGTTCACTTTCCACCGTGTATTTTATCAAGAAACGTCCTCTTTCTCCGGCATTTATCATGTTAGGTTTTTAATTGAATTTAATGTTTTTCATCCTTGAAAATAATTACACATCTATTACACGACACTACTAATGCATTAGCAAACTGGATATTGCACTGAAGTCCAGGAAAATATCATTGTAAAACATGACTATTATACCATGAAGAGATTATTGGTACCATGGAAGAAAACATAACCATTTGTAAAAGCAAAGCGATAGGTACAGATAGTAGTAGAAAATCTGTAATCGTTCAATATATTGAACATTGAGTTGCGTGAATGACTTTTTGAAACTGAAATATTAATTTTCTTCAGCAGCTATTATCAAAAATTTAAGATATACGATAGCAGTACTTCCCCATTTATTGTCATTACCCTCCGATTTTTTAACTGCATCTCTATTGATGCGTAAATGTTTACTTTTTTCACTGCCAAAATTCACAAAATAAACATGGAATATTACTTTTTGAAGGATTTATTTTTAAAGCCCGTTTGTAGTTATCAATGATTTAGTAAAAGTTTTAGTAATTTTTTTAGGATCCAAAATAATTGATGAATACATACAGATTTTGAATCAATTTTTTTGTCAATTCTCAAATCATCAAAACTTCTCTGTTCTATTTCTGTTCAATTCTAATCGACGTGATATATTTATAGAACCGGTCCTATTTTCTGCCAATTAATTGAGCTCCTTTATAATAATAGTAGTATGATCCATCCGATCTTGGTGTCTAAAAGCTATATGTTTACCATCCAAGGCCCCCAGACAATGTGGAAATTGCCACAAGGCAAAAAATTCTTGTGCTATACTCATCCATTTTTCTGCATAGCTTGGAGTCTACAATAAAAATTATATTCATTTTCAATTTTATTATGAAGATAGGTACTTACTTTGAAATAGTCATCTATAAGCCGTCGATATAAAGATTAACAAACAACAGGAATAAATCTAGAAATACTACTTTCGTGAACTCTTGTTGCATACATAAGTTATCGAAAAGATTCGCCGGTTGCTAAGAATCGTAAAGTAATTTGTAACCTGCCATCCTGCCAAAATAAATATGTGAATAATTAAGGTAAAGTATGTACATTGAAAGCGACTGCTGCTAGCAGAAATAGTTTCTTGCATCAGAGATTCCTCTTTTTCGACGTCATTTTTAACCAAGCAAAGCAAATTATTTAATTGTTCCTCTGATACACGTAAAAAGTTTTTATAAGAATCTCCATCTTCTACTGCCAGTTCTTCATTCAGCATTTTGAGTGTTGTCGTTTATAGCTTTTCTCTTTCTTGCAACATTCATTATTAATAAATTTATACCAAGTGCTGCTGTTAATAATAAAAATTCAACATCCATAATATTTATACCAGTAGACTGAGGATGAAAATACCTAATCTAACTCACATTCAAAAGTTAACTGCAGTGCGCATGATCACATCCTAAATAAATTATTAAAATTTTATAGTTTCAATGTTTCATATTCTTAATTTAGGATCCTGAAAAAATGATAATTACAAACGGGCTTAACATAGTCAATTATTAATTGATTATTCATCATAAAACAATTTCATTTATTGGAATAATAATTGATAGTGAAGTTTGAACAATTACTTCCAACATAAATTCCCGAAGATGTTCCTGCTGCTGCTGATCAGAAACGTTGGATATTTCTTAAAGAGTTGATTCCACAATTTTATCAGATATTTTGATTTGTTTGGAAGAAGATGGACATTCAATATTTTGCTAGAAATCTCAATTTTTTTATTCAAACTATCTGGTATTCTTATGCTACGGAGGCAGATTTCCAGCCACCGTGACGTTTTATGGTTGTAATGTTGCCCCCCGCATGTAAAGCCACATTCACAGTTGAACAAAAAATGTTATTTTTATTTCGTGTATAACATTCGTGTTTTCATGGCACTCTTATGTTCCATTGAAAAAACACCCATTTTACGCACTTATTACAAAAATAACTATTCTTGTATTTTTCACTAATTTCACAAATTTTTGAAAAAGGAATCGATTGACAATGAAAAATAAATAGCAACAGCTCCCGATATTTTTGTACGCAATTTCAATAATTTTTGCGGTGACAGCCGCTGTCAGAGAAAATTGTCAAATAATTCTTTGCTGAAAAATTCGTCAAGACCTCTCGAGTGCATTTTAATCTACCTGTTACTACTACTAGCTCAATTTTTCAGTCTGTGTTATCGAAAAATTCAATTTATTACAAGAAGGCTTAAAAAATTCTTTCTCTTTGAATTTTGTTTCATTGTCTGTTAGATGGTTCTTTATTAAAATAACCTGAGATCCTTCCAACCCTTTTTTAACATGGCTAATTCATTGATCCAATGTTTTATCCAATGTTTTTCATTCTGTTGTCAAAAGGAGAAACCGATTTTCCTTCTGCTCTAGATAATTTAATAACATTAGAAGTGATGACGTTTTAGAAATATTGATTTTTCTACATGCTAGAACAGACCACAAAAGCGACGAAGACTGTGAATATGGCGCACGTTAGAAAAACGGGTCTATAGAAATAAATCGCGGCTACCCAGTCGCAGTCGTCGGCGACTGGCGAAGGTGTAGGAATACGCGCCTTTAGATACATTTTATTCGCTCAAAAATAAAACTTTCATAAATAACATCGGCTCCTTCGCCATATTTTGAATATCTGATAAATTCTACCAATCACTTTCCATAATATCTTTAAACAATTAGCAAGTCGCACAGGTACATCATAATTACTTTATACCTTTTTAAAAATGGTCATTGATGAAAATTTAAACAATTATTCTCAGTCCGTTAAAAAATAGAAGCTTTTTCTGACAACTTCAGAAAAAAGACGATATTCTACTACGTGTTTCTTCATTGAAGAGGATGTGACAGAAAAAAAAAAAATTGGGGTTTCTTTCCAATGCTCACAAAGAAGAATTCAAATTCTATTACTTTCAGAAGCGAAACAGATAAATCTGGAAAAACACAAGAAATTGGTGAACAATTAGCTGTGGATAGATAATCTTGTAATATGGCAAGAAATCAAGACGGTCAAACTCGTATAATCATTTTATCAAAAAAGTCAAAAAGTCAAGTCCGCTCCTATCATCTCAGGAAAAAATTACTTTCAAAAAATATATTTTCCGATCAAATTCTTTTCTACAACTAGTTTTAAGTGTTATTGTCCACTTTTAAAACTTTCATGTGAATAAAATACGCGTTTTTCCGCTTTAACAGAAAAAGGAAAGAACATTTTTCAATCGTTTTGGTCTCATTTTGAATCAGATGTAGAACCTACTGAAAAATTTTGTCGTAAGTGAACCCTTTTTTTCAAAACTGCTGTTTTTGAAGGTATGAATAATAAGTGGCAAATTTGGTCAAAAAAACGTATAAATAATTGTTCCGAATGGATTTACATTAATAAACTTCGGAAAATAACTTGTTACTCATAAACTCTATATAAAATGTCAGATAAATTTTTGGTTTTGCATATTTTCACTACACCAATGTTTCATAGTATGAATTCGATATATCCACTACAAGTGTCACATTACATAATCGCCAGCAAAGCATTTTTCCCTTGCTTTCCCGAATAAGTCACCTTTTCCAAATTTCCCACAGAAAATCGCCAAAAATCACCCAATCGAATTAATTGTACGACAAACAACACCAGAAAAATTCAATTATTCTCGATCCAATTTCAGAGCCAGCATTCCATACGGTGTTGCGATATAAAAAATAAAACGGTATAACAAGACAATTTTAGAGATGAATGGGAAACATCCGAATCTCTTTCACTTCTTTCGCCGCCCCCCTCTCCGCCGCGTTCGTTCTACGCATTCCTCAATCCTCAATGGGCGAAGGATACACAAAACAGCTAGTGCTGCTAGTCGCATAGTGGCAATGGGCTAGGCGCATCATACAGCACACACTGCATTCTCAAAAATTTCACTCATCACCCCTCTTGGGTCCTTCTTGTGGATGGGATTCGTCCAGCGCTTTGCCACTTTGTAACAACATTGTAGTCGGTGGTAAAATTTTGTGTGAAGTGGTTGATTTACTGTGTTTTTGTTCTTTCGGACTGAAGAAATTGGTTTTATCAAAGCATCTGAATGGGTCAGAGACTACCCTGGACATACCAGCAATTGAACCAGCTGTAAGTACTCTCGCCTGTTTTTTCAAGCTCTTAGAACAACATCTATTTAAAGTTTAACAAAAATCCCATACAGAATTATCATAAACTACAATTTTGACATAATTATAAAATGAAATAAATTCAGATCGGACAATGAAAACATTTAAAAATGAAGAAAAGCGTCCACTGTTGACAGAATTCCACTTTGAGTCATCAAACGACATATCCAAATGAATATCGTAACAAAAAATCGATAAATATCCCAATACGACAGTTGGTTGAATTTTGTCAACGACTGTAATGCTTTCTGTAACTAACTAGCAATTGTTAATCAAAACAGGTGACTATCTGCACACTAGAAATGTTAGGTCCAATTGTAATTCATCTGTTAATTTTCACTCTTACTCAGGAGTACCACAAAGATCAAATCTGGGGCCTTAACTATTCATTATTTGGTGGTTAATCATTCACATTCACATACTTCTTAATTGCTGATAATTTGAGAATATATATGAGAAAAAAATCAAATATTTTTACTTCTAAAAGAAATAAATTCGTTATACGTATGAAGCAATATATTCATGTTATATTTGAAGTAAAAAAGTGCTCCGTAATGACAGTATCACATGCTGAAGAACATATCATTTTCGATTATAAAATGGCTGATGACTATCTGAGGAAATGCACATAAATTATAACGTACAATAATTAAATATCGTTCACTAAAAATATACAAAGTCTTCTGGTTTCATAATTTCTGATTTCAGACATATAAAAACATTAAAACAAGTTATACCACATTGCTGTGGGGCCTTGAGTAGAATTTGGTTAATGCTATGGTGTGGAAAATTGCTTGGGAGCTTGGAAAATTGAAGGACAAAAGTTCCGAAGTGAATGACAAACTACGAAAAAAAAAATAAGAAATTTAATAAAACTCCAATGAAAACCTACAAAGTCATTGAAAAAATTATGAAACTCTCCAATTAAATATGGGATCATTTCAAAATACTAAATCAATATGTTGTATTTCAAATAAAAAAATAATTGTTTTATGGAATTAGTGAGAACTTTTTCGTTCGTATGCATATATTTTCAAGACAACCATACCCAAGCATTTCAATTATTGTAGTTTTCAGTTTTTAACTATAAATATTCAGAGAAAAATAAAAAAGACCGAGATGGGGCCTGCAAAATAACATTTTTATTTTTTGTTTTGTTCAAAAAAATATAATAGAATGACCATTTTACGGCTTCTTGGATATATCTTTTTATGTTGTAGTTCCTTGGGAATATTACCTACTGAATTACTATAATCAGATATTGAAAGAAAAAAACACTGAACAAAAAGCGTGAGAACTTAGATAGATAAAAATATTTATTCTTCCTTAAATCATACCAAATATATTAAAATCATAATCAACTACCAGAAAACTCATACAAAATACTAGCTGACAGAACAAATTTTCAAAATTACGAATTAGAACTGTATGCAAAATTTTTTCAAAGATGTTAATTAAAGAAGATAGACAGACCTCTTGGCCATGTCAAATTATTTAAATCACCTTGGAATCAATACAACAAATGAGAAATCAACTCCTGTAGAGAAAAATCCATTTGATGCTGCTTTGATGAGTTTTTTAAACAAATTACTAGAGATGATTGATACTGGCGAGTACCTTGCTGCTATATTATGTGACCTGAGTAACGAATTCGACTGCGTAAACCATCTGAAGCTATTGAATATCCTAGAATCGTGTGGTGTGAGAGGAATCTCGAATAAATGGGTCTCTTCTTTCCTCAATAATCGTCGTCAATGTGTTTCTCTTAAATTTGAAGTTGATGAACGTATTTCAACATTTTTCTCAGAAATAAGACAGGTTTCGTTAGGGGTGACTCAGGGGACCGTATTGGGGCCTATTTTATTTTTGATCTACATCAACAATCTCGAATCTGAAATAATGCAATCTAAATTGGCATAAACATTATAAAAATTTGATCTCTAAATTGAATTATATTCAGTATATGCTTAGAAACTTATCAAAACTGTATTAGACAGAGCCCAACTCTGTAGCATATACTATGCAGAAGTTGAATCGAGACTGAGATATGGCTTCTGCTTGTGGGGCAACTCAACCATGGCCAAAAATGTTTTTATCAAACAAAAATATATATTAGGTTGCATTTCTAGTACTTCTAGAATGTCTCCATGTAGACCAATTTTTACCACTTATGGAATTTTAACTCTTGTTAGTTTACACATATATGAATTGGCAGTTTATATTTTCAGTGACAGAAATGATTTTAAAACAAACAAAGATTTGCACAATATGAATTCTCGAAGAAAGAATGAAATTCATACCCTTGTTACCAGATATAGAATTACACAAAATTCTCCCAACTATATCGGTCCCAGAATTTATAATCTTTTTCCTTATGATATTAAAACATCTTGTAATGTTAAACAATTCAAATATAATTTGAAATCATTTGTGTTGAAACATTGTTTTTATTCCATAGACGAATTTTACTCATTCTGGTCTGTACAGGTGACTGGATAGATTTTTATTTTAAATATGACTTATTACTTTGTATATACGAGGATATTTCGAAAAATTCTTAGCCTACTATAGAACCCAACAAAATTTCAATGTCAAAATATTTTATTACTCAACATATTCTCCTCTTGATTGGATACATTTATTACAGCAACCTGCAACGTCTCTAGACCTTTCAAAAAAAAATGTTTCTTCTTGCTCTGCAAACCAGACCTCCACAGCTTTTATTACCTCCTCGATGGAAGAAAATTTACGACATTTAAACTTTTTTTCAGTTGAGGAAAGAGATGATAGTCGGACGGAGCCAAATCTGGTGAATAAGGGGGGTGTTCTAGTAATTCAAACCCTAAATCACGAATACTTTGCATGGCAACATGAGATTTGTGTGCAGGGGCGTTGTCCTGCAGAAACAAAACATCTTTGGATAGCTTTCCCCGTCTTTTCTCTTTAATTTTTTCCGTAGAGTGGTCAGTAATGTCGAATAGTGATCTCCAGTTATTGTTCTACCCTTATCCAAAAATCCATGGCAATCCCAAAAAACTGAAGCAAGAACTTTTCCAGCAGATTTTTGGACACGAAATTTCTTAGGTCTTAGAGAACCGGAGTGTCGCCATTCCATCGATTGTTGCTTTTTTTCTGGATCGTAGAAATGTACCATCAGTCTCATCCATAGTAACAATTCGGTTTAAGAAGTCTACATCGGTTTCAAATCGAGCACAGATCGAACGCGATGCTACTATCCTTGCAGGCTTTTTGTCAACATTCAAACATTTGGGGATCCATTTTGCAGCAATTTTTCTCATGTCCAAATTGACGTGAACTATATGATGAACGCGTTCGTATGAAATATTCAGTGCTTCAGATATCCGTTTTAGCACAATTCGACGGTCTGTTAAAATCATGTCATGAACTGCATTGATATTTTCGGGGACTGACACAGAAACTGGCCTTCCCGATCGGTCATCATCTTCAATGGAAAATTTACCTCTTTTGAAGCTTGCAGTCCAATTTTTCACGGTAGCATACGAAGGACATTGATCACCAAGGGTATTAAGCATATCTTCGTAAATCTGCTTACCACTTAACCCTTTTAAATACAGGTACTTGATGATGGCTCGATACTCCAATTTTTCAATTTTCACAATTTCGGTGGACACATCTTTTAATTTATTGCGTAACTCTGGTTTACTTTTTTGACGTCAAACTTTACACTGACACTTCTAATAAATTATTGTTCGTTGCTATGGTAACGCAATATTTTGTTTATGCAGGGAACTGGTCGAGGCTAACTAGATATCAATACATCCTCGTATATTCTTCTAGACTTCTAGACTTACTATTCCTATACAAAATGTACTCTTGTTGTTTAAAGGAAAATAAATTGATTTGATTTGTTGACATTTGACGCACGAAGTGGAAAATATTTGATTTGAAAACGTTTGACATATTTCATCCATATGGATTTTGAATTTCGTTAGATTTCAAGCAAAAATTAGTCACCAATTTCAATACTTTCCGTTACTGATATTTTAAATTCACGAATGAGAACACTTGAATTTACACGTCCATCAACTTATTAACTAATTTCGATACCAATCTACCTCAGAACAATCTTCCCTTTTCCTCCCCTTTCTTTCCCCACAATCACTCGTTTTTTGAAGTAATCCCACCTGTGCTAGCTACACTTCCGTCACTTAATGTGTCCAACTACCGTGTGTTTGTTGCGTAATTATTTAAAATACACGGATGATTTTCAAATTATCATTTATATTTGACTTCACACCCACCGAAGATCCCACCACTCTCGTAATTAACCGAGAATGGGAAAGGAATAAGAGGCAATTAGGCGGTAATAAATTACGTGTTGTCCGAAACTGAGCATTAGCTTTCAAGGTCTGTTACCCTTATGAGAGTAACTGGGTCAGACGATTCCCTGTAATTCGGACGCGTATTCGGGCTCGAACAAAGAGAATTGTAATGAGAGCAGCTAGTTAATAAGACCGCCATTATAATTAGGTTCGGTTCACGTGATTTGTCCTTGGGAAACGTGAACTAGACTTCCCGCAAGATGTGGCATTTTCTTTTGTTTCTATCATTCATATTTTCGTTAGTCATAGACAAAAAAGTGTTTTATTCCTGACCGGGATGTTATAAGCTTATATCGTCAGAGGTACGCTAGCAAAAAAGAGGGTCATAACTAACTCCCTTGGGACATTATAGATTCTATAAAATGGAATCTGGCTCAGAAAGATCGAGAAAAGACAGCTGTC
Source organism: Chrysolina americana (assembly GCA_958502065.1). Classification (NCBI taxonomy): domain Eukaryota; kingdom Metazoa; phylum Arthropoda; class Insecta; order Coleoptera; family Chrysomelidae; genus Chrysolina; species Chrysolina americana. Next base: position 100,666,922 of record OY293412.1, on the reverse strand, counting down.
ATCGTCAGCTCAGAATTGTAGCAGTTTACAAGTATGCCATTTGGGCTCTGGAATGCTCCAGCCACGTTCGAAAGATTGATGGAGACGGTTCTGAAAGGACTGTCAGGGAAGACGTGTCAAGTATATCTCGAAGACATAATGTTAGTTGGAAGATCATTCGAGAATCATGCGAAAAATTTGTAAGAGGTATTTCTACGACTGAGAAATCATGGATGGAACTGAGCCTCGAAAAATTCCATTTGTTCCAGAAACAAGTGCGATATCTCGATAACGATGTCTCTGGAAAAGGAGTAGCAGTAGGTGAGAGAAAGATCAAAGCCATAGAGGAATGGCCCATTTCAAAAAACATACACCAGATTCAGTCATCCACATGCTATCGTTGATATCTGCTGGGTTTTATTAGACTTACGGAAGGGCATACAGTTCCAGTGGTGATTTTTCAACATTTCAATTTTTTCATACCTACGAAAATACTCGGTTTCCTAAACTTTCTGAAACGCTTCAGGAGGAGGGAATGATAATGAGAATTTGATTGATTTCTATACAAAAAACTGAGCCAGTTGAGCATTCTAACCATTTTTTTTATAACTTTACGGGATTGTTTAAGCGAAACTGAATGCCTACAACAACAGTGGGGTTTCAAGGGTTTCACAGAAAATAGAATCACAGTCTAAACATCCAGCTCGGCGAGTGAATCTTCAACTAATCCCATTACTCAGGACTCGAGAGACCAGACCTGCGTTTCAGAGAGCAAGAGGCGCAAATAGGAGAATTTACATTAACATTATTTATTGTCACTTTGTTTAGACTAGTAATTGTTTACCAAAGATACCAGGAGATACTTCTGTAATGTCATCGAGTTTAATTTCAGAGACTGTTCAAGTATAACAGTAGACGAATCGAGTTATATCTTCAATTGACAAGAAATCAGATGTAAAGTTTCAAGGAGGCACTGCTAGCAATAGTCCTTACGTGGTCATTTATCCCAAAGAAAAGTATTACTCGCGGTATCTTATATAGCTATCGTTAAGTGAAACTTTGCTTTTCTATCATAAAAATAATAAATATGTCTGTTTTCGACAGCTTTTCGAGCAAAAAAAAAGTACAATTTACAACCAGCAGTACCGACCAACGCCACAACGTACTGAGATCCACTGAGTTTCAGCGTGGGTTAATGTAGCGACAATTAAAAATTATCAAGTAGCTTGAAAATGTCCACGATGGGTATTCGTGAACATTTTCTAGCTTGAGTACTCACCTGTATGAAATATGGGACAATACTGACTCTGATATGTCTGCAATTAACACAGGAGTTCCACAAGGCCCAGTTTAAGGGCCATTTATATTTTTGATGCATATAAATGATCTCCCTCAATATTTGGATATACGTTCGATGTCACTATTTGCCGATAATACTTCAATAGCCATGTGTGTATCATTATTGAAAGATCCACAGATTGGTGTCGCAGAAACAGGCTTATAGTCATCCAGAAAAAATAATTTTGATTATATTTTTTGTTAGAAAATATACATATGAACCTCTAAATATTGAAATTACCAACATGGCAATATAAAAGTCAGAAACAACCAAATTTTTAGGATTACGCGTAGATTTTGGACTAAATTGGAAATTTCACATAAACTATGCATGTAGAACATTAAACTGTAGTTTCTATGTATCGCTACAACTTAAAAAAGGTAACTTTTTGAAGGATGTATATTATGCGATGGCTAATTTATTTGTTTTTTATGATTTACTAGTATGGAGGGATGGAATGAACGTAGAATAAGGTTTTGTAGGTGAAAAACATATCACTCGCGTATTGTATAATCTTGGTTACACAGATTCCTATAGGCCCATTTTAAAATAAAGAAATATTTTAACATTTCTCTCTATCTACATTTTATAAATACAGGATACAGGTTATAAACCAATTCAAAGTGTCACATATATCAACTAGAAATGAAAACCTACTACCGTACTGCGTTGTTTCGAAAGTCACTTTCGAAAGTCACTATACAAGGCTTACCAGTTGTTTACCATCAGCCAGAAGAAGTTCCTTTGTTTACACTGAAAGTTAAAAAAGTATGTGTGGGAGGGAAGTTCCTGTTCTATAAACGAATATCTGGAAAACTCTTGTGGAAAATAGTAATGTTTAATGTCTCGTGATGATTGTGATAGTTTTTCAATGCTGCTTTGCCTCATAGGTTCATTTTTATATTCAGGATATCATCGATTGTTGATTTTTGTCGTTTTTTATTTGTCAAAGGAAGTAGTAAAAAGAAATTGCGTGTAGCTCCTGAAGTGATCTAACAATTAAACCAACCTATTGAGTCAGGTGAAGTTCAGTTCCCAGTATTTCCATTTCTTGATGATTGTCGCCTTCAGAAGAAACATTTGACATGTCGTTTGAATGTCATTTTCTTCTTACTAAATTCCAGAAATTTCCTAGACACTCGTGCAAAATAAGCACTGAATCCCGAGCCAACAATTCGACTGCGTCCAGCTTCTTTATCGAAAACGCCGGTTTATCTAGATGGCGTTAAACTTTGCTCAAGATTTTCATTGTGCAGCTTATAAAGTGCAGAGGCCCATCGTAGGATGAATAGGAGGCGCACATTCTTCCATACATTTTACAGCCTGTTTCGACTTCTCGGAAAAGATACCCGAGATAAGCCGTACGTAGTGACTGCTGATCCGAACGTTCGGAATTGTAAACGTCCAAAACTCCTCGTAGTCGAATGTAGTTCGATGTTTACACTACGATAGCGTAGAAGGGCCACAAATATATTTTTTTTTATTTCATTGCTTAGATCTCGGAATTCCGACTTAGATCTCGGAATTTCGACTTGCATCTCGGAATTCCGACTTAGATCTCAGAATTCCGACTTAAATGCTTTCTGCGTATCACTCACTGCCGCTCAATTTTCTTGCGGTGTCATTTGAATAAAATCCATGCGTGAATCAGTAATTGCTCTCTAGAATGTCAACATTTTCCATGGACATTTTCGTTAATTCGTTGGTTCGCAAGGTCCGCCAAATACAATAAATTAAAAAAGCTACTTTCATCATAAAAAATGTTGCGTCTGGGGCAGTACGAACAAATCCACTAACCTGCTATTTCGTGAATACTTTCGATTTTTCGCTCTATATCCCACTTTTTTTTATCTCGTTACATTAATACCTATTATATGCTCAAAATCGATTGTCATATGATTGCCTGGTTTTCTCAAATCAAATTTAATGCTTTAGAAAACGTGAGGTGCCTAGTCGGCGAATCCGCCAATCCGCAAAACTCCCACTTCAGCTACATCTGCTAAAGGCGAAGAAAACTAAACGTTGCTGTACATAATATGTAGATTAATAAATAGGCACACATATAGAATGAAATATATCTGATGAATTTTTTAAAAACAAAACAAAATAGAAAATTAGGTAGTCTAAAAATACTCTTTCCCCCACATTTCTTTCCTATCTATCCACGCTCCACCTTAGCGTCTACATCATCGTCTGCCTTCTCCCTCTTCATTCCATTATGATTTGTAGTGTGAGAGTTGTAATAGGAACCTTCCTATCAGTATCCTTACTTCTTTTAAAAAAAGCAGCAAATGATTTTTCCTACGACCACATAAGAAAATAACGTAACTATATCGCATTGTAGGAAATTCACTCTACTTTAATTTGGTAAAGAATAGTCATACCCCCGAAAAACCGCTAAAAAATCGTGAAATCTTAAGTTTACTGAATGGGCAAATTTAGATTTCTAGCCGCGACTAGGAATAAATGCATATAAAACCTTCGGGAAAAAACATCCGGAAGTTTTCCTGGAAACAACAATTTCAGATCTCGTGTTTTTGTAGTAATTTCATTAGAATAAATATGCTATTAAATATAAAATTGAAATTTTTTCACATATTAATATCAATTCATCCCAATCTGAAAGCTTTTTCCACAGGGTACACACCAACTGACTTGATATTTAACAGGAGTGATGTTGTCAATTCAGATTCATTGACATACAATAAATAATTTCTTTGCAGATTTTAAATCGGCTGTTTGAGAACTACAATCTTGATCAGTTTTTACTTCTTGGAGAGAGTTTGACTCGGCTTAATTCCTCTACTAGATTTAATGAGGGATACCTATCAACATCAATAATGACACTCTATCATTTGGCGATTATTGCCTTACTCAGTAGGCGAACACGTACTGATGAGAGTTAAAAGTATTACATGTAATTTATTCAACGAAATTGCTTTAAATATATCAATATCCACATTATTGGTCATTACTTATATTATTTTTATCGAACATTTATACCATTAATTATTAACTATCGCCGTTGGCTATTTCAATTGAATCATAATCTACTGCACCAATTTTAATATTTACAAGTTGTTTAATTTTGTTACTTTCGTAACGATATCTATCACAGCCTACATAATATTCTTTTACTTTATTTCTGAACAAAGTGACTACTCTATTTAGTTTGATGCTGTAGGTTTTCCGGGCTTCCTTAGAGTTGAAACGTTAATACGCCATAAAAATAAATGAATCGCAAAGGGGCGCCAAGGCAAATAATAATAGCCGTCCTCTACCTGCACAGGCTACGCCTTTGGCAATATTCTGTGACTAACACAGCGAATGCTTTGGAAAAGTCACAAAATACTGCACCCAAAAATTCCAAGCTACAGTAGGACTTCCTGTCTAGTTCAAAGCCACCGTCATCGAAAAGGAACCCCTGGCACCTCCGGTACCACATACCACCGGGCAACGCTGCGAAAGCTCATTAGCAAACGTGTCATTAAAAACGGTACAAGTTCAGATTGAAGCCGCGGCGTTGACTGCCTGATCTGCAGACGTTCCAGACACGTTACCGTGCACTTTCGTAAAAATTAGCAATTATATAAGCATCGGTCTAATGCGGATAACGGCAAAAAAGTCTACAAATATGGTGGTGCTATAGTTCTAATAACCCTTCCTGTAATTATTCCGACTAATAATGTTGTTATGGATCGCCAGCGTTGATCTCAAGACCGTTTACATTCATATGAAACCAAGGAAAAACATTTAGGTACCTTAATAGTTTTGAAAACGAATTCAATCAATCAATCAAGATTTAAAATCTAGTGAGCAAAAGAAAGTATGTATAAAACGTCAAAAAAAGGCTAAAAGGTGGTGGAAAAGTTATCATTGAGGACATAACGATTATATACAGCAGAAAGAGGGTTGGGCCAAGAATTGACCCCTGTGACACTCCATATTCAACTTGACCCAATTCAGACTTGGGTTTCGGAAACCGTAGAGTTGGAGCTTCTGGAGCAGTATTTCCTTTGTTCGATTGGAAGCCATATTGGTCAAAACTAATCATGTTATTGGTTAAACAAAAGTTGAGAATGCGATTTGTTACCAATTTTTCTATTAATTTGGCGAAATTAGGTATAACGGTACTACGGTCAGTAATTATGAAAATTGTTTATGCAAGGATGTATTGATATCCAGTTAAACTAGATGGGTTTTAAAGATAAAAAAATATTGCCTTACCCGTCCAGCTATCATCTCTTCCCATAATTGAAAAAAAAAATATTACGTAAATTTTCTTCCAACGAAGCGGATATAAAAGCTGTAGAGGCTTGGTATACAGACCAAAAAAAAAACCTTTTATTTTCAAAGGTCTAGAGGCGTTGCACGTTTCAAATTAAGAGAATATATTGAAGTAAAAAAATTTTCATTCCTTGCTCAGATAGTAAGATACAAATTCTTCAATACTTGCTCGTATTTTGGCACAGGTTTTACCCATGATGGAAGACAATGGTTGTTAGCTTATTTTATAGATTATTTCATTCACACGTGGCTGCATCTATGAAATTTCATGATTTAAGTCACATCATGTGTGATATGAGCGGCTATTTGGGTAAACAAGCGGCTATTTAAGTAAACAAGCGGCTCTTTGGGTAAACAAGCGGCTCTTTGACTAAACAAGCGGAAATTCAGGAAAACAAGAGGTTAATTGTATACACAAAGAAAAATGAGCGGCTAAAGCTTTCAGGAGTTATTCAGATTTTATTAATGTTCATATGTTATGCTAGATAGAATTATTATGAAAAGAATTATAGTCGGCTATTTGTGTTTTGGGATATTACCTACGAAAACAATATCAATTAATCTGTATATAGCAAATTTCTTCACCATAAGCAGCTAAAAGGTTTTAGACCCCTAAAAATTATGAAAAATTCAAAATCATCAGTTTCACTTGAAAATCGCACTATACATGCAAAATTTTATGCTAGTGCGAATTTCATGCTGATTCAGAAAATAAATGATTTTTGAATGCCCCAATACAAGGTTTGACTTGGAGTCAAACGTCAGAAATTTTACGAACAGGAGTTAAAAAAAATCTAGAGGATAATTATTACTTCTTTTAAGTCAAGAACGGTTGAAGATAGAGCAATTCTGCGAAAGCCAATCGATTCAGGGTGTCGAAATTAGTATACTCTGTGATTCGCGAATCAATTGACTTGAACAAAAATTACTCGAAAAATCGAGAAAAGTCCAAAGGGGTAGACCCCTAAAAATCATGAAAAATACAAAATTATCAGATCTACTTGAAATTCGCAGTATATACGCAAAATGTCATGCTGATTCTGAAAATATATGATTTGTATATGCTCAGATGAAAGATTTGGCATATAAAAGGGGAAATGACTCCTTTCAACTTCAGGTAGACTTTTCAACTCGAGAACGGTTGAAGATAGAGCAATTCTGCGAAAGCCAATCGATTCAGGGTGTCGAAATTAGTATACTCTATGATTCGCGAATCAATTGACTTGAACAAAAATTACTCGAAAAATCGAGAAAAGTCCAAAGGGGTAGACCCCTAAAAATCATGAAAAATACAAAATTATCAGATCTACTTGAAATTCGCAGTATATACGCAAAATGTCATGCTGATTCTGAAAATATATGATTTGTATATGCTCAGATAAAAGATTTGGCATATAAAAGGGGAAATGACTCCTTTCAACTTCAGGTAGACTTTTCAACTCAAGAACGGTTGAAGATAGAGCAATTCTGCGAACGCCAATCGATTCAGGGTGTCGAAATTAGTATACTCTGTGATTCGCGAGTCAATCGACTTGAACAAAAATGAATCGAAAAATCGAGAAAAGTCCAAATGGGTAGACCCCTAAAAATCATGAAAAATACAAAATTATCAGATCTACTTGAAATTCGCAGTATATACGCAAAATGTCATGCTGATTCTGAAAATATATGATTTGTATATGCTCAGATGAAAGATTTGGCATATAAAAGGGGAAATGACTCCTTTCAACTTCAGGTAGACTTTTCAACTCGAGAACGGTTGAAGATAGAGCAATTCTGCGAACGCCAATCGATTCAGGGTGTCGAAATTAGTATACTCTGTGATTCGCGAATCAATTGACTTGAACAAAAATTACTCGAAAAATCCAGAAAAGTCCAAAATTATCAGATCTACTTGAAATTCGCAGTATATACGCAAAATGTCATGCTGATTCTGAAAATATATGATTTGTATATGCTCAGATAAAAGATTTGGCATATAAAAGGGGAAATGACTCCTTTCAACTTCAGGTAGACTCTTCAACTCGAGAACGGTTGAAGATAGAGCAATTCTGCGAACGTCAATCGATTCAGAATGGTGAAATTAGTATACTCTGTGATTCGCGAGTCAATCGACTTGAACAAAAATTAATCGAAAAATCGAGAAAAGTCCAAAGGGGTAGACCCCTAAAAATCATGAAAAATACAAAATTATCAGATCTACTTGAAATTCGCAGTATATACGCAAAATGTCATGCTGATTCTGAAAATATATGATTTGTATATGCTCAGATAAAAGATTTGGCATATAAAAGGGGAAATGACTCCTTTCAACTTCAGGTAGACTCTTCAACTCGAGAACGGTTGAAGATAGAGCAATTCTGCGAACGTCAATCGATTCAGAATGGTGAAATTAGTATACTCTGTGATTCGCGAGTCAATCGACTTGAACAAAAATTAATCGAAAAATCGAGAAAAGTCCAATACAACATATCATGAAAAATACAAAATCATCCGATCCACTTGACATTCGCAGTATATACAAAAAATTTCATTCTGATTCTGAAAATATATGATTTATGGATGCCCATATACTAAGTTTAACATTCAGAAAGAAATTTTACAAATAGGAGTAAAAGAAATATAGAGGGGAATTATTACTCCTTTCAACTCAAGACTAAAGCGATTAAAAATACATATAAAACTCATTGAGAAATATACTACCGGATTTTTTTTCCTGAAAACATTCATTTTGGATCTAGTATGCTTGGATTACCAGAATCAAATCTATTTGTTCATTTCAAATAAACTTTTGCGCCATGGGAATGTTGAAAAAATAAAAATTCATTAGTATTTCACAATGCAGAGCAAACTGTCACTTTATGGTTGAGAAGGTGTCGTTGCTTTCTTATGTTCAGATCTACCCCCGTTGCAGAACAGTCAATTTCGAGAATATTGATAATTAAATAAAGTCTCCAAATCTTTTAACACTAGTAATTCATTATTCTAAACATGATGAAGTGATGAAAGGCTTATTTGAATGTACAGTTCGATTATTATATCTTTACCCGTGCGTCATCGTCACATTACCATAATTCTTAGCTTAGCAGACAAATGTAAACGAATTTTTAATCGCTCATAGCGGTCGTTAGAATGAGATGTTCGATAGAGGATGTGTGATTTCTTCGATTATAAATTGATGACGCATGGGTAAAGATACAATAATCGAACCGTAGGTAATGGTAATTGAAACTGGAATACTTTTCCGTTTCAAGAAAATTTGTGATAATTATTAAAAAATTATAGGAGACATCTCTGCATCGAGTTCATGCCAAAACATTTTCAAACGTTTGGCTGGACAGAAAGTTTGACTGTGAAACGTACACCTTCAAATCCCGATATCGCACATAATTCATTGGCAAACAACATTCAAGTCGGGCATATCGCGGCGCCTTAACTATGAATCGACAGAGCTGGAGGTGCATTAATGAATAATCAGTAAGGAACTTGGCTAATTGTCAACGCAACTGGGCGTGCTATGTTTTTCCGTCAAACAACAATCTATAAATAATGTCACAATATTTCCAATAACAATGACTGGAAATCGAATCGAACCAAAATAGAACCCTTATCATTCCTTTCACTTCGCACAGCATGTTACTGGATTCTAGAACGTGTTGGATGAAAATGTGGAAACAATCCCAGTTAATTTTTTTTCATAAACACTTAATAGTAGACTGATAGTCACCATCGGTACGTAGTAGCCACGTGCAAAGATGTGCAACGCCCCTTTTTCTTCATGATGACACCTTTCTTAAGATGAATGGTGGACAGTTTGCTTCAACACTGTTTTATGATCTGTCGAAGGCATTCGACTGCGTTAACCATGACATACAGCAGCAAAAACTCGAATTATATGGATTTAGATGAATTATCTCACTGTGGTTCAAATCTTACTTTTCAGACAGAGTGCAGAAAGTAACCTTGAATGGCATAACATCTTATAAAATCGATATCACAGCGGGGTGTCTCGGCCCATTGCTCTTTTTACTGTATGTGGCTGATATGTCCTTTGGTGGAAATTTCGCTATTTTTGGCATAGCTGGAACCTAAATGCACCACAAAAAAATATCAAAAATAATCTGAAAGAAGTTGATGCAATCTATTTTATTTGCTATAATTCAAATGCATTTTATTATTGTGTTATTTTTTTTGCAAATAAAATTATTATAATATTATATATTATAATCATATTAACTTTTAATGTCTCAAAAACTAACATCGTAACATTCAGATGCAACATGGAACAAACAGATTTCTCTGGATAACCAAACCATTCACAAACCATGAACAAATTTCCAGGGCTAGATACTGACAAAAATCTGAAATTTGATAATCATATTAATCATTTGTGCAAAAAGTTATCCTCAAGCTGCTATGAATCTAATTTTCTCGATACCAGTTTAACTAGAAATAGTTTTGCACTTTGTGAATTCCACTCAAACGTATTTTGTCGAGCTGATTCCGAATATGTCATTGAAAATTGAATTGGATGAAGGATTGACTAAAAAGGGGCAATAATTTGGTCCAAATCGCAAAAATTGTGGATTTTGTCCAGAATCAATTTTTGATACATAATTCGAAGATACGTAAGAGGGCAGTTTACGATATTTCGAAAAATGAAACATAAAAATTTTCTAAAAGATGTTCAATTCGAAATTTCAGAAGTTCCGTTAAAAAATATCTATTTTACTCGGAATCGATTTCAAATTCGGTGGGCACATACAAACAAAAAAGATTGAGTTTTACGAATATAGCAAAACAAAAAAAGGAAAAGTTGTTTTGGTGGAAAATAACAGCTCTCAACAACTCCAGATGAACTTTTCAAATCGAGAACGGTTGGAGACAGATCAATTCTGCGAAAGATAGTCGATTCAGAAAGACGAATTACCGGCCGATCGGTGAAAAAAAAATACACGAGAAAATCATGAAAAGTACAAAATCATCAGATTGACTTGAAATGACCACTAAATTCCATGCTGTTTCCGTAAATGTACGATTTGGATATACTCGGTAAACATAGCGATAAATCGTCGAAAATTCTCCAAAATTTTCCTATGTAAAGGAAATCAGCGAATGGCTATATTATTTTCAATCACGTTTTATTTTATAAATTGGCTTGTTTTTCTGCACACAATATTTTTGAAGTTTTCTGTATTCATTATTTGTAAAGTATTTTGTGAGGGCTTCTGTTTCAGGGGCAGTCGATTGTTTCTAACGTAACCGTGGGCGCCATGGCCAACTGAGAATAACTGAACTAAAGAATTCGTGATTTTCTGGAACAGAGAGAGTTTAAATCGCCAGTATTGTTGATAACCGTATCCAAAGCTTTTTTTTGTACCCCTTCGAAAATTCTTAGATTTTGAATTACCCGGTACAGATTCTTCGACGAAGATTTCCATTAGCAACGAGCGGTATATTTAGAAAATTTTATCTAACATAAAGAACATAAAATGTGACGCGACAGGTAATTTTGCCTGTCTTGAATTAATTGGTTGTTACTATGGAAGGTATCGTTCGCGAAAAATATTTTTTTACGTTCGGTCATTCTTACGTTGAAACATTCGTGGAAGCGCTGGCAACGATTATGTACATAAAACGATTCAAAAGTCATCACAGGTAGTTTGTGATAAGGTGCAATAATGATCAAACGCTCTTACATAGATTTCAATAATTATTTAGCGAACTGTCAGGCATTTGGTAAACAAATCTGCGATTCCATATCAATTAGGTATGCAACATATAGCGCAGTAAAATCACCATTAAGAAAAAGTTATTGCTTGATACTTTTTGACGTTTAAAATGTCATTCAGAAGCGTGAAACTAAATTCTAACTTAGGAATGAGGAAATAACTGAAGAAGAAATATAAATATTATGATTATTATTATTACAATTCATTATCACTATATTGATGTTCTCAATCATATACAAACTTCACCCATTCTTTCTTGTTTCTTGTATATGTGTAAGATTATTCCTTTTTCTTTGAAATTTCCGAAATTTTTCCATCTCATGTTTGTCTTGGCCTTCCTCTTTTTCTTTTTTGAATCTTCTTATGCTATATTTGTTTCACCGGGTGGTCGTTATCCTTTGTAAATAACCCCACTAGCTGAGCCTCTTTTCAATAAACTTCAGTGTTGCTTATATTTCCAAGTTTTCCCTTACCTTCGTATTTTTCAGTTTATCCAGTTTTGTTAATCCTTTTTCTCTTTTCTTTGTGAGAGTCCCAGGACTCGCAACCAAATGTCAAAATCGGTCTATACAGGCCGTTTCTTTCATCATGTGGTAACATTGCTATATTCTAAACTGTAATAGATACAAAGACGATTAAAATGGAAAAAAAGGTAACTATTGTGGTGAGCAGTAAATTAGTCATAGAAAATTTACGAGAATTCTCGCCCTTCCCAACTTATACAGGGAAAACTGAAAATGCTGTTATCGGTTTTTTACGAATAGAATTGTTATTTCAGAAAATATAAAAAAATTAAAGGAAAGTTTTATTGTATTCAAAATGTATTAGAACTACGTAACGATAAATTCTTAATCGAACGTTTCGTGTCAACACCGCCATCATCAACTATTTTTTTCAAATACGGACCTGTCTATTTCTTCACAAATATTGATAAAGCGATGAAATCACAATGGTTGTAATGCTATTTCATGCATCTCTTATTTTCTGTTTGAGATGGTCGATATCGGTACTAGGTGTCAAAAAAACTTTATCCTTTATGTTTCTACAGACAAAAAAATCCAAAGGAGTAAGGTCTGGGGATCGAGCTGGCCAGGCAATTGGTCCATTGTTTCCAATCCACTTTGTTGGGAATATTGCATCTAAATGTTCCCTTACTATTGCTGCATTATGGGGAGGGGCACCGTCTTGTTGAAAATATTGTATTTCACGGCGGGTGCTTAATGGCAATTCATCTAAGTAGCCATCAAACTCATTGGATAAAAAATTTAAATACATTTCACCAATCAAATGCTCATCGTAAAAGAAAGGACCTAGTATGTTTGTTCCCAAAATTCCCAACCAAACATTTATTCCGAACCTCTCCTGGAAATTGGTTTCTCTATGTAAATGTTCATTCGTATTATTCCACCTATAATGGATGTTTCTGTTGAACTAACCATTGCTGGTGAATTTTGATTGGTCCGTCCATATTATTTTTTTACAAATATTTCGAACTTCCCTATTTCTACGTCTTAACCATTTCGCAAATCGTACCCTCCTTCCGTAGTCCCTTTCATTAAGGTGGTGAACTTTGCGTATCCTGTAGCATTTGTATTTGTTCTTTTTCAAAATATTTCTGGTGATTTTACAGATATCCCAAGTTCGTGGGCAATTCTCGTAAAGAACAATCTTGATTAGAAATATTTTTGTAACTGACCAATCCTAGATTAAAATTTTTCACTTTTTAGTCTCTATAAGGTAATATTTGCTTACCCAAAACATTTATTTGGTTCCTTATACTTCCAGTAACAACACATTTTCTAGTTTTATTTCTGTCAAATGCACCACAGTCTCTCAAATTTCTTTCTTATCGTCTGAACATTTGAATGTTTGGAATGCGACGATTCGGGTATAGCTCACCATACATATTTCTTGCCAAAAGAGGATTACTATTTTATTTTGCATAAGTAGATAGCATATCAATGCTTTCGTCATTCGAATACATCTTTAATATGTATCCGAGTGCTTAAATGTCTGTCAGTCAACTCATTTATTTTTCCTGCCATAGAAATCAAGCAAAGCCTACGTGTTTAAATATTGTAAAAAAAGTGAGATGCTATTTTATTGTACCAAATTAGACAACACTTGTATTTTGATCAAAAACTGATATTTTCATTACTTCCAGGATTGAGAATTATGAAAATAATCCGTGTAAAAATTGATACAGGAGAAATCAGCCTTGAATCGAGGATTACTGTAATACAAAAATCCCCAAAAAGGAAAAATACGAATGTTCGTTGTGTTGGGGTATATTCCTATCAAAAGTATTGGGTAATGACTGAAATATCCTAATAGTTTTGAAGAAATCAAAACAATTTACGAAAGAACTAACGACAGGACCGTAATAAAAAATTGTTGTCACTGATGATGCCAATTATTTTATATGAAACGCTATAAAAATGTCAAGTGTGATATACCACTGAATTGTGATTTCATCGCTTTATCAATATTTGTGATGAAATAGACAGGTCCGTATTTGAAAAAAATAGTTGATGGTGGCCGTGTTGACACGAAACGTTTAATTAAAAATTTATCATTACGTAGTTCTAGTACATTTTGAATACAATAAAAACGGAAACAGCATTTTTAGTTTTCCCTGTATAAGTCGGGAAGGGCGAGAGTCCCCGTAGATTTTCTCTGACCAATGTACTGCTCACCACAAAAGTTACATTTTTTCCCATTTAATCGTCTTTGTATCTATTACGGTTTAGAATATAGCAATGTTACCAAATGAGGCCTGTATATTGCATTGAAAACATTGATTTCAGTCTTCTTAGAAATGTCGTTTTCATTTATAAAGGTTCTACTCATTGAGTAGTATAGATTTTATGTGTTTTGTATTCTATTGTTAATTTCTAATTCTTGTTTTTCATTTCCTTGTATTTCTATTCCCAAATATTTGTAATGTTCTACTTGTTCGATACACACTTCTTCAATCCTAATATTTATCGCTTTTCTTTCTTCTTTAGAGATCACCAGCACTTTGGTTTTATTTTTGTTCATTCTCACCTCGTATTCTTCAAAAGTTTTATTCCATATCCCTAGATATTTTGTAGATATCGTTCATTCTCGGCCATTACTATCAAATCATCTGCAAGGTCAATGAATCCTAAATATTCATCTTTCTCTTGCTTGTCCTTTTTTTCTGCGATTATCTTCAATGCAAATATATGGTCTTGTGTACTTCTACCCTTCCTAAAACCGCTTTGTGATTCTTTTAGCGTTGTCTCTACTATAGTTTATTTTATATTTTTTTATGTATAATTTTCTCATATATTTTCATCACTGTACTTACCAATGTTATGCCTCTATAATTCATTGCTACTTTTCAGTCAGAAGGTACCAAGAAGATATGATAATAATTTGTTATTATTAAGTTATAAGTATAAAAAATGCTAACTGCACACACGGTGCGCATTGAAATATTTTGTGACCCAAAAATCATCTCTCTAAAACCCCTTTAGAAAATAATTTTCAAAACCGTCAATATGAAAGTGGTACACAAAACTACAACAGATCCTTGGTACTCCCCCAAAGAAGAGACAGAAGGGAAAGAAAAGTCGGGGATTTATGAAATTAGCTGCAAAGATTGAGAGAAGAAGTACGTGGGTCGAACTAGAATGATCATAAAAGTGAGGTTCAAAGAGCACATTGCTCCTATCCGTTTTACGAGACCACAGAAATCATTGTCCAATATGCTTTTGATCCTAATTTCAGATTTTATATCACAAGTTTAAAATTAATGAAACAAGTTCATGACAATAATAGACTTCTCAGTGGTGCTTTCGAGTTCTAAACACTAAGGAATTGAATAATAGCATCAGGAGTTTTCTTCAGAATATTCCTTTTTCTAATTTAGTCGTTAACATTTAAAAAATCTTGCGAATATCGGAGATTCAATATCCTAAATGGAATCAAAATATTTCAGGATTCAAATCTATGTTGTCACTTTTACAGATCCGCTCCGTGTAAATTTCCCAATATTGACTGAAGTGAGGCCTGCTTTAGGTAACAGAAAGCGTTTGTGGAGCTGAATCGACTATATTTGAGTTGCTAACGTTAATTGAGCTCACATTTATAGTTACATAGTTACAAGGGGACATTAGAGAAACAAAAAATTGTAATTGGTTTTCGGTTTACGATACTGAAGATGTATTATATCGATATCTGAAAAGCATACTTGACAACTGGGAAAATCGAATGAATTTTCTTTGATGCAGAAAATTACGTTCCAGGACGAGAAAAATTACTTTTGGGAAAAGCAACATGTCATTTCGAGATCCAGTTGAAAATTAAAACTTGATGGAAATTTAACATATTCATTCGAACATTTGCATTGGAAAAAATATATGAAAACATTAACAAATATGAAATCTTTGAAATCTCAAAGCAGAGGGAAAAATCAACAATATTTATGAATTACTATTATTGAAAAGGTTTATTTTTGTCTTCTTCAGTGACATTTTTTTTCGATTGCTATGAAAAATGTAATTTAGAAATGTTTTTTAAACAATTCTGGTAGTATTTCTTCATAATTGGTTAATAAAACATGAAAATTTACTTATTTTATTTCATTTGAAGTCAAAGTAATTTTGTCAAGGAATTCAGAACAAAAAATTAATTACCTGCTCTATCAGAGTTTTTAGAAGTTGAAACTTCATTTACCTTTATGATAATTGGACTGATAAGTGGAAAGATGCAATATCAATTTTATTTTCTTATATAACGTGATCTACCTTTCGCTCAGTACTTTTAGGAGGTTGGCTAAGGATGATTGAAAATTACATCAATAAAGTTCTGAAAAGAAGTTTTTGGGATTTTGTCAATAAAAAGTTACATTAAATTGCTCCTTCTGGAATAGCCACTCTGTATATATTCTCAACATTCCAAAACAGTAAGAGCACTGTTGTTTAAACTAAGAAGTCTATGAACGAAACTAATAAAAAGCGATTACGTATGCTTCTATGAAGTTCTTAGATTATTTCGAATAATCGATGACATTTCTAGAATTTTTGATGATTGTTCTGTTTTTGATTACAGGTGTGTATCAACGAAGGCATCAACGCAGTGCAAATGTCATAAAATTGGAACCAACTGCAATTCTGCCTGGTGAGTTTTTATGTCAAACTGTTTATTTTGGCAACCAACACCGCGATAATTGATGAACAAATGAATTAATGAAAAAACCACTAGTGCATTTGCATGTCGCTGTGAAAGCTGCAGCTAACTTTTGCCGCTGTCAAAGTGACAATTCCAGTGTGGCATATGCAATTTTTTATACATGAGTTAAAGTGTGGTTGATGAATGAACTCCTGTAGAATGAAAACTATTTAATCATTACGTCTGACTTCTTTAGTCAGCGATTTGAAAGATGCACCCTTTTTCATCGTAATAAAAATGCCTGTTCTAATCTAGTAAGCGGTCGTCAATTCAATTTCTTGCAAGCTATATGATTCTTGAGCAATATTGGTATTGGCATAATATAAATCGTTTTAAGGAAGTTTCGTCTAAAAAAATCACAAGAAACATTGAAACAAATGTGTTTTTAATAACCGCCCCTTCAAATACGTTTCATTAAAATTGATTTTTAGTTGTAAATATCACAAGAGAGTGAGAATAAAGTGAAAATAATTTGACAGAATTATTTTCTACTTTATGGAATTCTCGTGTGGTATTCGATAGATTATTTTTTGATGTCCCAATCATAGACCTATTCTCCTCTATACATATAACATTTTTATTTCAACAATTTACTTGAATCACTATAAACAGAATGAAGTTTGAAATTTGAAGTTCTCATCATGAAATATACAATTATTATGGATGTTTTGTCCTTGGCTGGGGGATTCCGTAACATTGTTTTGTTCTAGTATTTTGGTTGGTTTCCGGGTTTTGCCGTGGTCTTCTTTGGTTTAAATCTCCAAACGTTTCGACTGCAACTGCGGCAGTCATCTTCAGTGGCGTGGTCGAAGTACTCTTCTAGACGTATCAACTGAAACTGTTTGTTCTGTTGGATTGAAAGCTATTGCTTTCTCTCTGTCTCTAGGTTATCAACTGAAACTGTTTCCAAATTGACACGTTACTCAAAATAGTATTCTTACATGCGAAAACATTGGAGAGATAGTGATATCTAGATCTTCCAAGAGTTTGTTGATTCTGATGTGAATCTGTTCAAAGAAATTTGTCGTGAAACGACTTCAGAACACGGTATTTTTTTTCATTTCTCCATGAAAAATATTCGAATATTGCTTAAAGCCTGGCAAAGTTTTTCTAAATGAACATAATTTGCAATTCTTCCTGTAACAACCACCAAAAAATGTTAATCGAAAACAGGTGACTATCTACTAGCCAGACTTCGTTTGAAGAGGAAGAAACTTATTTCATCTTTAAAAATATTTCTGTGGTTCTTGTAGATGGCTCTGTTGCTTGACTTTGTGCAGTAATTTTGTGTTAATGTGGGTATTTGTAACTTTTGTAGAATCATATTTTCTTAAATTTCAGATAAGTATACTCAACTGATTATAAAAAAAATTGATATCACTTCTTTCCATTTCTACAGTAATTGATGAATCCATGGATTTGTTCAATTGTTTGTAGCAACAAAACCAGGAAAAATATCATCTTCATACCTCTACTTTGCATAAATCATTAATTAGAAACCCTGAATATCTTGATAAGGTTTCTAGCTACCTCGTTTGTCACTAACAGGAATATTTCGCTCACTTGGTGATGTTTTCCTACTGTGAAGAATTGTTCATTCTTAATCAGAAACTCTCCAGGAAAGGTAAATTGCAATATTTCATTATCAAATTTTATATCGTGGAGTGAAACCGAGACAGATGGAGAGTTAATCAGCCAATTGGGAGAATTGAGCATGCATTTTTCAGACGTTACAAGTTTAATGTAAATTAAGTGGGTAATTTTAAATTTACATCATTTTACAAGAAATGGGTAATACCATGATCATCCTATTGGAGCTAATGCACCTGGTCAATTATAAAACAGAAATTTCTGTTAAAGTTTCAACTCATAATATGAGCATAAATACGAATGAATTCGACAGGGTTTTCTACGATTTTAAGCCATTTGGATTGAAGGAATTTAGTTTTTGTGAATATCATCAATGAACATAATAAATTCTTTGGCATGAACACATTTTTTTTGTTATTATTCTGAGGGTCACGATGAAAAATTCTTATTTTTAATAAAATTTAAATATAACTAAGCTCCCGTTAAATTCAACATGTTCAGTTGTGATCCCCAAGTCTGAAAACAATATCCACATCCTTTCGACCTGACAAATGGACAAAAATTTTATACATAATCCAGTCAATTCAACAGGAAATGCCGCACATTCCTCAGTTATTATTAATGAAGTAGTTGCAGGGTTTTCATGCTAATACACAGTTAATCATAAGTATCTCAGAATAGCAATCGATGATGTGACTCAGAAACCAATAGGAATTATATTACTGGAACCTGACAATGATTTGAACTTGGAAGAATAAAATAGAAATGTACATTAATTTATAACAGAGAATGCCACTTCTCGATTATTATGGTCTAAGTCTTTTATCTAACTCTTTTATTATTCAATATTATATCAGGAAATCAGTTAATAATGACACAATATAAGTAGTTTTCATCTCATTTCTGAATAGCAAGGGGTCAGTTCAAAATCTTGTTTCAGAAGATGCAGTTGATAGTTGATAATTCAAGAACAAAATTAAAAATTGAATACACCTCCACCTGGAAACTGTGACGATACTGATAGAAAAACAAAACATACTTCTGATGAACGTCACTGATTGATTATTTTTTGTTGTTGTTTTTTTAATAGATATATGATAAATTATATCATAATTCAATAAATTATGAAACTGTGCACGGTTTTATAGTTGAGCTATTTCAATATCGATATTTTTCTTGGTTATTGATTGTTTTAGAGTTACTGTTGATTAATCATTTGATGAAACTATTTCTTTAACCTAAACAAAATAAGCAGAGTGTCCCAAGTATTATTTCTGATGTACTAGTAGATGCTTTGGTAGTAACATTCTGATTGAGGATGTTACAATATTTTGAATGTTTACAATAGAAGATGGTGATTTCAAAAGTATTTCTCCTCGAAATTTCTATAGATAATTTTGACAATGAATCTTTCAATCTTTTTTAAAAAACCACAAAAATCGCAGTATATCAGATAAAGAATTAATACTAAAGCTCGTGTTTTCACGAATGTACAACACATGGGCTATGCATCTGCAGAAGTTATAGAATTTTCCAGAGGAATGTTTGTTATATTTTCAGCATAGAAAGGTATCATCCGACTGATACATTCTTTTCCCAAATATTAGTAGGTAACACTACCATTTTCAAGAACTTTTCACTGCAATTCTGACAGTAAAGAGTAGTTTTGCGTAAACAAATGATTTTTAAGTAAAATAATTTAGTTGATGGATATTCTTTAGGCCTGAATTTTCTTAAATAAATTGAAAAAAATCTTATTAGTTCAATTTATCCTAGTTATGATTGACCAGGATTTGCTTCTGCTGGTCAAGTATTATGGAGGAATGGTTACATTTTGGAAAATAAGAAATACTTACTTGATATATTTCAGTATATTGAAAGCTCCCAATGATATAAGTATATGGCACTCTTAAAACATTTCCCATTTCAATCCTTCATCATGGTGAAGATGAAATCGTTGTTAATAATCCTAATTGTATTGAAGAAGGAGATCTTGTAAATAAAACTAAAATATTCTCTTGGCTTATGGAAGTTAATGGAATCCGATAAAAATCAAATTGAAATGGCGAACCATATCTCTTATTCTTAATTTTCAAGCTCATTTATTTGTATTAGATTTTTCTGTAGATGTTTTTGTGATAGCAACAGTAGATTATCCAAACTCTCGACAATAACGCAGGTAAATGTGTTCAGTGATAGGTAGATATAATCCTGGTTCTGAATATGCTGTTTATCATTTAATTTTTTTTTATTTGGGCAATCCTAGCTGTATTGAAGAAGCAGCTGATACTACGTGTGGCAAATTACATTCAAGACGTCTCTATTGATAGTAGAATTGTTTCTAAGTCATAAAAAATCAAACCACTACAACAGGGGTAATTGAATACCCCTATTTCCAATTTCAAAGCTCATTTATTCGTAAACAGCTATTCCATATTCTTCTGGAGGACTATACTGATTTCTACGTTCAAATAACATCTCTATGTTGCAAACTTTCATCAAAGATACTTTCATATCAAATAGTTTTTATTCAAATTCCAATATCGAGTGAAATGGGGCCAGATTTGGGTAACGCAAAATATTGCCACGATTCATTCTACTTTTCAGGTCTTTCTGATTGTAATAAAAGTGACTTATACACTGTTTGTTGGATAAAAAATAATAATAAATGAGAAATGGTGGAAATATTTCACAGGGGGTTGCTCAAACTACCTTGGCAATGATTAAATGCTTCTGATGAGGAAGTGAATGGTTTTCTGTGGATGTTTTGATGTTTAAAAATTCTGGGGTAGTGGGTTCTTGCTGTAGATATTTTGAATTTCAATACTTTCCATCGAAATGTCCCAGTTTATCGATAAACGCCAATATCGCTCGATTCGGATTATCGAAAAAGATTCACCTCTTCGTTTTCCGCGAAAAAAATTACCCGACCAGCCAGACATCGCAAAGCCTCTCGAAAAATCCGCAAATAATCACCCCAAATCGCGAATAATCCCGCGATTATGCCAAAATCTAAGTAGGCGCTGAGATAGCAGCCATTTTGCGAAAACCCTCTCGCTTCGCCTTGCCGCCGACTTGCGGTGCTTCGTTGGCGAATTTCGGCCGTTTCCCGCCGAAATTTCCGTACTTTTTCGCGCCCAAATTTTCGCAGTGCCTCTCGTCCGACGATCTGCCACTTCGTTTAGGGGTTTCGACCCGATCCGGGGTGCAAAAACGGCCGAAATCAAATTGGCGAACGAAAGAGGTGGGGTATCGTCGCCAGTGCGCAGGCCCGTGACGTGCGCGCAGCCGTCTCTGTCTCGCGCGCGGATATCGCGTATCGCCGGGCATTTCTACGCCGTCGGTTGGTTACCAAGCGACGTGCGAGGAAGAAAACAGTCGCGAAGCAAGTAGGCTGTGGGAATGTAGTGTCTGGTAGATACGTTGTGCGCGATTTCGGACTACCACCCTGGCGAGGCGAGGAAGGACGACCTACTACGCATTTTGTAAGGTAAACAACACAATAATCTAGCTTTTATTGCGGGTAATGCGATGCGACGCAGTTTCTCACGGGATCGGGGCGGTTTTGTCGACGAGGACGGCGGAAAATGTTCGATGGGGCCTTTCCGCGGCCAGTTATCCGTCCTAACCGCTTTTTTATGCTAAGCAGTTCGCGTAGTTCCTTATCGCGTCTGGGAACTGAAAAAGCGAGCGATTAATCGCTGGGAAAGTTCGCGAATGTCGCTTTTCTTCGCTAATTCGCATCGGAACCAGGCCACATCGAGTTTTTTTCCGCGGTGTGAATGTCCGTCCATCTACGAACCCCAAATAATATCCGATCGGAATTGTAATAGACGTGGGGGCCAAGCGGCGGCGTAGTCTATCTAGCTTGTCGGAGGCTCCCTTTGGGGATCCGAGGTCAGACTCGCTGAAATACATAGTCATTCGCGAATTTTTTGTTGCCAGCCAGGTTCATTAAACTGTTTGATTTCTCTGTTCTGTTCGGTTCATTCATTATTTATACGGTCGCTGGCTGGCTGGTCGGATAACGGTGTTCCTCGATGAAAAGTTACTTTTCGGCGAATTCCGATTTGCATTAGATACGTCGCGGAAGAATAATTCTTTCGAGGAATCGAGGTTTGGTCGGTCGGACTAGGAAGTGCGGCCTTTGTGGCAGAGACGCGCTGTGACGGGAAGAGATGCTGTCTGTGTACCCAAAAAGGCCTCTGCCACCGCGCTTGATAGGGAATTGATCGCCCTTGACCTAAAAGATCTCGCGTACCAATATTTCGCTGAAATTTCGTAGTTTGCCTACGCTGTCGAAAGGCAAAACTTTTTTATTAAGCAGTAAAATAATTTTTTTTTCAAATATTGTTAATTGAATTTTGAGAAAATCAGTATACTCTATTGTCCACGAAAAACATTCTCATTCACAAAGGCGTTCTATAATAATTTGAGGTATGTATATTATATTAAAATTTGGCAAAGATTATTAAACCATATAAGGCTCGTGTGGTAGGTAACATTGCTATACCCAGACAGCACTAGATATTCCATGAATAATCCTAGAACATTCCTTTTGGAATATTGAAATATTCTAGGAATATACTAAGATATTCTAGGATATTGGAGGAATATTCCCTGAACATGCTAATGGGAATCCCTCAGATAATCGTAGAATATTCCCAAGAGAATATTCTATGAACATCTAGAATATTTTTGGGATATTCCACGGATATTCCATACAAAATATTCCTATAATATTACCAATGAATATCCTCAGAATATTTGGATATTCCAAGATTATCCAAGGAATATAAATGAAGAATAATCATAGAATATTCTTATTGAATATTCAATGAGTATTCTTTGAATATATGTTATGATCCAGGAATATTACTGTATTATTCCCACAGTTTCCTTTTCGAATAATCGATTAGAAAAAATTCAATGGGTATAATCCAACCATAGACACATGTTCAAGACTGTTGGTCATCAGTACAGTGAAGCCAAGTGCGAAGATGTGCAACACTTCTGACTTCGTTAAAAGTGTTATACATCTTTGCACTTGGCTACACCGTACTCATGATGACCAACAGTCTGAAACACATGTCTACAGTTGGGTTTCATTCGATCTCTTTAATGGTTTAAATTTCATTCATACAGAGTGTCTCAAAAAAGGACGGTGATTTAGAAGTTAATTTTTTTAAATGGGATACCCTGTATTTCATTGCATAATTACATTCTACGTTGAATTCTGAACAAGTTTGATAAATGGTTTTCTATCAAAAAAGTTAATAGTTTTGGACTTATGAACACTTGTAAATAATTATTTCGACTACTTTTGCACCAGTTCACGAATAAATGAATGAGGTAGGCTATGCACGCTAGGCGCGTTTATTTTATCCATGACAACGAAAAAAAACTCTTATCTGTTTTTGCCAAATGTCATTGACATTTTGTAGGTTTTCAACTTTGTTTCAAACGGTTTTCAATTTCTCTTGTTGATTAATATGGCTCGTTCAGTAGCAGACAAAGTTGAAGCCGTTATCATATTTGGTGAAGCTAACCGAAATTACCACGCTGCTATTCGCATTTTCAATGAACGGTTTCCAGAACGTCCGATGTGTCGAAAATATCTGCAGAAATTGGTGGCAAAATTTAACCGGCACCGTGAAAGATGCTCCGTGATTTGGGAGGCCGAAAATAATTACGGAAGATGTTGAAATTCACGTACTAGCCGAAATGGTAAATAACCCACAACAATCAACTAAGCAAGTAGCTGAGACATGTGATGTTTCTAAAACATCAGTAAAGAGGGTTTTAAAACAAAATAAATTCCATCCTTACAAAATAAAAATTTTGCACCAATTGGTTGAAGATGATCCAGACCGGCGACTTGAATTTTGCGAGACCATGGCAGAAAGAATTGTTGCAAATCGACTTTATTTGCAACACATCTGCTTTAGTGCACTTTTTACCTAAATGGAAATGTGAATACCCAGAATTGTAGATATTGGAGTGATGAGAATCCCCATGAAGCGAGGGGCATACTCAATTTCCCCAGAAAATTAATGTTTGGGCTGGTATTTTAGGTAACCACATTGTAGGTCCCATATTCTTGGAAGAAAATTTAAATGGTCCCAGATACCTCCAAATGCTGCAAGACACAATAAGTCCCAGTATCGATGAGATCGTTGCGCAAAACCCACATGAATTTTACTTGGATGTAACATTTCAGCAAGATGGAGCGCCACCACACTATTTTCGGGAGGTGAGAAATTACTTAGATGAAAGGTATCCAGGTAGGTGGATTGGACGTCGAGGTACAACAGAGTGGCCAGCTCGCTCACCGGACCTCTCACCGCTTGATTTCTTTCTCTGGGGCTATGTAAAATCCGTAGTTTTTAAGACAGTTTGTGGGTCGTTAGATGAACTGCGCCGTCGAATTATTGAAGTGTGTTCAGAAATATCACCTCAAAACTTGATTAATGTTAGGGAAGAGTTTACAACCCGACTATTTATGTGTCAAGAAATGCATGGTGGACATGTCGAACATCTTTGATAGAAAACCATTTATCAAACTTGTTCAGAATTCAACGTAGAATGTAATAATGCAATGAAATACAGGGTGTCCCATTTAAAAAAATTAACATCTAAGTCACCGTGCTTTTTTGAGACACTCTGTATGAATGAAACTTAAACCATTAAAGAGATCGAATGAAACCCTACAACTTATGTATTCAACATTTTTTTGTAATATGGAAAATGAAGAAGTTACGATGGGGGCGACGGACTTTTGGTCCTCACTGTATGTAATTTAGGAAGAAAAGTTCATCTCTACAAAGGTAAAATTTCTTTATTTTTAAATTTCAACAGGGTGTGATATCTAATTTTAAAATAAGAAAAAAATCAAATCCTATTTACTCGTTCATTTCTGGGACATCCGTCAAGGCTGCTGAATTGAGAACCCTGAAAAAAAATTATTGTGCGATTTTATATTCGGTATGTTTTTAAATAAAATATATGTGCATTTGTAGATTTAATGTGTAGAATTCGAAACTGTAAACGATGCCTTTCAAATCTCAAAATGAATGGGTGGTTGTTCATTTATAAAGGTTTTAAATTGACTAAAATAAGT
The DNA here is from genome assembly GCA_958502065.1 of Chrysolina americana. Classification (NCBI taxonomy): domain Eukaryota; kingdom Metazoa; phylum Arthropoda; class Insecta; order Coleoptera; family Chrysomelidae; genus Chrysolina; species Chrysolina americana. Next base: position 100,641,676 of record OY293412.1, on the reverse strand, counting down.
CTTCAGTTAAAATATTGTAACTGAAAAATATGAGGCAAATATATTGGTCTTCTTCGAATTTTACTAGGAGCCATAATCTATCAATAATGGAGAAATATACAAGTTTGTAACTTCTATACATACTTACTAATTTCTTTCAATCGGTCGGAGGATTTTGCGAGGTAACAGAACCGCCACTTCAATGTCCTTCAGACATGTTCTATTGTGGCAGCGTTGAATTGCATCTAGAAATGAAAAATTCATTGATAGTGTGTGATTCACTGAGACTTATATTTTCTTGATAATCTAATTCAAATATATTAAAAACATGTAGAGTTTATTCCGTATTTATAAAAGTACTTCTATTTATATGAGATCGAATAATGGTACGAAGCAGAACCTAAATCTATACTGAATGGCGTTCGACAAAGTCTTCTGAATCATTATGACACAACAGTTCTTGGAAATTAAATGAAAATGATACATAATTAACAGCTACAGTGTTAGGCCAGAACGATGAGACATAACCTAAAAATTATAGCGTAATTATTATTCCCAATATTAATTATCATCAGAATGTAATAAGTGCTTTCAAACTTTGTTGATAACATCTCATGCACAGAAATTATTATACATGAATTCAGATGGTTTCTATCATCGAATAAATAAAAATTCCTATTTTATTACCATCCATTTCATTCTGATGAAAAGTATTATTCAAAAACTGCTTAGTTTACTTACGTTTTATACGATAACACTACACATATCACTAATTAAAAAAAACAGTTCAAATACTCAATAAAACAAATCGAAATAAATAATGAAACCAGAAACCTGAAAATTCCCAGACGACAGACGACACTTTGTTGAAGTTGAAATGCACGGAATAACTTATACCATGAGCGCTGTGTGATTGGTCACTGTAATGGCAGGAAGTAACGTCTTGTATAGAATAATCTACGAATATTCCATGCATAACATTCCCTGCATGTACTATGAAGAATATACAGTAAGTAATATTCCAGAAATATTCAACTAAGAATATTCACATTGAAATATTCCTGGTATATTCTATGATGATTTTTGAAATACCCCGTTGCTTCGAAGATACAAGCCGAACAAAATTTAGAACATTAACAACATTTTATTATTAAAAAGTACAGGTAAAGTTTCCTAATCTACAATAAATATTCGAAATGACTTCCTCCAGGCTCGATACAATTATTCAATTTTCTCGTCATGGACTGCCGACATCTTTCAAACACACCAGCGACGTTTCTGATCGAGTTACACTCAGCAATTATCCGATTTCGCAAATTATCCAAATTTGCCAATGGAGTAACGTAAACTGATGACTTCAAATATCCCCAGAAGAAATAATCCAGGCGATATAAGTACAAGGATCGAGCAGGCCATGCGTGTGGCCAACCTAGACCAATCCAGCGATCTCCCTATGTTGCTGTTAAAAAATCAATTTTTTGTACTGAATGAACTCATTACGTACACCCTACGTTTCAACGAATATCGATTATGGTTGTCGCAAATTTTGTTCGCCCTGTAGCTCCGAAACAAAGGGGTTTTTCAAAAATCATCATGAGTGAAAATATTCTTAGAATATAGGTCAAAGAATGAGCCCTCGAATTTTTGCGCATGTTTACCTAACACCCTGTGCATAAAAAAAGTTGCCCATCAAAATTTGAAATTTTATATTTCACCACTTTTTCTGCCCTTATTTCTCTATGATTTTGTTGTTGTGGGTAGTTTTCTCTCTCTGCATTATTTTATATTACGTGCTGTCAAACCCAACTTAAATGACAAAAAGGTTAATCATTTTTGTAGGGTAATAGGTACATTGGTCAAAAAAATATACTAGTTTCACGAAAAAAACTCAAAATGCTCTTTTCGGTTTTTTACGCATAGCATTTTAATTTAAAAAAATGCAGAAGTAATGTTTTATTTGATTCAAAATTTGCTGTAACAGTCCAAATTAGGTGACTTGAGATTTTTTCAACGTGTCTTCTAAAATGACTTACATCATAGGTGACAACAATTTCAAATTAAGTACGGTCCAGTCGTACTTTTTTTGACCTCATCAAAACGGATATAACGACCACTATTTCGATAGAATGTTATCACAACCACACATTTTCTTTCGTTTTCTTCATTTTTTATTGCAGATGTTACTTCAAGGCTGATTTCCCCAAAAAAAAAATTCTTTCAACCAACGGTGAAATCACGAAAGCTTTTTTTATTGGATGAATTTCGTTTTTTAATGAAATCATTCTGCCCATCAGTAATTTTATTAGAAAAAGTGATATTAGACAAAATTTGCTAGCAAAGTGGTATATACTATTTTATAAGCTGTACAAAATGAAAATGATGACACACAAGGTGTTCAGTGTTTTCTGGATGGGTCCTAACTTTTTTTTAATAGCAGCTTGTAATTTTTTCAGTTTTACAGTTTTCACTTAAGAAATAAAAGGTACTTACTTTATAAGAAAATATAAAAGGTTATCGAAATTTTTAGCATGACTGCTTTTTTTCCAAAATTCGTCACTCTTCATAGTATTTGAAATTATAAAGTTGTGCCAAGTCTCATTAAAATGAATTTTTGGTCAAATATTGTACTCGTATCATACATTCAAAATCCAATTGAATTTTTTTCATTGAACTTTAATCAATAAGCAGTATTTAGTAAAAGGATAGTCGAACTGATTAATCTGTGTTTTCACCAATTTGGATTATGCAGGCTCAACTATTGTTCACACGGATGTTTTTGGGTTACGGGAACTTCGCCCTTAATTTTCATGGTCATTCTACATAATTTTTTATGTAAAATATGTTGAATGTAAAAATCAGCTGAATCAAAATAATAAAGACGATATTATTATTATATATCTAAAGTCGACTTGTGATATACAGGGTTCGAAAATATGCTTTATCGTGAATAAAAATGTGCCAAATCTTCCTTATTTCAAATGGAATACCCTGTATGTTATCGATCTATTAAAAGCTGCAAATAAAAAAATGCTTTATCCTGGAAAAAATAAATTTTAACATATAGGTACTTTGCATGTAGGTACCAAAATTGAAACAAAAATAAAGAGCGGTTTTAGAAATATTTAAGAAAAATTATTTTTTCATTGAATTTCAACACCATCTATTTCTTTTGAAGAAATTAACCACTGTCAATGAGTTATGCGAAAACTATCAGCGTTAAAATCAAGAAGTTGAGGATATCTTGAAAAAATAATGTGGAATGAAGAATCAATATCCACCAACAGTTGTTGGTTTAACAGAAACATCTATTTATAGAAAATATCAGACAAAGTCTGATGGCTTTAGGAGAGAGACAGAAATTTCAGCAAAAAACCCCCTATTCTCTCCTTAATTTAGGCAGATATCTGACTAATACCACGACAGACGTTGAATTAAATCTGACAGATATCTGTGCAGCGTTCTCCCTAGAATCTAGGAGACAGCCACAAATGCTTTCTGTATCAAGCAGCAGAATCCTGCCTGACATGATCAAGGACTCGACCACTTACATACCGGTTTCGAGGTGTATTGCCTCTCTTCAGTGCAAGGTAGGTCCGACAACATTTGCCATGCCATGAAAAATCACTGATACTTGAAATGATTCTCTGAGGTAGATGCAGAGTCTCGTGAGAAGGCAGTCGCAGCGCCACCTTCCTGGCTGTCTCCCAGATTCTAGGGAGAACGCTGCACAGATATCTGTCAGATTTAATTCAACGTCCGTCGTGGTATTAGCCAGGGAAGTAGTTGTTTTCTGTCAGATATCTGCCTAAATTAAGGAGAGAATAAGGAGTTTTTGCTGAAACCTATTTATAGATTCGAAATAATAATATAGGATTCTAGATAATTATCTATTTCACCGCCACGAAATATACTCAAAACCAGGTTTCATTTTAATTTGTCAATATTTGAACTCTTCTCTTCTGAATACTGGCTAAGTCATATATTATACTGGGAATAATATTGGCCCAAAGAGTAAACCTTTTGGAACGTCACTTCTGATAGTACCTATTTTTGAGTTGGTCATTTTCATTTTCACAAGTTGGTTCCTGTCAAAAAGATATGACTCAAATCAAGTAAAGCTTGCATCCAGAAATTCATAATTATCTAGATTTTTGAGTAGTACTCTATCGAACGCTTCTGAACAAATCACATAAAACCGCCCCAATTGCTGTTCGTCGTTTGTGTTTTTACTACTAATGCAACATTTTCTGGTCCAGAAAACTATAGCATAGCATATGACTTTGGAAAGAACAGCTAGCAGAGACATTAGACAATACTGTTTTCACTTTGTGGAATGGTGCAATACAGTTGTTTGGGATACACATTGTCCACCCTTTAATTTCTTACTGCTTGTTGAACTTTCGGAACTTTTCTATAGTTACCAACTGTAGCTTCATCCTCTGACGAACTTCTTCAACTTTCAGATTATTCGGCCATTTCACACTTCCAACGCATCGACTTTTTCTGACCTTGTGAACTTTCCCAAAGTTATAGCTCTTTGAAATCTCAACTTTCCAAATTACATTCGTCTTCACCCTTTTGAAAGAAACTCGAACTATTATGTAGGGTTCAGATTTCCCGACTCGTAATTCTTGACGTTTTGAAAGATGTTCAGTAGTTTAAAGTTAAGCTTCCTTCGTTATCAATTTTGTCTATTTCTTCTGTCATTCAGAATTATCAGAGCTTTCTAATTCACTGTTTTCAGTTCACGAAGTCTTGCAGTTCTTCTGTAGAAAAAATATCCAAAAACTTTTTTTGAAGTCGAGTTTATTTCTAATTCTTCTAAGTTGGACATTTTTGTTGCAAATGGAAATGCTACCTATCCAATTGAATACGCGTTTCATATTTCGATATTGAATTGTAAATCTTGATCGATGAAATTCTATGTTGTATAAGTTTGTGAATTATATCCAGACGAAAAGAAGCATTACTTTTGCAGAGAATAAAATTTAGAAACCTGAATTCTGTGGAAAATGTGTCAATTCGCGAACAATTTATTCTTGCAAACCCTTGCAATCAAATCACTACGTTGTGACTGAAAAAAATGTATTCTCCTATATTCTTCATTCAACAACTACATTAGTAGACGTTTCGAAAAAACAATTAGTGTTATTCTAACGAGCTATCCATTTGTATATCGGAATGCCTGTATTACCAATAAAACTATCAGTGCTACATAATATACTTATTTGTTGTGACATATCTAGACCTAGTCAGCGAGTTCACCGACCCACTCCATATGCACACTATTATTATTGAGTGTCTGGGTTTGTTGCTGGTGCTGGTTTCAATGCAGCACGTCTGGATTTTACGTCTTCTTGCAATTCCGTCCAAACTTTCAACAATGGTAATGCGACTTATTCTTGTGGAAAATTTATTCACAAACAAATATATTGTTCTCTTCCTCCTCTGTTTGTAATAGAGGTTTTACAAAGCTCACTGAAGACCATCAATGGTAACCGAGTTGAATTTAATATTTCCTGTAGATACCATCTACATTTTTTCGGAAAAATGTTCATAAATTATCTTTCCAGAATATCGTACCGGAAACGACGAATTCTCGGTAAATATATGGCAAGTCCTTCAGCGACGTTTGCAGGGCCGCAATCAGGCTGCGAGCATGATGTACTTAAACTCATTAACAATTTTTTTTGTCACTGAAGAATCACATGCCCACAAAAACACAGATGTTGGAGACCCATGCAGTTTCATCTTATATATAATGTATAGTATATAGAAGTTTTATTTCTCAATTCTCATGATTCATACTCTTTGAGAGTGGTAAACCTTAAATTAATTAGGGTTCAGTGACTCCTAGAGCCTACTCTGTAAAAGCGATTCCCCTCAATTTAAATTACTAGATACATTTTAATTGTGTTTATAGAAATTATTCAAATTGGTTCCCATTATTCTAGAAAATGAAGGGCCTCGGAATTCCATTATAAGGTTTTTAATATCCTGACCCATTCATATGTTTATGGAAATTAGTATGTAAAGACATGGTCGGGTATAAAAAATATTCATATTCATTTTTACCACCCATAAAAACATTTATTCGCTAATACCTGCATTTGTCATAGTTGTGTTGGTCATTGGTCTACCTACATTCCATTTTAAACGCCAAGCAGCCAGATAGTCGCTTCAAGGTGTGAGAGGTGATGACAGTAAGTTCATGTTTGTAAAAAGAGATATCACCTTTTATAAGCTGTCATTCTCAATGCTTGCATATTATTATCAGGGTGGAGGTGTTGTCGATACGCTTATTAATAGTGGTAACAGTCCTGGTATCAATGCATTGGACGCAGCTTGCAAGCAACACGATATTGGTTATTCACAAGATGAATTTCTCATGGAGGAGTTTTGTCGATACGCTCATAAATAGTTATAGTTTATGGGGAGGTTGTTATAACAGCCAAGTAGTTCCCCATGGGCCTTTTTTGCCATCTTCTGCTCTCTTCATGCATGGTGTTCTGCCTACCTTTGGATACCACCTACTCTCCTCAAAGTCTATCATCAATAAATCGATAAGTTACCATTCTTATTGCATATACCTGGATATCAGTATTGTGGACCAAGTACTCATTTAGAAGGAAGAGTTGCTAGAGGCGATCCTGATATCAATGCATTGGACGCTTCTTGCGATCAACACAAGATGAATAAATGTCTTGAAGGTAGACTTATAGCAGATGAAGTTCTTCCATTTTAATGATAGCAAAACGGAAGACGGTATTGGATGCAAAGAATACTAAGCAGAAGCTTAATAAAGATCATCGTTACAACAAGGTCGTGGATAATTTGGGATATGGACTATATTTTCGTAAAACACCTCAAAGATACGATTGTTTGAGAACAACGATAACTGTTTCGCCATACAATGACTTCTTAGAGTGAAACTTCAGAAATATTTTGTCATCAAGTTTCATCTCATTTTGTGGATCTGACATATAACATTCTTGAGATTCACAAAAAGTAAGTTTTGCCTAGCACCATGGCGTTCAATTAGCTCACAATGCTCACAAGTATCCGAACAAGGTCTTCTCCACAAGGCATCTGCATTGTTGTGCAATCACATGGACCAAGAGGACTGTTCATCAAAATTCGATGATTTTACGGATTTACAGAAACTGTCTCGACGATCTTGATTCTTGTGGAGAGCTTCTGGTTTCCTTTCGTTGATGTCAAAAATTAACAATGGCCCCAGGACTGAGCCTTGAGGAACACCGTGATCTTTCCAGGAATCATTCAGAGAATTGAAGGAGCTTATACCTCTCACACCATGAGAGTGCTTTCTATCAATTTAAAAATTAGCTTTGGTTTTAGAGTGAGATTTAGACAAGTTACCTTCCACATGAAGTATCTAGAACTATTTTCCTGATTGTGAATGTTGAATATTCTGAAGTTAGACGTGAAAAAGTAGTCCTTATTCGCTCTTTGGTTTACTATCTCCTGTGTTCTGGTTGAGTAGCTCCTGATGATGCCACTTTTATTGTCGAAACATACTTTCGGTGTCCGAGAAAATAAAAAACGGAAAACCGCTCTTCGTCAGACGACTGCGTAGCTCCTCGCATAAACTAGGGCAATGCAAAATTCTAAAAAAATCTTGTCCTTGTCGGTCAATGACCCGCGCCGCCTCCTTACAAACCCCCTCCAGTCCGCGGAAAAAATGCGTGTTTCACTGTGCTGATACGAGATATTTGGGTTAGCGACGCCTCCGGATGACGTCACACTCTGGCTATTTAAATTTTAAAATCCTCTACACGTGTACTTGAAAAATACCGAGTGAGTCAGTGCATATACAAATTTTTCACAGAACATAGCCTAGGTGTAGTTGTGTGAAGGAAATTTCATGAGCTGAGAGGAAATATGTTGCCATTTACAGGTATTCGTGATATTTTATTGATCCTGAACAGAAACTGAATTCACTATTTTGATTGAGGTACAATGAAAAAGTAAAAAAAAAACTAAATAAATAAGTACTTGTGATAGGGTTTCATAGATTTACTTTTGGCCTTACCAGTGCTCATCGCTAGTAAAATATTCAATTACTCTTAATTCTTTAACAAAAAAAACAGTGTTTCAAGCCTGCTACAAAATATGGTGGGATACTTTTGTCGATGTTATAGACTGATAGTTTTTTTTAGACAGGTGCTTCACGTTCTTTATTCCAAGGGAAATTTGATGAGTATGTCCAAAAAAATTATTAATCAATTGGTTATCTGGGTTAGCAATATGGTAAATATATACAAGACATTAACATTGGGGTTGATAGTTGAATAAGCGTGGAAGTCAAAATGATACGAAAGAGTATAGGACATGGATGGTATGATATTGTGCTGTTTTTTTCGAGTATTGTATTCATGTTCCGGTATTTGAGGAAATCGCTTATATAGATGTTGTCGCACACAGGATTAGTGGTAATACAAGTCGAATATTTACGTTTCAGTGTATAAGGTATTTGTTGGATACCGGGAATTCTTTGAGAATATTCATTCCAGAAGTATGGAGATAAGTTTTCAAAGCTTAGCTCCAAACAAGTATCCCATAACGAAGATGGCTTTCAACTAGTGAGTAATACAGTCTTTTGAGATAGTTTTCAGGTAGGTGATAAATGTGCTATATGCAAGTCCCATTTCATGTGAGAAGGTAGATGGTGAAAGTTTTTGAACGAGAATTCATATTGAGCTCGTCGGAGGTCGATCTAATGGAGTAGTTTGTCAGAAACCAGCTTTCGCAGTAACTTTCATGAGGTAGCTTTCGAAAAGCAGCAGATTAATTTTGCGTGTAACAAAGTACTCGAACGGTTGGTATCAGTGTGACAGTAATAATAAATATCGGAAGAATAAGAATGAGGCTGATGGTGGAGTGCCTTGTGGAAAACATTTCTTTTCTAGGCAATAAAGATAAATATAACAAACTGAAACACGACACAGATTCATCACATGAGCCAATACAGCAAATATCCTCGGCGATAGCACTGACCCACTCTGTACTTATTGAATCGCATGTGTTTTGTGCTTGCGTGACGTGTATTGTGATCCCTAAATGTACATATAGATGTGACGGTGGAATACTTGCGTCAATCGGTATTGTTTGAATTAATTATACGGTTTTCTTACCTTTTCATTCAACGTCTGTTTACAATTCGTGTGGCGCTACGAAATCCTTTGATAATCGATTTAAAAGTCCACTCAACGAGGACAGGTGGTCAAATTCACGGGTAGTTGATTCGGTATACCGCAGCTACAGATTCAATACCTTTTTATTTTTTTCCACTTCTAAATATGAAGAAGAAGCAGTTAGTTAATTTACACTACCACTCCATATTAAACAGAAACATCGGCAAAATCATAGTTGTTTTTTTTTAAATACATTCTGTATACGAACAGTTACGTAGACGTAGATATTGCCGTGACGTTTGTTTGTATTTATGTAGACTTTGTCCTAATCAAGGAAAGTATACACAGTTCAGAATGGAAAATAAAAAACGTCATATGAATGATGATAATGTCACTCGGTAAATAGACTTACTATCACACTTACTCCACCTTTTCGTACTTGAAAAGAATGATTTCGACTACATGGAAACTCCCTTTTCTTCACACTGTCTCAAAAAATGGAAAATTTTAAAAAAATATCTGTCAGAGGAACATTGCATGAATAGACGTCAGATGTAATTCAATGTTTGTAGGGGGAAGTAGTTGTTTTCTTACAGATATTTGATTCAAATCATCTACTTTGTGGAATAGTGTGTAGAAATTATTCGTTTCATTTGGTTGACATCTTTCGCCACATTTTTCAAACTTTGTTCGTATGAATCTAATATTTATACTTTTCAAAACAAATGAATATGAGGCAATGAATTTAGAATTCCATAAACAGTACCGTTTTGATATAAAAAATATGGGGTTCGATACACAATTTCTTGATTTGGATATCCCTTGATATTCTACTTTTTATAATTGATTATTCGAAAGGTCGATCACACTATCTTCCTAATTTCTCATAAATCAATCAAGTAACTCACAATTTCCTTTTCATAGCCTAGAAATTACTAATTATGCCATTTTATCTTTTCTTGAGTATGTTTTTTACCCTTATTTAAATGAAGAAGCTGTGATTGCTGTCGTACGTTACTTCTCAAAACATTCGAGCGCGTGAATCATGAACTACCCTTGAGAGATACATTATGACAAGGCAAAATATGAAGTGAAATACAACAGTGCTTAATATCAATTAAATATATATATATATATATATAAAAGCCAAAAAGTATCATCGGGCGTACCACAAAGACCAGTTGTAGGTCTAATTATTTTTTATGTATTCAAATAGTCTACCCACGATCTTAATTTGACATATCTGCAGATGGCACCACTCTCCAAATTTGACGAGGAATGAAACAAGGAAAACAGACTGAATTTCGATGAGCATATTATAATAGCATTTAAAAAAATACTTATTGGCTTCAATTCTGCAACAAATCAATCTGAACATTGGAAAGTTTAACGAGTATACAAAATTCAGAAAAGTCATCGAAGAATCCAAAAAAAGATTATTATAAAATTCTAAAAATTTACACCTAGGTGACATTTTTTATGCATTCAGTCTTCAAAATTGATCCTGGTGCAAAATAAGTAAACATGTATTTTTCTATTTTATTGTAATTGGAAACGGATAATATTTAATGAAATAATTTGTTCATTTCACAATTTTCATTGAAATTTGTTTTATAGGTACACGTATCAATGAAAATTAGTATGTTGATTGATTTCATTGAGTTCATTTCCCTCCATAATTTTTCTACGTTTAATCGTGAAATTTTGACGTTCTACTACTTTTATAGGCCAAACCTTGAATCTGAGCATAAACAGATCATATATTTTTGGAATATGCATGAAATTTTGCGTATATAGAGCGGATTGCAAGTGAATCTGCCGATTTTGTATTTTTCATGATTTTTATGGGTCTACCCCTTTCGACTTTTTTCGATTTTTCGAATAATTACTAATTCGATCATTCTGAATCGATTGGCGTTCGCAAAATTGCTCTATCTTCAACCATTCCCGAGTTGAAAAGTTCATCTGGAGTTGGAAGGAGTCATTTTCCTCCATAATAGTTTTTCACTCCTATCCATGGAATTTCTGACATTTCATTCCTTTTAAATGCCAAATACTATGCAATTTTATTTATTATTTAGTTTTTTCAAAAAGTAATTCTAGTTAGGGAGCAGTTAACACTGAGCACTTCTCAAACTGTCAGATAATTGAAGGTCGATTCAGATATATGCGTGCCCATCCTGCATTTTCAACCTGTATGAGAAATGCATGCCTGTCGACGTTCATACCAGTGCCTGTCGGCGTGCGTGAAATTGGAATATAAATGTGACATTACTAGGGCATTTGAGTACAGAATATTCTGGAGATGAAAACGTAACCATCAGATCCTCTTTTGATAACTAAACAAAAAGAAAAAACAAAAAAGTTACGGAAAAACTAAAGGCTTCCAAAATATTTCTCTACTAGGGTCAAAAAAATGTGGGGCGTGAATTTATCGACTCTTCAATCACCATTTCCACAAAATTACAGGTATCGTATAATCGTATAAAAAGACGTCCTTTTTCAAATTAGAGTTTTGACAAAAAGGCTTGCGATTTGAAGAAAATTTCAAGACGCCACTGATAATTATGACGCCACAAAATAATTATGTCACTTCTAGTCCTGTAAGGACTTTGAAGACATCCTTCCAATCTTCATGCGCACTTCGTATTCTAATTATTGAAGCTGAAATTGCCAAAGGTAAAGCCTAGTCATTCAATTACTTATCAAAATAATTGCCTGACATTAAAAGCTAATGTTGACGACAATCAACAACAACCCATCAGCCATCTCGACAATCTGTTCACCAGCACTTTAGCGGAAATTTTTCAAAACCCTATTACAACTAGATTTAATGTCGTTTTCATGTATGGCCTTCCCAACATTTTGAAATCGTTAAAGTGCATTATGCCACAATAATTACGAGATACTTACCGAGAGAAATGAAAAACTCCGAAGCTAATTATAGAATCAAGTTATTAAATTTATTGTATGCCCGTTTATGTGCAAATGCATGTCCAAAGTACAACAAAATAACACACTGCATTTGTACATTGCACTTGCAGTTGGTGGCGAGTGGATGATGACCGGAATAAACTGATAATAGAATCGCGAATAATTGAATTTCAGCGTCACAGTTTCATTTTTGTGGGGTTATTTCGTAACTTTGTTTAAGCGACATCACTAATTCCATTCCTAATTGTTTTAAGTTATTGAATATGGAACAGTATTTTGAACGGTATGCAATTGTACCAACAGACATTTTTTTATGCACCTATTATTAGAACATTGAATACGTTATCTCTCTCCATCCTATCTCTTTCTCTCCCCCAGTCTCTCCTTTCATTTCCTATCACTCCCCTGTATCAATCATCTTTTTCTCAAGGAGGCGTATTCGCCAAAAATGACGAGCAAGACACGTCTTTCCGATTTTTTTAATTTCTTACCGGAAGAGAGACAGACACATTTATGCTGGGAATTCTTTTAACTTACAAAATATACATATAACAGTCTAAATGTGGATAAAGAAAGTACTCGTGATTCACACGTCTTTTGTAACGAGGCAACAGTTGAAAACGGGTATTCCCCGGTCTGGCTGATCAAATTTCCGGTGATTCCCACAAGTTTGTTTTTACAAATTAATCACCGCGTATGTTAAAGAATGAACGTAAAGTGTGAGGTATATTGAGCTGTATTACCTTGAATAATACTTTAATAATAATTACATTTGTCGATTTTTCCAAAATTGTTTTCGTGTTTATTGATCTGCCTCTGTACCCATACAAGATTTTCAGAAAACCACTTCAATAGTCCTATATTTTTTCTCTTACCGCAAGATCGAAATAGGTCATAACTCCCCTGGGACATTATAGATTCCATAATTCCCTCTAATTTTTGCAAGTGAAAATAAAATAAGAAATGCTAATAATAACAACGGTCAATTAATTCGAATGAAAAATCACCTTTGGTCAGTTTTTCCTCCGAATTGAATATGGTTCACCCCGCAAGTCTATTTTCAATTTTCATTCGTACTTTCATGCCCTGTTATGGTTGTTTCTTGGTGTTGATGAATTGCTAATATGGCTTGTGTTTTGTTTCTGTAGCCTTCTATAGATGGAAGTAATTATTGTACAATGGGTTCAATAGACTACTGGCTTTTTTGGGCATGTTCAAGCGCCACGTCTGCCAGGGTTGCCAGATCAACTCAGGCCAGATTGATTTTCATACAATGAAAAAATTGTTTTGTGAGTTTATTGTCATGGGGACAGCCTGTTTAGATTGAACCACCTTCGTTTTCGTATACAGTCTACAGTGAAGTTTAATGATATTGCGAGGATTTTATCTGGAGTTCCGCAAGGTTCCAATTTGGGACCTATAGATTTTTTAATATTTATTATTGTTCTAAATATATATTTCAAAATCGATGATATTACTGATTGTCAACGATTCTGAATTAGTTATCATCTGGATTTGGTGTAATAATAATCGCCTACAACTGAATTTGGCCCAATACAATATTACAAAAGTAAGATTTTTTTTAATAAATTGATAAAAAGTTGTCTCGATAAAAGTTTCAATTCGTCAATGATTCAAAATACATGTTTCGAACATTATTGTGTGTTCATCTTAATTTTTTAATTATTGTTCACAGAAAATCGAAAACTAACGGCGCAGGAGATCCGCAAGGTTTCAATTTAGGTCCTCTTTTTCTAAATATGTACGTAATGCAATTATGGTGTATAAATGAACGTCTACGACTGATTGTGTCCTAGTATAATAAATAAACTGCTCGGTTTTATTTGTAATAATATATGATAATAATAATTTACTCAGAATTTACAGAAATATTATTATGGAATCGAGTTCGAGATTACTAACATCATTTGAAGGTGTGTAGAGAGAGTTTCTAAAATATGTATGTCCTATAAGAGTTGTGTGAAACTTGAACTTTGGTGTATCCCTCAAGGTTCCATCTTTGGACCCTCACTACCTATCACTGATTTTTCCAAATTTCAATTCGTCAGTATCTTCCTTATTTTTCTTCGAATTCCTTGCGATTTTGAGAAAATCGATTAGCACCAACCTTGTTCTCTAAGTGAATCGATACAAAAAATGTAATGGCGTGAGGTCTGGTGACCTTGGTGGCCAACGTACTGGACTATGACTTTCACTCCAATTGGACTCAAAAGTTTCACTAAGATATTCTGCGATTGCGTATGAATTATGTGGAGGTGCTTCATAATATTTGAAATATATAATGAGCCGGCTCGACGAAAGAATGTCATGCATACAGATTTGAATTTCATCAATAAAGATTTCAAATATCGTCATTTTCCAAAGATCCATCACAAATATTTGGCCCCAGTTGACTAGTTTCTAAAATGTCTAACCACATATTGAACCCAAATTTTTCCTGGTCTTTCGATAACTCAATTGTACCTATATAATTGTTTAAAATAATACATTCAAACTTTCTTTGAGCAATACAAAATTATATATTACCTAGCAATGAAAATAATTGAGTTTAATCTTTGTTGAAAAATGAAAGTATTAAGTACGCAAATCAAAACTTTGATGATTGTTTTATAGTTACTTTCATGCAATTGTCCGGTTACGAGGGGGATGCAAAAAATTCAAATGAAATAATCCTAATTATATATGTAGATTCCATAATATACTGATTCGTAATCAATAGAGAAGTTATACCCACTTTCTATTCGGGAAAAAGAAGATACAGGGCGGTATACTGATTCCGGGCCATCTGGCCATCCCACTTTTTTAAATTTTGCCGACGAAATTGAAAAAGAAGAAACATCGCTGGTAAAATTGAATCTATCGAAATGTGAGGAAACTATATTGAAAAATAAATACTTATTCGTATCAGATGGACAAATTCTTGACGAAGCAGGCGCCTAGCGTCACCCATCGAACCTTTCAAGGTGCAGATCGAAATCGGTGCGAAGAAACACGCCCATCATAAACGATGACCTTTTCTACCACCTGACAACCCCGCATACAAAGAGAGAATGAGTGGCGCTAGACCAAACAAGGCGTTCGGCGTGACTCAAAAGAATCTCGGGAGGCCAAGTCCAAAGAACGCTCACCCACTGCCTGCATACCAAAGCCGACTAGATGGCTAGATCCTAGCCTACATTCACGCCCGATGACACAACACCGATAGACCGGTCAATAGATCCCCAGAAACCGACGGTTGTTTTTTAAACGTGAAAATATTTTCTGTTTGAACACCTTTCGACGATATTGGATCTATTTTTTCTACTACTTTACTAGAAAACTTCATTTTCGACCCCTCAAGAAGGAAAGGAAATCGTACGCCGAGAGAAAAACATTTTTACTACCTGAAAAGAAAATTCTTCCATATTATCGTTTTCGTGAAGATGATTAAACTAACAACACACTAGTGTGTTATTATAATCCATAACTCACTAGTGGACACACTATGGATTATAACTCACGTTCATACTTAAATTAGTATTCTATTTATTTGCAAGCAGAATTCAGATTGATATTGAAATTAAAGGAAACGCTAACGGATTACTCGAATTTGAAGTCATTGTGAAATTCGTTGGTTCATTGGAACCAGACGCTCCCATATCGGTACAGCTGCTGATAGTGCTGGAAGACGCCGACACATTAAAACCTTGTATTTTTTCTGCAATTTGTAATTTGTTATGCACCGATTCTTCTAGGTATCCTTTTGCTACCGTCGAGGACTTCCATCCTCCGTGGCGCTTCAAAGTAGTCTGACGGCCTCGTGGTATAAATCTTTCTCGCATGACTTATTTTCAACATAACACACTAGTACTATAAATAACTATTTAAGCCACCGTCTGTCAAAGAAACCACTCTTTACCAAATCGATAAACTCTCAACTCTTGTAACTTTTAGACAGATAAATTGCCTTCATTGCCTGGCCTATGAAACTAGCGTGGGTTTTGAAGCATGCATGTTTTCACGGAATTTACAATTTGTGTGCATATTGCCTTCATGGGAACGCCATCGAACAACGGGTAAAATAAATACTTACTTATTGTTTGCAGCATTCCGAAAAAATATAATAGAAAATTACTTTGTTTTGTAGTTATGAGAGACACGGGTCTGAATGTGAAGCAGTTTCTATACGAACCGGTGCCGGTGTAGAGTTAATGATGTGAAAAAACATAAAGCTCTGAATTGTTTTGTTCCCTTTTTGAGTGAAAACAATTTTGGATGTTTTTTAATATTCCCAAAAATGGATATCAACTTGAAACAAAATATTTTTGGTAACATTAAGGTGAAACAAGAATTGATTCAAATTGATAGGTGTTTGTTAAAGAAAGAAGTTGAAAAAATATCAAGTTTAATAAAGTTCCTGTAGAAATAAGTGTGCAGAATTAATTTTGTTCTTGTCTCATACACAGAGGGTTCATATTTTCAAATCTGTAGATGAGTATGGATTTACAACTAATGAAAATATTCGAAAATATTCATGATCTGTTTTATTTTTGTGGCCATTGTAGCTGTTCCACAATATCAGTCTAAAAAAATTCGAAAATTGCTAGTTTTTTTTATATCAACTGTGCATGACTCTAGGCATTTTTGTAGCAACTTGATTGCACTCAAAGTATAGACGTATTCAAGATTATACATAAGAAATGTGGTAAAAGCCCGAAATATAAAAGTCTGAAGTGTTGAAGTGCTCGTAAATTGTTGTGACATCACCTCTAAATTTTTTAATGGCAACATATGGCAAGTGATACCTCATGTGATAGGTATTTTCTTTCTTTATATCTGATAAAGTTCAGGAAAAAGTCGAGTGGGGTTAAATCTGGAGATCTGGCTGGCCTCTTCTTCCAATTCAACTTCTAGGAAACATTCTATCCAAAAACGCCCTAACAGGGTGTGCATAAGGGTGTGATGATTCCAAATGAGTTTCTCCTGCAAGGTTACTGTCAAGAAATACTGGTCCAATCAAACGGTCCCCAAATATACCGTCCCAGACATTGAGTTTTTGGGGAGTTTGACTATGGACTTCGTGGAAACATGTGGATTGACATCTGACCAATAATGGTTCTAACAATAGCCAATTTCTTGTACTCAATATTGAGTCTGCATGAACTTGTCCTAATATTACTTCAACAGGTTTATTTCTCAACGGAAATTCACGTTCCGAGTCTCGTTTCTTGTTGGCTACTGATCCAGTTTGACAACATTTTTGCACTAATTCTAGAACGTATTTTCTAACGACAAGTTCATCTAGATGCGTTTCATTGAACACATTAGCTCTACGGTTACCGCACTTATCATTCTTTAAAAAAATTTGTTATTATTTCAACTGTTTCCGCGATCATATACACCACTAGTGAGGAAAGATATTCAGCAGCTTTAGTCAAGTAATTCACTCTAATGTCTCTAGATACACACTATTACAACCGTGTATACCCTCACAACATTGGTTTTCGAACCTCAATATACCTCGAAGATTCATTACAACTCTGATAAGACTAAGGTTTGGTCATGCATGTTACCCATTACATCTCTTTCGGATAAATATTCTTTCTTCTGAAAACTGTGATCATTGTGATGAAGAAGGAGACCTAGATCATATATTTTTCGCATGCTCCAAGTATTTTGATAAGTCAAATGAACTACATGACAAACTTTGTGCTTTGAACAGCATGGAATTGTATGAATGTTTGATAGAATTCCTAATCAAGACTAATGTCAAGTTGTAGTAGTTTTTAGAATTACTTTTGTGTGTAGACCTATCCTTGTGTTATACAGGGTGGGGCAATAGTGCGTCAGAGTCCGATTGCTTGAGTTCTAAGATAGTTAAGACGATAATTCAAAAACCAAATATAACTAGAGAACTGTGTCTATATCTAGAAATTATTGTCGGATATACAGGGTGAACCAAGGAAAATCTACAGGGTCAATTGCATTTTTTTCAAATGAAATGCTATGTACTTCAATCCATTTTTTCAAGCATTTTAGTGATCTCCATCCACACCTCCAATATCCTTCACTATCTACCAATCCCAAAAATTATACAGGATGACTGAAAAATTATTTTTTAATTCGGAAGTTATTGCATTTTTATGAGTTTCGTGGGCGTACAACACCAGTTCGGCTTCATTTCCTCATGTCGACCCGAATCCTCTTACTCATCAATAAAACTTCGTCATTAATAGTTTTTTCTCTTTCAGATAACCACGACGACGAAATGATCTGGAAATTCCGAAACCACTCACCATCACCGCTAACCGGTAAGCATTTTATATGATCCCATTTCGAGGTGAATATTTCGTATTCACGATGCGAGGCGATATCAAAGCATGCGCTGATCCCGCTGCGAATTCCGTTCCCACTTACGATTAGTCATGGATTATCGGCTGTAATCCACGTCACGCAAATAAGGCGTAATTCCTTCCATATTGTCCGGAATGTAATTTTAGATTCTGGTCATGGTCCGCGATGAGGAGAGCGGCAGGGACAGGGGAGAGAGGACGCGTATGGCATATGCATTCCATACGCAGTCGCTCTTTTATTTTCGTTATTTCATTCATTACTTTCGAGAAATGAATGCGTGAATCGAGTCACCTTCCACACGTGAGCATAACGAGGCTGGCACCGGAGGTTTTTACAATCGTAGTGTGTCGTGCCGATAGCGAACTGTCAATATGACTTTCGTATACTTCGCCCTTCTTTAATCCTACTTGAGAAAATTTAGCTTATTTGTTTCTCTGAATGAAAATATGGATTTTCTCCTAGACTATTTTTTAACTCTAAAAGGTGCAGGCCTGTCCAAATAATATCACCCCAGTGGACACAACAACGAAGAAAAAAACCGTCTGTGATTGTTTCCAGTCCACTTCCCCACGAAATTAACGCACCACCAAAAATTAAGCAGAAGTTTAAGATACATTTTTATCAAAACTTACTACTTGTCTGATTTGGACGTATTTTTTTTTTGGAATGAAACGTTGGTGTGTAAACTGTATGCGCATTAAAACCTCTATTGTCAAATACCGGGTGTAGCAATGGTGGCGTTTTTTTTCAACGATTTGTAACACCCTGTAGAGTGTAACGGTTACATTATCAAGTTAGAGGAAAATTTGCAATTTTTTGAAAAATTTTAATTAAAAATTTTCGAAAATTAGAGTGAGGGAGTTTTTGATGTTATATCAATTTTTACGCTAATCCCTGTATCTGAGCATATACAAATCATATACATTCGGAATCAGCATGAAATTTCACGTATTAATTAAGTGCGAATTTCAAGTGAATCTGATGATTTTGTATTTTTCATGATTTTTAGGACTTTTCTCCATTTTTCGAGTATTTTTTTATATCGATTGACTCGCGATTCACAGAATATACTAATTTCACCATTCTGAATCGATTGACGTTTGCAGAATTGCTCTATCTTCAACCGTTCTCGAGTTGAAAAGTTCATCTAGAGTTGGAAGGAGTCATTTCCCCTTTTTTATGCCCAACCTTGTATCTGAGCATCTACAAATCATATATTTTCAGAATCAGCATGAAATTTCGCGTATAAACTGCTATTTTCAAACGCATTTGAGGATTTTGAATTTATCATGATTTTTAGGGGTCTACCCCTTTGGACTTTTCTCGAATTTACGAGCAATTTTTTTTACGTCGATGGACCTGAAATTCACCAAGTATACTAGTTTCACCATTCTGAATCGATTGACGTTTGCAGAATTGCTCTATCTTCAACCGTTCTTGAGTTGAAAAGTTCATCTAGAGTTGAAAGGAGTCATTTCCCCATTTTTATGCCCAACCTTGTATCTGAGCATCTACAAATCATATATTTTCAGAATCAGCATGACATTTTGCGTATAAACTGCGAATTTCAAACGCATTTGAGGATTTTGAATTTATCATGATTTTTAGGGACTTTAGGGATTTTTTGGACTTTTCTCGAATTTACGAGCAATTTTTTTTTACGTCGATGGACCCGAAATTCACTAAGTATACTAGTTTCACCATTCTGAATCGATTGACGTTTGCAGAATTGCTCTATCTTCAACCGTTCTTGAGTTGAAAAGTTCATCTAGAGTTGAAAGGAGTCATTTCCCCTTTTTTATGCCCAACCTTGTATCTGAGCATCTACAAATCATATATTTTCAGAATCAGCATGAAATTTTGCGTATAAACTGCGAATTTCAAACGCATTTGAGGATTTTGAATTTATCATGATTTTTAGGGGTCTACTCCTTTGGACTTTTCTCGAATTTACGAGCAATTTTTTTTTACGTCGATGGATCCGAAATTCACCAAGTATACTAGTTTCACCATTCTGAATCGCTTGGTATTCGCAGAATCTCTAACCATTCCCTAGTTGAACTTCATGAGGAGGGGTATTTTCTAAAAAAAATAAACTGAAATTCCACTTTTATTCGTGATAATTTTCGTTATTTCCTTAATCCGCCACCAAAATTTATGATACAGATCAGAAAAAAGTATCAGGATATTCACTTGCCACTAGAGCGCACTTCAAAACTTGAAAACGTAGTAGTTTATTGTGAAACAGACGTGAAGAAACTAGATATGTCTGTTTTGAGAGGAGATGAACCAAGCAGGTTGCTCAGTCATTCGCTAGATGGCAATATTGGGCAAATCATAAATATACTACTAAATATCCTACACTATTGGTACCACAGTGCACCTAGTCGAAATTCTTAGCGGTACACTATGTCAACTACTAACTGCCTTTCAAAGAGTCAACGGATTGCAAATTATACCTACATTATGTATAAAAAAGTAATTTACGGATGTAATTTAGTTCAATTTGCACGTGACACCTCCACATTTCGAAAATCCATCTCTTTGAGTCCCATTTTCTCTTAGGCGATTCTTCGATACGGACATTCCGTCTTATTACAATCTTCTTCGTCTAATCCGGACTGTTTCACATTCTATAATAGCATAATTAGGTTCACTAGACCGTTTCACTATTTCATTTAATTTAATGATGAACACTTCGCGGCACAGACATTGTTAAAAAGCTTCCTCATTATTAGCTACTTAATTTAATGCAATCCCGAATGTATGATTAAAGAAATCCCTCTGAACCTCCGAACGGAACAACACTCTTAAGCGGATAGAAAAACGTAGCGGTCGGCGTAGGAAAAATGCCCAAATTGATAAATGGTAAATTATTGCTAACATCATTGTTGTGTTCTTAATTTAATGGATCACTTACTGGGGGACAACGTTTCTTCAGATCAACTCACTGACGTAATACTCATATACCCAACAGAGAATCTGTTTGGGATCAGTCATTTACATGTGAATGTACTTCAAGGATCTGTTCTGGGGCCACTATTAACCCGTCAGAGCCCAACGTATGAAACTTCATAGGCAATTTGCTCACTTTTCAATTATGCATTTCAATAAGAGATGGCACCGAAATGTAGTTTTCAATGTAAATCATTCTTGACTTCTATATCCAATGCAAATTTTGGTGGCGAGAGAGTTTTCTCATAATCGGAGGTGAGGTTAGTTGAGATAAAATATTGAAACGAGTCTTTTAGTAGTAGAGTTTTTTTAGTACCTAGGGATTTCAGAATTTCTGATATTTGATGGAATGTGTAGTGGTTAAATTTGAATATTCAGACGCTAGGCATTCATAAGAACAAAAACAAAAATCATTCTCTATAAGATAAGACTGAATTTTAGTTTTATTTTTATTCTGGTCGTATGCAACTTTTGAAAGAAATTTTCAAAAGTTTTATGTCACTTTCAGGAATATTTTGACGACAGAAAAGTTATTAGCTTGTTCAATCATTCTGGTTGCCGGTCGTGGGTTCAAAGCCCAGAGATTTCAGTTTATTTTTCTGATGGCCTGAGAAAGTGCTAGGAATCGTACGTTAAAAGGTATATTTGTTTCCGAAATTGGAGCAATAAATAAAATGGGGTGTTCTGAAAGACATAATGACAAAATAAGACGCATTTACTTTTTTTCTTGAGTATTTGAAAATGTCCCAAAAATAGACTCATTTACTCACGATTGTTTGGGAAGCACTGGTGTCATTCATTAGTTTCTAGGGCGCCTATCATCTAGTATTGTGTTTATTACTAGTATTCCTGCACTGTTGCCAGTTTATTATTATTTCGTAAACCTTACCAGATATTACATTTGGCTTCGAAGTGAACCGAAATAAAAACACTGAATTGAATCAAAATGATGGAATGAGACATTCTCATTTCATAACAGGGGATTAAAAAGTTACTGGAAATAAACGGAATTTGATTTCACAACAGAAATTCGAAATGACCGCCACCACTTTCTATGCAGAGTCTCGCACGACGAAGTAACGAGTCACAAGCACGCTGAGAACTACCTTGTTGTCGCATCTGTTGAACGACGTTGTTATTTTACCTAGATTTCAACTACCTACCTAATTGTTTCGTCTACAATCCGATTGAAATATCGAGTTCCTGGAAAAGTACCGCGATTGCAAATAAAGTGTGCGTAATACCTAACACTGACATTTTCCATAGTGGTGAGTTCAATAGAGATTGTAGGAATTTTGAAAAACAGAGATGTAGGTGAAGAAAATACGAATGCAGTTGAATACCAGAACATAACAAGAATCTAGGTATCAACCTATATAAAACGTATGGATTCGTCAAACGATCTTACCAAAATTCATCTTTGATATATACGTAAAATAGTCACAAATATCCTAATGAATGCAAGAAGCGATATGATCGAAGAATACCACGACAAACAATATACGACTCTAAATCGATTAGCTCACGTGCTTTGCCCTTAGAGGGGAACTGAATGATGAGGGTTGTTGCGGCCGAGGCCAAGCCAACTCAGCGCCCCCTACAACTCCGAGTACCATCGTTTAGCCTTCCTCCTTAAAGGGAAACTGTTCGAAGAAAGAATATCGTTTATTTTATCATACCATCTTTCAACATTTAACGTCCGCAACATTGTCTTAAGTTATTTATTACGCGCCGGCCATTTTTTGTCACCGCTTCGGTTACATCTAGGAGCCGTTGATCTCTGGCCAGAGGTTCTCAAAAGTTTGCCAGAGTTTTTCGAAATCTTCCAAGTCCAATATTTTCCAAAATAACGTTTTTTTGAGAAAAATGTATTCCTTTATTCCGCTATAATTTTTCGTTTTGTACTACCTTTTTCATTTATTGCTGCAATTTCGGAAACACCCTGTTTGTATTCGAACCACTATTAATTCAATCTACATTTTTACATTGAATTGAACAAAGAATCATCATTTGCAAGTAATTAAACTCTCCCTGGATCTAGCATAATATAAGTCCAAGTGCGAAATTAATCATTCTATCAGAGGTATCTTGTTGTCTGAAGATGAACATACTAAAACTTTATCGACAAAAGAGATTGAAATTCTAAGTCAAATCCAAATTGATAAGTCAGAAACAAAAAATTAACACCGACTGTTTACAGATATGCCGTGAAAGATTCAGTTCAACACGTTTCCAAAATATTTTAGAAACATCGACAGTAAAGAGATCGGACACGGCCCCAGACCTGATCCTTGAGGAATACCGTAATCGCACGCTATAAGAAACAAGGGGTCGAAAATGCACATCTGCAACTCCGTGCAAAGGCTAATCTCGCACATTACATCAGCTCAGCTGTCTGTCTCCCATCCGGCTCATTTGTCTTTATTTGTACCAAGCCACCGCGGCATATTTTTGAATATCCGCTTGTATACCTGGCTGGGTAAACGAGTCAGGTATTCATATCTGTAGCTTTTCGCCGGTTGTTCTTGTTTATTTTCGTCACCTACTTATCTGCCGAAGTGTCCTTTCATGTTTGCAATGCTAATAGCAGAGTCAATACTGCAAAGAGTGTATTGTTTTGTAGAATTTTTGAGGAAATAACGAGGGGATTGTGGCCAATCACGTATTTCACTTGAGAAACGACGGACATTTTTTGATTGCATATGGCAAATATCTGTGCAATAATGAGGACAAGAATCTATCGATAGAAGAAAGTTTTTATACACAATTCAGTGGCTCAAACACGTTTAACACAAAACCCATAAATCATACATGCTGCTCAAGTTGTTGCATTTTAAAACAGAATCACACGTTCTGTGGTTTCATCGTTTCACAAACTATTGAATCACTACTGAATGCATTTTTTTTAAATAAAAATTCACAGGAAAACACAAAAATATAGCGATTCACCCCAAACCTATCCATCGCGTTAAGCCCATGCAATCATATGTTAAGCCCACAACGCCACATGAATCAAGTAGGCGAGCTCAGGGTGGGAAACGTTCAAGATGCAAAAAACCTAACCCACAATACTACTACACATGTTGTTTACGAAGCGATTTCAGCTATATTTCCTGTTCGGCAAATTATGAATGCAAAAAATATGTATGAACATGTTTTATCTGATGTGAATGTTACAATTTGTGTAGTTTTATTATAGTATGGAAAAGACAACAGAGATTGTGAAGTGAATGGACGCCAGGGGCGTTGCATAAACTCCAAGGGGAATATTCAGGTAAAGGAATCTTTTAGAATTAGTAACTTTCTGTTCTTTTCTTTTCTTCAGTTTGCTTTGGAAGTGAGATTTGATAATATTTTACTAGATCTGTATGTATATTGTGGACAGTAGTGGTCTCAGTATAGTTCCCTGAGGAACACCATAGGCCTCAGTCGTGGAATCCCTGATGTCTTTCTTATATTTACTTTCTGTTCAACGGTGTTCAAGGTTTTCGATCAATAATGAGAAATAGAATCAAAAGGTTCAAAAAGGTCGACGAAGATGCGTATGACTGAATTTTTGTTGTAAAGAGGAGAGTATAGAGGGTGTTTCAATTTCAATTGTCACCACTGGGATCTCCGAAACTATCAGATATGCGAAGATGGTTGAATTGGGATGGAGTTGCGCATTTACCTGACTAACAATATGTCGTTGAGAAAGTTCTGCAATTCCGAGTATATCCGAAGATATCCGGAAAAAACAGAAACTTTGAAAAATTGTTTCAATTTTTTTCTGGCTTCATTTTTCAAAGGATTCGAAAATAATTTGCACTTCCACATAATGGTTACTATATATGATTGGTAATAGCAATAATGGTGATTTTTTTTTAACGGAAGTGAACAGCATATAGGGCTGAATGTCTAATTTACCTCATACATATGTCATTTATCAAATTATTTTTAGTTTCCTGGTCCATTCTGCCTCCGTATTGTTTTCTCGGCTTTTCAAATGATATTTTGATCCAATAAAGTAAAATTCAGAAACATCAAAGTCAAAGCCTGTTATGATAAGAATATTTTTTTTTAATATCTTCAATGAAATCATAGAGAATCGAATTTGAAACACCCTGTATATCATTCGAGTGATATTTTGGTTTCGAGAAATTTGACTTTTCTGGATATCATAAATTATTCGATTAGTTCGAACAAATTTGATATTGGAGAAATTATTATAGACGAATTTCTCTCATCCATTCAGGACTTGAGTTGTTTGGACATGGAAAAAAAAACTTTATCGACTGATTCCAATCTCACCAAACCCCTGGATGAATCCCGTCGCAACGCCCTTGGTCGAGTTGTCCACATTGATATGAATGAAGTGTACACGTGGTAGTAACGAGCCAGTTCATTCAACTCATCGTTCGAGCAAGACCTTTAACTTTTGAAGAGTGCTTCTAGGCCTAGACAAAGTTCGAATACGACCGTTCCACACAATAATAGGGCACGTATTATCTTACGTACACACATATTTTCTCGATTCTAGGAAGTCTGGCTTATCGAAAGATATGAATTATACATTCATTATCTACCGGATGTTGGAAAATACCCGATTCCAACGAAATTAATTATCGGATATCGTATCAAAGGGTGTCAGGTTTTGTTAGATTCGGAAATAAAATGCTACCGAATTTCCGTTGATGAAACTAATATCCAACATTGAATCTGCAAGAAATGTAAATGAGTCTGTGAATGACGAAAACACAAACGTTATTCTTATGTTCACTCCCACAGAAACTTCTCAAGGGAATTTAACAATTTTTACGGCAAGGTTGGCTTGTTTTTGCAAAATATTACAGCAAATCTTCAATCAACATATTTTTGAACTCACTAAGGTATGATCTGTGAAAATCAACATTTTGCCGAAGAAATCGATACTAACAAAACTGATGATAATTCTTCAACACTTGACAATTTTGGACGATACTGCTTGACTTCGTCAAAAATATTCCAGAAAATATTTCAACCTGATTGAAATCATATATAGAAAACCGTTGTATGACTGTCAAAAAGTATAATGTAATGTCGAGCGAACAAAATGTTGAAATTGATGTTCCATAAGGATCGGATTTGGGTCCATTATTATCTGTGCTATTTGTGCTGTTGCCTGAATACATGAAAGACTGCCAAGTAACTATGTTTGCTGATGATACCACGATCACAGTTAAATATACTACTATACTATACTATCGTGATAGTTGCAAATCGGTTTTTATCAGAGAAAAACTGCTATCTGCTCCTTGTATTTATATTTTCGAATATGTTGAATTAGCAAGGAACAACTTTGAATCATAAATCCTCTAAATACAAAAACAAATTGCCGGATGAGATAATAAACTCCCAAAATGACAATATTTTTTGTAATAGAGTTAAATGTTTATTGATTGATAGGTGTTACTTGAATGATACTTATTATTTATTAAATTTTATGTATTTATCTCATAAGCTGTGACTTTGAATTTTTATTCAATTACTTTGACTGGTGTTTTTCATCTGTACATTTTATCTATATTTTTATTGACTATCTGACCTACCATATGTACCTTATTGTACCAAAGTAGTTGAGAAAATTATTATTATTATTCGACA
The DNA here is from genome assembly GCA_958502065.1 of Chrysolina americana. Lineage (NCBI taxonomy): Eukaryota > Metazoa > Arthropoda > Insecta > Coleoptera > Chrysomelidae > Chrysolina > Chrysolina americana. The sequence goes on along the minus strand of OY293412.1, from coordinate 100,614,677 downwards.
TGGTTAACCAAGACATTATATTCAAGAAATTAAACACTTTGAACTCTTCAACAACATTGTTGCAAGTTTTGAGCTCAAGCAGACCGTAATGGCCTATCAAAAACGTACCACAAGGTATTACAGACTGGAAAAGAACTCCCAAGTTTTTTCAAATGGAATGGGGGTCAAGTGATACCTCCTCAAAATCACAATCAAGTTTACGAAGGTTTTCAAACAGATGGCGCTGATATAAATGGATAGGAAGAAGTGGACCCATTCAGTGGTCAGCAAGGTCCCCAGATCTCAGGCCCCTAGAATTCTATATCAGGGAGAGAGAAACCAACGACGTCAGGAGACATGAAAAATAGAATTAGAAAAGTTTTTCGTTCATAATTGAATACAAATTGTATGACTTGTTTCATACTTTCCTTAAGTTTTGTATGGAGAATTGGAAGAAATTCAATGGAGTGAAAGAATATAGGATGTTTTATTCAAAAAAACATAACTTTGATAACTCACACATGGTTTTGTTTTTCATTTCAAAAAGTTGCAAATCGCGTTTCAGGCCACCTTGTATATCGTCACAGCTCACGGGAAAACGTGTGTTCGAGTTTGTTTGGATTCCAGCCCATTGTTTACCTGTCCCGACAATGTTGCAAGTAATAACAACATTCCTTCTAACATTTCGAGCAAATAAGTTAATTATTTGTGGAGTACAAATGTGAAAAACAAGAAACGCAATTCATTAAAATATCAAACAACAACAACTCGGTGCACGTTCTTTGTGCTCGTTATTATTATTATTTTATCGCACAACTACGAGGGCCGTTTTTGATGGTTCGTTTTTACGAGCCACCGTCACGCCTGCCACACTTAGAGTGTGATTGAAGTTTGATGCGTCAATTCAGTAAATATTTTCACGGATCTAATGGCCGTTATGCGGATATTTTGCGCACGTAAATTCGAAAGCATGCGATATGGGTATTTGGAGAAATTCTTGACGTTGGTTTTGCTGTAATCGGGAAGTTTGGATTGCATATTAGTGCTTATCGAACTGAAAACATTTTCCAAATTTCACCAAAATTCTTGTCATCCAAAGTATTATTCGTAGATTGGCATGAGGCTGACATGATACAGAGCGTTTCGTACGCTGTTCACTTTACTGGAACCATAAGTCACTTACATAACCTATAATCACACTGCTTTCATTACATTTCAATGTTGATTTCTGACCGGGATATTATAAGATTATATAGTCATAGTTACGCTATCAATAAAGAAAGTCATAACTTCCTTGGGGCATTACAGATTCTATAATTCCCTCTACCTTTCACAAGTGAAAATAAAATAAGAAATGCTAATATATTGCTCCTGCTGCCTTCCTTGGATAGGGTCGCTATTTTTGTCAGTATCTCTTCTTCCGGAGAAAAAATTCGATATACGAAAATATAGCCCACACTTTTTTCAGTGATACTAATATTTTTCATTCATTATTATTTTCTGCCTATGTAAACATATATTTTTTACTCTTTAGTGTTATAAAAGCCTGTTTTTTTAGTTTTTTTCAACCATATTTCATTTTTAACCACCCTACCTCCGATTTCTGTGCATTTTTACACAAACCCCACTTTTTTGAACACCCTCGCCAAGTTCCCGAATCCGCCACTGGATCACCTCACACACACATACGCCGCAATTTGGGTGTTATTGTGTGACGTCGAGAAAACGGCTCGCTGAATGGAATCCGAACCCCAATTCTGGGAAACGAGGTCGTTCCTGAGGGAACCTGTCCGCGAAGGAAAGTCGGCCGCTCTGCATTTGTGGGAAAACACCGTGGGAAGGACCGTGTGAATCAGAGTGTCTGTATTGTCATCGTTGGAAACATTCCACAGACGGTGTCGTGAGATGCGAATTTATCTTTCAGATCATTGATAATACACAGTATATGCCGATTCCTTCGTAGAAACAAAATTCAAAACAAGGAACTTGAAACAACGATGTTTTATTGCGATTTGAGGCATTTCTATAAAAAAAAAAACAGCTTATTTCACATCATTATCAAGTAACGAGTACACCAAAACTGAACGAAAATAAGGCAAAGTTTTCTTTAGCCAGTATGTGGAAAAATCAATTGAATAACTAATAAACAAGATTATAATATTAAATAAATACCAAAAAAATTGCTAGTATACTCGGGAAAACTCTAAAAAATGTTATAAACAGAACTCCATTCATGAAAAATTTAACTTAAGAGTGGTAAATAATTTTTTTTATTATTTTTCCACTTTCGAGGAAGGAAGTGGGATACATTTTTTCTCCGTATTTTCCACGCCCGAATCTGTCGGGCATTTTTTTATATATGAAAAAATCTCTCGACATGTATTAAAAATATATTTTTTAAATTAATTATATTAAAATTGTATTCAAAACTAATCTCAAACGAGATAAAGGCAAAAAATCAGCGGTATACCTACTGGCTAATATTTTGACACAAAATGCAGAGAACATGTTTCATCAGAACAAAAATAAGCGGTATATGGAATTGAAAGAATTATGTACAGCAAAGGAAGATAGATGAACTTGTTGCAAACTTGAGAGATAAATAAAATCAGTAGAAATTAATTAATTTTTTATTCAGTGACGGAATCTTCAATGACTTTGAAACCAGGTAATGCTCACTTTGAATCACTACTCAAGATCCACTTGACTAAACTTGCACAATTCGTTGAAACACTGACGTATACACAATTTCTAGAAGAATCATTGCCACAACGTACTTTTGGTACTGAGACGAAATATGTGGTTTAGACACGACAGGGAACCTGCTTATTTCAGTTCGGGAATTTTAGAATAATACTTTTGCTCACCAGTGGATGGGTTATGAGAGAGACGCTTTGGCCACCAAAATGCCCAGACTTGACCCATTTGGATTATTTTATTGGGATATTTCAAATTGCTATTTATGCGACACCAGTTATCGATGAAAATTATCTGACGAATAGAATTATGAATAACTGTTATGTCGTATGAAACACCCAAGGAATTTTTGTTACGTTTGCGACAGTTGATTAGAAGACTTGATGCTTGTATTGCAAGTCGAGGTTCTCATTTCAAGCTTCTGGTTTAATTATTTTCACTAATACCAATGCTGTTTTCCAAATAAAAAAACGGCAGTTTTTTTAACTAGAAGCCAAACATATTTTCATTTCGAATATTTGAAAAAAAATATATTTTACATAAACCTTGGAGCTTTAATGACGTTTAACCTTCATTTCTACGCCACTGATTTTCAAAAATAAAGGTACTTTATTCTTGCATGGAATTCAAAAATTTCAAGAAACCACGTAAATGACTGAAAAAAGCCTATATCTGTCGGCCGTGTCTCTGGTGGTTAGACCATGCAGAACTTGTTATAAGGAGATTTTTTTTTTCGTAAAATCAAAAATTAGAAAGTTTGAATTGAGCTGTATAGCCATGGGATCATTTTCTTCTGCTCAGGTTGAGGGCTATCATGCTTCTTTGTGATATTTTCTGAAATGGTTTACTTTGGTCAGAAATGACTCCCAAGTATTTTAACTCTAGTGCAATTGGAATTTAAACACCGTTCAGAACTGGTGGCACTAGTTCTCCAAGTACCCTCTTTTTTGTAAATATAACCATCGTGGTTTTATGAGGGTTTGCAGTTAGTTTCTCTTCGTGGCACCACTTGGTTACTATATTAAGTGTATTTTGCGTTAGTTCCGAGATTGTTCCTGCAAATTTGTGTTTTGCAATGATCGCAATATCATCAGCATAAACTAAGCACTCCATGCCTCTAGATGTTTCAGCATTTTCAGCACTTTGTCCTCCAGGATAGCCCACAGAAGAGATAGAACTCCTGTGGGCATCCCTTACCAGCCATGGTACAGCTTTGGTGATTCATATTGTAGATGCATTGTTGAATACCTTCTAAATGTTGATGAATGTCCTCATGGCTAACTTTATTATCCAGGGATTTTTTAATTAGCCTGTTGAGATCGTCCAGTGCCAAGTGCGTGAACATGCCTGGCTGATTGTTACGCATTTGTTGGTAAAATTTCATCTCTTATGTACCCATCTTTTAGGCTTTCTAGCGTTTTGAACAAGAATGGCACTAGACTGATTGGACGGTGTGACTTAAGAATCATGTCATTGACTCTTTCCACTTTTGGTATATAAATCGGTAGGTATGTATTGCAGAGCTAGAGCTATACAAGCCTTGAATATTCTACACAAATAAGGAATTAGTGTTTCCAGTCCTTCTTGGTGTGGGATGAGGTATATTTCATTATCTTCAGGGGATTAGTATGGGCTGGAATAGAATTTTGTTTTGCTTCGTTAAGTCTCCAATCCAAGACACTGGCTCTCTTTGACTCGCCTTGAGGGCTGTTTACTGCTGCAGGGCCATTTAGAATTATTGTGACTGGAAAGTGTGCCTCTGTTATCAATCACAAACTTTCCTCAATAGTAGTTGTGTAGGTTTCATCATTCATCTTTAGGAAACCTACTTGATTTACAGTAGCTCCCTTCAGCTAGCCCTTTATGGATGCTAGAACATGTGTGGGTATCTATTACCTCTCCACAGAACTTCTCCACGATTGATTGCCCTTTTGCTTTTCTACTGCGTGAGAGCGGCTCCGTTACACTCGTTAAAAAAACAAGTTTTGTCAAAAGTTACTGGATCCCCATTCGAGAATTTCTGCTGAATCCATATTCAAATTGTTTACGTTCCATCACCGTTCTTTTTTGTTTTCAACGACTGTTGGCGAAGCTCTAGAAGAGAAAACAGTTCATTATACATTTATTTTTGTTATTTTTTGTTCATGCTGCGAATATTTTTTGATTTTTTACGATTGACCTTCTGTGTGCTCCTATACCAGGCCAGGAATTTCACAGCACATCCTCGTACGCCTATGCCGTATTATTTTCCAAACACTTGACTCGTCCCAAACATCATCATATCACGCCGTCACTCGGGCCCGGGCCCGTCTCATTCCCAGGCTTTTGGGTGGCCAAACTAGCCCCCGACGCTGAAAAATCACCCTGTTCTCGGAACCGATTCCGGCTGCCTTTCGTGGAATATTTCGGCGATGGGTCTCCTCAAAGTATTATTTATCGAAAAATTGTTTGTTGTATATTTCCTGTCTTTGGATAAACAGTGAGATAATGCGTTCAGTCTACGATAAGAGACAATTCTGGGAAGGAGTTCAATATCTTGAGACGATGCTTTCGGTGCGAAATAAATTGCTGAGCACTGTTTGAGTGAGGGTCGGTAACAGGAGCGACAAAAGGCGAGGTCGAATGCTCGTTTCTGATATTTTTTGAACATGTAAGCTGATTTATCTTTCAGTTGCAAGGAAGCGACTTAATCTTGGAGCGAATTCTTCGAAAGATGTAATAGTGTTTTATCATAAGAAAAACAGGGTATTACCGATAAAGGTAGACATTGACTATGGCGATCACAAGATGCCTATGAGCTGTTTTCCTGCAATGCAAATATGGAAATAGATTTTTTGTTTTAATAGAAACAGTTGGAATTATTTCATATCAAGCTGTCACTGTATAACAGCGAATAACATTCAATCGAATAAAATAAGTTGGTCATGGTGTTCTTCGTGGTTCAGTCTGTGGACCACTATTATTCGTTTCTATTTTCAGGAATAAAAAAATATTTGAATTTCCCTATTCCTAAAACTCCTGATGATTATAAAAATAATTTATACTGCAATACGAAAAAAACGTTGATTAGTATACAAAATATCATTAAAGTCGAATGATATGTTATTGAATTGAAAATTAATTCGATGGAAATAGATTCGTCATTGAATTGATTCTGAATTCAGTTGCTTCCTATTCATTATACCTTTGGCGCATTTTTCTATACTCAATTTTTCTTGTCGAAAACATGAGATATTTCTGTCAATCATTATCTCTTCATCATCATCTTCTATCGTATTCTTTGTTTTTCATATACTTACTAAATATTATTTTTTACTTTCTAGTTCAATAGTTTATAAACAAACGCTCGCTTTTGAAAAAGATTTTTACATTCGTTTTCTTTTCTATTTTTTAACATTAGAATTAGTTTGATTATCTGTTTTAATTGGTCAGGCTACGAAAAGTATTCGACGATTTGATGTTTTCACAAATTTTTACGGTTTTTTTTTGTTTTTTGTTTAGTTCTTGCAAATTTTTCAAGCCTCCTACCGATTTTTTTCGTCGTGATTGTAAAATTACTCTAAATTGTAGTATGCGACTATCCTATGTTTTTTATTTTTTCACGGTTTTCTTTTGTTTTGGCGAGTTTTTGCAAATTTTCCGAGCCTTCAACCGATTTTTTTGTCTAGTTATTCACACCCGAAACAGTGGAAATATTTTCGAATTTTTACGCGTTTTACGAGCCTTCCGCAGATTAGTATTTTAACGGATTTTTCAGTAGGAAATATGTGAGAATTTCTACGCGTTTTCTATTTAGCCTTTTGCGAAACAGATTGGTAAAAAAAAATTACTCGAATATATGTTTTTTACTATTTTTACGGATATTTCCGATTTTATTTTGGTGAGTTTTTGCAAATTTTCCGAGCCTTCAACCGATTTTTTTGTCTAGTTATCCACACCCGAAACAGTGGAATCATTTTCGAATTTTTACGCGTTTTACGAGCCTTCCGCAGATTAGTATTTTAACGGATTTTTCAGTAGGAAATATGTGAGACTTTCTACGCGTTTTCTATTTAGCCTTTTGCGAAACAGATTGGTAAAAAAAAAATTACTCGAATATATGTTTTTTACTATTTTTACGGATATTTCCGATTTTATTTTGGTGAGATTTTGCAAATTTTTCGAGCCTCCTACTTATTTTCTCTGCCCTAATTTTCCACGCACGAAACAGTGGAAATATTTTCGAATTTATTCGCGTTCTCTTTTTAACTTTTCTTTTAATTGAATTATTCGACTATCAGATGTTTTTTACTATTTAACCGGATTTTTCCGATTTTATTGTCGCTTGTTTTGCAACTTTTTGCCAGAAGGAGATCTCCGACCAACTTTTTTTGTCGTAGTTTTCCAAGTCCATAACCGTTGAGTTTTTTCCGGATTACACGTTCTCTATCCGGCTTTCGAGTGGGGGCAGAAAAGTAAAATTTTTTTTGGACTAAATTATACAAAGATCAGAATTTTTCATAATTTTCACATATTATTTCGAATTTTATTTCGCAAGTTTTCACAAAGTGGTCATATTTCAAATCATCTCCAATAGAAATCACAATAGTTCCCAAACGATTTTTGGTAGTCCGTTCAAATGTGGAGGTTTACTGTGGTTTGTGCGTTCTACTTTCGAGTTGCCAGAATTGGATATTTCTCTATGTGGATAGAGTTTTCGATATATGTGGATATAGTTTATTGTAGACTTGTTCAACTAAAAAGGAAATGTCTATAAAAGTTAAAAATAAAATATAGTCTAAAAAACTAAAGAACACGTTTTTATAACACATTCAAATAAAAAGTAGAAAATAATTATTTATAGAGGCAGAAAATGAATAAAAAATAAAAAATATTAGTACCACTGTGAAAAAAGCGTGGGTTGCTCGATTTACGAAAATATGAAACAAAGTCTTCACGCACGTGGTGCACACTATACTTTTTCTACGACCTGTTACTTAGAGATTGAATTAAAGGAAAATTTGACTAATTTTCTTTATTACAATAATAATTATTATGAACAGCTTTATTGCAATTTTGTAAATTTTCAAAATGTACATTTACTTTCTCTTTCTCTACAAAATTAGTGCTGCTTGTACTGTTGGTACTGACAACATAACTACGATTATTCTCAGTTGTTAAGATTTTATTGCAGACATCTATCTTTTTAGTTAGGGATTCTTCCACGTAGGCTTCTGCCACTGAGGATGATTTCCAGCCGCCGTGTTTTTTTAGCGTTAGGAGATCTCCTCCACCTTCGACTAATAAAGACGCATATGAACGCCGTAGGCTGTGCCCGGTAAATTCGTTGGGATTGGGGAGTTTCAAAAATGTGGCAACTTCTGAAGGGACTTTTCCTATCTTATTTATACCAATCACTTGCCGAGTACATTTCCCTCGTTGATAATTAATAAAGCATTTATTTTCGGCATAATCCTTGGGACGAAAGCCACGTATTTGTGATATATGTCCAAGTATTCAGTAACAGTAAATTTTCTAGAAACCTTAGTCTTCGTATCATCAACTGACACAATAAGAACTGTTCTCAAATTTTGGATGTCATCCATTTTTAATTTATAGAGCTCATCTCTGCGCAGGGCTCCAGCTACCCCAAACAACAAAATAAGCTAAAAATTTAAAGATTAGTATTTATCGATATTTATACAAATGGACTTACTTTGGTTAATAAATATTTTTCATCGGGTGCCTCTTTGAGAAATTTTAATACGTGTTCCTTTTCCAAAACGCGTGATTTTTTAGGAATGTATCCCTCGTTTTTCCGTTTCAAGAAAGCGCGAACTTTCGGATAATCACCAATTTGTACGTTGTACTCAACACTAAGGGTGCTTTTCAACATTGAGTAGTGACTCCATAAGGTAGAAGATTTAACCTTTGTTGATAATTCAGATAGGTAGGCTAATATTACCCTTTCGGAGAATGATTGGACGTTGTTTGTATTGTGCCATTGCATAAACTTTTCCAAAGTGTTTTCGTAAATTCCCAACGATTTTTGTGGCAATAACGATGAACTTGCTTCACTAGCTGCTAACGTTATATTTGGAGGAGTTGATGGGAGTACTTCAATGCTGTCCATCAGGAATTTGCGTGAAATACACGGCTAATCGGTTTAAATCAAAATTTCGTCGTACTATTTATTAATTCAGAGGGTATTTAATTACTATTTACGGTCTAGTAACTGATGTAACTCTGAACTTCACTCTGCGGGAACTGTCATATTTGTCAATTTCTCTCGCCACCGCTACCTAGACCAGCGACCGGTGTGTGAATTTGTATTGACTCTTATGGCACCGGTGCGTGAAATAAATCCCATAAGAAAAGCATGGCACTTCACACACCGATTCGTGAAATGAAGATTTACACATTTTTATCGATGTGTGACGTTAGTAATTCACATACGGGAGTAGAAAAAAGTGTTTTTTATTTTGGTTCTTTGAACTATTGCTTTTTTCAAGACGTCACAGTAACGCAGTAACTTTTTGGGGCAAATTGATTAATTTGTATAGATTTCCTGGATTCAACAATTTTAAAACTGAAAGGTTACAATCGCAAAAAATTATTATGAAAGTTTCAGTCGAAAAAATCATTATTTTCCGCAACCTAATTTCACTTACGAGCTGATACATTCAGCTTCTCTAACGTTCCCGTTCTTTTATTTATGTTTCTCATCTTCATTCAATCATGTATATGTTATACACTATTTTCGATCATTAATCGTATTATTATTATCTCCAGACTGTTACCTCACGCATTCCTCTTTTATTTCAGGTTGCCACGAAGATGAAAATACGGAAGACGACGGACCCGAATTTAAAATTAGCGGTGAGTAAAAATATTTTAGTGGCGCGACGGATTTAGATTTAGTGGTTCTGTGTCGTTTTGCATTGTTCCGTCTCTGCGATGAAGCCGTTACGTAATTAAAAGGCCTATGACGTAACGGCGTCGCGGTGCGACCGTCTATTTCGAGGCGCTCCGCTCTAGGGGAATAACTCTCGGTGACCCCGATGGATACAGGGTGGTTGGGATCGTCTGTCCTGTCGTTTACGATTCCGATCTTGGCAGTGATGCAGACCAGACGCGGGCTGTCTTTCTGATGTGATTACCGAGTAGACACTCAGAATCCCTTTTTGTCATGTACTAAAAGCTCCACTAGCTTTTATGGCACACTCAAAAAAAAACTATCATACAATTTTGTACACATTTATACAAATTTGCGTTCCATCCAAAATATTTTTTACACTCCCCGTTTTCTGGGAAATGGGCGTGGGCTAACTTTAAACTAAAACTGCACCACGCACTAAGTATTTTTTAAAATACGCAATTATTGTTGATTGAAAGGCTGCTGAAATTTCTTACACATTAAAATATGAATTCGGTAATATAGAGTGAAATACTTTTATTTGTGTCAATATCGAAGACTGCTTTGATGAAAAATTGTTAAGAATTGAAACTCATGTTTAAATGTACATTCATATCCATTCAAATTTCGATGAGTGGGCTGTGTTAATAAATAGTTATGTCACGATATGATGGAATATTCTACTTGAACTGCATTTCATAGAATATTAGAATTATTCGATTTTTTATTACTTCGATTGACTCGCGATTCACAGATTATACTAATTTCAACATTCAAAATCGATTGGCGTTCGCAGAATTGCTCTTCAACCGTTCTCGAGTTGAAAAGTCCATCTGGAGTTAAAAGGAGTCATTTTCTCTTCTATATGTCAAACCTTGTATCTGTGGATCCACAAATCATATATTTTCAGACTCAGCATGAAATTTTGCGTATAAACTGCGAATTTCAAGTTTATCTGATGATTTTGTAATTTACGTGATTTTCAGGGGTCTACCCCTTTAGAATTTTCTCATTTTTTTTACTTCGATTGACTCGCGATTATACTAATTTCAACATGCTAAGTCGATTGGCGTTCGCAGAATTGCTCTATCTTCAACCGTTCTCGAGTTGAAAAGTCCATCTGGAGTTGAAAGGAGTCATTTTCCCTTCTGTATGTCAAACCTTGTATCTGTGGATCCACAAATCATATATTTTCAGACTCGGCATGAAATTTTGCGTATAAACTGCGAATTTCAAGTTTATCTGATGATTTTGTAATTTACGTGATTTTTGGAATTTTCTCGATTTCTCGATTAATTTTTTTTTACGTCGATTGACTCGCGATTCACATATTATACTAATTTCAACATGCAAAGTCGATTGGCGTTCGCAGAATTGCTCTATCTTCAACCGTTCTCGAGTTGAAAAGTCCATCTGGAGTTGAAATGAGTCATTTTTCCCTTCTATATGTCAAACCTTGTATCTGTGGATCCACAAATCATATATTTTCAGACTCAGCATGAAATTTTGCGTATAAACTGCGAATTTCAAGTTTATCTGATGATTTTGTAATTTATGTGATTTTTAGGGGTCTACCCCTTTGGAATTTTCTCGATTTCTCGATTAATTTTTTTTTACGTCGATTGACTCGCGATTCACATATTATACTAATTTCAACATGCAAAGTCGATTGGCGTTCGCAGAATTGCTCTATCTTCAACCGTTCTCGAGTTGAAAAGTCCATCTGGAGTTGAAATGAGTCATTTTTCCCTTCTATATGTCAAACCTTGTATCTGTGGATCCACAAATCATATATTTTCAGACTCAGCATGAAATTTTGCGTATAAACTGCGAATTTCAAGTTTATCTGATGATTTTGTAATTTATGTGATTTTTAGGGGTCTACCCCTTTGGAATTTTCTCGATTTCTCGATTAATTTTTTTTTACGTCGATTGACTCGCGATTCACATATTATACTAATTTCAACATGCAAAGTCGATTGGCGTTCGCAGAATTGCTCTATCTTCAACCGTTCTCGAGTTGAAAAGTCCATCTGGAGTTGAAATGAGTCATTTTTCCCTTCTATATGTCAAACCTTGTATCTGTGGATCCACAAATCATATATTTTCAGACTCAGCACGAAATTTTGCGTATAAACTGCGAATTTCAAGTTTATCTGATGATTTTGTAATTTATGTGATTTTTAGGGGTCTACCCCTTTGGAATTTTCTCGATTTCTCGATTAATTTTTTTTTACGTCGATTGACTCGCGATTCACATATTATACTAATTTCAACATGCAAAGTCGATTGGCGTTCGCAGAATTGCTCTATCTTCAACCGTTCTCGAGTTGAAAAGTCCATCTGGAGTTGAAATGAGTCATTTTTCCCTTCTATATGTCAAACCTTGTATCTGTGGATCCACAAATCATATATTTTCAGACTCAGCATGAAATTTTGCGTATAAACTGCGAATTTCAAGTTTATCTGATGATTTTGTAATTTATGTGATTTTTAGGGGTCTACCCCTTTGGAATTTTCTCGATTTCTCGATTAATTTTTTTTTACGTCGATTGACTCGCGATTCACATATTATACTAATTTCAACATGCAAAGTCGATTGGCGTTCGCAGAATTGCTCTATCTTCAACCGTTCTCGAGTTGAAAAGTCCATCTGGAGTTGAAAGGAGTCATTTTTCCCTTCTGTATGTCAAACCTTGTATCTGTGGATCCACAAATCATATATTTTCAGACTCGGCATGAAATTTTGCGTATAAACTGCGAATTTCAAGTTTATCTGATGATTTTGTAATTTACGTGATTTTTGGAATTTTCTCGATTTTTCGAGTAATTTTTTTTTACGTCGATTGACTCGCAATTCACATATTATACTAATTTCAACATGCAAAGTCGATTGGCGCTCGCAGAATTGCTCTATCTTCAACCGTTCTCGAGTTGAAAAGTCCATCTGGAGTTGAAAGGAGTCATTTTTCCCTTCTATATGTCAAACCTTGTATCTGTGGATCCACAAATCATATATTTTCAGACTCAGCATAAAATTTTGCGTATAAACTGCGAATTTCAAGTTTATCTGATGATTTTGTAATTTACGTGATTTTTATGGGTCTACCCCTTTGGAATTTTCTCGATTTTTCGAGTAATTTTTTTTTACGTCGATTGACTCACGATTCACATATTCTACTAATTTCAACATTCAAAATCGATTGGTGTTCGCAGAATTGCTCTATCTTCAACCGTTCTCGAGTTGAAAAGTCCATCTGGAGTTGAAAGGAGTCATATTCCCTTCTATATGTCAAACCTTGTATCTGTGGATCCACAAATCATATATTTTCAGACTCAGCATGAAATTTTGCGTATAAACTGCGAATTTCAAGTTTATCTGATGATTTTGTAATTTACGTGATTTTTAGGGGTCTACCCCTTTGGAATTTTCTCGATTTTTCGAGTAATTTTTTTTACGTCGATTGACTCGCGATTCACATATTATACTAATTTCAACATTCAAAATCGATTGGCGTTCGCAGAATTGCTCTATCTTCAACCGTTCTCGAGTTGAAAAGTACATCTGGAGTTGAAAGAAGTCATTTCGCTCTTTTATATGCCAAACCTTGTATCTGAGCATCTACATTTCGTATATTTTTAGAATCAGCATGAAATTTTGCGTTTATACTGCGAATTTCAAGTGGATCTGATGATTTTGTAATTGACGCGATTTTTAGGGGTCTATGTGCAAATATTGTTTTATTGTATATTAACAGCTTATTCAACTTTTTCAGTCATAAGATCATAGGTTGCTACAAAATTTCAAGAAACCCTACTGAATATATCCTATTGGCCAGCAACGAAAATCATTTTATTTTTCAAATTCCAGGTACAACTAAATTGTAAAATTGTTGCAATAAATGCAATCAATAAGATGAAATACCTTGGAACTAAAATTCTCAAAACATTTAATCAAGTATATATTTTCGTCCAGTTTGAAATATGTATGAACTAAAGAAATACACAAAATCATTGAAAGAAGTTTGATTGATTTTTATATATTACCACATTATCAAAATAAATGTATGTATATGTGTATTTAGTATATTTTATTTGTGTAGAAAATAAATTACTAATGCATTATATCAATATTTTACACTTTACTGAATAATCAAATAAATAAAAATATTGAAATTAAATAATGTATAATATTTTCAACCTACTCAAGGCATTTCAGGTTTATTAGATACCTTTTTTGTCAACTTGTGGTATTCAATTGCAACTGAAATCCACCCAGTTTACTCCACACAAATAATCCACCCCTGAAAACCTACCCGGAAACGGAATATTTTTCTCGCACGCTGTCCGTGTATTGTAGAGAAACAACTTTCCCATGAATCTTTGACATGTGCTTTGTACTGGGCCAGACTGAAAGAGCTTGTAACTACGAGGCATTATCCAATCTAACTGTCCCATTCTTTACAATTCTCGTGACATCCTGGTTGGCCACGTCACTTCCTCGAAAAATTAGCATTCACGCTTTTCATATATCCTGCATGCATATACTAATGCGGTTTTATGTCATGTTTAAAAGGAAAGATTCTCGCGATGGCCCCGAGGAGGAATAGAGGATTCTCATGCAGGGTTAAAAATGCTGTGGTCATTTGTCAATTCTGTCAATAAATCAATTTATTATTAATATTATTATTAATTGTCCTGAAACATTTCGACATCAAGAAAATATATTTTAGTGAAATATACATGGTGTTGCATTTGAGTCAAGAAAACTAGGACCAATTCCGGTGAAACCGGGTGATAAAGAATCCGTTTTTATCTCAAAAAATTACAATTCAGTTCGCCAATAGTCCCATAAAATGGTGTATCTTGAATTGGATTATTTCTGTCAAAAATATAGCACCCGGTATACAGTAGATGACAAATAAATTGTTTTTCAAAATCAAAAATGAAGATTTTTTCAATTTGTACTTTTAAGTCACTGTAGATACAAACATCTAAGTGCTATCACAAGAAAATAAATGTAATTTCCTTTCTGACTAGGAAATTATAAGCCTATATCCTCATAGTTACGCTATCAATAAAGAGGGTCATAACTCCCTTGGGGTACTATAGATTCTATAATTACCTCTACCTTCTACAAGTAAAAATAAGAAATTTATACATGGGTATACAGGGCGAGTCAGAATAAGACCGACAAAATATGACTACAGATTCCTCACATCATTTCGAGGTGAAAAGTTCATATCAAGATATGTCCTAAAATGCATCCCCTCTGAGATACAGGGTGTCGAAAGTACGAAAAAAAATTAATTTTTTTTTCTCCAAAATTCCTGAGGCAAATTATACCAAACTCGGTACACTAATCAAGGTTTATCAACGTTATAATTGGAAGTTATAATTTTTAATTTTCCTAAACCAGTGGCGTAGTTACGTTGGTATGTGGAAATATTTCCCTTCGTATTTTCTTTGGACATGTGAATGGACAAATGAGCGTTTGTCATCAGTTAGGCTCATCGATTCTCAAATTAAAAGTCATAACATTCCATGTACCTGAAAGTAAGGGTTTCTGAGAAAATTGAGAAAAACTGAAGATATGTCCTGGAGTAGCAAAATCATTTCCTCTCATAACATTAATTTCTCACAACATATTGGAATATTTGTCAACCTCCTCAACATTTTTTAATGTTGGGTGAATCGGAAACATATTAAGGGCGAATCAGAATGAGACCTAACTCAGTGATTACACGACATCAATCACCTGTACTGTGTTTCCGATTCTTTCAACTTTGGTTTTTTTTGGCGTTTGCTTCCTTTCGGTGCATTCTGCCAGTGCGACTCCGGGGAACTTTTCCAACCTCCGTGTCGTTTTAGGTAAGTCATAGATGTTCCTGCATTAGCAAGAGCAGTAGCAGAAGTGCGACGAAGGCAATGTCCCGTATAGGAAGATGGGTTTGGCAATCCTAAGTACATTGCGATTTTAACGCCCTGTATCTAGAAAACTGGTCATAGGATCGAATGTGGAAAGCATACCTCCCAAGACGTTATTAAAATAAACATATACTGAGAAAATGGTAACATTTGACCGGGTAAATTTCAGAATACAGAGTGTTCATGGTTTTTGTACTTATTTCAGAGCAGAATTCCTTTCGGAAAATCAACCACCTTGTATATCTTGAAGCTTAGAGACTCGTATATTAGTGGTAATAATTTATCCACAAATCAATCTATAGGTACAGGGTTTTGAATTATTTATATTGTATGAAACACACTGTATGAAAAATGTGTACTATGCGTTATATTCTCAAAATATTATATTGAGGCGTTATTTTCGAAGTTTACAGTAGAAAAAGTGGGATTTTGCAAAAAATTACTGTCATTCATTTGTGTGTGTCCCTGTATAGATGAATATTTTTAGTCACATGGATTCACCATTGTTTTACTAAAATATGTAGTAAACATGTGTATGAAACAGAAATTCAATCTAGTTCATAAGTTAACAAAAAAAAAATCCGAAAATCTGGGCAATTATCAGTTTCAACACCCCGTATCTAGGAAGCTAGTCATAGGATTGGGTTGGGCCCATTGAAACTCTTCGTTACTAGGTCGAGTACAACAACATACCAAAGTTTCAGAAAATGTTGACCGGTCACCACTTTACATTAGAAAAGTGCGGGGTCCTTTCGCCGATACAGCAGTTTTACTTTCCGGTACGTTCACTACCATGACGGAATCCCGGTCCTCTATATTCGATATCTTCATATTCAAAAGTTCCTCACTCCTGCATCCTTCATGATGAAACGGCAGACTTTACCGGCTTATAACTCTTACTCTTCCGTTTCAAAAAAGCCTCTAGTTCCGTGAACTTAGTGATATCTCGTTTCTCATGTATAGTCACCATCGATTTCAGCATTGACCATTTGATCCATAAGGAATTCGGAATATACGTTTCTGACTACAATTAATAAACACAATTACTACCAAATCTGCCGAAAAAACATAGAAAATACCGTACCAGTTCTTGAAAATATGCCAGAAATACAGTTTCAGTGGCATTTTTTAGCATAACATTTTTCCGTGTCAGACACTCCAAATTTGTATTGTATACTTTTTGGTATACGGCTTCACTTTTCGATAGAATTGATAATTCTCTTGCTTTTTCAGCTTGTTTCAAAATATTCTCCATTATATATGGGGTAGAAAACACGTTTTTAACGCAAAAACAGCTTGATAACAAAGTTATGTTTATAAACAAGTAACATAGCAACAACCTAGCAACAAAAAAACTTCTCCAATCAACGGTACCTGATTCAAATGTGGTAATGAATTGGTACATTGATTCCGTTTTAAAAACGAACAAAATTTTATTGAAATATGTCAAAAATTAAATTATTTTTGTAACGCGTAAATAAATGAGCCTTCAATAACCTCAGGCAATTGCTCTCCCTCTGGCAAGAGGCTCGCAAACTTTGCCATCGGTAATTAAGGCCCGTATAATTCCCTCGATACATAAATAACTATAATCCGTTCCAAGTCAGCAATAATATTCCGTTTCATCAATTGTTGAACTCAGCATTCATTGTCTAACAACAGTAACGCTATCTCGATCCCAATTACTACCGACACAACTTCAATTACCGAGAATATATTTCATCCTCATTGCATCGCGAACGTAAGTAACTTCTTGTATCATTTAGTCGTATTAATAACGTTCATTACTCTTACCTCGCATAAGTCTCATTGAAATATTAAACAATAGCAGCATTTGTTTGTTGCACGTATGTATATTTTTTTATGAAAATAGTACCGTTCGTCATTTGTACAAGTGGAGATTGTTCCGAGAAATTCAGGGTTACCATCTTCGTAATAAATCGCAAATACCGAAGAAGAGGATGATGAAGAAGCGTTATCTATCGATTAGAATACTAATGATCATGAGTAAGGTAACAAAAAATGCTCGGCATGCCTCAGGAGGTAATAAATATTGTTTATTCACCATCTCTCAGCATGGTGTAGAACCACAATAAAAAGCATTGAAAAAATTAAAACGGACAAGCATGGATTACGAGTAAATATAAAAAAATGTGTAGCCTGCTATGGAATCCCAGTTTTAAACAGTGCGACCATATCATTCGGAAACATGTTAGCTCCCTCAGAGAGTCTGCAAGTGGGACATTTTTGAATAGTTACTATTCTACCCTTATCCAGAAAATCAAATATGATTACATCATGGCAATCCTAAAAACTGAAGCAATAATATTTTCAGTAAATTTTGGAAGACAAAACTTCTAAGGTGTTGGGAAACCAGTGTCTCTCCATTCCATCAATCTTCGTGGCTCTGCTTCCCTCTTAACCCCTTCAAATACACTATTCCAATTTTTCTATTTTTATAATTTTGGTCGACATCCTTTGTTTCATATTCAATTGCGCAAAACTATCGTTTTTACTTCTAGTTCTTATAGGAGGCTATCGTATTGTGGTTCATAATCGAAATTCTACAATTGAACCACTGGACTATACTACTGAAAGCTCTTTCAAAACTTTCCTTGAGTACAGACCATATCTGCCTGATATCACTGTTAGTCCGGTCTATTTAGACATTCGAAGTTACCTAAATTCCCACCAAGCTGAAAATCGGTAAGATTGTTTCCTCGCCACCTATGAGGTAGTGTACTTAGCGCGTTTTTTTTTTGTGGTTTCCCCAGTAGACCTATTCCACGGGTCAGTTTTGATCCTGTTTAATTTGAAACTATTGAAAAATAATGGATATTAGCAGAGATTGAAAAGATAAAAGCAATTTAAGTTAAAAAAAGTAGTAAAATTTAATCGTCCGAGTCGTAACTTTCTTGTTCTTCTTCTTGATCTTCTTGTTCTTGTTCTTGTTCTTCTTCATCTTCATCCTGAGTGCATGTAAACTGCGTTAATAGCGATGTATCGCATGTTGCCTCGTTGGAATCAAACGGATCCTTTACTGTTGGTGATTCAATATTGGAGCACAACCGGCCTTGACAATGTGTACATGCCGGAGAACAGAACAGTCCGACTTTTTTGCAACCACATTTAGCACTGTATCCCTTTTTGCAGTTGCAAAAAATCGAGTTCAGCAGTTTTTCCGGCGCAGGTGGAAGTAAAGTGTGCACTGGTTCTAATAAATTGTTGACCATCTTCCAACACTAGTCTGTAGGGTCTAGCTGATAACCAAGCCACACTTGAACTTGGTAATATACCCTAAAATGATATTGATGAGCAGCAACTGAGGTTGGAGGAATACAAGCTAATTGTACTTGTTTTTTACTTTTGGTGTTTTTAACGAAACATGCATATCTATACTTATCTAAGCAGGTAGTTTTTTTAGGAGCTCCGTACATAGAAAGAAGAAAGCGAATGCCGTTAGTAATAATTTCTTGTCGAGTAGAACTACTATTTTTAAACACTTCAGCACATTCAATTAAATTTTGTTTCTCAAATAGTTTGAAGACTGTTATTTTACCCCTCCTGTAAAATGCAGATGTCGTATCACAGCCAGTTATTGCGTGTAAAAATAGTACATGATTTTGACACGTTGCAAAAGTAGATAAACTTTTTGATGAATACATTTCCGATTGATGTTGAGCTTTTCCTGGTTTTAAGAAGAAAATAGTTTTTTCAGTTGGAGTTCGAGCAGTCAGTAATACGAGTAAGTCTATATCTTCACTAACAACAATAGTTGTATTTGTCAAATTGAATTGCTTAATTGCTGTTTCAATTATCAATACATCAGCATCATTATTAGCTTGTCTTACCAATATATTTTCATGCATATTATGACGATTACAACTTTTACCACTTTTTGAATCGTTATATCTCAAAAACGGTGGCAATTTTTTGTAGATAATTTTATGATCTACAATTTTTGGTTGAAATATTTTTATGATAAAACTTACCGTTTTGCTGAAAATCGCGAAAAACTCATTTTTTTACCTTTGACCTTGAATAAAATTTTTTCCTTACAAATTTTGTTTTTAATGATATTTCAAACAATCTTACCGATTTTCAGCTTGGTGGGAATTTAGGTAACTTTGCTCTTATTTTTTGGTCTAATTTGACCGGACTATGTCGTATCATCAGCAAAGCTGACTATGATCTCAGATGTTCGAAGTTTTAATGAGTCGTTCATATGAATATTGAAAAGGAATGGCCCTGGATCTGTTTCCTGAAGAACGCCCTAACTTTTATTTGCTCTAGAGCTCAAAATGCCTTCTATGCTCACGCTAAGTCCAATTTTCTTTAATTAATGAGATGGAAGCTTTTCATAACATACTGTGCGAAAGCTTTGCCAAATCAACAAAGATACAAAGCGTCAATTCATTATATTATAGTTTTGATATCATCTACCGTTGACTTGCTTTGCTTCTTGAAGCCAAAGTGTTCATCAGAGAGTGAGTAATAATAACTGGTTGTTCTCTTTTTTCATTATTGTATCAAATATTTTCACCAATGATTAATTTCTCTTTTTTGCTACCATTTCTGGATATTGGTTTTATCACTGCATTTTTGAAAGCTGACCTAATTAATGAATTGGATAATTAAAATTATAGTTGACTTTTTGATAGCAGCCAATAAGTTCCAGGGTTTCAGATCTGATACCATTCGGTCCAGGGACTTTTTTAGTTTTCAGTTCAATGTTTAGAGATGCGAGATCTTTGAAAATAAGTAAAAAAACTTCAACAATATACTTCTCTGCGGATCTGCAAAGAAATCGTAGACTTCTAAGAAATTCATGCGTATAAAAAATGTGGAATGGTGGTCCTAGGATACATCCTTGTGGACCACCACTCTTTCTTCTCGCATGTATCGTCACGATTCTTCATCAAGTCGACTGAACTATCATAATAGCTTATATTCATCAACGGTCAATAAAATTCTAATCCCAGAAGGCATCTATTTAATTTTCTTTGGAGACGTTTCCATTTGATATCTGCAGACGACTAGATCGGATTGACTTCGAAGTCATCATTCATAATGATTTGTCAGTAGTGTGGCGCAAAATCCATTTAAATTGCAATTACCTTTCGGTAACGTAAAGATCATGTTATATTCTCACAGGGTAATTATAATGAGAAACATGTAAGCAAGACGTTACAAGATCAGCGTTTAAAATGCTAATCAGACATACTCTAACGAGACAATTTCACACAATCTCGGCAAAGTGAACTAGACGTCTGAATGGAAAGTTCGTTTACTGGTAGCCAGGAGTATTCCCAAAAATTGGTCGATAGTAATCTTCAACTTTGGAGATTTTTGGCCAAACTTTGTCAACGGTAATAAAGGCCCTTATAATTCCCTTGATACATGAACAACTATTATATTTTCATTTCAGTATAATGTGTCATTTTAATATCTACGTTTTCATTAGTTTAGTGAAACTGATTTTTGTGATCAACATTAAACAGTTTACGACAATAAAATATTTCTGATCTGATTTCTGAACGTTGGTAAGGGAAAATAGTTGTTTTCTGACAGATATTTGCCTCATATTTTCCACGTCGTGGGAATATGTGGAGAGAAAGAAGTATTTTGTAGTATTTGATTTCTTTGAAACTCTCCAGCAACTTCTGTGAACTTTGTTCGAATTCATTCTGAATTAGAATAATTGATTATAATCACAAACCTATTTATTAATTGAAGTTGAACGTAGTTTGTAAGAAAACCCCAATAAATGAATATCGAAATGATTCGCTTCTCACCAATTAGGAATAAATTATTCCATCGTTGATTGAAACAAAAAAAAACGTTACCGCAGTATAAAATCCCGGATATATAATTAAAACATACCTCTGCCTACCGCACCACACCGCACCGCGGGCATTTTTTCTCTACAGCTGACAAAAACACCCGACCGTTTAAATCCATTCCGCCGATGATTATGAACTTCGATGATGAGACTCGAAATCAAAATCGTACAGGTGAAACAACGTGAAATCTCTACGTTTCCGTTAATGTCGAAACGAAATGCAAGGTGCACACGATAGAGCAGACACGTGCCCAATCGCCAGGCAGATGTTTCGATCGTTAGCCGATGGTTGCATCAGGAGCAGGTGACTGCGATCGTTCCGGGGTTCGAAAGGGGTAAGAAATGAATCTACGAATCGTGTTCTTTCGACCAGTCTTTTGTTTTCGTTCGTTTTGATGTCAAAGATATCGAATGTAAGTGGGTATTCATTGGCTCCAAGTTGTATAAATTGTAATGATTTCCAAACATAAATGAACAGCTAGTAGATATATGGAATAAAAATTCTCACAAACACAGTTATATTTTTATTCAACATGATAATCTTATATTAAGCGAACACTTATAAGATAATGTGGGTATCCGATATGCATTAATATAAAGGATAAATAGAAAGAGGCCAAGATAGACCCTTGAGGTACACTATGTTCAGTAATTCGAAACTCTGAAGGAAAATTTAATAGTAGGGGAGCCCACGAGGATAAATGTGGATTTACTCGAGCGTCATAGAGACATATTAGGTTGCAAAGCTTGAATGATAAGAAGAATTTTTTTTTTGTAATGTATATCTTTCATCGGTGGGTATTTGTAAAAAAACTGTTGTACATACTTGAGCGCGTCAGATATTGATAGCATCAATGTCCTACGTATTTTTAATAATGTACGTATGTTAATCTGATGGGGCATGATGGGGGTGGTAGTAGGTAAGGGTTGAAAATGAAAAAAAAAATTGATCAAGTGCGTCAGATTTTCTTAGGGGGGTCTTAAGTGAACCTGAAAAAAAGCTCCCATGCAATAATCTGTGGATATCGATGTGACGCAAACTCGCGGCCATTATTATAATATGAAAAAAAAATCGCTATTTCTAAATACTCAAGCCTGTCAGATTGAGATATATATGGTTCATCTTCATGTCCTAGATGTGCTGTCTCCTAAGCTGGCGATTATCTAGGGGATTTCGCATAATGTGACAAAAAAAATTTGAAAAACGGTTGACTCTAAAGGCCATCCCTGCAACTTCCCGCTAACGTGCCCAACATTTCACTTATTTTGTTTTTGAGCTCTTCGAGCTCAAAAATATGATTTTTGTGTCATTATGAGCTCTCCGAGCCCAAAAGTATGCTAGAAGTTTATACAATTTTTTGAAATTTCAAACCGCAATAACTTTTGAATAAATGAACCGATTTTCACGCGGCATTCGACGCAGTTTTTCAATCTCCATGAAGAATTTCAAAGTTTGAATTGATCGAACTAGAAATTTCAGAGTGATGCCGAAAAAAAACTTTTTTCGGTTTTCGTTCGACAACGATAATTCACGAACGAATCAACCGATTCTGACCGTACTGGCGGCGATCGACGTGGTTTTTTGATATCAAGAGCTGATTAGTTTTTGAAATCGGTCGATTAAGCCGTTTAAAAGTTATTCCAAAAAAACAAATTTGAAAAAAAAATCATAGATTTTTTGAGATTTCTCAAAATCTACCAGTACGAATCGGTTCAAAATATATTCAAAATATAAAGCGGGGAACAGACATGCGGTATTCGGTATATCGCGATTATTCGCTATTCGCCCAGCAACTCGGTAAATAGAATATGTATTGGGCAAGCAGGGCAGATACACATGCGTCGTATTTGCCAAATATCGTATCGACAGCAATTGCAAGTCTCCTTTGACTCGGCCTTAAATACCGACAGACGATGGGAAAACTCCGAATACCACCGAATGGCGAATATTCGCCACGAGCAACCCTAACACATTAGTCGCTACTTGCCGAAAAGCGATTAATTGGTAATCGGGAATTGCCGAATACCGCATGTCTGTTCCCGGCTTAAGTTTGGCCAAGCCAAATAGATAGAGAAAGAGTGAGAGAGAAATAGTAACGTGGAGAGAGGAATATAAGCATTACGCAGCTGCACGCATTAGACTTTATCGACAAATTTTTGTTATTTCGGCTTGTGGAAATCGTCAGGTTATATATTTTTCGTTACCCTTGAATTATTTACTTCAAAATAAAATAAATTCAGCTACGCTCGAGAATGTCGAGATGACGATTTTTTGTACAACTTTATAGCCCTCCCCTTTCTTTACGTCACCCTCAAATTGTCAGATTAGTGGAATATACACTTTTTAGTATGTAATTAACTCGCCCTATCTTAATCTGACGCACTCGAGAATTTCAGATGATCAATTTTTTTTTACCAATCTGATCCTTTATCCTGGACGCGCGGCCTTATTTATGAGGTTCATATTTGGTGGAGGTAGTTCAGTAAATCCCGAAATCCCCGCTTGGGCTTCCCTGCTATAATGAGCAGTTTTATAGATAGTTTTCCTTTTTCGAAAAAGTGATAAAATACATGTTTTCACCTTGAAATGGAAACACTGAAGGCAGAAAAAACGTATGGGTTTTCCAGTTTTTTCAGAGCCGCAGTTCAATTTTTCAGTGGGATCTAGAGTTATTCCCCAAACTTCCACATTACCACTACTTACAGTTGTTATTGGTGGAAAATTGTATTATTATAAGATTCTGCTTGAATTCTTATGTTAAAGCAGTTTTTTAGCCGTTGCACATATTTAATTTAATTGGGATAATGAATTTCAATTTCAACATGGAACTCTTATATCTGTTAACAGCATTCACGATGAATAGGAGGAGGCCCAAGACAGACCCTTGAGGTACACCATGTTCAATAATTCGAAACAAGGGAAATTTAATGAGCAGGTATACTACAGATATTTTTCTTTTTTCGGAAAATTGATAGCATTCATATTTCCCAAAAAATGTTTTCTCTCAAATCCTGTTTATTTCTTATTTACTTCAGGAAAACGTACGTTTTTTTTCTACGCCCTTGTCTGTAAACGTCAAAAATCGCACTGTCAACATTCCTTGTAAATGACATTTAACAATAACATGCACGTAATTAGATCTCATAACATACACGTGCGTTTTGAGAAGAAAACTTAAACTTCTCGGTTTAATTAAATTACAATAAAAATTTTATTTACGTAAGACTTTATTTGGTCTATTTACATAAATTTAGTCAATTAAAAAACATAAAAACTTTCAGCATTAGCGAGATATATTTAGGATTGAAAGAGTGATGCCCCTAAATGCAGGCAGCACGTTATGCAATATCTTCGTCTTCTATAATGTACCGAGCAGTACCACAATTATAAATAACCGGTCATCACCATTAAATAATAAGGCACAATCGATTTACAATAATTGTTCAATTGTTATTAACAACTTATAATGAAGTTTAAATGATTGCGATGTTTTTTATTTAATGGAAGAAAATGAATGGGCCTAGAAAAAGTATAGTACGTTACACGAGTTGTAAGCCCATTACGCACTCATGAAATTTATGCACTCGCCGCTGCGTGGGTTACTTACACCTCTTGTTACGTAATATACTATTTTCAAACGAAGGACGAGGTCAATCCGATATTCTACATTTAATTGCGAAGTGACAAGAAAATCGCCACTCGCAGGCTTCATATCATGTCGACACGATATTGGGGAACATAAACCGACCTCAACACCTTTCCCCGACCTACCCCATAACGGCAATTCGATCCCGAGTTGTAAGAATTCACTCCGGTGCAACGAGAACCACTGGGGCTTCTTGTTTATCGCGATGTAAAATCCCCGATCGACCGATCCACCGACAGACAGACGGACACATTCGTTCGCGTCTCGTGCACGTAGAAAACGGAAAAAGAAAATTAATATAATAACGTCGCTTAATGATAACCACTTACTCTTAATAATCTTTATCGGTCGACAATTATAAGCGAGCCATGATTGGTCGAATTAAAAGTGCATAAAATTTCTAATGACCGTTCGCGAGTAAAAGTTGGATACTAGCCGTAAAATTGCTTCAATTATAACTGCGATCCGAACTGCTTTGATGTCTCCTGGCGGCGTTTGTGCGATTTTCGATTTTTCCCCGAAAACTCACCCCAGTTGAAATGGTCCGGGTCTTGCGTAAGGTCGTCTTGTCGTGGGTTGAAAGTTCAGTATTGTGGCGCAATCTTGATTTTGTGTTGAAATGTGTCAGGCGCCGCTTTATCTTATTACGTTTTCACCTCGGTTGGCAGATTATACAAAAAAAATTGTTCACAATCTGTAGGATTCTTTGATAGTCATGAAATATCAAATTTATTGACGAAGTTCACTTGTAAGACTTGGAAGAACTGTTCACATATTGAAAGTCACGTACCATACGGGTAAGTCAAAATATAAAAAAAAACATATACAGTGTGGTCCACTAAGTGAGCAACAAATGGGAAACTTGTTTATTATCGATTTCTCAGTAAATTTAATTCTTACCATACAGGATAGGCCAAAAAATATAAAGTTAGTTCAAGAGTAAAGTACCCTTATTTAAAAAAATATAGAAATATGTTGAAGAGAAAAGTTGCTTAGAATAGACCCCGCAAGTGGTGACGTCACAAATGTAAAAATATCATTTGACGCGTTCCAAACAAATCAGTTTTAGGTAATAGCTTTCGCATAAACGGTTCCTATATGGCAGTGAACCTGATAACGAGCTGGGTTATGGCGATTGCTGTTGTTGAAGAGCTCATAAAGATGTAAAAATAAAATAAATTATCATTCACTTGAACTCACTTTTGGAACCGAAACCTAAAGGACCCCAACAAAGATGGTGACGTGACGTCACGCTTGCGGAGTCTATTAAAAGTTATATTCAGATACGAAGTCATGGCCTGCTATTCGATTTTTTTTTCGTTTGGAAAATATTGAATTACCCCCGTATGATACATATTTTTACTATTTTGATTTGATATGTATGTGAAGTAGCCACAATCAAATCAGTTTGGAGTATTTTTTATCAAATTAAAGTGGATTTGTATTTTTTTAGGTGACCGTCAACTTCATGTTTGTTGCAACGATATTTAACAGAACTCTAGAATAAAACAAATACTCTTTTCAACGAGGCAAATACTTTACTAAGTACTTTACTAAGGCATTTTTAATTAAGGACAAATATGAAAACGTTTGACAGGCAAGTTTCAAGACGCCACACTAACAAACTACAGTATTGTTTTCGGGCGTGTGTGTTTTTTGTTCATGGCTCTCCGCGATAGATTTTGGAGTGTTTTTTAATATCTGTTCTAGTTGAGGCATTGTTGTCAGAAGAACAGAAATTTTATACTTTTATTGACAGTTTATTCATGTGAACATTTACTTAGTAAAGTATTTGCCTCGTTAAAAAGAGTATTTGTTTCATTCTAGAGTTCTGTTAAATATCGTTGCAACAATCATGAAGTTGACGGTCACCTAAAAAAATACAAATCCAAGTAAATTTTACAAATACACTTTAATTTGATGAAAAATACTCCAAACTGATTTGATTGTGGCTACTTCACATACATATTAAATCAAAATAGTAAAAATATGTATCATATTCAATTCAATATTTTCCAAACGAAAAAAAAAATTCGAATAGCAGGCCTTGACTTCGTATCTGAACATAACTTTTAATTCTAAGCAACTTTTCTCTTCAACATATTTCTATATTTTTGAAATAAGGGTACTTTACTCTTGAACGAACTTTATATTTCCTGTCCTATCCTGTATGGTGTTTGTCATAAAGCCATTTCAGGTACACTTGGTATAGTTTTGGAACATGCACCAACTTTTGTCAGGAATAAAATTTTCTGAGAAATCGATAATAAACAAGTTTCCCATTTGTTGCACACTTAGTGGACCACACTGTATAAAGAGTAATATTTCGAACGTCGAACGTGTGATGTGAGTCGAGCTTTGACTGCGTTCAACATAAGGTTTACTTGCAAAAACTCTATGATTTTAGAGTGAGAGGACAACCTCATTATTGGTTTGAACCGTCTCTTCAAAATCGAATGCAAAGTGTTGAAATGAATCAGACTAGAAAATATTCAAACTCACTTCATATCGACATCTATGCCTGGTGGAATTGGAGTACCCCAGGGCTAAGTTTTAGGGCCGGTGTTGTTTGCCTGTAGCTTCACCATGATCTGTCCTTCGTTTATATGTTGACGACACAACAGGGATATACATGATACAGTTCGCTCCACAAAATATGATTCAATAATAAAATGAATGAAATATTTTTCCTAATAGCGAGAATAATAAATATAACTTGGTCAAACGTCACATCACAAAATTCTGCATCTGCAATATCTTTATTAGGTGAAAATAAAGTTCCTTCTGAAGAGCAAACGTTGCATTATTTTAATATACAAGGAATTTTTCTAATTTGTCTAATAATTGGCGAAGGTGCAAATGTGAAATTTAGTACGTGCAGAATTTAGTTTTTCTCATCCCTTACCGCACCGAAAGAAGTGTCCAAATGAATATTAGGAATAACTAGTATCTTCTCAATAATCAATCATTTCGCTAATTTCACTCAAAAAAAATTGCGCTGAATCGCAGCGAAATGCATGATTCATTAAAATTTTTCACAGCACGCTATTACGAATTCATTGTAATTGGACCTTTTTTGATGCCTGAAGCCTATTATTATAACTCAACAAATACATATTGACGAAAATGTAGTTAAATTATATATTATTAATATTAATGGAATACACGCACTGGTGATGGATGATCTGTTTGACACATTTTTTTCAATTCAAACTTGTTTTTCGTTTGAAATTGAAGACAGACGTTTTTGTTGTATTGAATTTGGACGCAGAACATTTTTTTTCCATAAAGATCTTAATATTACTGAAACTTCCATTGTCAATAAATTAAAATTGTTTGCCTTTGTTTCTCCTCAATTAGAAGGCAATAATAAATATGCAAATTCACAGGACCCTTTCAAGTTGCCTATGGGTATGAAAAAAATACAGGAAAAGAAAAACAACATCGAGCGACGAAAAAAAAATTCGAGGTACCACAAGGCATGGTTTTCGGACCTATGTAATATTCACGATTTATTTCAACAATCCACTCACCACTTTATATTCCACGTTGAAATCAACCATACTAATGATCCCTAGAATGATCTGAAAATGAAAACAGAATATTAATCATCTCGAATTTTGACATTGTTCAATCATTGTAAATAAAACCAATTTCATTATTTTTCATTACATAAAAGTAATGCACTATCATATATATATGACTTATAATATCCTTTAATGGAAATTTCACACAGTTTATTCAATTTATAACAGATTGGATACGGTATTCAAATGATCTAAATTATAACATGAACGTATTGGAAAAAATGGAATCATACAGGCAATACAACACCGTCGGTAATTTTATATTCAATAAACTCAAATTCCCCACCTAATTCCGAGGTGAAAAGTTCCCATCAAGGTATGTCCTAAATCGCATCCCCTCTGAGATACAGGGTGTCAAAAGTACAAAAGGAAATTAGATTTAATTTTTTTTCTCCAAAATTCCCGAAGCAAAAAATATCAAACTTGGTACACTAATCAAGGTTTATCAACGTGATAATTTGAAGTTATAATTCTTAATTTTTCGTAAACCAGTGGCGTAGTTACGTTGGTATGTGGAAATATTTTCCTTCATATTTTCTTTGGACGAATGAATGGACAAGTGAGCGTTTGTCATCAGTTAGGCTCATCGATACTCAACTTAAAAGTCATAACATTCCATGTACCTAAAAGTGAAGGTTTCTGAAGAAATTGAGAAAAACAAGATATTTTGCTTCAGGAATTTTGGAGAAAAAAAAGTAAAACAATTTTTTTTTCGTACTTTCGACACCCTGTATCTCAGAGGGGATGCATTTTAGGACATACCTTGATAGGAACTTTTCACCTCGAAATGAGGTGAGGAATCTGTAATCGGATTTTGTCGGTCTTATTCTAACTCACCCTGTATATTATTTCTGCCTTTTCTACAGATCATCATGATACTAAATATCTACTTCTGTACCGGCACCAAATTCTTGAGGTGATTATATTAGTTACCCCAAGTATTCTATGATTAAGGGAAATCATTGCATTGACTTCTTTTTGTTTGAGGTCTATCCAAATTTTATTTTCATCAAAATTACTATGTCGTTGACAAAGCTTGTATTATTGTAGTTACCAGTAAGTCAGAGTAAATTTACATAGAGAATTAATAAGACTGGGCCAAGCACTGTTCCCTGCGGAACCCCAAAGCTGATCACTATGGAGCTGCTCACTTCATTAGCTAATCGTAACGTAATAATTATAATAATAATTACAAACGTAATTGACGTGAAATTTCCTACTCAAATCAGAATCAATGTGAATTCCTAAAAATTTCGTAGTATTGCCACATCATTGATTTCAACATGTATTGGTTGTTCAAGGTGTTTTTTTCGAAAAAATTGAACTAGCACCGTTTTATCTGCATTCAGAATTAGTCTATTAGAGCGACACCATAGTGAGAAGTTCCTACCTATTGTATTGAGTTTGTCTTGCAGGTCAACAAGACCATCAGCTTCTGCTGAAATGGAGGTATCATCAGCAAAAAGAGATAACGAAGTCCCAAAACTGAGCCCTGTGGAACACCAACGTCCACATTAAATTCAAATAACTTCAAATCAACTGACGAGCATTTTTTGGAATCCAACATTTTCAAAGGTTTCTAGGAAGTTTGGGTGGTTGTTATTAAATACTTTGAATTATCAATAAACCTCAAATCGGACGTGGGATAAAAGTTACTCGTCATATGATACGTGTAGGATAGAAAAAATAGTAATAAGTTTTGTCTAATTTCCACTACGATTTTCAATTGTTACGACCGGTTTCGGTTTGTTAAACCATTATCAAGTAAACTAGATGAATGTAGACTGCAATATGAAAACCAAAAATGCCGTTCGTAATTCTAATACCATTTTAAGTAGACAGAACCACTTAAGAGATGAATGTTCAATTATCAAACAGCCGAGACTATTTCCCGGCACGCTTTTTCTTCACAGCAAACTAATTCTTATGTTTGATTACAGCTGCTCCTCTCACCTGCCGCTGATGGCCGGTAAAACAGGGCACTATTGTTCAACTCGGCTCGTGCTCCTCAGCTGACAGATGCAGGGCTTCCGAATCCGGTGGGACTGCGTCGTAGTTGGGAAGATATAGGGTGTCCCAGTGAAAATACGGATGCAAACTTTTTAAATGCGAATAGGTTTCGATCACAATTTAGGATAAATTTGCCTTTATTGAAGGAAATATGTATGTTAAATTGATGTGCAACCATTATTTATTTCATTTAGATCACAGGAATTAATCGATGAAGTCATACTTAGTAGTTGGTTATATGAAATTGAGATTCGAGCTAATTTTTTTTCGACATTTTTGTTCGTCTCAAGTGTTTATGAGTCCAAATTTGATTATATATGCGATGATCTTCAATAAAATCATGTCATATACCGGGTGACCAAGAGGTAAGGTACGCCCCCCAATTTTTTTATAGTTTTGAAAATACAGGTTTCAAATTTGGTACGTCAATATATTACTCAAGTACGCATAATTTGACTCCATTACTGAAAATTCACCATTTCTGGTTTGACCAGAAGTGACCCCAATTTTATTTTTTTTTTCAAATTACCCCCTGTAAAATTTTTTTCATTATCCGGAAGAACACGCAATTTGTGATAACACTGTTCTTCAAAACTGAAAATCGTTTGAAAAATAGCGAAGATACAGTTTATTGTTCAATCGCACAAAGTTGGCCATGAACATCAATCTCAAATCATCACAACTGACGAACGGCGTCAACATTTACGAGAGGAAGGTTCGAGGTAAGATACAGCTGAAAATTGAGCTTTTCAGGTAATTGCAGCAGCCATATTTTCCAACAAATATCAAAAATTTCCTCAAAACGGAGTAGTACCCATAAGGAACTGCTCACAACTGCCATTTCTCAAATGGAAACATACACTTTTCATATTGTCGTATTGAAAAGTTATGAATTGTCCAAATAATCGTGTTAAAAGTTATGGAGAATTCTGAAAGGAATCGAAGATACGGGATGTTTCATTATGAGTGTTCTCAAAATCGAATATTCTTAAAAAGAGGCGGCTTGAAGCTAAGCAAAAAATCAAATCTTTTCATTCTAGTAATCTGATAATTCATCATTTTTCAATACGACAATGTGAAAGGAGTATATTGCCATATGAGAAATGGCAGTTGTGAGCATTTCTTTAGTGGTGAATTTTCGACGTACCAAATTTGAAACCTATATGTTTTTATAACTATAGAAAATTGGGAAGTGTACCTTGTGGTCACGCGGTATATATTTTTTTCAAATGATTTCTCGAATTATTCAATTTTTGACGTTCATTTGATTGTTTTTTCGGATTAAGTCAGGCACGATTCATCATATTTTGACAATTCTTGTTAGCCTTTGATTGGGAATTTGTATCTGGAATTTTCACAAGACGACAGACACCCTGTTTATTCTGGAAGTATACCGTGAAATATGGAAATCTCAAATTCCGATAGAGGACCATACTTTCTGTTCAAAAGGTATGTTTAGGATTCATATATTCTTATGTCTTTATCACAATAACGAATATTAGAACATTGTTTTTTGGGTATTTCAACCCTGCAAAAAAAGTTAGTTGTAGGAAAATCTATACGAAAACCTTGTGAAAGCAGTAACCCATCGAAGCAAATTGATTCATTTGCCTTCTATACTTGTATATATTTTCCTTGAATTGACATTTTTCTTATTTTCAGACTGTGGAAGGTTTATATGCCCAATCGATAATTAAGAAAATATTCGTTGATACATTTTTCTTGCTTTCACAATTTTGTCTTCTGGAATGAAATGAATATTGTGATACTTTGATATATCTACCCTATAGGTTTTTCCAAATCAATCCACAACAGAAAAATGGGGTATCGAACGTTAACTTCATCAATTTAGTTCTACTAAACTAAAAAAGCAAAATCTTGATTTTCGACTACATAAAGCGCATATTTTTACCAAAAAAGGCATATTCAATATCACACATGTTTGCAGTTGGTCATTCCCAACCAAATGAAGGATAATCTTCTCTTTAATTACAAGACAAGCACTTGCAATTGGGTCTTCTTGGAAGAACGTTGCACGAATAACTGTCAGATGTAGTTCAATGTCCGTCGTGATATTAGCCATGGAAGTAGTTGTTTTCTGACAGATGTTTGCCTTTATTTTTCCACTTGGTGGAAACGCTCGGAGAGAAGGGTACTCCGTATTCATTTCACTTTGTTGATACCTTTCCGGCACAAATATTATTATATTAGTAACCAGTTTGATATATTTGGAAAATCAATTTCAATTTTTGCCATGTTGGTGCATTATATATTATGGTTGTATCGTCGGCAGAGCTGATTATTTCCCCGGTAGTATTAAGAAAAAACCTACTATTCATATATATGATAAATAAGAATGGGCCAAGTTCACTTCCTTGGGGTACTCCAAAAGTAACTATCCTTGATGTACTGTAAGTTCCTTCGAACTCCACTCTCTGTTCCCTATCAGACAAGCAGTTTTCAAGAATTTCGTATGTTTTTCCTCCAATTCCATATTTTTGTAAAGAGGTCCAGAAAAATACTAATTATACGAATTCCTTCATCCATGGATTCATAGATGAAGAAAGTCATCCTGTATAGAGAACTCTCCGCAGATCTACCTTCTCTAAAGCCATATTGACGATCTGATGGTATATTGATCTTTTAAGGAAATTACAGAGCTTTATTTTAAGTAATTTTTTTTTCATGATTGGAATTCTGTAATCTGGGTGTTATCCATTTCAGTTCATATTTTATTTTATATTTTAATTATTTTCGTATGCTTCTCTGAATAGTATTTTATTGTATTGATTATTTTAGTTGTAATGTCCTCTACATCTTTTCGGGGGTTATATATTTATCAGCGAATACATTTTTCAATTCCAACGAAAACGATTTTGTTTGAAAATTTATCGAGTTGAATTCGGAGATTTATGTTCTGAATAAAACCCGAGAGCTTTTAAGCTCGATAGTTTTATTCTCTGAACATAAATCTTCGAGTTTGAAATATATTCGAGAGCAAAATCTCTGAATATTAATGCCAAAATAATGTCGAGTAAAATTAATAAATACCAGAGAAATTTAGCAGCAATAAAATAGTCGACAATTAATCAAGGTCGTGTTATATTTATGAACATTATTTCTTGAATCCAATTCTTTATATGAATGACACTGTATTGTCAGGGATTTTAGCCTCGATTACCCTATCTATCTCTTCGTTTTTTGTTTCTCCAAACCGATTCATTTTCAAATACTGATACAGCTTCAACACGATTGATTCTATTTGATGTTTAAAATGTATTTAGAGTACTGTCAGATGCACAGGTTCCTTGATATATAGGTATCATGCTGAATAATCGGTGACTATTGAGTACCTATACCATGCAAATAGTCACTAATAGAGCGTGTTGATTGGTCCTGTCAAATAGGAAACACACTATGATTGGTTGATGACTGATATTTAATAGGCGAAAGAAATAATCTTGTATGTTCGTTAAAAACCCGACTGAATTGGCCGATTCACATTAATTTCAGTAATTTCCCACATTCAAGCAACAATAGCTCGTAACCTGGAAACGAACCGAAGAGACCTGAATTCTATTTCGATTTAAATCGCTCCGTGCGAGCGGATGTCATTTGTCGTCCTGGATATGCACGCGCATCAAATTATGCATTTAAACGAAATTTACGATGCATTATTACTAAAACAAATAAATACACTGTATTTGTGTAACAATGGCCGGTTGGCGCCGTTCGTTTCCGGTATTTCGGATTATCAATTTCATAATGTGGCTGTTACATAATATTTACGTTGTGTTTGTTGTATGTGCTCCCGTAATCTCCATTCTTTGCTGATACGGTTCCTTCAACGACATCATTATTTCATTCATGCGACTCGAAGGGGGAATGGAGTTAAAGGTTAGAATATATTTAACGCGCATTGGCGGAGGTCTGGGGAATTTTGGGCCGAGTATCGAGCGCTCCACTCGTCCGAAAAGAGGAAGAAAAACGAATTAAATATCGAAATTTACAGCATGCCATGATGTGGCTGCTTTACATGGAACATGATCCAGATATTTGAATTTTCGTGAAGCAAAAATATTTTCAGGCACTCTCCAGCCATCTCTTGGACAATAGCCGAAGTTCACTCCCAACTACGTGTTTTCATTTTATGTGACTGAAATTTCGTACCATTTAATTATATTTTTTTCATTATCGGAACTGACGCCATTCCACGGTTGATAATGACTTCAAAAGGCCACACCGAGTTTGGTTGCTATAGGAAAACTTAAATTATTTGGTCTTTCCAAAAAACAAGGTTAGCCTCTTTAGGGAAAATAGATATCCCTGAAAATGTTCAAATTGTAAGATTTTGAGGAGCTGAATTCAGATATTCAAACATCTTTGGTACAACTCCTATAGTTTTTGAGATATTTGAATTATCGTATAGTGAACATTTTCAGGCACTGTGCTGCCATCTCTTGGACAATAGCTGAGGTTCACTCCCAACAACGTGTTCTTATAAGTATTATCCTATTGGAATTTCGTGTCTATTGATTTTTTTTCTTCATTGTTGAAACTGATGCTATTCTGCGGTAGATAATGACTTCAGAAGCCCTCATTCACACCGAGTTTGGCTGCTCTAGAAAGACTTATTTGGTTTTTTCTAAAAAGCAAGGTACATTTTTGGTAAGAAAAAGAAAAGATAATTTCTATGTTTTTATACCACTTCAACTTGTAACACTTCGTTACTGCAGTTTCGTCCTATATGGACATTCTCAAACAACTACAAGTACATTTTTTGGTTGAAAATGGGGAAAATAGATATCCCTGAAAATGTTCACATAGTGAGATCTCCTGGTGTGGCTGCTTGCGAAGTAGCTTCCCAATGAAGGAAGAGCGATCGACACAAAGTTATCAACGTGGTCCCTAGAAAAACTTGGCATTCATGTGAATTCTCGACCAGTAATGATTTAAGTTGCAATTTATTTTTTTTTCTTGTCAATGATTCTGCGACATATCCCGCAGCAATCTTCCCAGGTTCCCAACCTCTATGCTGCTTTGGTGTTACCATTTCACCACGTGCATTGATGAGCAGCGTAACCGAAGTTCTTATTCGGAAACAATGGCCGGTATAACTTTGGGAGTGTCTTAATTTTAAAAAAGTTGCAACTTCACATAGAGTTTTAGCCATTGTATTCTTTCCGATTACATTTACAAATGATTTTCCTTTATAGTGTTTTAAAAAAATCTGTAGTGCGATGTTCTGAGCTGTCTGGAATTTTTATATTTTTGGTGTAAAGCAAAGGCGGACATTCCGTTTATTATGTCATCAGAAACAATAAATGTGCATTTTTTCTTGGTTTTTGTAACTGGTAGAACTATTACCATATCGCCACGATCATCGAGGTCTCTAACGTCCATTTTAATCAGTTATTCGCATCTGCAAGCCCCGTAAATGCCAAAGGGTAACGAGAACTGAGATAAAAAAGTTATCAAATAAATGAAAATTTTATAATTTAATCAAAGACCCTTGAAAGTCAGTTTGATTTTTGAAGAAAATATAATTTAAACGACTATTCATACAACCATTTCTTGACTAACCAATACTTTCTGCAGTTGTTTTTATAAGTTTAGGACATTCTAAAAATGTTTGAAAGGTAGTAAAAAAAACTATACGCGGTAGAAAAGACATTATTTTTCTCCCTCGGTATGTACATAGCTATTTTTCTTCACTCCTTCCGCATCTGGGTTTTTACGACGTTATCAGATCATTACCGACTCTCCCATTTCGTGTAATCCCGATGCTCAAAAAAATACGAACGAGTACAAACCCCCAAGCAAAGAAAAACAAACAAAGCACGAAACACATCAACTTGCATAATAATACAGTCATTAGACTAACGAAATCGTTGGAGGAAACGCTGAAAGAATTACCGGATTCCACAAATTTCGAAACGACCGACAATTGAATTATAACATAATGATACGGCTTCCTCGAAAAAAAAAATGTGTCATGAATAATGAACCGACATAGAAACAACGGATCCTTGAAATATATTATGGAATATTCACGATGAAACAATGCGTAGAATATAGCGACATTATATTAATCCGTCTTGTGACCCACTTATCGATTTTGGGATGGCGCCGCCAAGGGAAAAAGACGCAGAAATCCGCCTTGTAGGAGTTTAGAAACTTTGGATCAATTTTTGTTTTGCCCAATACATTTGATTGATTGTTGGTAGTCAGTCGACGAGTACAAAATATAACGAATATACGAGATTGAGGGTCAAATATTCAACTGGACTTACTGTTCTCTTCCCTACAAACTGTTTGCCTCTAGCACAATTTACAAGACAGTGTCAGTATATCAACCGCTATATGCCGATAATATTTTACCATATCTGTATACATACATATGTACAAATCAGTGGGAAGCAGTCAGTGGTAAACCAAGTCATTCGATTTCTTCGTTTTAATGTCGAGCTTTCGAGAAATTTAATCATTAACTTAGCATTCAGAATGAATAAGATACAAAAAGCATCATAGGTGTCATATTTCCGAATTCCAAATGGGAGAGAT
Source organism: Chrysolina americana (assembly GCA_958502065.1). Taxonomy (NCBI): domain Eukaryota; kingdom Metazoa; phylum Arthropoda; class Insecta; order Coleoptera; family Chrysomelidae; genus Chrysolina; species Chrysolina americana. The sequence goes on along the minus strand of OY293412.1, from coordinate 100,577,528 downwards.
ATAGAGTGAGAAAATAGCAATATATAACTATTTTGTAAATATATAAATGATCATATCAAGGAGAACGAGGTGAGGTATTTTATTTGTTTTTTGATAGATATGTATATACTTATAGTACTGAGGTCACTGATGTCTGATCTTCTATTCATTGCTTTTTCAATATTATTTAAATGCTCAATTTCAAGAGAAATGCGCTTTGACATTTTGTTCATTACCAAGAATTCTTGCATTGTCATAGTTAATTATATGGTCTGTATCTATTGCATGTTCAACAGGACTACAAGATGCCACCTTTCTTCTTCATCTTTATGTGATCTTGTCCTATCTTTAAACATTCTACGTGTCTGACCAATTCATCACAACTTCTACAGGGAAATTAATATATTGGATTCGTTCTCGATTGACGTTCGCAGAATTGCTCCATTTTCAACCGTTCGCGAGTTGAAAAGTTCATTTGGAGTTGAAGTGTAGGTACCTACTGGCAATATAATGAAAATGCGAAATCAGCTCGTATTTTTTAATAAGAACGCCATTTCACTTGAAAACTGTTGATTTTGTGGATACGTGCATTTTCTTGACTGAAAATCTTTTGAGATGTTGTTAATTCATCATAAAAATTTATTTTTTGAATAATGGAAAATAAGTATTTTCGAAAATTATATCGTGCGAGAGAATTTTTGACGTTTAATGCTAAATATGGTGTCTGAGCATATAAAATTATATTTTATTGCGTATTTAGTGCGAATTACAAGTGGATCTGATAATTTTGTATTTTTCATGATTTTTTTTTTCGAGTAATTTTTTTTAACATGATTGACTCGCGATTAACAGAGTATACCAATATCATCATTCTGAATCGATTGGCGTTCGCAGAATTGCTCTATCTTCAACCGTTCTCGAGTTGAAAGAAAGTCATTTTCCCTTTTATATGCCAGATCTTGTATCTGAGCATCTACAAATCATATATTTTCAGAATCAGCATGAAATTTTGCGTATATAGTGCGAATTTCAAGTGGATCTGAGGATTTTGAATTTTTCATGATTTTTAGGGGTCTACCCCTTTGGAATTTTCTCGATTTTTCGAGTAATTTTTTTTACGTCGATTGACTCGCGATTCACATATTATACTAATTTCAACATTCAAAATCGATTGGCGCTTGCAGAATTGCTCTATCTTCAACCGTTCTCGAGTTGAAAAGTCTATCTGGAGTTGAAAAGTCTATCTGGAGTTGAAAAGTCTATCTGGAGTTGAAAGAAAGTCATTTCCCCTTTTATATGTCAGATCTTGTATCTGAGCATATACAACTCATATATTTTCAGAATCAGCATGAAATTTTGCGTATATAGTGCGAATTTCAAGTGGATCTGAGGATTTTGAATTTTTCATGATTTTTAGGGGTCTACCCCTTTGGAATTTTCTCCATTTTTCGAGTAATTTTTTTTACGTCGATTGACTCGCGATTCACATATTATACTAATTTCAACATTCAAAATCGATTGGCACTTGCAGAATTGCTCTATCTTCAACCGTTCTCGAGTTGAAAAGTCTATCTGGAGTTGAAAAGTCTATCTGGAGTTGAAAGAAAGTCATTTCCCCTTTTATATGTCAGATCTTGTATCTGAGCATATACAACTCATATATTTTCAGAATCAGCATGAAATTTTGCGTATATAGTGCGAATTTCAAGTGGATCTGAGGATTTTGAATTTTTCATGATTTTTAGGGGTCTACCCCTTTGGAATTTTCTCCATTTTTCGAGTAATTTTTTTTACGTCGATTGACTCGCGATTCACATATTATACTAATTTCAACATTCAAAATCGATTGGCGCTTGCAGAATTGCTCTATCTTCAACCGTTCTCGAGTTGAAAAGTCTATCTGGAGTTGAAAAGTCTATCTGGAGTTGAAAGAAAGTCATTTCCCCTTTTATATGTCAGATCTTGTATCTGAGCATATACAACTCATATATTTTCAGAATCAGCATGAAATTTTGCGTATATAGTGCGAATTTCAAGTGGATCTGAGGATTTTGAATTTTTCATGATTTTTAGGGGTCTACCCCTTTGGAATTTTCTCCATTTTTCGAGTAATTTTTTTTACGTCGATTGACTCGCGATTCACATATTATACTAATTTCAACATTCAAAATCGATTGGCGTTCGCAGAATTGCTCTATCTTCAACCGTTCTCGAGTTGAAAAGTCTATCTGGAGTTGAAAGAAAGTCATATTCCCTTTTATATGTCAGATCTTGTATCTGAGCATATACAAATCATATATTTTCAGAATCAGCATGAAATTTTGCGTATATAGTGCGAATTTCAAGTGGATCTGAGGATTTTGAATTTTTCATGATTTTTAGGGGAATTTTCTCGATTTTTCGAGTAATTTTTTTTACGTCGATTGACTCGCGATTCACATATTACTAATTTCAACATTCAAAATCGATTGGCGCTTGCAGAATTGCTCTATCTTCAACCGTTCTCGAGTTGAAAAGTCTATCTGGAGTTGAAAAGTCTATCTGGAGTTGAAAGAAAGTCATTTCCCCTTTTATATGTCAGATCTTGTATCTGAGCATATACAACTCATATATTTTCAGAATCAGCATGAAATTTTGCGTATATAGTGCGAATTTCAAGTGGATCTGAGGATTTTGAATTTTTCATGATTTTTAGGGGTCTACCCCTTTGGAATTTTCTCCATTTTTCGAGTAATTTTTTTTACGTCGATTGACTCGCGATTCACATATTATACTAATTTCAACATTCAAAATCGATTGGCGCTTGCAGAATTGCTCTATCTTCAACCGTTCTCGAGTTGAAAAGTCTATCTGGAGTTGAAAAGTCTATCTGGAGTTGAAAAGTCTATCTGGAGTTGAAAGAAAGTCATTTCCCCTTTTATATGTCAGATCTTGTATCTGAGCATATACAACTCATATATTTTCAGAATCAGCATGAAATTTTGCGTATATAGTGCGAATTTCAAGTGGATCTGAGGATTTTGAATTTTTCATGATTTTTAGGGGTCTACCCCTTTGGAATTTTCTCCATTTTTCGAGTAATTTTTTTTACGTCGATTGACTCGCGATTCACATATTATACTAATTTCAACATTCAAAATCGATTGGCGCTTGCAGAATTGCTCTATCTTTAACCGTTCTCGAGTTGAAAAGTCTATCTGGAGTTGAAAAGTCTATCTGGAGTTGAAAGAAAGTCATTTCCCCTTTTATATGTCAGATCTTGTATCTGAGCATATACAACTCATATATTTTCAGAATCAGCATGAAATTTTGCGTATATAGTGCGAATTTCAAGTGGATCTGAGGATTTTGAATTTTTCATGATTTTTAGGGGTCTACCCCTTTGGAATTTTCTCTATTTTTCGAGTAATTTTTTTTACGTCGATTGACTCGCGATTCACATATTATACTAATTTCAACATTCAAAATCGATTGGCGTTCGCAGAATTGCTCTATCTTCAACCGTTCTCGAGTTGAAAAGTCTATCTGGAGTTGAAAGAAAGTCATATTCCCTTTTATATGTCAGATCTTGTATCTGAGCATCTACAAATCATATATTTTCAGAATCAGCATGAAATTTTGCGTATATAGTGCGAAATTCAAGTGGATCTGAGGATTTTGAATTTTTCATGATTTTTAGGGGAATTTTCTCGATTTTTCGAGTAATTTTTTTTACGTCGATTGACTCGCGATTCACATATTATACTAATTTCAACATTCAAAATCGATTGGCGCTTGCAGAATTGCTCTATCTTCAACCGTTCTCGAGTTGAAAAGTCTATCTGGAGTTGAAAAGTCTATCTGGAGTTGAAAGGAGTCATTTCCCCTTTTACATGCCTAATCTTGTATCTGAGCATCTACAAATCATATATTTTCAGAATCAGCATGAAATTTTGCGTATATAGTGCGAATTTCAAGTGGATCTGAGGATTTTGAATTTTTCACGATTTTTAGGGGTCTACCCCTTTGGAATTTTCTCGATTTTTAGAGTAGTTTTTTTACGTCGATTGACTCGCGATTCACATATTATACTAATTTCAACATTCAAAATCGATTGGCGTTCGCAGAATTGCTCTATCTTCTCTCGATTTTTTGAATTATTGTTGTGTCGATTTGAAGTTTCACAGTCCAACTTTCTGTCCAGGGGGTCTATTCTCGAGTTCATTCGAAAACATTTTCAAAGTTTGGAGTAATCTAGAGCGATACGAACAGCACCCGTTAAAGAGAGATACAACATCGAATTCGTATACGTTAAATCTCCAGAATGGACCCCCTCCAAACGTTTGAAAATGTTTTCGCATGAACTCGATGCAGAGATGTCTCCCATAATTTTTAATAATTATCACAAATTTTCTCGAAACGGAAAAGTATTCCAGTTTCAATTACCATTACCTACAGTTCGATTATTGTATCTTTACCCATGTGTCATCAGTTTATGATCGAAGAAATCACACATCCTCTATCGAACATCTCATTCTAACAACCGCTATGAGCGATTCAAAATTCGTTTACATTTGTCTGCTAAGCTAAGAATTATGGTATTGTGACGATGACGCATAGGTAAAGATATAATAATCGAACTGTACATTCAAATAAGCCTTTCATCAGTTCATCATGTTTAGAATGATGAATTACTAGTGTTAAAAGATTTGGAGAAGTTATTTAATTATCAAATTCTCGAAATTCACTGTTCTGCAACGGGGGTAGATCTGAACATAAGAAATCAAAACACGAAACCTTCTCAACAATAAAGTGACAGTTTGCTCTACATTGTGAAATACTAATGAATTTTTATTTTTTTTAACATTCCCTTGGCGCAAAAGTTCATTTGAAATGAACAAATAGATTTGATTATGGTACTCCAAGCATACTAGATCCAAAATGAATGTTTTCAGGAAGAAAAACTGTTCTCCATCAGTTGGAAAGTTCATCTGGAAAATCTGAAGTCATTTTCCTCCAAAAATAAAAAGATAATACATACATTCATGAAAGTTTTTGTTATTTCGTTAAAAATACATAACAGAAAAATTATCTGGATATTCACTTGCTACTAGAACTAACAAAACTTAACAGCACAGTCGTTCATTGTGAAACAGGCATGAGAACACGAGGAATGCCACATGTTTCGCCATCTTTTTGACAAAATTGGAACCTTCGAGCTGGTATTAGCTAGATGGCAATAATGCTGAACAACACATTGAATCATGAGGAAAAAAGAAGTTTTCTTCTTTACCACACTAGTAATTTCATTTCCATATGCGCGTTTCGTTACCCAAGCTAACTTCATTAGCAGGATTACTGAACTACTACTACTACTACTAAACAGTTTAGTAGTCCTACTGATGAAGTTAACTTGGTTAACGAAATGCGCATACTTATAGGAATGAAATTCGCCCTGGCAAAATAATAATAATAGCCGTCCTGTACCCGCACAGGCTATGCTTTTTGGTACACTCTGTGAGTGTTTACGAGGGAGTATTAAATTACTAGTGTGGTGAAGTGGCACCACAGACGTCCAATAACCCATTTTCCATAAAATGATGGTTCAATTTTGGCACCACCGTGCACATAGCCCAATTTCTTGGTGTTACTCTGTCACCTACTGCCCTTTCAATGAGTTAGAGATTTTATGAGCAGCCCGCTCTTATAGAATTTGAATTTTCTAAAGTAGGATATTTTTTTCTAAATATCGCATGAAAGGCTCTGCGGAGCTAATCAGAATGTCTATACCATTACATTGTCATCGAACAACTCGGTATTCATTGTGAACATTCATTCTGCGAATTTGAATACCAGGCCAATCGTATCGGAAGAAAGAATGCTCACAGGTGCATCGAACCATGCTCACATTCAGGAATTGATTCTTAGGTAGACACACAGAAACGGATAATGTCATATTGCGATATCGATGGCTTCGTAGTAGACCGATTACGCAACAGCAATTCCGATAAACAATATTGCCCATGCCGCCTACCCACGATCCACTTCACTTTATCGATACTGCCATGGGCGGAGAAGGGGGCGTTCCATATGGAAATTTGGTTTTCCAACAACTAACTGGTAGACCCGTTGAATTCGATATTTTGTTCATCTCTTGTTCGTTCTGGAATAATTCGTTATTGGATTTTTCCTTTTATTGTTTGTTACAAGAATCCTCGCAATGAAAAAATGGTAATATTGCTCCCCATGTTGGGCGCCAATTCGTTATGGACATGGGTTAATGGGCGGATCTTCATTTTTACTGGAAACACCTTCTTCATTCCGAATAATCTTTCAACCGATTTTCGTCGGTTCCTTTTTTACGTTCTGTTTCTCGAATTTTTATCCGAAAATTCTGTAACTTCACGATTTTTCGTTAACTGCTCCACGAAACCTAGTGTGCCTCCTCCAAGAAACTCCCTGGATTCGGTTTACAACTACCTAAAGCCTTCCCACTAAAGGACGTCTTCCTTAGATTAGTCAACTTTATAGTATATTGCTTTTCTATACTCTTTACATCCCAGCTCACGTGAAATTCGAAACAAAAATCTATTGCCCTACTCTTCATTTTCATAAAATTTGTGTAATAATAATAATAATATAATATCCAGGTTTTCAGTTTTGTTCCCTGGTGAAATATCCGCAACCCGTTCTACGCCACTGCATCGCAAATGAAGGGTACATGGGCGTACGCCGAGGAATGTTATTATTTAACCTTCTGCATTTCTGAAATACGAGAAACTATTTTAATGATATAATTATATCGGAATTCGACATGATATTGAAATCGTTATGCGTTATTGAGAGCTGTGAATGTTTCATGAGATATTTCTGTTAATAACTTTGCTCTTGTTTATCTAATAGGCTTCGAGATATTTCGCTCGGATATTAAGTAACTTTATGTTCCTTGTTTTGGAGTGGACAGCTTACCTCAAAAATCCTCGACAGTTGTTTACAGCTGTTCTGATTGCAAAAAAATTACTAGTTTTATTATGAATTGTTGAATATTAAGTACTTTTCTTTGTCTGGACCAAGCAATATCACTTGGACATTTAGAAAAGAATTTGAATGAAATATTCTTGAAGTTATGTTCTAACTCGATACTTCTTTCATTAAAGGCCTCCTTCAATCAACTATTTGAAGGACAGTAGTTGACAACTAACAATTTTGGCTACGTGCGTGGTGGTACCAAATGTGAACCATCATTTTATGATTTGTCTACAGTTATTGCCATCTAGCGAAAGTCTGAGCAATCTGTCTTTCTTCGTCTTTTCGCGCCTGTTTCACAATAAACGGCTATGCTGTAAAATTTTGCGGTTAATTCTAGTGGCATGAATATCCAGATAACTTTTTCTGTTCCGTGCTCTGAATTTTGATGACGAAAATTAGCGCAAATATACGTAGCATCGCAACTGGTTAAAGTCGATTTCTTCAGCTTGAAAGAGTCCTGAATTGTAATATTAAATGTTTCATTAAAAAATCAACTATGAACCGAACCGAAACGTTTATTTATACGCTTCGCTTTATTAAATGATGAGCATAGATTACGTTTCCCGTACATTTTCCCTTCCATGTACTGCAGTTATTGTATATTATTAATAAACACAGTCTGGAAAAATTGCATCAGTGATTTCGTATAAGCTTTTAAAAACCATGTGATCCTTGCCTTCAAAAACACTGTCATCGAAAAATATTCTTCATTGATTTTTTCTGTCAATGACACGTATTCATTCTTAATTAATCGCAGCGGAGCTTAATTTCAGTTCAGAATATATTTAGTCGAAACAAAAAAAATGTGATAAAATAGTTTGAAGTGTTGGATTTTCTGTAACGATGACAGATCTGACTGTTAAATGCCAACCAGAATATTTTGCATAATATCACCTCCACTGATGCGTGTAATTTTTGTGTCAATGAGCATGTTCAAACAAAATTGCCTTGTGTACTTAGACCCCTTAATGACAACTTCTTTTCGAAATAATATAATTTTGCGAATAACTCCTAACGTTTCGGAAATGCTGTAACTGAACCTCTATTCATTCCGAAAAATGTAACGGGTGTACTTGGACCCCTTAATGACAATTGCTTTGGAAAATCAAATTGATGATGCTGGTATTGAAATCTTGCAAAAAAATCCCAACGTTTCAGAAATGCTATTACTTGATCTCTATTTATTCCGATAGAATATAACTGATGTACTTAGACCCCTTAATGACAACTTCTTTGGAAAATCAAATTAATGCTGTTGGTAATATAATTTTGCGAAAAAACCCAACATTTTGGAGATGCAATTACTGGACCTCTATTCATTTCGAATAAATGTAACTGGTGTACTTAGACCCCTTAATGATTACTTCTTTGATAAATCAAATTGATACTGCCAGTAATATAATTTTTCGGAAAAATCCCAACGTTTCAGAAATGCTTTTACTGGACCTCTATTCCGATAGAATATAACTGGTGTACTTAGACCCCTTAATGACAACTTCTTTGGAAAATCAAATTAATGCTGTTGGTAATATAATTTTGCGAAAAAACCCAACATTTTGGAGATGCAATTACTGGACCTCTATTCATTTCGAAAAAATGTAACTGGTGTACTTAGACCCCTTAATGAATACTTCTTTGATAAATCAAATTGATACTGCCAGTAATATAATTTTTCGGAAAAATCCCAACGTTTCAGAAATGCTTTTACTGGACCTCTATTCCGATAGAATATAACTGGTGTACTTAGACCCCTTAATGACAACTTCTTTGGAAAATCAAATTAATGCTGTTGGTAATATAATTTTGCGAAAAAACCCAACATTTTGGAGATGCAATTACTGGACCTCTATTCATTTCGAAAAAATGTAACTGGTGTACTTAGACCCCTTAATGATTACTTCTTTGATAAATCAAATTGATACTGCCAGTAATATAATTTTTCGGAAAAATCCCAACGTTTCAGAAATGCTTTTACTGGACCTCTATTCCGATAGAATATAACTGGTGTACTTAGACCCCTTAATGACAACTTCTTTGGAAAATCAAATTAATGCTGCTAGTAATATAAATTTGCGAAAAAATGTCAACGTTTCGGGAATGCAATCACTGGACCTCCATTTATTCCGAAAAAATGTAACTGGTGTACTTAGACCCCTTGATGACAACTTCTTTGGGATTTCAATTTGATGCTGCGGTAATATAATTTTGCGAAAAATCCCAACGTTTCGGAAATGCTATTACTAGACCTATATTCATTCTAAAAAAATGTAACTGGTGTACTTAGACCCCTTGATGACAATTTCTTTGGGATTTCAATTTGATGCTGCGGTAATATAATTTTGCGAAAAAATCCCAACGTTTCGGAAATGCTATTACTAGACCTATATTAATTCTAAAAAAATTTAACTGGTGTACTTAGACCCCTTAATGACAACTCCTTTAGGAAATCAAATTGATGCTGCTGGTAATATAATTCTGTAAAAAAATCTTAACGTTTCGGAAATGCTATTACTAGACCTATATTCAATCTGAAAAAATGTAACTGGTGTACTTAGTCCCCTTGATGACAACTCCCCTGTTTGTAAGATCTGAAGCGAAGAATGAATGAATAATAGCTGCGTGTAGAGAAATGCTGATAGAATATAAGAGCAGACGTTATTACTGTTTACAAAACGTTTCGAAAATTCAATAAATTGAAGAACTTTTCGCCAACTCTTTTTGTTTTATTGAGTACCGGCTTTTGACAGAAGAATGAATTGAATGGTGATATTTTACACAAGTGTCTTGATGAAGAGCACCGTGAGAGCGCAGTTCGATTGTTTCATACGCCAAAACAGGAAATGCAATACAACATTTTATCCACAGCTGCTACGTTATAAACATGAAGACTTTTTTCCAAATTGAGGCCATATTTGATGTTTATGACAGTTGTTAGAAATTTTTAAAAATATTCTTCGACAAGGTTATGTCATGGTTTCTATGACAAATGATAGTGTACTTCAACGCATGGTTTTTCCGTAAAAAAAGTCAATCCTACCAATTGATTGATATATATTGCCTAATACGCTTCCCAAAAACTTTGGTTTGAATTCCGCGGTTCCGAGTTCTGCTCCTGACGATGTCTATTATTGGCGAAACTCGTATTTTTGAAAAATAGTAGATTTTAGGGCACAACACTCATGAACATTACGGTTTAGAACATCTCGCAAGTGCAATGCTCCGGAGAAACGTCCTGCGAAGAATGCAGTCACCTGAAGAATGCAAAATCAACAGAAAGATAACCAGAGACTCGTCCGCACTGATTCGCGACGTACGTCTTTGCGGCTCCTTTATTAATAAACTCGGGGAATGTGGCGCGTACGTCGCAGCTGCCGGCCGCTGCAGACGATGGTATTTCATCAGGTTCTTAGCGGAATTTAGTGTGGAATCCTTATTAAATAATACGAGTCGGGATGGAGTAATTATTGTCTCATATCGGAGGTGCAGGCTTGAGGACTGAGTAAGTGTTATTACGATGGCATTTCGTTTATATCATACAAGGCGGTTCAGAAATGTAGTTGTCCAGAGAATCGATTGACTTTTAATGTACTGAAGGGGTGGGACATTTGAAGGCGAAAACATATTATTTTCGTGATACCTAATACTGGCGATAAATTTTAATGTGAGCCTTAGCATTTTAGTAATATCAGGTGGTGATATAGAAATGAGAAGGAATTTAATTGGGACATGAGAATTTATTTGAGTATATTAACCGCACGCTACGCCATCTCTGAGAGAATAGATCAACCGGCGTTTCGCTACGCTATAACCTCTCTAATTTCTGAAAACTTTCGGTTCTTTACTTTTCGGTATTAGCATTTACTCTTCTGATTATTTTTGATATGCCAATTTTAGGTTTTGTGGTATACTGATACGACGATTATAATTCCTTTGACTTTTGAATATTACGCTTTGTAGACTTACCATTCTTATGAGATATTGTTTCTGTAATTCGACGGTTTTATCGAATACCGTCTTGTGATTTTTCAGTTTATCAAATTTTGGTTCTTATATCTAGTTCGATTCTCCATAAAATGGTTACTGAACTTTGTTGGTGTGATAGTTTTAAATCATAGTCTATTTCAGATCTATATTTTTATGGATTATATGTAATCAAATGAAATCCAGGAGTTTTAATTCATGAAGGATGACACTACTTGGAGGAAAAACTCTCAAAGGCATTGTGGCCGTCCCATTTTAAAATTTCGGTAATAAAGGGTACAAAAATGGTGACAAACTAAACTGTAATGTTGTGTGTCTGCACCTTTTACAATGAGATGTACTTATTGCATTATGACCGCTTCTTTTGAACACAACTTGTCAACGCCGCCGCTACATATCACCGCTTTCGTGTGGCCCTCCGGTATCCATCCAGATATTTGGCGATTGGGAGCGCGCATGCGCGCAGACCGTGCGACTTTTTCACGGGCGCCTGTCCCACGGTCAGCTGCCGGTTTCGGATCTCTCGCAATTCCTCTTCGCAATTGTTCGCTTTTGTGCCTCACTTCCTACACCCGGCCCGCTACGACGATCGGCTCGCTTTTTCACTTGTTTGCGACGTTGCCGATACGCTGTGTATATCCGGAGAACGGGGAGATTTTCTACAGTCAAATGACCGACCCTTCTCTGGTTTAGCAATTTGAAAACGTCGAATTTGTTTCGGTATGGATGAAACAACTATGTTTTAATATTCGTTTTTTTTTTTGAAGATTCCATTTTGGTAAATTGTTCAACAGTAAAAATACGAGAGCTTTTTTATTTTTCGAGCAAAACTACTGAAGGAAAAATTTTGAATTATGAGAAATTTATCCAATAAAATAAAAAGTTCGAGTGTGTTTTGGCACGATAATTCAAAGAGAATAAATAAATGCACTACTAGTAATAATCAATTTACGAGTATTTGTAAGAGCAGTTATCAAAACACATTTGATTTAATGTTTCTTTATGATTTGTTCAGGCCAACATTTCCCGGAATTGTGTCAACCCATACACTTTTTCCATGTGATTCCACTTAACTAACAATGAAAAAAAAATCCCTGAACAGAAAATTTAAAATCACAAATGAGAGACTTTCTTGAATAAAGTCAGCATTAATTTAGAAAAAGGTTTCCACCCACTTATAGTTGGTCATTTATGTAAGGTCTATCTGCCAATTGCTCTCAAATATTGTTGTTACAATTTACCATACAATAATAGTTCATCAAGTTGATAATATTGTAATTAGTTATAGTAGTTCCTGTTCAGCTTTAGGATAGCTATATTCACCAATGTCTTAAAATTTTTGTAATAGAACTTTCTCGTAAAATTCAAATGAATTGGCATTTAGCGACTTTTTTATGAGTGGTTATAACAAAACATCCGGTAAAAGTAAGTCGCGTCTTTATTGGTAGAGGAATTCTATAAGGCCTTTGAATGTTATCGTCCGTTTTATGGAAAAAGACGACTCTATTGTTGTCTTACCTATCTCAGTCCGATGAGAGGAAAACCTCGAAACATGCATGTATACAGGTTGTCATTTCCAACCAAATGGGGAAAATATTCAATGGATTCATTACAGTCAGCACTTGCACTTTGAGGAACGTTGCTCAAATTGATGACAGATGTAATTCAATGTCCGTAGACGGAAATATATGTTTTCTGTCAGATATTTGCTTCATTTTTCCACTGTGTGGAAATGTTTGAATAGAAGTATTTTCGACCGTAGTCAAAATTATTTCTTTTAATTTTTGATTATATTCGCAATTTTAATGTAAATGACGAAATTTCGATATAAAAGTCCAAATTTCGAGATGGAAGTCCAAATTTCGAAACAAATGTCGAAATTCCGAGGTTGAGGTCGAAATTTCGAGATAAAATTGATAAAAGTCGAAATCTCGAGGTGCAACTCCAAATTTCAAGAAAAAGTCTTTAATTCTAAGGTAGAAGTCGAAATTTTGAGATAAAAATTGAAATCTCGAGATGAAAGTCCAAATTTCGAGAAGAAAGTCAAAATTTCGAGATAAAATCTCGAGAAAAAAGTCTAAATTTCGAGATAAAAGTCAAAATTCCGAAGTAGAAGTCGAAATTTCGAGATAAAAATCGTAATCTCGAGATGAAAGTCCAAATTCCAGGAAGAAAGTAAAAATTTCGAGATATAAGTCAAAATTCCGAAGTAGAAGTCGAAATTTCGAGATAAAATCTCGAGAAAAAAGTCTAAATTTTGAGATAAAAGTCAAAATTCAGAAGTAAAAGTCGAAATTTTGAGATAAAAATCGTAATCTCGAGATGAAAGTCAAAATTCCGAAGTAGAAGTCGAAATTTCGAGATAAAATCTCGAGAAAAAAGTCTAAATTTCGAAATAAAAGTCAAAATTCCGAAGTAGAAGTCGAAATTTCGAGATAAAAATCGTAATCTCGAGATGAAAGTCCAAATTCCAGGAAGAAAGTCAAAATTTCGAGATATAAGTCAAAATTCCGAAGTAGAAGTCGAAATTTCAAGATAAAATCACGAGAAAAAAGTCTAAATTTTGAGATCAAAGTCAAAATTCAGAAGTAAAAGTTGAAATTTTGAGATAAAAATAGTAATCTCGAGATGAAAGTCAAAATTCCGAAGTAGAAGTCGAAATTTCGAGATGAAATCTCGAGAAAAAAGTCTATATTTCGAGATAAAAGTCAAAATTCAGAAGTAGAAGTCGAAATTTTGAGATAAAAATCGTAATCTCGAGTTGAAAGTCCAAATTCCGGGAAGAAAGTCAAAATTTCGAGATAAAAGTCAAAATTCCGAAGTAGAAGTCGAAATTTCAAGATAAAATCACGAGAAAAATGTCTAAATTTTGAGATAAAAGTCAAAATTCAGAAGTAAAAGTCGAAATTTTGAGATAAAAATAGTAATCTCGAGATGAAAGTCAAAATTCCGAAGTAAAAGTCGAAATTTCGAGATAAAATCTCGAGAAAAAAGTCTATATTTCGAGATAAAAGTCAAAATTCCGAAGTAGAAGTCGAAATTTTGAGATAAAAATCGTAATCTCGAGATGAAAGTCAAAATTCCGAAGTAGAAGTCGAAATTTCGAGATAAAATCTCGAGAAAAAAGTCTAAATTTCGAAATAAAAGTCAAAATTCCGAAGTAGAAGTCGAAATTTCGAGATAAAAGTTTAAATTCCGAGATAAAAGTCAAAATCTCGAGATCAAAGTTCTGATTTCGAGATAAAAGTCGAAATTTTGAGATGAAAGTCAAAATTATGGCGGATCGAGTGAACAAAAATATCCGTGGCACTTCCTCGCTTCCGCGTAATGATTTCGACAAAACAGGTACCAACTCATTGAAATGAAAAGTAAAGAGGATCGGCCCCGAAACTGATCCTTGGGGTACGCCAAATGTTATCGCCCAGTCAGAAAGGAAATTCGTTTCAGTCATCATCCAATATCGAATTTTGGCAGTATGAAGCGATGAAAAGAGGTGAAACGACTATCGTATTTCAAAGAACAAACCGTCAACGAGCGAAATCTACATTTCTACCGCTACGAATACAACATCCCCCCGCACATATTTTCTCCGCCTCGGTCCTGCGGATCCTCTCGTCGTTTGTTTTGCGCTTGCATCACCGGTGCGGTGCGGTGCGTAAAGGTGTGCGGTAACATCACAGGCGGCCGTGATGGCAACGGACGACTCCGAACAACCTCCTATCGCTCGGCCGCATTCCTGCCTTACACCGGCGAAAGAGGCGCTGCTGCAGGATCCTGCTGCGTCCTCCGCGTCGCTGCTCCTGCTGGCTGCATTCTTCTCTCAGCGGCGATGCTCCGATTCTGATCAGCTGATCCGGCGGGGCCAACGTAAACGAGGCCGTCTAGCGCGAAGAGTCGGAGCTTTTCTGGGTCGAGTGTTTTTAGCGGGGTTCGACGCGGAGAGGATGAATTGTGGTTGGTGCATTCTTCCTGCTGTGGCGGTTCGTGCAGGATCGCAATGAAATCTGTGAAAAATCCAACCCGTAATAATTATTCTTGAAAGATTCTAAACAAAGTAAATTTCAAAACTGTGGGATGTGGCACCACAAAAGTATGCCTGATTTCTTTTAGGTGTAACATTAGACAGGTGATGTGTGTCAGAGAAGATAGTAATTGATTGTACTATTTGGAAACAGTCGGGTCGTCAGAGGAGTGCGGTCGGATCTTATATATTTTGAAGTGCTCTCAAAAATAGGATTCGAGTTGGCCCGCTTTGTGGTGGGTCAGAACACATTCATTCTTTTATTATAAAAATGTGTCGTATTGAAACGATGGCGTAGAATACGAGAAAAATAATGAAAAAATTCCACAGATGTCGGAAGTATTTTTTTTAGGCGATTATAATGGTTAGGATCCCGGCTTGGCCGTTCGGAGCTGACCTGCGCCCGCCAGAAATTTTTCTGATTCTTTTCCTCATCATATTCGTAAAATTCAATGTTTTTTATATGGTTTCACCCAATTTTAAAGCAATCGCCAGTCGAATATAGTTTCAGTAGACTTTTCGGCTAACGTTTGCACCTTTAGAGGCCTCGAAATTGAAATTTAATTTTTTCAAATTTTTTTAAAAATGTGTCTTGTTGAATCGATGGCGTAGAATACGGGAAAAATAATGAAAAAATTCCACAGATGTCGGAAGTATTTTTTTTGGCCGATTATATGAGTTAGGATCCCTGATTGGCCGTTCGTAGCTGACCTGCGCCCGCCAGAAATTTTTCAAATTTTTTTTTCTTATCATATTCCTAAAATTAAATGTTTTTGTATAGTTTCACCGAATTTCGAAGAGATCGCTGGTCGTACATAGTTGCTGTAGGCGTTCCAACGAACGTCTGCACCTTTAGAGGCCTCGAAATTGAAATTTAATTTTTTACACTTTTTTAAAAATGAGTCGTCTTAAATCGATGGCGTACAACATGGGAAAAATAATGAAAAAATTCCACAGATGTCGGAAGTATTTTTTTTTGGTCGATTATATGGGTTAGGATCCCGGATTGTCCGTTCGGAGCTGACCTGCGCATGCCAGGAATTTTTCAAAATTTTTTTCTTATCTTATTCGTAATATTTAATGTTTTTTGTATGGTTTCAGCGAATTTCAAAGCGATCGCCGGTCGAACATAGTTTCAGTAGACGTTTCGGCGAACGTTTGCATCTTTAGAGGCCTCGAAATTAAAATATAATTTTTTTCAATTTTTTTAAAATGTGTCGTGTTAAATCGATGGCGTACAACATGGAAAAAATAATGAAAAAATTCCACATATGTCGAAAGTATTTTTTTTGGTCGATTATATGGGTTAGGATCCCGGATTGGCCGTTCAGAGCTGACCTGCGCACGCCAGGAATTTTTCAAAATTGTTTCCTCATCTTATTCGTAAAATTCAATGTTATCTGTATAGTTTCAGCGAATTTTAAAGCGATCGCCAGTCGAACATAGTTTCAGTAGACGTTTCGGCGAACGTTTGCATCTTTAGAGGACTCGAAATTAAAATTATTTTTTTTTTAATTTTTTAAAAATGTTTCTTGTTAAATCGATGGCACAGAACACGGGAAAAATAATGAAAAAATTCCGCATATGTCGAAAGTATTTTTTTTGGTCGATTATATGGGTTAGGATCCCGAATTGGCCGTTCAGGGCTGACCTGCGCACGCCAGGAATTTTTCAAAATTTTTTCCCAATCTTATTCGTAAAATTCAATGTTTTTTGTATAGTTTCAGTGAATTTTGAACCGATCGCCGGTCGAACATAGTATCAGTAGACGTTTCGGCGAACGTTTGTACCTTTAGAGGCCTCGAAATTGAAATAAAATTTTTTAAATTTTTTTAAAATGTTTCCTGTTAAATCGATGGCGTAAAACATGGGAAAAATAATGAAAAAATTCCACAGATGTCGGAAGTATGTTTTATGGTCGATTATATGGGTTAGGATCCCGGATTGGCCGTTCGGAGCTGACCTGCGCATGCCAGGAATTTTTCAAAGCGATCGCCGGTCGAACATAGTTTCAGTAGACGTTTCGGTGACCGTGTGCTCCTTCAGAGACCTCAAAATTGAAATTTCCTTTTTTTTTGTTTTCCAAAATGCGTCGTGTTGAATCGATGGCGTAGAACACGGGAAACATTCCACAGATGTCGGAAGTATTTTTTTGTGGAGGTTATATGGCTTAAGAAACCTTGTCCTTTTTTCGCATTTTTTGACCACAAGGAGGTACATTCGTTAATTACATAGCCAAGTTGAGAAAATTTCCTACAAAACGACTGTATCCCAACCTATTCTCTGAGGTCATTGTCGGGTCGTCAGAGGAGTGCGGTTGGATTTTATATATTTTGAAGTGATCTCAAAAATGGGATTCGAGATGGCCCTCTTTGTGGTGATCCTTTCTCCATATTGACGAAAACGTAAAAAAAAAATCGTAGCAACGGTAACTTTGACGAAACCTAGTTGACTGCATTAATGAACCGATCCTAAAAAAATAACCTTGTACTACGACGACCTCGCATCTGAATTTCCATTCGTTGTAATGTAATTTCCCGTCCTCGATAAAAAATCCACTTCGAGCGTGTGAAAAACAATTCCCGAAAGAAAGTGGCACCGCGAGTTATAGTTCCCCGTTGATGAAAATAAACGTTCTGATATTATTCGAGAGATATCAACAAAGTAAGAGGAGATTATTAAACTCGCTGGGTATACGTGGAAGATAAATCGGAAGAATTCGAGGAATGCCCATCGCACAGCCTCACACAAATATTTACCATGAAGCAATAATCAAATACATCAACTTTAGGTACTAAACAGGAAATTGTGTGTAAATTCTCTTTTGGAATACGTGTCCGACGATACAGGGTGGTCGTTGGATTGCGTAAGACTGTGTTATTTTCCACTGCAGAAAAATACATTTTTTGGTAGAACGATGAAAAATGGAAAAAATTCAGATTCATTTTCACAATAATTGGGTTTCCTCTATCTTGAATATCGTCGAACGTGATTTTCGTGAGCTCCGGCCCTGCGAAGAGCACCGCCTAGAGCAAAAATAGTACCTACTTCATAGCATAAACTATATTTCTTCTTTGGTAAAAATCTGCACTCAATGAGGTGAAAAACCAACACTTTGCATTTCAGAAACGATGTCAACTTATGAAACTTGCTCATGTCCAGGCTTTGTTTTATTTCAACTAAACATTTCACCATCGAGTAATGGGACCAATACGAAAAGTATGACAAAAAAAATATTTTCTGAAGCTATTCACTCCATTTTCCTTGCATCAATTCAAAAATTAGTTGTATTGCTGTTAAAATTTTTCTCGTGATTTACCAGGATCTCTCTCTCTCCCCCTCCCTCTCTCCCTCTCTCCCTCTCTCCCTCTCTCGCTCTCGCTCTCTCTCTCTCTGTCTCTGTCTCTGTCTCTGTCTCGGTATCTCTCTGTCTCTCTTTCTCTCTTTCTCTCTCTGTCTCTCTCTGTCTCTCTTTCTCTCTTTCTCTCTCTGTCTCTGTCTCTCTTTCTCTCTTTCTCTCTTTCTCTCTTTCTCTCTTTCTCTCTCTCT
Organism: Chrysolina americana; assembly: GCA_958502065.1. NCBI lineage: Eukaryota > Metazoa > Arthropoda > Insecta > Coleoptera > Chrysomelidae > Chrysolina > Chrysolina americana. Next base: position 100,558,990 of record OY293412.1, on the reverse strand, counting down.
CTCTGTCTCTGTCTCTCTTTCTCTCTTTCTCTCTCTCTCTCTGTCTCTGTCTCTCTTTCTCTCTCTTTCTCTCTCTTTCTCTCTCTTTCTCTCTCTTTCTCTCTCTTTCTCTCTCTTTCTCTCTTTCTCTTTCTCTCTGTCTATTTAACACTCGAAACAATTTGACTGTATTCGAATAAAGGGATAAAAAAAATGAAATTACCTACAACTAGTACAAACAACTTACTTGCTAAATAAAAGAACAAAATTCGATTTTTTTCTTGTCATGTTTTTCCTAAGTTTAATACATGTTTAATGCTGCATTTTATAACTAAAAGTAAACTTTTATTACAAAACAAATGATGCATTCTGAAATAATTACAACGAAGCTCACAAAAAATTTCACTTGACAATTTGAATCAACTGACTAATTTAACGAAGTTTTTTTTTTTCCAGTTACACCTGAGCAGAAAGCAGAGAGAGAGGAATAAGAAGCCCGCACAGAGAAAAATTTTTTTTTTTACAAAAACAGTGCTTCTTCGTCAGTCTGAAGGTAAGCATAAAATTACGGTGACGATAGATCAACGAAAGTAATCCCAAAAGCGATCTCATCATCAACAAGACCACTATATTAAATCATTTTTGGAGATTCTCTTCGTAAGAAGTGTGTAATAAAAATGTTTTCAGTTGTAATATCACAAGAGAATGAGAATAAAATGAAAATAATTTGAAGGATTTTTGGCAACAAGTTTGAGAAAAAATCTGGGGAATTATTTTCTACCTTATCGAACTCTCGTGTGGTATTCGATAGATTATTTTTTGATGCCCCAATCATATACCTATTCTCTATACATATAACATTTCTATTTCACCAATTCACTTGAATACATGAACAGAATGAAGTTTGGAATTTGAAGTTCTCATCATGAAATATACAATTATTATGGATGTTTTGTCATTGGTTGCAAGAATCGTCAAAAAATAATGAACAGAATACAGACAGTAGTATATCGAAAAGGCCCCTATAGTTTATTTCCTTCATGCTGAGAGCAAAAAAATCAATTGTTACAAGCAGTTGAAACGATCAAAGTGACATTTGATCAGTATATAAGTCAAAATAAATGTGTGTATAACAGTTGATCAACGATGTGTATTAGTTATTTTTATCTCTCATAATCTTGAGTTAGCAAGGATTTTAAATGGTGATGAGATTTTTTTTTCATAATTCTCCTTATACTCATCGGTCGGTTATTATAATTATAATTACGTTTGTAAAATTTTATTCTCAGGAACGTTTGAAGCAGTCATAAGATCGCTGGGATAAGTGTACCAAAAGATGACTAACGTCGAAGGAACACATGACTTCCCGCACATTTTTCTGTTCTTTTATATCAAAGTCACTGACTCTCGTACAATATAGAACAGACTATAGCATTATCAACTCATTAGACCGTAACAATCGATAGCTATAACAACGCCACCTCCTGAAAAACCAATGTCAAATTTGTCGTTCGTCTAGTGAGGGTCGTTGCAAAAAAATGCAATAAAATAAAAATAGACTCTTGTCACCGCCGTAATGACCATTCAATAGAAACCATTCGAAGAAGTGCAGCATAACGTCTCGATGCACAATATAATGCAATGCAATTTGATATTACGTCACTGGCATAATCAGTAAGGTCAAGACCAGGAATGTGGCTTGTTCTCCACTTACCGGTGTTGCCAAACGCGCGACCATTTCCCTGAAACTCCGACGGTACAAAAAACAAAAGAAAAACGATTAGTTTTATTTGCAGTAACTGCACCAATCGCAGAGTTATTTGCGTGGGGGAAAACGTACTGAAAATGGTATTATTCTACCAATGATATTTTATAGAGAAAGATTTTTAAAGTTTCTCTTTTAAGTTCATAAATCGATCACTCCACTAAATCGCGATGGCACTGTCAATCTCACTGCGCAGACGTCGAACATCGGTTATTTTCTCGTGATGAAAAATATTGTCGATTTTCATGTGTCCTACAGAAAATCTCAAATGGCGTCTGGAGTGACATCATTGGAAAAAACTTTTAAACAAGTATTTGGTTGACGAAAGTACCTAAAAATGAAGCAAGTGCAATAATAGTCCCTCATTAACACTTGTACAGTCAAATCGAAAGTTCGAAGGTATGCCAGAGAGGTCAAAATGAATGGAACTGAAAATTCCGACAAAAAAACTCTTTCGTCCATATACACCTACAGAGTGAAAAATATGACACAAATATCTGACAAAAAACCACTGTGTGTGGGCATATTATTATTATTTGCCGTATCGGATAACTGCACATTCCTCCTTCCTACCTCAGAAGGTCTCTCACCTCCAAAAAATTAACAAAACTGTCTTGTTTCTGGAAATTTCTCGTTAACATGTATTTACAGTGACATTCCTATCAAATGGGACACCCTGTACGTACCCACCTTACTGATGTTCCATATGACATATAAAAAAATTATGTCTAAAAATATTCACTTCAAAAATGCGATTTTTGTCAGCAAATACAGACCTACTTTGAATTCCCGTATATTTAAAAAAAAATAAAAAACATGCTTCTATAACGCACTGAACTAAAAAGTAAAAAATAGTTATTTATATAGGCAGAAAATAATAAATGAAAAATATTAATATCACTGTGAAAAAAGCGATATACGAAAATATGAAACAAAGCGCCCCACGCGTTTTTTACAGTGGTACTAATATTTTTCATTTATTATTATCCTCTGCCTATGTAAAAAATACTAGATAAGTATCAACAGATAGGATAGAATACAAGAAATACTTATGAAAAGCATTATGAAGAATTAAGAATTCTCAACATAATTAAAATATAAAACAAAATAAAAATACGACAATAGGAACTGTCCATTTCTGCCAAATTGATCTAAAATAAGAAAGTGAGATCGTTTTTGCGTAACTATTTTTTATAATTGTTAATTTTTATGGAAACCGAAAGTACATTCAATAATTTAATGGACACATTTCAGCATTCCTTTTGTTAAAATTTTCTATTAGCTTTGACTGACTTGGTAATTTTGTTGAAGAAACTAGTATTTATTTCGAGCAATTTTTATGGGCCATCCGGTATATCAGGAAGAGGATAACAGTTCAGATAATCATATTCGTAATGCCACCCGTTGGATATTTATTCAGTAATGCAATCAAAATAATGACTAATTTCTATCCCTATATAAACCTGATGACATCAGTTTTTATCTCAGTCTATCATATCCTTAATAAAGACATCATTTTATAGAGCCCTTTTTGGGGTAATGGTGAGATATATATTACAAAACATTGGGAATTAACATTTTTGCTGCCAAAAATATTGTTAAAATAAAATAATTAAAATGAATTTATTCAGCAAGATCAACAAAGATGATATTGAATGAGTCAGTACACCAGATATTTCTGATTTTGAATTAATGTGAATTTCTCTAACTTTCAGCATGCCTACATTGAATTGGGTTGTAAAATAAAAAAATAAAACATTTTACTGAAAAAGCTAAGAAGAGGAAATTATTTCTCATCAAGTAGAAATACAGATTTCTTCAGAATTGAAAGGAAGGAAGAAGTCTCATGCTGTGAACTAATGCAGGTGAGTTTCGTGAGATATTATAACTAACTGACCAGCTTCACTCACAGAATCAGCAAAGAAATTGTAAAAAAGGCAATATTGTTGGTTCTGTGTATCGTTTTCCTAGTAAATTACAGTACTAAAGGCCTAATTTCATTATGAGCTTATAGTAGTATTTTTAGTAGCTGATAGACTGTGGCTACCAATATTGAGTTGAAATAGCTTGTCACAGTCTAACTACTTGAACTAACTTATACTTTTTATGAAATCGGCCCTAAGTTGCGAATAAAACTTGAAAACTAATCACTTACGCCATCTGTTAAACATCGCTGTAACTATCCATATTGAATGAATAATTCTCTAGAGTGTGCATTAGGTTCGTTCATCTATTGAAACACAGATGGCGATCGCTAAGCTTAAGTAAACTTGTGTACTTTCAAGAATATTAGAGTGACTGCAAGCATGCCATCTCCTTGGCGAGCATAAATTATTTATTGCAATAGTTTTTATTGGTACAAATGGAGAAATATTAAAAATTTTCTAGAAATGAAACATCTCCATATAGGTATTCCAGAAATGTTTATAAATCATTTTTTGTTCCGAAATTATTTAAAATAGTATACCACAGAGAAAATGTAAACAAGAAAAAGTATAATAAGCATACTAGGGCTGTGAATATTCTCATATTTTTTATGAGTTGACTGGTACGAAATTATCTGAAAGTATGAACACATTAAAAAATTTCAGAAACAGTTTGGTTGTTGTTTGTTTCAATTGGCAATATTCGATTTGAATTTTTTATTCGAGTTTTTATTCAATACATTTTCAGAATGGGCTCAGATAGGCAGATTGGAGTATTATATACAGGGTGACAAAAATATAATTTGAAATGCGAAAATTTGTTTTGTCATAGGAGACGTATATTGATGTAGTTTTCAAATGGGTTAAATTATCCCCTTCATAAAAATCTTGAATGGAAATATGGTTCAAGTGGGACAGATGGGACAAAAGTTGTGATTTTTAGGTGTAAAAGTTGACGTAACAGGCACTTCATACATACATAAGTATACATATAAATACATACAATGTGTTCGTGAATATTACTCAACTTTGTTCAAAGTAACTATTGTTCTCATTCAAAAATCTTCTGGAAATGGTGGCTTTTTTGCCATTGAAATTTAATATGATAACAAAATGCTGTCGTTTCCTCTCTTAAGACTAAAGAAATATTTTACACTTCCCTCCATGCAATCTGAATGCATTTATTCCATTCCCTCTCTAGTGATTATAAGAATATTCACACACACTTTCGTACCAATATCATTAGCCATGATTGTCCCAATTCTTTTCAGTTTCTCTGGATACCACTTTGACTCATGAAGGAGAACTCTTGAGGTCGTAGAGGGGACTCCCTGTGGGCTACCCATTCTCACAAACGCATATGTGGAATGTTCCGGAAGCATGGCAACCAAGGAAACCAAACAGATGCCGAAACTGTGGCAAAATAAGTTGACAATACTGTCATCCCAAGGAAACATGGACAGCAGCACATCGAAGACTTCCTGGAAGACTTCTATAAAATTACAAAGGTGGGGTATACTTATTTCGATCTCTAGTTCAGTTTATTTTGTCGTCCCTGTATTCATTTATGATCTAACTGGACGCTAACCAGACTTTCTTCATTCAGATTATCAATTGTTTCGCTAGTAAAGTACAGGAAGACGCTATAGCCGCGATCCGATAAAACCGTAATCAATCAAAAAAAAATTTCATCATTACCACACTTCTCGAAATATATTCGATAAAAGCGAACACTTCTGCTCTCGGGTCGGCGACCTTTTCGGAGATGGAACGCGACATTTAGAAATAATAAGGAAACTTTAATTAATCGTCTATATGATAATAACGAGCCCATATTCGCGATCGTGATTGACGTCGGCATTTGATTGTCGATCTACCTACCTACTTCTGAAATGGTGCCATGGGAACTTTTTTTAACACGACCACTTCCATCCTGCTGCTATATCCAGTCTCGATAAGTAAAAAATCCAAAACCGACGGACCTCTAATTATGTACTTCCTGAATTTTATCTGGAATAATTCTGAAGGAGAAACAACGAAAAAAGTGTATTGCAGTTCTTCCGGAAATTGATAAATATAACGGGAGGTACACACTCGGTATTAGTCGAAGTTGATATATTTTTGAAAATTCATCCTCCTATATATTTCTTGTTAATTTATATGGACGTTTCAAATTTGGAAAATATAACTCAGCAAGTATCTTACTAATATGACACGTTTTTTAAATAATGATCGGATACAGAATTATCTTTTCAACGATATATTATCACCCTCCTTCTTCAAGCACACGAACTACTGATATAATTGGGATTTCATAAAAATATATAATTTTGAAGTGCCCTGGTAACAGAAGATTAAACATCCAGTAAAATTGTTGCGATGTCAAAGTTTTGAGACAATCATTTGTATGCAGACTAACTATTTTTTCAATTTTAGTTTATTTTATTTTTTGTACAACTGTCAAAAAACTTTGACATTTCTGTATCCCTATTGATGCGTACATGTTTACTTTTTTTCACCCTGATAAAAAGACTTTTTTTCAATGCCAAAATAACTTACAAAATAAACATGAAATATTACTTTTTGAAGGATTTATTTTTAACAGTCGATAATTAATTAATTAGTCATCGTAAAATAGTTTCATTTATTGGAATAATTATCAATTACTTCCAACAATTTCAAAAAATAGGTGCGCGTGCAGGTGCGCTAGTCTTGTCTACCTATTTTATGATTCATCTTCCTCAAAACCATTATTATTTTCCTTACTGCTCTCCATTTTTCTATTCATCTACCACGAACATTTCGAAAAGATGAGAACCTGCGCACCTGCACATTTTCCTCATCACTTTTACGCTTAGCCGACATTTCAAAAATATTCGCGTGTGCACATGAGCTCGCTTGGTCCACTTATAATTCATTTTCCCTCAACCCATAATATGATTTGAAATGGGAACTATATCACAATACAGACCATGCGAGCGAAGCGAGCGCGTTCGGCAGACATTTCGCAAATCCGCGGATTTGCGAAATGTCTGCCGAACGCGCGCATTTTCCTTACTGGTCTTCATATTTCTATTCATCTACGACGAACATTTCGAAAAGGTAAGAACCTGCGCACCTGCACATTTTCCTCATCACTTTTACGCTTAGCTGACATTTCAAAACTATGCGCGTGCGCACATGCAGACACTTCGCAAATCCACGCGCGCGGATTTGCGAAATGTCTGCCGAACGCGCGCATTTTCTTTACTAGTCTCCATATTTCTATTCATCTACCACGAACATTTCGAAAAGATGAGAATATGCGCACCTGCACCACTTTCGCGCGTATCCGTCATTCCAAAAATATGCGCGTGCGCACATGCGCTCGCTTGGTCCACATATTTCATGATTCATCTTGATGCGCTAATGGACAGTCGCAAAATACACCAATTACCTTACCAGTCTCTATTATACTGGCAATTAATATCGCTGTATGACAGAAGCTCTCAATAAACTGACGCAATAATGGGATAAAATCAAGTATAAAAAGTTAAATTGGTTCCCGATCGATATTTAAGAATTGAATGATTTTTTAATTTTTCTATATTTTTATTTTCGTAACCCTACAATTTCAAAATTTATTGAACTCATCCTTTGAAATATTCTATGTAATAAAATTGGCAACGTCGCATTACTAATTTTGACAGTTCAAAGTGGCCTGTCATTTGTTAAATAAATTGATTGTTTATGTATTTTGAATAAAAACCTTTTTTTTGTTTCTATTTTTCAGAGGTTTATTTTACCTACACAATGCTAAATATGCGTGGACAAAAGTGTTCATGGTTCAATACAGTGGATTTAATTGCAAATTACGTTAATACTCCGTCCAACGGTTTGTTCTTGTGTCTCTCAAAAAGTGAGTACCCACATACATTTTTTCAACAAAAAAAAAAATTGAAAAAGGTCTTTCCGCGCAAAAATTTCGATTGCTCTAGTGTTTTTATGATATTTCGAAACTTCCGTGAAAATTTCATCAAAATCCCAGTTGGACCCATATTCTATACCTTTACCAGTAAATTTGTTTCGTTATCAGCATCTTGATAAAACTTTAGATTTCCTCCCTCGGTATCCGACGCTTTTGTTCTTATTGAGCGGGACCAATATTTTTCTTGGCATTCAATGGACTTTTCAATATTGAATAGACTCTCCATTACGTAGGAGATGTTTCTTGTCGCACCATCCACGGAATTGGTCATATGTTCTCTAATATACTAACTTAGAAGTTAACTGGTAACATATTTGCTTTCTCAGATATATCAGCTGGGGTATCACTACCACTATCATAATCAACATCCATCTTCTTGAAAATAACTTGAAATTGAAGCAACTACGAGCAAACACAGTCAAACACGCGTAGTGCCAACAAACAGTTTCTATAGTAACGACACAGAATGACCACTGGATGCTGTGAAATTGTATTGGAAGTATTGATAACATTAAGGATAACATGTATGGAATAGAGAAGTAGTATTTAGTTATTTTGGACAGGAAACATTTTTGAATACGATTTTACTAAAAACATTGAATAATATTTTCAAGACAACTGTCGTTTAAAAGCGTTAACTTATCGGGAAAAAAAACACGTCAAGAGGATGTGAATTCACATTCACACTTATACGAAAAAAATTGTTTGTATTTCGTGTATAAAATTCGTGTTTTCATGGCACATGCGAGAGAATTGATAATGAAAATGACAATTTTTATATACATGAGTAGAAAAATAGCTATTAAATGCTTGCTACTTATACTATACCTACATTTGTAATGAACCTTTCAACTCTTATCTCAATTTGGTATAATATTTAACTTCTTGTGTTCGATAATTTTCCTACAAAATGCTCGACATTTGGAACATGTCTGGCGACCTTGATGGCCAACGAACTGAACCATCAATACCAAGCGTTAACTTTTTGCAGGAGAAAGATTGCACAGGATTGAAAGTCAAATTATTGGGATACCCTTCTACGAAGTCATAAGCAAAACTCGAAATCAACCCTTTCATCGGCCGTATCTGGAATGAATCATGCCAACTACAGATGATTCATTGGTGATTAAATGATTAAATCAAAATCCTGAATGATTCCCAATTGAGTGAATCATCAGATTTGTCTTGTATCTATGACTATTTCAATAATGCTCACACAACAGATCATCAGGGCGGCAGGAAGTTGAAGATAAATTTTTAACCTTTGGTCGGCACATGTGATAATTATTCAAAAAACATAAAAATAACACCCGTAGAATTATCGAAGCCGAGTTAGTGTGTTATAGCCGACTTGATTGGGGTATGTACTAGATACTAATAATAGTAATATATCAAATCCTTATAATCGCGAATTGGTATGAGACACTCCAAAATTTTAATTCGAAAATACTGGTACATTTCGTTGGAGTAAAAAATATAAAATAGCAAAAATTACTTTACAGAGTGTAAATGAAAGCCTTCGATCGAGCCCTGTATTCAAGATTTTCAAGTTCAACATTGATTTTCCAATATCTCATCTCTCTCCCTCTCTGTCTCTGTTTCTGTTTCTCATTATTTTTCTGTATTTCTCCTTTGGTCTTTCTGGTACATTTCTTTCACTTTCTTCATCTCACTTTCTCTTTCTCTATCACCCATTCGAACATGTTAATTGGTCTGCAAATCTCCTTGCAGATGGGGATGAGCACGGTTTGCCCCGCGACAAATGAATCAGGAATCAGCTGCTCTCTATTTATCCAATGAGTTGAGAACTCTTGCAAGATGGTGGTGGGAGCTTGAGATTTTTCCCCACCAATCGTTATTCACAATCCCTTAGGTTTTGGTCGGAAAATATGGGTCAAAAATAGTTGTTCTTATATAATATGTGATTTTTACTTCGATATATTTCTTGATGACCATATATTCAATAGTTGACACCAATATACATGGACCAATATTTCTATTTAACCCTTCATTCATACATAAAAATATCGTCGATACATAATAGCAGAAAAAAGCAATATTCAATACAATGCATATATGGAAATGAGCTTTCGAGTTCCACTACTAGATGGCGCTGTGTAACCTTTGTTTGCAACGCGACAGCTATGCTGAAAATAATTGAAAAAATAGATGTGATTCCATCATTGCGTATTTTCTTTTCAAAAAGTATTGATGCAATGCAATTTGGTCGGTCGGTGACTCAGTGGCTAGCAGTGGAGCTTCTAGCTCGCATCAGACAGACGTTCGAGGCTCGGGTACGGAATCTTTTTTCTCAAGTAGACGGATGTCTTTAGGTGGCCACATGCCTTGTTGTGAATCAGGTGTGATGTGAGTTGCCTAGATGCCAATCCCGACGTCTGGTGCTAGCTTGAAGTGCGCACCGACCAACCGGGGTGGTGCTGTAGGTTTTCCGGGTTTTCCTACAGCTGAAAAATGAATACACCACCGACAATATCAGTAAGTCGCAGCGGAGCGCCACGGCAAATAATAATAATAGCCGTCCTCTACCCGCACAAGATATGCCTTTGGGCTTTGGGCACACTCTACGAGTGTTTATGAGGGAGTATTACTATTATTATTAATATTAATTAACATTACAGGTCTCCAAAACTAGAACATATCGCAAAACACGATGTTAGCGCCATCTAGTAGTAGAACTCGGAGGCACATTTTGTAATATGCATTGGTAACAAGTAATTAATATATTACTCTTCACTGCTAATATACCGGGTGGCTACGGAAGTATTGCCTACGGAATATCTCGGTTATTGTATGAAGTAGGTTTGTGAAATTTGGAGCGTCGATATAAAGACTTAAGAGCTAGAATTTGAGCATATTGACATGTCGAAGTTAACTTCTGGTCTGACCGGAAGTAACATCAACTTTCTTATTTTAAATGGAAACCCTATTTTTTTTTTCTCTTTATTCAGCATTCAATTCCCTTTCTAATGACATATCACAAGTTGGTATCTAACCAGAAACTAGATCAGAAAAAAACTATTATTGAAATTCACCGAGTAGGCCGTGGAAGCAAAATGAAAGCCAAAAATTGAAAAGTTGGCTATGGAAACCATACGTCACTTGATAACAATTACTATTTTATTTTCTTTCGTCGGCGTTATAAAAAGCCGCCAAAAAAAATATTGGAAAAATTGGGAAAAAAACAATAATCTGTAGGTCCATATCTTAAATAGGAACATACAACTTTTTCTTGCCTGTACTATTCAGCATAACCATTCCTTTCTAATGATATAATAGAAAGTAATTTTTTGAAATGAAATACCAAAAAATCCAATTATTATTACTCAAATAACAAAAAAACAGATTTATCGAAAAAAAAAAAAATTCAAATTGATAGGATTAAAGATAAAATAAATTCAAAACAAATGTTCGAAATGCATTCCCTCAGCGTCAATACATTTATTGACTATGGTGATATTTTCATGTAAAACGTTTCTCAACATTTGGGGTGTGATATCTTGGAAAGCTCTACGAATTTTTACTTCTAGCTCATGTAGAGTTGTAGGCTGTGTGGAATACACCCTGTTTTTAAAATGCCCCCATAGAAAAAAGTCGCACGGAGTAAGATCAGGTGACCTTGGTGGCCACATGACTGGACCATGGGTTGTTATAAGTCTCTCTTGAAAGCGATTTTGAAGATAATTTCTCGCTATTCTTGAATTATGCGGAGGGGCGCCATCTTGCTGGAAGTACATTCTCTCAGTTATTTTCGCTGGTAGGTTGTTAATGAATTCCGAAATTTCATTCGTTAAAAAATTAAGGTATCTCTCTCCGGATAGTTGGCTTTGAAAAAGAATGGGGCCAACAATATGAGTTCCAACTATTCCTGCCCAAACATTCACACCAAATCTCTCCTGGAAGCCACCTTGTCGAAACCGGTGCTCGTTTTCTATCGCCCAGTACCTGAAACAAAAGACCGTTCACACTTTTAGCACTTTACACTTCGACTATCGACAATAATCCAAATAAAGTACAGTACCTACCTTGTATTACTCCTGTGAAATAATCCATTGTTGGTAAATCTTGACTCGTCCGTAAACAAGATATAATAGTTAAATAGGTGATTCTCAGCATTTTGTCGAAGAAACCAATTACAATATTCCAGGCGCCTTTCACCGTCATTTTCATACAAATGTTGATACAACTGATACTTGACGGATTTAAATCGATGTTTTTTCAAAATTTTCCTAGCAGAGTCCTTACTTATAGCTAATTCGGCGCCAATCTGCCTTGAGGAAATTGTGCTATCATTTTGTACTAAAGCTAATACATTAATTTCAGTTTCCTCATTAATAACAAATGCTTCATGGTCTTCGTGAACATCAGGCTCAGTTCTTAATTTTTCTTCAAGCCACTGGAAATACCTTCTTGACGGTTGCTGCCTCCCTGGATATCGCTCTAAATACAATCGTTCAGCGGCATAAGAATTTTTTAAACATTCACCATAAATGAGAAGCATGTCAATTTGTTCGGTTCGTGAATAACGGGGGATTTTTTGAATATTCCACTAACTGATTTCGATTTCCAAACCCTTTTAAAATGGCAGAATCAAAAACACTACTTCAAACGTCAAAATAATATGGATAGCAGCGTTCGTGAGAGCTCTCGTTTCTTTTTTGTTTCATTCCAAAATACATCTTAATCAGCCTACTTGTTAATATTTTGGTTCGAATGATTATTGCAATGGAATGATTATTCTGAATAGCACAAACATCGTCCATAGGTAGATATTAGAATATCTATGGACGATGGCACAGACCAAGTACGTTTATGTTCCTATTTAACCTTGAACCTACAGGATATAATTTATCATTCCACATTATTTTTAATGTTATTTTTGCGTATGGCGATAATCTGTTTTGTTATTCGAAGAATAATAATTGGATTTTTTGGTATTTCATTTCAAAAATATTCTTTCAATTATATCATTAGAAAGGAATGGTTATGCTGAATAGTACAGGCAAGAAAAAGTTGTATGTTCCTATTTAAGTTATGGACCTACAGAGTATTGTTTTTGTCCCAATTTTTCCAATATTTTTTTGGCGGCTTTTTATAACGCCGACGAATGAAAATAAAATATCACAGTAGTAGCAACTGTTATCAAGTGACGTATGGTTTCCATAGCCAACTTTTCAATTTTTGGCTTTCATTTTGCTTCCACGGCCTACTCGGTGAATTTCAATAAAAAAATTTTTCTGCTCTAGTTTCTGGTTAGATACCAACTCGTGATATGTCATTAGAAAGGGAATTGAATGCTGAATAAAGCGAAAAGAAAAAAAAAATAGGGTTTCCATTTAAAATACGAAAGTTGATGTTACTTCCGGTCAGACCGGAAGTTAACTTCGACATGTCAATATGCTCAAATTCTAGCTCTTATGTCATTATATCGACGCTCCAAATTTCACAAACCTACTTCATACAATAACTGAGATATTCCGTAGGTAATACTTCCGTAGCCACCCGGTATATTGACGATTATTTTTTTACAATTCTTGCAACCAATCGAAACCATCAATTCAAAGTATTCATGTACGTTCAGGCCAATCACAGCATTATTATAGTGTGAATTTTCTACCTTGAAAATTGCCGCGGGAATTTTTTGTGGTATTTTATTTTCATTATGTGACAACTGATACTTTTGATCTGACGTCTGTCATCAGTTTGCACGAAAAGTGAAAAATGATTCGAAAACGGTTTTGTACATCATCATTCTATGAAATTTAAAGAAAATCGTTGCAACCGAGTTGGATATATCGGGGGGCATTGGCGCAAGGGGCTGCAGCCCCCCGAGATTCGATAATTTGTTTTTATTAAGATATTCCCCATTTAATGATGTTTCTTTCTCTGTAACAGGGTGTGCCCTTGCCGGGGGTTAGACTAATATAATAATAATAATGATACGGCGATTTTTCCACTAGTGTGGAAAAAAGTATCTCCTCTTTCAAAATCACTAATCCAGTCACATCTTACAAATTTTTCTTTTATTATTTCTCATATCAACCTACGGCGAAGTCATCTATTTGGGTCATTAGGAATTTCGAACGGCAAGCAACAACATCGAATCAATTCCATTTTATTGAATAGCGAAACGGAGATAAGTAAATGGACCAAATTTCTTGTTTTCGTCAATGATATTATGCCAATGTGTATTTCCTAATCATCAGGCTGTTTCGTGTTGCTAGTTCATCGTGCCAAAAATAACATCGTGACTTCAATTCTTGATATGGCATACATAACATTTGTCGATGTTGCTCACAACTGATAAACATATTTTTTAATCGGATTTCATTCATACTTGGCGTCGGTAGCTTCTCAATGAAATCCGTTTGTGCACATATAATATTATTTTTGAACGAATATAAATATTATGTTTATTTTTGTACCGAATATTCGGTGAGTATTGCTCTTGATTAGCTAGTATTGAACACTCTAATTTTGTTTGTTTTTTTTTTCCTATTTTTTATTTCGTGTTGAACTGTAACAAAGTTGATATGAAATAAACTTTAGCTCATTTGATATTACGCATATGATTTGAAATCTCGCATATGATTTGAAATCTCGTGAATGTTTCATAAACTCGTACTTGCGTCACGAACTTGCAATTCGTGTCACAAATTCAATATCAATATCAGCATATTATTATTTACGGTTAATTTTATATTATTTGATGATCCAATTGGCCATTTTATTTTTTCTTCCATGAAAAAAAGTTCTGGGTATTCTAAAATATATTATTGAATTCAAATCTTGAAATTTGTCAGTTGTATACTAGTAGAGTAAAAAAATATTACTTTGGTACAAGATTGAAGTACTTTTATTCGTAACAATATCAAAAATACTGAACAGCTTTTCATAATAACACTAATCCAGTGTCGCAAATAACACTACTTTACTCTTGTTCCAAATTCTTTTTTTTTATCACATTTTATACGATTGACAAATTTCGTTTTATTATTCAAAATCAGGTTCTAGAATACGCAGAAATTTTCATTAAGAATTGATTTTTTTTTCCTAAAAAAAATTATAAAAAGATTCCTTTATGTCGCCAACTCAAGTGAACACACCTTATATATCAAGAATGTGACGAATTGGATGAGTATACCCTCACTTACCTACTGAATCAAGTCCCACTTGCAAGGATTTTTTTCCATTTATATCAAAGGCTCCAAGAATTCCCTTATTCAACAAAAAATATAAAAGAAACCTAGACAACCGAAGACAGTTAAAGGTCCGTCGTGGTTTGAACCAGGGAAGTAGTTGCTTTCTGACAAATGATTGCCTCATTTTTCTCCTTGTTTTTTCGATGTGTCTAAGGCATTTGTCTTCCTTTCATTACTTACTTTAGTTGTCAGATTAAGAGTTCTACACGGATCTGTCTTGAGACCCTTACTTCTTGTGTTATTCGTCAACGACTTGCCCCAACACGTTACTGATTACGGAGTTCTGAACCAGATGATTCATCAGCAAATGTCAGCAGAATCATTGATACATTCATAGCATGGTGTGACTAAAGTCAACTGATTAATATAATAAGAAGGATAGTATATCCAATCAAATAATTCGTATCGATGAAATGTCATATTGTCGCAAGAAGTGACATTTTTGAAACCATCATTCCTAAATGAAAGGTTAGACATATCAATCACATATGCTAGAAACTGAAGTCAGCATTCTTTATAATTGAAAAATCGTATTTAACAACGAAAAGATTGTCAAGCATCTAATTTGAGGTTTTTTTTGCGAGAGTACATCTGGTATCTGGTGCATTATTCCGGTATTCAGAGAATTGGCAGGTGTAGATTACGAAAAGAGTATCGATCCTTGTGTCATACTACTTGACTTTGTAGAGTTACATCTATTTTAGCAGAACAAATATCACTTTTTCCAGATTAAAAACCGTACTGAAGTGGAATTGCTATTTTAAACGCAGTTTTCTCCATTCATCATCTCCATTCTTACAGAAAAACGTTGTGAATCGACTTTCAGTATCCCCGCTAACACCCTTTCACGCGTACGAATCCGTTGTGTAACATTTATCTGATGTACTTATAAAGTTGACGCCCGTACCAAAACAAATATACGCACCTGGCTTCTTTATCTTAATCGTGAACTTTAAATTTTAAAGAGATATATCTTATTTAGTTTGTTACAAGATTTTCGACGGGATTAGATATTTACCATCATCAAATCGCCGTTTTTATTGTCATTAAACGTGCTTTTGTGATACCTAATCTGAACCAGTTAGATCATTAACCTTTGAGGAGTCTGAAAACAAAAATATACGGGGTTGTTGAAGAGTTTCCGATTATAAATTGAATACGATGGAAAAAAACAATATGGGAACGAAGCACAAATGTTTCTTACGTTGAGTGTTTTAAATGATGCAGGAAATGCAATTGAAAATGTCCACAGCTGATATGTCATAAACACTAATACTTTTCCTAATTTTAGGGTTCTTTCGACTTATGTTTCAGGAGTAACTTGGGTATAGCAAACAAAAGTAATTAATTACGGCGATATCGTGTAAAATCATTGAATTATCCAAATAATCGTGTTAAAAGTTTCGGACTTTCGGAGAATTCTGAAAGGAATCGAAGATACGGGATGTTTCATTATGAGTATTATGAAAATTGAATATGCGAAAGCTAAGCAAAAAATCAAAGAAACAAAATATTTCGTAAAACCGAAAAATGCCTGTCTCTCCACACAATTCCATAAAGTGGATATTAGGGCAAATATCTGACAGAAAACAACTACTTCCCCCTACGGATATTGAATTATATCTGTCTTTTTGTTGGAAATAACCACCTGCATACAGCTTGGCAAATCTAGCTCTGAATGTGAAATCGCCACGCCTGTCGATGCGCGGTATCAGAAGGGTTCAGTACAGTCTGTTAAACGAGTATTGGTTAATGTACTGGTCAGTTCTATTATCTGTCGCAACGCGAAGTGCACTGTCAAGTGATTTATTGACTATAAAATGGAATTCCAGTCCAAAGTGAATAGAAAAGTTTTGAGCGGACAGAGTCGAGAAATTTTGGCAAATGTAATTCATTTTATGCGCCGCGAAGCATCACAAAATGAACCTGTGATAAATATTAAAAAAGTTCAGGAACGTGTTGCTACTGCCGCAGGTGTCAGTGTACATATTATTTCAAACATTGAACAGGAGATGCGGAAAATAAAAAATGGGGAATTTTCATTATTTTCTACTCCAAACAAAGGAAGAAAGTAGCACATAAAAAGGCAGACTTGGATAATTTCGATAAAGGAGTTCTGAGACGATATATTTTTAATTACCAAGTGACCAATAGGAAAGTACCAACTCAGCGAAATATTCATAAAATATTTCACAATGACTATGGCTACACGGGTTCAAGAGAAAGTTTAAGAAAAATCATTCACAGCATGGGATTTCGAAGGAGGAAAACTAAAACAAATAGAAAACTGTTGATGGAGAAACCCGATATCAGGCAAAAAAGAGTAAACTTTTTGAGACGCATAAAAAAAAATTCGGGAAGAAAATCGGCCAATAATTTACATGGATGAAACATATATTCATTCATCACATTCACACAAAAAATCTTGGAGTGACGATTCCAACGAAGGTCTGCGTCAGCCGGTGTCGAAAGGTAAACGATTAATCATAGTGCATGCAGGTAGTGCAAGCGGTTTTGTTCCTAATGCTTGCCTAATATTCCAGCCACAAACCAAATCGGGTGATTATCACGGGGAAATGAATAACATTAACTAAAATGGCTGGTGGAAAAACTTATACCTAACTTACCACCAAAAAGTGTGGTTGTGATTGATAACGCACCATACCATAATGTAGAAATTGAAAAATGTCCAAACTACAATGGCTAAGACAACGAAACATTCCGTTCACAACTGATATGCTCAAAGTTGATTTATACTATTTAATTAAATTGCATAAATCACTATTCAAAACCTATGAAATCGACCAACTTCTAAAAACCCATGGTCACGAAGCTCTGAGGCTTCCGCCTTATCACCCTGATCTCAATCCAATTGAACTGGTATGGGCATCATTGAAACAATATGTAGCAGACAGAAACGTGAATTTTAACCTAACAGACGTAATAAACTATTGTGTCGAATTTTTTAATACGTTCAATGAAGATGAGTGGAAATCGCGGTGTAACCTTGCCTTGATTCAGCAATTAACCAAATTATAATTAATCTACAGGACGACGACAGTGACGTTTCAGATTTAGAAAATGATGGGAGTGACACAAACGATAATGACAGTGACATATGAAGAGTTCATCCAGTATATTGAATAATAAATGCATATGTAGTACTACAATGAATGTTTTTTGTTCAACCCTCAATAAAAAATAAAAATACGATAAGACAAAAAATGATGACATCAGTTGGTAAAATTTCAATTTATATTAAAATACACTACAATACTTTTCGAAAGTTCTAACTAGGTAGTAGATTTCTATTACAGGCACATTAAATTCTCATTGCAAACTACAATAGAAATACCACAACCATTTACACTTTCACTTTTATTACTGAATGTACAATTTAGAAATATTTTACCGGGGCGTATACTACCCTCTTTGTCGTTCGACTACTTTCTCATTCTAACTTCGCGCATCTCGTACGTTTCTCGACATTCACAGCTAGATTTGCCAAGCTATACATGCATGTTTCAAGGTTATTTTCCTCCCATCAGTGCAAGGATTAAGGATTATTATTCAATGGCTTTATGAAAAGTAGCACTTGCAATTATATGTCCGTGAGGAGGAACAGTTGCACTAAACCCTTCTGATACCGCGCATCGACAGGCGTGGCGATTTCACATTCAGAGCTAGATTTGCCAAGCTGTATGCAGGTGGTTATTTCCAACAAAAAGACAGATATAATTCAATATCCGTAGGGGGAAGTAGTTGTTTTCTGTCAGATATTTGCCTTAATATTCACTTTGTGGAATTGTGTGGAGAGACAGGCATTTTTCGGTTTTACGAAATATTTTGTTTCTTTGATTTTTTGCTTAGCTTTCGCATATTCAATTTTGAGAATACTCATATTGAAACATGCCGTATCTTCGATTCCTTTCAGAATACTCCGAAACTTTTAAAACGATTATTTGGATAATTCATAACTTTTCAATACGACAATATGAAAAGAGTATGTTGCCATTTGAGAAATGGCAGTTGTGAGCATTTCTTTATGGGTACTACTCCGTTTTGAGGAAATTTTTGATATTTGTTGGAAAATATGGTTGCTGTAATTACATGAGAAGCCCAATTTTCAGCTGTATCTCACCTCAAACCTTCCTCTCGTAAATGTTGACGCCGTTCGTCAGTCGTGATGATTTGAGTTTGATGTTCATGGCCCACTTTGTTCGATTGAACAATCAACTGTATCTCCGCCAGTTTTCAACCGATTTTCAATTTCCAAGAACAGCGTTATCACAAATTGCGTGTTCATCCGGATAATGAAAAAAAATATACAGGGTGTCATTTGAAAAAAGAAATATTTTTGGGTCACTTCCGGTTAAACCGGAAGTGGTGAATTTTCGGTAATCGAGTCAAAATATACGTATTTGAGAAATAAATTATTTTTTGATCATACCAACCAATAAAACTACTGAATACATCATATTTAATCAAAATAATTCATAAACTGCAGCTAGATGAAAGATCAATGCTTAAAAATTTTCGTTTGCAAAAATACAGCAAAAACATACCAGTTGTATGAAGGTTTTAATAAATTGCTGCATGTACTTGATACCTTATATTTATTTTGTCAAAAAATTAATTGTTTCACCAATAAATAACGATAAAAACTGATTATCTGACGTTTATATAAATAGTATATTGTGTATGTAGTAGTAAAAGCAATACATTCCCGGACGACAATGTAAATTGTTGGCCGAGGCGATAAGCCGAGCCCAACAAGCATTGAAGTCTGGGAATGTGCTTTTACTACGAGGTACACATACTATTTTTTCTGAAATCGCAGTCAGCATTATCATAAATTGAGGAATTATACTTATTGTTTGCGTGCATTCATTTACTGTCAAAAATGTATACAAGCCGTCAAAAATTCTCCCGGATCGTTTACGATACGTGAAAGTACTTTCCCGTACAGTTTAGTGCCGAAAACGGTCCGGGAAAGTTCGTTGCTTAGCAACGGACCAAAGTACTACATTAGCGCATTTTGAGGCCTGAAATTGCTCCGAGAAAGTGGGCATTCTTGAACGATTTCAGAAAAAGACCATTTTTTACGAGTATTGTTCAATTAATAGTCTACCGAAAACAAGTCATACACTGTGCCCACCGACTATTTCTCTGAAAGATTCCGTGTTAAGTCTACTATTTCTGTCCCCGAAATACTTCTCATTCATGTAGATAATTTTTTATATCTTATCATTTCTTATCACTTTTCATTAAACCGCTTCGTAAAAAATTCCGCCATCGGACCAGTCAGTCAATTCCGTGCACGAAACTAGAAAGTTCGTTAATACAATAAACATTCCGCTTTCGATTTCGAAACAGCCGAATTATTTTAATTGCGACCGTCTAATGTCTCCTAATGTCGTTTGTCTTACGTTGCAGGCCACCTCTGAGGAATATCATCACCGTGCGTCCCGAAGAGAATCCACCTAGTCATGATGACGTCGGCGAGAGAGACGAAACTGGTTTTCACAGTGATTTGACAGATGCATTTGATTCTGAGATCATTGTGAAAGCTGATTTTGTTCATTAGTCATCGAACGTCTGCGCTGCTGCTGATTTATCGAACGTGCGAAGAAAGAAGAAAGGAATCGTCGAAGATTATTTTCATACTTTCTGTTACATTGTAAAATAATTGATTACCGACAAATTTGTTATATTCATGTAGATATTGAGTACTTATAGTATTTAATAGTTAATTTGAATAATTCCCACCCTCAATATCTTCCAGTAAACAATATGAGGAATCGAAAAAACAGGTCAATTTTATTTTCAAGGAATATTTGTAGCACTCGTGGTTCAACCCTGTAGGAGGGATAGATGTTACCCTTAGAATCTCAAATGGGAAGAGGGTTAAGTGGCACATCACTTTGATAGGCGTTCGATTCTTTTTCCAATGATACCCTAATTTTTGATGAGCAGTTTTCGAAAAATAGCGTTTTAAACTCACACATGTGATTAGAATTTGCCTGTTCTGTAATGGTAATGGACCTAATTAGATCTATTGTGCCCCATCTTCTCCAGTTCCGTCGGTAGTTTTGGACGCATGCGTGTACCATGTTATGGTATTCTTTCCCAGTGCTCGAACGGATTCTATGCTCCATCCACTCTTGATATTTAATTCCGTTCGAAAGAATTTCTCGAAACTAAATTTCCTAGTAATTTCGTCAGTTGGGAGATCCGCAAGGTGTGCACTTTCGGTGGGGGTTGAGCCCCTTACGATGTGTGCTGTCCCTTTGAGTCCGACTTTAGTCAACCTGAGGTTTGCTCCCCAAGCAGTTCTCCTCGGAGAGGAGTGAGGTCCAGAATTACCTCTATTGCTGCTGTTGGAGTCGACCTCATTGCTCCTGTTATACAAAGACATGCTAGTCTTTGCACTTTCTCCAGGCTTTTCTTTGTTATAGCGAATTCGGTTCTGCCGTGCCACACTACTGCTCCATAGGTGATCATAGGCCTCATTATCATGGTGTACATATATATATATCCATCTCAGTATTCATGGGTTACAGCCCCACGTTTTACCTGCAATGTTCCTGCACACCATCAGTGATAATTTTGCCTTGTTAACGATCTTTTCTACGTGTCTGTTCCAGAGTAGTTTTGAGTCTAGGTTAAACCCTAGGTACTTCACCTCTTGATTCCATTCTAAGTCTGCTCCGTCGAGGCGAACAGCCCTTAGGTGTTCTTCTAGTGAATGCTACTGAGGTTTTTGATGAGTTAATTCTCAACCCCACAGAAAGGCAGCATCTTCTGGTAGTCTCTAGCTCCCTTTCTTTGAGACCGCAGAGGGTTCCTTCGAATTTGTCTTTGGCCATGATGACTATGTCGTCAGCATATCCAAGGCAAGTGACTCCGTTCCCGATTAGTGTTCCGAGTAGTTCGTCTACTACGAGACTCCACATCAGAGGTGATAGTAACCCTCCCCTGGATACCAGGTCACACGGGCCTAGAAGGAAACGAAATAGCGGACGCCCTAGCAAAAGGGGGGACCGAAGCAACGTTCACTGGGCCAGAACCGGTAATCGGTATAGCACATAGCACTGCCAAGAATGTCATAACATCCTGGGCTGACAACAAAAGACTCGAGTACTGGCGTAGTCTACCGGGCCTAGCCCATTCCAAAGCATTTATTGCTTGCACAAGGAATAAACAGGACTCTGACAAGCTGCTAGAACTCAGTAGAGCACATCTGAGAGTTATAGTAGGTTTGCTCACTGGCCACTGCAAACTCAAACACCACATGCATTAAATCGGACTTGCACAAGATGCAGAGTGCCGCCTATGCATGGAGGAGGATGAAACGGCTAAGCACATTTTATGTACATGCCCCGCAGCGGCCAGAACCAGATTTTCAACATATGGCAATACAACAGTAAGGCCAGAGAACCTGGTAAATTGTTCTCCCAACGTACTCCTCAATTTTGTTAAGAGATTGGATATACTGGGAGAAATATAACCATAGGGTGAGCCACAATAGGCCATTGGCCGCAGTGGAGGGCCTGATATGGGCCCACTCACGTTCAAACCTAACCTAACCTAACCCTCCCCTGTTTGTGCTGATCCGAAAGCAGATATCGCCCACTTTCGTTTCAGCAGTTCTTGTAGCCAGCTTTGGCACATCCATCTGGATGTGGTTCTGTTCACTCCCTTGTTCGTTAGGGCCAGATTTATTGCTTTTCCTTTTACAAAATAAAATTCAATTTTCGAGAAACAAATATATTTATTTGCGCTTTTCTCCTAAACTGTTCAAAATGTCGTCCATTTTGCTCTAAACAGTAATAAAGACTGTTTTCAAACTCCCCTCTAACATTACGGAAAATTTCACTAGGAATTGACTGGCATCAGAAGGTTGTGTTTTATAAACAACGAATTTAAGACGTCCCCGAAGAAATAAATCTAAGGGAGTTATAACCGGTGATCTCGGAGGCCATTCAACTGCTCCCCTTCCTGCCTTCTGCATCTATCTATCCGGAAATCTCTTGTTTAACCACTGTCCGACGGGAAGATAATATTGAGGTGGAGCACCGTCCTGCTGGGAATGTAACTGTAAAGCCGCGTCCTCACTGAGTCGACATGGTCGATCGACGCTGTCGACCAACAAATCGAAAAGACTGCGCCAGTCCACACCAAGAAGACAGAAAGTTTGTCGACCAGTCGAAACGAAAATGTTTGATGAAGAAGAAGTCATTATTGCTTGTGCCGCATTTGTAATTATCGGGTCTAAAAAACGAAAATATTCGCGTAAAAGAAGATTTTGGGTTCGACCAAGCCTGGAAAGTAGAAAGTATATTGGTAGTAATCTGATAGACGACTTAAAGAGGGATGACATCGACATATCGAGCCTGGAGGTGGATTTAGAAATTTTTTAGTGGCTGCAGAGTTTTCATTTTCTGTTCCACCACTTGCTTGTCTATATTAAATTCTTTGGCAATATCAATCAGGGCATCGTGCCTCATATTTCGGTCTTTATAATATTTGCTTTTTGTGTTTCATAGATTTGTTTTCGCTTTGTACGCTTCAATAAACCCTATCACCTTTTCTTTTTTCCATTGTATTTTTCCCTACAAACAACGTGCCACGGCACACTTCACATTGATGCTAAACTCAACCTGTCTGCCGATGTCGAATGTCGACTAGTACGTCCACACTCTGGATTCTACTCGACTACCCTTTGATTTTACCGACAGTTGATGGAAAATCAATCGACATGTCGATCGACAAATTTTGTCGATTGCCGCGTACACACTAAGTCCACATTGTCGATCGACAATGTCGACTCAGTGGAGACGTAGCTTAACAGATCCTCCTGCAAAAGTTCATCACCTTCTGCATGAATTTGAGATTCTAGCTCGTGAGTTATGAGAGGATCGATAGTCTCTTCAAACATTTCAATGTACAGATTGCCAGTCAAGTTTTCTTCCAGAAATAATGGACCAATGATGGCATTTCCAAGAATACCAGCCCAACCTTAACTTTTTGTGGGTGTTGTGTATGTCCTTTCCGAAAAATATGTGGGTTTTCGTCACTCCAATGACGACAATTTTGTCTATTAACATTGCCATTCAGAAAAAATGAACACTCAGCTCCGAAACAGATGTTTAACAGAAGTTTCGATGAGACATGGTTTCACAAAACTCTATTCTGTTAATCGTCCTCGTGGAGCTCTTGAAGAATCTGCATTTTATATGGATGAAATTTAGGCATTTTCAATGTTTTTTTACAGTCTTGCGTGACTTTCCCGTCTGTTCTGGTACTGATCGTAAGGTGCTCGTAGACTCTGCAGCAAATGTTCCCAAAACTTCTTCATTCTGGGGTTATTTCTTTTTTTATTGCGTGAAACATATTCACCAAATCAAGCACATACCGGTGACTTACATTACAATTTGGATGTCTTTCGGGCCCTTCGTGCGCACTTTCCAACTTCTCCATAAATCACAATCATTCCAATTCTTTCCTGAAGAATGTGAATCATTTTTACATGTTTATACACTTATTGAAGTAATCACTAAACTGCCCAACAGGTAAAACTGTATTTACAATACCACCAGATCGTTCAAAATTGCTAAACAATTTTTTGCCTAAAAACAAAAACTTCTCACAGCAGAAGTAGCAAAAAAGGAAAGCTATCTGTAAAATTTCTGCTTTGAGAATTAAATATTGAGCATTTAATAAACCTGCCATCTACGTTTTACTATTAGACTACTTTTTGATGTAAATTTTTTGGAGCTTATGTAATGGGCCGCGGTGGTGTGCGGGTTGAGTCCTCGCCTCATAAGCCAGAGAGCGTGAGTTCGAATCTCAGCATTGCCACCGGTCTCGTGCATGGCATCACACGTATTAAAAGGTAAGGGCTACGTCTTCCCCTAGCTCACACAAGTCTCTGACTTAGGAGGGTTGCACGTAGGGGTACAACCGGTTGACGGATATAACAATTTTAACAATTCAACAATGTAACCCCAAATAAAGGGTTGGAACGGTACCATCTAAAATTCTCACAAGTTCTAGTCAAACCATGAATCTCAGTATAGAGGCAAGTTCTAATAATTACTTCTGTTAGTTTAGAATGCCATTTTTAGGAAAATGCTCATCAAAAAATAATAAGTCAGGGTACCATTAGAAAAACAATTTAAATCCAATTAAAATGATGTCCCATTTAAAATTCTAAGGATACCATTCACTCCTTCCAGGAGGTTGAACCACGAGGGCTACAAATATTCCTTGAGTGTCCCCTTTGAAAATAAAATTGACCTGTTTTTTCGATTCCTTATATTATTTACTGGAAGGAAGATATTGAGGGTGGGAAGTTTTCAAAATAAAAAAACTTATTCCCAGAAAAATTGCTTTCAATCTTGGATGAAAAATAATGAGTACATCTTTAAATCATCTGTAATTATACAAAAAATTAACTGCATAGCAAAATACGTGAACTAAGAGTCTTCAGTCCTTAGTGGCGCCTCACAAAAATATTGAGTGAAAATTAATGATTACTTATAACCACAAAGGACCCCGTTACCAATCTTATGGAAATCCGGTTTCGGTGAAAATTGCTGAATTTTCAATATAATGTCCATGCCATCCTGAACAAAATTTACCATTGCGCCAACTCTCGGAATGCCGGCGTTTGGATTCTACAGGGGGTCAGAGTTTGATATTTTTGACGATTTTTCAAAAATCCCAGAATTTCATTGTCATCGTATCGATCTGAATTTTTATAAAGGAATAGTCCACAATTGTGCGTCAAAAAGTTCAAATGACAAAAGTTTCTAGAATCAAAACTGGCACAGAGGGTTAAACTTTGTTCTTGGTAATTTTTACCAAACTTTTTTCGAGAAAATATTCGAATATTCGATCGGGCGATCATATTTTGCATTGGAACTAACCATCCAACTTTGAATATTTGGAAGATACGGGGCGATCAAAAATATATTTTCAATTTCAGAAAAATGTATCCTTTGTATAGTCAGCTTCCACCAATATATTTTGCTGATTTTTTGAAACTATGTAGCTAATATGTATACAAATGTGTCAACGTCTGTGCTCATTAATCTAAATCCAAATGAAGTTGCGGCGATGGTCCAAGAAATATGGTTTCGTAATAATTTTGAAATAATTTTTTTATTTTCTGACATAATATAGATGTCATTCTTGATCAGAAGGTTCCACAGTGCCTACATCGCGAATGTCACGGTTTGAATTATACAGGGGTTTGAAGTATAGTATTTCATCAATTTCTCAAACTTCGAACATTTCAATGAATCATGAAAAATACAAAATCTTCAGATCTACTTGAAATTTGCAGTATATACGCAAATTTTCATGCTGATTCTGAAAATATATGATTTGTAGATGCTCAGATACAAGATTCGGCATACAGAAGGGGAAATGACTCCTTTCAACTCCAGATAGACTTTTCAACTCGAGAACGGTTGAAGATAGAGCAATTCTGCAAACGCCAATCGATTCAGAATGATGAAATTAGTATACTTTGTGAATCGCGAGTCAATCGACGTGAAAAAAAAATTACTCGAAAATTCGAGAAAAGTCCAAAGGGGTAGACCCCTAAAAATCATGAAAAATACAAAATGGCCAGATTCACGTGCAATCCGCACTATATATGCAAAATTTCATGCTGATTCTGAAAATATATGATTTGTAGATGCTCAGATACAAGATTAGGCATTTAAAAGGGAAAATGACTCCTTTCAACTCCAGATAGACTTTTCAACTCGAGAACGGTTGAAGATAGAGCAATTCTGCAAACGCCAATCGACTTTGCATGTTGAAATTAGTATAATATGTGAATCGCGAGTCAATCGACGTAAAAAAAAATTAATCGAGAAATCGAGAAAATTCCAAAGGGGTAGACCCCTAAAAATCATAAAAAATACAAAATGGCCAGATTCACGTGCAATCCGCACTATATATGCAAAATTTCATGCTGAATCTGAAAATATATGATTTGCAGATGCTCAGATACAAGATTAGGCATGTAAAAGGGGAAATGACTCCTTTCAACTCCAGATAGACTTTTCAACTCGAGAACGGTTGAAGATAGAGCAATTCTGCAAACGCCAATCGATTCAGAATGATGAAATTAGTATACTTTGTGAATCGCGAGTCAATCGACGTGAAAAGAAAATTACTTGAAAAATCATAAAAAATACAAAATGGCCAGATTCACGTGCAATCCGCACTATATATGCAAAATTTCATGCTGATTCTGAAAATATATGATTTGTAGATGCTCAGATACAAGATTAGGCATTTAAAAGGGAAAATGACTCCTTTCAACTCCAGATAGACTTTTCAACTCGAGAACGGTTGAAGATAGAGCAATTCTGCAAACGCCAATCGACTTTGCATGTTGAAAATAGTATAATATGTGAATCGCGAGTCAATCGACGTAAAAAAAAATTAATCGAGAAATCGAGAAAATTCCAAAGGGGTAGACCCCTAAAAATCATAAAAAATACAAAATGGCCAGATTCACGTGCAATCCGCACTATATATGCAAAATTTCATGCTGAATCTGAAAATATATGATTTGTAGATGCTCAGATACAAGATTAGGCATGTAAAAGGGGAAATGACTCCTTTCAACTCCAGATAGACTTTTCAACTCGAGAACGGTTGAAGATAGAGCAATTCTGCAAACTCCAATCGATTCAGAATGATGAAATTAGTATACTTTGTGAATCGCGAGTCAATCGACGTGAAAAGAAAATTACTCAAAAATTCGAGAAAAGTCCAAAGGGGTAGACCCCTAAAAATCATGAAAAATACAAAATGGCCAGATTCACGTGCAATCCGCACTATATATGCAAAATTTCATGCTGAATCTGAAAATATATGATTTGTAGATGCTCAGATACAAGATTAGGCATGTAAAAGGGGAAATGACTCCTTTCAACTCCAGATAGACTTTTCAACTCGAGAACGGTTGAAGATAGAGCAATTCTGCAAACGCCAATCGATTCAGAATAATGAAATTAGTATACTTTGTAAATCGCGAGTCAATCGACGTGAAAAGAAAATTACTCGAAAATTCGAGAAAAGTCCAAAAAATCATGAAAAATACAAAATGGCCAGATTCACGTGCAATCCGCACTATATATGCAAAATTTCATGCTGATTCTGAAAATATATGATTTGTAGATGCTCAGATACACGATTAGGCATTTAAAAGGGAAAATGACTCCTTTCAACTCCAGATAGACTTTTCAACTCGAGAACGGTTGAAGATAGAGCAATTCTGCAAACGCCAATCGATTCAGAATGATGAAATTAGTATACTTTGTGAATCGCGAGTCAATCGACGTGAAAAAAAAATTACTCGAAAATTCGAGAAAAGTCCAAAGGGGTAGACCCCTAAAAATCATGAAAAATACAAAATGGCCAGATTCACGTGCAATCCGCACTATATATGCAAAATTTCATGCTGAATCTGAAAATATATGATTTGTAGATGCTCAGATACAAGATTAGGCATGTAAAAGGGGAAATGACTCCTTTCAACTCCAGATAGACTTTTCAACTCGAGAACGGTTGAAGATAGAGCAATTCTGCAAACGCCAATCGATTCAGAATAATGAAATTAGTATACTTTGTAGATCGCGAGTCAATCGACGTGAAAAGAAAATTACTCGAAAATTCGAGAAAAGTCCAAAAGACCCCTAAAAATCATGAAAAATACAAAATGGCCAGACTCACGTGCAATCCGCACTATATATGCAAAATTTCATGCTGATTCTGAAAATATATGATTTGTAGATGCTCAGATACAAGATTAGGCATTTAAAAGGGAAAATGACTACTTTCAACTCCAGATAGACTTTTCAACTCGAGAACGGTTGAAGATAGAGCAATTCTGCAAACGCCAATCGACTTTGCATGTTGAAAATAGTATAATATGTGAATCGCGAGTCAATCGACGTAAAAAAAAATTTATCGAGAAATCGAGAAAATTCCAAAGGGGTAGACCCCTAAAAATCATAAAAAATACAAAATGGCCAGATTCACGTGCAATCCGCACTATATATGCAAAATTTCATGCTGAATCTGAAAATATATGATTTGTAGATGCTCAGATACAAGATTAGGCATGTAAAAGGGGAAATGACTCCTTTCAACTCCAGATAGACTTTTCAACTCGAGAACGGTTGAAGATAGAGCAATTCTGCAAACGCCAATCGATTCAGAATGATGAACTTAGTATACTTTGTGAATCGCGAGTCAATCGACGTGAAAAGAAAATTACTCAAAAATTCGAGAAAAGTCCAAAGGGGTAGACCCCTAAAAATCATGAAAAATACAAAATGGCCAGATTCACGTGCAATCCGCACTATATATGCAAAATTTCATGCTGAATCTGAAAATATATGATTTGTAGATTCTCAGATACAAGATTAGGCATGTAAAAGGGGAAATGACTCCTTTCATCTCCAGATAGACTTTTCAACTCGAGAACGGTTGAAGATAGAGCAATTCTGCAAACGCCAATCGATTCAGAATAATGAAATTAGTATACTTTGTAAATCGCGAGTCAATCGACGTGAAAAGAAAATTACTTGAAAAATCATAAAAAATACAAAATGGCCAGATTCACGTGCAATCCGCACTATATATGCAAAATTTCATGCTGATTCTGAAAATATATGATTTGTAGATGCTCAGATACACGATTAGGCATTTAAAAGGGAAAATGACTCCTTTCAACTCCAGATAGACTTTTCAACTCGAGAACGGTTGAAGATAGAGCAATTCTGCAAACGCCAATCGATTCAGAATGATGAAATTAGTATTCTTTGTGAATCGCGAGTCAATCGACGTGAAAAGAAAATTACTAGAATAAATCGAGGAAAGTCCAAAACCCCTAAAAATCATGAAAAATACAAAATGGCCAGATTCACGTGCAATCCGCACTATATATGAAAAATTTCATGCTGATTCTGAAAATATTAGATTTGTAGATGCTCAGATACAAGATTAGGCATTTAAAAGGGAAAATGACTCCTTTCAACTCCAGATAGACTTTTCAACTCGAGAACGGTTGAAGATAGAGCAATTCTGCAAAAGCCAATCGATTCAGAATGATGAAATTAGTATACTTTGTGAATCGCGAGTCAATCGACGTGAAAAGAAAATTACTAGAATAAATCGAGAAAAGTCCAAAACCCCTAAAAATCATGAAAAATACAAAATGGCCAGATTCACGTGCAATCCGCACTATATATGAAAAATTTCATGCTGATTCTGAAAATATTAGATTTGTAGATGCTCAGATACAAGATTAGGCATTTAAAAGGGAAAATGACTCCTTTCAACTCCAGATAGACTTTTCAACTCGAGAACGGTTGAAGATAGAGCAATTCTGCAAACGCCAATCGACTTTGCATGTTGAAATTAGTATAATATGTGAATCGCGAGTCAATCGACGTAAAAAAAAATTAATCGAGAAATCGAGAAAATTCCAAAGGGGTAGACCCCTAAAAATCATAAAAAATACAAAATGGCCAGATTCACGTGCAATCCGCACTATATATGCAAAATTTCATGCTGAATCTGAAAATATATGATTTGCAGATGCTCAGATACAAGATTAGGCATGTAAAAGGGGAAATGACTCCTTTCAACTCCAGATAGACTTTTCAACTCGAGAACGGTTGAAGATAGAGCAATTCTGCAAACGCCAATCGATTCAGAAAGATGAAATTAGTATACCTTGTGAATCGCGAGTCAATCGACGTGAAAAGAAAATTACTTGAAAAATCATAAAAAATACAAAATGGCCAGATTCACGTGCAATCCGCACTATATATGCAAAATTTCATGCTGATTCTGAAAATATATGATTTGTAGATGCTCAGATACAAGATTAGGCATTTAAAAGGGAAAATGACTCCTTTCAACTCCAGATAGACTTTTCAACTCGAGAACGGTTGAAGATAGAGCAATTCTGCAAACGCCAATCGATTCAGAATGATGAAATTAGTATTCTTTGTGAATCGCGAGTCAATCGACGTGAAAAGAAAATTACTAGAATAAATCGAGGAAAGTCCAAAACCCCTAAAAATCATGAAAAATACAAAATGGCCAGATTCACGTGCAATCCGCACTATATATGAAAAATTTCATGCTGATTCTGAAAATATTAGATTTGTAGATGCTCAGATACAAGATTAGGCATTTAAAAGGGAAAATGACTCCTTTCAACTCCAGATAGACTTTTCAACTCGAGAACGGTTGAAGATAGAGCAATTCTGCAAAAGCCAATCGATTCAGAATGATGAAATTAGTATACTTTGTGAATCGCGAGTCAATCGACGTGAAAAGAAAATTACTAGAATAAATCGAGAAAAGTCCAAAACCCCTAAAAATCATGAAAAATACAAAATGGCCAGATTCACGTGCAATCCGCACTATATATGAAAAATTTCATGCTGATTCTGAAAATATTAGATTTGTAGATGCTCAGATACAAGATTAGGCATTTAAAAGGGAAAATGACTCCTTTCAACTCCAGATAGACTTTTCAACTCGAGAACGGTTGAAGATAGAGCAATTCTGCAAACGCCAATCGACTTTGCATGTTGAAATTAGTATAATATGTGAATCGCGAGTCAATCGACGTAAAAAAAAATTAATCGAGAAATCGAGAAAATTCCAAAGGGGTAGACCCCTAAAAATCATAAAAAATACAAAATGGCCAGATTCACGTGCAATCCGCACTATATATGCAAAATTTCATGCTGAATCTGAAAATATATGATTTGCAGATGCTCAGATACAAGATTAGGCATGTAAAAGGGGAAATGACTCCTTTCAACTCCAGATAGACTTTTCAACTCGAGAACGGTTGAAGATAGAGCAATTCTGCAAACGCCAATCGATTCAGAAAGATGAAATTAGTATACCTTGTGAATCGCGAGTCAATCGACGTGAAAAGAAAATTACTTGAAAAATCATAAAAAATACAAAATGGCCAGATTCACGTGCAATCCGCACTATATATGCAAAATTTCATGCTGATTCTGAAAATATATGATTTGTAGATGCTCAGATACAAGATTAGGCATTTAAAAGGGAAAATGACTCCTTTCAACTCCAGATAGACTTTTCAACTCGAGAACGGTTGAAGATAGAGCAATTCTGCAAACGCCAATCGATTCAGAATGATGAAATTAGTATACTTTGTGAATCGCGAGTCAATCGACGTGAAAAGAAAATTACTTGAAAAATCATAAAAAATACAAAATGGCCAGATTCACGTGCAATCCGCACTATATATGCAAAATTTCATGCTGATTCTGAAAATATATGATTTGTAGATGCTCAGATACACGATTAGGCATTTAAAAGGGAAAATGAATCCTTTCAACTCCAGATAGACTTTTCAACTCGAGAACGGTTGAAGATAGAGCAATTCTGCAAAAGCCAATCGATTCAGAATGATGAAAATAGTATACTTTGTGAATCGCGAGTCAATCGACGTGAAAAGAAAATTATTAGAATAAATCGAGAAAAGTCCAAAACCCCTAAAAATCATGAAAAATACAAAATGGCCAGATTCACGTGCAATCCGCACTATATATGCAAAATTTCATGCTGATTCTGAAAATATTAGATTTGTAGATGCTCAGATACAAGATTAGGCATTTAAAAGGGAAAATGACTCCTTTCAACTCCAGATAGACTTTTCAACTCGAGAACGGTTGAAGATAGAGCAATTCTGCAAACGCCAATCGATTCAGAATGATGAAATTAGTATACTTTGTGAATCGCGAGTCAATCGACGTGAAAAGAAAATTACTAGAATAAATCGAGAAAAGTCCAAAACCCCTAAAAATCATGAAAAATACAAAATGGCCAGATTCACGTGCAATCCGCACTATATATGCAAAATTTCATGCTGATTCTGAAAATATTAGATTTGTAGATGCTCAGATACAAGATTAGGCATTTAAAAGGGAAAATGACTCCTTTCAACTCCAGATAGACTTTTCAACTCGAGAACGGTTGAAGATAGAGCAATTCTGCAAAAGCCAATCGATTCAGAATGATGAAATTAGTATACTTTGTGAATCGCGAGTCAATCGACGTGAAACGAAAATTACTAGAATAAATCGAGAAAAGTCCAAAACCCCTAAAAATCATGAAAAATACAAAATGGCCAGATTCACGTGCAATCCGCACTATATATGCAAAATTTCATGCTGATTCTGAAAATATTAGATTTGTAGATGCTCAGATACAAGATTAGGCATTTAAAAGGGAAAATGACTCCTTTCAACTCCAGATAGACTTTTCAACTCGAGAACGGTTGAAGATAGAGCAATTCTGCAAAAGCCAATCGATTCAGAATGATGAAATTGGTATACTTTGTGAATCGCGAGTCAATCGACGTGAAAAGAAAATTACTTGAAAAATCATAAAAAATACAAAATGGCCAGATTCACGTGCAATCCGCACTATATATGCAAAATTTCATGCTGATTCTGAAAATATATGATTTGTAGATGCTCAGATACAAGATTAGGCATTTAAAAGGGAAAATGACTCCTTTCAACTCCAGATAGACTTTTCAACTCGAGAACGGTTGAAGATAGAGCAATTCTGCAAACGCCAATCGATTCAGAATGATGAAATTAGTATTCTTTGTGAATCGCGAGTCAATCGACGTGAAAAGAAATTTACTAGAATAAATCGAGAAAAGTCCAAAACCTCTAAAAATCATGAAAAATACAAAATGGCCAGATTCACGTGCAATCCGCACTATATATGCAAAATTTCATGCTGATTCTGAAAATATTAGATTTGTAGATGCTCAGATACAAGATTAGGCATTTAAAAGGGAAAATGACTCCTTTCAACTCCAGATAGACTTTTCAACTCGAGAACGGTTGAAGATAGAGCAATTCTGCAAACGCCAATCGATTCAGAATGATGAAATTAGTATTCTTTGTGAATCGCGAGTCAATCGACGTGAAAAGAAATTTACTAGAATAAATCGAGAAAAGTCCAAAACCTCTAAAAATCATGAAAAATACAAAATGGCCAGATTCACGTGCAATCCGCACTATATATGCAAAATTTCATGCTGATTCTGAAAATATTAGATTTGTAGATGCTCAGATACAAGATTAGGCATTTAAAAGGGAAAATGACTCCTTTCAACTCCAGATAGACTTTTCAACTCGAGAACGGTTGAAGATAGAGCAATTCTGCAAACGCCAATCGATTCAGAATGATGAAATTAGTATTCTTTGTGAATCGCGAGTCAATCGACGTGAAAAGAAATTTACTAGAATAAATCGAGAAAAGTCCAAAACCTCTAAAAATCATGAAAAATACAAAATGGCCAGATTCACGTGCAATCCGCACTATATATGCAAAATTTCATGCTGATTCTGAAAATATTAGATTTGTAGATGCTCAGATACAAGATTAGGCATTTAAAAGGGAAAATGACTCCTTTCAACTCCAGATAGACTTTTCAACTCGAGAACGGTTGAAGATAGAGCAATTCTGCAAACGCCAATCGATTCAGAATGATGAAATTAGTATTCTTTGTGAATCGCGAGTCAATCGACGTGAAAAGAAATTTACTAGAATAAATCGAGAAAAGTCCAAAACCTCTAAAAATCATGAAAAATACAAAATGGCCAGATTCACGTGCAATCCGCACTATATATGAAAAATTTCATGCTGATTCTGAAAATATTAGATTTGTAGATGCTCAGATACAAGATTAGGCATTTAAAAGGGAAAATGACTCCTTTCAACTCCAGATAGACTTTTCAACTCGAGAACGGTTGAAGATAGAGCAATTCTGCAAACTCCAATCGATTCAGAATGATGAAATTAGTAAACTTTGTGAATCGCGAGTCAATCGACGTGAAAAGAAAATTACTCGAAAAATCAAAAAATTATAAAATCACGAAATTCACTGTAAATTAGTACGATATACCCAACATTTCATGCTGATTTCGAAAATGTATGATTTGGATAAGCTCAGATACAAGGTGTTCCATAAAAAAGGCGATGAACCGTCAAACATTTTCTCAAACCATCGAATTTTCGAAAATTTTTATTTAAAATTTTTCGAAAAATCGCAAACCGACTGCTGATTCTGAATATTATCTCAAAAATCAAATTCGAAAAATGGATAACCACAAAATGACAATTTTTTCGACAAAAAAATGCACACACCAAATCTCTGCATAATTCGTGGCAGTTGTGAATTTCCAATATTATTCCAAAATCAAAATTAAGACGGACATTAAAAAACGCAGATTGACTGGGAATCAGAGCTGGGTAATTGAGGTACCTTAAAAGTAATTACAATAATTACAAAGTTCTTTTTCAAAAAAGGAACTAATTACAGTGCATGTCCTACAAAAAGGAATATTTGATAATTTTTTTTTATTACTTATCGGACAAATCAATAAATTATAATAAAATTGAGGAACCATAACAATTAAAACTTTTTAATAAATAATGAAAAGTGTTCAACTGCATGGTGAATCCCAATTTTTAAGAAATCAAATTGAAAATTTGAATAAGTACCTGTGTTAGCACAAAATAAAAAAAAAAACACTGAATATTTTATAATGAAACGTTACAGGTAACTAATGATAATTAAACAAACATTTAAGACTTCATTCACTCGGAGCAAAAAAGTTACATCAAAAGTTAAGAACTTTTTTATCATAACCATCCCACACAAATCGGGCGTCATTAGTCTGGGACTGTTAGATGAAAGGGATGAAGTAGTTGATAGTTCACACCAAACATTTTTTTTTCTACATTCAGTGATCAACTCTGGGTAAAAAATGTCTCATTCCTAGTTGCCGTTCAAAATAACATAACTTCAAAACTATGTACAAGAATGTTTTGTATAAAACTATTAATAATTTTTATTTTTGATCAAGCGAAAGCAGAATAATATCGCCAGTTTGCGAGGTCTAGTTATAAGTTACAATACGTTTGTATTGTTAATTTTCAGTATAACCAGTTAGCAGACAATAATCTCTCTACGGGCCCAGAAGAGTGTGTTTGTTATATTAAAAAAAAAAACACTTTTTTCACCAATGTATAACTGGCTAGCATGATTATACTTTTTCTCTACGACTATTGTATTCTACGTTCATTACATATTGATTTTCAATTGAAGAACAAAGATGATTCCAAGACACCGTGGATCCTAACTCATTATTCAACGGCACTCGGCCAATCACAGGTTCAGAATTTTCAGAATCCACGGGAACTGGATGGTTTAACAAACAAATTTCTCAAGAAGGCTTTGCTTGATTGAACTTTTGTCACAGCTTGGCATCTGCGAATCTCAGATTGACTATTTTCTTAGTTTTAACTTTGATCTGCGTGACAAGTACCTAATATAAAAATGAATAGAGCGGATTGGGAAAGCAGTGATGAGGAAAAAGAGATCTGTTGTACACCACCGGAGTTATTGGAAACTGCGAAAAGAGCAACTATTAACTTATTGCCGGAAAAATCAAGAAACCAATATTCGAAGGCATACGCGGAATTCATGGATTGGCGAAATTCGAACCAGGCACATTCTTTCTCAGAAAATGTCCTATTTTACGAAACTCTCAGAGAAGTATAAGTCATCAACGTTGTGGAAGATATATTCTATGTTGAGAAGCACACTCAACGTGAACAACAATATCAACATAGAGAGGTACTCAAAATTGGGTACGATGGTGAAACGAAAATCTGAAGGTTATCAGCCAAAAAAGTCAAAATCATTCGGCCCAGAAGAAGTAAACGGATTTATCAATGAAGCTCCTGATGAAATCTATCTTGCAACAAAGGTATGTCAAACAATTTTTACTTGAACGTTCCACACTCTCTTAGTTCTTGGTCAGAGTTTCTCTAGTAGGTATTTCATTCAAAAATTTTCGTGTTCCTGTTATAGCTCAGTTGGTAGAAGCGTACATGAAGTAATTGTCCCAAAACTCCTTTTATGAGGTTGGACAGGATGCAGAACAAAGTGCTCCGTATCATCACAAATAGTGATCGATACATCCGATTGGATGCGCTGCGTGCCCTTGCGGGCGTCGACTCGATCCCGACACATGTAAAGAACTTGTCATACAAGTTTTACAAGTTCCACCTCCCCAAAAGTTCTCTAACTAGAGATCTCACCAGACTTAGAATTTTCGATAATGAGCCCCGCAAACACGGTGGGCTCATTTATCAGGCGCTGGAAATCTTCGAAGAAAGATGGGAGGAACCGGTTCTGTAAAGAACCGAGATACGTAGAAAACGCCAATTCTCATGACCCGGTTTTTTGCTTTTAGCCTTTTCCGGGGTAAGCTCGCAATAATCAGCCTCACGTGAACTTAGACAATAGCAGTATCCAATGGAATGCAATGAACGACACGCATAAGCTTTGCAGGAGGCGTGTTTATTATGTCACCTACGACCCACACAAGCTCTACAGCTCGACCAACCGCCAACACCAGCGGAGGCGGCAGTCAGCGCCCCCTGATCGGGGCCCTAGGCACCACTTGGCACAAGCGCTCGCCCTCCTCCCCAGCAATGGGGTGGAGGGGGAGGCGGCTTTCCGTGCGTCCAAGTTCCTATTCCCCGAAGTCCAAGCCTACGTGAGGCGAAGAAACACGGGAATACACTTGTTATGAATTGTAGAGATTGTTGGAATTGTTATTCTAAATTTTAGAAATTATATTTTTATTTATTTATTTATTTGAAGTAATTGTTTAACGAAGGTAGTTATATAGGCGTGAGTTCGAATCCCAACTCTTGGAAGTTTTTTTTATATTATTTTCAATTAAGGCATTTATTCATTCATGAATGAACACCGATTATTCATGTATAATTGTTATTCTACCTTAATTACTATAATATATACTTCTTTTCGGTAATAAAAGGAATAATTTCGATAAATACCTTTCATCATGAATTTATAAATTTTGAAGTCCGGATCAATAGTTTCTTTTTTATATTTTCAGGTTGCATTAATTATGGGTATAATGGGTGCTTGCCGTTCCATAGAAATGCACTCTACGAGTATTGAAGATATTCAAGATCTTGGATCTGCTTTGATGATAACTATTCCCAATACCAAAACAAAAATTGTAAGGAAGTTCACCGTGGCTGGAAAATTTTATCAAATTTGTAAAAAGTACATTGATATACGTGCAACAAATGTTGGGATTTCCAGTTTTTTTATGAATTACCAAAAAGGAAAATGCACTCTTCAGAAAATTGGAATTAATAAGTTTGCAGCAATGGGGAAACAAATAGCTACATTTTTGAAGCTTCCAAATCCCGAAATGTACACCGGCCATTGCTTCCGACGATCATCTGCAACCTTGCTTGTTGATGCAGGTGGAGACATAACATCCGTAGCAGAAGGATATGT
This sequence comes from Chrysolina americana, assembly GCA_958502065.1. Lineage (NCBI taxonomy): Eukaryota > Metazoa > Arthropoda > Insecta > Coleoptera > Chrysomelidae > Chrysolina > Chrysolina americana. The sequence goes on along the minus strand of OY293412.1, from coordinate 100,520,670 downwards.
AGAAGATTCCATGTTTAATAAAAAAAAAACGGCAAATTCGATTCTTCAATCAATCGAACAATGTTCATCAAGTAAAAGTACCTTCACACAAAAAACATCAACTAACAATATGAATAAAAATGTCAGTGTTGATATAAATGCAACACCGACATTAAATTTCACAAATTGTGATAATATCACTATAAATTTAGTCACTAAGTATGACAAGTGAAAAACATAGGAATTCACTGACCTTATAATTATAAGTTATTTTTTTATTCAAGTTCGTTAAGTATTAAATATTTCTGTCAATTGCATTATCATATTATTAAAATCATCGAGACTGCCATTGAAACTGTATTTGTTATAGTCGTAGAGAAAGTATAGTCTTTTACTCGCGTATAATAGCTATTATTTTCTCGGATAATTCCGAAAAATAATATCTATCATTATACGCTCGTTGAAGAATATACTATTCTTCAATCATTCATGCAGGAAATTTATTAGTTTTGAACCACGTGACCACACTGACCACGTGTATCTCGTAAAGAAACGCGCATTTACAAGTAATTGTAATTAGAAAAAGTAATTGTACTCATGAGAAGTATGTAATTAAATTATATAATTAATATAATTACAAATTACAATTACCGCTAGATTTTGCGGCAATTACAATTCCAAATTACTTTAAGAAAAAAGTTCTTGAATACAATTACCAATTACCCAAAAAAAGTAATTGTAATTATTAATTACTGTTTAACTAGGAATTACCCAGCCCTGCTGGGAATTGAACCTAGGATCTCTTGGATTCTAGCAAAGTTCGCTATGCCATATTGATCCAATTTCAAAAACCGGCGACTCACATTTCAAATACGGCCCTGTGTTAGGATATATGCGATGGTAAAGGTTAATTTTTCGCTTCTGGCCATTTAAACCTGGTTCATTTTTTCAAATGTCAAATTTTGACGTTTCTGGTATTTAAACCAATAGCAGCGGATTATATTCTGGCCAATCATTCGGTTTTATACTGATAAAACTGCCTGGTTTTCGATAAAACGTTGTTTACCTCTGAACTGCCATAACTAAATAGGGTTACTGCATCGATTTTATTGACCGGGTCATATGAAACGTTATAATGAATTATTATATCATACTCCGCGGATACAACTGCAGCACCCCCAGCAACCGGAGGCATAAAGTCACCCATCTGTTTTACATGGATGACCTTAAATTATATGCCTCCGGAGAAAATAACCTTCATCAGTCCTTAAGGGTGGTGCAAGAGTGCACGCATGCTATCGGAATGAAGTTTGGGATCGACAAATGTGCCACGGTTCATCTCAAAAGAGGACGATGCGAAAAATACGGAAAGGACGTTCAGCTTGTAGACGGAAGCATCATTTATCATTTGGATGCAAAAGAGCCGTATACTTACCTAGGGATGGATATCAAATATTTTAATTTCCCTATGCTCTAGTGAAGTGTGGTTTGAATAATTAAATAGAGAAGCAAATATTCTACCAAAATCACATAATTTTATAGTACTAGAGGAAAGGGAGAAAAAGTTAAGGTCTACTTCTATCGGACGCTAATGAATTATATCGGCGGCACCTTCATTTATTAATCTCGGATTTGTTGTCAAATATTGTAATTCCCCTATGCTCTATTAAAATGTGGTTTAAATAATTAAATAACAGATAATAACATGTACCTATAATTAAGTTATAAATAAATATCTATCAAAAATATTTTACGCCAATTTCCACTCATTAATTTCCCCCTACGCAGGGAAATTTCTGGAGAAATTAGGTTATTGTCATAGCAACTTGTCACTGTATCTTTCATTTTATTCGAACTAGAACATGTCCTAATTCCGTGCCTGCTCATCCTGCATTTTTCACGCACCCCGAAAAGCACAGTTGTGTACGTCGACAGGTATGCATTTCTAATGCAGGGATAAAAATGCATGTATCTGAATCGGCCTTAAAACGTTTCGATCTACAATACAAGTTGAAATTCCACGTATCGGAAACGAAACATCTGGGCGTTACTATCCAACTACAGATCGTCTGCTTTGTTTAAAAGGATTATCCTGGATTGTGTTACAAAAGCGCCGCATATCCCGTTGGATGTCCGGCACTCTTAGTGCTATCAAGATCGAACACATGCAAACCAGCATTATGTCAATTTTTTCTACGACCTTTGTTTTCGGTGCCTGCTGCTGCCTAATAAATAGATTTTTAGCCGCTTATCTGACGATTCACTGTTTCGAGAATGATAATTTTTCAGATTCAGATTTATTTGAACGATTCGGACCAAGTCCGAGAAGTTGTTGGGTACGGTATTGTAGATTTTCGCGAACATAATGTGAGTCAGAAGATTTTATGGACTTCATATGCACGTAACGTAGATTTTTGGTTCTGACATCAGGGAACGTTGCACAAATATCTATCAGATGTAGTTCAATGTATGTCTTGGTATTAGCCAAGAAGATAATTGTCACCAGTTTCGATGATATAACCCTATCTCAAAGATTATTTGTTTCGATTTCTTATGTTAAGTATCTTCAGTTCCTTTCGGAATTCTCCAAAACCTTTTAGAGACAGTAACCGGATAATTCCTCATTTTTCAACATAAATCGAAAAGGGGTTGTTGCTAGTCAAGTTACCTTAGTCGGACGTGTTTGTCTAGGAGTAAGTAGTTTCCCGCTTTGAAGTAATTACTTATGTTGAAAGTACTTTTTCAAAACATAACAACTATTTTGATTATCGCTATGGTAAAAAGGATAGTATGAATAAGACCTAAAGCTTCCTAACTCTATGAGAACTTTTCTAAAAAAATATACGAATGCTCAGAAATTGGCGCCGAATTCGGCTATCTCAAAAATTGTGTAACTAATTTTTTTCATAGAATAGAATGGTTTTTCACTAGGTGACATGCATTGTATATTTGTAGCAAGTCAGCAATAATAGTAGGTAATTGAAAACATCTAAAAATATTGACAAACACTCTGGGGTGAAATTCTGTAAATAAAAAAATCGATAAATTAAAACACAGACAAAATAGAATAATTCCCCGGTCAAAATTAAAATATGTATCAATGAGATGGCAGAGGACAGGTCATTTAGGTGTGTTCGGTACTCAGGTTCTTCTACAGTGCATTCCATTTAAAACGAGCCACCCTGATTAACTTTCGGTACAATGATTTTCAGGAAAAATTAAAAAACACGTCAACAATGGTATACAGGAAGACATATTTTGACATATTCACATGTTGATGTTACTTCCCCTATCGCACCCACAGAGCATGTCACCATTTTTTTAACGGATCACCTTATATTGTTTTGCATTATCAGATGTTCCATGATGAACAGATTTCAACAAAGCAGAATATATTATGGTCTGAAGCTCTACCCTGAATGAACTTCTGTACAATCTGTTACCTAGGTTTCATAGGTGTTTTTTTTCGAAATATACTTCAAAAAAGTCTTGTTTTGCCTAGTTAAGTTCGAATTCGATATTCTATTTATTTTGTATTTGTTTCATTCTACAATAATTATTACCTACCAGGTGAAGTTAAAATTGGTTTTTCTGTTTTTGTGAATTCTTGAGAAGCAATGGTTTATACGCTTTGAGAGCGGATTGAAATAGTGAGTTTGTACTACCAGAATGGAGATAGTGCTAGAGCTGCTGCCTGTTCAATGATAATCATCCAGAAAGAAATTTACGACACATATACGTTTCGGAATTATTGAACAAATTTATGGACACTGGATCTATTAACAATAAGAAGCATAACCGTTCTAAAGTTGTCAACGATGAAGCAATTTCTATTGCAGTTTTAGGTAGGTTTTGACAGTTTTGAGAAAGAATTTCACGAGGCATTGCAGAGAAATAATTGCCGATATTCTCAATTGAATCGAATAATCCTTTCAAAGGATTATTCGATTCAATTGGGTCGAACTAGCCTTCGCTGATGATTGGCAATGACCATGAAACCGGTACGGAGGTGTACCCCAATTAAATCTATAGGTTTTTTTGCGGAAGATTGGATTACTGGTAAATAATGGCTGACAGTGTTATCTGTATTCCACATTGGCAACTATTCTGATAGCCTTTTTTGCTGTTTGAAGATTTTCAAAGCTGTGCTTGAGTTACCCCAAAGCAGAACACCATAGTTGATATGTGAATGAAACAATGCAAAGTATACAGTTTTCAGAGTGACTGTGTTACTGGTTTCAGTTGGCGCAATGGAAAGATTGCACTTGTAAGTTTTTTACTTAGCGTGTTTATATGCTCAGTCCAGCTCAGAATTTCATCTAGCCCAGTGGATTAACGCTCTGGTCAGTTTGGATGGTTTGATAGGTAGAAAAAGGTATATTTTGTGTCTTTTCGATATTTAAGACAAAGTAATTGGATGAGAACCACTGACTGTTCTGCACGAGATTTTATGTTGACAATTTGTTCATTCAACATATCAAGATTTTTGTTTGATACAATGAGGGAGGTATCCTCAGCAAATAAAATACATCCATCCGAGCCAACAAAATGATCCAAGTCGTTAATATAAATTATGAACAATAGTGGACCCAGAATAGACCTTTGTGGAACTCCATATCTGATCAATTGAAAGGATCCCAGCGAGCACAAATATCCCTGGGAGGTTTTGAGATGTTTCGAAAATGTGGGCATGTCGATGTCTCTTTGGGACGAAATGTGTACTTCCCAAAGAGGTTTCCGAAAGATATTCAATGTTTTGTGTTTGTTCTTTTGTGGCGTTTTTTTAAATGCCTTTAGGAATGTATCTGTAAGGTGCACAAAATATGATGTGTGGACGTTTTCACTTGGCATAACATAGTTCATCCTTGAGATGTTCACTGAGAATATATATACCGGTCGCGCAAGCGCAAATGTGATCTCAGTGGTGATCGGTCTTGTTGACGAAGGGTGTGGTTTTTAGTTTGTATCCACTTAAATTCAATTTACCACATTTTGTTTGTCGCAATAGTAATAAGTAGTGTTTTAGAGTGAAGTGGAAGAGTTAAGTCAAGACAATATATTAGATTCAATAACCATCAACTTGATCACGGACCTCAAAGTAAGTATTGAATGGTCGTCATTCCGAGATATATAACCTGAAAAACTTATACCGATAATCCTAACTTGTAAAATCATCATCATATTTATAATTTATGTAAATGTAGAAAAAGCAGTATATTACTGAGGGTGTATCAGTAACAAAGTCAAACTCTACTGAAAATTTACCTTGCTCGTCTTCTGATGATGACTCGCAATATATTAGTCTGTTGATTTAAATGCCAATTCGGAATAAAAATTACTTTTGGAAACAAGGCAAAGTGATTTTCACAAAGATTAAAATTTGTTTTTTCTGAAGATTGTTCTTTTCATAGAAAATACATGACTGATATTTTTGTAAATGGAGAATAATTTCAATATGTCTTTTCCTCAATAGTAGATTTGTCATAATAGCACATTATCAATTTGTTGTAGATGCTGTAATTCTACTCTTTAGCTGTGAGTAGAAAATCTAGTATAACAAGTAAGAGAGACAGCCGAAAATGAAGACCAGAAGAAATATAAACAACTTTTTAGGCAGAATATATTTCTAGTTTAATTTTTATGTTTTCAGATAGTTTATTCTTTGTTATACAGGGTGATTCTTGATGAGGGCTAATTAGACATATTTCCAAAAATTATAATTCGATCTTTTTGCAATAATTTTTTGTATTTTTGTAAGTTTATTTTTTGTATTTTTATCTAGAGTGCGTATGTGATATTTATATTTTTGAAAAATTCATTTCATATTTGCAGAAAATATTTTGGGTTTGATTTGTATGTGCGTGTCCCTTAATGATTTTTTGAGTTACTATTAAAATAAGTTTATCTCTGCATATTTTGACTATTGTTAATTTATAGACTATTTTTAATAAGCGACTTGAAAAAAAAACGAGAAGAAATTGCATTTTGTGATGTCCCAGGGACATCTTTGGAAATGTTTTATATACAGGATTTAATGTAGGCAAACAGCTTTGAAAATGTTATCGCGAGTCTTTGAAAAGGCTTTGAAAAGAGCGAGAAAAAAATGCCTTTTGTGATGTCACAGGAACATCCTAAAAATATCGCGTGCGGCGGACATTTGGCTATACGTACACGTTCTATTCATGTATGAACAGAACATCGCAGTGGAGGTTTGATGTCCTAAAAACTCGTACTTTTAACATCTCTGGGATGTTTTTGTGCTCGCTGGCAATTGTCATTTTCTACTTTTTGGTAGCGATTTGAGAGGTATGATTCAATAAAAGGTCTAAAGTGATTCCTCGTATTCCGTAATACTGTAACTTCTGCAAAAGTATTTGATGTGAGACACAATCGAAGGCCTTGGTCACTTTGACTTGACTCACCTTGTGTCTCAGTGCTTTTTGTTGAAAACTAGTCTAAAATCAACGCCTCATGAGTATGCACTATTAATCGCAAAAAAATTGCATTCAAAATGTTTACGTGAGAGCAATATTTCCTCATATTTTCTAAACAGCAAAAGGCAGGAGGCTTTGACGGTTTCGATTGTGCCACCCTGTATACATTTCAGTTTTCAGTTAACCGAAATAATACACAAACAACATCTGAACTTGAACTCCAACAAATAGTTTGTGTTCCACTTTAATGAACTGCCTAAAATGTATTCAAAATAAATAATCGCCAACAAATCACGACGGTGCAGCTAGGAGACTATAAAATTTTAAGTGTTTCCCTTTCAATCATCGGAAAATCCATCGCGGAGCATTAAATCCTGCCAGGCGACACTTGTCAGCTCAATAATTTTATGACCGCCGAGGGTTTAAATGCTTTCGACTTCCTTCGATCAGCGACTAACTGCATTCGGTCCTAAACCTATGTAAACATTCGCCAGAAACTATCCAATCCAATGTCAAGGAATTTATATTGAATGATTTTAACGGCTTTTCAAACCCCGTTTGTTTACGCTCGACGTTTTTTCCACAGCGATAAAAGAGTGGGTTGAGACCTGGAAACTTGAAAAGATTCATTAATTTAAGAATATGCGTTCAAAAGTCCCATTCTATCGTTACTGAAAAGAGAAACGGATCGTGTTGGATAGGAAAAAGTATTTAAGATATTAAGAACATTGTGTCAAGAAAGTGTAGTAGCAAGGGTACCAAAGATGCGCCTTGAAGTATTTAATATCTGATCTTATTTCTCTCTTCTACAACGGTATCAAGTTATTCATCTATTTTCCAAATAGATAGACATTTAAATTTGCTTATTTTTATCGACAATAATGTCATCATATTATATTACTAAAATAATGCGGAAAGTGACATTCTCCATACGAGAAGCAGGTTGAGTGCGACAATCCCACGAGTGTGAAGACCTACTTCCAACTACAACAATCAGTACTCATCAATTTTGTATCAGATTTACCCTGTATAAAAAAAGGAATGATATGTCAAGTCAGTCAGTCAGTCAAAGAGAATAGAAAGAGACGTATTGTACTGATAGAAAATAAAGTTAAATAGTTTTCTACTGCACTTAATTTTGCTACACTGATATAAGGAGCTCGTGGGCTCTGCAGCAAATGTTCCCAAAACTTCAATTTGAGCTTCTTCATTTAGTACTGTGGGGTCATTTCTTTTTTTATTTGTCACTGAACGAGTTTTGTAAAACTTTCGTGCGCACTCTCCAACTTCTTAGATTACAATCATTTCAATTCTTTCTTGAAGAATGTAAACCATTTTTACACTTTTATACACTTATTAAAGTAATCACTAAACAGCCCAACAGGTGAAACTGTATTCACAATCGTTCAAATTTGCTAAACAATTTTTTGACTGAAAACAGAAACTTTTTACAGCAGAAGTAGTAAAAATGGAAGGCTATCTGTAAAATTTCTGCTATGAGAATTAAATATTGAGCATTTGATAATCACAACTTTACTATCATCTACGACTACGTTTCACTATTAGACTACTTTTGATGTAAATCTTTAGGAGCTAATGGCTAAGATTACCCCTAATAAAGGGTTGAAACGGTACCACCTAACATTCTAACTAGTTCTGGTCAAACCATATGCATGTCAGTATAGGCAAGTTCTAATAATTATTTCTGTTAGTTTAGAACGCCATTTTTAGGAAAATGCTCATCAAAAATTAATAAGTCTGGGTTTCATTGGAAAAAAAATTGAACGCCAATCAGAATGATGTGCCACTTGACCCCCCTTCCCATTTAAAATTCTAAGGGTAACATCTACCTCTCCTAGGGGGTCGAACCACGAGGGCTTCAAATATTCCTTGAAAGTGCCCCCGTTGAAAATAAAATTGACCTGTTTTTTAGATTCCTCATAGCTTTTAGTAAACAGTTACTTATATGTTGCGAAAATTTCAAGACATAGCCTTACTCACTGTGTTGCCTCCCGCCCCACCTTCAGACAGCCATAGGGCACGGCCGAATTCCAAGAGGCTCGTCCCTGATCATTAAGTAATAATTGAAAGCGGTAATCGAGCCGAGAAAAAGCGCGAAGTGCAATTATTCAGCGCTGGAAAGCGGCGAGAGTTCACAGAGCATCCTTATCTGACGCACTTCCGTTCGACAGAAAATAAAAAGCGAATCCGCTGACCATCATCCACCATCCGGATTGCATTACTCTTCGAGTCGGACTTTAATTCGAAACATTCGCATGCCGCATTATCATTTAGCGTGCAACCTTCGTGACCCATTATGTATCTTGTATACAATGTGAAGAAATATACGGGGTGAGCTAATGTTATTGTCGACATGTGGATCTCAAAGGCGGCTGATTTGAAGAAAAAAAATCACCGCTCCTTTAATATTTCTGTAAAGAAGGAAGAATTCTAATCTAAATTTATAAAAAAACAAGTTATTTCGATCAAAAATTGAATGTTCCTCATTTTTTTATAGTTTCTTAAAATTTTAAGAGTATGTGGCGATCTTAATATTTTTCATGATTTTCAGGGGTCTGCCCATTTGGACTTTTTTTCGAGTAACTTTTTTATACTGATTTAGCCATCCTGAATCGATTGGCGTTCGCAGAATTGCTCTATCTTCAACCATTCTTGATTTGAAAAGTTCTTCTGAAGTTTGGACGTGTTATTTCCCGCAAAAAAAAATTTTGAGTTTTTTCCACTCATACTCGTAAAATTCAATATTTTTTGTGTATGCTCACCGAATTTGAAATTGATTCCAAGTCAAATAGAGATTTGGTAGGATTTTTAAGGAACCTCCGCAATTTCGAAATGAACCTTTTTTCCAAAATTTTTATTTTACATTTTTTGATAAATCGCTCTTATGTATTTCGAAGAGCTGATTTCGATTTTCGTATCAAAACTTGAATTCCACTGAGTATCAACAAAATTACTATATTTTTTGCGATTTCGAACAAATTATCCTTAGTTCTCACTCAATCTCTTATCCAATTTCATTTCTGATGATATATTCGGAATCAGCTCTGCCAGATACGTAAGATGACTGCTTGCGATTTTTCTAAAAATGAAAAATAAACATTTTCGAAAAATCGATGGTGCCATGGAATTTCTGACGTTTTATCGCTATTTTATGGTACACCTTGTATCTGAGCATATTCTAATCATACATTTTTGGAATCAGCATGAAATTTTGAGTAAATGGTGGTGAATTCAAGTGATTCTGATGATTTTGTACTTTTCATGATTTTTAGGGGTATACCCCATGGACTTTTTTCGAGTGATAATTTTTTTACCTTCGATCGATTTGAAATTCTCAGACTCTACTAATTTTGTCATTCTGAATCGATTGGCGTTCGCAGAATTGCTCTATCTCCAACCGTTCTCGATTTGAAAAGTCCATCTGAAGTTGAGAGCTGGTATTTCCCGTCAAAAAATTTTTTTCAAATATTTTATTCTCATATTTGTAAAATTCAATATTTTTTGCATAAGCTCACCAAATTTGAAATCGATTCCGAGTCAAATAGAGATGTAGTAGGCTTTTTACGGAATGTCTGCAATTTCGAGATGAAACTTTCTTCGAATATTTTTATTTTACATTTTTCCCTCTCAAAAATTCATTTCGACAAAGGATCAACTTAATGAGGGCAATTTGTTCGTCGAAATCGCAAAAATTGTTATTTCGTTAATCATTATTCGAATTTAATTTTTGAGGAAAGATTCGGGATCAGCTGGTCGAAATACGTTTGAGGAAGTTGGCGATTTTTCAAAAAAATTCGATATAAAAACGTTTCGAAAAATAGGAATGTTGTCCCGCACGTGAAAAGTTTGTTCAGGAGTGAGTGCTACATGCAATTTTTTAATGGGCTTGTAAAAAAAATCTTGGTTCGCACTAGTACGGGAAAACCCACTCGAAACAACTCTACCGTGCGGGAAAATGACACTTCCCAAACTAAATTACGTGCGGGTATAAGGTAAATAGCGCACGCTTGCAGATGAAGAACTATTCTACGGGTGGTTGTGAAAAGCGGAGGCTCATCTAACGTCATCTCTTTGTATAGATATCGAAAGCTGTCTTCTTCCACAATTCATGATTTTTCAGTTTCACAAAAGAAGCCCATTCCCATTTTCCAGACACCCAGCCTTATGAAGGAAAGCCCCTTCCCGATTCAACACCCTTTTCCCACATTGTGTTTTTTTCTGGTTATTTCAGGATACAAAGTTCTGCACAACTGAAGAGAAATGAAATACGGAAAAAGAATAAATTTTTTTATTACAACTTCTGGAAATACATTATCAATTTTTGTAATCGAATATCAAGTATTATATTTCCAATAATTTCATCCGAGAATAGAATTTTCAAACAATCGAATTCCGAAAAGCAAACTCTAACTTGAGAAAATATCTGAGAGCTTTTAAACTGAATAAGTACATCTCCAATATGTAAAGGTCTGAATAGTTATTAAGATTCGAACCATGGAGTTTGGTCAGGTTAAAAAATCTTTTTGGGTGCACGCCATCTGTAACCAACCCGATACCGTCCAACCCATCTTTTTGACTTATTGTGCACTGCAAAATGTGAGCGAATTCTGTTCATGCTTCTTTTTGATTTTCAAATTGTGAGCAAGGATCCATATCTATGTATGAGAGTAACATTGCAGTAAACGTAAACATACTTAGTTCAACCATCTCACAATTTAGCGGCAGATAGGAAAAACAACCCGGATAATATTTCATTGCAATAAGAGTTTTCAAGGCCTTACACCCTGGAGACATAAACATCAAATAGTTCTGAATGAATTTGTGATTAGATATTCTCCCATTAACAAACTCTGAATTTAATTTAATAATTTTCAAATTCTAAAAGAAGTAATGAGGGATAGTGAATGATTTCTGTTCTGGATCATCTGGATGCTTGGTTGCAAGTCTAAACTCTGAACCGCAGCCTCTTGATCTAGCAGTAATTCTCCCGATCATGTTGGTGACTCCATCTATTTGTCAGTTCTGGTACCTGTGAAAGAGAACTATATTGAAATAATATCCCTAGTGTTCCATCTGATCATGTAGGTGAATCCATCTTTCCGTTAGTCCCGGTACCATTTAGGTTCAGGTTCAACCCTAGTTGTGGTCTGCTTGAAGGTCTCAGACGAACTGCCATCTCCTGATTTTCGGCCTGGTATTTATAGTAAAAAGTGGTTTCCATAACTACCGCTTCGAGATATGAAATTCGATGTATTTTGCCCAAAAATGGAATCCTGCTCTGCATCTATGTGAACCCTGAATCTGGAACTCACAGAAAAAGGTGCTAAGATAACTGATCTTTCCTCAAGGACAGCCTTTTCACCAGCGGGATGCCCGATTCACTTACAAATCCCTTTTGAAAGTTGGAAAACTCAGTTTGTTGACATCTGACGCTTGGGACCACTCTTTGGAAAAAACCCTATTGTGCCCCCTTTTGTCCTGGAGAGTGATTAATTATAGTGTCAGTTTATTGAGAAAATATTCTACTACGACTACAGAAGAGTAATCTGTGTACTGAGTTCATCACTGTTGTCCTAGGTGTCCATAAAGTCAAACTTTCGAATCACCAGTTACCAAGTAATAAACTTCTCCAAACTCGCAGTCATTATTATAATATGAAAAAAAAAACTCCATTTTGAAATACTCAAGCGCGTTAGAATAAGATATATATGGTTCATCTTTATGTCCTAGATGTGATATGAGTTTTGTGTCATTATGAGCTCTCCGAGCTCAAAAGTCTGATAGAAGTTTATACAATTTTTTGAATATTCAAACCACAATATCTTTTGAATAAATGAACCGATCTTCACGCGGTTGGCGGCATTCAACGCAGTTTTTCAAGCTCCATGAAGAATGTTTAAGTTTGAATTGATCGAACTAGAAATTTCAGAGTGATTCCGAAAAAACACTTTTTTCGGGTTTCTTTCGACAACGATAACTCACGAACGAATCAACCGATTCTGACCGCACTGGCGGCGATCGACGTGGTTATTTGATATTAAGAGCTGATTAGTTTTTGAAATCGGTAGATAAAACCGTTTAAAAGTTATTAAATAAAAAACACATTTGAAAAAGAAAATTTTCGTAGTTTTTTTGAGATATCTCAAAATCTACCGGTACAAATCGGTTCAAATTATATTCAAATTCTAAGTTTGGCCAAGCCAAATAGATAGAGAAAGAGTGAGAGAGAAATAGTAACGCGGAGAGAGGAATATAGGCATTACGCAGCTGCACGCATAATAGACTTTATCGACCAATTTTTGTTATTTCGGCTTGTGGAAATCGTCAGATTATATATTTTAATATTATATTATTCAAAATAAAAAAAAATTTAGCCACGCTCGAGAATATCGAGATGACGTTTTTTTTACAACTTTGTCGCCCTCCCCTTTCTTCACGTCACTCTCAAATTGTCAGATTAGTAGAATATACACATTTTAGCATGTAATTAACTCACCCTATTTTAATCTGCCGCGCTTCAGTGAATCCCGAAATCCCCGCTTGGGCTCCCCTGCTATTAATGTAGAAACTTTTTACTGGATTGTTCTTTTTGTAGTTACGACCCAATTTCGGAAGATTGCAGGTAAGTACGGAAACAGTAATTTGTTAAAGGCATACACAATGTATTCTTTGAATTAATCTCTATTAGAAAGATATTTTTTTATGTACTTTAAATTTTTCTTGTTTCATACTGTACCACCAATCCTCTCGACTCCATAGGGGTTGATGGTAGAGCTACTGGCTGGCGCAAGAAGGCCCACTTGGATTTATGGACCATTCAAACTACTTGGAGATTTATTACTTTCTTGCTTTTATTATCAATAAACTTTAATGATTACCTCAACAAATTCATGTTTATGTTACGTTCGATAAGATTACATTGAATGAAGTTGAACGGCAGTCGAGTGTGCGTTCTTTACAGAAAACACTTGTGGAAATACTTGCCACCCATAGCGTCGAATGAATGACGAATTCGAGGAAGTCGCATGTCCGTGAAATACTCGGTCAAATCGTGAGAATCTATCAAAGAAGAAGCTTCAACGCTATAGAAAATACGACAGTAAGCACGAAAGGAGTGACCCTGTTCTTGCTAATTCATTTTTCTCAAGCAAAATTTGTAAACTTATCAAAGACAGCACGGTTACATTCAAAGTAAATTTACTACAAAAAAGATTGGATCACAAAAGGCATTATGAATTCAATTATCAGTAGAGACCGTTTATTCAAAGAATATCAAAAGAACAAACACCATTTGGAACTGAAACGAAGATTTATCACCCATAGAAATAAAACCAATAATCTAAAGAATATCCAAACAAAATTATCATAGTGCCAAAATAGAAAAAAATAATTCCAAACAACTATGGAAAGTTATCAATAATATGACAGGACACAAAAACGAAAATAGAGTGTTGAAAGAGGATAATACCCTCACCAAATCAGATTTTGAAATGGCAGAAACATTCGCAATTTTTTTTACCAAAGTTGAACCAGATCTCGCAAGTAAGATACAAGCTCCATTATCACCACCTCCATCTGTGAAAATCAGTCCCAACTCCATGTTCTTGGCACCTACTACAGAAAAAGAAATATATGACAATACAAACTCTGAAAAATCAAAAGGCACCTGGAGTCGACGATATCATATCCGAAACCCTACAAGAAATTCCTAAGGAAATATCTTCCCCAATGTCATTTGTCGTCAACAACCTATGTTTTGAAAAGAGCCATACCATAAATCAGGTGATAAACAAATCATTTCAAACTATAGGCCAATATCTTCGATTAATAGCTTTGTAAAAGTTTTCGAAAAAGCCATAAAATTCCAAAATTCAAGTTGTTGAATGAAAATCAATTTGGATTTCAAAAGAACCGATCAACGGAGGGTGCAATTTTAGCTTTAACGTCTGAAATGTACGCAACCCTCGATAACACCAAACCGGCATTATGTATTTTTCTAAATCTTTCCAAGGCATTTGACACCGTAGACTATACGCAATTATTAGGAGCCTTGCACAATATGGGTTGTAGAGGACGTGTTCACAATATTTTTGAAAGTTATCTTTCAAACCGACAACAAATTGTAAAAATCAATGATAATATCAGTAATACTAAAGGAGTTGAATATGGTGTACCACAAGGTACCGTATTAGGCCCAGTACTATTTATAATCTATATAAATAGCTTACTTAATATAAATACCAGTGGAAAAATTTTCAGCTTTGCTGACGACACTGCAGTTATTCATACTGCCGATACATGGAAGGATCTGAAACGGAAAGCTGAAAATGATTTCATCAAATTCATAGACTGGTTCAATCATAGTTTACCATGGCACTTCCACTTTCAAGCTACATTAATGGATTACCTGACTTCGATATTCTATACGGAAACCAAATTATTGAAATTGAAGCAACAGATGAAATCAAATATTTGGGTGTTACAATAGATCACCACTCAAGATGGAATATTTACATTGAACAAGTCAGTAATACGCTGCGGACAATGATTTATAAATTCAAATGCCTTACTAAAGTAATGAAATTTCCCCAACTGAAAATGGTATATTTTGCCCTTGTTGACCCTTGTTGTTATGGTATATTAAGTTAGGGAGGACTCGCTTCAACATATCTGGAAAGGATCAACATATTGCAAAAATATTTTCTTAAATTTTTTTTTCTACGGATGCTCTGTATGAAGAAAGCAGGATACTGGATCCACGACAGATATACTTTCATAAAATAGCACTGTATTGTCACAAAAACCAAATTAAATGTCTGCTTATTTCCCACTTTCATGAGACCAGGACTAGAACCAATAAAAAGTTTGTTTTAGCAAAATCAAATAAAACTATTGGTCAAAAATGTTATAACTTCCTTGCTCCTAGAGTATTCAACTATCTGCCACAACACTTAAAAAGTATATCGTAATATAACTTATTCAAATCGAAGCTATAACAATAACATATAATAATAATATAAAGTACAGAAAGTGAATTTAGTTGGATTGAGCTTTGTCGGAATAAAAAACGAAGTATCTAGGAAAAGTGAAAATGATTGATAGATATTATTAAATTCATATATGTGATGTGATTATTATCTCTAATTTTCACCCCCTTTTACATTTATTTTGATCTCCACATCTCACGTTTCACTATTTGTGAAAAATCTTGCCCACTACACCTTTTTCAAATGTAATTCAGAAAGTGTAACATGGATTTCAGATTAGCAAAATATAATTCAGAAAACATGAGATGTAATTCAGAATTGTTAATTGGATTTCAGAAACCGTAACATGTAATTCAGATTAGTAAATTGTATTTCAGAAAGTGTAACTTCAATTTCAGATTAGTTAGCGTCAGTTGTAATTCAGAAACCATCACTTGTAATTCAGGAACCGTCAAGGACTTAATCTAGGCTTTGGGGCCGTAGTCGGTTCACCTCTGTGGAGGCGGTTTCTATGGACGTTCCGCTCACAACTGCGGTGAGCATCAGCGTGGATTTTGTCTTCTCGAAGAGCGACGTAATACTCATCAGTATACGACAAAATCCAGGCTGAAAATGCTCACCGCAGTTGTGAGCGAAACGTCCTTAGAAACCGCCCCCACGGAGGTGAACAGACCACGACCCCAAAGCCCGGAAACCATACTCCTTGTTTATACTTCGGCCGAGAAAGCTTTCATTCTATGCTCGTCGAGGACTTGATAAGAAAGAATAGGAAATTGAAGAACAGTAAACTACAGCTGGTACTCTCTCAATAACAAGTTACAGTTTCTGAATTTCATTTCACCAATCTGATTTTCATTTAATGTTTTCTGAATTACAATTTATTATTCTGAATTACAAATTATACTTTCTGAAATACAAATTATACTTTCTGAATTACAACTGAAAAAGGTGTAGTAGAATGTACGCCTGAACAAATTCCTTCAACTCGTCATGCAAATGGTAATAAGTTTCTCAATTAATAATTATAAAACTAGTTATAGTAGGAAACTGAATTTTGGGGACAGTATTGAGGAGAGAATAATGAACAAATTAAATAATAATAAAGAAATTTCACCGAGTTAATCGTGAATTACAGGGTGATTTCTGAAACATTGATATTTTTTCATTTTTATTATCGAAAATTTTCATGATCACCCTATATATCCCAACGAAATCATATTTATACGGCATCAGCTATCTCCAGAGAATGATAAATCACTTGAATATACAGGATGTGTACGAAAGAACCAGCCATATATATAACCAATTTTTTCAAATCACCCTGTACGAAATGGATAAATTGTGAATAATTATGGAATAACAATAGTTTATTGCATGCCAAAATAATTTTATCTATATTTCATTATTACATCAAATTTTCAGACATTACTAAAATGTTTTTATTTTTCACTCTGTACATATAACTTGCACCATCTGAATGATATTTAGTAATATGAAGATACGTTGATGATAAGAGCGAAAAAAAATGCAGTTGGCAGTTTCAAATCCCGAGAAATTAATTAAATAAAAATTACCGATTTTTTCAAATCACCCTGTACGAAATGGATAAATTTTGAATAATTATGGAATAAGAATAGTTTATTGCATGCCTAAATAATTTTATCTATATTTCATTATTACATCAAATTTTCAGACATTACTAAAATGTTTTTATTTTTCACTCTGTACATATAACTTGCACCATCTGAATGATATTTAGTAATATGAAGATACGTTGATGATAAGAGCGAAAAAAAATGCAGTTGGCAGTTTCAAATCCCGAGAAATTAATTAAATAAAAATTACCGATTTTTTACTTGAACGCCCTGTATTTCAAAATCTATCCATCAACGAACTTTGCGAATCTGCACGTTCAATCAGTACATCGAATACTACAATATACTATAAATTCAGACAATTTCACCGAGAACTATTTTACCTAGTAAAAATGCGGGGTCCTTTAATCGATACCTAATTTTGTATTTCCCACGAAAAAAAAATAAAAACTGCCTGAATGACTAATAAAATCACGAATCCTCTCGGTCGATTCTTGCCCTGTATATGGATTCGAATACGACGTGCATCGCGCAGCATACGAGCGTATCATCCTCTCCATCCGATTGAAATGAGTTGCACAAAAAAAGCCGTCCGCATCTTTGTTTTGTAAGACGTTATAATGAGCGGACGACCCCCAATCACTGGCCGTCTACCAATGCAATGCCACAAGTCACTCCTCTCCTAGTCACCTTGATTGGCGCAGGTGTGGAGGCCATTCATTAGCCGCATTGTTGGCTAAACACGAAATCCCTATCGTCCATAATCTCACATACACACGCACACACGTCAAGTTGAATTGTTATTACTACGGATCGCTGACAAATTATTTCAAACCCCGTCACTGATCGATGAAACGAACATTAATTTCATTGAAACGTTCCAGCGACGACTGGTGGAAGGATTAGGAGCGATTGGTGTTTCGATGACATTCCTAGAAGATTTCATTATCTAACTAACAGTATTGAGAGTTAAGGTTACTCTCCCACGAAGAAAAAATCCTGTAATGTCTAATTACATCGCTAGAGTCGAGGGAAAGTAAGTAGAAATTTGTATTACTCTTGAACTACTGCAGGGAACACTTCCCGGGGCAGTGAGTTCCAAAGCTTCGCCGTTCGTTTAATCTTCCTCTTGAAGATGATCACTTGATGACCGAAACACGTGTCGAGGTGTTGAAAATAGTGGTTTGGTGTTGGGATAACACTCCTGTATATTCATTACAACACCAAAAGTTCCAAGTTCGGTAAGGTTTCTATCTAATTTTTTGAATAATGTTCTTGCTGGGTGTATTCTTTCTGGGTACAGTTGGAGATACATTTCAGCAGTTCTCTCAGTATTACTGTCCGATTCATAAAACAGTTTCATCATATCTCATTTTCCTTGGTTTGAAAAAAACATTTAAAATTTATCATCACTTTGAAATTGTGACAGCAGACGTGACCACGTGATATACCGGGTGGCTACGGAAGTATTGCCTACGGAATATCTCAGTTATTGTATGAAGTAGGTTTGTGAAATTTGGAGCGTCGATATAATGACATAAGAGCTAGAATTTGAGCATATTGACATGTCGAAGTTAACTTCTGGTCTGACCGGAAGTAACATCAATTTTCTTATTTTAAATGGAAACCCTATTTTTTATTATATCATTAGAAAGGAATGGTTATGCTGAATAGTACAGGCAAGAAAAAGTTGTATGTTCCTATTTAAGTTATGGACCTACAGAGTATTGTTTTTTTCCCAATTTTTCCAATATTTTTTTTGGCGGCTTTTTATAACGCCGACGAATGAAAATAAAATATCACAGTAGTAGCAACTGTTATCAAGTGACGTATGGTTTCCATAGCCAACTTTCATTTTGCTTCCACGGCCTACTCGGTGAATTTCAATAATAATTTTTTTCTGATCTAGTTTCTGGTTAGATACCAACTTGTGATATGTCATTAGAAAGGGAATTGAATGCTGAATAAAGCGAAAAGAAAAAAAATAGGGTTTCCATTTAAAATAAGAAAGTTGATGTTACTTCCGGTCAGACCGGAAGTTAACTTCGACATGTCAATATGCTCAAACTCTAGCTCTTATGTCATTATATCGACGCTCCAAATTTCACAAACCTACTTCATACAATAACTGAGATATTCCGTAGGCAATACTTCCGTAGCCACCCGGTATAATCAACTCATTTAACAAGTGTTTAGGGAACACCATATCCAATATCTCTAAGATATTGTTGTTGTAAAATACAGATTGAAAAGTAGCCTCGAGATCGGCCCTGATCATCCAAATAATGATGCATATTCGAAAAGTAAACAAGCTCTCCGCTGACAAACACGTAGAAGAAGCGCGAACGTTCCAAGAAAAAGAAGCTTCGAGAGAGAGCCATCTAGATGAATCGTTCTATTCTCCTAAACAATCGAGAACTGTAAATGCGGCTATATAACAGCTGGATGACAGAGGACAGAATAGTCAGAGATAGCCAATACGAATATAATAGTTCCAGAGTTCGCAGATAGAGACTGACAGTAGAAATAAATTTGAAGTTAGGAAGTCAATGTTATATTGAATAATTGTTTTAAGTAGTGTTTTAAATAAAGTAGAAAAATTAGTTAAGTGCAGTTTTATTACAATATAAATCAATAAATCAATCAATCAAACTATCAACTGAGCTAAATAATATACCTCAACCTAAGATAATGTAGATCGTTAGATCGTATTATGTAAATGAGTACTTTTTATTCACTTAAAAATGGATTACATAATGCAGTAGTCCACTTTAACTTATACAGTAGATATATTCGTCGGCAAGGCTCTGACTGAAAGCAACTACTGCCCTCTACGACCGTTGAATTATATCTGTTGAATACTTGGCAGAGGTTTCTACAGGAACTAGTGTGGAATTCTCGTCAAATATCATAGTTAAAATTGTGTTTCAATTTATTTTTATTCCAAACTGTATAAGTAAATATGAATTATTATTTGATCCATTTTTCATAAATCGTCAAGAAGTACCACCAATTTCTTTTATATTTTCATTTATATGGATGAATATCTCATACAGTTTTCCACATTTCAACTGTAATATCGTATTATTTTTCAATCTTCCCCAAGTTTTGTTTTCGTTCGTGTATTTTTCTATGACTAAACCGGCAATCAGGCATCGTTGATAAAAGCAAAAGAAGCAAATAGGCGTTAATCCGATCGTAAATCGAACAATCACGAGAAGTGCATGAACATCTCGAGGAGCGCTGACATACCCGTCCCAGGTCAACGGAAAAAACTCGCGTTCAAGAGCCTCAAGTCCTCCTTTGAGACTCTTGAACGCGGAATGATGAAAAACGCCCACGAAATAGTTTCAATGTTTTTCGGAAGGTTTATTGAACCTTTCCATGATGAATCCGAATCGAATATGTTAGTAGCGCGTCCGAAATCATTGAAAACATGAGAAAATTCCAGATTTATCATTCTGAATGAGCAATGTTTAAAGACCGACAAAGCAATGCTAACAACGAATCATTTCGAAAAAATCGAGGTACTTCGACTAATAATCCCTTATTTGTCAGAGATTATAATTATAATGAAACAGCTGTATTTTTTTCAATAAAATGACAAAATATAAATAGAAAAATCTAGAACCGAAAGATCAAGCAGTTTATGAAGAATACAAAATAAAAATGACGTGTATCAAGCCATAAAGACGAAAAGAGGCACGACAAAAATGTGGCGGAGGCGCATAAAAGAAAATGCATATTTATACAAAATAATAACAAGAATGTGAAATTTTCACAACGAAGAACATGAGGAAAAAGTACCATGGAACAATAAGTAACGCCCAGAACAAAGAAGAGAAAATCATGGAAAGAATATTTATTTGAAAGGAAAACGTGTAAGTTACAATTGGAACAGAAACAGAAATTTCAGTTCTCAATTTTTTTTTTTATATTTGAAAAAGTAGGTAATAAAAAATAGATTAGTTATCATTCCTAAACCACTACAAAATTATATATGATAAGAAACTCGGTTTCAAACAAATATATCCACACAAGATGCTGTCACATACTTGACAAATGAAGTATTTTCTGCCCTTGACAAAAATATGCCATGTTAGTGCTTATTTATAGACCTGACCAAGGCATTTTCCAATTCGATTTTCTATCCATATCAACAACTTGTACAAAAGTTGAGATGAAATCGTAGGTTTTTCAGATGATACCACCATACTTTACAAAGCGGCTTGTTGGAATGAATTACAAATCAAAGTTTAGAATGACATTTCTCTAGAAAAAACTCAATACCTTCCATTTAGCTGCTATGTATCAAATAGGCCAAAATTCAAATAGTTAGATATACGTGAGCGAGAATTTGTCGTATACTACCGGCAAGAACTGAAAACGGTGGAGGCAGAATTGAGAAAAAAATATTGGCGGGATATTATAGCTTTCAACTCAGGATGAACTTTTCAACTCGAGAACGATTTGAGATAGAGCAATTCTGCGAACGCCATTCAGTTCAGAATGATAGAATTAGTAAACTCTGTGAATACGAAACAAAAAAATTAAACGGACAACATTTTTCATGTACCCTGAAAAAGCAAATTTTAAAATTTTTCATTTTTCTCTTTTCAAAAAATCGCAAAATGCCGACGAGCTGATCTCGAATAACGTCTCAAAATTTGAATTCGACGAAAGATAAACGAAATGAGGGCAATTTTTTCAAAAAAACAAATTTCGTTAATCCTATGTCGATTGAGACATCTTACGGGATCAGCTCGTCGAGATGAGGGGGAAATTGTATTGCTCAGGTCTTTTTAAGTTTTTCGACTCTTATCAGCAGCACAGCCAGCCATACACCCTGTACATGACCAGTTTCGGTCCGTATTATATTTTAATAGCCCAATTTGAAGTATAAGCGAGACCAAATTGCATTAGGGCAATTCATAAAACAGTGCATTTGGAGAGGCCGTAAAAACGCCGTAAAATTAATAACCCCGAAAGTAAAACATTCACAACACATGTCAGGCATTCACGATAGCCCGTATCGAGTTTTAGTGGTCCTGCAACTACTCAATGACTCTAGGTAGAAAGTGTCAATCATCGGCGTCAAACTGTCACACGAGATTTTTATGGGTAACGTTAACTAGACTGCGAAACTAATACTTCGGATGATAATTGAGAAAGAAAAACGTATCGATATCACACCACGACCTGTGCATGGTTCGTGTTACCACTGATTAGCGGCTCTAAGAGGTGCTTCCTGGGGTTGCCACTATGCTGGGGATGAAACAAACCATGTGAACATCTTTTCAGTAGTAATATCCCGACAAAATGCAGAATTTTCGAAAAATACTTTCGCCTTGCTGGCACGAAAATTGTGTTGCTTAGAAACACCACGAGAGCTTGCTCGATTGGTGTTTTTTACAGCAACACAGTTTGAGTGCCTGGCAAGGTGAAAGTATTTTGAAAATTCTGCATTTTGAAGAGATATTCGATCAGAAAATTTCACGAATAGGTATATTATATTATGGACTAAATGCGTATTGCAAGAACGTTTCATCTTGTGTAATCAATGTCAGTTGAAGAGTTGAACTAAGATGCCTAAAAACCCTGGTGTGTCGACTGATTAGATTTTGTTTGGATTTTTTTTAAGACAAAACGAATGAAATCATGGTCTATTTCTGTAATCGGATCCAGAGATGGCGCCTCGTCCTCATGTCAATATTCCAGGGACATAGTGATTGTTGTTGATTGAATTTGACGGAATGTCAATAAACTTTTGAAATATCATTCTAAAGCAATATAGTTTCCATACTCGAAGTGGAAGACCAAATTTTTCGAAAAATAACACCACACAAAATGTGTTATTTTTTTTAAATAATGTAAATACCGTTTGAAAGTCAAAATAGTTGTGGCAGAATCAAAAATTTCGTAGTGCAATATTATTGACTATTAATGATGTTCGTTTCTTTATTTTTCTGTATTTTATATTATTTTTCTAAATAAGTTGGCCATAATCCGTTTTTGTGTGGACAAAATTCAGAGAGATGAACACAATAATTCATTTATGTCTAGTACCGAAAGTGAGTACCTACTACTTGAAATCTATAAAATACACTTCGGAACCAATTTGAAACTTACATTTCAGTTCTTAACTCGCCATGCTCTAATAAACATGGCAAACATTTTTTCAAATCGATTCAATCAACTGGGTGCGTGTTGTTATACCCTACTGTTTCTTTAAATATTCCATAAGTCCAAGTTGCGAAATTTCGTGACAAAGTAAAAAAAAATCACCACTTCTACTGAAATCTATCAATTTTGCATATATCATCAAGCTTGTTTAGGTTTTCTTATTTTACCATTCGTGTTCGTAAAATCTTTTCAGAGTGGTTGGATCATCCAAAAATAAATTTTCTGTCGTAACTATGGAAATGTATACACAAGCTAGAATCGAAACACCCTTTCGAAAATACCACGGGCTGGAGGAGCTAATCGGGGTAAGCTGACCCAAAATCTCATCTTGGTTGGTCATGATGAGAAATCAAATCAAAAACTACAATTTTGTTGTTTAAAAATTATTTCTTAGAAAAAGTACAGTATGCAACAGTCCCGCTAATAAACTCCTGCAGACATACATTTATTTAACACTCGTTTATGTACTCTGCGCTCTACTAAAAGACAAGGGCAGATCTAGGGAGGGGTAGTTGGGGTAATTATCCCCCCCAGACTGATTCGATCCAAAACAAAAATATGCTATAATAATTGAAAAAATATCCTTGTTTCTACTTCAACCCTTTAGTAAGACAAATTCCTTAGATCGCCGCCGATAAATATGGAAATCGATTAGATGAAAATACGAGAAACAATATTCAAAATGCGGTAATAAATTTCTATCCTTTTATTAAAATATTAATTTTTTTTTAACTTGTTTGTTTTTAGATGAATATGAATTCGTCAGTTTCAACACATGAAGTTCCTTTGAATACAGGTGCAAAGCCCAGAGACTTCAGTTTCTTTTTCTGATGGCCTGAGAAAGTGCTAGGAATCGCACATTGAAAGTTAGGACCTTGGCTCGCACAAGTTTCGACTTCTGAGGGCTATCATTCGTAGGGGGACGACAGCTAAACAGTTTTAAAACAATTGAAGCTCAGAAGAAATGATTTGAAATGCTACAAAATTCATATTTGCCAAAAATAATACCCAGGTGATTCTGAACGGAGGTTGTCTTACTGTAATTGGCTAATGAATAGAAATGATGAATAGAAATGATTCTCCCCAATTTCTCTCAAAGGTCATTTGGACGGATGAGAGCACTTTCACTAATTGTCGTATGTTCAATAGAAATAATGAGTACATCTGGAGTTAGAACAACCCCAGAGAGTTTAGAGCAGTTAGACCACAGTTGATATGGTTCAGTTTGAACGTATGGGCTGGAATTTGTGGAGTTAAAGTCCTTGGTCCAAATTTTTTATATAAAACACTCATTGGAGAAACTTATCTGGGGACATTTCACCTCTCGTAAATTTAAATCAACATGTGGATTGAAAATAATGGTCATGTGAAATAGCCAGCACGGTCGCCTGACCTTACAGCACTCGACCCTTTTTTGTGGGATACATTAAAAAAACGGGTTTATGGCCAACAAGAATTTAATGATGTTGATTGAACAGTGTCAGTCAATATGAAAAAGAGATATAGCAAGGGCTGTGGAAAACTTAGAACGGCGAGCACGTCTATGTATTTAGGAAGAAGGTAGACATTTTGAGCAGTTGCTTTGATGTTTCAGATTTTTTTTCGTCAGTGTTGTGTTATTTGTTCGTTCATTTGTAGTTAGAGACAGATATTTTCAATAAAGTTCATTAAAAACAAGTTTAATCAGATTATATCTCGTTTCTTCTTAAAAAAAACATTTTACTTAATTATTACTTTGATAATAACAGCAGACGTGACAGATAATGGGGTAACAACAATTCGATTAGTTCAAGAAGTGTTATTTGATGGAATCGAAGACAACAAAAACTTTTTGTTAATGTTATGCCAAGTTATGACATAACAAAGTATCACATATTATACCGGGTGGCTACGGAAGTACTGCCTACGGAATATCTCAGTTATTGTATGAAGTAGGTTTGTGAAATTTGGAGCATCGATATAATGACATAAGAGCTAGAATTTGAGCATATTGACATGTCGAAGTTAACTTCCGGTCTGACCGGAAGTAACATCAACTTTCTTATTTTAAATGGAAACCCTATTTTTTTTTCTTTTCGCTTTATTCAGCACTTAATTCCCTTTCTAATGACATATCACAAGTTGCTATCTAACCAGAAACTAGATCAGAAAAAAATTATTATTGAAATTCACCGAGTAGGCCGTGGAAGCAAATGAAAGCCAAAAATTGAAAAGTTGGCTATGGAAACCATACGTCACTTCATAACGGTTGCTACTACTGTGATATTTTATTTTCATTCGTCGGCGTTATAAAAAGCCGCCAAAAAAAATATTGGAAAAAATTGGGAAAAAAACATTACTCTGTAGGTCCATAACTTAAATAGGAACATACAACTTTTTCTTGCCTGTACTATTCAGCATAACCATTCCTTTCTAATGATATAATAGAAAGTAATTTTTTGAAATGAAATACCAAAAAATCCAATTATTATTCTTCAAATAACAAAAAAATAGATTTATCGAAAAAAAAATTCAAATTGATAGGATTAAAGATAAAATAAATTCAAAACAAATGTTCGAAATGCATTCCCTCAGCGTCAATACATTTATTGACTTTGGTGATATTTTCATGTAAAACGTTTCTCAACATTTGGGGCGTGATATCTTGGAAAGCTCTACGAATTTTTACTTCTAGCTCATGTAGAGTTGTAGGCTGTGTGGAATACACCCTATTTTTAAGATGCCCCAGACCAAGTACGTTTATGTTCCTATTCAACCTAGAACCTACAGGATATAATTTATCATTCCACATTATTTTCAATGTTATTTTTGCGTATGGCGATAATCTGTTTTGTTATTTGAAGAATAATAATTGGATTTTTTGGTATTTCACTTCAAAAAATTACTTTCTATTATATCAATAGAAAGGAATGGTTATGCTGAATAGTACAGGCAAGAAAAAGTTGTATGTTCCTATTTAAGTTATGGACCTGCAGAGTATTGTTTTTTTCCCAATTTTTCCAATATTTTTTTTGGCGGCTTTTTATATCGCCGACGAATGAAAATAAAATATCACAGTAGTAGCAACTGTTATCAAGTGACGTATGGTTTCCATAGCCAACTTTTCAATTTTTGGCTTTCATTTTGCTTCCACGGCCTACTCGGTGAATTTCAATAATAATTTTTATCTGATCTAGTTTCTGGTTAGATACCAACTTGTGATATGTCATTAGAAAGGAAATTGAATGCTGAATAAAGCGAAAAGAAAAAAAAATAGGGTTTCCATTTAAAATAAGAAAGTTGATGTTACTTCCGGTCAGACCGGAAGTTAACTTCGACATGTCAATATGCTCAAATTCTAGCTCTTATGTCATTATATCGACGCTCCAAATTTCACAAACCTACTTCATACAATAACTGAGATATTCCGTAGGCAATACTTCCGTAGCCACCCGGTATATCATTTGAATCAGATTTTATTTCAACAGTTCAATATTTCGCTCATAAGAAAAAATAAACTTGATGATGGTGCCCAAGAGACGAAACGTCGGATAGTAAATCTGAAAATACCGTCATATAGCGGGGACATAATCGCAATGTTCATGTGTTGGTTATAAGATAAAAATTCGGTTTTTATGCGATATTTCCGGATATACTCGGAATTTTGAAACTTTTTTAACAGCATATTGTTCTTCACATAGATGAGCGAATTTGCCCCAATTTAACCATCTTCGTATCTCTAATAATTTCCGAAATCCCAATGGTGGCCCTCGAATTCGAAATACCCAGTATAAATAATAAAGAATGTAATGAGAGTTCCATAAGGAATTGACAGTTCTTTATTGAACAAGAATATAAAACCTACGGCTCTTCATAAAAATGTATCGCGCTTGCAAAAAGAAGCTTCATATTCGAAATAATACTCCCTCATGAACACTCATAGAGTGTACCCAAAGGCATGGCATGTGCGGAGGACGGCTATTATTATTTACCGTGGCGCTCCGAGCGACTTACTGGTTTTCAGCTGTAGGAAAACCCGGAAAACCTACAGCACCACCTCGGGTGGTCGGTGTGCACTTCTAGCTAGCACCAAATAGGTATACATGAAGTTTTCCAATGCTATGGATGTTTAATATAAAGATGAAAATATTGTTCATGATTAACATTTTGAAATCAAAATTGTACACGGTATTTTTACTAGTGATATCAAGAAAAGTGGAAATGTCGAAGTAAACAACAATAATACTTGTAACATTATACAAGAAAAGCTATTTGATTTAGTATTGCCAAAATCATCGTTTGGATCAGCATATAAAATAACAACTGTATTAGGTATTCATAGAAATTTCGCAAAAAAAATGGTACGGATCGAATATGATTGTAATATTTTTGATAAAAATCAATTGATATTATGAATTATGGGCATTGTTTATTTATTACCTGTATTCAAACAACGTTAGTGAAAAATATACCCTTTTTGGCATTCAAAAGTCATTAAAAATCACACATTTTTGACAAAATAAAATTCCGTCTGTAAGTAAGTAAGAATAGTTTCCATAACTACAGTTCGAACTTCTATCTTCCAACATAATCGAGTGGCTTGAGGTAACAAATCTCCTTGTCGCACAGTATTACCAATAACAAATAGAACATAACTCATGTCGTTTCTTCAAGGAAAGCTGATCAAAGCGACGAAAGATAAATTTGTTTGAATGTTTACATTGTGAACACGTGCGCATGCATTCTCAAAACCACCTGCTTTTTCACTAGAATAAAAAATTCAAATTGCCTGTTGAGTTTTTGTTCCTCAAAATGAAAGTCACTTCTGCTTTATGTTGATTTATTTGTCAGAAATACTAAGATTATTAATGAACTTTGCAATCAAGTGGGCTATACCAGTTTTAGGGCACTACAGGGTGGCTGTCAATTAGTGTGGCAAAGTTTTATATTACCCTCATTCAGGATAGCTAAATAATTGTTTTTGGGAAATCATAAAAGAACCCTAGGCACATAGTTGAAAATAATTTCAAAGCATTCAACTTATTTCGCAATAAAGCATGAGTTCATGAAATTGGCTTACGATTTCGTTAATAAAAATAATGAAATGTATAGCCGGTTGGGAAAAAACGAGTTCAACATAACTGCAGCTTCCAAGATTTTGATTATTCATGCATTCATCTGTTTTACTCAATTATCCAGAAAGTTATGGGTGATGGGTTCACGATTTTGGGTTGAAATATAATCAAATTTTTCCCTTGTAAAATAAAGCATTCAATAAAAAACGTCGCTCAGTGACAGAATGGTTTCCCTTAAGATGTGATTGTCTTGATACTTGTGCATGCATGATTATTTTTTTCCTCGCAACTTCTAACTACCTCTTACTCAAAACCATTAATTTCAACCTAAAACTCCACCATAAATCCACCATGTGCCTGTAGGTGTATTGCTACATAGCTTATATCGAAACCAGCACCACCTGCTTTTTTATTCTTCGTACATAAAAACTTTGTTGTTGTTTAACGATTTATAACTCCAAATATGCCAGTAATAAAAGTCTGAACGGAATATATTTTACCGGACGAATTAGCTATTACTATTAACGTCGAATGAGACCAACTTTGGGTATGCGTTACAATTTAATTTTAAAGGGTATGAATAATATTCATAGGTCATAGGTGAAAACAATCATAAAATTTAACCATTCGACTTTCAGTCCACTTTATGTCATATTTCTGACACCCTCCAAAAGATACGATTTCTAAAAGCCCTCAAAATAGTCAGCGGTTACTTCCTTCTCCGACCTAATCTCGATATTAGTTGCAGAGGGATAGATCTGCATTCCATGATCGGTGCTGGTGTATTATCTTACTAGGTAGAAAAATACTTTTTCTTCGTCGGTAAATAACCCTAGGAATGTCCAACCCCACTAAAAATAACCATTTGTTGTTATGGAACCTCTCTTGCATATGACAAAAAACCCAGAGAAATTTTTGAATTTTCAAGTGGGCGCCTCCATCAAAAGTTCAATATATGGAGGGACAAGAATTTTGTTTGGAAATTTTTGGTATAAAAACTACTGTATTGAATGATAATACAATTTTTCCAAGCTACTGTACACGGTGGTTCAATATGGCCTCTGAAATTAACTTGCGATTAACTTTTTGAGTTGTCTTATGTTTCACCGAGCTGGTGCATGAATTTAGGAAGGAAAATATCATTCTCATTGTGTTCAAGAATTCATTTCCCATCGAGTAAAGTTATATAAATTACTTCAGAAGCGCCTGAATTCATGCCTATCATTTCCGAAATAACCGTCATTAGGCCGCAAAAAACGCCTATGTCCGCTAGCATTGTGCTGGTTTGTTACAAGATGTTGACATTGATGGTACTTCTAGGTTGTCCCCTATTCTAAACGTGTCGATAGGTTGGCGACAGGCAGCAATCTGATTTTTCTAGAAAAAGGCACCATCGTCCGACAAAATTAATAAAGGAAAACTTACCACTTCCAAGGTTTCCTCTCTGCGACATCTTGTCAGATTTGGCACACTTAAACAGTATACAAAGTTACAACTTGCTAGCTATCACTTCAGATTTTGTACGAGGGCTCACGTACCATGAGGTCATGTAGACTTCTAGACGAATTCGCGAATTGCACGCATTCTGTTTTGTTCAGATGTTCAGGTTCACAATAAGTCTGTTTTTATCACACCAGTCATTGAATTCAGTCATAACTGTATTGACTGACAATTTCATATCGTGAGAGGTTTTACTTGATAGGATGATAGACGTGTCATCTGCGTAAAGATATATTTTTCCATGATTTATATTAGAGTAAAAGATCATTGACATAAATATAGTAGGAATATAAGCGGTCCAAAAACGCTACCTTGAGGGGTTCCCGTAGTTACGAAAAACGAATCAGATATTACGTTATTTTGCTTCACTTGCCATGGCGAATCAATAGTTTTTGGTGGCGCATTCACCTTTTAGCTGTAGGGAAACCCTTCAGCACCACCTCAGACGTTCGGTGCACAATCAAAGCAGACATCTTACATCACACTTTCTTCACAAGTCATGTGGTCGCCTATTGATTAAGATGTTTTCGAAAAAAAAAAACGAGTTCAGTGCCAAGTATCACCAGCCGACATTTAAACGCTGTGGAATAATTTTCCACGGCTGAAAGTGAATAATTCAATAAATGAGTTGATGATACTCATACCGTAACTTTTCGAACGACCCTCGTAACGTCCCTTTTCGCATCGACGACCAAACTGTCAATTACGACGAACCTAACCACCATTCGTTCAAAAATAACCCGTCTCCGACCAATTAATGGCCGAAAGGCTCGTGCTCTTAAAAACCCCTTTTTAATTATAATTGACATACTTTCGGCACATGAATTCCTCGAAATAAACCAAATAGTTGGAAGAAACAGAAACAGAAAAAAATGAAAAATAAAAGGAGAATCTCGACATAAACCATTGGCAAGCGTCCGAAGCTACGTCCGTCCGCTCGTTACAAGGCCTGCTTGTTTTCGTCCAATGTTCCGTGCAAATTGCACTTCTTTGATGATAACTTACTAAAAGCTAATTGCCATGCGTTGATTTGTAAACTGTTTTTGCCACCACGCCATAACTTGCGAGAACTACTGCTGATTTATGGCCATCGCCACACTTTTTGTTGATGTTGATATCAGCCAATTTCCGTTCGGTAATGATTCCATTTTTCATCTGATCGACTATTTCAATTTATCGTCCGAAATATTGCCCTCCTCTTTCGTAGTCGTTCAATTCATGCTTCGAAACAACGAAAAAAATTGTCACCAAAAATCACATTTTTTCAGTATTATCAGTAATTTTTAAAGCAATTTTATCAGCGAATACATTTTGCAATTCCAACGAAAACTATTTTGTTTGAAAATTTATCGAGTTGAATTCGGAGATTTATGTTCTGAATAAAACCCGAGAGCTTTCAAGCTCGAGGGTTTTATACCCAAATCTTCGAATTTAACAAGATGATCTAGAATAAAAATGTTTGAGTGGAAATTCCAAAATTGATTCGATTTGATAAACGACGGTCGAGTTATATTTGATCAGATTACTTCCCAAATAAACTACTCAACACTAATTTCGTCGCACCCCAAAATTTTGACCCTATTAAAATCTGAATAACTTTTTTCTGCATTGAAAAATTTGAATTCTGTTCACACTGTTCACTAGCCCAGTCTTTCAGCTATAATCTCGTCATTCTTCAAAACATAAGGTTCTTCGCATTAAATCGCTACAGGGTATTATCTGAAACTGTGCAAAATTTCTGAATTTTCAAAAGGATCCCAAATGAAGAAATTTTTTTTTTTCAAATTTGACAAAAGTGGCATGAAGATGAACTCATTACCTCAAGATATTTTTCGATTTGCCTTATTATCTCTTTTGTTAACAGGGTGATATCAAAAAATTTCCTTTTTGGTTTTGCAGTCAAAACTTTTTTCCTCGACAACCGATTTTCAAAATCTCGAGCTCATTTTGAAGATGAAACTTTAGATGAAGATCGGAATGGACTCAAGATAAAGATTGCAGATCAGTGATTTTTTCGGCTTGCATCTACAGATGCATACCATTACGTTCAAGTAATATTGGATGGGGGATGGAGGTTACTGAAATGCCTGAAAGAAAGCACTTCACTGTCACCATTTTCCATAACGCAAGAATATTTTCGTTTTCAACAAAAGCGTTGGAATCGAGCGTTTTTCCAATAGTGTCACACTAGAACAGGAATGCTGTAACAAAATAACATTTTTCGGAAAACTTCAACATTGTGTTGAGATCTGAAAATAAACACTACTTCGGTAGACGGTTGTGAAAAAAAAACTCTTGCAGAAGATTAATAGGATTACAAAACTAGCAGTCGGAAGTTTGTTTTTGAATTTCATTCAATCATAATGAGGCTGAGATTTGGGCTTTCGGCTTTCGGTTAGGTTTGAAATGAGCGGGTCTCCAGTCTCTCTACACATAGATCGATGGCGTGAATTTCCGCCTAAAATACTGTCGCATATAAGTAATCCTAGACAGGTTGATATTTCTGTTCTAGATATACGACTGTATACACCCGCACCAGAACCTGAGGGTGCTTTTGAACCATCTGTGAACCAACAGAAGTTTTCTCTCAGTAGTTCCTCTTCTTGGAGGACACAGTCTTCTCTCTTCTGAATTTGAACGGTATGAGGCAGGTCAAAATTTAGTGTTGGAGGCATTATATCAGAGGTCATTTCCAGACTACTGTGACTTTCAGTGTCAATCAACAGTCTGCTACGCTCTGTATAAGTCTGTTGCATGCAATTGGCAACAAACATGATTCTGTAGGTTGTCCATTTAATCTCTCTCCAGGAAGATGTGGAGAGGAGGTAGTCTAGTAGGATTTCCATAGCTGGTGACGTTGTGGTGTCAAGACAAGTCATCGCCAGACGAGCCTGTGGCAGGCAACTTGACAGCTCCACCTGGGCCGTTCGCTGTGAAGTTTTCAGCCACCAGGCACCGTATGTGATCGTTGGTCTAACAACTGTAGTATCCTTACATTTTGTTAACACCCTGTAGGTTAATTTCTCATCATGAGTGTAAATTATCATCTTGGAAACAGGAAAAAACAAAGAAAAATTAAATAATACATTAACGTTCTACAATTCGTATTCACGTCATTTTAAATTTTTATAGAGAATTTCTAATAAAATACAGAAATCCTCTATAAATTGGTGACCCCGACGCTCAACTATGACCAATTCACGGGAAGAATCGACGGCAGAAGTTTCAGCAGTCATGAATTTCAAACTTCCAGAATTTAGGCCCAAGGACCCTATAATCTGGTTCGCCCAGATAGAAGCGATTTTTGCATCCCGAAAAATAGTAACGGACAAAACCAAATTCAATGTATTGTTATCAACATTATCTCCAGAAGTAGCAACCAAAGTTCGCGATATACTATTACATCCACCGTCAGACAATGCATATGTCACATTGGAAGATGCTATATTGAAAAGAACTTCACTTTCCGATGGAAAACGAATTCAAAAACTCCTGTCCATTGAGGAGTTAGGAGATCAAAAACCATCTCAGCTTCTGAGAAGAATGCAACAACTTCTCGGTAATCAGGCGAGTTCTGTTGACAAATCAATACTCAGAGAAATTTTTATCCAAAGACTTCCCACAAATGTTAAGATGATTTTAACCACCCTTGGAGAAGAATCATCATTGGAATCGCAAGCAGCTGTAGCTGATAAAATCATTGAAATTAACCTACAGGGTGTTAACAAAATGTAAGGATACTACACAACCATCACATAAGAAGAAAACTATATTATTGTACATTTACGAATGTACGTACATCGAAAGTAGAAGACTGGACCACATTTGTACGTATTTTGAACGTACAGTACCTGGTCAACTAGAAGCATGTAGGTACAATTGTATTTTTATTCAAGATTCGTTGAAGTTGATATTTGGATTTTGGATGATCTTCATAGAACTATATTAAGATCCATGTTGCACCGTCAATGGACGAGAATGTTTCTATTTCTGGCGAATTTAATAAAAGTTTTTCATGTACGTTCATTGGACATTCTCGACGTACATAAATAAGATCGTATAACCGGTGTATCTGGACATATTGTGGACCTTTACCGGACATTTATGGATATAACTGGACGTCCAGCGAGGGTCCATAAAATCCATAGTGTATATCCGCTTTACATACATTATACGTACATGTGCAGTGGGATATTTAATTAGTAGTAGCAGGGGAGCCCAAGCGGGGATTTCGGGATTTACTGAAGCGCGGCAGATTAATATTTAGGGGGATATCTTGTACCCGGTTATGTACCTCCACCAAATATGAACTTCATAGCGTCCAGGATAAAGGATCAGATTAGTAAAAAAAATTGATCATCAGAAATTCTCGAGCGCATCAGATTAAGGTAGGGTGAGTTAATTATATGCTAAAAAGTGTATATTCCACTAATCTGACAATTTGAGAGTGACGTAAAGAAAGGGAAGGGCTACAAAGTTGTAAAAATAACGTCATCTCGACATTCTCGAGCGTGGCTAATTTTTTTTCATTTTGAAGGAAATAATTCAAGGATAATGAAAAATATATAATCTGACGCTTTCCACAAGCCGAAATAACAAAAATTCGTCGAAATCTCAAAAAAAACTTAATTTTTTTTTTTAAATGTGTTTTTTTTTTAATAATTTTTAAACGGCTTTGTCGATTGATTTCAAAAACTAATCAGCTCTTAATATCAAAAAACCACGTCGATTACCGCCAGTCCGGTCAGAATCGGTTAATTCGTTCGTGAGTTATCGTTGTCAAAAGAAAACCGAAAAATATTATATTGTGTAACTAGTAGTAAAAGCAATACATTCCCGGACGACAATGTAAATTGTTGGCCGAGGCGATAAGCCAAGGCCAACAAGCATTGAAGTCTGGGAATGTGCTTTTACTACGACGTATACATACCATTTTTTCTGAAATCGCAATCAGCATTATCATAAATTAAGGAATTATACTTATTGTTTGCGTGCATTCATTTACTGTCTAAAATGTATACAAGCCGTCCAAAATTTTCCCGGATCGTTTACGATACGGGAAAGTACTTTCCCGTATAGTTTAGTGCCGTAAACGGTCCGGGAAAGTTCGTTGCTTAGCAACGGACTAAAATACTAGATTAGCGTATTTTGAGGCCTGAAGTTGCTCCGAGAAAGTGGGCATTCTTGAACGAATTCAGAAAAAGTGTTTTTTCAGAATCACTCTGGAATTTCTAGTTCGATCAATTCAAACTTAAAGATTCTTCACGGAGCTTGAAAAACTGCGTCAAATGCCGCCAACCGCGTGAAAATTGGTTCATTTATTGAAAATTCATTGCGGTTTGAAAATTCAGAAAATTGTATAAACTTCTATCAGACTTTTGAGCTCAGAGAGCTCATAATGACACAAAAATCATATTTTTGAGCTCGGAGAGCTCAAAAACAAAATAAGTGAAATGTTGAGCGCTTAGTCATGGAGTTAGCGGGAAGTTGCAGGGATGGCCTTTAGGGTCAACCGTTTTCCTAATTTTTTTTTTGTCGAATCCCTCTAGATAATCGTCAGCTTAGGAGACAGCACATCTAGGATCTGATGCGCTTGAGTATTTCAAAATGGCAATTTTTTTTTCATCTTTTAATAATGGCCGCGAGTTTGCGTCACATCGAAATCGTCAGATTATTGCATGGGAGCTTTTTTTTAGATTCACTCAACACTCCCTAAGAAAACCTGACGCGCTCTATTCAAATTTTTTTTAATTTTCAACCCTTACCTACGACCACCCCCATCAAATTTGAAAATCTATAGCCGCCTCCCCCACCGATGAAAAGGTATACATTAAATAACATTTTTTTCTTCTTATCATCTAAGCTTTGCTACCCAATAGGTCTCTATGATGCTCGAGTAAATCCACATTTAGCATCGTGGGCTCCCCTACTACAGTGATTGATAGAAATTTTATCTTCGGTATGATAGAAAATTTTTAGTAAGTATATCATATTTTAAAACAATAATACAATAATTACAAAAATGCAGCGGTGGGGCTTAGCCAATTGCAACTGTATCAAGCACAGGATGTTTGTTTAATGTGAAACCCAGGAAAAAAATTGAAAAATGTTAAATTGTAATCAAGTACTACAAATATTTCCTGGTACCCAGCATCAGTATTGATTTCATGTCGTGTCAGTCGAAGGTTCAACACGGGACGGCATCAAATTCTAAATATTAAATATCGAATCGAAATGAAACGTAAAATCTGAAAGTCATCCCATCTCTCCATTGCATCAGTCAAAACACCGCCGTGTAAACAATCCAGGAAAGTTTGAGGTATAGAATGTAACCCACACACTTGACCCAAGGCATATTCATGTCACTTCATCAAATCATTCATTGCCTGTGCGGCATTTGGAGTGTTGAATACTCAATCAGAGTTTGGGGTGGCCAAACGCTTGGCATTTTCGTCGGGTATTGAGTATTGGCAGTTGTTGGATAATGTTTGATCCTGGTTGACAGCAACACCGATTCAATAATAAACCGAATGAACAATCACGGATATTACGAGGATATATTGAAAAATTCTTACTATAGATCCAAACAAAATTTCAATGTCAAAATATTTTATGACTCAACATATTCTCCTCTTAATTGGATGCATTTATTACAGCGAACCTGCAACGTCTCTAGACCTTTCAGAAAAAATGTTTCTTTTTGCTCTGCAAACCAGACCTCCACAGCTTTTATTACCTCCTCGTTGGAAGAAAATTTACGACCTTTTAAAACTTTTTTCAGTTGAGGAAAGAGATGATAGTCGGACGGAGCCAAATCTGGTGAATAAGGGGGGGTGTTCTAGTAATTCAAACCCTAAATCACGAATTTTTTGCATGGCAACATGAGATTTGTGTGCAGGTGCGTTGTCCTGCAATAACAAAACACCTTTGGATAGCTTTCCGCGTCTTTTCTCTTTAATTTTTTCCCGTAGAGTGGTCAGTAACTTCGAATAGTAATCTCAAGTTATTGTTCTACCCTTATCCAAAAAATCAATCATGAATACTCCATGGCAATCCCAAAAACACTGAAGCAAGAACTTCTCCAGCAGATTTTTGGACACGAACTCTCAGGTCTTGGAGAACCGGAGTGTCGCCATTTCATCGATTGTTGCTTTGTTTCTGGATCGTAGAAATGTACCCAAGTCTCATCCATAGTAACAATTCGGTTTAAGAAGTCTACATCGTTTTCAAATCGAGCACAGATCGAACGCGATGCTACTACCCTTGCTACCCTTGCACGCTTTTGGTCAACATTTAAACATCTGGGGATCCATTTTGCAGCAATTTTTCTCATGTCCAAATTGACGTGAACTATATTATGAACGCTTTCGTATGAAATATTCAGTGCTTCAGATATCCGATTTAGCCCAATTCGACGGTCTGTTAAAATCACGTCATGAACTGCATCGATATTTTCGGGGACTGACACAGAAACTGGCCTTCCCGATCGGTCATCATCTTCAATGGAAAATTTCCCTCTTTTGAAGCTGCAATCCAATTTTTCACGGTCGCATACGATGGACATAGATCACCAAGGGTATTAAGCATATCTTCGTAAATCTGCTCACCTCTTAAACCTTTTAAATACAGGTACTTGATGAGGGCTCGATACTCCAATTTTTCGATTTTCACAATTTCGGTGGACATATTTTTTCTTTCAATTTATTGCGTAATTATGGTTTACTTTTTTGACACTTCTAATAAGTTATTGTTCGTTGC